>CM059599.1:172305147-174705147 GCA_030412105.1 Cyclura pinguis
AGAGCATCTCCATTCCTGGTTTAAATTTCCCTTTGATTTCTCAGATCTTCTGGAAGAAGTTTCTTCTTATTTTTTTCTTGTTATCTTCTTTTTCTCTGCATTGATTACTGTAGTAGTTCTCCGTGTCCCTGTGCACAAGTCATTGATCAGTTGCATTCAGAGTTCTGATCCTATTTCTGTCCCCTTTTTGACATTTACTTCTCATCTGTCCTCAAATGCTTGAAGAGTTTCATCTGTCATCCACTGAGGCTTTTCTTTCTTTTTGACTGCAGATAGTGTCTTTTTGCATTCCTCCCTAACAATGTCCCTGGCTTCGGTCCAGGGTTCTTCTGACTCCTGAGCCATTAGGCTTAATAGTGCAACTCTGTTTTTTACGTTATTTTTAAATTCTGCAAGGATGTTCTCTAGGTTATATTTAGTCACAGTGGTTGGTTTAGTGTTCTTCTTTAGCTTTACTCTAATTTTTGATATTAGTGGTTTACAGTCTGTCCCACAATCTGCTCTTGGTCTTATTTTGCAGAGAAATTGGAGCTTTTCCATCTCTTGCTTCCAATTATGTAGTCTATTTGTTTTTTATATTGGACATCAGATGAGGTCCATATATATAGTTGCCTCTTGGGTTGCTTGAAGAATGAGTTTGGGATGAACAAACTGTTGGCTTTCCAAAATTCAGTCAGTTGCGCTCCTGCTTCATTTTTTGATTCTATGCCAAATTTTCCTACAATCTTTGATGCTGCTCTATTTCCAACTTTTGAATTCCAAGTACGTATCATTAACAAGAAGTCGTACTTTGGTGTGTGATCAATGTCTTCGCTAGCATAGAATCTTTCAGTTTCTTCTTTTTCTTCCTCTGTGGTTGGAGCATATACTTGGATTAAGGTTATATTGGTGGACTTTCCCTGAAATCTTATTGCAATTAATTATTCAGACTTTGTGTTATATTGCTAGTAGAAAATAGCAAAGTCTTGGAAGAACTACTATGGAAAGTCAAGGAAGAAAGTGGAAAAGCAAGGTTACAAGTGAACATGAAGAAAACAAAATGATGACCACAGATTATTTGCAAAATTTTTAGGAGATGATGAACACATTAAAACAAGTAAGTATTTTCTTCATCGTGGTCTCCGTGACTCACACACGTGGGTTATCTGTGCCTGCGCAGTACTGTCTCGGAAACTTTTAGAGCCCTGGGCCTAGCATTTTGGTGGGAACTGTGCCCCTTTCCCTCAGGGTATATAAAGACCCTGGCACATTTTCCGCTAATTCCTTTTTTTCCGCTACGTATGCTGGCTTTGGAGCTTCTATTTAGCGTCTTCCTTACTGCTTCTTCGATAATGACCACTGCTTCATCTACTGACTACGCCTTTGGACCCCTTTTATGGCATCGACATCATTTTTCAAATGCTGTCGTTCATGCAACGTGAAGATCCCAGATTGCGACAGACACTCCAGGTGCCTTGTCTGCCTCAGGGAGGCTCATAACATCACCACCTGCTCTCATTGCCAGGCTTTCACTCCTCAGACTTGGAGGAATAGAGAGACCAGACTGAGGTCCATCCTTTATGAGCAGGCTTTGAAACCCCCATCAGCTCTGTCCATGTCAGCTGTCTCGGCAACGCCTCTGAGTAGCACAACCACATCTAGAAAGCCTTCCAGAATGGGCACTTTGAAGACTTCCTCTCATCGTTCCACCTCCAAGGAACCATCTCACGATCCCTTGGCAAGGGAGACCCCCAGTCGGTTGACCTCGGTACCGTGAACCCTCCACTCGAAGCAACTGACATCAACTTCAAGCAAATTGAGGTCCTCGAGCTTTAAATCAACACTGGAGGTACCCCTTACCCCAGACCGTTTCATCGAGAAGGACCTTGCTAGATCTCGTAAGAGGAAGGATAAGGAGAGGCCCTCCACTCAGGGACAGATCAAACCCCTGGCTATGGTGACTATTTCAGAAACAGACACTGCCCTGCGGGAGCAGCCCTCATAAGAACGAACCCCTCTGCGGGCCTCTGCACTTGTGGATCGACCCTCCTCCACCTTGCCTTCAGAAAGATCTCAGCTGTCCAATGGGGAGATAGTAGAACACACCCCACCTCGGGATCTTCCCTAAAAATCAGGAGACAACATTCAGGCAGAGAGCATAGTTGCCCCAGAGAGGTCAGATGAGGCCCATCTGCCTCATCTCCCTCCCCAGACAGCCTCTCCTAGGTCCTCGACCCGTGGGTCTAGGAGGATCCGATCTCGCTGATCTTTGAGATTGACAGCCACTCGAGATCGATGGGACTGTCGAAGCTCCCACCAAAGGTGGTGTTACCCTGATTTCTGGGGGTCTCAAGAGGGACACCTAAATGCGCTCTCAATTATATAAGTTGGGGAAATTAGCCAAGAGCACATGTTGGTTTGGGTAATACTTCACCTGTCCTGAAGCCCAGTTAGAAGCGGAGAAGCTGGGGAGCATGGATCTTAGCACGTGGGCCTGAGGGGAAGGCTTGCTGGACAAAGCAACAACAAGGCGGGATGGAAGCCAAGAGTGATCCAAGGAAATGCTCAAAATCAGGGGTTCTTATAGGGAAAATTGTGACCGCAGGCTAGTCCGTACTTGGGGAAAACAATGAGTTCGGGGCTGGAGACAAAGCCTCCGAAGGGTCAGAATTTGAATGATTGAATTATAACCAAATTGTCAATAGGATAGCCAGTGTGCAAATGCGGAGTGCCTGAGCGTTGTATAGTCCGATCATCAAGCTGCCAGCGCGGGGCAGAGGATCTTTTGAAAGTTGCGTGCATACCTAATTGAGGTACTTGCCTTGAGGTCTCCTAAAGCTGCGAGTCGGCTATTTCTGGCCTGCCTGTGTTGTGTTGGAATATTACAGCGATTATTGGCCGAGCCGGTGTGCGTGCTTGTCCGGGGTCCTCGCAAGCACATGGAGGGGACAGAAGGCCAAATTATTGATATCAAAAGATATCTTTTAACATCCCCTAAGCTCGGGCTAGCAATGGCGGTAACAGCAGGCAGAGTCAAGATCATATTCCTCCTCCAGCCAATCCTGACATTTGTGTCACCAGAGGTACACTTACTGAGACCGATCCCGTTCTCGCCACCAGCGCACTTATGTATACTACTCACTATCCAGATCATCAGGTGAGTCCTCCGCGGAGGAGATATACATACCTCAACATCGTCTCAAGCATCACGGATATTACAAGGAGGTTGTCTCTCGGCATCGCCATTGTTCCCCGTCCCTGACTGGTTCTAACTCCAGGCTCTCACCACTGTCAAAACGGCCACAGTCTCACATGGCCAGGGAAACAACTGATCAGCAACCTCCTCCTCTGACACCTCTCCAACCTTCGGACAGAACCACGCCTGTCACTCGAGCACAGGGGAATTCAAGAATGGGATCGCCTGCCTTACCGAACCGGCAGTCTCCTTCCAGGTCCCCTACACCCTCCACTGACTCCACTGAGCATAAGGAGGAACAAGCCCTGGATACCGCTGTTTCCCAGGGTGAACCCATCTTCCCATCCAGTGATGTATGAGCCTTTTCAGACTTGATATCTCAGATGGCAAAGAACCTCAACTTCACAACTGAGGCTTCCAAGGAGACCATAGACGATCTCATCTATCATCAACCTCAGGAGCAGACCCCTTCACTTTCAGCCATCCCACTCCTACCTTACCTGCTCCATGTTTTCAAGAAACCATGGTCAGCTCCTACCTCCACTCCGGCCACCTCAAAGAAATTGGACTCTCTTTATAAAGTTATAGACATGACTGAACCATGGCTGCAAAACCACCCTAAGGCCAACTCGGTCATCGTCGACACGGCTCAAGCTAAGACCTTGCAAGCATTACATGCCATCCCGCCTGACAAGGAGGGAAAATGTCTAGATGCAGTGGGCCACAAGAACTGTTCCAGTACAGCCCTCATATTTAAGATGGCTAACTACTCAGCATGGATGGCAGCATACAGTCAGTGGCTGTGGGACAAGACCAGAGTCTTTTTCTCCAGACTACCAGAGGAAGAGAAACATGTGGCGATCATATTCCTGGAGGAGGCTCACCGCCTCACTAACGAACAGATCATGACAGCCAGACATATTGTCGACTGCGTGTCGAAAGCCTTCCCCTCCTCAGTGTCTCTTCGACATCACTCTTGGCTTCATTCCTCCGGACTCTCACAGTCATCCCGGGCCTTGGTTGAGGACCTGCCATTCGACTACTGTGATAATGGGGCTTCCCATTATCTAGACTTAACTGAAGGGGGATACTTCCCTCTTCAGGTAAACCAAGAGTTAATGGGGCGCTGGGGTTAGGTTACACTTTTTATTGTGGGTCAGCCTCACAGGTCACGGGGAGAGAATTGCCTAATCAAGGGGAAAAAGGTGAGCATCTTTGAGATGCTTTGATGGAGAAGTTATAAAAATCCTGGAGAGACCATGTGGCAGAGAGACAACAAAGAAACCTCCTGGAGATGAAATCTGTGCCAGTAGTAGGCTGCAGGCCCTGGGCCTCGCCTCCTGGCCTCACTCTTCTCTTAGACCATCTGAGCCTGTGAACCCAAATGTGAGTAGCTAGAATATTAGGTAGTTAGTCGCGTTAGGGCTTTTTTTATTTTGGAGGTTGGCTGATCTTAAGAATGTATCTGTGTTTATAACTACTTGTAACTTAAGCGTACCTGAGAGGGGGGAGCCTCTGATGTGTATTATTATCTTGTTTACTTGCATACCTTAAAATAAATGCTTTTCTGTAGAACCTCTGTTTCCTCTCCATTCCCACGCCATTCTTCAGCACACACTTAGATTGGACTTCTCTCACTCAGAAAGGGGAGGCGAAGGATGGCAAAGGTCCTTAAGCATAGAGATTGGCAATCCACTGAGCAGGGTCCCACTGTACTGTTCAGTTAATTCCAAATTCAGTGTATGGTGGTAGTGTGAGAATTAATGAACACTGGGGAATTTCCTGCTCCTTTTCAAGGGTAGAAGTGAGTCTTGGGGGGCTGGAAGTAAACCTAGTATGACAACTACTCTGGGTTGTTCAACAGTGCTACAGATGAAAAATTGGAGCACACACACAAGACGCGCTCATCTGTAAAGAAATATGGCATGCAACCATCGATCCAGACCCGGAAATATTGTTATCGTCGTTACCAACCCTCCATCCACCATTCCTATAGTCCTTACCCAGCCCAGCACCCCTCTCAGCCTCAACCAAGCCAACCTTCTCGTTGATTACCTCAACGCCCATAGAAGGCTGTCTATAAGAAGAAGAATGACATACCTAAAAGTCGAGCTTGATGGTTTCGAGGACAATCCCGACTTTTCTGCTGTCGATCCTACAGAATCATCCTCTATAAGTCCACCTGCCACCGTATACATCAGAGTGGCCGGAACACCAGAGCAGTCCCTACACCATCTGCCAGACCCATTCTTTGGGTCCAAGATCAGAAAACACCTGGATGTCTGGTCCTCGATCACCACAGACGTCTGGGTCCTTGACATTGTGGCAAGAGGGTACGCAATCAAGTTCTTTGCGAGGCATCCAGTTGGGCGCATTCGCATAACGCCTCATCAGCTCCCTTCCTAGAAGAGATCTGTGCCCTTCGGAGGAAGGGCGCCATAGAACCAGTGAACTCGCTTTCCCTCCACAAGACTGCATTGATCAACTCTTCAAATTGATATCGAGCCTACAGAGGAATCGTCGAACCTCTGCTTGATTGATCCAGATCCTCCTGGGCCTTATGGCTTCAACAACGGCCATGGTCCTGCTCGCAAGACTGAGCATGAGAACCCCACAGAGCTGGTTCCTGAGTGTCTTTGACCTCCTCCTCAACAGCCCACATCATTGCCTCTCGGTCCCAAGACAAGTCTTCCGGTCCCTAACCTGGTGGAAACAGCCACAAAACATCCTAGCTGGAATGCCATTCCATCTTCCAGAACCTTTGATATCGATCACAACAGATGCTTCCCCGGAGGGATGGGGAGCCCATTCCGAGGACTTAACAGTGAGGGGTTGATGGTCGAGCACGCTCAGCTCGCACCACATCAATGCCCTTGAGATGCTGGCAGTCATCAAGGCACTTGCAGCCTTCAAGGATATACTCACCAACCGGAGGGTGCAGGTCCTAATGGACAATACCATGGTCGCCTACTACATAAACAAACAAGGTGGCACACGGTCATGGTCGCTTCTAGCGTTGACGTTCCAGTTCTGGAACTGGTGTCTTCCTCGTCGGATCCACCCCTTGGCTCTCCACCTTCCTGGCATGGAGAACGTGACAGCGGACCATCTGAGTCGAACCCTGATGATATCCCATGAATGGAGACTCGAAAAGTCTGTTCTTCAGGAAGTGTTCGACATGTGGAGGACCCTGCTCATTGATCTGTTCGCTTCCCCGTCCAATGCCCAATGCCACCTCTTTTGCTGGAGGAGCGGAATAGGAAAGGGGTCCCTAGGAGATGTGTTCGTGTTCCACTGGACAGGCCCAACTGTCTGCCTCTTTCCACTGTTCCCTCTCATCACAAGGACACTGGAAAAGATCTGCAGAGATCGAGCCTCAGCAATTTTAAACACACCGTGGTGGCCACGTCAAACATGGTTTGCCCCACTACTCCTGTTATCGAAGTCTCGGAATTGGAGGCTTCCACCCAGACCGGACTTGCTGACCTTGAACGAAGGGACCATTCGCCATCTGGATGACGCCAGCCTCAAGCTTACAGCTTGTAATTTACTCCGGCAACTTCTTTGCCCCTGACTGTTCGACGACTTGTGGAGGCAGCCCCCAAACCATCGACAACTCCTGCCTATTCCTATAAGTTATCAAAGTTTATTGACTTCCTTTGACTTCGTCAGCTCGATATCAACCGCTTTGATACCATGCACCTTCTGGAATTTCTTTCTTCATTGGCAGAGAAGGGTCTTTTCCTCTCATCGACCCGGTGTTACTTATCAGCAATTTTGTCTCGTCTGCAGCGTATGGGTAGACCCTCATGCTTTTACGGGCCCACTGGTGCGGACATTTCTTAAAGGCTACAAGCACCTGTACCCTCCAGTTCAACCACCAGTTCCCGGCTGGAACCTTTTCTTAGTGCTCTCCCAGCTATCTAAGAGGCCCTTCAAGCCAATGGCCACGTGTGATATCAGACTGCTCTCATGGAGGACAGCCTTCCTCGTGGCTAGTGAACTGTGTGCACTCCAGGCCGATTGTCCATACCTTCGTTTTCATAAAAACAAAGTAGTTCTCCAGCCTGACATCACTTTCTTGCCTAAAGTAGTCTCGGCCTTCCATCTTAATCATTGTCCTCCCAACCTTTTTCCAGAACCTGTCCTCAGATCTGGAAAGATCTTTACATGCTTTAGACATTCATCAAGCTTTGGCCTTCTATATTAAATGGACTGCAGAATTTAGAAGACCTCAAAGACTGTTCCTTTGTTGTTATTATTGTTATTCTTCCACAAAGAAAGGACTGCCTGTGTCCTCACAAAGACTCTCTAAATGGGTGGCCTCAATGATTCAGCTTGCCTATGAACTGGCAAGGACGGACCCTCCTCCTCAGATTAGGAGCCACGCTACAAGGGCTCTCTCAGCCTTAGCAGCATTTCTGAGAGGTGTCCCACTACAGGACATTTGCAAGGCAGCCATTTTGTCACAACCCATGACTTTTATATCCCACTGTAGAATTGACCAGCATTCTTTTGCTGAGACTGCATTTGGGAGGGCGGTTTTGTTCTCCGCAATCCAATGATATCATTTATGTGGTCATTGTTACTCTTGTACATGTTATCTGGAACTGTTGTGGCATATATTGTTGCTAACTTACCTTTGCATTTGGTCTTGATAAATTTGTGCTTGTTTGTACCTGTCTAGCACTTCTTGGTGGTCTATATTCTCAAAGACTGGTTTTTTTGGTTTCCACATGTTATTCCCGCCTCCTTGCACATAGCGTGCTAATCTCCCATGTGTGTGAATCACAGAGACCACGAAGAAGAAGGACAGGTTGCATACCTGTAATTGGAGTTCTTCGAGTGGTTGTCTGTGAACTCACACAATCCTGCCCAACCTCCCCTCTCCATGCCATGCTTCCTTCCTGGCGCCAAATGTGATGCAACGGTCAAGGAACTAACGGCAAATGCGCCAGGGTCCTTATATAGCCTGAGGGGAAGGGGTGGAGTTCCCGCCAAAATGCTAGGCCTAGAGCTCTAGAAGTTTCCGAGACAGTACTGTGCAGGCGCAGACAACTCATGTGTGTGAGTTCACAGATGACCACTCGAAGAACTCCAGTTACAGATATGCAACCTGTCCTTCTGTATCTCAGCTGAATCATAAATTAAATTGGAAGCTGTAGTAAAAACAAGGATATATACCTGGTGTTGCCTGGGATTTTATTCTCTCATAGGTAACACTTGTTAGAAAGATTTGCGATCTTGTGTCTCTAATTCCCCAAACTATCTTGTCTAGTACCTGTAACTTTTCCCCTTATTCCCCAGTCCAGTCTGTATTCAGAGTTATTAACATACAGAGGTTGGGTTCCTGAGGGAATACACTGTGCTCCTCCTTGCTGCTAGGCTTTGTCTCCATAGCAGTTGACCTAGTCAAGACAGACACAGTTGACTGGGGCCCAAGAGCTCTCTGGCTAAGAATTCTAAAGGCCTCTCCCTAAACTACAAACTCCACGATTCCATAGAATCTTCTTAGGCAGCCAATCATATGAGGTCTTGGCCTGATACAGCCAATTATATGAGGTCTTCTCCTGACACAGACAAACAGACAAACTTTGAGTTTTATATATTGGATAAATCAGAAGAGAGCTAGAACTTGTAAGGGCAGCAGTGAAAGAATAAGATAAGATTCCCACTTCAAGAGATATACCATTGAACACCAAGATCAGAATAATCTACACCATAGTATTTCTGATTTTAATATATGCTTGTAAAAGCGGGACAGTGAAGAAAGCTGATAGGAAGAAACTCAACTCATTTGGAGTGCGGTGCTGGAGGAGAGTTCTACAGATACCATGAACTGCCAGAAAGGAAAATAAATATGTCCTATAGCAGAAGAAGCCTGAACTTTTTTTCTGGAAGCCAGAATGACTAAATGGAGTAATCCTACTTGAGATGTATTATGAGATTACATGACTCACTGGAAAAGACAGTAGAGCTTGGCAAGGTGGACAGTAGTGGGAACAGAAGAAGATTACAGGTGGATAGACACATTACAGGTGGATACACACAAGGAAGCCACAGCTCTGATTTTGCAAAACCTGACCGTGATGGCTGGTGTCCTGGAGGTCCCTTGTTCAGAGTGGCCCCGTAAGTTGAAGCCAGCTTGACAGCAGTTAACAATAACATCTGATAAAAATAATCCCCCCCCTTTTTTTCTTCTTTTCTTAATATTTGTTACTACTTTAAACAGATGGCTGGTGTGCTCATAAATATCTACAATCTGAAAACACTGCACTACCTTTGAACAATCACATTTTGGATTTTTAAGCTGAGAGAGTTATGAACCTTTTATCCATGCATGCACCACCTTCATTCTCTTCCTTTCATGGTTCACCGCCTTCAACCAGAGTATCTCTAAGTAGTCATAGTTTTTCATTTTGTCTGAAGGGGAAGTCAGTGGAATAACCTGGATATTGAACCTTCTTCAAGACTGCATAGCTTAATTGAGGTTCAGGGAAAGGGGCAAATATAAACTCAGATGATTATTCAGACAAAGGGCATTGTAGATCTCAAGTTAGATAATTAGAGGTCACATAATAGAACATATAGGAGAGCAGACAATAGGACAAAGTTTCTCATGTGGATGCAGTGTGTGATCATAGTGAAATACAAGTTCGTAATGCTTTGCTGGTCACTGGGTTCACTGTGGAATGCATCATAATAAATACAGGTCATGATGTGTTGTCTCCAAGTATTTGAATTCAAAGGCCAAATATTTTGTATTCTTATTTTATATAGGAAAAAAAAATTACTGGCCTGGATCTGGAGTTGCTTTTCTGTTAATAGAACTTTGCAAGAGGGTGTTTGGTCTTGTGAAGGCTTCTCCTGAGAAAATGGGGCAGGCAGTTTCTTACAGTTACACTTTCCAGAGTGTTTCTAGAGGATCCCCTAACTCTCTGGAGCAGATGAGGGGCATAGGGAGCTGTAATGGGAATGAGTAATTGGGGAGCACAGAGGGCTAGCATGGTGTAGTGGTTTGAGCATTGGACTATGGCTCTGGCAACCAAGGTACAGATCCAGGCTGGACCATGAAACACCGCTGGGTGACCTTGAGCAAGTCACACTCAGCCTCAGAGGAGGCAAAGGCAAAGCTCCCTGTGAGCAAATATTGCCAAGAAATCCCTCTGATAGATTCCCTTAGGGTGACCCTAAACAATGTGAAGGCACACAAAAACAACATGTACCTGGACTTGCACAGTGAACAATGGTACAGAGAGGGTAAGAGTTTGATGCCCTCCAAAAAAGAGACCAGGGTGCCTTGCATCTGTGCATGATGGGAACATAGCCAGAGTCTATTTTAAGCCTGCTTGCACCTTCACATACCCTCTTTGGATCTTCATACTGTGTGGCTCACCCTCCTGCCCTTGGTGCAGTGTGAGTTTTACTGGTCACTTCAGGGCTGGGTGATTTCCTCCCCTTTACCTTTTTGTTTTGTTTTGTTCCCATCACATCCTGTATCTGCAGGACTTTAATAATTGGCTTCAGGTGGTGTTGACAAATAGACTGTCATCTGGCAGCAAGCAGGGGTGGGATTATAAGGGTTTGGTGTATGCCAATACCCTTTGGGGTATTGTAGGGTAGGGTAGAGTTCTGAAACTTCCTCTTTAAGAACCTGTGGCTAAGGGATGGGAAGGGAGAATACCCTTGAGGCTAACCTGAGATTTGGACTCTCACTTGTAGAGTTCTGTGGCTTGGGAGGGAGTCCCCTGGGTCACAGCTGGCTGGGGAGCACCCAAGTATTTGGATTACCCTTGGGGCTGAGGTGTGTTGCCTAAGGGAAGGCTAAAGATATAATCACAGGGTGATACCTGGCCTCAGCTGGACCCACAACAGGTTGCTCCCCCTCTTGATCCATTTCCAAGCCAACACAATTTAAATTGTTGTGTGCCTTCAAGTCATTTCTGACTCAATGGTGACCCTAAGGCGACCCTCTCATGAGGTTTTGTGGGGCTGAATGTGTGTGATGAGCCTAAGGTCACCCAGTGGGTTTCCATGGCTGAGTGGGGAATCGAACCCTGGCCTCCAGGGTTGTAGTCCAATGCTCAAACAACTGCACTATACTGGCTCTTGCAACTTACATAGGTTTAAGGTCCTGTAAAGTGGCCCTTATTTAATGCAGCTTTCTGGGTTGAGTCTTGTTATTCAATGGTTGGTCATCAATAACAACAATTTTCAAAAAAACTACTTTTCCTTTCTTCTGTACTCATCAAGTGAGTAGAAGTACAGTTGTACAGTCATTGTGTTTTTGGCTCCAAACAAAATTATTTGACAGATGTCATAAGTTTAGTTTTCTAAACAGTGCAAGCATAGTTTTTTTTTAAATTTCATTTAATTTTAAAGTAGATTATTTTAGAGAGAAAAAAAGATACTTAATAACATTTTTCTCAACCAAGCATGCAGTTTTCTGTACTGATTCATGCACTTTTATGTAAAAGCAGTATAAAGGTTGTTAACCTTTAAAATGTCACCTATTTTTGCCCAACTTTGCTTCTTTAGTCTTGTGAACCTGTAGCTTTAACAAATTTACCTCCATGTATACACACTTTTGAACTTTCATCCTTCCTCTAAGTTGAGTTAAATCACTTCTGCTGGAACTGAAAGCAGCAAGTATGAGTTTTTTTCTCTTCCAGAATCTGAAATACCCAGAGCAAATCTTAACACATGATTGTATGGCCCAGAAAAGATTAGGGCAGGGGGAAAAGGTAATTTACAAGTGTTCAAAAAGAGTTTGGGAGACAATAGATGATCCTCCTGTAAGATTGAGGCAAACAGAAGTTCTGATTGTCCTTCCTTTTGCATTATGGTGTAGTTTCTCTCTGTGTCTCTTCTTCATATAAAACCATTTAAATATATCTCAGTCTCCAGTTTTGATTATTTGGGACTATTTTTTTATTACACTATAAAGTTAACTGCTTAGCTGGGGAAGAGCAATTCATTGTGAATGATTTATTTTCCATTTTCTCGTTATTGCATGTCAGTTACACTCCTTAGTCATCATGAAATAAAGTTTGATAACTGGGTGATCGGGTTTAAATACAGCAACTTTTTGGTCTCTGGACACAGGCTTCCAACAGTCTCACCAGCTGCAGGTTTTTCTTTGGGCAGCCTGCCAGGGTGAGGGATTTGTTGGGCTCTTGTTGGTCTAGCCAATAGCTTTACAGTCTTTAATTGCAGAGACACTTTAGTCTGTTTTCCCCCTCCGGTGGTGATGGTGGAGGTGGAAAATGTGGGAACATTTTCCCCTAGTTTTCATGCCTCACTGGATCACTATATGTGAAAATTGCAACTGCACACAGGCAATGTTTCTGAAGAATTCTAGTCAGTTTGAACCTCTGTTGCTTAGGGCTTTGTTACATTTAATAATTCTGGGTTCAGTATTCCTTAGTTTCTTAACAGAGTATTAGGTCCCACACTACTTAATGCTGTATACACGTTGCCAAGGCCCAGTGGCTAAATGTAGGAAAGATCTGTCTTTGGCCAGGGGGTTCAGCAGATGTTGACTTTACATGCATTACTAATCTGTTGAAAACAGTCTTTGAGCAGCTGTCTCAGGACAGAATGTAGGGGTTGTTGTGCCCAGTTTGAGTATGTTGTTTGGAAGCTGCATTTCATTCCTTTTCCACAGTTATCCAACAGTATTTAGTAAAAATTGTGATAAATGGTTTCTCATGACCTTTCTGAGTTCAATAGCAATAGCAGTTATAGCAGTGACGTTTCTATACCACTTATCAGTGCAAAGCACTGTCTAAGCAGTTTACAATGTATTTAGCTAATGGCCCCCAACAAACTGGGTACTCATTTTACTTACTTAGGGAAGGATGGAAGGCTGAGTCAACCTGGAGCCTGGCAGGATTGAACTCAAAACGTTGTGGCTGCGGTACCGGCATTTAACCACTGTTCCACCAGTTCAAATAAACCAAGAGTTATTCTGATTATTTTGGCAAAAATGAGGAATTTGAAGTTGTATAGCAGCAATTAATAGTTGGCACAATTCATAGCTGGCACCAGAACAGTGAGGTTGGAGACAGTATATTGAGCATGAGCAAAAGAACATTAAATATTTCAGACTTTAATAGCCTATTTGTAAAACCTATTTTCAATCCGTTTGAGATAAACCAGGCAAAACTGAAATTTGACAACAAAGAGCACAAGGTAGGGGATGTGGCGCCGAATACCCTGTAGATAACATATAGTGTTCTAACACTCGCATGTTTAAAACATCTGGGCAGAAATCATCATTTTCTTTCTAGCTGGTCTGTTGCTAGGCACTTTAAAGATGTGAGGCACAGGTCTACGGTGGGATAAGGGTGGGTCAGTGAGAACACACGAGAAGTTCTCTGTGCCACATACACTGACTCTAAACACTTGTCCATCATCTGAGCCCCCTCCTCTTGAGGCCTGCCTTGTCTGCTTGCTTTTCCTACTGAATGCTCTTGTCCTGGTCCCATTCAGTTTGCTTGCAGGAGGGTCAGTGTTCCCTCACTTTGTTCCTGATCCATAATTCAAATAGAATAATATTTTACCCCTGTATATTTTTCTTTCTTTTTGCCTCCTTTAATTTGGTTTCACCATTCCCTAGATGCCTCTTGCTGTATTTTTTTCCCTTGCTTTTTCTTCCTCTTTTTGAACTAATTTCCTCACAATTATTTTTCTCACCTTGGGCCTGCCCCAAACCAAATCAGTACCTGTCTCTCTCAGGCTGCAATCTCAGAGCTACTTTCCTGGGGGTAATCATGATTGATCTCAGTGGGATTTACTTCTGAGTAGTTAGAAGCTTGCAGGGCTTCACAGTTATTACCTGGCTACACTATTTGTTATTGCATGCATCCTCCTTCTCTTGACCTCTTTCTGTTAATTATTGTTGGCCTTCAAATTTAACATATTATTTTACCAGAAAAAATTCCTATCTAGTTAAACTGCACTCAGGTAATACCATGAAATTTATACCTTTAGCCTATGTAACTAATTCCTGCAGCTTTCAGTGGGATGTATTCAAGGGGAAATGTGTGTGAAATTGTTGGCTTAAATTGTGAGACTAAAAAACTAATTTATACCTTGGTCTTAAATGTATTGGCTGCTGGGAGAGTTCACCGAGACCTTAGAGTAAATAAATAAGCTTAGAATTGCAGTGTTATCCATTTTCCTCAAAAGAAACAACCACTTATATAAGACAAGCATTTTCATCACAGTTAAAGTACTGTTTCCCACATCAAAGATAAGGCATTTCACTTTTTCAAAATTTTATACTTAGGAAGTTAGTAGTACTAGTCATATCAGTAAGATGCATTTCTGAGAAAGTATGAATAGGAACAGCTACAACTTTACAGGAAGCTAAGTCGCACAGCAAAAATTTGTAATGCAACTAATAGTGGAAAAATGCACAAAAACTCTAGCAATGTACCCATGCATCTTGGGCTGGTTTTGCTTTTCTGTATGCGCTTGAAGGATGTTCTCCCGTGCGTATACTTGCATGTGTGTGTATGTATATATGTATGTATCTTCAAGTCACTTCTTGGCTTATGATGACTCCATGAATTTCATAGGAGTCTGACATGGCTTCACATAATAGTGGTGCCAGCCCAGTGCCTGGCTGTGTGGTTCTGCTGTAGTGGCCAACTTGGCCTTTGCCAAGGCTGTATAGTGTGCTGGGCCAGCAGTATAGGATATCACACCCGGCAACAGCATTGGTTGGCAGAAAAAGCCTTTGAGATTTTTGTGTACTTTATATGACACCCAAACACAGGCATGTGTTTATCACCTGCTCTGGCTTTTATCCAGTTTAAGGAGTTTGTGGCAAAGGGACATCCTCCCAAGTTCAGTGTGGCCTTTGCTTTTGCTTTTCCCCATTATCTTGCCTCTTTTCTTCTGAAAAGTTTGTAACTACTTCTTTTGCATACACTCAATGAGTGTAGCTTTACTCAATGCCTTGTATGTTCCCCACTCCCAGATTATGTGGGAGTCCATTTATACCTAGGAGAAGCAAAGAGGAGTCACACTCAGATGTAGCAACAGCAGAAGGAGATGCCTTGGAGCTCATTGTGGGGGGAGTTCCTCAAAGGAAAGACATAACTGGTACACTAGATCTGGTTGGAGTGCAGGGCAGAAGAGGTCTACCTTGTTCTGTTAGGAGAGGAAATTATACCCAAGGCAGCTTGTGGATGAAGGCCCAGTGAACAGAATCATTGACCATGAGGCATCAGCCTTCAGGAAAGGGAAGTCCATCATACTTTTCCCTCACCTGGTTTATAGTATGAACAGTAGTAAAATAAATGCTTTTCTGGTTTTATTCTTATTTTCTATCAAGTTGGCTTTGACTTATGGCAGCCCTATAAATGCAAGGTGTCCAAGAAATCCAGACAGCAGCAGCTCTGTTCATATCTTGCCAACTCAGGATCATGGCTTCCTGGATTCAGTCAATCCTTCTGCTTTACAAAGTATTATCAACTTTTCCAGTGAGTAACATAATCTATTGATGAGTCCAAAGTATGAAAACCACAGTTTAATCATCTTAGCTTCTAAGGCAGATTTCAGGCTTGATTTGCTTTAGGATCCATTTATTTATCTTTTTAACAGTCATTGTGTCTCTATAACTCTCCTCCAGCATCACATTCCTAATGAGTTGATTTTCCTCCTGTCAGCTTTCATGGCTGCCAAGCTTTCACAACTATAAACAGAAATCCAAAAAAACAATGATATAGATGTTCCTGCCTTTGGTATTCAATGATATATTTTTATAATTGAAGATCTTATCTAGTTTTTTCACAGTTGTCCTTAGACATCCTAGCTTTCTTTAGTTTCTTGACTGCAGTCTCCATTTTTAATTTATGACTGACCTAAGGTGACTGTTTTGATGTCTTCGTCATCATCCACTTTAAAATTATGTAAATCTTCCGTTGTCATTATTTTTGTTTTCTTAATAGTTAGCTCTAACCTAAATTTTGTACTTTCTTCTTTGACTTCCCTCAACAGTTCGTTCAAGTCTTTGCTATTTTCTGCTAGTAGTCTGGGAAGCAGCAGATTACAGTGGTTTGAGTGTCAGACTATGATTCTGTGGACCCGGGTTCAAATCTGCACTGAGCCATGGAAGCACACTGGTGACCTTGGGCAAGTCACATTCTCTCAACCTCAGAGGAAGGCAAAAGCAAACCTCCCTCTGAGCAAATCTTGCCAGGAATACCTCATGACAGGTTCACTGTATGGTCACCATAAGTCAGAAATGACTTGAGGGCACACAGTAGCAACGGCAGCAGCAGCAGCAGCAGCAACAACTCTGCGGTTGTATACATATCTTAAATGTTGATATCTTTTCTTCAGTTTTCATACCTCCTTTATGCGAGTCTAGTGGAGCTTTGCATGTGGTATGTTCTCCATATAAGTTATACAGAAAAGGTGATAAAACCTGGTCTTCTCTGACTGCCTTTGCCAATTGTGTTGAGCTCTCTGAAACTTCCAAATAGGGGTGTTTAGGGTTAGTTGCTTATGTAAGACAGAATAATCCCGAATTAGATTCTTCACAAAAATGAGCTGAGCTAATTTTCTTAGCCGACTAATATCACGTCACAAATGCGGCATGGGTTTTGATTTTATTTGACATAGTTGTTCAGCAAAACCATCTAGTTGTCTGGTTAAACTTTTGACCAGGGGTCACGGGGAAAATTCTGCTGTTGCGTTGGATTGGCAGAGTACTTTGTCTTTAGTGAAGTTAACAAAAACACATTACTAAGATTTCTTTGTTAATCATTTCATCTATATTTATACTGTACAGCTGTACATAGTTATTGCAGAAAGCACTGATAAATATGTATAACAACAGTACAAATGAACTGCTTAGCGTATTTGTTACTATGAGTACTTAAAGCATTAAGGTATCTCTCTTTTACAGTGTGTTTATGGGACTGCTCAAATTGTGGCCCAAGGCCAGGAAACATTTTACAGTTTCACAACAATTAAGCCTTGTGACCAATTGAATTTGCTTTTGTAAAGTGGCTGGAGCAAGTGCCCTGAGGCGCTGTGTATGATAGACATGAAAATAACTGCAGTTGCTGAATGGATGTCAGGTAAAATTCAGTATGTGCCTTGGTGGCTGTAACAGATAAGAAGGTTCAGGCCCAAGTGGTTAGAAATATATGTGATAAAATGCCACTCCTTCAAAATATTCATTGGCATAGACATTAGTAGATACAGTTAAGGGTGGGAGGATTTTGCAGGGAGTGCTCTTTAATAATAAGATACTGAATATCACAAAGGCTCTAGCTAATTCTTGGATATCTTTTTTCACTATCAATATTTGTTGGAATGCTATGTCTAGGGCTAAATATGCCACAGGAAAGGTGACACTGTGGATTGGAAGTGTGTCTCCCTGCCAAAACAAAAATAATGAAAAAGGAGGAAATTGGGGTGTAGCGGTCATTCTGTTCAGAGTAACCCCTTTTCTTTTACATTTTCCTTCACTGTCACTAGAGAATTACTGGCTACATAGTTTTAAAAAGTATTTCAGAATTTCTAGAGATGCCTACACATAAGACTGCTTTTAAGGAGCATTTGGGCATGGATGCGTGAATATTGCTGTCACACAAATGAAACATACTCAAGTGTGACAGCAGAAATGGGGAGGATGTAGAACTAAGTTTGAATGTTTGTGCTGAGGTCTCTGTCCATGGAAGTATCTCTCAAGTACATCGCTTATAGACCAGGGTCTTGGAACCAACAAAGGTAGCCTTTTATTACACTGAACTTAAGGGCAAAGGGATAATTTGCCTCCAGGGCACAGAAGCCAAAGAAGATTGCTAAAATGGATATAATTGACAACTTGCAGTTATGTTATAGGATAAGACTTTCACAGACAGCCAATGTGGTGTAATGGTTTGAGCACTGGCATATGACTTTGGAGATTAGGGTTCGATTCCATGCTCAGCCACGGAAGCTCACTCGGTGATCTTGGGAGTGTCACACACTCTCAGCCTCAGAAAACCCCATGATAGATTCACTTTAGGGTTGCTATAAGTCAGAAGCAAGTTGAAGGCAAATAACAACAACACAAAGGCTTTCATTCAATGATACATTTAATTATTAAAATTAACTAGCTGTGGGTACAATTATTTGACAGTCTCCCAGAAGCAGTTAATTTCCCTCTTATGTACTTTGTGGACTTGCAAATGAGCATTTACATCAAATGTAGTTAATGGTTACTGGTCATTGACATGTAAATAGCACTCTCTTCTGTACTATTGTTGTGGAGCGAAATCAATAGAGCTATAGCATTGGAAGGACAATGATATTGGAATGTGCAGCTAATAGGTATCAAAGAAATCACATCACTCCTTGTGATTTATTGGGTCAGATTAGATTTATCATGTTCCTATCCAAACAGCTTGTGAATGTTTCAGATTGATTTCAATGCAGCCTTTCTTCTCTTACTGTCAGAGTGCTAAAGCTAGAAATTTTGCCCAAGATTTACTCTGTGGATTCCTCTGCTTAGTTCATATAGAATAGCTCCCTGAATCAAATTGTTTCGGCTGTAGGATTTTCTCTCTGTTTCCTATTTTTCAAAAAAAGCTGAATTAAAAAATATGGTTAGTATTACCCAGTTGGTACCCCACCCCTTTTTCCTTAAAGGAAAGGCAATTTAGGGAGAAGGACCATAACTCAGTGGTGAGACATAGACCCTGAATAAAAAAAGGTCCCAGATTTGATTCCTGGCGTCTCCAGGTAGGGCTGGGAAAGACTCATGTCTGAGCCCCCTGGAGAGACATTCCTATTCAGCTGATACTGAGATAAATGGACCAGTGCCCTGACCTGGATCAAAGCAACTTGCTGGGTTCCCAGGGTAAGCAAAAATGAGGCAAGTTATACAACCCATAGATTTTGAGAGCTCCAGTTCTCCTGAAGCAGTATGCAGTATTACATGGTTTGTACATTTAAATCTAACTGTTCACCTTGGAAGCCTATACCACCAATGAAAAATGTTGCACAACTACCAGATTCTGAATCCTTCCATTTATGGATGAGTGGGTCACAGACCTTATGAAACTTTGAAACCAAACCAATTGCAGTTACACATCTCAGACTGTAAACAATTAATCATGCAGTATTATCTTTGTTTCACGTATCCTGTTGAATTGCACTTTTGATGTGCTTAGCTCTTAGTATTTTCCTTTTCAAACACTTCCAAAAAGAAAAAAAACCCCTTATATTCAGTGGAAATAACTCTTCTCTCCCTCCCTCTCCCTCTCCCTCCCTCTCTCTCTGTGCCTTCAAGTCACCTGTCACATCATGGCCTCATGAATTTCATAGGGTTTTTTAGGCAAGGAATAATTAATTCTTTCCTCCGAAATACAGCCTACAGCACCTGGTATTCAACTGTGCATAACAGTTACGTACCTAATTTGAACGGCATTTTTTTTCTTGCTGGCATTCAGATATGCAGTTCCTTGAATGGTTTTTGAATATATCTGTGACCATTGTGACCCTTAATGAGGCTTCATATGATGCACATTCAGTGGTTTGTCTTCTTGGCTACTGGATGTAGAAAAAGCCTTTTCTTGAAATTCTCAAAACTAGAGCAGGCTCATACAAGGTGATACAGTCTTTCAGCTAGTCTCATTGAATAGAAGAGGTGTTCATGAAATATATGAAAGAAGTTTATTTAGAGCTATGTGGACAATCAACCTTTTGGGCAGTGTGTGTGCGTGTGTGTGTGCGCGCGCGCACGCATTTGCGCATATGTGAGAGAGAACAGAGAATGTGTGTAATTCTTTCTGTTCATTATCTTCCAAACACGCTGAATGACTATGAGTCTCACATGAATCACTTTACAAAGACTCTTATATTATAATGCACGTGCATGTGTGTATGTGTGTGTGTGTGTGTATAAATGTTCATCACAATTTAAGCTTTCAAACCTTTGAGCCTAGCTGTATGCTTTTAATGCATTTATTATGTTATGGTTGGTGATTAAAGAGTGTACTAAATAGCAGATAATTTAAGGATCTTTCCAAGTACATTCCATGACCAGCCTTCTAAGCACATTCCATAACCAACCAGTCACAGCTCCACAGATGTTCTTGAGTATCTTTTAAAAGTTGCCAGGAAATGTGCTAGGAGGGCAGTCAGAGCTGCTCCTTTGAAAACAGCTGTGTCACTCATGCACACACCCCTTTCCCCAGTGTTGCTGCATATGTGATGCACCCTTAGCAACTGTACAATTTTTTTGTGCCAGTGCCATGAGATAAGGAGAGTGGTAGGGGTCAGGGTGGAACAGCTGGCACTGCTTTGGATCCAGCAGCTGTTATTTGTTTGTTGGCAGAGCTCAAGGAGCTTAAGGCATGTGGCTGAGGCAGCCACCCCAATGTAAACAAAAACAAGGTGGGGCATACTTGTTTTCCCACTGCGCCAAGGAATTTAATCTTAAAACATATTACCAGTAACACAGAAGAATACGGTTGCTTCTGATTCTTTTTTGGTTGCTCATCCTTAACATCCAAACCAACTTTCTCATTGTATATTATATTGTTGCTAAGAGGAGGAAGCAGCAGGAGCTTCTTGACTGCAAAATGACCAAGCTTTTTCCTGCAGTAAAGATCATGCCAATAAAAGCAAAGCATATACATATACATATACATATACATATACATATACATATACATATACATATTGTGTGTGTGTCTGTGTGTGTGAGAGAGATTTACATCTTACTCCTAGAACTCTTAAAACATAAGGATTTGCTGTCACATGCCCAAATATAGTGTAAGGTGCATGACTTCAGTGTGTGGTTAGCATACTGCTGCCCCCCGCACAACATAAAGCTCAAGAAGTGACAACTGCGAATGGAACAATTTGTGGAACAATTTGTTATTGGGTGTGGAGAGGAAAGAACCAGGATCACTGAGTTTCTATGTAGATGCTAACCAATGATGGATTCATTGTTCCAGTTTCAACCTTTACCTTGCTCCTTTCAGATTGGACAATTAGTATAACTCATTTGGAAATGACTCTACAATGCCATGTGTTTCCATGGAACTGAGGGCCTTTCACTGCAAACTCTCATTTACATTACCTTAGCAAAGCATGCTTGAACAAAGTACCAAATCCTTTTTATGTTGCAAGCTTTCAGATTGGGTCATCGTGGCTGCTCTTAACTCCTATCATTAATTAACCCCAGTTTTAAAATAAAGAAAGGTTTGTACAATACAAAAGCTGAAAGTGAATGCACATTTTTTGAGTTAGCAATTTATTAAGGGGAGAGTGCAGCTGTAGCAATAAAACTCCTCACATCCAAATTGCAAGAGCTGGGCATCTCATGGATGCAGAGAAATCAGATCCTTGCATGTACAACGTTTGGTGCTATAATAGTCCTCAGTCTGTAATAATAGTCCTCAGTCTATAGCCTTGTTAGAAAAACTGGCTGTTGTATGCACCAATATTATGCTTCTAACATTTGCACATTTTTAATTGAAGTAACATATGGGAAGGCTTTAAGGTAACATAGGAAACAGACTTCATTGTCACCCTGATTGATTGATAATGAGACCAGAATTGGAGATCCTTTCTGATAAAAGTCAAATCCACACAAATTATAGAAGCTGTGCTGGATGTTCCATGCAGTGGGCATCTTTACCTGACTAAAATGATTTTCTTACTTTGGGCGGTGATGTGGTATAAAATAAAATAAAAAATAAAGTAAAGTGGTTGATTGGTTTCAATAATGCCACCTTCCTCCTATGCTGGAAAGAACTTGTGAAATGGGATACACTAATAAAGATACAGCTGAATTGTCTTGTTTTCTGGAAGCAAGTTCTACAGATCTTGGCCTTAACTACAGGTTAGTGTATGAGGCTTTGTTGTCTACACTATTGTTTCTGCTGCTGCTGATGTGCAGGTTATTTTTTCTTAATTAAAATTAATTTGAGTTATTGCATGAAGATTGTTTAGGTTTGGCATGTAGCACCTACTAAGCTGCTCAATAAGACAGCAGCATCAATGTGCAAATAAATGTAAAGCCAAAGATACACATGGCCCATTAAACCTTTATAGATTTGTAGATTCTGCGTGAAGATCTAATGCTTTATCTTGATTGAAAATGAGTTAAAGCTGCAAAGTTAAGTCAATTATGTTCAGGTTTTACAAATTTTAATTTACTGTATTTATTAAAATTATAAAATCCCCCCTCCCCCCGCTACATCAGAAGATCTGAGGGTGTTAAATGGCAGTAATTTTAATTCATACTGAGTGTGTTCAACAATAGTCTGCCTCCAGGTTTTCTTCCGCGACTCTGGGAAGGGTTACAGATTGCGCACACACACAATCATGACTGATTTGGGCAAATCCCAAAGTTATTAGAGTCCGAATCAAATGGGAAAATACAGTGTCAAAGTAGAGTAGAAGAATAAGTGCAGTGTCCTGATGCCTCTTTCGAAAATGTTGTAGTCCAAAAAAGCGGCTTTCTAAGCTCAACCCTTTAAAATGGCATTAGATATATTTACCACCATTTCCATGAAAGAATCTTGCTAGCTTAGCTATTGCCAGCTTCTGGCTCATAGCTGCTGTAAAAATGAGTAAAATTACTAAACAAGAGAACAGAATTATTAAATTGTATGTTATTGAAAAACTATGGGAACCCAAGCATGTCATAGTGACTTAGGTTTTCCTGTCGCAGTATAATAGACAGCAGCTACACCCGCCCTCATGTGCTGTTTGGATGAGAAATAATTTCTGTCAGAGGCATCGTATAGACTTAACAGTTTGGTATTCAATTACCATTTGGTGTTCTCATTACTTTGAACCTGTACTGATGAAACAGATTCTTGCCATGAACTCACACTTCACCAACCTTTTCAAGAAAATGCTGTGTAGAATACTTATGCGGTGTAGAATATAGGGATTTATATTCCACTCTTCTATTATCTGTAGGTACCTCTTTGTGGGTTCTGTGGGTCCAACTATAACTGACTATTGCAAACACAATCACAATTACAGTCTTAATGTATATTTTTAACAACAGTACAACAAAGTATATATTGAATTTAACACATATGCAGTGTCCCAAAAGTTCCATTGTAGCCAATGAGATGCCAGTTCAGGATGTGATTGCAGGGTTGTCTGCCTGTGCTGCTCAGTCGAATTGCAACATTGGATGCAGTCTTGAAGCCCTAAATGTAAAATATAATATAGAAATTATTCTGCAGCGCCAGCCCTCCCTCTCTTTCTGAACTCAGCTACAAAGTACAGCCCTTTGCTTAAGGGCTTCACCACCCACTGAGCCAAACCAATAATTCATAGGGGCTACATGTGCAGTACTCAAAGTAGCTCACAGCAGTTTAAAAGAACAATACAATATTGAACTATGTATTTGGTAAAAATATATGAATAATAAAAATGCAGAAGTAGGTACTGTATATGAAACAACCTTGAAATAAACCAAATCTTTAGCAGACAAAAGCTTAGGTATGGTATATCTTCATCAGTCAACTAAAGACATCCAGGGAGGGTTCCAGTCATAATTCATGGGCCAAAGTGTTCCACCATATTGATACAGGCCACTAAGACCCTGTCTCTTGTCACCACCAGCTGTATTTCCTACTCCCGGCTGAGCTCAAGGAAGAGCCTGTTGATTTTGATCACTTGATTTTAGGAAACAGGCAAATTGCAAAACCCAAGACTTTTTGGTATGTGGAAGAAGCTGAATCCGTTATCTGCTTCAGTGCTCAAATTATGGTTATGTACGCAATACATTTCTCCTGTTGTATACAACATCTTGATTTTTTGAAAATTGTCATGGCCTTTAAATAACTATATATTTATATTATATTACATTTAATTTACAACATATCTTGTACTACAGTTAAAAAAAAACTAAAATAGTGATCAACTTTAATGAGTGCAGACTGGATCCTGCTTAATCATATTTATGAAAGCATACCACTATCAGCTGTCAGCATGTGTGTGTGCATATATGTGTGATACATTGGATGTGCATGCATGTGCCCTTTTAAACAATGGGGCAAAAAGATATAAGGCTATTAATTGGGGCTGTTATATATCTGTGCATACCTCATATGTGTACAGGAAGAATGATCTGGTCACAACAGCAGTCAGTCAATAATGCTGTCTTTATTGATATGCTATGTTAATTTCATATCAATAAAAGTAAAGAAACTTCAACTCCCAATTACATTATAATAGCAATTTGTTGGTGATTTCTAATGGAACAATTTCATGCTGGAGTATCCCTTTGAATTTGAATTGTCCTTTTTGGGATGTATATGTTATTGATAGAAGAATAACACCATGAGACCAATAGCAGAGCACACTAAAAGACCAAAATTATCTTCCATAGGTTTCTGCCATTTGTATGTGAGAGTTTTGTTGGTTTATTCACATAAGTTGAGGCTGATCTTTGTGGCCTATGAACAGAGATGTAGACTCGAACTCAAGTTGGACTTAAGTCACTTCAGTGACTCAACTTGGACCTGACTTGGCAATAAATATGCACAGACTTGACTCAACTCGAGACGTGTATGTTTTTAGTGACTGATTTGCTGCCCTTGGTTCAGTAACGTAACACCTTCATCCAGAAACCTTACAACTTTGAGCAGTGCTTCCTTCTCTTTGCCTACTGGTCACATGATGATCTGTCTCAAGCCCAAAGTGTGGGTGCATTTCTTAGAGGGGAACAGCAAATGGGTTAAGCAATGGGCTTGAGGCAGGCTTGAGGTCTGCTCACCCGCCTGTCCCTGCTGCATATTTGAGAAGCCTTCTAAAACTTTTCCTAAGAGGAGGAGATAAGACTTGCCCCCAGAGCGCAGGGTGCATTTCTCAGAGGGGAACAGCAAATGTATTAGGCAACAGGCTTGAGGAGGAAGGATCCTTCCTTCTAAAGCTTTTGAAGCTTCAGTGGTGAGGGGTAAGAAGGATCCCATTCCACACTTCTGAAAAATCCTCCAGCTTTGGACATGGAAAGTAAGAAGGATCCTATTCCCCACTTCCAAAGCTGCAAATGGCAAAGTCACAAATCTGAAGGGCTGACTCCGCTTAAATTGTTAAAACTGACTTTATTCAACTCTGTCCAAAAATTCTGGAATATAGGTTTGGGTATAAAGTTGGCTTCCAGACTTCGGACTTGACTTGAAAGTATCTTCAAGGACTTGAGACCTGACTTGAGACTTGAAGGTAGGGACTTGAGACTTGACTTGAGACTTGGCATAAAAGTCTTAAATACATCACTGCCTGTGAGGACTAAGTTTTGTTGGCAGGTGGTAGCACGGTGTATGTCGGGGAAATGAACATGAAGGTGGGGATGTGAACAAAGGTATGAGCCCCTTATATTGTGGCTGATGGCAGCAGATCCTGTAGTAATCTTGCTGTTGTGTCAGAGTTGTCATCTGGGTTTCTTGCTGAATCTGTGTCCCTGTTAGGAGGCCTCTATTCCTAGTGTCTGAACTGGCTCAAATTAAGAAGCTACCTGTTAGCATAAACAAGTTTGCCACCCAAGTGTGTACATGTATGAAGTGAGCATGGGAGAAAAGGGAAAATATCAGAGAAAAATTGTTTCAGATTAAATTCACACTCTTTCTAAACCTTATTCAACCTCCCTCAAAAATCAAATATTTTGTTTCCTCAATTGGAAAGAAATACTTATGTAACCCGCATGAGCCAAAAATAAAACTTAACTTGAAGCAGGGCCCACATTTAGCATCAAAGTTGGTGTCTGTTTTGTGACTCAGTTTTAGAAATATGAAGGTATGTCCCTAAGCATATGTAAAGTACTAATCACCAGTGAGGTATCACAGCTGCTCTCCATCTTTGAGAGTTAGGGAGAACATCTGAAAATCTTCCAGATTTGGTGGGCAGGAGAATATAGTAGTGTATGTCAGACTAGACAGAGTTCTCCACACTTTGTATTTTTAGAAATGAACAGATGCTCTTTTCTTAAATTCATCTTTGGGAAAACCAGGAAATGGAAAGCAAGACAGAAAGTCAGTGCCTCACCATCATTAAAAAGCAACAGCTAGGCTTATTCTATATAACGTCAAGGAAGTGAAACAGTGCTAGTGGTGGTTCCTCACATAGCTCACATTCAGATTCTTATGCCATTTCAGTTTTAAAAAATGAATTCGTGTGGCAATGGATTACTGTCTCTCACCTCAAATGGAAAGTTAGTGGAAGCTGATATTTCTCGCTCTGCACCAACAAATAAGAAGCAACAGTGAACTGAAGGAAGCATAGAAACAACGCAGTTTTTCCTAATCTGAAGGAAACTATTCAGTATCTTTCAGATATGGAGTCATACATATGCAACACTGGATGGGAGTCACAGTCCAAAACTTCAGCCAGGTTGAGACAAGCCTGATGTGCAAGCCTGATGTGCATTTCAGGCTCAGATGGAGGAACAAAGGTCTCGGTGAACCACATGATGACTGAGGCTTCCTTGCCTCTCCTTGCATCGCAGAGTTCCACAGAGTCACATTCAAGGAACAGATGCTGTGAGCCACTTTCCCTTGGCTTTAGAACAAAGCTATTGTGTGTTCCTTTGTGAGCTGGAGAGGAAGAGCTAATAAGAATCCAGCATTGTGTAATAATGGTGAGCTAGTTCTGCACTGTTGTTGTTGTTGTTGCTGTTGTTGTTGTTGTGTGCTTTTAAGTCTTTTCCGACTTAAGGTGACCCTGTCACGGGGTTTTATTAGCAAGATTTATTCGGAGGGCTTTGCCTTTGGCCTTGCCCAAGGTTGAGAGAACATAACTTGCCTAAGGTCACCCGTTAAGTTTCCATGGAGAAACAGGGATTTGAACCCTGGTCTCTGGAGTCATAGTCCAGTGCTCAAAGCCCTACACCATGCTGGCCTCAGTTCTGCTTTGTAGTGAAAATTAAAACTTTTACATGGAGTCAGAGAGAATCTACATTTGGTAGTACTGGATCGACTGTGTGGCCTAAATGTAGTTGTTGCTCTCCGATACAGTAGGCCAACTGAATCAATGATATTTACAGAAGTTTTGACTTACTAAGTCCCCATTGATTTGGTGGGTCCAGTCTTCCTATAATTAACAAGAAAACAATAAGGAGAGGGGAGGCAGTTCCAAAGCCTAGCACAACAAAAGAGAAAGACTTCTCCCCTATTCCCACCAGTGGTGAGTTTGGAGCAAAGATGGGGGGCTCTCGACAAGATCCTCATAGGTAGGCAAGCTTATTTGGGTGGAAGCAATCCTTCAGTTACCCATGTTCTGAACTTTAAAAGTGTCCTAAAAGTTGAAGCTATCACTTTGAATTGGACCCAGAGACAAATCAAGAACTAGGACAACAGTTTTAGCAGCAGGCTAACATGCTTCTTATAGCTGGTTTGACTGACTTTCCAAAAGCTTGGATTTCTGGAGAAGTTTAAGGCAAATTCTCCAATGTATGCCATGGCAATCAATATGTGGTGTAATTATTGCATCTGTTGCCACAACCAAATCTCTTTTCTTCAGAAATGGGTGTAGCTGGTATACCAATTTAAACTGGATAGAGACATTTCTGGGCATGGTTGTCGTCTGGGCATCCAGAGTCAGAGGAGGATTTCCAGTATCTTCTGGGAACTATTATCTCATCTATCAATGCCCTTGATTGTCAAGACATGTTAATGGCTAAGTAATTTAACAAACTAAAGCAATTTCTCCCTTCTTTACATCTCTTCTTCT
The DNA here is from genome assembly GCA_030412105.1 of Cyclura pinguis. Taxonomy (NCBI): domain Eukaryota; kingdom Metazoa; phylum Chordata; class Lepidosauria; order Squamata; family Iguanidae; genus Cyclura; species Cyclura pinguis. Next base: position 172,333,034 of record CM059599.1, read on the forward strand.
GCCCTTCCTGATCTTGTTGAACTGCAGTTCCCATCATCCTTCACAAATTATTGTGTGGCCAGAGCTGATGGTCATTATGGTCGAACAAATGTAGGGGCTCACACATCCCTGATGTGTGTTAATATGGTAAAGAATTTCCAGTATCAGACTTGGACCCATCTACTCCATTCTCCTCCCATGTCCTCCCTCCATCCTCATGCAAGCCTCAGAAGAAGTATGTTCCTAAATGATGGGTTCTGTTCCCCTAACATCTGGGACTCAGTGTTGTATCAATGCATTTGGAAGTTTAATTTAATTATCACAGCTCCTAATGCACCCTCTAAGAATTAGCCTTGTCCTTTCTAAAATTTATGTAAGACGATGGGCATCATCTTACATCTCTCTGTTTGGCAGCAAATTGCAAATATAGTGACCTCAGTAACATTTTTACTACCCTTGTCATGGAATATTTTATCTTCTCAGTATATGTACTAATTTCCTCTCAACAGTCAGCCTTGTAGTCAATACGGAACAAGTGGTTTTATGGTTGAACCTGGAGTAAGAGCAGGCATATTAATGAGACACTGCAGCTAATGCCAGAGGCACTGGAGGCTAGGGATCTAGCCCCTGTGGTTTCATGTGAATAAAGCTTTAGCAGTTGTCATGGTACTGGAATATGTCAGAAGTAAATAAATAAAATGAACTGGAAACTTTACATGAAATGTCTCTTAACAAAGAAATATATTAGTATTCTAGAGAAGCTGTCAGGAAGTAGATGTGGTTGGTTAGGTTTGTGTGAGCTGTGTTTTCATAGAGCTACCCACCTCCCTTCACTCTGTATGCAAAATTCACTGTGGAACCCAGAAAGCAATAAGAAATCACAACTTCACTTTCTTCCTCCCCATCCCACCCCACAAATTTAGCATTACCTATCGAATGCCTTTGCATTGTTAATGTAGTTGGAATACTGTACCAGATGAACAGCCTTAATTGTCCTCCTGTACATCAATGTGAACTTTATATAGCATTCCCTGGACGTTTTCATATATTATGAATAGTTGTTTTTATGGCAGACTTGTGATTTGAAATAGTTTTCTTGAAAGCAAGAAGGCAGAATGAGATACTGTGCCAGAAGCTGTGGCTTGCTTTGTTCTAGTCTCTCAGTTTCATAGACGAATAGATCCTTTTATATGTATTAAAAATACAGTATATAAATTGAATAACGCATTTTATAAAAGTATGTGATTATGACCAGGTGCTGGAAAAATTAAAATGCTTATCAGCGGAACCCCTTGTGAAACCTTCTCATTATCATCTTTAAATTCTAAAATGGAATGGTAACTGCAAGGCCCTTGATGATATCTAAACAGATGGCATATTAGGATGGCTGCTTGGTACAGCGAAAGCATTTTAAAGAGGATATTGGGATAAAATCATGGTGTGCCACACAGGGCGTTGGTATCAAAACCCCAAACTCCATTTGAAATATAGTGTTCTCTCTTTAATAACTTCTGAGAAGGAAACATTTTTTTAAATAAAAATTTGCATATGATATAGTACAGTTTAATATTTAAAGAGGAAAGATGTATTTTTCTGTATTTCAACAATATAGAATTTTATGTTGTACAGTAGAATTGAAATTAAATAATTAATTAAAATTAATGGAACTTCATTGATAAGTTTATGAGGCTTAATATTATACCAGACTGGCCAGGTAATATCTATTTTGTTGAACAATATCATTAAAACCAATTTTCTGAGAGGTCTGAACATTTTTATCATAGTGTAAACCACCAAATAGTTGCTTTCTAGAGTCCTCTGTTTTGTGGGCCCTCTGGTATTCATTGAAATAGCTGCAGAAGGTAAAACTTGAGCCATAAACTGGTACATAGTGAATTTCTGGACCAACATTAATTTCTATATGCTTTTCAGAAATGTAAGACTTGATTCAGTCCAGTGGATGCAATGCTTGTTGCTGATATGTGGAACAATTGCCATTAATATAAGAAAACCCTTCCCTTTCTTCCTTTGATGCTACATGAGAGGCCACAACTTTCAGGACTTGGCCCTTTCTTGTTTTCCCATGTTGTTTGTCCTCCCCTACCCCATCTTTACTTGATCAAGGCACACCAGGCTCATGTTTCTTGATGACCAAATAATGAGGGAAGTAACAATAGCATTATGTAATGTACACAAAATTGTCGTATTTCCTGTAATGGTCTTGCATTTCAGAGATGCATGCATGTGATGCAAGACAATACCATAACAGATCTTCAGTGGTTGGGTACAGTGCTTAGATTAGGAGAAGGACAAGCCCATTGTTTTCTTTAACTTATTTTCTTTGTTATATCTGCTGAAGACATCAATACAAATTATTATTTTTTTTAAAAAAATAAACTCTTCTGTTCACCTAAAATTTGCTGATTTAAATGTATCCCTGCAGGATATAGGGCTGATAGATCAGGAGCATCCTGGGCCCTGAGATTTAAAGGCTAGAAGCTGAGACCTAGAGATACTCCCTGGTGAATAATTAATTACGATACTTCAGGCATCAATTATAGAGCCTTAGAGCATATAATTCAGACAACAAAAATCAAAGTCCAAGAAATAAAATGTTTCTCTGGGTAGAAATTAAGGGGGCAGGGGGTCTCTCCCCAGCTCTGTTTTCAGTATCTGGAAGTTCTAGTCCAAAAAAGTTTCCCAAGGTTTGATTTGACCAGGAAGAAAAATGCTTTTCCATCTTGTTTCTAAACACTCCTATAGGAACATAGTTTAACAACACATGGGAGTTACAATCCAACCAAAATAAAAGTTTACCAAGCTCAGTTAGAAAGAGAGAGTTGAGGAAAGAGGGAGAAATGTAACCAAGGGACAAATGTAGCTGAGAGGAGGAGGAAAGAGTTAGAGAATGAGAGGTGGGACGTGGGGCTAGAGAAGCAGGGAGATAAAACAGTTCCGCTAGTGAGAGAAAAGAAGGAGAGAATATTTCCTCAGGAAATGTGGCCAAGAAAGAAGAAAAGGAGGAAGATACAGGGGGGTGACAAAGAGCATGAAACAGGGAAGAGGCAAGGAGAAGACTTTAGCCAGGGATATGTGAGGAACACTGCTAGACAGGGACATGAAATCACAGATTGGAAGAGAAAGGAACCAGGTGCCTAATCAGAGCTGAGAAAGGAAGACATCCATTCCACCCATTTTACTGAAAGTGGTGCAACCCAAGTGCAAGTTCGACCAGTTATTGTAAACTGATGAAAATAGAAACAGAACTGGGAAAGTAAACAGCAAAAGGAAAAGCCACAAAACTCCTATTGTACCATATTCAGTGACTCGTGAGCAGAGCTTGAAAGGTTACTTTTCAGAAATGATTATTTGAGTTACTCATTTCCATGTGCATTGTTACCACTTTTATTACTTCATTAAAAAGTAAACCATTCCTGTTACACGTTATGATAAAATAATCAACTTGTTAACATTACTTGTAATGCACATCACTTTCTTTTACATTTTTGTGGGGAAAAACTTTAGGATTGATAAGAAAATGGCATAAAATGTGAAAACGTCTTATCAAAATGCCTCTTAAAATGGCCTTAAAAAGTGACTTCTGAAAATACTCAGAAGCCGTTAATTCATTTCATCAATATTGTAACATTGTTCTTACTAGGTACACCAACAGGTGAGTAATTATGTGTAATCTCATTGCTTCTAACTCATTACTTAAGTGAGGTAGGTTAGTGTTTCCTTGCACAAACTGCTCTTCCCTATTGAGAAGAATAAACTTTGAGGGAAGAGAAGGTAGAAAGGTTGATCCCAGAGAGTCTGTAGTGGCTGCTTTGAAGCAGCCTGCAGCAGTGTGGGCCAGCAGTGCATAGTCTAAAAACCTTCTTTTGAAGTCAGTGCTCTCTTCTTGTCCTGAGGCCCGAAGGAGAGGGCCCAAGCCAAGAGATCCCAGGAACCTTTATAAGAAGTAGCTGATCCATTAACTTTGCACGGTCATATTTCTAATATGAATGCAGCTTGCCTCTTTAGAGAGTACCCATTTAGCCATTGTACTATGTAGGAAGTGCGTTTTCATCAGAACTCAGTGTTTCTTAGGAACACATTGAATGTTGATCTTTCTAATCATCTGTTTTTCAGAACTAATTGAATCTGGCTGCATTTCTAATCCTCATCATCAATGTAGGGGAAGGACAAAGTTTAAATTTGATTCAATGCAGTGCAGGAACACTGAAAAATTGATGGGGGAAGAATCATCTCTGCTATCACCTTCCTGAAGAAGCTATTTTTATTTTGCCCTCTGTAGAGGAATATGATTTGAGGCTCTGGGATTCAGGATTCTAAATGTGTGGGTGGGTGGCAGTGATGGTGGTGAGAAGGAATGTCTGCCTTCTAACTAGTGCTCATCTTGTGCCTTCTATTCTTGTTGCTGCTATTTCGGTCCCACAGTCTGCATCTATATGTACATTTTTCAAATGCATAATGAATTGAAAAGGGCAACAGAAACAAGGCAGGATGGGGAAGTGATTGAGGTGTGGTTGGAGAATCTACCTGACAGTGTAATCATCTGCTATTCCACTGTGTTCAGTGGAGCTTCCATACTAAATGTGTTTGAGATTTCAGTTCAAAGCTCTCAGCTTGCTTTGTGGAATGCATTGCACCATCCAATTAGAAAGGTCTCAGGTATCAGGGCAAGGAATTATCCATGGTGGAATAGCCAGCATGATTCTAGGATTACTCCAGCAGAGTAGACTATCCACTGCAGGATACGCTGGTGGTCCAACTGGATAAACTCTGTCAAGCTCAAATGCTAGTCAGAATACTTTTGCAGGGGCCAAAAACCAAGACCAAGTGTATTCTGTCATGTGTCAACAAAGAATAGAAAAAGTTTTCTCCCTCCTGAGTGAAATTATGAGAATCATGGCTCATTTTTCAGGACCTGCCTGAGAAAACTTAACTTGTATAGGGACATTGTTTTTTCTGAAAAACACAAAATTTTGTGGTCCAAACATGGCACTTAAATAATGTTGGTAGTCAAAAGTAGGAAAATGAAGGTAAGGAGGGACAGCCCATGACAAGAGCTTCATTTTAGGCTGTCATACTTTGAAGGCCTCATTGATGGAGGTTTTTGTAAAAGTGAACAGCGTATGTATCATGGACATGATGAAAACTTCTAAGACTGCTCTAGTTATGTGTATGTATCTCTCATTTGGATCACAGATGCAGATAAAACCAGTAACATTTAGCAAATGTATATTAATTCTAGTTTGTTAATGTTTCGTCACAAGAGGCAGATCACAAAGATCGAATACTGATTTGTCTCTTGAGAAAGACTAAAAGAATAGAACTAGATTAATCTATGTCCATGGAGATACTACTGCTCTTATATTCCCACCCTTCAAAGCTAGACTTTCTGCTATCTGAGAATTGATGGAATATACTCAAGGATGTAAGTCTTCACTTATTTTATTCTGTCATGTGTCAACAAAGAACAGAGAAAGTTTTCTCCTTCCTGGATGAGATTATGAGAATCATGGCTCATTTTTCAGGACCTACCTGAGAACACTTACCACGTACAGGGACATTGCTTTTTGTGAAAACAAAATTTTTGTGGTCCAAACGTGGGATTTGGCATACAATACTTTTTTTTTTCATGGAAGTATTTTTGTGTATAATTAACCAAAAAAGGGGAAGGGAGACTTAGTAAGTCCTTCTTCTTTTGCTTTCTCTGAAGGATGAAGAATCTTGTAGCAGTTGAGCTTTTGGCACACCAAGACACTATTTCTCATTGAGGATGAGAAAGTTAATGAATATCCTTTACATTCTTACTAAACAAAGGCATAATACTACAGAATTACAATAGAATGACGGCAGAATGTGGATGAACCATAAAAAAAAAGGAATGAAATGTGATTGTTCCAAAGAAAACACACCAAGAAACAGAAAATATGTGCATGTCATGTGTACAGTGTGTGTGTCATACAGCCTTCCACATGTTGTTAGAGTGCAGCTCGCAGCATTATTCATGATTCAGTATAGTGCCAAGAGTTGTGGGCAGTTGCAGCCCAACAACATCAGAAGGGCTGTGTGATTCCCAGCTCTGGCCTATGTGAGGGGGAAAAACAACTACAGCTGGTCCAGGGGATATTTTTCTGGCCCAAGATTGTCTGGAAACTGAATAGACTGCCACCCCACCCCAAGGTATCTGGAAGTCCAGTTCTGGTTATGAACACATAATTGCTGCAGTGCCGTGCAAAGGATCCTGTATCCTGCTTAAGAGGTAAATCGCTGCCCCTGGAGGCTTCTGGGACAGACAGTTAATACCAGTTAATATCTATGGAATCCTGGGATTTGCAGTTTAGAGAGGGGCCTTTAGAATTCTCAGCCAGAGAGCTCTCTGCCCTCAGTAAACTACAAACTTTAGGATTCCACAGGATGTTGAAAGTGAAATAATAGCACTATGACAGCATAGTGTGGAATGGCCATAGTCTACCATTGAGCTATACATTTCCCCTGAAGCCATAAATGAGTGATTCTGATATATTACCATAATGAAAAACAGTGAACATTTAGGGGATACGAATTGAGAGGACAGTGGGTAGTCTGGCTCTCACTGACAAGTCTCCCAGAAAGAGGCATGCATCATTGCAATATATAAAACTCCTTCTCCATATACTTCATCCCCATCATAGTATCATGTTTGCCATTTCTGAATAGCTAATTTACCTTCCCAGTCATTGCAGTTTTACTCTTATGAAAAACCAGGTCTGTTTTAAGCAAGAAGGAAATTGACCTGATAAATAAAATATGGTACTTTTCTCTAGAGTCTTTCCTATTTTATTTTAAGCAAGCTGAAAATTTGGGATTAATATATTTGCATTTGATTAAGAAATAAATAATGTGGCTTTGAAACAATTCATTTTCAAGATTGACAGTAATTTGGAAGGTGAAGGCTTTATTATGAATTTTTTAGAAAATAACTTGTGGCATTCAAGAATAGAATAAAAGCTACAATGCATCTTGATAATATGGATGAATGCCAATTATGTACTAAAAATAGTTTTCTGTTATTAGTCATTCAGCTGATGTATTTTTAAAGAACTTTTAAAAAATACATTTAAAAAACTTTTAAAAATAACTTTGCTATTAGAATATTTTCTTTTAGAATAGCTTTTATTTACATATGCTTTTCAAATTTGCTGTTTGCAATACGAGAAGGCTTTTGTTCATATTTTCCCACAAATCTGTCCCTAGAGTAAATTGGATTATGAATGTCAATTTTGTGCTGTTTTGTTCATTCAAATAATTTTGTCAAGTATTCAGATGCATTGTTTTCCGACTTGTATTAGATAATTGTAATCCATTAAAACAAATAAAGATAAGGCTAAGAAAGAGATCAAAATCAACAAAAATACTGAGATTGTTAAAGTCTTCAACTAATTAAATTAGCAGCTGTCTAAACAACAGTAAATTCTTGTAGATACTTTGAATACTGAGCTTGCATTTTTCAGCATTTGGACTAAGTATTTTAGTCCTTTTTACATGAAACAAAGTAATTGTTGATTTCACTTTATTGTATTTAATCTTGCTTTTCTGTTGGTGGACATACAAAGTAAGTTATAGAATTGTAAAGAGAAGACAATAAACAATTGTAATGAAAACAAATTGTTTCTCTATCCCATCTTTCTTCAAAATGCTCTGTGCAGTACATACAATGCTCTCTCTGCTGCTGCTTTTTAAAATCTTTGCAACAAACCTGTGAGAGCAGATTTTCTCTTTGTCACTCAGAGAGTGTTATGGCCGAACAAGGATTTGCTAGTCAAAGGCCCCTCTCTAAACTAGAAACCCCAGGATTCCATAGGATGTTGAAAGTGGAATAATAGCACTGTAACAGTCTATTGCGGAAATGGCAAGAGTCCACTTTTTTTTTGGCCATCCTACCAGATTGGATCTTATTTACCAAATATGTTTGGAACAATAATGGGCAGCCTGATTTTTGTGCCATGTATCCTGCTATATTCCTCAGCACCACTCGTATATTTTAACTCTTATGTCCTGGAAACCATTTAAGCCAAGTGTACTTACTTATGGACAGAGCCAAAGTGGTGTAATAGTTTGAACACTGGACTATCAGCCTGGAAACCAGGTTCTATTCCTCACTTATCTACGGAACCCACTGGGTGACCTTGGGCACGTCACACACTCTCAGCTCCAGAAAACTGTGTGATAGGTTCATCTTAGGATGACTGTAAGTTGGAAATGATGTGGAAGCACACAGCAGCAACTTACATTGGAAAAGGATAAGTTCCTTTTAATTTCTTTCTAACCAAGTTAGCATGGCCAATATGTGGTAAAATCAGACTGGGGAATAATAGTCTCTGGTTTCCCATTGGAAAGGTTGCTTAATAACCCAAGCAGAGAGAGGTTCAGAAATAGTCAACTGATTTTATAAAAATGAACAAACACACCACTACCTAAACCTACAGGATTTTAGTAATAACTTTCTGTACTGCCTGTCAGGGAAAAGAGACACCTGGGCCTCTGTGGAACAGATTTTGGGCTGTTCTTTGTTATCCATCTTAAAACAAAGAAACTCTTCTTCAGAGGCACATGTATTCCCAATGACCTGGCCAGTCGGGTGATATCTGAGGCAGTTTGATGTGAGCATAGAAATGCTTATTGAGGTCTACAACTGTTTGGCCTCTCAGCTATCTTTCCAGAAAGGAGGAGGGGGGAGTTTTGATTCGTTACAGAAACATTTTCAGGTTTCATTGATTTTGGTGATTTTCTCATCAATCCTTTAAGCTTGTAGATCAGGTATTAAAGGCAGATTCACAGTCAGCTCAGCTCAGGTGAATTTAGGCAAGTGGATGTCCTAGGTACCGTAAAGCACCAGATCCCTGCTAACCTTGGAAGATAAGCAAGGTTAGCTCTGGTTATTACTTGGATAGGAGATGACCAGGTTCTGTAGGCTATAATTCACAGGAAGAAACTGGCAATTCACCTCTGTGTATTCCTTGCTTAAGAAAACCCAGTGAAATTCATGAGGTTGACATAAATTGACAGGCAACTTGAAGGCACTGTGCATGCACGCATACACACACACACACACACACACACGTGAGGCAAAGGTTCACATGATGAAGAGTTTCAAAATCTCAGGATAAAGCATGATGCGCTTTAGATTTGGATTGAAAAAGGACTGAAAGAGGCTACAGTTCCCTTAATCAATGATACAGCTGAAGATGGAAAAACTAATATTGCTATACTTATTCTCCAGTCGAGTGGAGATCTGTCACTATACTTATATACTGCAGAAAGAGACAAGAAAATTACCTAGCTGCAAATTTCATCCCCCAAAGGTGTGCAGTTGTGACAGATCTAATCTTAAGTTTCTATATGTTAGACATGAGATGTGTTTTTCTAATCTAGGCTGTTGTTCCGTACTCTATTTATAATACAGAGGAATCATCTGTTGAGTGTAAGAGACTTGTGGAATTCTGCATAAATGTGATGTGATTTTAAACGGGGCTTTGTTTGTGAAGGGGCACACATGGAATCTTCTTGGGGTTAGACTACAGAGTATGACTTATGTAAGTTTTGCCAATAACAGTGTGCCTTAATGTGACATCTTTGTAGTCCTAGATAGTTTAAGAGGGGAAAGTCATGTAATATTTGAACAGAAATTCTTGCCTGCATTTGGAAACACATTCTTACTTAATTCTACTCGTCTGCCTGCCTCTGTTTCAGGGTAAAAATTTCTGTGGCATGATGCTTTACTTATAAGTTGTAGCAAAGTTGCCAAGTAGGGAAATTGCTGGTAAATTCCCCAAAATGCCTAAGAAAAAGTTGAAGAATCTAGAAGCGAGAGCCATTTTGCCAAATTGGAATAGCCCCCTTCCACATACACCCTTCAGCTGATGTTTATGAAGAAAAGAAAGAACAGTCTATAGTTTCAGTTTGAGCCAAATGAAAAATTACGTAGAGCAACACTGGTACTAGGAGTGATTTTAAAAGTAGAAATTTAACACTGTGTTAGATATGGGTGAGTAGGACTCTGGAGAGGAACGCTAAGCTATTATGTTTGAACAAGAATGGTGGCAGAAGCAACAATGTATCCCGTGAAGTGAAATTGATGACAGAAACTGGAATTAATCTAGGATAATGGGCTTGAATATGACCAGCCAGTGTTAATATAAACTGAGCTTCGTAAACCAACTTGCAACCTTTGTGTCAAATCAGTTTATTCCACACAGACAAAACCACAGATAAGCTAAATAAATCATAGCTTTAGTGTGGTCTGAATGTAGCTGATAATGTTCGTTGTTAGTATAATGATTATTTAAGTAGTACAGAAGAGCTTTGTTTCTTGGTGAATATCATATACATTAGTTTTGGGGATGGTGCATTAGAACATGCAGATATTACTTTTGTGCTTATTAAGTGCATTTAATTAGTATTGTCTTGAAGGAAAGAGAAAAGCCAAGTAAGGGTGATAGTTGTTTGTCAAAATAAATTAAATCACCAGTATTATAGGTGGTGACCTGTAAAAACTTGCTTTAAATGCTGGGTGCAGCGTTGGCTAGCAGCATAATAACACTGGCTTAATTTTGATAGTGAGCTCACTCTCTGAATGTAGATCCTCTTAATATGGATGCTTATGTCACCAAAATGGCAGAAACCACACATAAGAGGGAGGTATTAGCAGGCGTGAGGAAACATGAAACTTTGCAGAACTATAAGAATTCTGAGCTGGCTGTGTTGACATCCGTGAGGAGTGTTGGAGTCTCCCCAAGCTGGAGGAATTCAAAATCCATGATGAGACTGCTTTATTGGTAGCAGCACCCTGCAAAGATCATGGATCTGTCTCAAGTAGTACCTCCTCCCACCCATATTGCAGGCCACACACTAGACCTAGTTTTCTGAGGTAGGCAGCATGATGGTGGTCTGAGTGTGAAGGAACCTTCCATAGTTCTATTCTTATGGAGAGATCACTGCATGATGGGTTTTAGACCCTCTGGGGTTCTGAGCCTGTACAGCAGTGTGGATCAATTGAGACTTTTTCATTTAAACAAGCCTTTGATTGAACTGAGAGTCCTACAGTGAGGTTATGGTACTTTTTAAAATGTGTTTTGGACTATTTAAATTATTGTGTTTAATAGGATTGCTTTTTTAATGGTTTAATTTGTTTGTTATTAGGTCTGAAATCTGTGTTATGAGCTGCCTTTGGTCCTGTGCGAAGAGGAGGAGGGACTGTTACATGAATAAAATAAATGGTTAGAAAATAACTGCTCCAGTCAGACGTTCTCTTCACACACCCCTCTTGGCATATGCTGTAGGGATTTTAGGCAATATAGGTCTTCTTGCATGCTTCAGTGCTATATAGGGTTGCCAAAGTGAAAACTAGAGGTGGCCCCTGTATCTTTAATGGCCGTGTGGAAAAGGGAACTTCAACAAGTGTTGCTTGTCACCCAACCAGGTAATAAGTAACAGCTGCTGAAGTTCCTCCTTCTACACAACATTCAGTGTATCTAGGCAACTAGACCATGTAGCCCCAAAAATTCCCAGGTGTTTGCAGTCACACAAAGATCGTCTCTTGGATCATCTTCTTTTTCTCTCCCTCTTTACTCTCTTCCAGGAAGGTGAGTCACAGCTCAAAACCCAAAACCTTATCTTAGCTGGTTAAGACTTAGACAATCCAAATATAAATTCCCAATGTATGTTTAAATGAAACTAGTGAAAATTTCATCTTAAATGCTGCCTGTTTGCCTTGTATTTCCCTGAAGTCAGTCTCAGAAGGTTATGGAAGAGATTTAGCATTGCTTTTCTGAAAGCTCTGCTAAAACTGCCCCTTGAGCCACTCACCATTCTTTCCCCAAAGGGCCAAATGGCCCAGAAATTACCCTTAATTCAGCATAAACAAACAAACTTTGGTGGGGAGAGGGGCTCAGTGGGCAGGGCTGAAAAAACAGCCCCCTGAGGACGGAAGTACTCAGTCATGAAATGCTGCATACCACTTGAAGGAGAAAAAGAAGAAGAAACGTTATGACTGAAGACATGGCTGACTGACTGAAACGGTGAACAAGAGAGCTCCTATTAGGAGGTGAGGATAGAGAGGGGATGGTTATCGCATCTGCAAATGACAAAGGTCTGAGAGGCAGCAAACACAGTGGAAGACAGAAGCTGCTGGGTACATTTAGCCAGGAAACAAGAAGACTAAGGGGCAGAATTTGATAGCAGCCTTCACATTGCAAAAAGGCTGTCACGTAGAGAATTGAGCCGAGTTGTTTTCTGTTGCGATGGAATGTAGGACCGTAGCTTGAAACTAATGACCCACAAGTAAAATAGCTAGTTGTAATTACTTCTGTTTGTCTGTAATGAAGGCATAACAAAGAAACCGTTCAAAAGTAATGCAAGAATTTATAATGATACCAACTTTACTAATTTAAAGGATTTCAATGCTTCTTAGAAGAATTTTGACAGGGATTTTCAAAATTCTTTGCCATACTTTTGTTAATATTAAGATATGCTTTTGGAAATAAAAAGAAGTAACAAAAGCATAAAGTACCACCCGTTAACACATTACGTTATTGTTTAATGCTGCAATAAATAACAACAGTGTTTTTTTTTTTTTTAGCACTGCAGCAAATAGCCAGCATGAATTGTGTTTAAAAAGTAACATTGAAAGCTCTAGGCAAGACTGGACCAATGGGCAGAAGTGACAGGAAGTCTGATTTTGGCTGTTAAGAAACCGGTGGCTTCCATGATAGCAATTCAAGCTACTGATCTTATTTGCGGGGGGTGGGGAGCAATCTCCAGCACTGTGGTAGTTACTTTAAAGTTCAGACTGAAAGCCAGAGTAGATTCATTACCCTACCAGCATGGAAACTACCATTTGCCACTGGGAAAAACCTGCTGCTGGTAAGAGCTGCTGAACAGTGAAGCAGGCTGCCTAGTCTTTCCTTTGCTTAATTTATTTAATTAAGCTTAGGTGGACATACATCTATTGCAACTTCACTGCAGATCCTGCATTGAGCAGGGTCTAGATTGCATCTGTGGTACGTTCTATTTCCGTTATTCTCTTGCATGTCCCACTTGCTATTCGTAAATTAAGAACCAATCTCTTCCATAAATTATCAGTGATTCTGGTATCGCATTATTTGTAAGTCTGTATTTAAATGATGTTTACAATAGTACAAGACCTGATACATTAACTTGGACAGACTATGACGATGCATTACAGCACAACACTGCGTCATCTGAAGGATCATCCATACTACACAATTATAGCACATTGGCACCACTTTAATTGCCATAACAACTTCCTATGGAATCCTGAGAAATGTGGTTTCCTAGGTCACTTAGAATTCCCTTTCAGAATTCTCTGAACTACAGCAACAGAGGAGTAACCTGGAGAATTCTAAGTGCCTTCTCAAACTACAAATTCAGAGATTCCACAGGATGGACCTAGGCGGTGTTATTAAATGCTGTATTGTGCAATGTAGATATAGCCTTGGTCTTTGGAACAAAATAGCCCCAGTTGGTTTCATGCAGCAAGTCGGGCTGCATTTGAGTAACCTTGGGGTAGAATCTCACCACTTGACTATTTATTTACAATATATCTTCAGTGATAAACTGAGTAAGATGTCTCGTGAACAAATCACTTGCAATTTGAAAAGATAAAAAAGAACCTGACAAATAAAGACGCTATCCCATAATGTCAAAATCTTTGCTATTACAAGTGTTTTTACCTTGACAGTTGCTGCCTCCCACCATACTTTTCCAGAAGATCTGTACACTTTCATCTGTTTGATTGCTTGTGGTTTCTTTTATCTTCAAAGCCTATGAAACATTCTTGTGGTTTCATGGAATATTGAAGAAAGGAATGGCATAAATGCAAAAACAATGTTAACCTGCTTTGTCTAACTGTTTCTGCTGTATCTAGAGCTTCCAAATTAGCTAAAATTGATAATGCATTAAGTGGGAGGCAGATGGGTTGGTTTGTGGTTTATCAGTTCTTCATTTTAGTAACAAATGCTTTCTCATATAACTGTATTGGAAAATAGATTTTTACAGGCAAGGAAGACAAATGACATCTTGGCTGGCCTTTACTTTTCAAGCAGAAACTCAGCAACCTGAAGGCTCACTGTTGTAAGATGATAATGTGAAAACAGTTCAGTGAAGCTTGATTTAATTTATTAGTTTCTTAGAAGTTGTTTTAAAGAAACTTCTGTTCGAAATATCTGGTGTATGTTTTAAAAGAGTTTTAAGTCACTTGCATTTTTTAAAAAGAAGTGTATGGGAAATTCTTGGTATTCATGTGCCATCATCATACTAGATTAACACCATTTTTATATTTACCTCAGTGTTGGTGTATAATGTACAAGTAACATGATATTGTGTTCTTGGTCTTTGGGAAGACATTGAGCAGGGGGTTGGACCTGATTACCCTTCCAATTCTATGATTCTATTTCTCAGTAATACATAAACATGCCTGATTGATTTCTGACAGCCATTTGGGAGAGGAGAGGAACAGCAATGAAAACATGAAATAATAACTGGCCCCAATCTTTGGATACTTTCCCAGTGCAATCTTAATTGAAATCCATGCAAGCTGTTTTTGTTCTTCCAGTGCTCCCACTCATGTTAGTAGTACTTAAATGGGAAGAGTCCCTGATAAATGTGGCTATTTCATGTTCCTAATACGGGTTTTCAGTTTGTTTTGCATAAATGCAAGATAAGTATTGCCTATGTACACACTGGTTGGATTTGCCAAAAATAATAACCTGGGTTTCTCTTTCTATGCTTCGCTTACTTTTCACTCTTAATAACATCCACAGTAATTTCAGTGCTCAGAATGCCAGACAGCCCCATTTTCATTAGCATCATTAATCATTGGTGTTACTGCCATTGACGTATTATTCTCAACCCAAACTATTACTCATGTATTTGGACTTGGTTACTGCATGTTAGATAGTTTAAGCTCCTCTCAATTACATCCACAGAACTGGATTACAAGATCAGCCAAGGCCTTGGGCATTTGCATGTTCTATTTAGATGGTCTGTCTGACAAAGCATTAGGCTCTGCTGAAGCATATTATTGCATATTACTGATTTTCTCTGCAGATAGTTTCCCTCTCTGCTGGTTTTGGGAGGCTGGGGGTGAGGCATGCATTTGGGTAACTATTTTTTGGGCTATTTTTTATAGCTGCTAGAATTGAGAAAGGTCATCCAGTAGTGTGCTGCAGCTGTGTGTCTAACTTCAGTAGTGCCAAGGGCAAATGTGGAAGTTGTGGCCCTAGGTGCTGCTTCTCCTGCCATTGCTGCCCTGGACCGAAGATGACTCTGGCAAGGGCGTGGCAGCACTGGGCCAGGGTGGAGGGGCTGCCTCTCCTACCACTGCCCCAGGCTGAGGAGAACCCCGGCGAGGGTGGTGGTGGGGCGATGTATGGATGCACACTCTCATTCATGGAAAGGACAATAGAATTAGCTCTCAGCCAAATCAAAATGAAATGATTTGGACTTCTTAAGTATACTCAAACTTATCATTTGATTGCAAGCATTTGATTCTGTTCATTGGTACAATTTATTGCTGACAGAAAACAATATTTTATGAACAGAATTTTGATTCTGCTATGAACTTTATGTCTAAGAGACAAAATGAGGAACCAAGACCTCCTTGGTTTAAATTTAGTGTCTGCTACAAACTCTTTGGGTGGCTTTAGATAAGCTACTGTTTCTTGCCTTCCCTCCCTGCTGCTTCATATCTACTTTATAGAAATAATCTTTACCTGCTAGAATTGTTATTGCTGTATGGATAACTAGAAGATAATGTACAGGAAATGCTTTTAATATTCAGTAGTACCATATAAAACCAATGCTTTTGTTGTTGTTTGGATATAATAATAGCAGTAATAGCAGCAATATTAATATATTTGTTATTGTTAGAGGATTATGTCCAGATCCTTGGTGATGTCCTTCCACCAGCAGAACTGATACCATTGAGCAACTGATTGCCTCCTTCCTGCTGCCCCTCTGGGTGTCCCCACAAACCAGCTCTAGAGGAATGGAGGAGCCCCAGGAGCAGATTCAGAGGGGGTGGCTACGGAGGAGAAGATGAGAAGGAAAAGACACGTTGCGTCTGTGGGACCCTGTCTGTATTGTTGTAAATACATTCATTTCTATATATATATCCAAAGACTTTTAATGCTAAAGAGTTATCAGTAATAATTTTCTGATTTTGTATAAGTGAAAAAAGAAATATTTACACAAAAATTCAGAATGGAGTGAAAGTAAGAGTTCACACATAATTGCTGACAATGTCACACAGTCTTATCAGAGTGTCAGCATGTATCTTTGTGTAACATCAATTTAGTAGTGTTGTGCATCATGTTCATGCTTAATCACTGTTCATGCTTAGTCAGTGTCTAAGACTGATTACTTCCTTCTAATTTGCAATCCCAATTTCTCTTGCTCAACACATACAGATAAGTGTTTCCCTGTTTCTTGTGTGTGGAAACTGAAGTCTAGACAGTGAGTGCTTATGGGGTGGATACATTTTACTATCAGCTGTGGTAACAACATGACTTTTATAGAAAACTTTCAAAAAATATTGGCATGCTCCCCAGGATGGGCATCTTTTTTTGCACTGATTTGTTGCTAGAATTGCCCATATTAAGATTTATCAGTCTATAGTATTGAACACCTCACATATGACATCATGTGTCACATACAGCAGCTAGACCCCAACTGAACTACTTGGAATGTACATTTTGAGGTGTATGTATGACTGTGGCCAACTATTATTGGGCCTAAATATCCTAAAGGCACCAGAACCTGGCTGGTTTTAGAAGTGAAGCAGGGACAGGCCAGGTTAGTACTTGATGGAGAATGGTCAATGAATACTGTAAGCTATATTTTAGAAGACGGAACTGGCAAAACCACCTCTGAGTAGTCCTTCCCTAAGAAAACTCTATGAAATTCATGGGGTTGCCATAAGTCGCATGCACAACCAATTGGTGGTGTTATTGGATTCCCTTCCTCCCTTTACAATGTGAGCAAAGGGATTCCTTCCTTTTCCCTTTCTTTCATCCATGTGTATGTTTAGAGTATTACTTTTCATCTTTCTTGTGTAGGCCATTGGAAACAGCAACAAGGTTGGAAAGTATGAAGGAGTAAATTAAAATTGGTAACCCCTAGGATTGAACTTGTATATATTACCTGTTGATCATCTATGGCAGAAGGGTTATTTTGTTTAAACAGATTTCAATTTTGTTCCTTGTTGAGGAGATCTCTTACTGAGTATCCTTCCAAAGAGTTTAGCTTCTCTCACTACTTTTGTCTTGTTCTTGATCTCGTCCTCTCTGAGTTTTGTGTGTGTGTGAAGGAACAGATCAAAGAAAATACCTGTGACAGGTAAAGATATCTGTTGAAATGTGTAGGAGGAAATCTATCTACCTGTATTGTAAATTGTTGGTATCCTGCTCATCAGCTGTCACCTTTCTATGATGTTTTATTGATGACCTTGTTTTTTTAAAAAACTTTCCTCCTCTCACTATTCCCAGAATCAAAGATATGTATTATGTAATTAAAAGTCTTATACTGTTATATTGTATTATAATATATTTTACTATTATCAACCATGGTATAAAAATTATAAATGAAATATTTGTTGTTTAGTTTATAGCTTGACACAATGTTAAGCTATACAAACTTTTTTTTTATTTTTTATTATTAAAAAAACAAAACAAAAAAGCATAACATGGCAAACAGAAAAGTGAAGAGAAAGGGGAAAAATGCTTACATTTCTATTTCTCTCCAGATTTGTTATACATAGTATTGCTTATACAATGTATTATAAATCATGCTGGTTCTATATTTTTGATCATATATATCTAAATCTCATTCTCATTATACCAGTTGTTAGTAATTATACCCATAATTAACATTTTCAAAATATACTATTAGTAATTTCATTCTTATTTCTGGATTGAACTTAAGTTTTAAATGCATTTTAGTACACCAACGGAGGATCAGTTGCATAACGTATCAGTTGTTTTATCAGTCCCATTAGTGCGTGCTAAAAGGATGATCCTGAAAAAAAATTAGCATTTGTAAAGTGGCTAAATGTCCGTTTGTCAGCAAAAGTAATCAATGCTGCTCATTTAGATTGTTCACAGTGTTGCAAACATGGTATCTCTAGAGACACTGTGGGCATAATAGTATTTTATAGTAAACAAATTCTACAGTATTGGCAAAATATATTCTAGTTCAAGAAGATATATCCATTAAAAATGCTTTCTGCTTCTGGTGTATCCAAATATCTAAAGTAGAAAAAAAGGAAGAGGAAGCTGTTTGTGAATATGGAAGAGTACTGGGAAACCTTGTGGTTATTACTATTTCTCAACCTAATTCCCCTCATAGGGTGGTTGTGATGATACCATATGGGGTGTAACCATGTAAATTGCCTTGAGCTCCTTAGAAGAATGAAACAGTGTGATTAATATTTATAATAAGTAAGTGAATAACAAAGGACAGAGGTTTACTCTTTTACGGTTACTGTTGTAGTCCAGTCCCTCTCAGATGCTCCTGGATGCATGTCCAGCAATGGGGCAGTGCTCATGGAAATGCAGGTAGCTTTTTCAAAGCAGCTTTGGATATCACTGCAGTAGATATTAGTGGAGAAATTCCTACAGTTCTAGTGAAAACAGCATGGGAAAGGAGCTTGAAGGAGGACAAAGAGAATGCATTTGTGTGCACATGCACATCACTTAATCAGGGTGTGAGAGCCCTTCCCCATATAAATCACTTATGATCTTTCTTCTGATAATCCTGGAAGTGGGGGGAGCAGGGAAGAAGAGGTTCACAAAACTGACTTGACTGCCTGACTTAGGAGCAACCTATGTTTAATATGTGCCTTAAAATACCCTGAGCCACAAACATTCAAGGGTAGATAAAGCAGAAGAAGAATGTTCTATAGCATTTCTCACTGAAGGTAAATAGGAATGAGAACTGGTCTGTATTAATAAACCAGTAAATAAAAATAATATGTGTAAATTGCTTTGTGACCATGTAATAGAGTTATATGAATTGTTAATCATTAGTGCTTTGTGGCCGTGAGAGTTATGGGTGTTCTTAATTATGAGTACAAGAGAGTGTGGAAGAGCATGAGGATGTTTTTATGCTGTCATGTTTTAAATTGACAGTGTGGTCCCTTGTGCAGAGAGTTCTGTGGTCATTTCAAGGGCTGTAGTTTGAGTTGAAATGGCCAAAGCCTCTTACGTGCTTGAGGTCAGAATTCTGCTGCCAGCACAGTGATGGATTTAGATGACACTTGTAGGATTTAGTACTTACCCCTTCAGTTCTTGTTTTCTACTGTTGTACTCTCCAGATATCTGTTGACGGATGAAAGGAGGATCTTGACAGGCTAAGTCATGCTTTTAGTATGTGCTGCAGTGGTTAAAGTGTAGTTTAGTGTATGTGTGTGTATGTGTATGTATGTGTGCGTTCATCACATACATGCATGCATATATATCTCCTTCAAAGCAGAAATCTTCAGTGACTTTATCAGCAATAAATATCATTAATATCCTTCAAATTATGTGCCCTTTGTATCATTGTGGGGCTGCACCTATCAAATGGCTGATCTGGAGAATCTACTTCTTGTTTTACTTCAGGTTGAACAAGTGGCCCCAAATCAGTTGAATCCCTTGAGCATTTAAGATGAGCAGAATCATTTAGATGGAGGTGGGAGATGGGAAGCCTCAGAGGGTTCAGATTTAACATTCAACATTATGGGGTATTGGGAGCTGCTAAGAGATAGCAGGGAGCTTTATGAGCTGTGGGAGAGCTTCAGTTAGACCTTTCCTTTGGATGGGTAAGAAGCGCAGGTGTGCCTCAGTTAGCAAAGCATAGGCATTACTTTAACAAAAAGTTTGGTGCTAGAAGAAGAATAGCATGGGAAGACTGATAAGTTCCTAGAAGTTTGACATATCTCAACAAATACACAGTTGTAAAATGAATCAACTAGGTCAGGTAAACCTTATATAAGTAAACAAAAATAGTTCGAACCTTCTAGAGACCACTTGAAAGCTTCTTCCAAAATGGATCCAGGGATGACTTTTTTCTTTCACCAACCCCCATGTGAAAATACTTATTTAAAAGAGCAGAACAGTCAGGGCCTTTGTTAACCAAGGTGTGCTTGTAATGCCCTAAGAATGGTTTCCTGCAGAGGTTCATGGGCCTGGATGACCAAGGCCCATCATCACTGGTGGAAAAAGGTGCTCTGGGCAGCTTTCTCTGGCAAAGAGAGACTCATTAGGGCCAAGCTATTTAAGGCCTTTACAGATGAATGTGTGGCTTAGTTCATCCCTTCCATTTAAGTTGGGCAGGTACAGACACAGCACATTGTTCTATATGCCGTTTTAAAATCAGTTGTAGAACAGCTACAGTTTTTGTTACAAGAGAGAAAGTGTTCTGTCTTGAAATAAAATGTGTTTCTTTTTCTGTATTGTCAAATGATATTGTTAAGAAAAAACTTGCTGTGAATGTTAATATTTGGAATTGTAATCCTTGGTTTTGTTTGTTTTCCCATAGCTAATTCAAGTCTTCTTGGAGGTGGTGGTGGTAAGTTTGATTTCATTTTTCCTAAGTATGGCAAGAAAGAAACTGTATTTTCGAAAAGCACATCATAATCTTTGCAATATTCGGTAAACTGATGTAACAATGTATGTGCTGAAAATTCTAAACATATGCTATTTTAAAGCTGTGGATAGAGGCTGGCAATTTTTCTTGAACGTGATGTTTGTTAGTGTATACCACCTGAAATTAACTCATGGATTTGAAATGATCACAATCTAACTAAATTCCTTCACAACTGTGAAGACCTTCAAGGTCTATTACCTGGTAAGAAGTGGAAGCAGCCTTAAGGGTGTTTGTTTTCTGAATAGTTTCTCAGTGGTGGTTGCCCCTGTAATAAATATATTTTCAAGGGGGATTTTAACTGACCTTCTGGTTTTCCTTAGTGCTTTACTTAGCCTGAATTACTGAGACAGAAAATAATTTAGCGTATAATAATGCCAGGCTTCCTGTTACTCAGAGAAATGCTAGCATCTTTTCCCCCCCTTTCCATTCTTCCTTGATGAACATGTCATTATTTTGCTTACGGTTTTATAGCTCTGAAGGCTGTCTCAACAGTTTTGGGAGGAGATTACAATTTGAGGGTTTTGTTTTGTTGCCATTAGGTTTCTCATTTGGCTTCTACAGAATATATGAGAGAGGGAGAAAGCTTCCCTGTGAGAGATAATACAAATGCAGTATCATTAGTCATATTTTCCTAGCATCTTCCTTGGTTACACTGAAAATTATCTGGAGGTCACTGCTTGCTTCTGTAGACCAAATAATCTGTTTAGAACATAAAGATTGTTTAATGCTCTGAGAGTAAGAAGAAATCTGAGCATCGTACTAGCATGATCAACAGCTTTGTAGATTCACCACTGGCCTTTCAAATGCATTCTTCAAAACACCATTGGGAATGAAACAGTGAAGATATGGGCGAATTTATTTCACATACAAACCATGTGGATGAGCAGTCATTTTTATGGGAATTGTGAAGAGTGTCATATGCATTACTCCCAGACCTTACAGCTCTGAAGCCTCCTTTTGAAGGAGAAATGAAGGAGCTAGAGCTTGGAAAGTTATTTTTAGGAATAATGAAGTACCATGGCATGCTGAAATCATCTGTATCTGAGCAGTGGTGGCAAGATGCTCTGGGACTCTTAACAACAACTTTCCAACCTCTAGGAAGAAGATAGAAATCCTGAGTTTGAGAAAGGTGAGTACCCACTGGATATGCATAGATCTTTCCAGAACTCAAACATAAGTTTGGTAAGAACTGGATATACAACTCGTGTTCGTTTGTGAAATGCTCTGCATGTGTCAGAGAGACACATGGCATGCTGGGAACTGGTTATTTTACATAGTAATATATACAAAACCTCCAAACTAGCTTTTTCATCTAATTCTTTTGGTTCCAGATGTGTTACATTTTGGAAATATACAAGGATTAATGGGAGACAAGCAAAAAATAATTAAAAATATAATTGAAAGATCAGAAAACTGTAAGCAGTTATGGTAGATTATACTATTTATGTATATCTAACATTTTTAAAGATTCCTTCCTGCCTTTTGGGTAATTGTGTGATGAGTCCTCATTTTTACAGCAAGTGTGATGAGTTGAATTTTATTCCACAGAGAGCTGGATTGGATTTGCATAGATACTTAATACTTTCATCTTGTTAAAGAGCACTTCAGTCATTATCCACAAATGCTGATCATTTCTACTTCATATTGACAGTAAAGCTTTTTGTCATGTTTTTCTTCCTCAGTAGGAATCCTTTCCCCCTCTCCTTCTTCTTGAAGCACTCTTGCCGTTTTTCTTCTAAATAAGATTGAAGACAGTATGTATGTGTGGATATGTGTATGTTCATACATAACATGCATGCGTACATAGGTGTATTCCCTACCCATGTTTTTTCTGAAACTCATTTGACGTAGAAAATGCTAGTGGCCTTTGCTTTAGCCTAATCTAACAGAGTTATGTTACTTTGAAGTCTTATTGATTTAAATGGGAAGGATTTAAATACATGTTTAATTTCAGTTGAGATCACTGGGATTTTAAAAAGTATTCATTTTTGATTGGATGGTGACAGAAATTCCTCCTTTTTGAAAAGTGAGCTATTCCCGTCATTACTGGAATATCAGCATACCCTTAATAGACTTTTAAGTTGTTGAGGCCACAAGCTAACATATTTGAGCATGATGAATACCATTGTTTTCAGAAGACTTCAAGATGCTCAGTTCATGTGAGACTGTCATCTCGGTATTTGTAAGGACATTATTTGTCTAGATCTGGTGAAACCAATGTCTGGATGAGTTACATGGTTGTATATGAAAGAGAAGGAAGCTGACTATCTTGGACTGTCTTAGGCAGTCCATTAATGTAATGTAATGATGACAGTTTTTCCCTCCCTCGACACTTGGTTGTGAATTACTTTGAGTATATTGTATATAGAAAAGTAGTATAAAAAAGGGTGGCTGTTACTATGTTATTTCTATTTTAAGTTCCTATAATTACAGCTAAGATACTAGAAATATCGGCTGCATTTGCTATTCTGTCCTTATATAATTATGCCAAATGAGACAAGAGAGTTGAACTACGTTTAATTTTTTTTTTCTAAAATTAACATCAGGGTAGACAGCTAGAGGCTACTATTATTTTCATATGTGTCACAGAACTATTATTTGATGGTGTATTTGTATTAATTTGATGTGAGCAGAAGACATATTCTAGACAGTGGGCCAAGTAAGCACTACAGTGGAACCTGCAATGAATACTGCTATAATTTTGTAATGAGTGGCATTACCAACAAGAGAGAGTTTTCATCTCAATACTGTGCTACTTGGCAAAAAGTTAGAATTTAAATAAAAAGTATAACTTGTCTCTTCAAGGAAGGAAGTACACATTAAGTCTGGCAGACCTGATGGTGCTCTTTTTCAAGGAGATAAGGATGAGGTAAATGCTACTGTAGTGATAAGTTTTGTTTGACTTTGAAAACCACTCTTATTTCTGTTTTGAGTTTGAGTTAAAATCACTGACAACATTCTCAGC
Organism: Cyclura pinguis; assembly: GCA_030412105.1. Taxonomy (NCBI): domain Eukaryota; kingdom Metazoa; phylum Chordata; class Lepidosauria; order Squamata; family Iguanidae; genus Cyclura; species Cyclura pinguis. The sequence goes on from CM059599.1 coordinate 172,356,675, forward strand.
TTCTTAAAGTGGGCAAAGAGCCATTGGCTCCTAAATGAGTAGCTGTGCATTCTTTGGGCCAGTTCACATGTACTTCAGTTGACATCTGCGCAGTTGGGATGAGTGACTTCTGTGTAAGTGGCAGATGAAGTGGTTTTTATCTAAGCCTTTTAGTAAATTGATATGTGATTTATGAACTCTCAAAAATACAGTTATGTTACACCAAATGGTTGTTTCTGCATGTCTGAACCAATCTACGTACAACTTTCCTTTAAATACCTGCTTATTTTTTTTTATTTAGAGGCTGCATGTGTATGCGTTCTGTGGTTTTCTTGAATACAGTTGCATATCTAGAAAAATCATTGTAGGTGACTTGTATGCCTGCCGACACAATAACTACTTAGAGCAGTGGTGTCCAACCTTTGATCTTCCAGGTGTTTTGGACTTCAGCTCCCAGAATTCCTGACTGTTAACCAAGTAGTTAGGATTTCTGGAAGTTGAAGTCCCAAACACCTGAAGGGCCAAAGGTTGGGCACCACTGACTCAAAGGGCAGTTGCCTACTTTTGATTCCAGTTACCCTTCTGTTCTTCCTTTAAAGTCTCATTAAAACTTCATGGTTTGTTGACTCCTAGCTATGTTATAGAACATCAGAACCCTTGACAGTTTGTGCTGTTTCAATTCAAAGCCACTAAAAATATTATTGAAATCATTAATCAAGATATTGTCCCAAACATGCAAATAGCATTAGCATATTCTATAGAGGATGGCAAAATGGTGTGTTTATTTTTGTAACACAGATTATCTTGTAAGAAACATGATGCCCAAAGTTAAATAAGAACGAGTTATTCTCACTGATCTTTTGTGGGTTTACAGAGCTTAGCTATTGATTAGCTTTATAGTTCAACAGTCTCCAGACCTGAGTCATATTGGCAATTGTATTTCAAGAGCCATTACTTTTGGTTGTTTAAAATTCATTGTAATGTTTTCTTAATGTGAACATTGGGACACAATATATTTTAAATCATCGATTATTTTCCTTAGTCTCTAACTTTTGGTCTAATATTTAATGACATTTTCTGCCTTAGTTAAATGTTGTGGGGTTTTTTCTTGCCCTCTCTTTTTGCATGTATGCTTCCGATTTCACAGATGCAGACTGTTACTGTAAAGGAACTAGCTACATAAAATATTCGACCTGCAGAAGTGGCGGGGTGTGTGTGTGAGGAATGAGTTTTCTGCACTGGCCATGCCTGCTAAAGCCTGTCACTTGGCGTAGAAAGAACCAGACATCTGTCAGTGGCCCTTTGATGAGCTTTATTACCTGCCTCAGGACAAAACAGATAACTGAAGATTTCCCCTAAGGGCAAGCCGCATGAACTGTGTAGCAAATTATAGTTACATTTTATGTCAGAAACCCCTAGAATACTTATTTCATACAGTGTAAATGTAGTCCTTTCCATCACAAGGTTTTGAGGAAGTTGACTCCCACCTCCCATGCCTTTTCATAGTTTTGTAAGAGAGCCGTGTACATCGAAGACCTCTTGAAAGGTAGCGTTCTGCCTCTGAAATGTAGGACTGTTTCAGATAATAACTTCTTTGGTTCATTTGTCCATAACAGTTGATTGTGTGTGCAGAACATACAGCTCTCATCAGTAGGCTTATGGCTGAGCTGTTGCTTGGGCGAATGAACCTGTGCCCTGCAGACAGACCACCTAAATGCATTCTTAGTGGGGTCTTTACTTTATAATCATGATTCTTGATCCTATGCAACCCTGTTTCAAAAATCCCACTGCTGGAAAAGCATAGTGAACTGAACAATACTCAAAATTACTGGAATGTCCAGCCAAATGACAAAAGAGAATGATATTGTTTTGATGCTTGCAGCTTGGCTTCATAAGCCAGGATATGAATGAGCCTTCTGCCCATGTATTCAGCCCATTTTCTCCTCGCTGCGCATTGCAGTGCAGTAAACCAGAGAGTAATCAGTTAACTATAGTTTCCAATGGTTTTAAGATTCTGTCTTGTTTCCCAGCTGCTACCCATAGTTTCTTGATTCAGTCATATTGGGAAACTGAAAATTTCTTAGGTTCTTGAAATGCACCACGGTGGAAATCGGCAGTATAAGAAAAAGAGTGTTCAGGTGAAAGATTCTTATATATCAAGGCTTATTTAGCTGAAATGTGCTATAATCTGAATGTGTCCATGGCCTGATGAGAAATGGGTTAAGTTTAAACCAGTATTAATACATGTGTAGGTTGAACACATTGTTTCTGTGGGACAGACCTGACAGGCAGCAGAGGTTTCAGGAACGTTATAGAACAAATTATCCAGGGAAATTGCAGAACATCAGTTCCTGAATGTTTGGAAGCAAAACTACTTGTGCATATTTTGGGGAGAAATTGTGTCTGATCAATCTAGTATTCTTGGTCTAGATTTACCTCAAATGATTTTCAGTTTGTGATAACTTTTCCATGGAGTCCCTGGAGGAGAAAATTATGATTATTTCCTGCTTATGAAATGCACATAAACTTTGTATCCTTTGTTGAAAATTGAGTATATGCAACTGTTCACCACTAGATGGTTACTACATAGATATCCACTGTGCAACCAAAAATGAAGTACTTAGAGCAGATCTGTTGTTAATCAGTTGTATGCATTAATCTCCTGTCGAGCTTCTCCATTGAAGTAAATGCAACCCTTTTTATTATTTTTTTCCTTATTTTCTAGTTTGAGTGAATACTATTATAAACTATTTCTGATTTCTTAACTGAACTTGAGTGTTCTGTTGTATTTGCTGCTGTGTTATATGTGGTGGACTCTTGCCATACTTTGTTATGATAATGAAATTAATAATGAAGAGTGTTGTGAGGTTTATCTTTCCTTTATAAGGTTGCAGAGACGAGGCAGTGCTTTTTTTCCCCACAACACATGAATTTGTCTTGTGCTGACATCTGGATGTTTTGTAACAGTGTCTAATGAAGGCTGCTGCATTCATGTGCCCTCTTGTCAGTTCCTGGAAGTGAAATCTCTCTGCTGGTTGTGCTGGTCCATGCTTTAGGATATATTTTTCATTCTTTGTTCACTCGTGCCGTGAGGGCCGGTTTGGCTTCTAAAAATGTCAGAATATTGCTCTTCATCTTGATCAGGAGAGATGGGAAATCTGTATGCTATTGCATTACACTGTGTTTGGCAACAGCAGTGTTTTTTAACCTTTGCTTTTTGTGTAGCGTGTTTGTGTTCTGCCCAATTTTTTAGGTGGCTCTGTCTGAGTAAAATATCTTTCTGTAACATATTTTTGTAGATTTCCTTTAGGGCTGGGATGGATGCCCCAAGACCTTTAGAACCTCCCACAACTAGAGAGTCCCCATCCATTTTTTCCTCCACAACTGAAGTGATCATGGGGATCAATGTTGTTCCCTGGCTTTTAAGATTTTTTTTCTTTTTTTCAACATTAACTAATAGCAGAAAACAACAAATGAATAGTGGATGGTAGCTATCCCCACAGTGATCTATAGAACTAAGTGGGTAGGAGGAGAGGGTTAAACATGTACATCCGTGTGTGTCTGTGCTCATGCTTGCCTTTCTGGCTATCAGTCAACACTGAATATAGCACTTACAGCCAAAAGGATATATACCCTTGCCTTTCAGCCTTGTAAAATTATACTTAATCAGTTAACCTTTCGTTAAACAGAATATCACTAAACTGCAACATGCTATTCATATATGCAAGTAACTAGTTTCCAGATTAATACTGAACTCTGTATTGATCATACTGTTTTGTTATTCTGTCTGACAAAATGTTTTGTTCATCTGCCTTGACATTATATTATCTTCTACATGGTGAGAGGGGATATTGAAGTATAAGCAATCTTTTTCTGCAAAAAATGTTGACAGTGATGTTACATAATGTATGAGTGATACAATTCATTTATACACATACATACACACACAATCCACATTATTATTATTACTATTATTATTACTACTACTACTACAGTTAATCATACCTGATGGGATTGAGAATTATTCCATAATAAATGAAAGTTTTCCATATGATGATGATTATTATTTAAATAAAAAAGTGTTCATTCATAATACCTGACAGGTACCATTTGTGGGTGTACAGAAGTTTGGGAGAAATTTCCTGTAATAACTTTTCTGATGACAGGCACAATTCAGTGTTATGCTAGAAAACTGCAAACAGAGGATCGTTTTTGAAATTATACATCAGCATGTAAGATGCAGTGAGCAATTAATCAGACTGAAGATTTCTTATTAAATAATGTCAGCTACCTTTGCCCTTGAGAACTGATTTTTAATAAATGAAATATACGTGATTTTTAACATCAAGAACTGAACTCATAATTTCAGTACAAAAAAAAATTACCCATGCATAAAAAGCTGTTAAAATGTAACAGGTTCCATTCTGCTTAGCTTTTCTATCACTTCTGTGTCTACATACCTCTTCACACATTTATTAAAATCACCTCTTTTTGATTTGTTATAAAGCATTTAGGCTTCTTTAGCTACCTTTGTTGTTTTTATCTCTCTTCCCCTCTGTCTTGCCATTTGGAAAAAAATCCCTTTTTTGGAGTCCCAGTGTTCAGTGGCCGTGCTGGCTGGGGGACTCTGGAAGCTTGCAATTCAAAGTAGTGTTCCCAACTTCTGGTTTGTACATATAAGCACTCTTTTTTTCTTTAAAAACTTAAACTTTCATGGTTTCTCTGACATTATTACTCCATTTTCTATATTTAACTACAAGTTATAATCTACCTCTTCTGGTGGAATTGTATTTCCTCTGCAGCAAAAATGAAGTTGCTTCAGCTTGAACTGATTGTTTCAATATCACAACAGTTTAGCTGCTGGAATTTTCTTGGAAGAACTCCATGAAAGTCACGTATTTCATAAAACTAAGCATAAACAAACAGAACAAATTGGCTTTAGTGTCCTGAGAGCTCCAGAACCAGAGGGAGGTAGAAGCCTTATGTGGTAGCCCTGTTCACAGTAGCTGAGTCAAAGTTGCAAATGTAATATCAAAGTAGTTCTGTTTTATGACACTAGTTGTGTAGTCTTGTGAAAGTTTACTTGAATTGTAACACTGGTTTCAGTGGAAAAGTTTACATTATAGCCTGAATTAATCAGCTTATACTGGATTGGAGAACTTCTGCAAGCATTCTCAGTTTTTTGTTTATACAGCACAAGCATTTGGCTGTAGTTACAGTATTATATATGACACCTAAAGAGAGATGAAAAATTTAAATGTAAAGTATTAAAACTACAGTTTCTGAATTGTTCTGCTCTAAGTGAAACTGTTTATAAAACCTGCATCTCATTTTAACATCCGGCAAGTCCTCCAGAATCTACATGATTGCATCTGGTTACCGAGGGTTTCTAATTTTTCCTTTCTGATTAAACTACAACGGAACAGGGTGAAAGCATATTGCTTGAAGACCTTAGACTCACTTTCCTATTGTACTGTCTTCTGAGCTTAAAGATGACTGTGTAAAACACAGATACTTTAGTAGCCAGGCTCTGATATTTTATTGTCCACCCTACCTGCACTCTGGTTCTTGGGCAAACCTGGCAGACTAATCTTGACTCAGAGGTGTAGCGCTAGCTAGGCTGGATATTGTCAGCTAGCACCTTAGGCCATTTGGAATCCATGAGACACTATAAAAGCCCTGCTGCCCAATTTGTCTTCTGCTTAAAAGCTTGATAGTGATAATAGCAGTGCAGACTTGTAGTAGTTTTGTTTGCCCTCTGTCTTCTCTGGACCAGACTTTTTACTCAACTCTGACTGCACCCCTGGTTCTGATTCTTAGGATTCTTATCTGCCTTTCCTTGGACTTCAACCCAGCTCTTACTGTCCCCTTTACTCCTGAACTGACAAAAGTCTGTCCTGTATCTTGGCATTTGGGACATGGCATCTACTGAAGCCTGGCAAGGTTTCCCCCCGCGTTTTACAACTATCTCCATTTTTCAGTGTGGCAACCCTGCTGTATATACCTAGGTGCCCACATAGAAAGGAATTAGCAAGGTAAAAATCCTGTGACTACCCCCTCAAGTGCCTTTTACCACATGAAAATTAAATGGCAAAATTAGTATGCGAAATATTGCCAGCTCCAAAAACTCTGAAACTTTAGCCTCAGTGAGACACACTAAGGAGAAAATGTTAATGCAAAATATTCTGATAGCTTGTTCTATACTTTTCATTCTCTAAATATTTTGTTCCCTTTCCTCTCTTGAAGATTTAGGAGTCTGTGCCCTCTTGAAGCAACATTTTCTTACTGTAGCAGGTTATCAGGCTAGAGTGAGGACTAATGGTTCACTGTGCATTGTAGGGCTGAACTTTCACATCTTTTATTGAACTCAGAGCACTGACATACTGCTAATTTGGGTAATTTGTTACTGTAAGTCTGCTTCATTTTCTTAAATGGGGTATACTTGGTTTTTTTTCCATATTCAGTAATTGCATTGGCAATGGGTTTGACTTCTTAGGATAATTTTTGTTCGGCATTCAAATGTGTAGGCTTCAGTTTTATTTTATAGTATAAAAGTCAATGTTAAAGTGAATGTTTAGCAACTTTGGTTAATTAAAATATCTCTACTGATTAGCTAATCTTGTCCTGGATATGTGACCAGAAGCATGAAATTTGTGAAGCAAGTGCTTGTTCAAATTTTCTCCAACCTTTCGACTGGCTTTGCAAATCCTCCAGACCAGTCCTTGCACATGGGGTGAAACTGGAGGCAGCATTAATACAATGACACACGTTAGTAAGGTGGAATGTTTCTCAGACTCTAATGTTCAGCAGTTGGCCAATACTGTAGATTTTCCATGTCTAGTTATTCAATGTATCGTTCAAAGGGTATTGAGAAATACTTTCCAATAATTCTGGGAATGTAATTTCATTGAGATGGTGGAGAATCAGAGGGAACAAAGAAAGGTGAATGGAAAAAGAACCTGGGGCGAGGAGCTAAAACAGCCAGAACAGTGGGAGGAAGAGTATGTGAAAGTCCTCTGTTAGTAATTATTTCTGGAAAGGACAGAAAACAGTGTGAAGGTGAGAGAGCCAGAATGAATAGCTTGATGCCCTCTATGTATGACCAGTCTCCTCTGGAAGTCTCCATGGTAGGAAGGAGGAAAGGTGAGGAAGTGCCCATTCCCTGTTTTGCCTTTCCTCACAATTAGAATGCGCAGCCTCTAACATATTTCCCTCCCCACCCCGTGGAATATGGCCCTCAACAGAAAACAAATTTCCTTCGCATTGATCTACATAAATGCTGTGAGGTCTTGTTTGCTAAGATGATTGAAATCAAAGAAGTGAGTCAGGAGAACAGTTAAAAATGCGAGTGATTAGTGGAGAAGACTGTTCAGGACAAAAAATTCAGCTGTTTTAGTATCATCTGTAGCAGTGTTAGGAAGCACTACCTAAGCAATGTTTACTAAGAAAGACCAATTGGTAATGCAAATACAGAAAATACAGTATACGAGGAAAACAGCACTATGCTCACAGGAGAAAGATATGGGTTTGGAAAATTCACTGATCAGTTAACTCTAGCTGTAGAGCTATACTTTCTTAAACCAGCTTGTATAATAACCTACATTTTATTCCTCAGTGCCTCTTGCCATAGCCTTGATAGTATTTTGCAGGTTAACTAGGACCTTGTTTTTCACTTTATAAAAATTCAGCCCACATCTTTAGCAGAGTCATTCACAGTATCCATGCTTATTTGCTTAGTGCAGGAGGATGGTGTAATGATCCTTATGAATTCAGGTAACTAGTTCTATTGATGTCTATTCTTATTGTTATGTTTAAGAACCCCTGTTATTGTCTGTTTACCAGACTTACAGTCACATCACCACTAATATGGACATGAGGTAACATAAAATAAAACCCACAGGAATCCATACCCTGTGGAGTTTGATGACTTTGATCCTAGTCCAAATCTGCCTTGAGAAGCCAGTGGGTAGCTGAAATATATGCTCTTGCCCACTGTTTCTGTTCTGCTCTCTTCCATTAAGTGATCTTTCTGTCTTCTCCCCTCAGGACAATTTGGGAGATCATACCACTCCCCCAAAAATAGATAAGATACCATCTTAACATGGTATGCATACTCTCCAACATTTCACAGAGAAAAACTAGGGAATGAGAGGCTGAGCAACATCACAGTATGGTTAAGAAGGCAAAAGAGGGCAAAAATGAGTAATGAGGAAGAACTCACAAGCCAGTAGAGACTGCAGTAGTTTGCTTTTGCCTGATCTTTGCCCCTTCTTCTCTCCCGGCTGTTGAGTGCAAACAACTTTTCCACCTTGAACTCAGTTTGCACCAATTGTAGTAAGCCAAGGATAAATGAGGAAAATGGAAAGAGAATGCAGAACTTTTATTGTTGTTGCATGCGTTCAAGCCATTTCTGATTTTTGGCAACTCTAAGGTAAACCTATGGTGGAGTTTTAGGGGGCTGAGAATTTGTGATGCGTCCAGGGTCTCTCAGTGGGTTTTGATGGCCAAGAGGGAAGTGTAACCCTTGTCCAGTGCTCAGACCACTACACCATACTCAGGCAGAATCTAATGCATTTTAAAAGCACCTGAAAAAATGGGAGGCTAGAAGATTAATTGGGACAGTTCCTGCCAAACTGGGACTATGGATATGGTGTGTCTCTCCCACTTTCCAATAAAAAGGTACAAAAATGGATGAGTTGTTGAAATTACCATAATTTGATTAAATGCTGGAAAAAGAAGATCAAATATGGGCTTTGTGCATTTTCAGTCCTGGCCAAACCATCTGCTGATAAACGTTAAAGGGTTTCAATGGCTTACTCCCAAGACGGAAATGCTTCTGTGACATTACAATTCTTCTAAAGTATTTTGTTAGCTCTCATGAAGACCAGACTAGTTAGAAACGTTAATTTTGTCTTTTATGCTAGATTCTTGTATTTACAGATGGTTAAGTACAAACAAAATATGATTTTGGGGTGGATGGCTGTACCCTGTGGGTTGACAGTTCTTTGTATTTCCTTACTTCCATCTGTAAGGCATGAGGGAGAGCTACTGGGATATGTAAGAGCAGAGCTCTCCAAACTTTTCATGTTGATGACACGCTTTTTAGACATGCGTCATTTTGCAACACAGTAATTCAGTAAGTGGAGGCAGCCCCTCCGCCTGAGCTTGGCCTGCTGCCACTGCCCTCACCAGGGTCTTCCTTGGCCTGGGTGGTGGTGGTGGTGGTGGTGGGAGAGGCAGCCCCCCCCCCAGGCCTGGCCCACTGCTGCCCTTGTTGAGGTCTTCCTTGGCCCAGAGTGGCGGCGGCGATGGTGGCGGGAGAGGCAGCCCCCCAAACCCTGATGTGACCTGCTGCAGCAGCGGAAGAGGCAGCATCTCCATCCATTACATTCATGCGACACACCTACACACTGCATCTGACATACTAATGTGTCACGACACATGATTTGGAAAGCTCTGTGTTAGAGCTTTCCTTTTGTCCCTCTCTCCCTATTTCTCACCTCTATCCCTTCTCTTTGCTACTTATCTTTTTGCTCTAACTAATCATCAGTTGCCTCCTGAGCTTAAATCCTCTTTGGATGAAAGCTGGAAGGATCTTATGTTACATGGGATGCTGATTGGATATAGCTAAATAGTGAATAGTCAAAAGAAGTTTCTTGATTTGTCACCTACTTTTGTTCAGTAGAAGTCAATTTGATAAATGGGTAATTACTGACTAATAATGCTTCACCAAAAATTCAGGCTCACAGGTTAATACAGTCAAATCAGAAAAGCTGTCTTACTAAGTACAATTGGAAATCCTCATCAAGTGTGCTTCACATTTTTATCATTTCAGCTTGGTGCCTGTGATGATAACAGGATCTTTTCTTCAGTGCCTTCACTTTATGTCCCGGAAGACTAAGTGTATGACAGTCCTCCATACTTTTTTTTATGTTACAGGGCTGGCAATGCACAAGACATTTCTGTTCAGCTGGTTTCTGCCATGTACAGTGGCTGTGACAGGACAGTTTTTGAGTGCCTCTGTTGCATGATATTGTTGCTCTGTGCCCTCTGCCATCTATTTTTGTCTTTTCTCTGGAAGGATTTTTTTTTGTTCTACCCTGTGTCAAGAGCCAGCACTAAATGGTATAATTGCCGAGCTGATATTTAGAAATCCACAAATCTAGCGATCAGTTTCAGTATGCAGAATTGTCAATTTGGAGCACATGGAGCTTATTCAGGGATGTTTCATTGGAATGGGATTGTCTAACATTATATTATATTAGCCTTATAACAACTGAGAAAGGAAGAATAATAGCAAGAGTAGTGATTATCATGAGTTATTGACAAAAAGTTCTCAACACTATCATCAGCTATGTTTCACCAAAGAATAATCTAGTAAATAACTATATGTTTAGACTGTGTTCTAAAATAGCCTTCCAGACTATTTGAATCTCCTTGCAAGTATATAATAATCTGTCTCTATTTCATCATCACCATTATCGTCATCCTTTGTTTATGTAGTAACAACACTGTGAGGCCAGGGGCATTGTGCAGTGGTCTGCGTGTTGGACAAGGGCTCTGGAGATCAGCGTTCAAATCCCAGCTCGACCGTGGAAACCCACTGGTTGACCATGGGCATGTCACACTCTCTCAGCTTCAGAGAAGGGGAGTGGCAAACCCCGTCTGAATAAATCCAGCCAAGAAGACTCCAGGATAGTTTCATCTTAGCACAACTGTAAGTCAGAAATGATTTCAAGTCACATCAGTGTACATGGCACATTACAATGTAAAACAACAACAACAGAAAGGAGCCAGTCCTGCCGAAGGCATACAGTCTGAAATATATATCCACACGCATGGGAAAGAAGGAATAATGCAAATATAAAGCACGACTGTAAAGCAAAGTATCCAGATGGATTTTTTTTAAAAAAGCAACCAGTACAATATAATATAAAGCAAACTGACTATATATATATATATATAGAGAGAGAGAGAGAGAGAGAGAGAGAGAGAGAGGGAGGGAGGGAGGGAGGGAGGGAGGGAGGGAGGGAGGGAGAGTGAGTTATAAAACAATATTAAATTAGGATTCCAAGATCTTTGGAAAACAAGAAGGTCTTTGACTGAGATGTAAAGTAGTGATTGTTACCTTTTCTTTACCAGGGACCCCCTTTAAATATCTTCTGTTGCTGCAGATTCTGAAGACTTAATTCAAGACTTAAAACCCTTAAGTGCATTAATTATTTATTTAAAATTGCTCATCAAGGGTCTTCAGATGGGGAGAGGAGGGAGAAATAAGTAAATGCACACTTCCTTTAGAGGTACTGGAAGGGGAGGGAAGTTACTTTTCTCCTGCTTTGTCCTGTTATTTTAAGGCTGGGATGAATTGAACAGCAATTCACAGGCCCAGCCAGCCAGCATTTGCCCTTCTCTCTCTCTCTTATTCTCTCACTCTCTCTCTCCCCCTCTCCCTCCTCCCCCCCTCTTTTCCAGCTGTCCTGTCTATCAGAAATACTCAAGCACCCCCCGCCGCCTTCTTCACTGGGAGGAGAGGGGAACAAGGCAGGCAAAGGAAGGAGGGAGGGAAAAAGGCAAAAGGAGGGGAGTGTTTGAGAATTTCTGATAGCAGACTGACTGCTCTTCATTGGAAAGGAGGGGAAGTGGGGAGAGAAAAGAAGGGCAAAGGCTGTCTGTCTGTCTGTCTGTCAGCCATTCAGTCAGTTCTGCTGTCACTCAGCTTCTGACCCCTCTTCCTCCCCACAGTGGGGCAGCTACATGACAGGCAATGTGCAGCCCACTTAGCCAGCCAGCCAGCAAGCCTGTCTGCCTCCTTTTGCCTTGATTCATGTCATGTTCCCCCTCTTTTGTGGGGGGAGGAGACAGGCTGAGCAGCCTTCAAGCCTTTCATTGACCCCCCTGTGAGGGCGTCATGGACCTCTGGGGATCTGCATACCCCAGGTTAAGAGCCACTGTTGTAAAAGATGGTGAGGAAAGGAGCAACCTACAAATATTCAGGGAGGTAAGTCTAGGACTATGAAGCAGCAAATGAAAAGGGATGAAGACAAGCCAAGGACAAGGAAACTCTTGCTTAAATGGGAAGCCTAGAGTTTCTAGAATGTAGATCCTAAGCAGGCTGCCATCTTCAACATTTACTGATTCAGAGGAAGGCAAGTCCATGTCTGACACAGAAGATAAAGTGTGGGCAGAAATTTTAAACTCTGTGTAGTCATAGCTTCTATATTATATGAATCTCCTTGCAAATATATAGTAAGTGGTCCATATTTAGGACTAACTCACAGAGTATTATTTGTGAAATATGAACCAGATGGATCAGTTCCTTCTCTATCAAATTGTTACATGCTGTACTGTATTGGTCTGAATTCATTATGCATAACATGTTACTCTCCTGTGAAGGCTGTTCTCATTCCTCAAAAATGTAAGAGACAAACCTCCTTCTGTCATCATCGCTGAGTCAAAGAAAGGTGAAAAAGCTAGAGTACTTCACTTGTCTCATTTGTGAGGAAAATGTGTCCCTAAATCTGAATATAGTGGTGAGTTGAGGGTTGAATGCCAAAGTAAGATTTCTCTAAGCAGCCAAGATTAAATCCCTTAGGAGACTTCGCCACTGACTCAGAGCATCGTAGACCTTGGCTCTGTTTACCCATGTTTCTTTGCCAGTTACAAGTGGAATGGCCCTGATTTGAATGCCTGTGATAAAGTAGTACAGATGATGCTAAAAGTACTCAATTCAGACATGTTGGAATAAGTGTTCGATTGGAGTGCTACCGATGAAATGGGAAAGTGTCCACAAAAGATTATGCCGTAATAAAAATGATCATCAAGATCTGATGAGACTCCTTGTTGTTTTTGCTGCTAGAGACTAAGGTAGTTATTCCTCTGGAAACAATTTGGGATGGCATCCAGCTGTACAGATTTTGGTTCCCTAAGAACAGTTTAGGAAATCCAGGAAGTTGCTTGCAGTCTTCATGTCTGTGTCTCCATGATCAGTGACTGGCATTTATATTTTTGTAGCATTAGTCTGTTGCCTTGGTATATGATTCAAAGAGCCAAGGAACTGAAATTGGCTCTTTTCTTTGAATAGATCTATAAAGCATTATTAATGTTGTTAGAACATCCCCCCTTATTTTAAAATGCAGCATTTTCATGCCTCCCTTCTTTCCATAGCTTGTAAGTTATTGGCTCAGACTCCACCCCTTTTGATGTCACTTTGCAGTCATGTTCAGAGGCATGCCCTTTCCAAGGTGCACTTTTAACTAACCCAATTATGCACTGCATCAAAGCAGTATGTTCTCACTGAACAACTTGAAAACCACAAATGAAATATACATCAATTGATCACAGTATCGTATGTTAAAACACCATTTCACCAGAAAGAGCACTTCGGGGGCAGAGACAGATAAACTTGGAAGACTAGCAACATCAGAGTCTACCAAGTTTTAATGCTACTCTGTATTTGTTACATGCAGGTAGCATTGTGAATCCAGAACAGAATATACCTATCCGAATTCTGTGTCACTATAGCTCTTCCCTTGTTCTTTGTCTTGGTAAGTTGTGCAAAATTTTGCAGCATTTTCCTGTACAGGTGATAGGCTAACTAACCATCAAAGTCAGTCATAGAATCATAGAGTTGGAAGTAGCCTCATGGGCCATGGTGTTGAATCCCGTGCTCAATGTGGGGTTTCCAGTTAAAGCATCCCCAGCAAGTAGCTGTTCAGCCTCTTTTTGAAGACGTCAAGAGGAGGAGACCCCACCACCTATCTAGGCAATTGGTTCCATTGCCAAACCACTCTTTCTGTCAAGGAGCCCCTTTTAATGTTCAATTGAAATCTAATCTCCTATAATTTCAAACCATTAAGTTCATGTGACAATTGCATCAATTTAGTTTCAGTGAGAGATTCAATTGAAAAACTAGGGTATGAATTAACTGTCACGTGGGGAGAGGGAAATTAGCTGCCTCATTTGTTTTTAAACCCCACCTGAAGTTATTGGCTGCACTTACAGGCCACATGTAAAGGGAGGCAAGCTGCAGATGCACTTGGAACTGTGTTCCCACTGCGCTATTTTATGTCAGCTAAGAAGAATTTCACAGCTTTTACTGCCATTTTTAGTGAGTAGTGGCTTCCAGTGTGTCATCTAAACTGGGAACAATGTTCAGCACTAGCTGTAGTTAATTTCAAACAACTGGTTTTATCAACAAGTTTAAAACTGACTGTATTTGATGTTAGCCATAGTTTGTTGCACTGGCTGACAGGGCAACCTCGTGGTAAAAGCAAAGGTGAACAACTTGTGACTTTCTAGATATCGCTAGCCTGCAACTTCCACCATCCTTCACCATTCTCTACACTAGAGGATAGGTGGCTAAGAGAAAGGACAAACATTTCAAATTCTTCATCATTTTTGTGTAGAATGAGGAGGGGAGAAGGTGGAATGTACAAGCCCAAGGCTCATTATGGCTCTGTTTGGCTTATGCGCTTCTCATTATGTCTTGGTTTCACAAGCTGTGCAAACACAGCCCTTCAAATTTGCCATATAAATCTGTTGAATGATTAATCTCATTCTCTCCTGTTGCAACCTTAAACAAGCCCCTTCTGAAATGTATCTTGTTCCCTGTTATGGGCTATTCCAGAATGGTGTGATTTACAAGGATTAATAGCACTTATTGCTTCATTTATAAAAAGTATTTGCCCTCCCTCAAGTGTCAACTAGTGGCAGCCGTTCCAGCAAGCTACCTGCACTGTTTTCATCTAAGGCAGTCATTAAAAGAACTGTAATCTTCTCCCTTCCCATCCCTTACTCCTTCTGTGTGATGTCTTAAATATAGATTGTAAGCCTGAGGAGGGGGGCTGTTATGCTGCTTATTTTAAGAATAAGAATTTTCCCCTAAACTTTAGCAGCTAAAGGGATGATTATAATAATGACGATGGAGGATTAAGTGCTTTAAATAAATAGGTAAATTCTTCCCACTGCAAGTATATTCAATGCAGAGTATGTCAGTAAAATTGGTGTGCGCACGCGCACACACACACACACACATCTCTTGTAAGTCCACACCAAGGAAAATAAAAACAAATGAGGAAAAGAGAAGCCTCTTTCCTCAAATGTACACCTTGCATAATTTGGGAGTAGAGTTGAGAGACAAAGGTAGAGGGATGGTAGTTACTGGAGGCACAGGAATAATATTGGTAGAAATCAGAAATACCCGATGACAGGATTGAATGCAAGAATGGAAGTCTAATAGAGCAGCAAGGGAGGGAGTCAGTGTCCTCTTTGTTTCAGCATGCACAAACACTGTGCTAGGTGCACTAACTTTTATTAGGAGAACAGTTTTGAACTACCTGCATTCTTTTATTGTGCAGATTTCACTAGAGTTGAAATGACTGGCAGAGTGACAAATACATTACAGCTAAGACTGACTCGGAATTACACTGATCATTTTGAAACTATTTCACTTATGCTGTAACAGGTGGCTTTGCGCCTTAAGTTTTTCAGCAAAATGGCGAAATAAGAATGCCTTACAAAAAACCAAAGGTGCATTGTTTGAAAGCAGACCCAGCTTTAAGAGAGGTCCTGTGCCATGATGGAGTGGGAGCAAGGAGAGAATCAGAGATTAACAGTGCAATTCTGTGTATGTCTAATCAGACATAAGCCTCATTGAGCTTTGTGGGATTTAATTCCTGAGTAAATAAAATGAATCAGTGAAACAAAATTGGGATGGGGTGGGGAGTGCATGTCATGAGTACGCTTCTCCTCTAATTACTAGGTCACTTTCATTCATATTTAGTCAGGTCACTGTTTCTTGGCAATTTTCAGTGCAATTTAAATTGATTTCACAAGGGCTGCTTAAAGTGATTTTGAGTTTCCCTTCCACTTTAGGTGTGCCTGCATGAAAGACAGATATGCAGTTTTCACTATGTCTGTGTATGTGTGTCCGTGTGTGTGCATGTCTTCAAGTTGCCTATCAATTTATGGCAACCCCATGAATTTCACAGGATTTTCTTAGACAGGGAATACTCAGAGGCGGTGTGTCCATTCCTTCTTTGGAAATACAGCCTACGGTACCTGGTATTCATTGTCAGTTTCCCATCCAAGTGATAACCAGGGCTGACTCTGTTTGACTTCAACAATCAGATAGGATCTGATGCCTTTAGGATATTTAGCATGTATCAGGCTTTAAATCAGTTGGTCACTGTGCTACAAGGTGGATTTGCAGTTACATTTTTCAGCTTTACCTGCATGCTTTGTGTTCCCTTTTTTACATCTTTACTCTATCTGAGGAGCTGCTTTTTGGAATCAAGGATTGGTTCTGAAGGATATTACCATTTTCTGTATGGGAACTCTAGCAGCAGCAGTACCTATAAGTCTCAGAGAGAGAATGAACAACTTCAGTTTGTCCTGAAAGTGAGATGAGTACAAACGTTCAAGAAAAAGAGACCATAGGAAAGGTTTCAGAGGAGGGTTGTTTTAAATTGGTCTCATTTTTGTTCATGTGTTTATGCACATGAAAAAGAAACTAAAGGGAGTGCTTTCTCCAAAGAGAGTTTTCTTTATGATGCATTGATAGTTAGAGAATGGGAGAAAGCACTCATTCCTTAGATTGCACTTGAAGAGATGTGTGTGTGTATGCGTGTACACTCTAGATCCTTTAACATGTCTCTTTTCTCAGTGCGTCTCCATCTCAAGAATCATCTGTTTCTATGCCTAAAGGGAGGCTTTGGAACAGGAGAAATGGTCATAAGCACCAATGCTGTATAGCATATTTACAGAAAAAATGGGTTGGATCTGCTCACTAGGTAGCCTGTGATTCCCTGTTCTGTCCCTGCCTGCACCATGCCTATAACTTTTGCTATCCCCAGCCACGGCAATGGGACCACCAGCTCTGCCCTAGTGTTCTAGGAAGCCCTTTCATTGTGGAGATAAAATGGACGAAGAGTTTTCCCCCAAGAATTGAGTAGCAGAGAAGGTAAGGAAAGGGGAAAATAGCACAGGTCACTGATACAATATATGCAAACATGGCAGTGAAACAGGGGCCAGTAGTGTGTGAAATTGGTGCCTTGTTTGGGGAACAGGTAATGGAGAGAGAAGGGAGGAGAGAGTGGAGGTGTCTCCGATTAATGAATCTGTTGCAAGCTGATATTTGTGTCCATTGGGTACAGCTGTTTCTTTCCTGGAAGCTCTTCAGAGACCAGCAGCAGATGACTTGCAGACCAGCACTAGTCTGTGGCCACTGCTTTGGGTAGCACTGATTTAGAAGACAGTGAAAGTAGAAGGATAAGAAGAAAACGGTAGAGAATAAAATTTGAGCATCACTTCTTCAAATGATAAAATTTTGACAATGACCAGCCTGTATAGAAGTGCTAAATAGAGCTGATCTCTTTGCTGAGCAGAGGAGATGTGCCCTCCTTTCCAGCTTTCTCTCTGATGCCGTGCAGAAAGCGAGAATGACACCTAGAAGATGAATGCACATTTGGAAGCTTAATAAAGCCTGTCTTATTGCTCATCTACTTCTTCCTGGTCCACAGCAATATCTCAAATACTACTGAGGCTCTTCTTAAAGTTTTCACTTTCCCAGTTCAAGAGCTGAGGCACCTCTGTCCAGTTTTTCCAGTGTCAGAATTTTCTGATCTATCTGATGATCTCATTTCTTGCAGATTTATGGGAGGACTGCAAAACACTGCCTTGCATATTGGAAGTAGGAGACTATGAGGTGGGCTGGAGTGGTGATCCTGAAACCCAAACCTGAGAAGACGTTAATGGTCTCCTCTTGCTCCAAATACCACGAACTGGTAATATAACAGAAAATGGAGCATGAGCTATATAGTTCATCACAAAAAGTTTAAAACTGCTAGAAGCACAGCTTTGACATATTATAGGGCAGATTGTAATCACAGCTCAGTATTGGGTCAGTATCTGTGGCAAGAATATGGTGGAGTGTTTTCTCTCAGACTTGCCCAAGGAGCATAAATATAACTAGTGAGTAGGGGCAATGGGTATTAACATGGTCTGATTCCCAAGTGATAATTAAAATATTTTGAAATGCATATGTGGTTTCAGCCTTCCTCTCTCTTTCATCTTAAATGGGAAATCAGTTTTGCTGTGGTCAGTGGCCTGCCTTCACAACTGACTACTGTGTCACTGAAAGTTCCTCATTATGCCATTCATTTAGTTTATGCCTTTTTCCCTAGTAGCACACCACCTGGAATGCTACATAATTAATGAAACTTGAGATAAAATTTTCATAACTCTCAAGGTTCATTGATACTAACTGACTGTGACCAGCCTGAATTAATACACATTGGTGTGTGTTTTTACATGGGTGGTGCTCAAAATACTCAGCTGTCTTTCAAGGCAGTCTAAATAGTTAGGTGTATCTTCAATTAGTTTCTGTTTCAACAGTTGCTATGATATTTTCATGGGAATGTTTAGATTTTACTCAGAGACAGAATACTAAAAGGAAACAGTTGAATGTAAAACTGTGTGCCTTGAAGATATTAAGGTGTAAGAGCTGGAATCGTTGCATTTTCTCTTTTACTGAGAAAGGGAAATGTAAACTGTTTTCACTTATTTCCATAAAAGCTTATAATATTATATTCATTTCTTATATATTCTGCCTCTCTCCCAATGTGGAACCCAGTATTTAGCTTCTAAGGGCCAAGATAGATGTGATTTGATAGATTTATTAACATGTTTTTAAGAAAGATTTAAAAGCAACTGCATAATTGGAATAGGATTCACATTGGGCTAACAATCACTTTACTTAACCATCCCCACTGCTTTCCCTGAACTAAATCCTTCCTCCACTGGAAGCTCCCAAGGGATGGATGAATGGATGTATATATATGTGTGCACACACACAACCCCCCAATGTATATATATATATATAGGGACACCCCTTCACTTTTGTGAAAGTTGGAGGTGCATAATCCTCCTGAAAGTTAAAAAAACTTCAAAAAACTCCCCCATGCTCCTCTTCCCATTCTGTTCTGAGGTTCCATTCCCTTGCCTTTTGCCTTGTTGCACTTGCCTTCTTTCTCTATGCTTGGGCAAAAGGCAAAGGAATAGGAGGAGGAGAATCAGGGAAAGGTTACATGCGCACCTCACAAATAAGTAAATTCACAAAGGTCAAACCTGCAAATGTGGAGGGAGGACTGTATATATGGCTTATAGTAGCTAATAGCCTTGGGAATTTAAATTCTGGAAGTAGTTGTTTCCAAGCACTGCAATCCTTGTCTGGATTGTGTGTATGTTTGTTTTAAATTAACAACAGTGTTTGGTATCATGAATATCTGTTATCCCTGTCTTTTCATTTCACAATTACAATGTTTCTAAAACATTTCTGGAAAAGCCAAAAATTGTCTTAACGAGGGATGAATAAACCCAAAATTGTTGTGAAAATATGTTCAGGCACTTGGAAGTAAGAGCAAAGAATAGACTTCTGGAAAAGAAAAGAACGAAGCTGGAGTTTCAGCAGCCCCTGGACAAAATTGCTTAATGGGCCTAGTACTTGAGAACTGTTCAGAAATCTAATGCTGGCATAGACCAGTGCTTGGCAAAGTTACTTTTCTGGGACTACAGTTCTTTGTATTCCCCCCAGCCAACATGGCCAGAAAGATAATTTTTCCAAGTTCTGCGTAGACTTCACTATACAACTGAAGGCTGAAGAAGGGGGGATCCAGAGAACATAAAGAAGAGCCTCGCTAGACCAGACATAGCAACATAGAATTACAGAGTTCAAAGAGACCAACAGGCCCATCTGGTCCGATCCCCTGCTGTAAGCTGACAGGTGACTTGAAGGCGTAAGAACTGTTTGACAGCAGAATATGCTGCTTTGGAGTGTGGTGGAGTCTCTTTCTTTGGAGGTTTTTAAACAGAAGCTGGATGGCCGTCATCCTGTGTTCTGTTTATTCTGGACATGACTGAGCCTGGATTTCCCCTTGCGTATGTCTGGCTACATCTCAAATCTTTTTTAGCAAAGTAAATTCAGTTCTGTTTGCTGTTACTGTCACAAGATACTGAACTCCCTCTGGGAGGGTAAGATGTACCTTTAGCTTTTCAATGTAAACTTAAACTTGGCACAAAGCCAAAGATGTTATTTTTACAGAAATAATTCTGGTGTTGATAATTATTCAGTACCAATTGTTACCTAAAAATAGGTGGTGCATTGCTTCCCTAGTGAACATCAGAAATCTGAATAAATTTCTGTGTTAAAAATACATATCTTTAGGTCTAATCGCCTTTGAAGTGAACGTGTAACAAGGTCCCATGATGTCTGAGTAGTTTTCTTCTTGATCTATACTAAAAATAAAAAATAGAGCTCTGTTTTGGAGGTCTGTGTTTTACCTCTCACTGCTCATGGGCTCTTTAGCCTGGCTAAGCTCATGAATGAGGCACATCCTTCACTGAAGAACAACTGCCCGGCTGTGCAAAGGAAGACAAATACTGCTCCTGCTGTGAAAATGAAACAGGCTTATGCTTTGCAAGGAGAACCCATGCGACCCTTCATGTTGTTTCAGTGTGGCTTGAGGCGAGATCTCACAGTAAACAAGGCAGAGGAGGATTCTGGGCTGGTCTTTCACTATGAGGATGTGAAGCCTTCCCAGTGGTCTCTAAAAGGCGGTCCTGGTCCTAAAATTAATTGGCAAAGTGGCATGAGCAATGGGAGCTCAGCAGGGGATACCTTGAACAGCAGCACTGTCTCTTCTCCCATGACTACCCTCATTTCACTAACAAAGGGCAAGGCGAGTCAGGCAGTCCTAGAAGTGGTAGGAGTTATGGGGCATAGTGAATTTGGGTTTTTCAGCCACAGATGTCTTGGACCCTAGTATAAATTTGCCTCATTTTGTATTAGAATGAAACGACTACTGATAGAGTTGTCAAGTAATTATATGCTTTGATTAGATAGGGAGATATATGGCTTTATTATACAGGGTTCCAGCAGATGTGTAGCTGAAGCTCAGCAAAGCAATGACAGCAGCAGCGTGTTTATCCATAGAAATTGCACTTGTGAATAATTACTGAAAACAAAGATTTATGAAAGAATTGTCTTTACTGTATTTGCCTTTTTATAAAAAAAAGGTCAGTCCCAAGGATGTTGCTGGGCTCTTAACAGATTCAGAACTCTGGTCTGTGAGACACAAATTGGTATATGTTCTGCATATGCTAATTTGTGCCTATATCTGCAAAGTCAGGGACACTTACTGGGATTTATTGTCTGAAATGAAATAAGTTCTTCAATTACTTTGCCATACTCTAGATCATCCCAAAGTTCTCTTCAATTACAGTTAATTTAAAATGATATGAAAAATGAGGGGGGGGGGAGAAGGTGCAGGAGTTCTTTCATGAACCACATCAAAATAAGAACTTTTGTAATGAAATGAAGAGTTTTTTTAAATGGTCAGATTCCTAATCCAAAAGCAAGCTGTGGGCAGATCAAAGGGTTATCTATGGTTAATTTCCCACTTCCCTTCAGAATTTGCCTAAATTTAAGCAGTTCTGCTTCCATTAATTAATTCTTTCTTGTACTAAATTCAGAAAGAAATAGTGGTGCATAATTCCAAGGGGAAGGGTCCAAGATGCTGAGTGGTTGGTGGGAAAGCTGGAAGACGGGAGGGATGCGGTGGTGGAAGGAAGCAAGAAACAAGTTTCGGAAGGGAAGTTGAAGGGAAGGGAAGGCTGGAAGGACAAACAGATTTGGGAGTGGAGAGATGGTGGAGCCAGGACTGTGTCAGCATGGAGGATGAAGACTGCAAGGAAACAATAAGTTGTTTATAATTTTAGGAGAGCATTAAGCACCTTCATGAGCATGAATTCACAAGGATGGCCCTAGAAAAATCAGCTGGGGCTCCCCGTTCCAAGGTCTGGTAATAGCCCCGACATATGGCAATTTTGAAATACCACTAACAGGTGAATAAAAGAAAAAAAAAGTAATCATCTTAAGGGTACACTTTTTTTAAAATTAAAGAACAAATCAAGCTGAAAGGATAAAGCCTCTTTTCTTGTAAATATCTGTTTCAAGAATTGTTTCCTGTGTCACCTGATTTCAAGTCTTGGGGCCTTTCTGCACTACGCTGTTATAGTGTTATTATTCTACTTTCAACATCCTGTGGAATTCTGGGGTTTGTAGTTTCCTGAGAACAAAGAGCTCTCTGGCTGAGAATTCTAAAGGCCCCTCCCTAAACTGCAAACCCCAGATTCCATAGGATGTTGAAAGTGGTATAATAACACTATAACAGTGTAGTATGGAAAGGCCCTTGCTTGAGAACAAATATGAACTTTTTTCCAGCCGACCTTCAAATTCTATAAAGTGATTGTCTGGAGAAGTACATTCCTGCCACGATGTTGCGTGTTGCAGGAAAAGAATATTAAAAAAAGGAGTCGCTTGTTCAGACCACCCCTTTTGATTCTTGAGTTCTATGTGCTCCTCCTTTGTACGTTGTCATTTACATGATATCTCTAGGGAACTTGTAATCTTCTTTTAAGTGTAGATTCTTTCAACCACTGTAGTTACAGCATCTCAAACAGATAAAACTCTGTGTGGTAAATGTTCAAAGCAGTATCTAGGGAATGTTGACTAATCCCATTATTTTGTGAAAGGATCTGTGTATGTCTCCCAAATACCACATGGAAAATTGACACCTTTGAGTCATACTTGCACCAGTACTTTAACTTTGTTCTTTTCGATTCAGGTTAAAAGGCTAATTTTGGATGAGATGACCTGAAAGAGTAATGATTACGAATTTGGCGCAAATATGTTTTAAGGAAGTTTCAGCCTGCAACTCATATTTGAAATTAGATTATTTATAGCTAATACAAAGCCATCATCGTACTGTGATACTGAGAGGGAGTTTATTTTACTGCCTCTGCAAATAAAATATTTATTAAGAAATGGTTTTATGTAGGGGGGAGTGGTATATTATTTGTATAAATTCATAATACAAACTTTTGCAATATTTTTTTAAGAAACATCTATATTGTAGTTTATGCAGTAAAGCATGTATATCTTTCATCTTTCTCTTCAAAAAGTTTTTTTTTTTTACAGGAGAGCTTTAAAACACAGAAAAATAAATTACAACTGATAAAAATACAATGGCACCAAAACTAGTAATAAAATGTATAAAAACAGCCCAAAACCAAATTAAACAGGATGTAAAAATTGCTAAATGACCTTGGAGTATAAAACATGTTTTCCTGGAACTGAGAAAATAAGACAGTAGGTGCCAGGAAAACATCACTTGTGGAAAATATTCCACATTTGGGGACCATCACTGTGGAGCCCTCTGGCCTGGTTGCCACCCACTTCAGCACAGATGGTAACTGTGAGGGGCTAAGGTCACATTCTGCAAAATTGTCTGAGATTAATGCATACCAATTTTTAAAAAACCCCAAACAAACAGGATTGTTTTGCATTAAACACATATGTATGTATGTTTCACCCAGTCTTCTTTAAAAAAAATTGATTTGTGTTGGTTATCTGTTCTTGATATCCTGGGAGAGAAGATGAGGCATGGAATGAGTGTGAATGATAATCTGTAAGGAAAGGAATTGTATTGTATGTATGACTGATACTGGTGTAAAGTGAACACATTCCCCCTCTGACTATGAGAATCACTAGCCAAATTGTTTCTGTAATTTAGTTTTCCATCGTATTTTTCCATTATATTTTATCTGCAGTTGTGAAAGGGTGGAACCTTTCAAAAAGTGGGTTCCAAGTTATTTGATAGCACATTGCTGTTCTTCCAAGGCGAGGCCACAGTTGTGGGAATTGCAAAACTTACCTTTTCTAACACTGTAGAGGCTTCATTAGTGGTCACTACACTTTAGCCAAAATGTCCTGGAGTGGGAAAGGGCAGTTGCTTTATTTAAGCAGATGTTAATAAAGCAGTCGGTTGTACTACATGACATAAATATAAGTGGAAACATGTATTTCTCTAATGAAATCAGAATTGTTTGGCTTGATGTTAAATGGTCACTTGTTAAACTTGGAATTACTTTGTGCTTAAAGATGTCAAGAATGAAAGAATAGCCCTACTGACCAAGAGACCTACCTAGTCCAACATTCAGTTCACATACTTGCCAACCAGGTGCCTGGGGGAAACTCGTAAGCAGGAAATGGGTGCAACAACACTCTTCCTCTTGCATTTCTGAGCAACTGATGAAGAGTCATATTCTTTCTATTACTGGAGAGAATCTTATGTTCGCCGTGACTCAGAGCTGCTCATTGCAAATTGACATTGTGAATTTGACAAATGCATGAGCTGTTTTTATCTATCTATCTATCTGTCTATCTATCTACCTACCTACCTATTTACCTACCATTTTATTTATTTCAATGGAAAAATGTCTCAATATATCAAAGTGTTTTCACAGGCAGTTTGCTCATTACATTAACTAATTGCTTAACAGTAGGACGTAAGTTGGAAGGTGAAAACCTTTTCATATCTATTGTAATTTAAAATGACTAGGCAAACTGACCATTGGACAGTTCTGATTGTAGGAAAATAAGGGTTATCATTTCTTAAATAAAATCAGTGGTCTTGACAGTTTTTCTCAACATTTGGTCCGCTAGATGTTTTGAAATTAAACCCAGGATTTCTGACCTTTGGTCATGCTGTCTGGAGTTTCTGGGAGTGGAAGTGCAAAACATCTTGAGAACCAAAGTTTAAGAATTGCTGATCTAAAGTTGGTAATACACATGCACGCGTGCGCGCACACACACACACAGAGCCGTAACGTAGAAAGCCTGCAGTTTTCACAGTGTGTGTTTCTGCCTCACTGAAAGCTGTATAATTGTATTAAATGAAATATAGCTTGCAATGTTATAAATTATTTTTCCTGTACACCTATCTATAGAGCAACTATATAACATGCAGCAACAGTAATGCACAGTTACGCATGGAAGTGGAAAGTGAGCATTGGAATGGTGTTTTTTTTTAGTTGAAATGATTTACATTACCATATTAAATATGAAAAATCCTCATCTGATATATGAAGTAACAAAAGTAGTGGGATGAAATATTTATACTTTTACCAACCAGATATCCTCTAACACAGTGCTTCTCAAATTTTAATTCTCCAGATGTTCAAATCACATAATTCCTGACCATTGACCAAGTGGGCTGGGAGTTGACATCCAAAACATCTGGAGGACCAGAGTTTGAGAAGTATTGCTCTAATACGCTGTGCTGAAATTGACAAGTTGAAATTCCAGAGAGATGAAAGGAACTCAGAAAGAAAAACAAATGCTTGACTATAGCAGTGTGGGTTTTTTTTTGCAATGTTCCAGAAATTGTTGAGCTGCAGACCCCATCAGCCCTCACTGTTGCTTCATCTAGCCATGTATCCTGGAGTTATAATATCTCAACATCTGGAAGGCCAGAGAATTCTCACCCCAGGGAATGAGTGATGTGGCTTGGTAGCAGTATTTGTGACAAAAGGTAAAAGTGTATGGCAATTTCCACACATACTGTGTGGGAGGTAATATAACACTCTTCTAGATGAGGCGGTTGTGTTAGAAGGTGACGGTATAGCAATAGCAATAGCAGTCACATTTCTGTTCCACTTGTCAGTGCGAAGCGCTCCCTAAGCAGTATACAATGTGTTTAGCTAATTGCCTCCAACAAGCTGGGTACTCATTTTAACGACCTACAGAAGGATGGAAGGCTGAGTCAACCTGCAGCCCTGTAGGATCAAACTAACAACATTCTGGCTGCAGTACTGACGTTTAACCACTGCGCCACCAAGGCTCCTTATTGCTGTATTTCTTGAGTTTGTTTTTTTTAAACCCAAACAACATCTATGTTGTCTTGGATTATTTTCTGCCCATTCCCAGCATCAGCTACAACATTCTCACCCTCAAATGGGTTTCTTTTTAATTCCGAGACATACTGTAACAAAAACAAAAACAAATCCTCCTTTTTTCTCCTTTTCTTTTCTTTTGATTTTGCTTAGAGTTATAGTGTACCAGTGCATCACTGAAATGGCAGATTTGCACTGTTGTTCAAATTGTTTCTGACACACGGCAACCCTAAGGTGAACCTGTCATGGGATTTTGTGGGGCTGAGAGTGTGTGATGCACCCAAGATCACCCATTGGGTTTCCGTGGCCAGGCGAGGAATTGAACCCTGGTATCCAAAGTCATAGTCCAACATTCAGCCCACTGTACCGTGCCGGCTCTCATGTTTCAACTATGACACTATAATTCTCAGAAAAGTAAAGAGAAAGGCAAACAAATTTGCCCTTCAGACCATAGGCTCACTCAGCAAACTGTGCTCCCATTTTTTGTTTCTAAAAGAATCCTCTGGAAGAATCCTGATGAAAATCCAAGAAATCAGTATAAACAACGCCCCCACTGAAAGAATGGAATGTGTGGACATAGAAACAAAAACAAACAGTGAAATCTGGCAAAAGCCAGGGAACCCCTTTGAAAAACTCACGCTTCTTTAGACCATTCTAGAGGAGCCGATAGATGTCACTAGATCCACCAGTTCTATAAACGGCTGTAAATAAAAATTAAAAGCACACACAGTATTGTTCTCCATTCATTTACACTCCTTAGAATGTTGCTATATGAAGTTTCATTTCATGCATTTGATAATTAAATGGACGGAAATGAGGTCTGACAGTAGATCTTGTAAGTGCACACCAATTTTATTTTTAATTGAATGGAGTTTGCAGATTGTTTTTTTTTTTCCAAAATAGTTCCTGCCATGGCTTTGCATACAAATGTGTGATGTTTTTCATTATCAATTCTGTGGTATTTCTAGCCTGCTTTCAAATTACTTGTCCGTGTCTCTCAGTCATTTAAAACATCTTTACAATGTACTATTGAGCATTCCAAGCACTGATTATCTGAGGGATTTTGTCTTTCCCTGTTGCCATATAGAAGCATTAATTTGCACTAATAATTAATCCTTTACTCTTGTGTTGGTGTTTGGGGAAAAAATAAGAGTTAGGTAGAGTAACTGCAAGATTTATAATTGTTTATGCTGATATAGTGGGTGGTGGCGGCGGCAGCGGTGATTTCCATCTTTATTTATATCCCTACCTTTTCCGAATCTGGGACTCAAGACAGCTTACCAAAATTAAAACAGATGCAGCTAAAAAAATTGTCATCATACAAAAGTTAAAAATATAATTAAACCATCAATAAAATTAAAAGCAGTTAAAAGTAAACTGTGAAAAAGAAGAAGAGCAATTGTAAAGAAAGCAGCACATGACAGCCTCCCTTACCTCACCTCAAAGGCCTCCCAATACAAAAAGAATCTTTGCTTGCCTACATGAAGATAGCAAGGAAGTTGCCAGTCTAACCTCTCTAGGAAAAGAATTCCAGAACCTGGGAGCAGCCACCACAGACATTCCTGCCATGCATACTTGACAGAGTGATGGGATGGAGTGAACACATTGCCTAAGCTGTCCAGGTTATTTGAAGTGAAGGGCAGTTTAGGGGCAACTAGCATTGTGTTGTTTTTTCCTGCCTATTAAATTGTAATTGTCTTCCCCTCCTCTGACTTGTACAATTGTATTGGCTGTCCCCTGAGACAGAGCATCTCTCCTCCTCTTTTGAAAACACAGCCTAGATCCAGGCAGACTGCAATTAAATATAGAAAGTACACAGCCTTTCTCCTCCTTTTGGGCATCAGTGCATGTCCTCGCATTCCCCTGAAGTAGCTCACTTAAAAGGGACAACCCCAGGTTTGGTACTACACAGCCCTGGAGGGGGGCCTCCCCTTGCCAGTGTCAAACCTTTATTTGCCAGCTGCTTCAATTGCTACAGCTGGGGTGGGTGCCACTTGCTGGCAGAAACTTCTGGGTCTACTTCAAAGGGCTGAGTGTGCAAGGAGATACCTCTATCCCACAGTCCTACAGGTGCAGCAACAACTAGGGCCACCTGGCAGTTGTGGTACCAGCAGCAGCAGCAAAGTTGTAGTTCAGAAAGCAACTTGGCTATGTTTTGGAGAAAAATTAGAAAGATGCCAGAAATCTTCCTGTATGCAAAATGTTCCAAAAGTGGTGCTCTAAGAGATGTGAGTTTCATAGGCCCTTTCTGCATGACGTCGCTGTTGCGTTTTTGCCAGAGGATGGCAGCGGTTGGCCGGTCGTGCCTCCGCATGACATCGTTACCGTCCCACTGCCATCCTGTTGTGGAGTGTTGCGCTTGTGCAGTTTTTGCAAAACGGAAAAAATCCGTTTCACGCCTGTGATCGGGCAGCACTCCCATCACTTCTGGACATGCGGAAGATGTGGAAGCACATTGGTGATGCTTCCTTCCGTAGCGCAGCAATGGGAAAAGCCCGGCTGTGCTGCGGAAGACGTGGCGCCATTGCGTTCTCTTCCACATGGACCGAGCGAGTGCAGAGGGGAGCGTTGCTGACGCTCTCCCTTCTGGATCCGGGACTGCAGTGAGACAACGCAGAAGAGCTTCGTCGTGTGGAAATGGCCTTAGTGTGACACAACACATCATTATTCAGTAGTAAGTTCCATCTAATTAAATAGATAGGTGAACTGAGAAAAGCCCTGTTTATGGAGATGCAGGTGATAGAGAAGTTCAACAGGTCATTCTCTTCCCTCATGATATCCTGTCATGTAGAATTTCAGTATATCTTTTCCAAGAAAGAGTGCACATTGTCCATGAAATCCACCTACTAGGTCTTGTGACATCTACTGGGGTACAAGGGTAACCTGTACTTTCAAAAAGTGCTTTCCAGAATCCTGGGCTGATATGGATTCATCCTTTGCAGAGTGAAATGGTTGCCTTTGTTCCTCTTTGGAGTAAATGTGGGGAGAATGGATATGTTCAGTCTTACTCTGATGTATCAAACAGATGCAATGAAAATGAGATAAGGGACATGACACAAACAGAGAAGTGTGGAGTTTGGAGCAGCCAAGAGTGCACACAGGGAACATTTTAAAATGGCTAAAATCTCACTGGTTAGTAAAAGGTAGAGGCAGCCAAATCCAGGTTCCATCTTGCCTTGCTGGAGAACTAATTGTTGGAAATACAGCAGTTTTTGAAAGAGCTCTGTGTGTTCTTTAGTGAGATATTCTATGTGGGAGTAATCTGTGGGCACCTGGGTGGGCAGTATTCATTCTTAGGCTGCCTGGAAGCAGTTTTCCTATACTGGAAGTTGTGAGATTTTACTTCTGGTTTCAGGTGATTTCGGGTGATTTGGAGTCTGTCTATTTACCTATTTATTTGGAAGAAAGTAATAATAAATACTGTAGGAAGAAACACACACCACATTGGGAACCAGTTTGAACAGCTGAGGGTCTTTTTAGCCCAAAGATTGACCGAAAAGAAAACATAGAGAAGCTTCTGTGGACTTTGAGAATCTCCTGGAGGTTTGGAGGAATTAAAATGGGATTGTGGGCTGTATTTTCCTCATGCCTGGTATATATGAGAACCCCTTCATGCTGGGGAGCTAGGAAGCCAAATGTTCTTGTTCTTAGTTGGTGTAAAATATTTGGAATGAAGTGGTAAATGGAATGAGTTCTCCATGTAATAGTTTAGATAAATAAAGGGTTTATTCATACTGTATACTTATAAGGTAGTTACAAGAATTTGAGGCCACTTTCAACTGCTGTGGCTCCATGCTGTAGATTCTCAAATTCTCTAGTTTAGTTAAGAGACTTAGAATTTTTTTAAGTACTCCTTTGAACTCCAACACTGTAGCTCTCTGACAAGGAATTCTAAATACTCCAGGAAACTACAGACCCAGTATTCCATGATACTGAAAGTGGTATCAAACTGGTAAAATTTTATAGTATGGGTATATCCCAAATGGATTTAATTGCTAAAACATGAGCAAATTGAGATGAATCATTTGAACAATGATTACTTGATTGTTATACTGTTTTTCATTAAGTATTTTCTCAGCATTTTACCTTAAAAAGACATAAAACTGTGTTATGAGGGACAACACAAAAACAATTCTGTTAAGTGACACAGTTGAGAAAGCATTTTGTTTGTTTTTTTACCCACCTCACTGAGGAGTTGGAATGTGGAGAGGAGCACCATGAGGAATGACTGCGTTATTACTGTCCTGGGACCCTGGAGCTTTGAAAAGTTTTTAAATTTGCTATTGGACCAATTTGTGATGGCTGTGCTTCCATATACCTCACAAGGCTGTCTGTATTCTGAAAATTCTACGCAAGCTTATTCTAAGCAGAGTTCAAATTTCCATTAGTCACCTAATTGTGCTCAGATGAGATCCATTGTCACAAACATTTTATAAGATGTGTATATGTTTAAACTATATAGAACTTCATAGCCATGTAGAACGCTGTACATTTAAGCTATGTGGAAAACCTCATTGGTGCAAGAGACAGGTATAGGTTTCTTGAAGTTGTGCAGATTTATATGCAATCAAAATAATCTTTGCCAGATAGTCCTAAGCAAGTTTATTGAGATGTTCATCTTCCTTAATTCAGTGCAGCTTATTTTGTACTATTCCAGCCTTAAACTGGTACAGTGTTGCATCAAGAGTCTTTAACTTACAGAATATTTACGTTGTGATTTTCTTAGCCATCTTTCAAAACTACCATCTTCCCAGTACAAAAAGTTTCTCCAATCTCTTTTCCATTCAGACATTTAACAAATCTTGACTGTGAACATCCCCATTTCAGTATGTATGCTGATTTAAAAGAAAGCTAAAAAGAACACGCAGCTTTGTGATAAGTGAAACTCTTGGAACACAAAGTGCTTTAAAAAAAGAAATAGAGAAGGTAAAAACTAGAATATTCCGGCTGCTGTTTATGTTAAAACTTGATGTTTGTTTTTAATATGGTTTTATATTGAGTTTTTCCATCACTAGTAATCCTTTAAATCAAAAGTTTGGGTGGAAATATTAAAATAACATCAATAATAACAATTATTAATATAAAAGAAAGGGGAAAGATGCGTTCCAGACCAATTTTCAAACTTCTATTTCTATGTTAAACCCCTGTTCCTTGAGGTTTCCCTGTAATCTGCCCGGACTGAAAGGGCAAAGGGGCACATTTACTTCAGGAGAAGTATAAAATTGTGTGACATGGCAATTTGCTGACTTTCTTTGGATGCACTCAGACAAAGCTTGCATCTCTCTGTGTTTAGTCTCTGTGACATTGCCCTTTATCATAGTTTGATCAGTTTTTGGGGGTCACTGGAAGCATTCATGAGGTATTTGTGATGTCAAAAACACATAAATGTGTTTCCCAATTTATCTTAATTACTTGACTCATCCACATATTTTATTTGTCTCTGCTAATATTAAGAAGCTTTTAAAAATACACAGCAGTCATATCTTTCTCAAATAAGTGGATGCAGTTGGAGCAACAAACTGCTAACTTTTTAAAAGGTGTATTTTGCTTCTGTCTTACAAAGTATTTCTCTAAAATGCTACATCACTTTCCAGGGGGTTTTCAGTTCTGTCCCATATGCTCATACCTGGAAGTGGCTCCCATTGGACTGAATGAGATTTAAATTTTAGTAACTGTTTTTAAGATGATGCTATTAGTTTTCTAAATTTTGTTGGAAAACATGCACAATGTTAGCGGTAATGACATGTATATCCTTTCCATCTTGGAAATACGTTGGCTTTCTTCTTGCTCTACTACAGAGCTTTCCAAGCTTCTCATGTTGGTGACAACACTTTTTAGACCCGCATCAGTTCGTGACACAATAATTCAATTTTACTACCAAACTAGAGGTTAAAATAACCCCTTAAAAGAGATACAGACACATATATAAATTGTAATAACAAAATGTATGGGGACACAACATATCTCATGAAAAGCTTTCATATATTTTTTTAAAATATATGATTTATAAATAACATACAATTTCCAAGATTATAGGCAACACACCTACACACTTCAGGCGACACACTAACGTGTCATGGCACACCATTTGGAAAACCCTGCTGTACTAGCTTGATAACATCTATTTTATAATATTAATAGGTGTCAGGCAAAGGGATGGCTGGATAACTCAATAGCATTTTGTAGGCACATCTTATAGGGTGCCAGGAAAAAACCTCTCATTTCCTATAAGAGAACTTATAGCATTCGTGATATATTGGTAAGAAGTGACTTTGGAACTTACCAACATCCCTGTCCCAACATTCTACGATCAGCAACAGCCCTGAGAGGTCATAGCCTATGTGGATATTGCGCTAATTGTACACATACATTTAAGATAATAGAGTTTGTGAATCACAATGGAAAAGCATACACCCTGGAACAATTTTCAACTTGTAGCGCTACAAATGTAATTTATGCCATTAGGTATCCTTGCAATAAGTTATGTGTAGGAAAAACATCTGTTGTAGAGCCTTAAAAATCTGAATAGGAGAACATCTTAGTGATATGAGGTACAGAAGATCAGGTACCCCTTTGGCTGACCATTTTGTGGAACATGATCTTTCCCTCAAGGATCGCACTTTTGGGTGCTTGAGAAACTCTTTTTCCCAGAATGAGAGGACACTGCTTAAAAAAAAAAAAGATGGATTGGATATTGAAACTTGGTATGTTAGTTCCCCATGGTATAAATGTAGACCTGGAGTACATCCAACTACTTTAAAGTTTGAGTTTTTACATATTCCCTCACTTTTTATCTGCTGAAGAACTATTATGGTAAGGATCTCCTTGGTACATATTGAAAAAAATGAAGCAGTATAATACTCTGTCTCCTACTTCTTCAGTTTCTAGCCATAAGCATGGAAAACACTCTTTTTGGAATCCCTGCAGGCAGTTTTGAAGTTGCATTGTAAGTTATATTTTGTTTTGTATATACTTCTCTGGGTTAATCAGTGGTTTTAAAATTGAGGCATTCTACATGCATTTTTATGTAAGATATATGTATACATAATTGATATAGGAAATTGTAACTTGTCTCCTTTTATAATTTCTCTTGTTTGTGTATTGTCCCTTTTTAAAAATTCTTTTACAAACCCTGAAGAAGGCCATTCAATATTACTAGGCTAAAATGTGTTGGGCTAGTTGGAAGAATAAAATCGGAAGAATGAAATTGTCTAACACCACGAGACTTTGTCTCTTTTCTATGTTCCTTCTGCTGGGTATAACCAGACCTTGTTGCCTTCCATGTGATGATGAACCAGTTCTGTCAACTGTGACATCTGTGCAGTGCCATCATTTTTTACAGTGCAATGACACAACTACAACATAGAAAGTATCCTTGCATTAGAGTCTCAGTATTTGGGAAAATAGTGAGAAACTAGAAAAGGTTTATGTACCAGAGATAGCACCCAGGAATGAAAGTTGCTAAATAACATTGATAAGGCGGAGGGTTAGTTTTATTTTTCTAATGTTTATGTAATGATGTGGGAACCAACTTAAGAAATATATTGGTCTTATCCTCTTAAACTAGAATATTGAAGCTTGAAAACAAATACAGTCATCCCTCCACATTTGCTAGGGTTAGGGGCACAGGATCCCTGTGAAAGTGAAAAAACCGTGAATAACTCTAGGTCCTCCCAAAGCGTATTTAACACACAAAAAAGTATGATTACCATATTCAACCCACTGTGGATTCCTTTGAGGCATCTGACTTCCTTCACAAGGCAGAATTGGCTGGCTGGTGGGGCTTACTGTCACCTCCACTGCTGCCCCATCGTTTTTAGTAGGGACTTACAAGACTTGTTCGCAGCTTCTCAGTCTCTCAGGGCTTGCAGTCCCTATTAAAAATGGTATAGGGAGGCAGCAGAGGTGACAGCAAATAATCTGTGAATTATCAAATCTGCAAAAGTGAAACTGGCAGATGTGGAGGGTGACTGTACGGTATTCTGCAGGCTTTAGTTATGTGATGACCTGTAAATGCCCAGAGTTTGTAACATGTTCATGTCTGAGACTAAGAACAAGATGTCCCCTGCCCCTGCCCACTTAATCTACGGAAACTGGCAAAATAATCAGTTAAAAATAATTTCAACACTGGTGGTAGACTGTGTCCTCCTGAGGGCAGAAGAGTAATATAAAGAAGGCCCAGAAGTGGATGCTGTACTTGCTCTGTTCTGTCCTCCAGCCTTCCAGCCAAGCTTCTATTTCTTCACTCTGCATAATGTTGGGGCTGCCCCGTTTATACTCTGTACAGCTGTTGCCCTTTTCTTGTTACCCTCTATCCATTCTAGCTTTTGTTTTGGTTACTTGTGAAAACAGCAGATTGTTTGCTTTAAAGGATTTATGATGATATTTTCTAAATATGTTGCTGTGTGTCTTCAAGTCATTTCTGAATTATGGGGTTCCCTAAGGTGAACCAGTCATGGGGTTTTCTGGGGCTGAGAGTGTGTGATGTGCCTCAAGGTCACCCAGTGGGTCTCCGTGGCCAAGTGGCGAGGTGAACCCTGATCTCCAGGGTCGTAGTTCAACATTCAAACCACTACACCATGCTATACCAGCCTGAAATTTCAGGTTGAAAATATTGATGGCAGTTTATTTCCATTCCAAAGCAACATCAGAGACTTGGCTTGCATTTAATAATTCTCATAATGTCAGAAACAAAACTTTAACAATTTTTTTTAAAGTATGCTTGAATGAATAATGGATTACCCATGGTCTTTCAATCTTTTGATCTGCTCTGAGGTTTTAGCTCAACTCTTGAAAAATCCAATTACCACATGCTGTTTAAAGAAATTTGTATATATAATGGAGAGTATTTTTTCTTCATTAACTTTACAGTTCTTTCTTTAACTTGATTACAATTATCATTATCATTGTTTTGGCACCAACTGTCCAGTTCATTACTTCTAGCTATTAGTTTTTTGTTTAATACTTTTTCAGTTCAAAGAAAAAAAAAATAATGACAATAACCAACAAGACAGACAAAACAAAGCAAAAACAAAAACACATAAAATAAAGCATGTACTAAACAAGCAAAACGTTAAACACAAAGATGACTTCCAAAGTATACCTACTAAAAAGTATATAGCTCTATATCTCATTTTACTCCCTCTAGCTTAAATACATATATCCTTACCACCAAGATATTTCTATATTTCATAACCACTGTAAATACCAACTAAATATAAGTTAATTTGTACATACATGTTTGCAAAATGAAATATACTCATTATGCATCTGCTCAATTCTTATAATCAAGTATCTGAATTTTGACTCCTGAAACCCTATTCTCATTAAATCCCCTTCTGTTCTTTTAAAATATTCCACAAATAAGTTCTAATCTCTTCAAAAAATTTTCTCTGATCTGTCCCTTTAATAGATATGTAAATTTGTCCATTTCTTCTACTTACAATATTTTGTTTAACAGATAATCACTTGAAAGACTCAACTTCTTTCCAACATTTAGCACAACCTATTCATGCTGCTCTCAACATGTGCCATATTAACTTTGCCATATTTATCTTCCGTGCCCTTTTTCTCATGTCACACTTTCCTCAGAAATCACAAGGAAAAAAATTCCAGTTTTAAGTTCTATTTGAACTTTTAAGATTTTTTTGCAAGTGAAATCTAATCATCATACATATTTTTTTCTACATTTCTACCACATATGAAAAAATGAACCAGCTCTTTTTTGACATTTCCAATAATAAGTTATTAACCTCTTTATACATTCTTGCCAGTTTGGTTGGTGAGAAATACCACTGATACATCATTTAAACCCCCCCCCCCCCAAATCATAACAAAAGAGTATACTTGAGATTTTTTATCCATGCTTTCTCTCATGGAGCCCAATTAATATTATACCCGATACTTCTAATACATTCACTTAATTGTACATACTTTCAGCTATTGTTGAAGCACTGGAAATCAACTAGTTAAGAGGGAGGGGAAGCTGAGTTGTATTAATTTGCTATAAGGCTTCAGATATTGAAAACCTGAACCTTTGTCCTACCTGCATTTGCATTGTATAATGCTAGCATCTCATAAATAGATGGGAGGAATTGAATATGTTGGTAGCAATTTTACCTTCTGCAGTAAGCTACTTTTCATGGGGAAGTAGAACAGTAGATTCCTTATAGTCAAAAAAGAGTCTTAATCTGAGAAACAGAGCATGTTTTAATGGAATTAACTCAGAAAAAAATGCATTTAGAAATTAAAAACAAATATTGTATTAGTATTTCTGAAAGTAACAACTAAAAGTTAGTAAGATGATCACAGTGGCATTCTAATGAGTAGAACGTTTAAAGCGTCTTTGTTTTCAGTAACGTGGCTGCCAAATCCTATAAATCTAGTTTGGGAATTTTAACCAGACTTGGGAAACCTCAGCCAATTAGGCAGATAGTAAACCAAGAAGACAAAGAAAGCCTGGAAACAAAGGAGTTTGTGAGCAAGTCAGTGTCAGAAAAAGTCAATTTTAGAAAAATCCATACATTTGGCATTGTGTAAATAACCATATTGGTTATGTGATAAGCATACATCTTCTTGCATTGTTTTCCTAACTTCCACTTGAGGTATTTTAAAAACTTCATTGAATTTATGGGGATGTGCCCAACAGTTTCAAGACATTTTGCTTCCCTGAAAGTTATCATGAGAACTTAATACCCCTTCTCCTGGGTCAATATTAGGAATAGTCCCAGTCTATCAAACTCTGAACCAAACCCAAATGGAGCATGTCACTCCTGGAAGAGATCTTCAGGCGGTTGCTATTCTACTGATAAAACTCAGGTTCCTTCTGCTGTTCTCTCTATAACTTTATTGAGTGTTATCGTTAAATCCTCTTGCTCGCAAACTTCCACTCTCCACTGGGCTATACAAAACCTCAGTGAACAAGGAGTCTCTCCTGTTGACTACATCATCAGTTTACCCGTGGACTCTTTCTTTTAACTTGGTGCGTAGTCAGATGTGTGGCTAGGTGGTTCATCTCCTTTGAAGTGGGGGATGTGCTTAATGAAATACAGACTAAGATTAAATGATATGGCAGGATGTCATTATTACAAGTGCAGCAGATCTTTCTTCACCACTACCACTCCCCTTTACCCTCTAGTCTGCTCTGCAGGATTAGGGGGCACACTGGGGCACATTTTGGGTGAACAAGATTCAAGGAGGAGGAGGGGGCAAGTCCAGTTGCATAAGCAAAAGTCCATTTATTTAAGTTTTCCAAAGAGCACTCAGATTAAAATGTATGCATTCAGTGATTGTGTTGCTCATAAATAGAATAACCATGTTGTATG
This sequence comes from Cyclura pinguis, assembly GCA_030412105.1. Lineage (NCBI taxonomy): Eukaryota > Metazoa > Chordata > Lepidosauria > Squamata > Iguanidae > Cyclura > Cyclura pinguis. The sequence continues at coordinate 172,393,769 of CM059599.1, forward strand.
GAATGAGAATGAAAGCAAGGATTTAAGTCAGAATCTGCAAATGCAGCTTCTAAAAAATATTTTTTACTCTATGTAATCCTTCAGCTTGTTTTGTGCTTTTAAGCACTTTCTTTTTGCGATTGGTAAATGTTCATTAATTAGAAGTTGTTTATATGCAGTGTGAATTAAGTGTAAAGGTAGAGGGAAGAATGAGGAATGACTGTAATAGACTGTGTTTCTGGGGTGTACTTGGTTTAGTTAACAGAAATGTGCCAAACAAATGAAATATTAGAAAAAGTTGTGAAAATCAGGATGAAGATGGATATTTTTTTTTAAACAAAAAAATTGAAACAATGTCTCTGGTATGCTTAACTTGTTTTGGACTATACTTGCTGCAAACAGAGCCCAGCTCCCAATAGTGGTTTAGTACAACTCTTGTGGCTTGGAAGCAGCTAAATTGCTTTACAAAACGGGGATGCTGTGGGATGCACATTCCACAGGTGTGTGGAATGTGGAAAGGATGTCTCTCCTGTTGTTTGAAATTCAGTGGTTCTTCAGAATAATGCCTCCTGACATTTTTAAGGTATAAGTATGGCCTAAAACAAAGTACTTTTCTAATGGATTCACACATAAAAATAATGTGCATTAAAAGACCATGGGTTAAATCCAGTGTTCTGGCAGTGGACATCCTGTAGCAGAGGGACACCCCCCCTGGAGTGCACTACACTGCCTTTAAAGTTGCTCCAGAGGATTTTCTTGCCTTCTCTGGCAAGTTTTGAGGATGTGTGCATGGAGGAGATAGAATTGTCCACCTCCTGGTTCTCCTGACAAAAATTGTTTCTATCAGTGTGACGCTGAATCAAGCCCAAGGAGTGTTTTGTATTGCAAATTTTTAAGATCATTATTTTTTTATATACAATATTAAAAAGCACATTATATTATATGGAACAATAGCATCAAAGCTATTCATAAGTGAAGAGAAAACTATTCTGCAACAAAGAAATAACATTTTAATGTTGTCCTGATACATAGTATTCTAAACCATTACACATAAAGTCCATAAAGCTATTTATCTATTGTATATTTGATCTCCCATAGGTTAATTTTGGCTGAGGTAACAGTGTTTCACTATACTGTTGAGATATCAGTAGAATAGCCATTGTTTTCCAGTGTGCTTTAGGTGCCATAAGCACATTTGCGCCAATTTCAAGATCAATGTTATTAGCCAAATCCATGAGATAACATAATAAGGGTACTTCAAGATTTTGTAGTATTGAACAGTTAGGCATTGTGCTAATTGGATTAAAAATAGTCAGATAAAAGCATAGTATAACTGGACAGTTCCAAAATGCATGCATCCTGGTGTTAAATGTAAGGGCTGTTTGATAAGCACTAATATAGTGAAGGTATAAACCTTTCATGTATAGGCGAAACACAGTAGAGCTTTAGCTCTACCTTTTCCCTGCTTTTAAATGTCAGCTCAAAAAGTGATGTGTTGATTTATTGGAAGTATGTTTGAAACACTGTTGTCTGGTAATATTTAGACAATATGGTAAAGGCTTTCATTGTCAAAAGGTGGATTCATTCTTCAAGATTTACTTTGAAAACTAAGCTTCTGACATCGTTGAACTGTCTCACTTGGCTATTGGGTTGCAAACAAATCAAAGAAAGCAATAAAATGGCAGTATCAAATGGCTACTGAAACTGAGCTTTATTCTCAGCAAGTGGCCTCGGGATAACTATTGCGATGACTTTCTTAAAGAAAAAAGATTCTCTTTCAAATTGGGATTTCTGTCACTGCACAAAAATGCATGGTTTAAAAAGGCTTCATTTTATTCCTTGTGTTGGATTCTTACCTTAAATCAGAGGTCAACCCCAGAAGACCCAGTGACAGGTTCACCTTAAGGTGGCCATAGGTCGAAAATGACCTGAAGGTATACAACAACAGTTCAGCAGTACTCTAAAGCTTCTGTTTTACCTGCCCAGTATACTCTTTTGCTTACTCTTTCACCTGGCAAACTATCACTCGCTCAATCCCCTCTACAGCATTATATCTGCATTGCTGTCTGTCAGCATCCCTGCTTTTTGTCATATAAGCCATAAGAAACCGCAAGAGTTTTGGTTAAGAACTGGACCTGACTGCAGAATTCTGACCTTAAAAATGCGGGAGAAGCAATGCAGAAAGACAGTGCAAAAGGCATGTTCTTTTTTTTTTTTTTAAAAAAAAACCTTTCCCAGTGTTATAGTCTGTTCTCCCCATATTTTCAACTTCATTACACTTAGGTTTCTCATGTTCTCTTTCATTCTAAGGATCTGAAATGCTACCATGGCCCTAAATTGTTTTAGTCCTGATAAATCTCTCTTAACCCTTCTCATTCCTCTCTCCCCTTCACAATCTCATTGTCCTCTGAAAATTTTCCTACTGCTTTGAAGCATACCTCAGTCTTTCTATATTTAGACTTTACTTGCCATTGGCTGATCATTCATCACCATTCTCTGTTAGCCCTCTACAAGAGGTAGGGACTGTGTGGTCCTCTTGATGTTGTTGCTAGCAGACTTGATGTTGTTGCTTGATGTTGTTGCTAGCAGAACTAGCAAGCATAGTCAATGGAGAGGAACAACATCTAAATGGCAGTACCATTTTCATCCTTGCTTTGAGATCTCTGTCCACTAGCTTGTTGTGGACTGCTTGTTGCTTCTGTTTCCCCATCTTATTACAACTTACTGAAACAATGTGCCGTTAAGATTTCTAATTACCTTTTAGTGGCCAGGCTGAAAGGTACTTGTTTGTCCCTCTTTCACTTTTTAATCTCTCAGTGGTTCTCCTTTTTGGCCTCATCTGTTCTTGCTCATTCATTGTGAGATGTCCTATGAAGAGCAGAAGAAATAAGGCTTCACTGCAATGGTTCTGACATTCTGGAACGTCATCTCCGTGAAGGTCTGTTGGACTGTTGTTAAGTGCCATGCACCAGAACTGACAATATTCTTGTTTTTGGCAGGCTGTTAATGTGTATTTTTTTTTTAAAAAACTACTGCCTGTTTTAATGTTGACTTACTTTTATATAATTTATTTATATCCAGGAAGATTACATAAAGAATCAGTTGGGTGCTGTTATAACTGGACTATTCCCTTATCCAGTGAGATTTCTGATGCACTGTGGGTATAAAAATGCCCCATCTGCAGGATTTTGTCCCCTTTTTCAGCAGACACAAAATCAAGGTTATTCCACAATATCCAAACACCCAGTTTTTTTTTTTTTTACCTTCATTTGAGATGGCCCATTTGTTTTCAATAGCCGTCAGCCCTTCTTGTTTGAGGGGAAAAAATAGCCAACAGAAAATCAACGAATTTTTTAGGACTTTTTTTGTCCCAGCTTTTGTGTGTGTGTGTGTAAAAAACGACAACAACAGAAAAATAAACCTACAGCTGTTAAAGAAATCCCGAAACTATATGGAAGGGGGAAGGATAAATGCCTCCAAACTGTTCAGGTGTTGATGTCATAAATAGAGGTGTAATATTTGAAACAAAACACACAACAACAACGACAGCAGCAGCAGCAACAACAACAACAAAAGAGCAGCAGCTACAGCTAAGATTTTGTATCACTGCTGTTAGTTATACCAGTTTTTATGTTCTGTTTGTGCTGATTGGAATGGTTCAGCCTTTATGCCTTTGGAAAGGCACTCTGGGTATAAATGTAGGATAGAAATAAGATGTGGGATTTGCAGTGTATCTTTACCCCTTTAGAGGTATGTTCCAGTTCAGTGTCCCAGACAGCAACCAATGCCTTCCTTCATGATACCGTGAGCTTAGGGGGGAGGGAGGGGGGGCCACAGTGTGTGTGTGTGCGTGTGCGTGTATGTGTATGCATGTCCTTCATTTGAATCCCACCGTATCCTCCTGGCTGGTTCCTTATATGACATTCTTGCCAGACACATCCTGCCTCCTCCTCTTTTTCTGTTTTGCGTCTTCCTTGTCCACAGGAATGTTGCTTTTGCAAATTTTCATTCCGTCTGCTCTTTACATTTCCATAACTCTCAGTTTATTTTTCCACATCTTGTGTTTTCATTATCTGTGGCCCTTCTTGCCCATTTTAAAATCTTGGTTTGCTTGCAAGTGGGAGGAAATACTTGAACTCTCAGTTTTTATGTATTTGAGTTTTTGTTTTCATTGTGAGCAATGCTGTGTAATATTTGGTCTTTATTTCCCTATTCTGTCATTTCTCCCATGATATCCTCACCCCCCACTTTCACACACAGACATTTTTCTTTTTCTGTATTCCATTGGACACTCAAAATTCTTGGAGGGAGTAGATCCTCATCTTCAGTGAATTGCTTTCAGATTTTTTTTCTCCTTTCCTTTCCGTTCCTTTCCGTTCCTTTCCGTTCCTTTCCGTTCCTTTCCTTTCCTTTCCTTTCCATATTTAGTTAATATTCATTTCAGAAAATGATACTCTCACCTAAACAGGGGCTCAGTGATATATATGTTATCAATGATAAAACTTCAAAAACCAAAGCAGCGAAACCATATAAAAAGATTATGAGTGTCATTAAAATTAAGGAGGAGCAAACATTAAGAGCTTAACAGAACAGAACAGTCTTTACTGCCTGTCTAAAGCAGAACAAGGAAGGAACCGACCTCACTTTCTTTGGGAGAGAGTCCCCAGTTGTGGTACTACTCCTGAAAAGGCCTGGTTACAGATGTATACAGTATACTTTGCCAGCCTTAGAGAGTCCCCCAAAGTGCTTAGAAACACTTTGCTTGTTTGTAGACGGCCTCATTTTATTTTCATATGGATGGGCACTTGGCCACCTGAATAATTGTTACTTCAGTCAACCAATAGAACAATCAAGCAGTCAGTCACTTCATACGTGCTCCTTCTTAAAGTATTATTCCTTCAAGATAGTGAGACAGTGTTTGGATCTGTCAGCTTTATTTCAGTTGGTTGCAGGAGGAAAAGGTACCTTCAAAATACATGTTTCCTACAGTTTCTTTTTTCTTTTTCTTCACCAGAACAGCAAAGGCTGTATTTGAGCCTTAGTTAGACAGGAATACACTAGAGGAAGGAACTGAGTAAGAGTAGAAAGGACTTGACTTGTTGCCCTGTTCTGTGGCTTAGATCAATCTCTAGCCAATATAGCTCCTTGTCCTACTCCAGAGAGATGTGAAATTAGATTTAGAGTATTATTGACTTTTTTGTTTGTTAATCTCCAGCTGCTTGTTTTGCTGCAACTCTGTCCAAAATGTTTCCACTTTACTGAGCTGGTCTTTATCCTGAGCTTGCCATCAATGCAAAATGATGATGTGAAGGAAAAAATAGTGTTCTCTTTTATACATATGGTGAAAAGCTATAAAGCATGATATATTTCCTCCATTTAAACCCTGCAAGGTTTTAACAGACTCATTTTCATTGCACTCACACTGTCCTTTTTCTGTATTCCCATCACTATATCTGTATCCCCAGTCTTTGTTTTTCCTCCTCTGACTTAAACGAATTTGGGGCTGAATCTACTCCCTGTTTTCCCTTGTATCCTGTAGAGTCCCCAGCACATTGTACTGATTTGTGCAACAGACTTGTAGAACAGAAATGACCAGCATGGTCTTGTTTTCTGCTTTGTAAAAAAGTAAATTGTTGTTTGGCTCTTTAAAAATTTTGGACAGATAATCCATTAGCTTAGTCATTAATATCATTTTCCTAACACATTGCTTTTAATTCTTTTAAAGCAAAATAGTTACAAATAACTTCTAAGTGACCAGAAAATCCCTAAATGACCTCCCTTTTAAGGTGACAAGTAACAGGTCTCATTACTTAAAACTGTTGATACTGTCATTATGACATTTAGTATACCAATGTAGATCAGAGCTTTCCAAACTTTTCATGTTGGTGACACACTTTTTAGACATGCATCATTTTGTGACACAGTAATTCAGTAAGTGGAGGCAGCCCCTCCACCCTGGCTCACCACTGCCCTTGCCAGGGTCTTTCTCATCCCAGGACAGTGGTAATGGCGGCAAGAGAGGCAGCCCCTCTGCTTGGACCTGGCCTGCCGCTACCACCACCCTTGCAGGGTCTTCCTTGGTCTGGGGTGGCGGTGGCAGTGGCAGTGGGAGAGGCAGTCCCTGAGCCTGTTACATTCAGGCAACACATCTACGCACTGCAACCGACACACTAACTTGTCACGACACACAGTTTGGAAAGCTGTGATGTGAATACTTATCACCCTTATCTGTACATGCATGTGTGTTTATAAAATGAGCAACATCATTGCATTTAATGAGTTACTTCCAAGGCAGAGGAAGTAGAGGACAAACATGAACAATGAATCTGGCTTTTTTCTTGTTATTGTCATATAAGGTTGTCCCCACTGATCCAACCTGAAATATGTGGAGTGCAATTTTTTCTTCCAATAAAATTGCATATATTTGCACTATACAGATCGCTAAACTGATACCTGCAGTTCTTCACACTCTGAGTAGTTGATTTTATTCTAACACCCACAGGCCTTTCCCTTCTGCAATTTCTTTGGCTTCGTAGATCAAGTTAGTATCTTTAACTGTCAATCACATGAGATTTGTAATCTTAAAAGATCTGTGTCACTATTCTCTAGCACTGGAATCATAGAGGCTAGAGATGAGAAAGACCTATTGGGTCATCTATCCAATCTCCAGACAAAATCCTCTATTGAACATTTAATAGCATTTTGTTCACTGTAGTTCTAAATGTCATGAGCAATGGGGTTTTCCATCATTTCCTTTGGAAGAGTGCTGTATAGGGTATTAGCTTTCTAAGTACTAGCATTGAAAATCTGGTATTCTTCTTTATACTGTACTTTCTTAAAGAAATCTTAACAGAGAGAGATACACAGCATTGTCTGCGTTGTGGTTATTTCTCAATTTAGCTCAAAAGGAATTTCTTCTTTTTGAATTTTGTAACTCTAATTTTCGCACACTTAGAGTAGGTATCATGGTGAGACAGGTGACAGTGCTGTGTATATGTTTCGTGTTTCATCCATCTATCCAGTCATTCAGATGTTTATCTTTTGAAATACTCAGGTTAGTAAACAATAACATAATATGTCTGGATGTTAAAAAATGTTTGGCCTCCCATTTATTTTTTGGTTCATTTACACTGGCATTATTCCAGTAGAGATGTATTTGCACCTTTTTGCTTCCAGTTTGGTTTTGCTTTGCTTGGTTGGCTCTTTTATTTTGGACAGTTATTTTCAAGTATTTTCAAGACATCTCCAAATTTAGATTGACTGTTAGGCAAAGTATCTAAAACATTTGTCACTCGAATTAAATGCATTATATATGTACATGAATATAAGTGACATAGTTGTAACTCAGATACCCCCTTGTCCTCTTTTTTATCTCACAAACATATGTGTTCATAGCCGTAATTTTTCTCCTGGGCAAAATTTAGCCACTATTGCATTCAAAAGGATTCTTTGCTTCTAGAAAATGTGTGTCTATATGGATAACAAAGATCAAAACCTGCAAAGGATGATGATTTTTATTATATGTGTATGTATAGGTGAAACTCAAGGCTGTATATACATTACACAGATGACTGTTAATTCTAAAGATACTTTTATTGTTTATTTTGTGTGTGTGTGTGTGCACGCGCGCATGTGCACATGCGCACATGCTCATATGAAGTTCTGGTAAATGTAAAGCAAAATCACCTACATAAGCAAGGTTATCCTCTAACCTTGCTATGATTTCCTTGAAGATGGCGAGGGACACAGTGTTCCAAAAACTTATTTGCTGAGCAACTGCAGCACTATGTTTCTAACCCATCCATGTCCCTGACTTGGCAGAAGGACTACCACACAGAAGGATATGCTGTGTAATATGCTATCTGGTGCTATTTGCAGAGCCAAGTCCTCATGGAAAACATCCACCATTTTTCCTATGGGCAGGTTGGCTCTTGTGGCATCGTTTCACCATTTGTAGTCAGGGAGCAGAAGGGAGATATTTTATGTCCCTGATTTACAGCATGCTACACAATTTGCCCTTTGCGTTCATTGGATAAAGTTTTTCTTTTGATCTTTTCTTTCTATCACTTCTTCTGAAGTGTGAAGACTTGTGTGATTTTTGAAGCTGTTTGTGTACAAAAATTGCTGGGATTTTCCCCCCCATCTGCTCTATCTGTTTGGCTGACCAGCTGTGCCTCTTTCGTTGGCAGTGATTCTGGGATTGTGGCCAGCCTTTGTATACTGACATCTTATGTTGGACAGCTAAACAGTGTTGGAGGGACAGGTATCATATGCAGTTTGCTTTTGTTGCTTTTTGTTTATTTTTGAGTGGCATGGATGCCGCATTTTCATTGTTCCCCTTTCTGATATTTCATTCTCCCCAATCTATTTTTCTGATGTAATGAATGTGAATATTGACTGAACAATTGTCTGCTAATCTTAAAGAGTATATAGCTAGTTCTGAATACTGCTGAATTTGAAAATCACTAACAGAATTGGTTAGTCAAATGTACCAACAAGTTTTGATGTTCTTCTATTTGTCTGCAGAAGAGTCACTAAAACTTTTTTTTTTTACTGTTTACATTCCATTGAAGTCACTTTCAAAGTGTCATTGCATTGAAGAATCCTATTTCTGGCCTGTGCTCTTGTGTGATCACTCAAATGAACATGTAAGGACACACCTTCCATAATAGACTTCTTTTATATCTCACTCTGCAGTAATGAGGCAAGTTGCAGTTCAAAACATATGCATACAAAGAAAATTCTTGTTCAGAGAAAACTTGTCAAAACAAGCAAATTTGAAAGAAAGATCAGTACTTGTCAGTTTTTGTCAGGATCAGTACTTGTCTGGTTTTGTATGAAAGGTCCAGATGTTGATGCTGGTCTACTAGGGACCAAAACTCAAGTATCTTAGGCAGGACTCCAAGAATATATCTGGGTGAGTGCAGTGTTACCCTGATTTCTGGGGGTCCTGGGGGGGACACCTAAATGTGCTCAAACAATGGGGAGGAAATTAGCACAGAGCACAAGTTTGCAATGCGAGAGGCAGGGTAACGTAGCGAGATCTTGAGCCCTATATCTACGGGGTCAGGCCGAGTCAATGATAAGGCAGGAGTTGAAAATAATAATTGTTTTATTGAAATACAATCAAACACATGTATGCAACACACTCACACGAGAACTATAGAAATAAAAGGTAGGAGTTGGATAGAGGGATTTTAAGAGGAGGTTTGGTATGGGAAATACTATACCTGTCCTGAAGCCCGATAAAAAGTAAAGAGGCTGGGGAGCGTGGATTCTCAGCACATGGGGCTGAGGGGAGGCTCGTCAAACAGAGCGGCAGCAAGTTGGGAGGCAAGTCACGAGCGTTCTGAGCGTTCCGAGGAAGCACTCAGAATCAGGGGTTCTTATAGGGAAAATTGTGGCCGCAGGCTAGTCCGTACTTGGGGAAAACAATGAGTTTTGGGCTGGAGACAAAGACTCCTAAAGGTCAATACTTTTGATGATTGAGTTATAGCCAGATTGTCAATAGAGTAGCCAGTACGCAAACGCGGAGTGCTTGAGAGTTGTATAGTCCGCTCATCAAGCTGCCTGCGTGGGGCAGGGGATCTTTTGCAAGTAGCGTGCATACATAATGTGGTACTTGCCTTGAGGTCTCCTGAAGCTGCATTCGGCAATGACTGGCCTGCCTGGATTGGGATTTGAGTGGTTCGGCTATTGTTGGTCGCGCCGGTGTGCATGCTTGTCCGGGGGCCTTGCAAGCACATGGAGAAGAATGGGTAGAGAAGGCCGAATTATTGATATCAAATGATATCTTAATATCCCACAAGCTCGGGCTAGGAACAGCGGTAACACAGTTTCCAAAAGGGCAGGTGAATCTTCAGTCACTCCCATGTATCCTGGTCCTGAGTTTTGAGCTTTGTATATAAACAGCAAATCTGGTATACAGATATTAATCCTGACATGGATCTGGCGTGGGCAGACAGTGCAGTTCTGTTGCTACATCAGCTGACAATAAGCTGATCCCATTGAATTGCAGTGTTCTGCACTAGCTATAGCTTCTAGACAGATTGGAAGGATAGCCCCATATCAAATACACTGTAAAAAAGGGAAACCAGGTTGGGTAACTGGTAGCCCTATTTTCGTATTAAAATCACACAGAGAAATTTGGGTATCAAAATAGGGCTACAGGATGTCTATGTGTGTGAGGTTTTTTTTTTTTGACACTTCCCTCTTCAACATTCCTCCCACAAGTTTCAGTAGCAATCAATATTCTGTAAACTCTAAGGTTCGGGTGATTTTTTTGAATGTCATTTTCTTTTAATTCAGAAATAGAAAAGCATTCTTATATACATGGATGCCTCATGAGTATATATGTAGAATAAGCTGCCTTACTTGGAGCTGGCCCATTTCACTTCCAAACATGTGAGAACTCAACCAGTGGAGTATGCTGTTACAGGGTATAATCGTCTAGCCTCCATTTCTTTCTAATGCACAGCTTTGATTTCAGACCCAAACAACCTGACTTTGCCTCTTGAAAAAATGTATTCTTAGAGATAGGGCTTAGTTTTGTTTTTGTTTTTTTGCTTCCATGTCTTTCTTCCATAGTTTCATTATGCTTTATCTGAACTTGCATTGTCCTCTTACCCTTACATGTTTTCTGAAATGTGCCAAGTTTAAGCTGAAATTGTGACTTCTAAAAATCCTTGAAGTATAATTTCTCGGTAAAATGGATAACACCCTTTGCTTGTGGATGAGGGAATAATAGTGTGTAAGAGAGACTGAGTGCATTACCTTTTCTATAATATGAAATGTACTGTGATCATTTTCTTCAAGGACAATGAAGTCAAGAAGTAACAGTGCAATTCTGAATCAAAGATGTGCCAGCGATAGGGCTATAGGATTGGAATGCCATTCTACCAGAGGAACCCTGTTATGCTGGCTAGTATCAGAGAATTGCTGACGGAGGAATCACCTGGCAGAAGAACCAGAAGGGAGTGAAGAAGGGGTAGGATGAGGACCCTAGAAATATGACCACAATGCTGGCAAAAATTTAGGCAAGAGTAGTCCTAAGTCCAACACCCCTAGCCTAAAAAAGGTTTTTATTCAGCAAAACTTCAGCTGACTTAGTTTTGGCTCACCTGGCTCTTGACCCATCTTAGCCAATCAAGATCATACTCAGAAGCTGCAAACAGGTTGTATCAAATTTTTAAGTATTAACCACCATTTGGAAAGACTTTATTGTTCATCTTATTGTTTAATGTATCATCTGGTATAATATATTGTCTGTATAATGTTATTTGTTGTTATGTACCTTCAAGTTGATCTCAGTTTATGATGACTTTTTCATAGGGTTTTCTTATACATGCAAGTTTGTCACTGCCTTCCTCTTAGGCTGAGTGAGTGTGACTTGGCCAAGGTCACCTAAATGGGTTTCCAGGCTAAGTGAGAATTCAAACCCTGGTGTGCCAGAATCCTAGTGCAGCACTCAAATGACAGTACCATACTTCCTCTCTGATTACACCTTGATTAAAATACTGAATTAAATTCTTCAGTATAAATAGCAATTTGTGTATGAGTAGATGGGCAATGAGGAAGTGCTGACAGTGTTGTTGACCTTTTGGAGAGAGTTATCCATTCCTATTTTAAGAGTCCATCTTGACATTTCCTTTCTGTTTCATTTACCGTGTTAAGGTAGTCAGGTGGTCAGGTAGAATGCTTTCTTCCGACAGATTTGGTTAAGCTGGGCTAGTGCCCTGTTGGGTACAGTTCAGTTGGCTCTTAGCTGAGCAACCTCCTGTTCATCCTCATATCTACAGCAAGGTGGAAGTGTCACAGACTCTGTCTTCTTCCTTCTTTTCAATGGAATTTAAATTGTATATTAGCTCCTTTTTCTTTTCAAAAAGAAGAAATAGGATTCTCTCTCTCAGATCTATATGTATATGCATATCTATATGTATATGGGGGGCAGCAGACAGGTAGACAGTCAGAAGTGCCCTTGTTTTAATGTGTGTTTATGTGTCTTTAAGTTTCCTGTCAACTTATGGCAACCCCATGAATTTCATAGGATTTTTTTAGGAAAGAATACACAGAGGTACCTTTGTTAGTTCCTTTGTCTGAAATATAGTCCATAGCACCTGATATTTATTGGTGGTCTCCCATCCAAATAGTAACCAGGGCTGACCATACTTAGCCTCCAAGAACAGGCAGGATCTGGTGCTTTTAGGTTGTTTAGCTGTCACCATTGTTTTAATAGCTGCTATTGTGTGTGTGTGTGTGTTTTGTTTTCCACTAATCAGAGTTTGAAAATCCATGCCACATTTGCTTAGTATTGTGTTTTGTTTATAGAGTATCTAGGTGTAAATGATCTAGCCAGATGTTTAATCACCAAGGGGAAACAAGTTAATCACAAATTAACACAATCCTCATTTATCAAGTACTTAATTCTCAGCAGTAGGTCGTAAAAGCAAGGTTTGTTGTTCCCTACAATATCTTTAGATATTAATATCAGTTCCACAGAATGCTAAATTGTATTAAACACCAAAATAGATAAATTACGAAGATAATTAAGTGGAAAGGGATAAATTCGGTTGTTTCAGGTTACATAGTAGAATTATTATGTGGGTTCTTAAATTTATGTTAAGAAAGGTTAAAGGTAAGCATAACATAGTTGAACAGAATCAATGGGAGTGGGAGCTAAGACTAAAGCAGGTCCATACTCCTCCACTTCACAAATGAAAATGGGGTGAGGTATACTGAACAATGTTTGGGGCTGTGAAAATATTTTTTGTTTTTTGTTTTGTTATTGTGAAAGAAAGGAGAAGAGAGACACGTTCTCCCAAGGTGTAGGGTAAATATACTTGGTTAATATTCATCTTATGCGTGCTATGAAAATAGTAGTACTGATTTTGATGGAATTTAATCGTGTCAGCTTTGTGGAAGTTTATGTAGGGTGCCAGTCCTTTCAGCAGTCCTGTGTTTGCAATAAAACCAGCGGGGTCCAATGGTTTGAGTGCTGGACTACAGCCCAGGAGACCAGGGTTTGATTCCCTGCTCAGCCATGGAAACCTACTGGGTGTCCTTGAGCACTTCGCATACTCTCACTCCCCAAAAAGCCCATGATAGCTATGCCTTAGGGTCATCATCTTATGTTACCATGAGTTGGAAACAACTTGGAGGCACACAACAACAACAACAACAACAGGTTGGCAATATGCTGCTGCTTTTCTGTAGAAGAAAGAATGTCGCAGATATGATAGTTGTACAACAAGACTAAGACACAAGCGAGATCCTTGGATAAGGTGTCTCTTCTGTATCTTTTGACAGATGCACACGCACATTATAAAGAGTTACAGTATAAGTTGTACTGTATTTTGTAGTAGAATGTGAAGAAAATTGTCTTCTTTTTGTTCGTAGAAGAAAGCGTATATGTGCAAAAACAGTTAAGGCAAAGAGAAAGACTAATGGGTTTATGAAGATGGGAAAGAAACTAAGGATGGTAGCAAAGGTAAATAGAAAAGTAGAACAAAAAATCAATGCCCCATTCCTTTGTTTATTATACTCCATCGATTTCATAATAAACATTCTTCAAATTGTTTTTCTTTCCTAACTTGTAGGAAGATGGCAAGGTAGCTATTATATCCATGTTGCCACTACACTTTTCTAAATTCTTCTTCCTGATAGTCTCCTTCCTTTATTACTGAAGCCTAAAATGCTTGTATGAAAGGAATATCTTGACATAAAGGTGTTGTATATTACGAGATTTTGTCATAACTTTTCATCCTCATTTTGGTATTAATCTTCACTTCTTTCAAAGTTGCCATCAAATCCAAATTCTAATGTCAATTCCAATAAAACTAAGGGATATTTTATGGAGAGATAAGGCAGTATTCATGCAACGCCCATTGATTCACAAGGTCTACTTTAATTCAGTCTAGCAGGTAAAGATTTTGGATGATATTTCCCAGAAGTCTGAAAGAAACCAAGATGAGTTACCATGTAAAACAGAAGTGAGAGTAGTGAAACATGCCCAGAGACTCCTAGTCTAAAGAAAAGGCATGGATTTAAAAACAAGGAAGAAGGAGGGATAGGGATCTAGAAGTTGAATAATGCTGTTTCACAGAACATAGTATTATAGTGAAATCCTGGGCTGAAAGTGTGTGCACTATTCACATTTAGTCTGAAGTTTTGTCTAAGCTGCATGATGTCCTTTGAAGTGTAGGCAGACTTAGCAGGAGTCCCTGACTTTTGCACTATGTATAAGTAATAGCAAATTTTGTTAGCCAGTTCTACAACATATCTCTACGTGGAATCTTTAAAAACACAACTTGAATTTATCCTCTCCCATTTATAAAAAATGCAGTTTTTCTCTGGTGCTTCTTTTCAACCACCGCCCTGTCTTTCTGGTCAGGATAACAATATTCCTATATTCCTAAGTCTCTTCTCTTATTTAACTGGAGAAAGCTGTGCTGAGAATGTTGTTGTAGCGTGACCTTTAATGGGATGAATAAGTAAACAAACACACCGTTTGTCACTTCTGCTGTTCTCATCAGCTATCTGTTCCTCCTTCAGTTGAACCTGTGTTCCTTTCAAATAAAGTAAGTATGCAATGAAGCAGATAAATCTGCTTAATGGACTAGTAGCACCTTTATAGTCAAATTGGTTACTAGCCTCTATAATGTGTATGCCTTGAAGAGTGTATAATTTTAAATTTAGCACAGCAAATTGAAAATAACATTCAACCTCAAGGTGTTTAACAACAACAATAACAAGCCTACAGTGTTGCTTTATTCATATTAAGCCTCATCTTACTTGACATTCTAGTGGCCTAGAGTCATGTTTCATTGTGAATTCAGCACAGAACTGCGTCTTCAAGATAGACCTTCTGCAGAGTTTTAAACAATGTCTCCTGGTTTGACCTTCCATTTACCTTTTTTTAAGGACGAAAAATCTTTGGTGAAATTTGTCCCGGCATGTATATTGTATTTTGCCATTGAGTGCTTTTCTCCCTCTCAGACAGTTCTGGAAGAAAAATGTCCCATTACATTTTAGGGCGTGTGTGTGTAAAATGTGACGCAGAGAAACTGGTGAGAATGCTGAGAATAGAAATTATTGGTGAATTTATATGTATGTCATAGCCTTGTGTCGCTCAACTGCTGCCTGTGCATGTTTTTGTAAGAGTTCTATATGAAGTTGGTTTGATTGCTTGTTTGACATGGAACCCTAGGCTTGTAAGCTGACATTGTATCATTAAATAAACTGTTGAGATCAACTAATCCTACATGAACCTTAAAACATATTTAAAAAGTCATCTTCATGTGTATCTTAATAAAAGTGAATGTGTGAGTTACTGTACGCATGTGCAAGAGAAAGAGGAGTAGTGTATATTTCTTTGTGTATCTGCACATGGATTTAGTATGTATCTATGGAGCAATATTCTGTTTAAATTGACAATATAGTAGTAGTAGTAGTAGTAGTAGTAATAATAATAATAATAATATAAAATATTATTTGTTACCCACTTCTCCCCAAGGCTTGAGGTGGGGTACAACATAGATACAAGTAAAAACAAATCATGGTTAAAATATACTAAAACACAAACTATTTAAAATACAAATATACCATAATTAAAATATATCATGATTAAAAGTACAATTAAAAGTTCAAGTACATTTAAAAATGCAATTAAAAGTACAGTTAAAAGTATAATTAACAATAGACTGGGTAGGTCTGCCAGAAAAGATAGGTTCTTAGTACTTTTTTGAATTCGGACAGCTGTCAGATCTCTTCTGGTAGGTAATTCCACTTTCTAGGGGCGGCTGCCAAAAAGATCCTCTGGGTGACTGTTGCCAGTCTAGTCCTGGCTGGTTTAAGTAAATGGTCCTCAGATGACCTGAGTGT
The DNA here is from genome assembly GCA_030412105.1 of Cyclura pinguis. Lineage (NCBI taxonomy): Eukaryota > Metazoa > Chordata > Lepidosauria > Squamata > Iguanidae > Cyclura > Cyclura pinguis. Next base: position 172,409,627 of record CM059599.1, read on the forward strand.
ATGGGTCAGATTGTATGGGAGGAGGTGGTTTGGTAAGTTGGACCCAACCATGTAGGGCTTTAAAGGTAGTAACTAACACTTTGTACTTTGCTCAGAAACTAATTGGCAGCCAGTGGAGTGATTTTAGAGGCAACAAGTATACACATACCTACTCAGAAGTAAGCTCCAGTGAGTTCAGTGAGATTTACTCTCAGGTAAATTTGTATGGAACTGCAGCCTTAATGAAACTCCCTACAAGGCTGTTGGAAATGCATCTTTATGCATTTTCTTTGTGACAGTCACCCCCCCCCCCCCCATATATATTTTAACTGATTTCATTCTGTTTATCTCCTGGAGATGTTTTAAATTGTGCATTATTTTTCCTCACCCCATTTTGCATCTTTGGACTTATTTTTATTTATATAAAATGTATGTGTTACTCTGTGACTAATTTCCATGTAATGACTAGCTTCCAATGGGCAGAAACATGGAAACAGTGCCTACACTTTTATACATGAAATACTAGGCCAGGGGTGGGCAAAGGGCAGCCTAGAGGTTGCACCCATTTTGTAGCCCCTGGGGCCTGCCACGGGGTCAAAAATATTTTTGTCCAAAATGCTCCCCAAGCCCTCTATGGGGCATGGGGGGAATTAACCCCATATTTGGAGGCTCCCAGCCAATTTAGGCCCAAAACAGGCATTTTTTGAAGCAGGAAATGTCAAGACATGAAGAGGAAGTGGTTGCTGCTTACTTCCTTTAAAAAAAAAGCCTCTCCTGGGCATGAATTGACCCTAGAGGTCCCCAGAACGTGGTGAAAATACCGTCTTTGTCCTATAGAGGGCATTTTGGGACAAAGATTTTGATTTTTTTGTGGGAACAGGTACAGTGAGGAGTGCAGCCCACTAGGGTCTCTTGGAGAGGGGCTAATATGGTCCCCTACCCTTCTTTAGTTGCCTGCTAGAGGGTAACTAGCAATTGAATTAATGAGGAGGAAGGAAAGGATGAGACAGAGTAGTAGAGGGAGTTGGGTTTAATAGCCTGCTTTGTGAATATATGCTGAAAAGATTGCTGAAAATACTGATGCCCTGAAAAAATGCCCAGTGACCTTCATTTTGCATGGGGGCCCTTTTACTTTCTCCTGGAAAGACAAAGAAAGATGGTTAATGTGCTGTTCTAACTTTGGATGAAATCAGTCTGTAAAGTGAACTGTAAACTGTAAGCTGTAAAGTGAAAATATTGTCTTGGACAATAGCTAGGAAATGATGTTTTTAAAGCTCATTTTCTGCAACAGCAGCAAACCTAATACTTGAACAATATTTGTAGTTTTAATAACACATATACATGCCCACGTACTTGTCCAGAACAAGTTAAAGACACAATTCAGACAAATGTAATCACTTCTAGCATCTTTTATTTTTAACAAGAGGAGCATGTAAAGTCACTAAAACTTGGGCCAAATGGTCTGGGACCTCTGGGAGTTGAAGTCAAAAGTCAAAACCGCCTAGAGGATTGTTTTTGAGATCTGTTGATATATGGGATTGCCTTTGAAAAGGTCTTTGAAACTTTGCTTCTCTGTTAGTCAAAATAATAGCAGTGTAGCTGATCAGTGGGACCAGTAATATGAAACACATTTCTCCAATTGTTACACAGTGTCACAGGGTACCAGTTTGGTTTGGGCAGAATTCAGAGTGATGGTGCTTATCCATAAAGTTTAGGATCTTCAGTATGCAAATAACCACCTTGGGCCTCAGGAACCTGGCTTAAAGACTGTTTTCATTATCTGGAGACAATTAAGACTATGAGCCCAGATTTATGGGATTGGAATTATGATTAAATGTGACCAAAGAGATATTGTTGCACCTTTGAGACTAACTGAGAGAAATAAGTTTGTATCATAAGCTTGCATAGCCCAAGTCTATTCAGACCCATTTATTTGTCTTTTTCATAGTCCACGATATCTGTAGGAACTCTCCTCTAGTGCCACATTTCAAATAAGCTGATTTTCTTCCTGACAACTTTCTTCAATGTCCATTTTTTTAAACAACTATATTGTAAACAACTATATATTTAGAAATCAGAAATATGGTATCATGGATACTTCTGATTTTTACAGTCTCCATTTTAAATTTATGATCCAAGGTGTAGGAAATCTTTAATTTTTCTTTTATCTTTCATTAAACAAATTTGTTCAGGAAATACTGTTTCTGTGAAACTACTAATATCTTAAAATCTCTAGTAGCCCTCTCCTATATAATAGCAATAAAGCTACATTTTGATGTTAAAAGAAGTATGTTTTTAAAAGAACAAACAGTGAGCCCAAAGCTTACTTGATATTATTCGTACAAGATCAGTGACTGCACTCATTAAAACAATTTCTGGTGTAGGGAGTTCTGGTGACTCCTTTAACATGTCATATCAGTTATATGGGAAGTTTATCTGCTAGTTTGTGTTGTATATTTGTGGTGTGTCTCAGCTCCTGTTCTTTGAAGTGAGATTTTACACCTATTTTTATGTTGCTGATTATTTTCTTGGTTACATACTGCCTTGATTGCCTTGCTGAAGGGTGATATAAAACAATATGAACAAACAGGAAGGGAGGAAAAGTAGCATTATATGTCAAGGATGTTTACACCTGTGAAGAGATCCATAAGTTAAATTTTGGAAGCCAGGTTAAGAGCATCTGGGTAATAATTAAGGCAGAGAGAGACAATAGTGATGTCATTGTGGGGATCTACTACAGACCCCCCCAGCCAGACTGAGGACTTAGGTGATGCCTTCCTGGAACAGATGACCACACATTGAGAAAGAAGAGATGTAGTAGTAACGGGAGATTCTAACTATCCTATTATTTGTTGGAAGTTAAACACTGCCAAGAATATGAGGTCCAAGAAATTCCTTGCTTGTCTTACGGACAGTCTCATTGTCCAGAAGGTGGTAGAAGCAACAAGGGGGTCAGCTGTTTTAGATCTGATCCTAACCAACAGTGATGACCCAATTAATGGGGTGGAGGTGGCAGGATCCTTGGGTGGAAATGACCCGTGTTCTCCTGGAGTTTGTTATACAGCAGAATGGGGAAACCAAGCACAGTCAGACACACATTCTAACTTTAAGAAACCTGTTTTCAGTAAACGTAGGGAAATACTGGGCATGACCTCTTGGTCAGAAATACAGAAAAAGAAGGCAGTTTGTGATGAACGGGAGTTTCTTAAAAGTGAGATTTGAAGGCACAATTTCAACAGTCCCAATGAGGAGGAAAAAGGGAGGTGTCTAAAGGAAGCAGGATGGCTGTCTAAAGAACTTTAAACTGAGCTAAGATTTAAAGGGGACATGTACAAGACATGGAAATGAGGGGAGATCATTAAAGAGGAATTCAAACAAATAGCCAACATGTGTAGAGGGAAAGTCAGGAAAGCTGAAGCACAGAATGAGCTCAGAGTTGCTAGAGAGGTTAAAAACAATAAAAAGGGGCTTCTTTGATTATGTCCTCAGGTCTTCTGCATAGAGAAGACAGTGACATGCCAATAGGAGAGAGAGAAGAGGTAGAATTACTCAACACCTTCTTTGCCTTGATCTTCTCTTAAAAGGAAAATTGCTGTGCCTCGGAAAAATGGAGCAGATGATACCATAGGGGAAATGCAGCACAGAATAGGTAAAGAGTTAGTACAGGAATACCTGGCTACTCTAACTGAAGTCAGGGCTCCAGGGCTAGATGAACTACATTCAAGCGTATAAAAAGTCCTGGCAGAAGTAATCTCAGAACTCCTGGCAGTAATCTTTGAGAATTTCTGGAGAACAGGAGAAGTCCCAGCAGACTGGAGTTGGGCAAATGTCGTCCTCATCTTCAAAAAAGGAAAAAAGAGGATCCAAACAATGACTGCCCAGTCAGCCTGACATCAATACCAGGAAAGATTCTAGGGCAGAGCATTAAACAGACAGTTCATAAGCGCTAAGAAAAGTACGACATGATCACTGAAAGTCAACATGGGTTCTCAGAAATGTCATGCCAATCTACTATTATCTTTCTCTTTTTTTGATAGAGTTACAAGCTTTGTAGATGAAGAGAATGTTCTGGATGTAGCATGTATTAATTTTAGTGAGATCTTAGACAAGATCTCCCATGATATTCTTGTAAACAGCTAGTAAAATGTAGGCTTGATAACACTACTGTTAGGTGGTTTTGCAATTGCTTGACCAACTGAACCCAAAGGGTGCTCACCAATGGTTCCTCTTTATCCTGGAGAGAAGTGACTAGTGGGGTGCCACAGGGTTCTGTCCTGGGCCCAGTGCTATTCAAAATCTTTAGTAATTATTTGGATGAGAGAACAGAGGGGATTCTTATCAAATTTGCTGGTGACATCATATTAGCTAAAACCATAGAGAACAAGAATAGAATTCAAAATGACCTTAACAGATTAAAGAGCAGGGCCAAAACTAACCAAATGAATTTCAACAGGGAGAAATGTAAGGTACTACATTTCGACAGAAAAAAATGAAATGCACAGATATAAGATGGGTGATAACCTGGCTTGAGCACAGTATGTGTGAAAAGGACCTAGGAGTCTTAGTAGACCAGAAAGTGAACATGAGTAAACAGGGTGATACAGCAGCAAAACAAAACCAATATGATTTTAGGCTACATCATTAGGAGTATATTGTGTAGACTGCAGCACAGTCCTCCCCCTACATTTGAGGGTATGACCTTTGCAAAATTGATTTTTTTGTGAGGTGCATGTGTGCCTTTCCCCCATTCTCCTCCTCCTGTTCCCTTTCCTTTTACCTGGACATGCATGCCTTCCTTCTCTGCACTGAAGCAAAAGGCAAGGAAATGGGAGGGAAAGACTTTACCTCCCCTCCCAATTCCCTTGTCTTTCCCCTGGGCACAGAGAGCACACACCGAAGTAAAAGGCAAGGGAATTGGAGGGGAGGGCATGCACATGCCTTCCATCTCCACATGCAGTACTCCTCTTCCCATTCTCTTGCCTTTTCCCAGGGCCAGTTAATGCATGCTGAGGCAGAAGGCAAGGCAAGGCAATGCATGGGAGGCATGTGTGTGACTTCTTTTGTGCATCATGCTCTCCCCTCCCATTCCCTTGGCCTTTTCACAGGCACAGAGAACACGTGCCAAGGCAAAAGGCAAGACAAGGAGGAGAGGCACACATGCCCCTTCCTTTTCAGCACATGATGCTCCCCCTCCCATTCCCTTGCCTGTTTCCTGCGTGTGGAGAATGCATGCCGAGGCAAAAGGCAAGGCAATGGGGAAAAGGCATGTGTGTGCCTTCCTTCTCCGTGCATGGCATGCCCCCTCCCTTTCCCTTGCCTTTTGCCCAGGCGCAAGGAAGGAAGGCACATGTGCCTGGGCAAAAGGCAAGGGAATGGGAGGAGGAGTACAAGGGGAATTATTAATGTTTTTTCCACTTTCACAAGGGTTCTGTGCCCCAAACTCTTGCAAAAGGGTAGGGGCCACTCTAATAGTACCCCTCTATTTTTCTTTGGTTAGACAATCACTGGAATACTATGTCAGCTTCAGGGCACCAAAGTTTAAGAAGGATATTGACATTCTGGAATATGTCCAGAGGAGGATGACCAAAATGGTAAAAGGCCTAGAATTTATGTCCTGTGATGAGTGGCTTAGGGAGCTGGGTGTGCTTAGCTTGTAGAAGAGGTTAAGAGGTGACATCATAGCTCAGTTTAAGTATTGGAAAGTATGTCGTATTGATGATGGAGCAAACTTGTTTTCTGCTGCTCCAGAGACTGGAACATGGAGCAATGAATTCAGACTACAGGAAAAGAAATTCACTTAAACGTTAGGAATCACTTTCTGACAATAAGAGCTGTTTGACAGTAGACTATGCTGCCCTGGAGTGTGATGGAGTCTCTTTCTTTGTGTATCACAATGAAATTTGCTTGTCTTGTCTTTTTTCTCATTTCTCATTCTGGAAAACAAAAAGTAATAAGCACTAAAACTCTTTGTGGGTGATTGACCCACATTTGGCTGAAAAATGTTGATTCTTGAGTGGTATGTTGAAGACAAAGATCTCTGCAGCAACCACATATTCATAGTTTGCAAAAGCAATTCTTTGCTGATGGTTTTTTTTCCCCAAAAACTTTGAGTTTTAAGTATGTTTTTGGCCATAGAATGTTTTTCCCAGGACTGTTTAATTTCCTAGAGAACTTGCTTGCTCAGAATTCGAGTTTTCTTGAGACACTGTTGTGATTATTTTTGTGTAGTTCACTGAAACCTGTGCACTTTATCCTCTCAAATGTCTATGACTGTTTTATACCAGTTCAGAATAAGAGTACCACTTAAGCACATATTCTGTGGAGTGATTAGGTATGACTGGAAGTCTGTCATATCCACATTCATTTATTCATGAGAATAGGTTCCGAATGTATTCATACTCTCCATGAGATTGTGAAACTTTTTCAATCACTTCTTGCCTTCCTCAACATTTTGGCCTCATTTGGTCAAGTGATTTTCCTACCTTACTTTCTAAACTTAAATATATATTTACCAACCCATGGGATCATTTTTTATAATTTTGGGCTCTTGCTTGCAAAAGCTAAAGGCAACTTTATGCCACAACAGACTTGTTGATCTTCAAGGTGTCAGCAGACAGCCTTGTTGTTTTTGATATAAAAGGGCATATATCTTTCACAGCCCTCAATGAAGTCAGAAAGCACAGCTGTGCTATGAAGCACATGTGTGACCCTCTTTTTTATCTGCTTAGTAGAGTCCTCTTTGTTCCACCTTTTAGACACTCAAATCTCTTTGTCTTTGACATGTGATGCTTAATGGGAGTTGAGATAACCGAAAGTGAAATGCTTCTTGGGAGATAATGGACCTTTTAAACTATGAATTACAGCCATTTAGCATAATGCCTTTAAGCAGCTAAAAGGATCCCTTGTAGTAGCTAACAAGATCACACACAATAGTGATCATGAGATCTTAAAAACAACAGTAATATTAAGAGTTACATCAAAAACATTTATTCATATAAGAGATAGTACTTACAGGATTGTTAAATAGATCTCCCACTGAAGTTTTGCCCAAGACCCACCCATGCAGTCTAGACAAAGCTGTAATCTCAGCTTCTTATAGACTCGGCCACTTGTGGCCATCCAGATATTGTGGGACTGCAAGTCTTCTATCACTCATCATTAGTAACTATGGCTGATGAGAGTTATGGTACAACAGCTTCTGAAGGGCCATGAGTTGCTAAAATCCTCTCCAAGTCTGTTCTTTGACAGTCAAACTTGAAAAACTTGCCCTAAACTTGAAAGCATCATGGGTTAGGAGAGCAGGACTGGGAAAAGTGAAGAGAGTTTGGGATGTTGCCCTTATTGTTAGGGCACAAACTGCCGGTAATGTTTTACTTAGAATTTATTGAATGTGACTTCATTCTTTAAACTGAAACAATCAGAACACAGAGCTATCGTAAATTAAAACTATGCTTTAAATAAAATTTTTGATGGAATGAATGAACCATGGTCCCATGCACACTACACAATTATACCACTGTAAGTCCACTACAGTTGGCCCTCCACCTTTGTGGGTTTGACTTTCACAGATGTGATCATTTGCAAGTTTCTCCAGTGCCTGTCCCATCACCTCAGGTGCTTCTTTTCCAGGGGAACCTTCCCTCTCAGCAGCCCTTTAAAAACCTGCCTCTGTGGAATCAGAGGTTGTCAATGATAACATGGTCAGATGGGCACAAAATACTGGACATGCAATTGAGCTGGACACATGGGAGAGGGCCTGGAAAACAGCTATAAAATTTACATCAAGTTTAAATCTAAGAGAAAATTTTTATAAAATGCAGCATAGATGGTATATGACACCAGAATGATTGCAAAAAATGACTAAAAATGGAAATGCAAGATGTTGGAAATGTGATGAAAAGGTGGGGTCATTCTTTCATATGTGGCAGACCTGTAAGATAGCAAGGAAATTTTGGAAGGAAATACATGATGAAATTCAGAGAATTTATAGTTTGAATTTTGAAATGAAGCTAGAATTTTATCTGTTAAACATGTTAGGGCAACAAAGAGAAATAAGATGCCATCAGAAGACATTGTTATACTTGATAACTGCTGCAAGATTGACATATGCGCAATATTGGAAAGAAAGGGAATATGTTGATGTAAAAGAATGGAAATTAAAAGTTCTGGATATGGTAGAGATAGAAAAGTTAACATCTTCATTGAAAAATAAATCTATCCCGAACTTTGAAAGGGAATGGGGAGAAGTCTTGAATTGGATAAAGATATAGCATAAGAAAAGAAAGAGGAACAAAGCAAGATTGCATGTTATGTAAGATAACAATGTAACAAGGCAATGTAATAAAGCAGCAATGTAACAATGTAAGATGTAACAAAAACAGAAACTATGTATGAATGGAATGAAACAAGCAGATTCAACTGGAAAATAAGCTTGGAAGTGGGGAAGGTTTTTTTTTTTTTAATTTTCAATTATAAACCTTAATAAAAAAAATACTGGAAGTAAAAACTTGCCTCTGGTCCTTTTCTTCCTCCACCAGCCTCTGCCTGGCCAGATGAGGATGTCTTGCAGCCAGATTTCTCAGCACCAGAAGCCCCCTCCCAGTGCCTCCCACACACCCAAGGAAGGAGATGTGCAAGGGAGAGGAAGTATGGAGTCACCATGCCAGTCTCTCCCTTCCCTCTCCTTTCATTGACCTGGTTTGAACCTTGGGTACCCATTCTCACCACCGTGCCTCAACCCCTTCCCACAGACTCACACATTTAGATATTTGTGATTTTTCTGCTTTTGCAAGGGTCCTGCACCCCTAACGCCAGCAAATGTGTAGGGCCAACTGTATATCCCGTGGAATCCTGGGGTTTGTAGTTTGGTCAGAGTTATTAGAGGAGTTTTTGGGCTGAGGTTTATAAATACCCCTCCCTCAACTGCCAGTTCCAGGATTCCACAGAATGGAATTGTTGCAGTTTAATAGGAAATAGCCCTATAATTCTGTCATGCCAACGAGCGTCAAATATCCATGGCCAGAATCCTGTTGATTAGTCACAACTAGAGTCGTTCCTTTAAACTAAAGTTTAAATGGTGCTTCAGCACATTTGGAAATCCCATTGAATTAGTGGATCTGTTCTGGGTGACACTGACAGTGGGATTCATATCCATGTCAGATGTTGCATCGTGTTGTTGTTGTACGGCCTCAAGTTGTTCCAGCTTATGCTGACGCTAAAGTGAACGTATCATGGGGGTTTTCTGGGGCTGAGAGTGTTTGATGTGCCCAAGGTCACCCAGTGGGTTTCCATGGCCAAGTGGGGAATTGAACCCTGAGCTCCAACGTCGTAGTTCAATGCTCAAACCACTTACACCCTCATACCCTAATTTTAAGCATCATTGTCGACAAAAATTGTAGGAATCCTGATGTAGTTTTAAAAATACAACTATAAAGTGTATTTAAATAGAAATATATTCAAAATATATTTGAAATGCATTATTTGAATAAATGCCTACATTAATAAAATAGTGGAATATTGCATATTAAATGCTGCCACTTAAGCACATTTTATTTAGTGTAACTAGGTTTTCTTTTTCAACCTACTTTTTAATTTTTTTAAAAAAAATAAGTAACATCATTGACAGAAGTATCCTCATATTCTGTAATATGCATTGAAAAATGCTGAACTTTAAGTTCTGCCCTGATTTCTGTTTGAATTTCTTTTTGAAAGATAGCGTCAGTCGTGTAGCACCCCTAAATGGTATAATTAAAATTATTTAGAGGAAAAATAAAATTGATCTAATTAAAACTATAACCTGAATCTTTAATTTTCTCTCTAATTTGCTTTATGTTTTTTTTAAAGTTTTCCTATATTTTTATATATATATATATAAAGTAATTTTTCCATTTATTTTCTATATTTACCTCACTTACATGTTACCATTCTGTTGAAGTACTCTAGGTGTTTTACGATTCAATACTCATGTGAAGTAAATCAGGTGATTTACTAATATTATTAGCTTGCCTTACTAATTAATGGATATGATGCAAAAGATAAAAGGAGAGAGAAGGAGAGGAAAGGAAAACAAGAAAATTCAGGTACTACAGTTTTCATACTGCTAAAATACAACTGCCACAATGAGAAAGACTATCGAAACAACTTAAGGAAAGAGGTTATCCACAAAGGGTAATATGCCAGGGGTTTGTTAAGGCAGTTGGCAGATTTCAGTCTGAATTACTACAAAAACAACACAGAACGCTGTACAGTCACCTCCATTGCTCTCTCACATATAATCACATCACAAAAAATATACAGGGATTCATTAGAAAAACATTGGTTTTTATTAGAGAATGTTCAGTATGTAAGGGAAAGCCCCAAATCTCATTTAAAAGGACTAAGAATATTAGAGAGATTGTAGTCAGCTCAGCTTTCAAGGACTCAAAACAAATACCAAAAGTCACTATAATGGATGCAGGGAGTCCCACAGGATACCACCCCATGGACATTGCATATATTGTAAATACCTATCCAAAATGACAGAGTTTGTAAACCAAAATGGACAAAAGAGTTAACATTTTAATCCACTTTAACACTTGTATAGTAGTTTTGTTATATATGCTATCCAGTTCAAGTGTAAAAAATATATATATGTGGGAATAACATCAAGACTCCTAAGAAAACAAAGCAAAATACCGAATAGCTGTACCTCTCTATAAATTAAGGAATAAAAGATTGGGAGCTCCTTTGGTCAGTAATTTTGTAGAACTACAACATTCTGCATTAGATTTTAAGTTTTGGATGCTGCAAAAAATTGCTGCCAATAATGAGATTGAAAGAATGGAATGGATTTCAAAACAGAAATCTTTGATTTCCGGGGATCTTAATGAGGATTTAATGAGGACAAGGCCATTCCATTAAGCACATAAAAATTAAAGAGGTATAAAATATTAAAAAAACGCCCGAACGACCAGGCACTCTTGTAGCCAAATTACAAAATAACAACAGCAACAACTAAAACAAAGAAAATAAAAAAAAAGTAGTTTCTCTTCTTTATTGCATATCAGTTTGGTTTTAAAGAGAGTGCAGCAGCAGCTCCAGAAATTTCTGTTGTAGATTGGATTTATGGTGTGTATATGATTTGTTATATGAATAGTATATTTCACTATGTGAGTTTGGAAGTATTATATAATTTTATATATGTGTGTTGTTCCTTGTTATAAGAGTGTAAAGCGTGTGTGTGTGTGTGTGTGTGTGTGTGTGTGTGCTCGTGTATGTATAGATATGTTTAATTTAGCTCCTGAAGAAGGCCAATTAATTTATAAACAGGCTAAAATATGTTGGGCTTTATAAAGAATAAATGTGGATCATCCATAAGCACATGGAACCTGGTCTCCTCTGCTGATTCATTGCAGGTGCTTTCCAGTACTTATTCCTGCTTTTCAGTAAATTCGTTGCTTGATGTCCGGTACAAGGAATCGCATAGTGGGCCAATATTTCTATTGCCTTAATTGTATGAATCCAGCAGCCCTCTTAACTCGCTACTCCCAGTGCGTCCATTGCTAAGCAGAAATATGAACAAATAATGACTTGACTTAATATGCGAAATGAAGCAGTACCACAAAGTCTTAAATTAAGATACAATGTAGGACTATTATGGTTCACAGGCTAAAAAAGATTAGTTTTAAAATTATGCACATTCTGTCAAGAAAATGCATAAAGTGAATAATATAGACTGTGGTAATAATGAGAGTGCAAATTAACTGTAAATTGCACCTCCCAGTGATTTGCTATATCTTTTTGTGGCTGCAGTTTAAAATGTGCATTTCACAGGTGAAGTTTTTCCACCTTCACCTTGCCCCCAGCCAACCTCTTCCCGCCCCTTCGGGAAATTAGCAGCATTGACAGGTAGGCAAAACAAGACAGATGATTAATCTGTTTAGTTCTCTCACTGACATTTACACAGTTAATTGTGTGGTATTGATGCTCCTTAAATGGCCTGAATATTAATGGAAGATTTGGTTAAACTTGAAAGCTGTTTGTTTAGGAAAGTCACTGGAGAAATAAGAATGCTTCATCAATTTCAGATTTCCATCACAGATTTTATGACATATCATGGAACATAAGTGTTTTTTATGTCTTGTAAAACTGGCTTCAATATTTTACATCTTATGCTTCAAAGAATCCTGATTGGCAGTTGATTAGCTTTTTCCTCAAGTCATTATCTTTTTGAGTGAAATTAGTTGGCTAGAAAATTGCATTGTAATTCACCAGTGGAAGCTAACATTTCCAAAGCTCTCTTATGATGGTGAACCCTTTATCTTTCTGAATACAACCTGACTTTTTTCAAGCATGTAAAAATCTACTGTATCCTGTGAGATACTGCTAAATGTCCAATTATGATATTCTTTATGCCAGGTCATTCTCTTGGAGAAGAGTCTAGCAAGTGCTGTTCTTATCCAAGTCCTATAAAAATTAATGGGATTTTAGAAAAGGGTTGCTCAGTGGAGAATACTGAAGATTAACATCTGTTCTGTTGGTGCTTCTGTACTTCCTCAGATAATTTTAAAATATGTAAATAATACAACCTAATTTGGGACATCAGTTAGGAGCATTCTTTGTGAAACCTGCCATATGTACATTGAACAGAGCATCTGCTGAAGGATCTATGGGCTTCTAGTCATCTCTACATGCCATATCAATAATAAGAAATTGTAATAAACACACTAATGCTTATTCATTATCTCATGGGAAAAGACAACAACTGTGTTTTTCTGCTCATATGCGAAAATAATGAATTTTATATACGAAACCTTACAAAGGTCATATGAGCATCTCATGCTGCACAGGTAGACTTTGAACTCATTCTGTTTTATGGCTGCAGACTGAGGAATAAATAGCTCATGGCAGAGGTGAGAAGCATGAGGGAGATTGATCTGCATGTGGTCTGCTCCTTGGCTTAAGAGATCAGTCTTTCTTATGGGCATCGGCACAAAATGCATTGGGTACAAATACCTATTAAGAACAACAGTAAAACTTCCCTTCGGATGTGAATATGTTCAGTTGAGAACCACACGTTCAAATGATAAGGAGTTGAGTTGATTTGGCCCATTAGATGAACAACAATGAAGCAAAGACCTGTGGTACTCTGTGAATACAGATACCTTTTTAAACAATTCTATACATTTCTTGGGCAATATATTTAGTCTTCAAGTAGGAAATGCATGTACAGATCAGCCAGTGTACATGATTCACATGCGCATTTCCCAATCCCATTTGGAGATTATGGGCTTAATCTAGACTTAGTTATGCTTTTTGTATTTGTGTTTCACTGATTCCTGTGGTTCTAAACATGTCTCAGTCTGGATCCAACCTTAAGGGTTAGGTTCTGAATATGTTATGTTAGTGGAGTTAGTTCACAGTAGACTCAGTAGGGCTCATGTCCTGTTTTCTTTCTTTGTCCCATCGATTTCAGTAAGGCCTAAATTTGTCCCAAAGATATTTTAACAGAGATCATCTTCATGGACACTGTGTGACAATTATGATAGTATTAGCCATAGCACTATGCTTATGGCAAGTTCAGAATATGCTGGAAATGCATTCCCCCCAATTATTACTCCAAAATTTCTGGATCAGAAAAGTTACTCCTTGGCCTTTTGCTTGCTTTTGCATTTCCAATCCAGTCTGAAGCACTTCTCATAATTTTAAGGAATACAGTATTTTCTTTTTAAGTGCATGCTGAGATCATCTGTTTGTTTTATTCTGTTTCAGTAGCATGCTAGTAAAAATGAGGTATTCACAGAGATTAGTATCTCTCAGTTTTTTTAACCAGTGATTTTGAGTACATCACTTTGGCCTTACCTTCCTGGTTTTGTGTATTAAAATGTTCAGTTAGTACACAAAACTTTTTGCTGTGTTACTATCAAGAAAAGTAAAACCAGTGTTAATATGTTAAGAGTGATGGTTTCTGTGGCATGTTTTGCTGAATTGACTCCCTGTCTTCATGAACTAAACCACTTCAAAGGTTTTCCTTATTTCAGCTGAGACCCCTTTTCCTGGAAAGTATCAGCTGTTTTCTGTGTTAATACATATTTCTCTGACAGAACTAGACTTTGGTCCTCAGTTCTTCTTTAAGTAGTGGGTGCTGTTCTTCCCTTCTTCCCTTCTATCTGCTTGTAGAGGAGGTAGAAGGAGATCCTCTGTCAGTTAATGACTCTGATTAATATCATAACAGATACCTCGTTTTTGTATCCATTTGGGTACATCCTGCCCATCTTGGCAACTTTACATCCCTGACCATCTTTTCCAATCAAGGTACTTCACTTTTGCAATGTGTATAGTTGATCATATTTTGAAGTCTGTTTTTTAGAGGTTACGGGTGCAACTGTATATATTTTTCCTTTCTGTATTTCACCCCTGCCCAGCTCTTTATTTCAAATATTTATTTCTAATATTGTTCTAGGCACTCTGTAAATCAATAAAATAGAGGAAGATGGTACAGAAAACAATTTCATTTCAGTGACTGCTGCTGCAACTATTAGACAGCTGTTATTTTGACTTACCTGTTCCTAGCACTTTGATATGTTTACTGAATTTGAAGTGTAGTTCATCAAGTCTGCACAGCAAATACTCAGTAGAAAAAGGGGAAGTGGCAGTTGTAATTAGTTGAGAATGTTGCAGGATAATTTGATTATAAATTAATGCCTTGATAAACTTTGAAAATTTGACTCTTATCATGCAATCTTTTCCTGGTGCAGACTTTTCCAATAGAAGCTGTAGTTTAACTTTGGACAGACATTGGCTTGGCATTTCTGGAAGAAATATTAAGAAAATTCCTGACAGTTGTCAAATGATAACTCATCTGCTGCTACACATCTGGATGAACATGGATGATGATCCATGTATCCAAAGATACAGAACTATTCACATTGTTTTGTCTCCTCATTCATTGAGAAGTGATGTTTACTCCTTGCAGAATCTATGCCTATTCTTTTTTGTTTTTCTGGTCTAAATTATTTATTTTAACTCTTGTTCTCCTAGAGAGAGAGACAGCAGAGAACACTCCAGACTAAAAGTGATGTAACACATTGGAATGTACATCAAGACAAATGTGTGTGTATGTGTTTTCCAGATTAGATGCATACAAAAATATGTAAAGCCTTCACGGAGTTCTCCAGGTTTTAAGACTACTAAAGGAGAACTCTTGCTGTTTATAAGTTGTAAGGTCTTGTGAGTGTGTGTAAGCAACTGATTGGTACCAATATAAAAGATAGTGCTCTTAAGTTCTCTTTTGTGATCTCTGTGACTTGCCCATATGAGTCTTGCCCCTGTGCAGAACTATGATTGTGCCATTGCAGAGCTGAGGAGCCATACTAGGAAGCAAAATGCTTCTGTATCATTGGTTGCTTCTAGTAAGTAAATATTTTATTCTGCCATAAAAAGGGACTCACTGAAGGTAGATAAGGCTAGCAAGTAATTTTCACTATATCCTTTTATACCACAACCTAAGAGGATGGAAAAAAAACCCACAAAGTTTTACCTCACTTTCCTGACCAGGTTGATTGGACAGATATTGAAGCCTCTCTGCACACATTTGTTGGGGCAGAAGGATGCAATTTATATGCAGTTTTTATGGCTCACTGTTCTCTCAGTCATCATCACTAGACACTCTGGTCCTTTACTGTTTGAGGAGGAGCTGAAAGTTGCATTTTTTTAAAAACTGTTTTGAATAGCATCCCAGTCTGCTGAATGAGGCTGTCCTTCCTGTCCTAAAGACTACTCTTGCCTTTGCCAAAGTTCACGTCCTCTTGTTTCTTTGGTTTCCATCATAAAACAGCATAAAACAAACAAAAACACATGCACCCACAAACTGCAGTGCTATGAAGAGTTTTTAAATATTACAAGACTGTATGTGCGACATCCTAATCCAAATGCAGCTGATCATCACATAAACTAATTTCTTCCCATCAGCATTTCTAGCCAACATAGCCAGTGGCTGTGAGTGAATGGGAGTTAGAATCCTACAATATTTGGAGGGCCACAAATTCCTTATTCCTAGAGGTGAAAGTAGGCTCATGTCTCTGTTGTATCTAGGGGACATGGCGTGCACATCTTGACGTAGCTATGGCAATATCTGAATCAAAACACGATCCCCACGATTCTGTGAGTGCAGGCTCTGACTGTGGGGTTGGGACTGTTGTGTCATTACTTGAGCGTACATTATGTTAGCCTCTCCTTTATGTTTAAGAAAGCACCATACATCAAGCAGGCCTCTAGGCACTCAGTTCATAATAAAGGGAATCATTCAGAATTCCAGATGTTGTTGGACCACTACTCTCAGGATTTCTCAACAGGGGTTGAGAAGGGTTTGCATTATTCTCGTCCCTGCACAATTCAAAGATTAGCTGGCTACTATCATGAACCCATGGTCTTAGAACAAGGGTGTGCAACCTTTTCATTTTGGAGGCTGCCTCAAGGATTGAGGAAATGCTCACTCACAGATACACACCACCAGTCTTACGACTCCAGATTAACTTCCTGCCTGTTGGTGAGATGCACATAATTGGGGCTGCAGCATTAAGAGCGGGAAAAAGCTTGAAAGGGATAGAGAGGGGGTAAAGCTGAATAAAGTTGGAATGACGGCGCCTTGGGAGATACTGTGAGTTACAAGAGGCTGTGGTCAACATTTATTTTCAGATTCTGTACCTCCGCCATATCGTCCAAATCCGTTGGTAGGTTGAATTGAGCCACTTTTCCTCAACATTGCATTTTGGAAAGCTGGAGGAACAGAGTTTCAACAAATGGGGCAAGAATGGCTGCTTTCTCATTGAGAACTCTCTCAGGAGATCAAAACCTTCATTTCATTTCCTTCTTTCCTAGCAGCCCCTTTCTCCTTTATTGAGTGGATTGAGGTTTATGAAAATTGCATCTTTCTGACTGCCAAGCCAGTGTACCTAAGGAGTCAAATTAGAGCAAAAGCAAGAGAAACAGGACCCTTTTGTCTTTGTAATGAACACAGAAGATGTTATAAGCTCCAGGGACAGAGCTGGGGGAAAGCTGTGTGTGTGTGTGTGTGTGTGTGTGTGTGTGTGTGTGTACCATGGAGAGCTACATGCAGTTCCTGGTTGTGAACCCCTGTGGTAGGTTCAGTGTGATAATTCAGACCGTTTTATGGTACCTTTAATGTCTGCACAAAAACCCAGAACAGACTACTGCCTGTTGCTGCCACTGGTGCCACTGGTTTCCGTTAATAGAGTGGCCATCATTTTTAGAGAAGAACCAGGAACAATTAATCTGTTTGCTTGCTTATTTATTTCTAAAATGTACACCCCGCACCTTCAATGCCAGTTGGCTTTCCCTGAGCAGCTTACAAAAATAAATAAAAATACAGTATTACAAAAGCCAGAATAACAAGCAGCAGTTTAAAACAGCCTCGTGCTTAGACTCATTCAGTTAAATGCCTGCAAATGTGAATGGCCCATTGCCTAGCACGTTGGCTGAAAAAAATGAGTGCAGGTGGGTGGCAGAATGCCTCCTGGTTTCTCTAGTTAATGCTAGCCAGATGGCAGCTGCAAAGGCAAGGTGATGTGTGAAGACTCCCTATGTTATCAGGTATGGCCAGTGACATCCCCCAACCAACCACCTCCTCATATGTGTGGCATTCCAGATAAAATTGGAGGTTACATCATCATGCTTGTGACATTAATTATTTTCAGACTTTGGGTAATACAGTGTTGATATCAAGAGTTCCTGAATTCAGAGGCTATAGCTAAGCAATTCCATTTCTTAGATTTTGTTTTCTCATTCAACCTGCAGATGCAGTGATTGTTCAATTACTGCAAGGTTTCATCCAGTCTAAACCACTGCAGTACAATATCAGCTACCAGCTCACAGTTTACCCTACTTCCTGAGTGAATCTAAAAGTTAATTTTCTGGGTAGGTGGGGACAATTAGCTGCTAGTTCTTCAGTCACCATGGGTCAAATTTAGCCTGTTTTTCTCTTAACCACCTTCCCTCACAGTGTGTAAATGAAGCAGATATGCTTCAGATTGTTGTTGTTGTTGTGTGCTTTCAAGTCATTTTCAACTTATGGCGACCCTATCACAGGGTTTTTTGGGGCTGTGTGCGGCATGTCGAAGGTCACCATGGCTGAGCAGTGAATTGAAGCCTAGTCTCCAGGGTTGTAGTTCAGTGCTGAAACCACTACACCATGCTGCTTCTCTGTACTTAAAAGGTGGCAATACGGTCAGCCCTCCACATTTGTGGGTTTCACTTCTGTGGATTTGATTATTCATGGATTATTTGCTGTCACCTCTGCTGCCTCCCTTTGCCATTTTTAATAGGGACTGCAAGCCTCATGAGACTGAGAAACTGTGAATGAGGCTTGTAAGTCCCTAGGAAAAATGGTGTGGGGCAGCAGTGGAGGTTGCAGTCAGCCCCACCAGCCACCCGTTTCTGCTTTGTGAAGGAACTCTGATGCTTTAAAGGAACCTACAGTGGGTTGAATATGGTGATCATCTTTTTTGTGTGTGTTAAACATGGTTTGGGAGGGCCTAGAGTTATTCATGGCTTTCTACTTTCATGGGGGTCCTGTGCCCCAAATCCTAGCAAATGTGGAGGGATGACTGTATAACAAATGGCATTTACTCTAGGTAAGCTAAAGTTGATAGTTCTAAGGAAGAATCTCAGGTTTACTTAAGGAAGCAAGGATAATCCATGAACGTCTGGTAGATGATACATTTCCATAAAGAATAATTGTACACATGTGGAATTTAGAGAGATTGATTTTTTACACAAGGGAGATGACATGTCCAACTTATGCTCAAAGGGAGCTGGGCCCACTGGCATGTTTCAATAGCTCAAGAATACATGTGGAAGTGAAAGGTGAGAAGTAGGAGAGGTTTCCATCATACCCCTGGTAGACAGAATCATTAGAGGGAGGTCCAGCCTGGGTCTGTGGAGGAAGCTTGAAATATGCTAGGCAGGTTGTGTAATGTGAAAGTCGGCCACTGTGTGAGGTACACTGTATTTTTAAAGTGACAGACATTTTAATCATGTCAGCTCTTTCTTCACAATATTCAGTTTGGGCATTTTCACACTTCAGTTTGGATTGCAGAGCGGTATATATTGCTCTTCACATAGAAAAGTTTTCTTGAAAGAACTATTGTCATATTGTGGCTTTTTTCCTGCTTGTTGTTATATTTATTTTTTTACTGCAGATACACTTCAGTGTCTGTGTAGGATTTAAATCCTTTGCTTATGGAACTTGGCAGAATGAAAGCTTTTGGTCAGGAACTGAAGTTCTGCTTCATAACTGCTGTAAAAAAGGAGATCAAAAGAAAGCTTTCAGCCAAGGCAAGAAAATATGTATGAAATACCCATTGTGAAATGTGGCCTTTGCTGTTAGTGCTCAGACTCATCTACTTACTGATCATTTATTGCCTCATTGAAAGAAAGCAGCACTACAAATGCATCAGCTGTTGGGTACAAAGATAAACATCTTCAAGGCCACCTCCACGAAGAGGAAAAATAGGTTTCCTTATTTATAAAATACATGAAACAAAGAAGCAGCCCTTCCCTTACCAATTAGTAAGTGGCATACTTACTAAGATGAAGGTGAGAATGTGAATGATCTTAGAAAAGTTGTAAGGGAACTCTGTGGAATAGTAGTACTTTGCATATCTATAATTACAGCTGCCTGAGGACAGCAAAGTAGCAGTGACCTAACTTTGTACTTTTCTTTTGTGTAGGAATTGTGTTTTCAGTGCACAGGAGTTAAAAAAAAAACGAACGTGTTGAACTGTTGTTTTTCTCTTTAAAATGTTAAAGAATTACCTCAGAAGTGCCTGTGATTTTCAGAGTATAACGGCAATACATTCTTTGTGTACTGTTTTCTTTACTTTGAATACATCAGACTTTAGGTTGGAGGAGTTTGATAATGTTCGGTGCTAGCTCATGCTGGTTAATTGGTTGATGGTGTGCTAGTGGTCTGTACAACTGCTACCATTTGTCTTCAGAGTTGCTTCATTCAAAAATGATCTAGAACAAGCTGTGCAGGCTTTTGTAGACTGTGCAGAGAATCTTTCTTACATTGTGATCCTTAGAGCAAAACTTGATTCTTGAATTATAGGTGTGCTTGATTTTTTTTGAAAATTTAAATGTGTTTGTTCCACATGGGGTTTTAATTCAACTGGGGTATTATGTTTCTTCCTTATGTATGCTCACCAAAAATAAAATAAAATAAAAATTAAGGAAAGAGGAGTTGTCCCAGGAAGCAGCTGCAAAATATAAACAATTTGAATTAAGTTTGCATGATTCAGAAATAGGTAGTTGATCCCCTGTAAAAATGAACGAGGTATTGTCAGATGGAGAATGTGACAGCACCCTTTTTAGGATTTGAAGAAGTTTATGATAACTGTGATGACGATGAGGAGGAGGAGGATAGCAATGACACCCCTACTGTGTATGTGGCCTTTTTTTCTTTTCCAAGAGGAAAAAGAAAATAACAATGGGTTTTCATAATGTGCACAAGGAAATGACACAATGGCAACAGTCTGTATGGGAAGTAAAATATCCATATGTATTTGTATAAGCTTTGAGGGAACAAACAAGTCTGTAATTTGACAGCCACTGGTTTGTATTACTTCTGTTGTACTCTATCAGAGATTTGTGATGTGTGATTTCACATAACTTGTAATTTTGGATATATCCACTTTCTGGTATTTCTAATATGGTTTTTAACTGTGTTATTTTCAAGTAGAGTCATAGATGCCCTAAACCCAAAGTATGAAGGGTGAGGTATAAATCAAACAGATGGTAACAGTGATAGAAGGTAGGGTAGCAAAATCATATGTGGCTCCTAGCTGCTTGCTATCCAACATTAACACAACTGTTTTGGCTCTGAAGGACAGGGATTCAGTGAATGTCTGTTTGAGCACTCATCACTCTTACCAGACAGTCTGTGCACTGAGACTGGTGCAGGAGCGCGACTGACATGGCCATCACAATATTTGGGGATTCAGAACAGCTCACCTACCACCCAGTTAGGCAGGAACTATCCTCCACACCGTTCATCTTGCAGACATATGTAAAAGGAAGAGTTTGCAATACTTTTCTTTCATTCACTCACTTAAAAAAGTAAACAGCAAGAATGTGTTTGCATTCTCATTGCTCAGAGGTCTGTGAGATTTCCTTACATTTGGATTATCAGAACTTTTCTTCTGTTTAGATTGGTAGCTAGTTAATTTGCTGTGTTGAAGATATGGTTGTAGTATACGCACCTGAGCTTTGCTTTGGTGTCTTGTGGAAATCTTTGAAAATAATCTTGCTGTCATTCCATTGCTCATTATATGAAAAAACAGATCAGAGCATTTCAGCATACATCATTGTTCTTAAGGTACTTGGCAGGAAGAAATCCTTGTCAGAGGAGCAATCTCTTACCATTATCATCATGAAAGTAATATTTTCCCACTCTTATAAAACCGAGGCTTGGCTGGTTATTCCTACTGTACAAGCTAAGCAACAACATTTTAATTGGTGTTTCTGTTCAGATTGTATCAGAAGATTGCAACAGGTTTGCAACTCTCTAGCTAGGGACTCAATACCACAGTTACACCATTTGTCTGCCCTTCTGCAATCTGGCACTCTCTTGATGTTTGACTACAACACCTACCATTCCCAGCCACTATGGACAAGCTAGGGGAATTACAGTCCAACTCAAGGACACCACGTTTGAGAAGGTTGTTATCTACCCAACCTAAGATAGCTCACACTAGCAGCCTCCTCACTGTTTCTTCTTCTGTTCCGTTATGTCAGAGGAGGAATCATGCAGTCCTGTGCTTGCTAGGACTGATGGGAGTTGCTATCCAGCAACATCTGGAGGGCTACACCATTCTCACCCCTGTTTTATATGAAGGAGAAGGAGAGAATCAAACAACAGAAAGGGAGAAGGAAATAAATGAAGAAAGGCAGTAAAGACCTAGAGTGGATCCCTGTTATAAGCAGGGGCTAAAAGTGGCCCCTGCATCTAAATGCTTTTTGACTGCTATCTTTTCTTTTGGACAGTTAAGATGGATTGAGGCTAGGATATAGGGCTGTGAGTGCAAGTAGACCTTCCCACCCCATTGCTGTCCTTTTCAGTCAGGCGATCCCATTGAATAGCTTGCGATATGGGACAGAGCAGATGCAGCTGGTGGGGAGGGAGTGAAGGAGTGTAAAGACACACACTTTGCATGACTGGAACCCTTTTACTTGATACCTTAAAGTTTCTGTGGATCCAATACAGTGAATTGCTTTGCATTTTGTGGTGATTTCCCTCTCCCCCCCCACACTTTTGCATTAGAAGGTGAGAGCTAAGGAGTGATTAGTTATCATTTCTATTTGATTAATCCAGAATAAGGGAGTAAGAATTTAGAGTTCAGAGATGATTAATATGTTGTGGATCTTTAGTGTTCCTTTTTGGGAAATGCCTTAGAAACACTGCAGTATTCCTGCCTTTTCTTCAGCAGAATTACCAAATCCATTGAGCTGGGCCATTTTTTTTAAAAAAAAATCTTGCTAGAGACTGGATGGGAAATCATGCTCTCTTCTTCATATATATGTCTGGGAGCACCTCTCTAGTTTTAGTGCAGGACAAAAGTGTAGTACGTATAAGTAATATGCCCACAGCTAGTCTGGATGTTAAGCTTTTTTTAATTACAAAGATCTTATTCTGTGTCTAGGGGGCAAGCAAAAAAGTACAGTAAAAGAAAAGCTATAAGGCATTAAAGAAAGAAAACTATGTTTTGCATTCCCTTATCTATTACCCAGTAACCTCCTTTTACAGTGTACTAAAGCTGTACTTAATAGTCAGTTAGCTTAGGTCCCTAACATCTGTTGGAGAAATGGATATGTATTACTGACAGTAATAGTTTCCTCACATCTTTCTTCCAAATGTTGTAAAAGAATTATTTTGACAGTCAGAGGATTTTTCATGTTATTAATTCTCTTAAGCTCTCTTACTTGGGAACAGTTAGTGCTCATCACTTTCACAATAGCTGCCTTTTATATTCAAACACCCAGCACTTAAGCTGTGATACACAAAGCGTTTGTTTACTAGATGCCTATATAAGGGCATTTAGACTATCTTGGAAAAGGAAGAAAGTGTGCATGCATTCTTCAGACTCTGACTGGCCTTATCATAGTGTGTAAGATCACTATAGAATCTCTGTGTTGTAGTAAGGAGTGTACTGGACATAAAACTGCTGCTTTCTTTCAACAAACAGAGATGTTTCCTTCTGAAGCACTGTGTACATGGTTTTAATCCTTTTGTTCCTACATCTGAAGGTTTCTCAGGTTTCAGGAATGAATTCTGAGCAGCTGTCATTTTGAAAGTGCTAGTGTGACTTGAAGGCCCTTTTGCTGGAATTTCTGGCTTTGAAATTAAACATGTGGAGCCTTGGAGAGAAAAGACGGCATTCTTTTGATACATTACAAATGCACTCTCTTTTGTCTTTGAGCAGTTTGTTTTGGTGTGCAGTGAAGCAGTTTATCTAGACCAGTGTAACTAAATGGAGTGAAGCAACTGGGGAAATCGCAGTACAAATCCCCACACCTACTGTAGCAGAAATGGGAGCAGAGCCCTGAATATCTAATAGAGTGTAGTGATAACAACCATGCTCCATGCAGGCATTGCTTTTAAGAACACTCTCTAACAGCTTAACACTTTTATTCCTTATGGAATTAAAGGAGCCTTATGTGCTCAGAATGTCATATTAAGCTCTATAAAATTATGCTATCCATCTGTGACTGTTTTCCTCCCCTAAAGTAAGTCTAAAAGGTCTTAAATGTTTATGACAAGGAAATAATGTCTTGTTGTGGTGTTGCTATGTGCCTTCAAACTATTCCTGACTTGCGGTGACCCTAATGCAAACCTATCACAGGGTTTTCGGAGGTTTAGAGTGTGTGATGCTTCCAAAGTCATCCAGTGGGTTTCTGTGGCTGAATGGGGAATCAAACTCTGGTTTCCAGGACTGTAGTCCAGTGTTCAAACCGCCACACCACTCTGGCTCTCTCTGACACCCTTAAGCCATGAATGGTACATACTCACATATGCAGATTTTATGTATATTGATTTTGATTGAAATTACCAGTCATTCCTTTAAAAATATGGTCTGAGATATAATATAAAATAATTATATATCAAAATATAAAACAGTTAAAATGAACAAATTTAGACTAGTCAACAAATATCTAATCATTATATACTTTCCTGAAAAGGGAAGTTTTGAACTGTATTATAAGTTAGGCATCTTCTTCAGCAGTATAAGCAGAGCAGTACATTTTAAATGATGATAACGTACAAAATATCCTCGGTCTATATGTTCATCCCTAATGTTGACATTGGCATTTTTTAAAATCAAAGTAGTATTTTTTATTTATTTTTTATTATTTGTGTGTGTGTGTGTGTGTGTGTGTGTGTGTGTGGTTGATGATAGTACTTGAACAGGTACGCTGGAATTCAATTTAAGCCTAAATTGGTTGGATGGCTTCAATTTGCACTTACTTTTGTTTAAGCTACCAAAGGCATACTCAAGAAAGAACAGAAATGAATACTTCTTCCATACTTCTTCCATAAGAATTCTAGTGCAGATTTTGTATGCTTCTTACACTGGATCAGCAGGTGCTTGTGACCTTAGTGAAATGCTACATTTTTGTACAACATTAGCGAAAAAGGACTTATAGCTGTTCTGTTATTAGTGCAGCTTTGACGATTCATGAAGGGTTAAACGAAACCTTACATCGAGTTTTGGTGCTGCTATTTGCTTACTTTTGCAAAGCTGCGCTTATCTGGAAGCAAATAACTGTATTTTGTACCAGTTTGTTTCTTTTGAACTTGAGTATTAATACTGTAAAGGCACCAGATCCTATAGGGTCAGCCTTAGTTAGTACTTGACTGGGAGAGCACCAGTGAATACCAAGTATTCATTGTGGGCTATATTTCAGGGAAAGAAACTGGTAAAACCACCTCTGAGTATTCCTTTTCTTACAAAACGATATGAAATTCATGGGGTTGCCATAAGTTACCAGGTGACTTGAAGATACATGTGCGCGCACACACACACGCGCGCACACACACACATACAGATTCCTCGAAGTAATTCTTGAGAAAAGTCCCAAATTACAAAACATGAGATCAATTTCAAATTGAATGAATTTTTTATTCTTACAGAACTGGTTTATAAGCTCCTTGACAGAGATGTATTTTCAAACAAAGATTTAATAGCTCAGCAACACACAATGTCTGTCTGTCTGTCTGTCTGTCTGTCTTTCTTCCTTTCTTTCTTTCTTTCTATATGTTTTCTCAGGTTTTTATTTTTCCAATACAATAGAAACACAATGCCTTTATAAGAAGAATCAGGTTGTGGGGACAGTATGTAGGTTATTTTGGCTCCAGTGTTCAGAGGAATATTTTACTAATTTAGCTTTTTATTGCAAATATGCATATTCAATAACTAAATATCTTTGTGTAACAAAAGGCAAAACAGTACCCAACACCAGAGTCTCCTGCCAGTGCAAACTAATTAAAATTACACTGCGCATTAGTTCAGTAGATCAGACTAATGGGCACAGTAATTAGAAGAAATCTACATGTGTAATCTGATCAGGTATTTTGGGAACTTTTTTGGGGAAAAAAGTTTTACTATTCCTTATGACCATAGTTTAAGGGAATTTTAGTTTAAGAAAGCCTTTGAAAGAGGCATGAGATGTAAAATAGGGCCCAGTACCCACATTTTCCCCTTCTTTCAATGGTGAAATGCAGATAGAGGAAAGCTTATGACATGTACTAAATTTACAGGGATTTGATAAACAACATTTTCCCCAACAAAGTCCATCTAGCCCCATGTCACTATTTAACAGGTTGCAGGATGAGTGTTTCCTAGCCCTACCTGGAGATGCAAGGACCTGAACCTGGGAGTTTCTACATGCAAACCCTGTGCTCTGTTACAAATTTATGAATCCCTGGCTCATGCAGTGGCCAGAACATCCTTCCTCACATGTGCACATTCCCAGAACAACTGCCATTTGGAACTGAGTGTTCTTCATGAATTACTAGAGTCCCTCTGACAGAGTAATTTTCATTCTTATTGCCCATCTCCCTTCAAAAATTATTATGCAAAGGCCATGTTTCAGTGAAGCAGCAGTTATATCTGAGTGTAATAGAGATTTGGCCTTTTACTAACCTTGGTTTCATTTGGCTGGAATGCACTCAGAGGGCAAAACATAAGTGGGTGTAGCCATTGGATGAATAGATACACGGTGTACCTTCTAATGAACCATAAACTGAAGATGTACCTTGTTACTATTTCTTATGTCAAGTATTGTACAATGTAGTGAATGACCTGAGTGAATATCTTACCCAGTAGAACAGTCAAATATATAGTTAGTCTTCTTTATAATGCGGAGTGGAATTAAAATGTTTCAGTGCTGAATGTGAGCCTTTGTTCTTCTGTTAATGTCTGGTCTCTGTCTTCAGGGGTGATATCTTATAACCAGATCAACATGGTTCTGTTTCATTTTTACTAATGACATTTTTTCTAATGCAGAGAACAGATTGACATGCATGAACTGGCCACTTCTCCCCCCCCCCCCAAAGATATTCTCTATACTGTAGTATACAGTCTATAGTCTCTGGAGGTGGCAATGAAAATAGTTTCCTGGAGGGTATGAAACATGGAATAATCCTTGGGAAACTCAAAGAAATATTCCATACTATATCTATATGTTGTCTCCATTCAAAGGGACATTAATGCTTCCTGTTGTCAACTGGAAAGGGAAATGCAGAAGTTTAATTTATTAGGCTGAGAGCTTCTCGTAACTTGGACTTTTCCTGTAACTTTCCTACGTTACTGTTGCTTTTGGATATTGAGCCAATGCTTATGCCATAAACAGAGAAGCCAGCACATATATTCTGGTTGCGTAAAGTTCCAACTACATCCGTTCCTTGAGATGACTTATTCAGCCACTGTGACACATGCATCTTGGATCCCATTTCAATTATTGTAATGTGCTCTGCATGGCAGTGCCTTTGAAGAATGTTTGGGAAGTGGGGGTAGTCCAAAATGCTGTAGCCAAACTGTTGACGGGGCTTGGTTGCATAAACCTCTTACTGTTGCAACAGTTCCAGGGGCTAGCGGATCATTTCTGGGCAAAATTCAAAGTGCTGGTTTTGACCTGTAAAAGCCTACATGTTTTAGGTTCAGGCTATTGTAAAGTCTGTATTCTCTCATATAGTCCTGCATGGGCTTTTCAGTGTGAAGCCCATCCCTATAGTCTTGGTATAGAAACAAGAGGGGGCCTTCTTGGTGGTTAATTCCAGAATGTGCAACTCTTTTCTAAAGGAGATTCCCCCTCTCTTGCCCTTCTACTGTCTGGCAAAACTTTCAGCAACTACCTGTCTGATGTAGTGTGATGATTTCATCAAAAGGATGTGTTTAATATTTTGGTGCTTATTTCTTACTAGTGTGGTGTTTTAAACTGTTTTAAATTTTAATAATAGGATATTATTGTGTTTCATTTGAACTTTTAAAGTTACAGTGTATGTCACCTTGTATCCAAGCCTCGGAGAAAGAAAGGATATAAGTCTAATAAGTAAATAAAATATTGGGATTATAATTAAAATCTCACAAACAGTTTATTTGTTGATTGTATTGGAGACAGACACACAATCCAGACAATCTCCTGCAAACACGAGTGCTAAATTTGTATGAACTGGTAGAGGCAGAACTTGGAAAAGTTACTTGTTTTGGTCCAGAACTCCTAGCATCTTGAACCCAGCATTTCCCTTAATCCTGTTTCTAATCACAGGGAACTTTGTAAGCACATTTAGCTGAATGCCTTTATGACTCACCCTCCGACTTTAGGGGTAAACATATGAAAGTCTGCAGAAGAGCCTTAGCTCCCAGGGACATTGGAGTGAGGCTTCCATACAAGTCCCTCTTCCTGCAGCATGGATGGGGAATATATGGCTCCCCATCTGTTATTAAACTACAGCTCCCTCACTGGCCATGCTGACTCAGGCTGATTAAGTTGGAGTCTTAATAACACTGGAAGGTCACAGGTCCCCCAAAACTACACTTTACATTTTAACCTAACTTGTGCTGACCTGTATATGGCTAGAGTTGCTCCTTGTTGGGACACTTGAAAATTACATTTATTGCCAATTGCAATTTTTTGTTTTTGTTTTTTACAGAGACTTCCCTGACAGTGAGAATTTTGGTTATATAAAGCCCCCAGCATGATTAACTCTAATTCTTGCATTTCAACAGTTACATTGTTTGGGTTGATTTGCATGTGGGTTGGTGTTGGTCTTATAGTGTAGACTGTTAACAGCAGCCAAAACAACTAAGACAAAAGAATGAAAAATATAATCATGTTGGTTTCTAGTTGTGCTGGTGCTTTAAGCTTAATTAAGGAAGAATCTTTCATCACACCCACTTCAGCTGGGCTCTAATTTAGACAGTAATTAAGATAGACTAAACACTATTCAGCAAAGACAAATACATGTCATGCTCATTGTGTGATATAAGTTTTTGTTTGGAAGGACTTGAGTTTTTTCCCCCCTCAGTGTCATTCATAAACGCATGAAAAATTGATGGTGTGTTATGATAAATTATACATAATGCTTTTGGAGGCCAAGTGTCTGAGAAAAGGCTGTAGGAACATGCCTCTGGGGCAAAGATGCTAACTTGATATTCACACCTGCAATTCATTAATTTGCAGGAAGGGTTGAATTTCTTGAAACCTGGTTACTCTGCGATTCATCAAGTTGTTTCAGACAATGGCCCTGTATCACAAGAATATGTAAAAGATTTTCCATCGCGAAGTGTGCCTTTGAGATTGTGGCACTAGACAGAATTAATTTTGTTTTAAAAGTTAAATTACATATTATTTTTGAAAATAGATTGTCTGTCTTGCTGTGAGCCATTCTTTCACACACTTAATATAGTCACTGCATTGAAAATACAACAGTAATTCTAAGCAGACTTGTTAATTCATGCACTTTAGGGTGGATCTTGAATAGCTGCTCAATTGTTCAAGACCTGATTATATCTGGAGTTTAAGAGCTGAATATTTTGTCCTATTCATATTATTGTTATCATTGTCACTATTGTCATCACCGTCATGGAGATTAAACTTAAGACCTGGAGTTAGGTTTCTGGAACTTTAATAAATATCATTGTTAATATTTTCTGGTAAAATTATAATGATTAATCTAATTTTCTAGAATACCTTTGAGACTAGAAATGCAACTGTTATCTTTTGAAACAATCTTATGGTTCCCACAGTCTCAGGGACACCTTAAAGCAAATATTTAGCAGCCTTTTTTAACCTTACAAGAAGGTTTCTTCTTTCTTCCTGTACTGTCAAAATAAATTAGTTTACTTCTATTTTCTGCTTCAATGTGTAGGTGTGGGAAAAATGGAAACGCTCTTACCTGCTTCTGTCTAATCCTGAAACAGATGAAATTTAAAAATGGAACAACTAGATTTCCAAGAAAGAAACAATAAATTACCATATGTGTGTACCATTTATTTGCCTTTCTCTGAACTTCATACAGAAACAACCAGTTTGCATGTAACACTAAACCATGATTTAGGCCATTGCTGCCCTACACTGTTCTAGAGCTATTATTCCACTTTCAACACCCTGTAGAATTCTGGGGTTTGTAGTTTCCTAAGACCAAAGAGCTCTGTAGTTGAGAATTCTAAATGCCCCTCCCTAAACTGCAAATCCCAGGATTCCATGGGACATTGAAAGTAGAATAATTGTACTATAACAGTGTAGTGCAGAAATGGCCTTAGTCTTCTTATGGGTGAAGTCCTACGTATGTGAGCAACACTTTTGGTCTTGAAGTAACCTCTCTCTCCCCCTCATACAGTCTGGTGAAGTAGTAAAGCATGGTTCTTGACGGTTACATATTCTGTTCTTGCCAGTTATATATGAATTAGGAATCATGGTTTAATGATCTACATGGTTTAAAGAGCCACATCTTAGATTCATAGCCTAAAGCATGCAGTTGGCTTGCTTAGGGATTGACTAGAGTTGAACTTCACTCTTGCATGAGGAGAGGAGCAGAACATCTGATTTAGAGATCTTCCTTTCACTCACAGAGGTTTGTGCACATAACCGTAAAACATTAGACAGCATTTTGTGTGGACTTGGCCACAGTCTTTCTGTCATAATATTGGTGAGGCCTTCCTAAATTGTCCTATGCTTTCTTGAAGCTGATTTTACCTACATTTGTTAATGTAGATTTTCTAATTAAGTTAATTTGTCAGTGTTCTCTTGGGTTCCTCTTTTAATGAAAGGAAGCATCAAGATGCCATTGAATATTAGGCGATCTGATGTTACGCATTTAAATGAAGTTATTTGTTAGTAAGTGCCTATTCTTGTTTGTGAGTTTAAATAGCTGATAAATTTAATATATTTTGAAATAAGTCAGGAATACTTTAATACATTTTTCTCCAAACTTGGATGTGTTGCCAACATTACTGTACTTTTCTCCTTTCAGAAAGAAAAAGTATATTCCAGTTTGAAATTAAAATAGCTATTCCAAATCTATGAGACTGAAATAACATAAATATATAGTTCATTTTCTCAAACAGCATTATGATGTGCATGCTATTTTTTGAATGTTAAGTTAGAGGTTAAGTTCCTTTTCACGACTATTCTCATTGGAAGAGTGTTGTCTTTCTCATGTCTGATGTTTGTCTGTTAATTCTTAAAATTCCTAAAAAATTCTTTCACCTTTTTGCCCATGGACAGTGCAGAAGAGAACTGATGACAGAAATTAACAAGTGAATCAATCTCTGATGTTGTGTGTAATATTGTTGGCCTAGAAATTTTGTTGCCACATTCAGTCTGGCCTTGTTAGTCTGATTTTTATTATTGTTATTATTACATTGGTTACTACTGTAGTTTGAAAAATTCCTGATATAAATCCTTAAATTGTGAATCTTTATGTGTAAATCTGAATACATGCAGTTCTATCATATGGTTTTCTGACATGTGAGGAGGCCTACAGCTATGTTTCACTCCTGCTGTTTTGCAGGACACGGGTCTACAGACCTTAATCCATGGCTAGGCAGCATGTTGATTTTAGACAACAATCATTGACCATTCCGGCTGGGGTAGATAGGAGTTGCATTCCAGAACATCTGGAGGGTACTAGATTTCCTACCCCTTAATTGTTCACTAGTGAATAGCTAATCCATTCATTGAATTCCACTGTTTCTTCTGTTTTGTTTTCTTTTGTTTAGAGACTTTACTTAAATTGAATATTTATCTGAACTCTAGCTCTTTCTACCTCCCTTCTAACTCTTTTTTTCTCCTCTTTCCCCCTTTGTTTGTTAAATAAGTCTTTGTCAGTAAATGTTTTCTTCCCCTTCCTCCTCCTCCTCCTCCTCGTCTTTGTTTTATTAATTTGTCTACAGTTTTCAAAGATTCTATCCCGTGTGAGGCCTAAAGTCTCCTTTGTAGCCACTATAGTCAGTCTCTTTGGAAATCTCCGTACTGTCAGGTCTGGAGAGAAATTCAAGCATTATAACAGGCAAAGTTTGGTGTAGTGGCTTGGGTGTTGGACTATGATTCTGGAGACTGGCGTTCTGCTCAACCATGGAAACCTGGTGGGTGATCTTTAGCAAGTTACCCTCTTTAACCTCAGAGTAAGACAGAGGCAAATCTGCTCTGAAAAATCTTGCCCTCCCCCCCAAAAACTCTCTATGATAATTTCACCATAGGGTTGCCATCATTTAGAAGTGACTTGAAGGTCTACAGCAACAGGGATAGCATATTACCAGGAGCCAAATTAGATAGGAAGCCCTGTTCTGTTTTTTTAATTTGAAGATAAAAAATCTAGCTGCTGAGCAAGTGAATCTTAATTGTAAGGAAATAGACTTCACATCTTCTTACACTGGGACTATAGCACTACAACAGTATAATATGGAAGCGGCCATAGTCTCCATGTTTTCTTGAGATGTTATTCAAGGAAGGAGCTCCACGTTGTCTTGAGACATTGTGCAAGTGAGGCATTACATCTCAAGATGAGTAGCCCCTTCCTGGAAGGAAACCCTGGAATCAGTTAAAGCACTAAGAGGCAATGAATCTTGGTTCTCCATTTTGACAATACAAATGACCTTTCTGAAAACATAACATTATCTCTGTTGAGTGTGAGATTGACAGGCTTTTCACTGCTCACAAAGGGGTGTGTGAGCCTTGCATTGGATCCAGATATTTGGATTCCTTAAACTGCCTGTATGAGTCCTTTGAGATTATAAGGAGGTAACTCATTATTTTACTTTAGGTTTAGAGTAACCACAATTAAAAAGGACAGGGTACTTCTTCCTTGGATAGGTGTGTGGATGAAGGTATTTCTTCTTTAGGTGAAAACCGCATCACAGATTTCTACATTTATTAAAGGTAAGAATCCCTGCCCTCTATTGCTTGAGACTGTATTTACATTACATATTTTCTGTCAAGCAATTTCATATTTGAAGATAACTTTAAGCTTCAAGCAGTTAATCTTTATGTAAGAAATAGACTACTAATAATTGGGTAATATGTCCAGTTGTTATATATAGTATTGTCAAAATGCCAAGGTTCTTTCATAGAGTAAAATATACAAAAATGATAGATCTTGCTCCAAGAAATTTCCAATGAAAAATTAACATTGTAGTGGTAATAAAAGGGCAAGTGAGTGCATTGAGAACTAAGCAGAATGAGTATGAAGAAATGCACTTCCATGTACTTGTACTTTGTTTCAGTTGCTTTCCAGTAGCTTCCTTCTAGCTAATGTCCAGATCCCTCTGAAAAAGCAGGAAAGACTGATATGCTGATACATAATTTCTTTTTGTTTCAGGAGCAAAACATTTCTGGTGATTCAGTATAAATGTTTACAGTGCTTATTTAATGAATTTATGGCATCAGTTGAAGAGCAAGATTTTTTTTTTTTTTTTGATATAAAGAATATAGATGAACAACCCACTTGCCAGAAAGCCAGAGTTTTGTACTTGGTGAGCAAGAATATAGTACAAAATTCTTTACCTTAATGAAGAAAAAGAATTAAAAGGAGAAAAAAGTTACAGTGCATTATATTACATTCAAAACCAATTTGTCTTATTAATCTTAGGAACGTACAGTTTAGAACAGAAAAAAAGTTTTGCTTGCACATATTTTCTAGTTGTTAATGTGACTCTTACTGAAAATGAAGAGGCTATTTTCTTTCATTAATCATTCTTGTATTCCTTCCATGCTTACTACAGATATATTTCCCCATCTTTTTTTCAGATAGTTTATCAAATGTTCCCAGTCTTTCCTCAGACTGTTTAATATTTTGTCATTTCTTTCACTTAACAGTGTTGTCAGTTTACCCATCTCTAATAAACCATACGATTTTAAGAACCATTCTTCTGTTGATAATGTATTAGCTTTCCAATTTTGGGCACAGCTGATTTTAGCAGCTTTTATTATATGAAGTAGGATTTTACTGTGTTGTTTTACAATTTGGGCATCTATCATATGCAACATATTTAATAAATATATTCCTGGTTTTATTGGATGCTTTATGTTTAGAATTTCAGCTATCACCATGTGGATCTGTCCCTAGAATTTTTCTTTCACTTTGTTACGATGCAACCACATGTGGAAGAAGGTTCCTCTTTTTTCTTGACATTTCCAACATTTGTTGTTTATTGTCTCATCCATTTTTGCAGTTCTTTTTGGTGTTAGGTACCACCTGTAGAACATTTTGTAGTAGTTCTCTTTAAGATTATAACTCCTGGTAAATTTTATGTTTGTATTCCATGTTTTTGTCCAGTGTTTCACTTGCATTGTATGTCCAAAATTTTGTGCCCAATCGATCAGAGAATATATCCCTTTTGAATATGTTTCAGTCAACAAAAGCCCTGTACTACTTCACTCTATATGCAGGTGGATTTTATAATTTTACTGATTCAGTCCTTAGTTGGTTCGCATCTTGTATCTCAGCCCAGTCATTTAATGTGGTAACTGGAGGTTGCTTATCTTCTTTTCCTCTTTTCCTCTTTTCCTCTTTCCATTAGGGTTCCACAGAGTTCTGTTCTGGGCCATTGGTTGTTTTCTCTTTATACACTGTCTACATGTAATCTTATCAATTTGTACGGTTTTCACTATCATCTTTATGCTGTTGATACTCAGCTGTATTTCTCCACTCCAGAACTTTTGACATCAAACATTGTATTATAGTGTGCCCTTCAGCTATCTCAGCATGGATACTTCATCATTGCCTAAAACTTAGCATGGGAAAAGCAGAACTACTTATTTTTCCTCCAAAACCTTCTTTACAAAATACATTCTTTATCACTGTTAATAATATTCCCTTTTATCCTGTGAAGGAAGCACATAGTCTTTGCATTATTTTCGACTCTTCTTTGTCTGTTTTGTTCCTCACATTGAGGCTCTTGCAAAGTCCTGTTGATTTTTTTTCTCTTATAACATTGTCAAAATCAGACCTTTTCTTTCTGCTTCTTCTGCTAAGACCTCGGTTCATGCCTCGGGCGTTTCCTGCCTTGATTATTGTAAACTTCTTCTGACTGGGTTTCCATTATCTTTTTGTCCTCTAGTTTTTGTTCATCATTCTGCTGCTAAGATTATCTTTTTGGCCCATCACTTGATCATGTCACCCCCACACTTCATTGGTTACCTATTGCTTCTAGGATTCAGTACCACCGTTTTGTTTCAACTTTCAAGGCCCTATGCAACCTAGGTCTCCCCTATCTTTCAGCCCTTGTTTCTTTTTACTGGCCTGCTTGAGCTCCATGTTCCAAGAACTCTGGGTTTCTCACCCAACTAAGGTTTTCCTCTTCCTTGGCTCAGTTTGTCCTTTTTCTCTTGCTGCTCCATACTCTTGGAATTATCTCCCTGATGATTTGCAGACTGCATTTTCTTTTGTTATTTTTAAATGTCAGTCAAAAACTTTCTTGTTTTCCAAAGTTTTTTGGATTTTTGTTTAATACTGTTTTATAATGTTGCATCTTTTGATTATGTGTATTTGTCAGTTTGCTTTATATATTTTTTTATTTTATTCAGGTAATCTGATTTAAAATTGTATTGTATAATTTTATATTTTAATTATTACTTCCCTGTGTGTGTGTATCCACATACATATATTTTAGATTGTACTCCTTTGGTAGGACTCACTGTTTTTTGGTTGCTTTACTTGTAAAGTGCCATGTACATCAATGGTATTATTTAAATAAATAAATAAAAAACAATTGACTTTTTGAAAAAAGAATGGGGAGTTTTGCTTTTTAACTTTGTTAAGTGGTGAAATAGGAGAAGGAAGAGGGCGATTTCAGCTCTGTCGGTGCCCACTTCCTTCCCCACATATCTCCCAACTTCCCAACCTTTCTCCATTTCCCAGTCCAGTTTGAGCAGCCTTCTCTCACTCTCCCTTATCACAGTGGAAATGAAAATGAATGACTGAGGTCATAAATAAACAGTAGAACATACAGGAGGGACTCAGTTGTGAAGGAAGGCTACTGCAGAGAAGGAAAAATCTCTGGAGTTGATTTATTTGTGAAAGAGGGAAAGACTAGGTCTAAGCCAGCTGGGTTTGGCCCAAGAAATGAATATGGTGTTTAATGGGACTTCAAGTTTATGGAAAGCAATTCCATCTTCAATATTAACCCTCCTCCCTAGGTTTTTGGGATATACGGGTTGCTACTTGCTGGGCGAAAAGGTAAAAGCATTCTGTACATGCTCAGAGGCACTTTACATACCTTCTAACAAAGTTTTATTTTTATTTTTATTTTTTATTTTTTTTGCTGTCTAGCCAAGACATAATTTGTACATGGAGCACCAGTTCAGTGTTATTTCCAAGGAAATGGGCTTATTCTTAAGAATATATTTCCCATTTATTTCATATGCCAGCACTAGTTTTTCTGGCTCATGCCTGTTTTTGTTGTTGTTGCTTGTCTTTGGAAACAAAATATCGTCTGAAAAGACAAAAATGCTCAGATGTAATATAATATTAATTGGCTTAAAAGAATAGTGGCATACCTTGGTGAATTTAATGTGTTTTAGTTGTGAAATATTGTTTGTGTCTTATTTCTTGTTAATGAAAACATCTGTTTAAAAAAGAACTTCTGAATATATGTGAATCAGTGACCAAGCTTCATGTTAGCAAGCTATAATGAAAAAATGTGCTCTGTTAGTAACTGTATTGAAGACACAGAAGTCCCGGTTCTGGGTGCTTAATCCCCTTTCCTCTTATCAGTGATACATGCAAAATTTCCCAAAGGTTTGCTGGAAAGAAGGATGGTCACCACAGTTTTTAAGCTTGCAAAATTGAACCGTAAGCTTGCGTGGTTATCTTTAGACTTTATTTATTCCTAACACCCTTTCTTTCATTCCACTTAACATTATGCTTTTGATGATACTGTATGCTTTGAGAGTTTAAAGAAGAGTGTTGGCCAGTTGTGGATAAACTTGTATATAGCTACCTGTGCTGTGATTTTTGAAATGGAAGGCAAATGCTCTGTGGAATACACAGTGTTGTGTTAGGTAACAATATGAATTCGGATTCCTATTGCTGTAGTTTTTTGCTGAGAAAAGAATAAAATTAGATTTCTACTTCTTGTATTATAGTTATGAACACATTTGCACATCTACCTAGCTGCCTCAAATGTTTTCTTTATTTATCTATTTAGACGATTTATCTGAAATTACCCAGGCCCCCAATGTGATGTACATTGCATAAAAACATTTAAAACTAGCAACGCATTGACAACACCCATGTGATGCTTTCAGTGAAAAGTAATCTTCAGCTTATAATAAAACTAAAGACAAAAGATGCTTTGTATCAGAAATGGGGGATATGCTAGGATATTATACAAAAACCTTGGCATTCAGACAGGTTTTAGAAACACTCATTGGTCCTTCAGAGGACTGCTGAAAGTATAAATATATTTCATGTTTTAGCTCAAGAACCTTGATGTTGAACACTTGACTTTGAATAATCATAATGTTTACTGCTCTATGACTGGCTGATCAAGTAAGACTTTTGTGTCTAGCAGTGGTCAAAGAGATTCAGGAAATCTTGTATATCACTTGCTGGTGCTATTACAAACATTACACCTTATTCGTGGCTTACCTGCATATTTTGAGTGAAAAATACGGGCATTAAAGTGTATATACTGGTTGAAAATAAGGCAGGTGGAAGGTTTCTGAGCTGGTACTTAAGAGAAAGTTCTAACAGATTATCTATATAGAACCAAAGGGGAAAAGATGGCAGTAGTGTACCTCAGTCTTATTAAGGCAGGGTGGGGAAAGAACAACCCATGGATTGCAAGCACTCCCAGTGCAGTTTTTATGACAAAAAGAACCCTTAGCACACTCCTACATTTTGTTGAAAATAATTCTGATTTTTTTTTTTAAAAGATATCTTCCCTTTGGGGGAAAAGGGGCCTAAAATGGCCGGGCCTCTTCCAAAACACAGCAAATTACTTCTTGATCTTCCTAGGAGGCCTTAGAGAGGCATTTGGATAAGGGACAGTCTTGGAATATTTTGTTTTGGGGGTATGGTACAGCCTCTCCAGGGCCCTTGGGGGCCAGTGCGGCCCCAACCTCTCACTCATAGGGTTGCCATAGATCAAAGCCAACTTGATGGCAATTCACGGTAAAAAAACAGACTGGTGGAGCTGAAAGAAAAGGGGGTGTGCGGGAATTATAGAGAGTTAAGTAGAGTTCAGGATCAACTTGGATGCAATTATCTTATTACAGTGCTGTGTCAAAATGTTTTCCTTCCTTTAACAATTGTCTGAATCTTTTAGTGGGATTTGATTATGAGATCTATCTGCCCTCCCACATCAGCTATGTATTAC
Source organism: Cyclura pinguis (assembly GCA_030412105.1). Lineage (NCBI taxonomy): Eukaryota > Metazoa > Chordata > Lepidosauria > Squamata > Iguanidae > Cyclura > Cyclura pinguis. The sequence goes on from CM059599.1 coordinate 172,447,483, forward strand.
TGCTAATAGCTGATCGTAATAAGGTAAAATGTTTTGTTAGTAGGTTTAGTTTCCACCCAGTGTAAACCCAGAAGTCCCGATCTAAAAATGTGGGGGCATGGATTTGTAGAGTCCAGTACTGTGATGAAAAGGTACGTTGCTGGGCTGCCGTTCAAGGGGGAAGAGTAAAACTGCAACAAGATTAGAAATGGTGTGAAAAAGACATGAATGTAGTAGGATCTCAGAGATTCACTATTTGTTTTTAGAGGCATAATGCAGCTTTCTTGAAGATTCCTTCTCAGTGAGTAGGTATACACAAGAAGCAGTGCAAGTTACAGTCATCAGATAGCACTTTGTTTCTGTCTTCCTCTCCTAGACAGCTGTGGCCAACTGGAGCACTTCTTGCATTGCCATGTCTCCTTCTGTGTAATGGCTTGTCTTGTCCATGCAAGCCCAAATGAATACTGAGAGTGACCCTTGTAAGCCATGGAAGAAATGTTTTTTACTAGCCACCCCTCCAGAATCTTTCTGCTATAACTGTGCATGGAATCTTTCCTTTTGTTTCAGTCTCAGCGTTTGCCTTGGGGATAACAGTTTGGCACATCAGATATAACGCCTCAGAATAATTTCTTTAACTGGCCACAGTGGCAAGACATAAACAAATTAGCAAGAAATTGTACATGAGAAGAGAGGTTTATTCTTTTTCAGTGCTAAGTGATTTAATTCTTACATTTAAAAAATACACTGGGTCTCTCCTCTTTTATGTGGAATCTGCAAGGCCAGAAGAAATGTGCTTTTCCCCTTTTTCCGTATGATTTCTTAGGTTTTGCTGTGGAGTTTGGTTATGTTAACATTTTATCACCATCATAGAGTTAGAAATGCTGAACGTTTTTGTTAACAAACTTCCCCTGGAACCATTAATGCTGTTTACTTTGCTATGGATTAATTTGCAATTGGCAAGGATTTTTCTCCTTCAGTAAGAAATACATCTATCTGCATTGTACATCATTAAATTGTCCGGTGCCTGCTGTATAATTTTAACTATTAAATTTTGAAGCGGTGCTAAGAATTGTAGTACACAGCCACTGTATAAGTAATTCATGAGCAGGCGTTTAGCTTTGTAATATTCTTTTATTGTGTGCTTTGAAAGGACATTGCCCATTGCATTGGGGAGAGGGAGATAGATGCTCTTTGACAAATCTAAATGGTATACCCGTTGTTTTTAATATACTTCAAGCAAAATCCCTCCCCAGCAAATGATTATGACCTTGCATCTTCTCTTAAGCAATTATTTTCAAAGTGATAAAGTGAGGAGGTTGCTTCCCTGTTTCTGCACTTAATGCCATTGATCATGCCTCTGCTGTGGTTACCTCCCTTGGAAAAATGCTCTTGCAGATTTGCTGTGGAAAGAAAGCCCTTGGAGGACAGAGTTGTGTGAGCTCTTTGTGGTCTCTTCAAAATCCTTAAAGCAGTGTGAGCATATGTGCTTGCTGCATCTCCTGCCTTATTTCTCCTCTGGTCCCCTCCACTCCCCCTTTCCCCCCCCTGCTTCTGTGGGATTAAATCAGAATCCCTTGCTTTGAAGAGGCGAGGTAGGAAGGATGAGGAAGAGGGCCTTTTTCAGAATAGTAAAGTAAAGGATACAGTAGCTGTATAACTAACCCTGGAACTATTTGTAAGATGGGGAGGGGTGTCTCTACACCGGCAGGCAGATTATTAATTTTACCAATTTGCCAGTCCTTTTTTAAAAACATACCTATGAGAAAACACAAAATAAACTGCATTAAAGTAACAACCACCACCATCTGAAACAGCTGACAAGCTTCAAGTATAGAGACTCTCCTGATCAAGTTTGGGTTGTATAGTGAATTATTATTTAGAATGATGGGCAAAAAAAGGAGGGGAATTGTAAAGAGCTCCAAAAATATCTCTCTAAACTGGGAGCATGAGTTTTAAAATGGTAAAGGATAATTCAGTAAAGGCAAGTATAAAGTGATGCATGTTGTCCCCCCCCCCCAAAAAAAATCAACCCACCAACTTCACGTATAAATAGGAGCTAGAAGCAACTCAGCAAGTGATCATGGTTGAGATCTCTTCAACAATGTCGCCCAATATATGGTTGCTGTTAAAAAAAAAGGCAAATTCCAAGATGGACGTAATTAGAAAGGGAATCAGAAATAACACTGCCAATATCATACTGCCCTCATTGATGCAGCCATAACTAAAATATGTGCAGAGTTCTGGTCACTGTGCCAAAAAAATAATGTTGTAGACATAGAACACGTGCAGAAAAAGCCCACCAAAATTACCAGAGGACTGAAGCAACTCACCTATGACAACAGATTGCAATGTTTAGGGCTGCTTAGCATAGCAAAAGGGCAGGTACAAAGGGAAGTATGATAGGGATGTATAAAATCATGCACCTCTTGTAATCCTAGAACCCAGGGTCATCCACTGATGCTGAATGATGGGAGACTGAAGACAGATAAATGTGTAGAGCATAGTTAAATAGAACATAGTTAAAGTGTTGATGATGTAGTGTTGGTTGCCAGCTTCAACGGCTTTGAAAGTGGACTAGATATATTCATGATGGATGGGTACTAGTGAGGATGGCTATATATATTACCTCCCATATCAGAAGCAGTATACTTCCATGGGTCAGTTGCTGGAGAACATAAGATTGAGGGTGCACTCATGGTTTGCTGGTGTGTGACAGTTGGTTGGCCATTATGTAAAGAGAATGTTTAATTCATCATGCCTCTTCTTATGTTCCCACATCAGTCCAAATGCTGAAGAACTGGAAAACCCTTAGGAGTTCTAAAAGAACTAAATTGCAAAATCAAGAATAAAGAAAAGTATAGCTTGTGAAGAAGCAAAGCCTTGAGAAGAGTATGGCCTCTTTTGGGGCTAGTCTATGAGCAGGAAAAGGTGGACTTTCCTCTCCTCTCTGGGAGAAGTCCCACACATCCGTATTAAAAACAAAGGAAAATCTGCAAGAAAGCGAAAAAAGAAGGGAAAAGGTACCTCTGTGTTTGGGTTTCTTGTTAATATAATGCTTCTATACTATTTTTAATTTTTCTGAAACCTCTTCCGTTTTTGACTGATTACGGCTGATCTGAGTCCCAAAGTCCTAAAGAATTGAGAGAAACTAACACTGGAATATATGCAGAGTACAGAAGATTACAGAAAGAAAACATACTTTGTGGATGCTGTTCAAAGGATGACTTTGAGTGAACACACAGTCATAAGGAGGGCAGATTCTCCTATTTATTGCCATCCAGTCCTCCTTCAGTATGAAGACTCTTATAAGTCCAATGTGCACTTTAAAGTCCCCTCTATTCTCTCATTAATATGTTTAGTTTTGCCTGATCATTTCAGGAGGGCTCAGCCCCCTAATCTTGGGGATGGAGTTGACTCCCAGTCTAGTTTCCCATGCCTGCATAATCTCTCCTGACTTGAAGCGTTTAAACAAGCAGCAGGAATATCCAGAGGAGAGGCTGTTAACTGTGATTTCTTGGGAGTAGAGTTTTGGCCATTCAGTTTCTATCTTTTTTTTTAATGCAAAGATGATTACTGTGCATTAAAGTTATTATTACTATGCTTATATTAACTTAATGTGATCTTTACTTAATGCCGGTTCTAGCTTTTGTATAGAAAAGGTAACTGCTCTTTTCCTTTGTTGGCCAAAAAAAGATTTGGTTTGACATCAGGTTCCTAAGTCATAAGATTATTTGGCCCAGATGATACAAAGAAGAATCAGACTCTACAATAATGTAAAAACTGTTCCTGTAGGTCAGGCTTCTGTGGAGCAGTATTTTCTTCTATGGTACATGCCTTTTGCCAAACTGTATATTGAAATTTTGTATTCAAAATTTATTGTTCAGGGACAATGCCAGATACGAGACTATTACTATCTTCCAGTTACTCACTATTTGCAATGTCAGTTCACATTTTCCTGAAATCATTATTTTGAGGTATGAATATTTATATTTTAAATTAGATGGTTTTGCTTTTTGTGAAGAAGTTGACCAGAATGGATTTGTTCTTGTTGCTACATAAAGTCTCAGTTGAAGTGAGGGGTGGTGGTGGTAAACTAGAATATTTTCTTTAAAGCAAGTCATCCTGTAATGTAAAGTACAAGCTTGTATGAGCCAACTCTAAGAAAGGAAGTACTTGTTACAGAAACAAACACAGTTTCCTAGTGCTGGATAACACCCATTGTTTCAGAAAATGACCTGTGCTTTTCTTTTTTCACTCTTGCATCTTCCTTCGGACCCTCAAAATGTGCTTCAGAAGTTCTCTCATCTCTCTGGGGCAGATTTTGTGGAAAATTGATAGATGAATTCATTTACTGCTGGATTGTGTTCCATACTCTTTGACACAATCCATTGTGACTACTTAATGTGTGTGAAGTGGGAGTTTAGAGGTGTCCATCTGGCAAGTTACAGTTGTGAGAATAGGATGGCTCGTACCCTAAATTGCCTCTTACTCAGTTTAAGCCATTTTGCCCCAGCTGGGCTCTGAATCTGAAGGTAATTCTGATGGGAAGGGGTGGAGGAGAATGTGTGGCCTTGGACAGGGTTTAATCCTTCATTTCTGCTTGCTGAATCTCCCTTGCTGAATCCTGCCACCGTTGCATTTTGTGTAATAAATGATGGCATGCATTTTTGCTGATGAAGCGTAGTCAATAGAAAGTACTTCCTTACAGAAAGAGCTCAATCTAAAACAGGCATTCATTAACAAGAACAGGTTATATAACAAGTATATGAACATGGGGTGAGAGCACGAAACAAACTGAGTTGTCAACTTCATCCCCACAGCAGCTCTAGCAATATTATTATAGAACCTAACGCCGCCCTCAGTATCAGGAGTCTGTTCACTTGCTCATATTCTGGTGTGCTGTATATCCCACCATCATTTCTGAATTTACATGGGGCAACTGGGCCAGCCTCTGTGCAAACAGTGGATGAACAGGGCACCTTTATATTGACCTTAATGTGTTAGCTCTGAAGTAAATAAACTTGAAAGGAAGATTAGAATAAGAGACCAAGTGATGGGTTAACAATGTAAGACCCCCCCCCCAAAAAAAAACAACTCATGACTGTCTCTGGAAGCTTAAAATGGATTAAAGATTGTTGCTTTTTCCCCCGAACCACGCTACATATACCAATTAGTTTGTTTGGTAGCAAGATATTTATGTTATTGCCAACAGCTGTTTTGTAAATGACCACTGATGATAAAGTAATTGTCACTGCATGTATTTCTTCCATTTCCCTCTGACCTTGAGTTTGCAGTCCTGCCTACTAACCATGTGTTAGTATTGGTCAGCTCTTGGAAAAGTTTTGTTTGTTTGTTTGTTTGTTTGTTTAGTGGCCATGCTGGCTCAAAGATTTTAGGAGTAGTGGTGCTTAAAGTTCCTAAGCTTTTTCTATAGCTCTCCAAGCATTTGATGAAGTAGACTGTACTTCTGGATGGTTTATGCCACAATGACTCTGTTAGTGTTTTAAGAGGTGGCACATAGCTCTGTTTTTCCTGCAAAAAAAAGGGGGGGGGCTGTTTCTTAGAAAAATGATGTAACATGTAGCTCTGCCCAGTGTCTCATGAATGATAGCACTGTTTTTGTACATATCCATGTGAATATTGGGTGATGAGCATCAAAGTTGTGTTATGGTTTCTGGAGTATGTTCACAATCAAACACATGAAATTTAATGAATTGAATATTCTATCTATATACTTGACTTACACTGAGAGGTACATGTAAAATGTTTGTGCATATGGAGACTAGGCCTATTTGCTCTTTCGCCTGTCTCACTCCACCACCCTCAACAACCATGCATTTAGTGTTTTGCGTAAGCAGCATCTGCACGGACAAGCCTCATCCACACGTGTTCTTTAATTCCTCGGAATCAGGGATAAAAAAGGGCAGCATTGGCCTCAGTGTGCAGTGGACCCTAGGAAGGGAACATTAAAACAGTTTTAGGGATGTCACTTGGGCACAGGCCCACTGCCCCATTATGTATAGCTCCTCTGGATTCTCATTTGGTTTAAATAGGAAACAGTTTTTAAAAATCTGTTCTAAAATGGGATTTAGATTGTGGATTGGTTATTAGGCATCACCTCTGAAATTACAATTTGTCTTGAATAGGTAGTTAAAAAAACAACCAATCCAAGGTTTGTTATAACAAAGAAAGCACATGATACAATACATGAACATCATTAAAATAGGTATGAAAATAATGAAAAAGATGTACATTTTCTCGGAAATCAATCACCCTGGTCTGGCCTCTTCCAGGCTTGTAAGGCTTGTCAGTTTCTCCACTAATGCTGTATATTCCTTAATTTACGCATTGTAAATTGTAAATACATATTACTGTAGGTTGGAATTTGCACTTCCAGTTCTTTGCAATCAGAATTTTAGCAGCAGAAGCACATATTTTGTACATTTATTTCTAGGATAGAAAATACTGAATGTTTCAAATGGAAAAGTTTGAAAATGCAATTCTATAATTGTACCTGCCTGTGATGATTAAAATACACTTCAGAATGGCATCTTGTAAATTTAATGAGACAGGTTCAGGATTTTGAGTATTAAAAGGAATCATTTATGCATGTTTTTTCCCCTTTCAAACCAGGCTACCTGAAAGCTAACAAAGGCATAAAACACTTCAAAGCATGTAGTTGAATTTCTAAAACATAATACAGATAGTCCTTCAGTCTCTGCTGCCTTTAGTGACAGCAGTGGACTTAACACATGCCCTTGTTAGATCAACAGCTTTCAATAGGATCCCCCCAATTGCTTTCTTCCACTGTGTTGTGTATTACAGTGAACATCTCAGGAGTTCAAATGGACACTAAATGTATACCCACCTATTGTCTCAATTTGGCAGGGACAATACAGATTACACCTCTCTCATCCTACTTTTTTCAGCTGCATTTAAATTGCCCCAGTTTCTCTCTCTTTCCACTATCCCCCTTAGCTTCCTTCAGTTGCTGCAAACTGAGAAAAAAGTGCAAAAGTATTTTGCATTCCGTTAACTCAGCATTGAGGAGACGAGAGGAGGGGGCCATCCTGCCTTCCCAGTAGACTCATGGTGCTGCGGCCTCTTATAGCATGTTGCTTTTTCTCATTTATAACTTTAGCCAGCTTCACCACACTCTGATGTTGGTTGGCCTCATGTCTCCCAGTTTTCATCTGTGGCATGTTCAAAGGTATATACATAAGACCATCTTACTCTTTCAAAACACACACATTTCTTATACGTACAGAGACGTGTGTGTGCGCCCCCACACATACACACCCACACACATACAGAAAGTGTTGTCAGTTAGCATTCCCAATAATGAACTTTTAATGCAACTGTGGCTGTTTTGCTTTTAGTGTTAGCAGCAATGTTCAAGTACCAGATGATGATGATGATGATGATGATGATGATGATGATTTTATCCCACCTTTTCCCCAAAATTGTGCCTCAAAGTGGCTCACAGTTTAAAAGAACAATACAATTAAAAACATGCTCCTTGTTGTAAGGAGGCATTGACTTTAAACACTCAGCCATCCCCCCCCGCCATTTGATAATCCAGGAAGGGCAACGGTCTAACACGCATGTGGTGGCTCTCACCTTTCTCAGGATCCTATCCACATCCTCAGACTTCACAGATTGAAGAGTATCCAATAACCCTGGATAGACAGGAGCCAAGATTACATCAGCTGGAACTGTATTAACTACAGCATCCAAGTCAGAGTGGATATAAGCATTTTTATCTGCAAGGTACCATGCAAATTCTTCACAGAAGGCTGTCAAGCGGTCTGCATTTGCTGCTGGAGGACCAGTGTGTAATAGACCTCTGACCACTCAAAATAGCTCTCCTGGATGGCTCCTTGCAGATGAATTGGGGGCAGTAAAAATAATTTTTCCTGCACGACTGTGAAGTTGGCCTTCAAATAGGCTCTAGCCCGTGTTCAGTCAGACTTGCCCCGAGACTTCTGCCAATGTTGCTCTGGTTTCCATAGAATCATAAAGTTGGAAGAGACCACAGCCATCTTGTCCAACCCCCTGCCATGCAGGAACACACATCAAAGCACTCCCAACAGCTAGCCATCCAGCCTCTGCTTAAAAATTTCCAAAGAAGGAGACTCCACTACACTCCGAGGCAGCATATTCCACTGCCGGACAGCTCTGACTGTCAAGAAGTTCTTCTTGAGGTTCAGGGGAATTTCTTTTCCTATAATTTGAATCCATTGCTCCTTGCCCTAGTTTCTTGAGCAGTGGAAAACAAGTCTGTTCCCTCTTTGATATGACATCCTTTCAAATATTTAAACATGGCTATCATGTCACCTCTTAACCTTCTCTTCTGCAGACTAAACATACCCAGATCCCTAAGCTTCTCTTCGTAGGGCATGCCTTCCAGACCCTCCACCATTTTGGTTGCTTTCCTCTGGACACATTCCAGCTTCTCAATATCCTTCTTGAAAATGAGGTGCCCAGAACTGGACACAGTACTCCAGATGAGGTCTGACCAAAGCAGAATGATACTATTTCTTTCCTCAGTCTAGACAACATACTCCTATTGATGCAACCAAGAATATGTTGGGTTTTTTTGGCTACTGCATCACACTGCTGATTCCTGTTCAGCTTGTGGTCTACTAAGACTCTTAGATCCCTTTCACATGTACTGTTGTCCAGCCAGGTGTCTCCTGGTCCTATATTTGTGCATTTCATTTTTTCTGCCCAAGTGTAGGACCTTACATTTCTCTCTGTTGAAAGTCCATCTCACTTGTTTCATCACCGCAAATCTCTGGAAAACCAGGAGGCTGGTTTGGCACTACTCCATAAGAGGGGACACTCAGGAGAAATTCTGTCCATTGCTCTGGCCATTTCCTCATTCCAGAGGTCAGCCAGTCAATGGAATCACTGGCTGAAGTGACAGGAAAATCCCCAAGAACCGTCAGGAATCTGTCCAGACCAATCAGCCTCCTGGGGCAGACCCTTCTAATCAGTCCCCTATCCCTAAAAGGAGTTCTGGGTCCCAGGAGGCTAAACCTGACCAGGTAGTGATCTGTCCATGACAATGGAACTGCAAAGAGTTCCTCTATATCAAGATCACCGTCAGCCCACTCAGCATAGAAGAACAAGGTCCAGAGTGTGCCCAGCAGCATAAGAAGGGCCAGATACCACTTGGGACAGACCCATGTTTGTCATGGAAGTCATGAAGTCCTGAGCCACTCCTGACAGAACAATCTCAGCATGGTGTTGAAGTCCTCCAGCATTACTAGACTCCAACATCAATTCTGAGACAACCCCAGCAAGCTCAGGAAGGGAGGGTGATACACCAACAGAATCCTTATTCTGTCCCTGTTTCCCACCTTTAGGTGGGTAACAAAACTGTCAGACTGTGGGAGGGGACACCTGATAAGGGGGATGGAATCATTCGGGACCACTGCAATTCCACCTCCCTGCCCTCCAGGTCTTAAGCTATTGTTGCACAGAAAAATCTGGCAGGCATAGCTGAGAGAGGTTATCTCTCACCAGCCTCATCCAGCCAGGTCTCTGTAATGTAGGCCTGGTCAGCATGTTCTATCAGAGTCAAATCCTAGATGACCCTTGTTTTTCCATTCACTGATCTGGCTTTCAACAACAGCTTTTTCAATCCAGGGGCGTTGTAATAAAAGGACAGCTGCAGTAAGAAAGGAGCAAGTATGTCCAAAACTGAGAAAGTAAGAAGTTCATAGAGAGTAATGGGAGGCAGAGGGATGCATAGTAATAACTGCATTGAGTTCCTTCATATTTTAGTATTGAATATCAGAAATTGTTACTAGGATTTTGATAATCCAGAGTTTTGTTTAATTGAGAACAAGTTCTTCTGTTTTATCTGTCAGCTGTGCATTCCACAATGACACATCTTTTTAGAAATTTTTGCATTTAGAAAGGAGTAGAGGGTATAAACTTCAATGCAAATGGGTTCCTAGTGTATTCTTGAACTCTTCTCTTTGGTTCTTTTTATGTATACATATAGCACAACAAAACAATCTTTTTGCAGATCAGAGTTGTTTGATTCAGAATACATGTTAATAAACAAGATGGACACCTACCAGATGCAACCAGCTGAGGTGAACTGGAATGAGATGAAAACTGATGGAAGAATGTGGAGTAATTTGAAAGAAAAAGTAACTGTGTTGCTTTCTTGTAATTACTGCTAGAACTGTACTTGTACATATAAATCAGCATATATAAATTTGTGCTGCCTTCTGAGGAGGTGCAGATCTTCTTGAATGATGTCTAAATGGCTACACTCACCTGCATATTTAATTTAATTTAACATTTAGATTTTTTATTTAAAATTTGGTTATGTAAAGCCATAGGTATCACATTTTACCTTTGGTTATGTCAGAAATGACTTGAAGGCACACAACAATAAAGGGCTGCAAATATTAGCAGGAATAGGCAAATTAGATCCAGAGTGAGCTAAACTGGCCAAGTGATTAAAGTATTTCCTTCTGTTGAATGTTCTTAAATTCCTAGTTCTGTAGATTTTCTCCATGTCTGTGTAAGAATTCAAAATGTGTAAACATTTGCTTCAGCAAATTTTCTTGGGCCCAATTGAAAGAGATGTTCTGTGTACACCCATGCTAAAAGGATAAAAGGCTGTTGCACAGATCTTTGACAGTGTCTAGGTATGTTAGTGTTCAGTGGTAAAGATTTTTCATAGTGAATGCCTCTTGAATTGGCTTTACAATTGGAGGGAAGCTTGGGAAGAGGCCATTAAGTACATCCCACTTCTGCATGCAAAAGGACTTGAGGGTTACCTTGGTCACACAGATGATAGCAGCTATTTTCTCTTTCCCACAAAACACCCTAAATGTCAATTCAGTTCCTTCAAAGCATTGTGTATGGGTGGCAAATGGAGTACCTGGGACTGATAAAAATAAAAACTGAGAGTGAGAAGAATGGGAAACTGAACAGAATTAAATTTCTTAAATATATGATGAAGAGCCTGTTTATGGTGGGCCCTGCCTGATCAGCCCCGTTGCCTCCTTGCATCAGTGCATGATGTAGATGGGAAATCTAGATTCCCAAGGGACAAACCATAATCCATTGGATTCTGGGTCCAACCTGAAAGAAGCCAGGAGCTGCAGATTGCACCATATGCGTTTGAATCTAATGATTCCATAAGGCACGATTCCTTTGTTTACAGAAATATTTTTAGTACAGTAGGCACTCCACTGTCAGCACTTTTGCACTTGATTATTCATTGGTTATTTGATTTAATTTATATATATAAAAACCCTCTTACTCTATTTGCTCCTGCCATGGAACAAAGTGTTCTCTGTAGGAATCTCTACGTCCTCCAGCATGATTCTGTGGTCCCCTTCTTCTGGAAGAAATGTACCATAAAGCCGTGCTGGGGGACCTAGAGATTCCTAGAGGAGTCCTGTCAGATTTTTTTTTAAGTTCATTATTTTTATTCTTTTTATTAACTTTCACGGGGGTCTTGCACCCATAACCCCCACAAAAATGAAGGTCTTACTGTACTAGAAAACTGTGGACATAGGCCACTTCCGCACTAGAGTGTTATAGCACTCAAATTCCCCTCCCTAAACTGCAAACCCCAGGATTCCATTGGATGTTGAAAGTGGAATAATAGCACTACAACAGGCTAGTGCGGAAATGGCTATACTCTGTTACTACTTATGTCTTACCATAACATCAGTACATGAAGGGAACATATGGTGGTTGCAGGTTTGTGGTAATAAATTGTCTGTACTGTCAGTGATGTAGTGACTACAAATAATTACAACATTGTTTCAATTGGTTTTAATTTTTATTTTCAACACTCTGTTTGTGTTTGTGGGGAGGGGAATCTCCTATTTCTTGTGAATAGGATAAAAAAAGGCTTTCTGTGTTTCTTTTCTTTTCAGCTTTTTTTTCACAGCTAATATTTTTCCTTTAGGCTCCTGAGGGCAATAAGCACTAAGAATTGCACCAGTAACTTTTAGCTGATATTACAATTGCAGCTGTTATGATTTAGATGATGAAATGTTTGGAATATTAAAGTAGTAATGTGCATGAAGTTCAAGGAGAGATACTGTTGTGATGTGCAAATTGTTCTCTATTAAAAGATTTTATGATGTGGGAAGTACTAAGCAATCTAGTGAAATAATTTTATTTATTTAATTCATTTTGAACATTTAATATCCCACCAACTAACCCAAATGGATTATATAGTATCTACAAAGTAAGACTGAATTATGCCTTCATTTTCACTCTGTTTAATAATAGCAAAACCAAATTTTCATCTCACTTGGCAAATGACTAAGTAAATAATCAGCAACATTAACATGACAGGAGTGTGCTGTGAAAATTCCTTTGTATATATTCTCGGCATTTTTCCGTTTTTGTATACCTCCATCCCCAACAGTAATTCTAAATGTTTGTATCAGTTTATTTTAATTTGGGGCTGAATATTTCTCACTTCACTTTTTCAGGGCTCTGCAAAACTATGTGTGCATATGTGTGTTTCTGTCTGTCATGAGGAGTATGAAAACCACCCGTTTTCTTTGGGGGAGCAAATGCAAATATTTGTTAAGATGAGGTGGTACATTTTTTGTCTCCTTCCCTGCCCCAGAAGCCTGCTAAAACAAGACAAGATGTTTTGCCCTGTGTGGGCTGCCATCTTTCTTTTCTTTTCCCGTTTTTTTTTTGGAGGGGGGAGAATATATCAGGAAGAACATTATGTTACAGCTTGGTGTTGTTGCCACTGGACTTTTCTGCAGCAAAATACCCACTGCAGCTGGCACCAGTTCAAGTGGAAGTGAAACTTTTTTCTTTATTCAAGAAGAGAAAGTAAGAACAAAATCTTATGCTGCTATATTTTACATAAAAATGCACACTCTGACATACACTGACAAAAACTACTGGATTTTGGATGGTGCCCAAAGGTTATTAAAATCTGAGGTAGATTCATTTTTCTGTGCTCCATCCCTGAAAATAATATGCAATTCTGTCTTTATCTTTAAAAAACCAAACTTTTTTTTTCTTTTTTTAGTTGATGGCTGTATACATAGAGCAGCTGGGCCCTGTCTGGTTGCTGAATGCCGCAACTTGAGTGGCTGTGAAACTGGACAAGCAAAAATCACTTGTGGTTATGACCTACCTGCAAAATGTAAGTAAGCTGCTTCCAACACATATTTTTGAAAAAAAAATCAAGCTGATATGTTATACATACCTTACTTTTCAACACAGTGATTAAATGAAGCACTCATTTACCAGATAAAGACTAAATTAAGTGTGCATTTGTGATGACCTTTCTTTGTCCTTTGGGAAATTGAGACATTTTTGCAAAGCTAAGCTTCTGCTGAGCATGGAAAACACACATGCTTACTTTTGGACATATTGGACTTCAGATTGCTCTATAAGCTGCAGCACTTGTATTTATGAAGAAACGTCTACAAGTTTAACCAAATATATATTTTCAAATTTAGCTACAGGATGGACAGCTTCTGTAAATGGTACAGATCTCATGACTGGGAAATGCATTTTGAGCCAAGGAGATCAAAGTGATGTATTTTGTGTTTTCAGCTGCTGTGTATAGGCTGATTGGCAATTACTGTGATGGCATCTGTCACGCTTAAGTATTCAGGGGAATACTGTTCTCAGCACTGAAATGTTTCTTCTTGCTTTGAAAGTAGAATTGTCAAAATTCTCATTATATGTAAATAAGGAAAAGGTTATTTGTACTGACCTTCTTGCATAACTGTTTAGCCATGCTTGGAAAAGTAAACACTAAGATAGCAACACTGTAGAGACTGGAAGTATGATATAAACAACACTGGGGAATATTTTAGTTTTTCCATTGTACTAAATAAATAGTATTGCAATATATAATACTATAGAGGTATTACAGTTTTTATCCAGTCTTGTACTAATGAAGGGGGAGTGTCTGCATTCCAGGAATTGTACTTTTCTGCATTTGCTTTGTCAGGTATTTCAGCATTTGTTTTATGGCAAAATCCCAATTACATGTGTTTTTTGTCCTCCATGTTGTTTGTGGCACTATTCAACAAAATGAATTGTGCTCTGATCAGAATTTTTATTGTATTTGGTGGTACCATGGCCTTTCCTGCAGCCCTTGAGGTGTCTCATGTCTCATCTGAAGGTGACAAGTTGTTATTCTCAGGGTTTAGAAACATATTTGCAGGTAGAGATAAACATCAGTTCAGATTACGCCAGAAGCATTTCCCAAACTTTCTTTGATTCCAACCAGTATAGGGAGGTGATTCAGGTGACGTATAGGATCATACTGGAAATTTGATGCTGATGTTAGTTTGTACATTCCAGAAATTATTGATGCAGTCACAGCTCTTTAAGAAACACTGTATAGCTACAGATCAGTGTAATGTAACAGTATAAATTAGTCCAAAGTGATAATCTAAATATGCTCTCTCAGGCAATTCCAACTGGGATGTAAGTGCTCAGCAGCTATATTGGCATTATCATAATGGGAATAATCAGCCAGTTTAATTAGAGTTATCTTTACAGATTAGAAACCACTCTGTTGTTTATGCATAACAATAGTAATACTAATAATAATTTTATTTGTTTCAAGGCATTAGCCTGAGGTGAGATGACTTAAGTCTACTTATTTGTTTTATATCATTTATGAAAATATAATTAAATTAGGCGATTTCATAGATGATAGTTGCACTTCATCTATTAACAGCTGAATATATTTATTTCACGTTAAGTTGATATCATGACAGCCCTTTTAGTTTTAACCAACCAGGATTAGCCTATGGTACAGTGACAGCTATAGTGCAGTGGCTAAATATCAAACTAGACATGAGATTCAGTTATGTGTAGTTTTCCCTCTATCTTTTCTTTAACCTAAAATAAAATAGTGGAGGCTGCAATCTTTACTGGAAGATCACCTATTCCAGAGAAGGATACTTCTTAGACTTTTCTTCTTCATCAGTTAAGTAGCTAAAAATTGCCCTAAGCTGGCTTCACTTCCACAAAAGGAAAGATACAAGGTCATGGCAGCACTTTATGTGACAAACTGAGAACAACAAAAAGTTTGAGAAAATTTTTCCACATTGGTTCATTTAATGTAGTTCACCCCATACTAAATCTGCAAATAAGGAATTCTAATGCTGAAACTTCCCATTTGTCTGTTTTGTTGTTGTTGTTAACTATGATTATTAAGCTATTTCTATCCCACTCTATATCATAAAATCTCTGTGCAATTTACAATAAAATCTGTTCAAACTGTTTGAAATATAAAATAGTAATATTATTGCAACATCCTACTACGTATTGGACAACTGAATAATTTAAAATGTTAAAACAGTCTTTACATTGTTGTAGGTGAGTGCATGTCTCTCAGATTCAGCTTTCTATCTGAAATGTTGGCGCAATGATATCTTACTTTCCAAGAGTGTTGTAAGAGTTACTTAAATTACAAGAAAAGAGTTGCACCTAAACGTTAGAAAAGCCTTCTTTACTGTAAGAGCTATTGGACAGTGGAACAGAGCACCTCTGAGGTGTAAGTCTTTAAACAGAGGTTGAATGGCCACCTTTCATATGTATTGTAGTTGTGTATTCCCGCATGACAAGGGTTGGACTAGATGGCCCTTGTGGTCTCTTCTGGCCCTAAGATTCTATGATTCTATGTATGAAGCTCTTTAAAATAGTAATCCTTATTTCTATCAAATCATTGGAAATGTAGATTTGCCCTACAGTGTGTAAACACTTTTCCTAAAGAGAAGATGCAGGTTCCCTTCAACCACTGCTGAAGCTGTTTAGATTTTGGAGAAGATTTATTCGTAAGAATCAAAATTTTTATGGTTTCCACTCTAAGACAATCAGAGAGAGATTGCGGGAGGAGAGCAGAATGACTATATGATTCATGAAAATACGGAACATTTTCAAAAGAAGCAGAAACTTTACCATTGTCTCTGCCATCATTTTTCACAGGAAAGGCATCAAGTGTATTAATGCCATTGTCATTTCTCCATATCTTTTATCCTTCAGAGGCTACACGTTTTAAATATTTCATGGGCAAATTGCCTAAATCTTAATGTGGATGCATAAAGTGTGCAGGTACATGCTCTAGGCTAATATCCTTTTGTTGACTGATGTATTGTTTTCTTATCTGTGTAAATGCAACCCCAGGAGCAGCTCTTATTCCAGACCAGCAAGTGCAAACTAAAGAAGAATGGGCGGTGGTATCTGTATTATCTTTAGATATATTAGTCCTGTGAGAAGAAGAAATGTACTCATCCTTGTCAGGAGAAAGTCAGAATGAGGCAGTCTGTGATTTGAGATCAGACCTTTCTGAACTTGCTTTCAGCACTCTTCCTTCATCTGACTGTAATAGTCTTAGCTCCAGAGAGCTCTAGTATCCACTTGTCCCTGTGAGAGAGACTGATCATCACAGCCGGAGCCTAGGGGGAATGCTTCAGACAGCCAAGAATTTTGAAATACCTGGGACGTGGCTGATGATTAGAAATGATTAATTGTGATGTTCCAAGCAAGATTTAGCATGTAATAAGAGGAAATGAGGCATAAAAGACTATTCATGCAGGAGAATAAGAAGAGAACTATAAAAATGACGACTTTAGATTCTGAAGTAGTCTTAAAGTGGAAAATGGGAAGAAGATCAGATATAAATAACTTTAAATAAATCCGTCATTTTAGACAGATACTACTTTTTGAAGTAGGGAAAATAAAGCAGTATCACACTCGCGGATTGGTTAAAATTATGTCAAAAGAGTTAGGAAAAGTACAAAAAGATTATTGGTTTAATTTTGCAATTGTATGGCTTCTAGCCCATAATGCATTCCTGTTAAGAAAGAGTAGCAGACACTGAGATGTGATCATGGTTCTTTTAATGAATCATAAGTCCCCATAAAGCAATGAAGGGCAGCCCTTGTCTTTCTAACACAGTGTTGCTATGTGTTCAAAGTGCACTTGGGGGTGGTATTAATATGTGTCCTCATTTCCACATGTATATCATATATCATATACAAAATAAGATCATTAATTAAAAACTAAAAACCTGCTAGTTATGGTGAACTGGGAAAAAAGCTAAGAAGAATATAAGCTCAAGCCTACAGTAGTCAAATATGCAGTTTGTTGTTGTTGAATAGTATTCAGGATTCAGATTGAGCCAACAACTTTTTAAGGGTGAAAGGATATCAGGTTTACGAGATATAGGAAGATGAAAAACACAAATTGATATTAAATAAGTGAATGGGATGGGGTTAAGAGGAGTAGAATAGACTTATGGGAAATCTAATGAGGCTGAGGACGAGGAAGTCCAGCATGTATATATCTTTTATCCTGCGTTCCACATTTAGCAAATGAAACATTGGAGAAGCAGGAGAAGTACTAGAATTAGAGGGAGAAATCAGACTGAAGTGCAAATATTGAAAGGTCAAGGAAAATTGAGCTCTTTCTCAGGCATTTCCTATGATCCAGGGGCTTATGTTTTCTACCAGATCATTGGAGTTCTTTAATTTCTTCATAAATTACCGTGAAATCATGCTGACTTATGGCCTTTCTGCATTACACTGTTATAGTGTTATTATTCCACTTCAACATCCTGTGGAATTCTGGGGTTTGTAGTTTCCTGAGGCCAAAGAGCTCTCTGGCTTAGAATTCTAAAGGCCCCTCCCTGAATTGCAAACCCCAGGATTCCATAGGTGTTGAAAGTGGAATCATAGCACTATAACAGTGTAGTGCAGAAAAGCCCTCAATGACAATAAGATGTAGGTTGTTACCTACAAGTAACCAGGTGTAAGGGCATGTTTTAGGGGGAGTCATGGGATTCAGTGAGGGTACTTTGGGTTCCTGCAGATTCTCTTCTGCTCTCTAGGGCGTGGAATTTAGGAAACAAAATTTGGCTTCTGCTAGAACTCCTGAAAACAAATGAAGAAACAGAATGTCCTGGTAAAGGAAAAATGAAGGCCTTTCACCTTTTAAGGAAAAGCAGACTCCCCCCATGGAATTAAGAGACAACATGTAGGCCTTCTGGACTGGAACAAATTCTTCTTAGGGATTAAAGATCTTCTTTTAAATACTTTGGTTTGTGGAAGAGTTTCCCACCCAATTAAAAAGGGACAGAGAGGAATGCAGATGACAGTCTTCTGTCTGGGAGCCTAGTCGTCCGTGTTTTTAAAGTGTGTGTGTCTGTGGGTGGTTAGAAATTGCCTCAAGTACTCATCTGAGTGGAGGGGGTATTCTAAAATTTATCTGTCTGCTCTAGTTGTGTGAACAGGGGACAGGGGACAAAAGAATGGGTACAGGGAATTCTGGTACCTTGATAGTCTTTAACAACCTACCCATGCCTGGGTGAGCATCTTTCATATTTCATGCTAATAAAGGATAACCAGCGTACATTTGTGCCTTCTCGCCCTGTATAACTCTGCTTGATATACCCCTTTGGACAAACTGGAGCTTCTGGAGTCTTAGAGAAACACTCAGAATGGCAGGTAGATTCATAATATTTACCGGTTTAGCAGAAAAACTATGCAAAAGGGGTTGTTAAAAGTAGGAGTAAAGCATAAAGCATAAATAAAGTTTAAACTCTGAAGAACTAGGTCTTAATGTATCTATGTGCCATATTCTGGCATCTTTCTCAAATTTGGGGCAGCAGACTGTTAGATTTTCTCCATTATGAGTCCCCCTTCCCTCTGTGTGCATGTATGTGTGTGTGTGTGGGGGGGGGGAGACAAATGTGGTATCAAAAATCTGACTGCCTATTGGCTCTCAGTTGCAAAGATTGTACAATATAAATTTCCCATTGAAGCCTGACCTCTATGGGCTGGTTTTATATTTTACAGGAAAGATAAAACAAATTGTAACTGTTAATATTTCTTTAACATCAAAATTGCTACAGAGGAAGTGCATTAGTCCTGTCAAGCAACTCAGATAATTAATTCCTTGTTCTGAGAGAAGGGGACTACATACTCCTGCAGGTTATCTCCAAGTCAGCTATTTCACATAATGCTGTGTTGATGATATGGGCAGATTAAGCAGCCATATGGAGAAACACAGTTCATGGGGTACTTTCGATGAGATATGTAGCAATAGTCCCATGTAGAAAAGATTAGACCACAAACATACGTTATAAATTTGTCAAGAGAAACAGAGATTTTAGATGTATGTGGTAGAGACATAAGAATATAGAACAATGTTGAGGAAATGTTATTATTTACATTTGTTGGATGAGTATCTGTATATCTCTTTGCAAAAGTACCCCCTCCCCCCTGATTTTTCTACATTGCATCCAGGAAGTGCAAATATCTTTTTTGTATACTTAATATTAGTGCACAATAAAACTCACAGTGATGATCGTCCTGTTTACATTGCCAGGGAAACACATTTCAATTCCAGGTTGTAACATGCAGAAGAGGGAAAAGTCAAAGGTGGGTGAATACTTCTCCAAGGCATTGTATCTATCTGAACATGGCTTGTGCTAAACATTGAACTGTTGGCAAAAATTCTAATTCCATTAAAATAACATCTAACATCCCAGTGTGCCATCTGTAATTGAATGTTTTTATTAGGCATTATATTTGGCCTTGATAAATAAATTTGTGCATTACATTAAGGAAGGAGGCAAGAGCAACTTCTGAAAATTATTTTTTTCTGTTTATTTCATGGGAGCTGTTGTTTTAATATGGGTATTAAAACATATGAAGGCTTTTTGATGTTGATATAATCTTAGATAGATTATACTGTAGATTATATATTGGAAACTGCAGACTTATATGTTATAACCTGCGAAACCACTGTATGATGTGACTGTAATATTTTTTGTTTTCTGTCCTTAATAAGACTAGGCCACAGAATTCCTTGAGATATCAGAGTGATTTCATGAAGTGCTGTCTGCTTCTTAACTCTTCTTCTGTGGTAGTTATGCTCAAATGTCCATGCTCCCTGTTAGAAAACATACTTCATGTAGAATTTTGGGCTACTGTATCTTGAAGCTGCTTGAATTCTTCAGAACACCAATAATGAGAGCTGACTCTGAATCAAGAGCAGTTCCTTAGATTTGTGAAATCTTGTTTCTGTCATTAGTATGTGGAAGATCTTTGTACCACATGAGAAACAACACAGGACATTAAATTAAACTGCAGTGTCCATTCAGGCATTTCCATTTGTGGTAGAATTTTGTTTCTCAGGGTTAACTCATGGGTAGAAATAGGTTGTTCTTCTGATTAGCTCCAGAAAATTCACAATGATCTTGTATGACTTAGATGGTCTTTATAGATATCGGGAGATAAGTATGCATAAGTGTCTTCCAAACATGATATACAATCTCTCCTTCTTATGCTTCGTGCTAACTCCCGTGTGTGTTGATGAAGAACTTGAAAGTTAGTTTTAAAAAGAATGAGTATAATAACATGCTAAACCATCCATAACTAGTAGAATGATGCTCTGTGTGTGTGTGTGTGTGTGTGTGTGTGTGTGTGTGGCCATGTCCATGTCCATGCATGGTGGTCGTCATCTGGTTCTTGAACCATTTCTGACTCGTGACAGAAGAGTATGCATTGAAGTTTCTAAGACAGGTTTATCAAGAAGCTGGTTTTTCCCCATGAGTGAACCATGAGATTCTTGGGATCAATACAACAGAGATTATGTGAAAGGGACTGGATAGGGATTTGTTGTGTGATAAGGACTAGATGGCTAGTATTCCTCAAAAGACCATGTAAACTGAGAATGATTAACATTCTAATATTAAGTCCTAGGAAAAGCTTCAGGAATCTAATAAACCAGACCATGACTGGGTAACCGAAATATTTGAGCTGAGAATGCAAGAGTCAGGGAAATGCGTGTTTGTTTTCAAGGGATTGAAAACCTTCCAGCCTAAGTTAATATAACTAAAAAGCTTTTGTTTGTTTGTTTGCTCAACGTTTGGTTGGATAATATGGATATACAGGGGTCACTACAGGTATTGATTGAGTGCTATATTTCATGGGGAAGAGGAGAAGTGGAAATTTTGTACAGATGCTGAGGCAGGGCTTCTGTTTAGTCCATTCTTCCCAATGTAGCTATTGACAAATGTCTGTATCAATTGCTTTTTTTAAAAAAATGTTTATTTTATTAAACTTGTAGGTTACTGATATGTTTTGTTTTTAATATGTTAATTTATTTTAATAGGGATAAAACAGTGCAGGGGAGAAGTAGTCACATAGTGTGTCCAAGTTCCAAACTGTGTTGATTACAACTGCTCTTTTCCCATTAATATCATAAATTGGTTATGATAGTCCCAGTTTTCTGTTCTAATCTCTTGATATTAAGTTTCATTCCTTGATAATGACTTGATAACACAGTGCAAACTGGTAACTTTCAGGTCAGTAGAGTGGTAAATCTGCTCTGTTTTTTCATCTCAACTTTAAAAGAGCAATCCAGACACCTGAGGATACAGTACCTTTTGTTGTCGTGTGTGCTCTCATGTGCACAAACTCATACATGTTCTGAATATGCATGCCTATAAGAGGTCTTGTGACTTTGGCAGTGATGCACCTTAGGCAAACTGAAGTCAATAACACATAACTCTAAAGAGCTATTTAAAATGGGGGATTTTATTGAACACAGAAGAATCACAATATACACTGTAATTTTCTTGTGGAATAGCAAATAGTATGGTAGTTCCTGCTAATGTATGTAACATATAAAATACAGACAGCTATCTAATAGAGTACAATTACTTTAGAATGGGAATCTTGCAAGGCTGAGAAGTTTTGTTTTTTTTTAAGATTTGGACTCTATAGTATTTTCCGTAATGCACATACACAGTGAGATAGGAGGGGATGATGGAGGAGCTGTGATATTCAGGGAAAATGCTCGCCAAATATAGATTTTTGGGAGCAGCAGAAGTTATCTTTCCTTGGTCCTGTTAGATCTTCTTGGGGAGAAGCTAGGGTGTCTTGTGATTGAAGTAGGTTAAAAAGCAGGGAGGGAGGGAGGGAAAATCCAGATTCTCTAAGCCAAGACTTTAAGGAAAATTCTCTGGCCAGGAATTCATGTTTGGCGGCAGTTTCTGAAAGAATGATCTCAACTTGAAAGGAGTCAGACAAAGGCCTAGACAGTGATTCAGCTAGAGACCTGCAGAGATGGAGGGCAGGCACCTTTTTTAGGAGACAAAGCTCCTGGTTGAAGAAGGAAACTTCAGCTTTCTCCCAGAACACTTTGTGGTCAAAGGGGGATGCCAATCCTTCCCCAAGAACAATTTTTTACTGGGGGAGGGGGAATATGGAGTCTTTATAAGGGATTGAGGAAGGAATATTTCACAACTTTCTACTGTCTCTGAATATTGCATAGAGATTATTGCTGTACTTTGACTGACATAGAAGTGATGAAGTATTCACCCTGTGTCCCCAAAGTGATCTTTTTATCATTTTTATTTCCTGTAATCCATTGCTTTGTGAACTGTAGGATATCATACTAGGAAAGAGAATGTTACCTGAGAGTATTCAATTGTATCTGAAAGTGTAATCAGTCAGGGCATATGTGATGGTAGTATTTCGTGTTCAGTACCTAGGATTTGACAGGAGAGGCCTTCTCAGCTAACTCTTCTCTCTCCTTGGCCAGATAGTCAAGTGGACAGCACAAACACACATCTTGTGAGGTGTGTTGCACAGAAATGCAGACAGGCTGCAACACCTTGAATAGCTCCTTTAAAAGTAATAAAACCTACAGACAATTCACTGCCCAACTGACTTGGAAGGCATCACTTCTCCTCTGTCAAAAAAGCCTGTAGACCTGCCTCCTTATGCTGAAGAGGGGAAATACTTAACTCAGAAAACAACTGGGCTGACAGTATGGCTAATACAGAGGTAGTGGTTAAACAGTTTTTTTCCCCAAAAAATTATAAAATTATTGAGTACTTATATAGAGATACAGTTATACCCAGTTAATGAAGTAGATGTGTTTATGGATTTACTTTAACACAAGATTTGGTACCAGAGGCAGAAGCAACATGGAAAGTCTAAAAACCTATACCACACATAAAGAGCAACTCAACATGTTTTAGAAATCCCCTGGCAAATTAACAGTATGCAGGCAACCAGGTCAGGTTAACTGTGCATAAGTAAACAAAAACATTTTGAACCTTCCGCTGACTTCCTCTAAAACATATCCAAGATAATTTTTTCTTTCATCAGCTTCTACTTTTCTTATGACTTCCATTTTGGTGAACAAATGTATAGATCTAAGCTCCATCCATCCATCCATCCATCCATCCATCCATATATTGGGGGGGGGGATTGGTGAGGTAGGCTACTACTGTTCCTTTTCTTGCTCTTTGTCAGTTCATGAATGCTCACAGTAAGGGATTCTGGAGGCAGATGCTATTTACTTTGCTTGTTATAGGCACCTGTAGTAGGATCAGCTACAGTAGACCCCACTCTTTCCCAACTCAAGCTTTATTGCATTGTTTACCACAGGCATGCTGCTGTAACCTGGCACTGAAAGTCTCCATCTGTCCGTCACCATCCTCCCAGTGCTGATGCTGCTAAAAAAACTTTCAGCTAGACAGAGGATAAGGAGGAAAAGAGAAGACTGAGTGTGCATGTCTTTGTAAAAAGGAGCCTCTTTGTTAAACAGCATATAATCTGTATTTAGGAGATAACAGAAATAATATCTCAATTGCACCTCTTTTCGATACATTCAGGCTATGAAGCAAACAAACTTATAGGACAGGGGGAAGTTACTCCTAGGAAGAGTTGAGAGATGAGATCTTTTTTGAGCCTTATTTTAGTTAGAAATTAGGAAAACTAAAGGTGTTGACAGTGAATGTACAATTGTAAGGGATAAGGCATAGCGTGGCCTCCTTGTCCAAAGTTATCACCCCTTTTCATTTACTCCATTCTATAATTGATCAGATCAGTCTGTTTTAGATTTCTTCAGGACTAGGCATTAAAAGGGACCCTCTCCTTGTTTAGTATTTCTCTGCTTACCTCTCTTATATTGAAAGCTAATGCGCAGTCCAACAAGAGATCTGAAGATTCATTATTTTCCTCAAGGAAGTTTTTGGGACTGAGGTTGCCCTTCCTTTGCTATGTAATTGGCCGTTTCTTCCCCAGTGAAGCCTAAACCCCACAAGTAGTCTTTGTTTAGGTGCTGCTTTCAAGCTTGGGAATGTCCTCAGAAGCTGCACTAGGATGCTAGGATGCAGTCTAGATTAAAGTGAATTGATAGTTCAGATAGATCTTATTTCCTTAGGGGTGAGTTCTTGGAATACCAAGATCCCACTGAGAATGACTTTTTGAGTTCTCTGTTGAAGAATAAGCAGGAGGCTGTTTTAGGCAAGCCTGAAGCATCACAGAGCAAATTACTTAATGTAATGAGACTGTAGCAGTTAAAAAAAAGTGAAAAGAAATTGTTCACAGGTAGAGTCTGTTTAATAACATTTCCCCAAGCTAAGGAAACTAAAAAACCTGTGTGTTCTCTTCAAGTCTTCACATACCTTTGAGTTTTGTATCACCCACAAGGTCTTCTTTAATATCTGTGCCATCAGTTAAAGATTTCAATCACTCTGATTAATTGCTATATAAAATCCCACTCAGTTGCAGTTTAGAGCTAAGAGCTCAAAATCCTTTGCCTGGTAGTTTCACTTTCACCTACATTTATTTATTTTTTTAAAACAAATTTGCCTTTCTTTTTTATGAAGAAATGTGGAGGGTTAGTAACCTCTTTTTTTTTTTGTTAATGAACTGGCTGAAATTCTCACCTACTTTGGGATGTATTGTGAAAGGACCACTGTTGTGTAAAACATCAAACATACATGGGGCTGATGGTTAGTAGAGAGGACGAGGATGTTCTACATTAACTTCTGTAATGAAGAAGGGACCAGTGAGGGTACAAGTCTCCAAGTCATGAATGCATGGCTGAAGAGGTTGCTGCAGAATATTTATGTTTGGGTATTAGGTTGTTTTCCTACAGTGGAACAGCGATGGTTTTTCACCCATATCTCTTTAGACTGACGGACTGAGGGTTCTTTGGTGTTTCAGAGCTACCTTTTTTCTGTTCGGAGGTCCCCTTCATCACCCTCTGGTCAGCCAAGTTTATGATCAATGATGTAGTTCAAACAGGTAGAGTTAGCATAAACACTCCACTTAAGCACTTGTAATGTTGGGATCTCAGGATATTTATATGGGAGAATGAGCAGGCTCCTTCTTATTCTTTAAAGGTATTATATTAGGCACATAATAGACAAAGATAGATATACAAGTATACACTCCCTTTAGAGATTAACATAGACTTCCCATTGTCCAGGCACATATCTTACTGTTAATTTGACATTACATGTAAGAGGTTACACATCTTACAGCATATTAGTATCTCATAAAGTGCTATCTCATAACCAGTATGAACCTGTTTTTTGCAAGGAATGTTTCATCAGATTTCCTACATACCTTAGCAAACATTCATTTTCAGACATTATACATTGGTCTCATGCTTGTAGGGAATTACCATCTTACCTAATACTGGAGCATATTCCATATGTGGAGGAAATACAGTGGCATTCATAGAAGATAATAAATTTTCTTGGGCATTACCACTCATTGCAACATCCATTATAGTTACAATGGGAATTTATCTGTTAGTGTAAGTATCTTCAAGTTATGACAACCCCATGAATTTCATAGGGTTTTCTTAAGCAAGGAATTTTCAGAAGTAGTTTTGCCAGTTTCTTCCTCTGAAATATAGCCTACAGCACCTGGTGTTTGTTCATTGGCAGTCTCCCATCCAGGTACTAATCAGGTCTTAGGGTAGCATCCAATATCAGATAGGATCTGGTGCTTTAGAGTATTTAGCTGTGCTGCAGGCCTTCATGTTTTTTCTAGCTTATGGTGATCCTAAGGTGAACCTGTCATGGGAGTTTCCTGTCAAGAGTTGTTCAGATGGTGGGTGGCTTTTGCCTTCGTCTGAGGCTGAGAGAGTGTGACTTGCCCAAGGTCACCCTCTGGGTTGCCATGACCAAGCAGGGATTCAAACCCTGGTCTTCAGAGTTGTAATCTAGTGCTCAAACCACTACACCATGCTGGTATTTAGGCACTATTTATCTATCCAGGTAAGAATTAAATTATTATTATAACCAGTTACAGAGATTCTCTCTTCCTTTCTCTTACCAGCAAGGACAGCACTGTCAACATATTAGCATATTATTGTTACAGCCTTATCCATCTGGAGACTGAATCCATTTGGTTTGGGGTTTTTTCCCCCCATGATTCAGTGGCTTCAATTTTGCAAAATATAAACCTAAATCAGCATTCACATCGTTCCAACAGAATTCTTGTCCAGTGATTACCAGTTTAAAATATCTGAAGATAATTATTGACAATGCCTCTTTAAACAAAAAGTCAGAGGAGCTCCTTGTTTGCTTTTCCTCCAATCCATGAATTAACTTTTTTTTTCTGGAAGATGGCAGGACAGCAAGTATGATAAGCAAGCATCTAGACTTTTCTAACTGGTTTCAAAATTATTTTTCAACAAGAAGCTTCAATTTTAGTGAATAATTTTCTCCATATCAGTGAATATAGATCTTTTTTTGCCCCATCTAACCATGAAGCAAAAATATTTTTTACCAAGGTATGGGTGAGTTAATTATTCTAACCTCTATGGATATTTGAGAGTTGGTATCTATATTATCAGTTTCCTGTTTCAGGACTGTATTTCTTCCCATTTTGACTCATTCCACCTATAAATCCATGGCAGACTACCTTAATATTCTTGCCAGTATTTATATTCCTCCCTCAAATTTATTTAATTACTTAGCAGTTTCACCATCTTTTTAGCAAGTCTTTTTTTTTTTTTTTGCTTTTGATTATCTGATTGGTAATGGTCTTTCAAAGACTTCATCTTTAAGACTTCTTCCCTTATGGACTTTTCAGGAAATCTAAACAATTGTTTTTCTAAACAATTAGAAAGGAAATGTCTTGGAGGTGAAGATGTTGAGAGGAGCTGTGAATTGTTTCCATTCTTTGACTAATTTTGCAAGATTTTATTAACTGATATTACTCTGCTCGTTTTGTCTTTGGAGAAACATTTCCCTTTAACTACTTACAAGTAAATATTGTAAAACCTCCTTGAACTTCACCTTGCATGCCATAGAATCTTGTTTAATTATTTTCATGATTTTATAGGACTGCCAAATCTAAAAAAACTCTGGTAAAACTATCTAGATAATATTATGAATTCAAAACAAAAGTGGCCACACAATAATTTATCAAATTGAGCTCCTTTTGAAAGGGTCGTGCATTTAAGACATTTTGGCTAAGAGTGGTCTTACTGAATGGAAGATTTGAGTTAATCTCCAGTGGAAAACCATGTATTAACATTTGGGGATATTTGGGAATAGATTTTGGGTAATCCTGCTGCCCTTGATTTTTTTGGGGAGAGATTGTTGATGCTCGGATTTTTATTGACGATTGGACTAATTATTCTCTAAACTATTTTCAGAGATAGGAAGTAACTAAGTAAAAATTATCAATTAACTTGGAAATTTTCTAACAAAAGGGCAACTTACCTATTTTCAATTTAATTTTTAAAGTTATTTTTAAACTAAACTGATATACTTAAGTTATAATGTCACCATTAATTTAGTTCCAGGACTGAATTATTAATTACTGGAATGAGAGGCAGAACTAGAAAGCTAATGAATTTTATATTTTCATGCAATTTTTTTTTTTTACCAAAAACTTAGTTTGCTTGAATTTTTGCAAAATTACCTGTTGCTTTTTTTTCTAGTCCTTCAGAGTTTGCATTTAGATTACAAAGTTAGATTGCAAGATCCAAATCACTTATTGTAGTTCATGATTAGAGTATGATGTTTTAGTTAATTCCAAGATTAAAAGAGTTTAAACCAAAAGGTTAAAAGAGTTTAAACTAAAAGGCAGTTTCAGAGGGGATGGTCTTCTTTGCACTGAAATGATCAACCTGTTTTGTGCACCATAGAAATTCTTTATCTGTCCCAGGAGAGTGAATTTTTAAGTTATTAAAGGCCTAAGAATTTTTCTGGAGTGCCCTTGGGAAACAGTGTGGATGGGTAAAACGGTTATGAAGAAGAGAAAAAGGGAAACCAACACAATTTTGATAGGATGGATGAGAAATTTAGGTTTTAAAAATGTATGTGTCTGTTTCTCTCTCTCCAAAGTTTGAAATAGGAAGGGGAATGAGTGGGAGAAAAATGATAATTGGCATTTTGCAGCTTTTTTTCTGGTAAGTCTTTTAGTACAGAAATTTAACTTAAATTTAAATGGAATTTGATAAAAACATAATAGTTATATCTTGCCCCTTCTAACTTACAGGTAGTTGAATCCTTTTTTAAAGGGTTATTAACTGTAACCCCTTTCCACTGATTTTCCTACTTTTCCTTCTTTGATAGTTTTTCCTTCTTTTGTACATCAGCCACATGATCTGTAGTGAAACATATGATTGATTTGATAAAGTATACTAAAGCTCCAGGAGGACTCTTTCTCCTGCCCTTCCTTGATTGTTTAAAACAGATTCTCACTGGTGGGCTCTTGTCTTTCTAAATTATTCACCCATATTCAGTATGTTTAGTTTCTTCAGGGTGGAAATTGTCTTTGAAATGGTTTCTACTGTGTCTTTTAAAAGAGCAATTCATTTTTTCCTCAGAATTATAGACCAATTAATTTGCTGGATAATATATGATACTTTTCATCTTGATGTCGGAGGAGTGGATGTCAGCAGTATTTTGTATGAAGAGAAGTTGGATTTAGGAACTCCTGTTCTAGTATTGATCATTCCTATTGTTTGATCTTGCTGGGAAAATGATTTAAAATAGAGCAATACTTTTAACGGTTTATTTATTTGTTGATTTTCATAATTTGTTGATCTATCATCAACTTTTGATCCAAGAGATATGAATCCTTTTGGACTAAATCATTTGATCTTGTTATAGATCCTAGATTGCTCATCCTGTTGTGAAGAAAGTACAGAAATATTGCTGCAAAAATTAGACTAGTGAGGAATGAGCTTTCCCCAACAGTGAAAGACAGATGGTGTGTTCTGGCGTCCTTTGTTTTTCATGTTTTTGTTAAAAATTTGGTTCAGTTGCATTTGACACTAGATGCGTGTCTACTTGACACAGAAAATAGGAAGGTCAGTATTCTTTTCTGAAGATTAAATTTGACAGAGTTGGTCTTGAAAGTAAATAGAACAGCCATGACAGAATGAACAGCTTGGTATTAATTATACTAAAACAAAGGAGGTTGTTATTTCGTAAGCAATCCCCCATACTGATATGGTCAATTTCACGTAACACCATTCAGCAAGTTAAATTATTTAGTCATCTAGGGTTGTTTCTGGAATGCTTTGGAAGGCCCAGCAGGATGCCGTTTTCATCAAAACAACGTGTACTAGAGAGTGAAGTTCTAAAAGTGAAGCATTGGTTGTTTTGGCCTTTAAAATCTCTTTGTCTCAGCCTTTTTTCCCCTGTGTTATACTTTGCCAAGCTTTATCTTTAATCTGTCTTTGGTTCAGGAGATGGTCAGTGATCATTTTCCAAACAAAGTGCAGGCTCAACCTATTTGTACACTGCTGCTCATGACCAAGTAAAAATGGATTGGCCTTCTGTTTAGGATGGAATAGAACAAAGGCTTCTGAATATTCAGGATAGAACTTAACACTTTTCAGGATAAAATGTAACACATCATGACTATTTGTGAAATTTATGTCTCTCCCTTATATTTTCAAAGGAGAGCGGCTCCTTTACAGACATGCCAAAGAAGTGGACTTATATCCATGAACGCACATGCAAAAATAAAAACAAGTTAGTCTGAAAGGTACTGCCACATTTAGTCTGTTTTCTCCCACTTTCTCACTTCTTTTCAGCTGGAGGTGCCAGTTGTCAGCTGACTCAAATCCAGCAGGTGTTTATATTTCAGGGTGCATCCAGACTAATACAGACCAGAAAGATTTTATTTCTTTTCTTTTTGATTTTGTTTTGGAGATCCATACATTTTCTGCGTATCCTAGAATGTCCTCTCTTAGCTTCCAGTATAATCAGACACTTTTTATACCGGATTCCAAGTTTGGTTTATTTTAACGCAGTATAAAATTGGAAAAAATAGGAACAAAATCTGGGACTTTTCATTCAATCTGGATGCTCCTTCAATTAAGTCATTTCATGTTTGGAAAATCCTTCCTTACCATTATGTTAATTCTCCTCTCTTCTGAATTTTCTGGATTGTAGCCATGCATCACATGAGATCACTAGAAAGCCATGTTTGGGATTTTATTTAATTTAGTTTTGCATAGGAATGCTTTACAACATGAAGATTTAAAGATCTTTGGTTCCTTAGAAGATTATGCAAAGAAGTTATCTTTGGAATAGTATTGTCTATGTTATCAGGAGAACTAAGGATATTATTCATTGTGGCCTAAATCCAGTTTTTACTCCTTGAACTTACCTATCTCTTGACTTACCAAGTTCTCATTGATCCAGTGTTACCACATTCTCAGTGGCTCTACCATAGTTGACGTAACAATTTTATTTAGGTTTATGCTATCTGATGTCTTCATAATAAGAATACATATGAAAAATATTTGACTTTATGCTCAGGAAGAGTTTTGCTACACCTATTGAATTCAACTGTTGCTCGATAATGGAATAATATGATATCTTGCCTGTTTCCTTATTAGCTCTTACAGCCAAGAAATTGAGAACTAAATGTGTTGCTCACCTCTGAATGTTTCATTTGTTTACTTAGACAATACAACTATCAGTATTGCTATATTTTATGAAAGAATTTTAATTTTTTCTACCAACACCTGCTTTTCAGGAGACGTGGTGACAGTTTAGATTTTTTTGTGAATAAGAAGAAAAATGAAAGATAGCTCCTTGAAAGCCCAGTCTTCTGGCAAGGTTTTGAATGCTAGAAGCGGCCTCATTGTTTGTGTCCTTTACTATTTATACTGTAAAACTACAAAAATGGCTTTAATTAGTCCTAACTATGCTGTTGGCTTTTGTATAGCAGAAAATTATCACTGAGAATTGGATTGAACACATCAATTAATTTTACATAGGGTAGTGAGAGGCTGCCAAATGGTACGGACTTTGTTATTACTGACCTGAACTGGAGTTGAACCAGAAACCTGTAATTGAAAGATTCTATAGCTGACCCCTTACTAATCCAGTCCCACCTGCAGGTCTTTATTACTTGAAATACACAGAAAATCACATTAGACACAGGTATGCCATGCCAGATTTAGTGTCCTTTCCAGGAACACAGCAGTT
This sequence comes from Cyclura pinguis, assembly GCA_030412105.1. NCBI lineage: Eukaryota > Metazoa > Chordata > Lepidosauria > Squamata > Iguanidae > Cyclura > Cyclura pinguis. Next base: position 172,478,735 of record CM059599.1, read on the forward strand.
TGTTAATATAGCTCCATGCAAAGTAAATGTTCATTTCTAATCTTTCCCTCCTTTCCCCCTAGAATGTAAATTAGCAAACCAAAACAAAATGAAACAAAATCTTCATATGTTAATATCTTATGATTTGCCATGGTGAAGGCAGCTAAACATCTAAGAACTCAAGTCTGAGCAAACACATAGCTTGCAGGTGAGGTTTGGCTGTGCAGTTACCTGTATTTTCCAGTGAGTTTACATAATGCTGCTGGCAACGGGCAGATGTCACACATGATAATTCTTGCTGCAAGAACACTTAAAGGAATGAGTTTGAATTACAGTCCACATATGTAAAGCTAAGAATTCTCAGTTGCAACTAGTAAACTAACAAGTGACTCAAGTCACATGGAGGAGAGGATCCAGGATTCTTAATAGGTAGACATAGACATTAGCTTCTTATCTTCAAGACCAAGTGTACATTGTCATGGGGCTTTTTTTTCTTTCTCTAGTCTGAATGTGCTCATTCACTGCATCCAGCTTCCTTATCTCATGCATTGCTTAGTCTGCTGAAACTCTGTTGATCTCCAGCCAGGTCCCTCTTGAACTTCCTTGAACATACTTTCATAGGGAGACAAAGGAGAAATAAAAAAATGACTAAATCTCCATAGTGGGTGGTAATGAAAACCTTTCAAGCATAGGACTTTCCCTCTGCTTGTCTTCCTTTCTTCCCAGAAAATGTTCCTCAATAAATACAAAAATGGATACAAGGATTTCTTACACAAAATGTGGTTGTGTAAGGATATATGTGATTCTTCTCAATATATTCACAAAATGAAGGTAAAAAAAAAACCATTATTACAAAGTTTGGCTTTTGAAAAGTAAGCTTAATTTTGGCTTAATTGGTTGTCATGCATCTCACGTTGTAAAAGCATGAATTCTGTGTAAATAAATGATTAAACTAAGAACAATACAATCATGCATGTAGAACATATAGCTTAACCTTGGATGGTGGGTGAAGAGAGAGTATAAAATATGTATGCATTAAAATGTATAGGCTTTGTTACACATACACATTTGTTTTTATCAGTTCCTTAATTTTTTATGCCCATATTTCAGACCTTTTATTTGAAAAGATGAAAAACTAGGACTGTTTTTTTAGAGCTTAGCAGGAAAACTTCCCTCTGTCACTCCATATTCTCCTGTCTGAGAAATGTTCTTTGCCAGCTCCTAATCCACATCTCCAACACCCTCTCTGCAATGTGAGCTGTACTTACAACAGCAAAAGCTGCATCATTCATGGATTCCCCAACCATGGTTTTGCATTCCAGCATGAAAATAATCAGTACACCATAATAGTCAGTGGAGCAGGGAGAGATGAAGAGGGAAGCAAGGGAAGGACTAACTCTTCTCCTTTCCCCATTTCTCTTGCTGTTATTTGCCAAATAAAGTAAGGGGAAGGTGTTTATTTTTTTTAATTAACCGGTAACATCAAGGGCTTTTATGAACAAGGAGAGTTGAGACAAGCAAGACCAAGATTTTTGAATCAGGCATGAATTTTGCTTCAAGCTAGGGAAGAATTTGGAATTTTCAAGACTTCACCTCAAGTTCAAGGCTGGTTTTTATGAATTCTTAAGTTCTACATCTGATCCAGGCCCATGATTTTTTTCTTTTGATGGCAGTCCTTTTTAGACACCCAGTGAATCTGAATCATGGTTGCACCTGCTGTTTGTGCTTCCAGCCTCTTTTTATTCCGCCAACACAAGTATCTGAATTCAGCTTCCGTATCTGTAGTGTTTCCAATCACACCAGGAGAGCTTGCATATATAATGTTGAAAAAATTGGAACCTGTCCAATTGTCCTGGCCTTATCAAGACAAAATAGAACTAGAATGACTGCTGCCAAGAGCTTATACCACTTCATCTGGTAACTTCTGTGCATGCTTACTGAAGGTCTGGAATGGTTGATCTAGAGGAGTCAGGTTACCACCTTTTTATTTTAGTTGTCAACTCATTACGTGTGCCATTTATTATTCTTTCACGCTTTCCCCCTTAGAAACTTAATAATGACTGTAAAGCTCCTTTTCTTCTGACAGCTTCTGAATGAAAATCTGTATAGCATTTTTAGAGTTTCCCTTTTCATCATTTTGATTGTGAATTCTACATCTCTGCACCCGTGCACAGAAAGAGTAATGGACAATCTCATTGTCTCTGGAGACCACTGTGCTACCTTTTGTTCTATACAAGGATAGAGAGTTATTAACAGTACATTTTAATCAGCATGAATGTCTAGTGAAAGATAGTGGGTTCACTGTACCTATCAAGCTGAACACATTTTTAAAATGCACCCTGCATACTCTTTTTGCTTCAGGTGTTGAGAAAATAGTTGATTGCAATTTCTTAGTTTCAAAAACCAGTCTTAGCTTGTCCTCTGATCAAGTAAAGATATAGGATGTTCTTTTTTATAGCAAGCCATGCTGCATGATTAAACATACCAGGTTTTAACTTGTAAATACTTGATAAAAATAAATGGTGCAATCAACAAGATGAGGTGTGTGTAATGGTTTGCTGGGTGCGAAAACCTTATTTCTGAAAAATCAATTTGTGTGACTTTCATATGCTGTCAGAATGTCAGGTTGATGTTACATCGTTTTGGATTTTTAATGAAATGTACTGTGCATTAAAATCCATGCTATTTATCCACTTGTCGTGAATCCCTGGATATTTCCAATATTTAGAAAGAGAGCCAGGGTGGTTTTGGGGTGTTGGACTATGTTTCTGGGAGACCTGGGTTGCAATCTCTGCTGGGCCATGTGAAGCTACTAGGTGACTTTGGGCAAGTCATACTCTCTCAGCCACAGAGAAGGGCAAAGACAAATCCCCTATTGTAGCAAAAATGGGAGGAGGAATTCTGATTGCTGACCTTGAATAGGAGATAGGGGCTTCCCCCCAAATTCCCTTAATTAGAAACTGCCACTCCACCCCCCATTTTCTCTACACCTCTGAACAAATCTTGCCAAGAAAGCCCCTTGATATGTTTACCTTAGAGTCACCGTAAGTGGGAAATTATTTAAAGGCAAATGAGAACAACAACAACAACAACTGATTGTAACCTTAATTATTTCTGGATCTCAGTAGTGAAGTATTCCAATGGGTTAATTATGGCAAAAAAAGCAACAATGCTTTATTTAGTTCCCCCTTTTTAATGCATTTCCTAGCCCTTCACTCGCTGTGGCAGCCTGTGGCAGGGGCTAGGGTGCAAAGAATATTGTGGAGTGAGGTCTAGAACCTCACTGATCCCATTGTTCTAGTAGATGTTCTTGCCGAAGTTACGGCAAAAGAACTGAAGCTAAAGATGCATTGATCTGGAGGATTTTAGGGATATTGGCAATAGCAGTTGCCTGTCTATTATAATTTCTTGTTTATGTTCTCCTATGTGGTAATTTGTGTGTATTCAAAGGACTTGTGCATTTAACCTCAAAATGCATTTAATCTGAAAACAAATTCTTCCTCCCCGTCCTCCTCCTGTTTTTTTTTTTTTTTTTTTAAATCATGCTGGCCAGCTACCCTTGAATATATCCACCCTGCTGTCAGTTAAGGTATTCCTCATTTTTGAAGTTGGGAATTTCTAACGTAGCAGATATAACAGGCCTTATGTACTCTCTCAAAGTTTGTTGATTTAGTGTTTTTTTAACACATGCAGAGCTTCCAGATTGCTTTACAAAACAAAGATAAAATATGACAGAAAGAAACTGTTTATTGACCAATTTACCACAGCCCAAGAGAAAATGTAAAAATCAAATCAAAATTAACATTCATAGCAAGTGAAAGTAACAACAAATGGAAAAGTCAGGTGAGGTAAGAACTTTCTTTGCCTGGAGTTGCAAGATCTTAAGGTTGCCCATAAGCAAATTTCATTGACAAGAAAATTCCACAAAAGAGAGAAAAAGGAACCTTGCCTCTAATCAGCGTGTACCTCAGTGATAAGTGCATTCATGTAGCATTTTCATGCAGATGTTAAATTTTAATAGTTCCTGTGTTTGTGTCATGTTTCAGCCATTTTGTACTTTACTGTCATAACCTTATTGATGTCTCTGACCACCATCCCACTACAGGAACTGCCTTGCTGGGGGTCTAGTTGCATAAATTAACCATATTTGTCTGCCGCATTTCTGCGGTGGGGAAACAGAATGCATATATTGTGAAGATTATTGTGATTATCTTTTTTACTACCAAGGATTGTGGAATTAAATGGAATTTAAGTGTAATTTAATCAGCAATTTATTCCTGAATGAAATAGGATGTAGGCATCCATTACTCCTTCTGTAGCTTCAACTTTTTTTTTTTTTGGTAATGTTAATAGTTGGAGGACTCAACCACTTAATCAGGATTGTAACTGGTATAAAAGAAACTGTATAATGAGGCACTGACAAAGGAAAATTTTTCAGCCAAATGGTGTAAAGATGCACCTCTAGTCACTGCTCAGTTTAGCTTGTGAACCCTGGGCCCATGTGATTATCTTTAACTTGTATAATTTACTCATGAATGCCATTGTGTGGAAAATATCAAAACCTAAGTGTCTTTATAAAAAGATATTCTTAGGAAGGTTGTTACATTGTTATGAATTGTATTTGGTGTAGGCCACAGAATCTACAGTCTGAATTGACGTTACTTTTGAAATCAGTCAGGAAGTGATGAATGCATAGTTTTCTTTGTTCCATTTTTGGAGTATATCCTGAACAGTACCTCTTATTTCTAGCATATTCATTAATTAATATGTCAGTAAAAGTTAGATTATTGGCCCTGTCGGCCCTCCTTTTTAGAGTGAGCAAGGAAAGCTGTTTACTCATTTTAAAGGCCTTGCATGATGATATAGATCTGGCTTTCAGACTGAAGAAAATATTGAAAGGAACATAGTTGTCTTGACTGATTAGACACAGCAGGATTTCTGGGAAGCAGAAGAGAAGAGTTCTAGCAGAATATTAGGGTATTTGAGCACAAAACTTTAAAAAACAAACAAAATATTCTGCAAATGTGAATTTTTGGCTTAATGGACAATAATTTTTTTTCTAATTCAGGCTCTTTATGGCTAGTCCTCCAGTGATTTTTTAAAAATAAAAATGATTAGCATAGCATAGCATATTCCACAGTGAACAGCTTTATGCATGTAGCAAGTTTTGCATAGAAGGAAGTGCTAATCTGTTACTTAGTTTTGCTCCTGTCTACTGATTTAGCATCAACTAGCAAGGCCAGTGTACTTAGATGGGATGATAGCTATCATCACATCAATGTTAGTTCTTCCATCTGCTTTTAAAGCAGTTCTAGTTTCTGCTTTTCAGGTCTGTTTTGCTAAATCAAACTGTTTGTGCACTCATTACCCCCCTCCACCACTATGAATAGTCCTTCGAGGAAGGATTTACACTTTTTGTAGGATGTATACATTATCTTTTTACAAGCAAAAGGAATGTCATATTGTCTGGTCAGGAGCATGTTTAAAAGCTGACTACTGTGCCAGCGTCACATTATGTGCTACGTATGTCTCCAAGAGGATCAAAACATACACGGGGTACTATAACCTTTACATGTCAGAGGATTCATTAAACTGGGATGAGGGGTAGAGATTTGGGCTACTGAAGCAGGACTGTTCAAGTGAAGTGCCAATTATTTTTAAAGTACATATCAATTCAAGCTTTAATTTAATTCAAGTTTAATTCAAGCTTTAATAGTCCTATAATTTTAGGATTACTAAGAAATTGCTAAGGAATATAGGGAAAGAATGTTTCTTTTGTCAAGAGTAACACTTTTAACAAAAGCTTTGTTTTAATACCGTACAATGAAAGATATTTGAGAGGCTTTGTGCTGATTGTTCAAGACATACAAGACCAAGAAACCTTACTTTGCATCTAGTTGAAAACATCATTCTATCAGAAAGCTGATACAAAATGTGGCTCAGCCTGGTGTTTGGAGCTGTTTGCAGATTTTCACATGGCATTATAAAGTGGCTGTCTAGACTTAGAGTGTTTTGGCTCTTGAGATAAATGGATGCAGCAGGCCGGGTTTGGTTTCCTCTAACCTGTTTTCAGTATCATTGAGATGGGTTCTGCTGAATATGCTGGCTTGACAAATTCGGCTTTTGCCATTTTATGTAGCCCCAGAAGCCTTTATAATCAAATATCATCTTGCATGTTTAGTTTTTTTTTTTTTAAATAAAGGTTTAGGGTATGAAGGATGTCCAAGAATGACATCCACAGTGAACATACTAAGAAATATTGCAAATCAAAGAACACTCTTGTCAGTTTTACTGCTGGGATTTGTTAATCTTCAAGTACTTTCCCATTATCTCTGTGCTTGCTGTAGCTATGTGTGGTGAGAGGAGAAAACAATGCAGGAATTAATGGCTTATAACTGAAATGCTGTACCTCTTCTGTGCTGAAAGGAGCAGGGCATGCTTATCCAAAATGCTGAACACTTGACTAATCCATGCATAAATAACTTTATTGGTGCTGCTAGTGGCAAAGCTTATTGGAACATGTGATCCTACACCTGTGTATTCATGTGTAGGTACCTGACCATCTACTGTTAATTTTCTTACCCTATGAATTGTTTTACATAAATTACAGTGTCTGTTATTGCAGTTCCACGGGATCTGCCTATGGCTTGCTTATGATCACATTCGCATGTAATATTCCAGGGAGGTTCATGGGACTGAAAATGAGTCCTGTAGTTGCAGCACTTTCAGAAGCTGCCTGATATCAAAGCATTGCTGTACTCCTTTTTGTAGCTCATGCGGTTCAGGTTGCAGGTGAACCCAGTTGTACAAAATCCAACCCAGCAGCAGCTGTGTAACTTAGAAACTGGACCTGACAAAACCCAAACATGAGTGCTTAGGAAGCTGTACAAAGAACTATCAGTATAATTGCTGTAAAATATTACCCTATGCACACATACTGCTTTCTCTGCTTTGCAGGTTTTCAACTAAATGCGAAGTGAGGTTTCCTGGTCTTGTATGCTGTGAACAATCAGTACAAAGCCTCTCAAATATCTTTCATTATATTGTGTAAGACAAAGCTTTTATTAAAAGTGTTACTCTTGACAAACGAAGTAGCCTTTTCCTATATTTCTTAGCAATTTCTTAGTAATCCTAAAAATTACAGGACTTTTAAATTAAAAGGAAGGCTTAATGTCATATGGATCTAAAATTCAGGTATCTGTATCTTAATGTGTTATATATATTTAGGCTTAAGTAAGAAAACTAGAGTGTATGTATTTTCACAGTTAAGTTGTGTGGCAGTGCTAAAGGCTAGTATATCTTCTTTAAGATTTGTCTCTCTGCAATGAAATAATAAAACTGCAACCATTAGGAAAATAAAGTAGATTGGATGCAGTTTTCCATGTGTGGAGTTCTGCTGATAGACTGATACATTCCCAGTTCTCTGTTCTTCCTGCAGCTTCTGACCACTGCCACACCAGACAGTCTTCCCTGGGGGATTGTCAGACTCTGTGAAAACAAGGGCAAGAGTGGGATGGTGTTGACTACCACAGTGAAAAGGCAGGGAGGAATTGTTAATGAAAACATCCTCACCCCTTGTGCTCATAGAAACCCCTCTGCATTCCCCAAAGAGGGCCTTCGGATATAATCCAGTCTGCCTGATCCTGATGGTTGGAAATATAGGGCATGGTCTGTAGTCACATATGTGTGGACATGTTGGAAATGTTAATATTTAGTTTTAGTTGGCTAAAGAAGATACAAGTCTGGGAATTGTTGTCTCCCTGGCTTGTTATACAATTTCCGCTTTTACTATCTAGTGGTGTTTACAAGCTTAATTTTTCAGAAATTTCGTAGGCTTGAGAATATATCTGTGTTGTTAACATTTGACACTGAGCTACAAGGAAAATGATAGTGAAGCGAGTTTAAAACACTAAGTAGCAAAAATTAGTACAGAAGCTATAATTTTGATGGGGATGGAATAAATTGTCAGAAGGTATGTGAGCATGACTGTTAACACAGTTGCACTCTTAGATTTAGATTGTTTGCTAATATTTCTACCTCTTGTCTTAATTGCTTTTGTTCACTTGTAGCTACATAATACTGAGAATGTGACTATTACTGAGTGAACAATAGTTTAATAGATGAGAACCTCAGTGTGCAATGATGTAATAGAGGGGAAAAATCTTTGAAACTAGTTTTTCTGAAGAAGATTGCACCCAGCTGTAAGCAAGAATGCCAGTTAAAAACTTTATCTCACAATCTCTCACTTTCTTCAGGATATATAGAACATGAATATTGCTTGCAAAAAATTTTAAATTTAACAATAATTTTCTGCTTGATACTTTATCTCTCTTACGTCTCTAAAGTCACTGGGAAAATAAATTCTCTGAGTGATACTATGGCTTGTGCCTGTCACAGAAATTATTTAGACAGTTGCCTAAAGCACATCTACCTGCTAAATTATGTTTGTGTCTGATATTGAGGCACTTATTTTGAACTGAAACAGTGAATACGCCAGGGCTGGCTTTTTGTCTAGGGGTTAATGTTACACACTGCATTCATTTTATCTGAAAAAATTGCAAGGAATGTCATGTTCACTTAACTTTCTACATGAAATCTCATTCCCAACATTATTTTCCAGGTGTAGCTGTGCACCTGGGCTTAGTGTGCAATGACATCTTCAGGAAGGCATGCGATTCATGGTTGGGAGGGAGGGTAAATCTTTGCTATCCTCTCAATAAGAACTAAGTAAAATGTACATATACCTTCAAAACACAAATGTGTGTTTAAACATATATTAAATTTTCATCTTAGCTATCTTGAAGGCTGAAGCTGTTCATAAACTACTTTTCCTCAGTAGACATTTGAAAAACGACAAGCTTAAATAGGACTTGCTTTCCTCTGTATTTTTTTTCTCTTAAGATATGGAACAAACTCAAAAATGAACAAACATGTTTAGCTTCTTTCCACATGTTTCCGCCCTGCAAAATACTGAGACCACAAGTTCAAGACATTTACCTCCAAACTGGCATGGTATTTTTAAATCTATGTTCATTTTTGCATAGTTATTTTATATTATTTTCCCACTTGGGTTAATTTTGGAAAAAAGCACAGATCTTGCTAATGTGCTTTGCCACTTAAAATCACAGGCCAGGCTTCCATTGTGAATTAGAAGTGCTGAGTCTGTGCTGTAGGGTCTAGCAGGTTGCTTTGTACCTCTCAATTTTAAAAAAAAGTCTGCCAGATATTTTCATCTTTCATGTTAAAACAAATTTCAAAGCCATTGCAAAATTCCCAGAGGTTTCCTCATTCCAAGGCAACAGGTTTGGCTACGTGACATCCCTTTTAAAATCAGTTAGAACTCTGCCACGTACACTCAGTTTCATACAGGGGTGGCTCCACTTTTGAGGGAGCTCTCAACAAAGGACACTTTGGTGAGCTAAGAAACAGAACAGCAATGAGTTCTAGGTAGCTTGGAGCTGCTATGTCAGAATTCTGCAGTGTCCATGAGTGATGTTACCTTGGGAGCACTGTCGAAAATTTAAATGGTAGCTCCAAAGCTCAGCATGCAATTCCCCAGGACAGGTATCCATACAGAACTAAACCCTGCTGGAGCAGTGTGGCCCGAACAGTTGGCATGGTGGCATCCTCCATCATGGTGGCACAAGAAACGTATTTATAAGAATACAAGAAAAGCCCTGCTGGATCAGACCAAAGGCCTTTCAAATCCCCAATTCTGTTCATAAAAGGCCAAGCGGGAGCTTAGGCATTTGTCCTACTCGGCAATGAATAAATAGAGAGACCCTGCCTCTGAAGGTGACATACAGTCAACCTTAGTAGCTATTGGTGGCACTACCCTCCATGGTCCTTTCTCCTTTTAAAGTGGTCCACGTTGACAGCCATCATTACATCTTTTGTTGGGAAAGTTGTTATTTAATGGGCATATATCATCAACAGAAAGTAATTCTAGCAGTTAAATCCAAACCTTCACTTTTGCTTTGGTCACAAAAGGAGAGTTTGGTTCATGAAATTATTCCTCTTTCCTTTTGTCCAAATGGATAACCAAGCCCATTGGGTTAAGCATAGGATGGTTATTTAGAGAGATCTTTAAAGATTTAGTTCCAATATGAAATTGTTTCTCTGAGTCAGCTGACATGTCAAATACATTTACTGTCTCCATACATAAAGTTACCAAGTCCATTGATATTTTCTGCTGTGTAATTAGATTGATTAAAGGAATTCCTACATACTGACAGTGTATTTGCTGTTTTAAGGAAAGAGTATGACTAATACAAGCTGTCCCTTTCATTCTCGATGGGACGCTAGTGGTCTCTTTCTAATTGACATTATCTGAGACTTGCTTAGATTTCTTGTTAATAAATGACTACTCTTATCTAAGTCAGCTTTGATTGATTGACTGAAGTTTTGTTAATCAGTGCTTTCTAGATTGTTGCCACTGGCTGCACGGAAATTCTTTAAAACTTAATCAATAAGCTTGAATGTTTGTCAAGACAAGAACAGAGCTTCATGCCAAATGCTGCAGTATGTCATAGTGCAGTTATTTCCTGCCTTAATTGCCATATAAGCCGTGATGTACTAAAATTACCTGCATAAACTTGCTCATCTTCCTAGTTGTTTAGCATGCATGTTTATCTTTCCTTAGATATTTTAAGGTATACTGGCATGTCAGGCATATAAAAATATGCTGAAGAAGACCTGGAGAACTTGTCAGCTGAAATTTCTAGAGAGGTATTGCACTGCTTGAGAGCTTAGAAAATGTTCTTTGCCTGCACTTACAAATTTCTACTTGATATTTTAAGATATTTACCTGATTTTGTAAAGTGCTGTGGCTTATAGTCAAGCAGATGGAACACATTTTTAAACCTTGAAAGCTAAGGCAGGGTGTCCTCCATAATGAGGAGTGCTTGACAGTTATGTATGTATGTGCATATGCTTTTAGTAAGATTTTTTTTATTCTGCCCTCTGTCCTGTGCTCCATTTCTCCTCTTTCCTCTACCTAATATATGACATGGAGATGCACCTCTGAGGATTTTGTGGCTGTGTAATACAATCAGTTTAGAACAGCTCAAAATACTAAGAGTTTTTAATTATGTGACAGAATAAATTAAAAGTATTTTATAAGAACAAAGACAAATTAGTTATACTATCAAAAGAACTGCAAAATCCATGGTGAATTACCTTAAAACTGATCACATGTTGGTATGTCTCATATGAATATTTATTTTGAATACATAAGGAAGTTTTCTCATATCATTTGTTCCTAGAAGTGCTCATTTTGTATTCTCACATCACCTGTATCTCATAATATTTTCTTTTTTTTTTTTTCAAATGTTTGCACCAAATATTCACTGTGGATTCCTCACATAGCCTTCTGTTTACATCTGTATGTTTCTTTCCCCATGCTGTTTTTGCTGCATTGCCACGTCAAACTAGACAAAAGACAGAGAAGGGAAGAAAGAGAGCAAACAACAATGGAGGAAGAAACAGACAAATATAATCATTCTTCTTTCATTCTCCTCATCATTTTTTCTGAGCTCCTTGCCTGCTTTCTCATTTAGGCTGCCCTGCCTGCCAGCTAGCTGGTTTTCCTTACCATGTAGCCCAGGGGAATCCAAGTCTAACAGCTCATGGTAGTAAAGGATCAGGAATTTATATTCATTTTGTAGGCCACATGCAGTCTCAGTTTTGAGAGAAGGGTGCCATATAAATAAAATAAAAATGAAGTTCAATGAAATAATATTTGCAATGTTACCTGGAAGCAGTGCTGGGCCAAAACTTGGATTTGTTTTCAGTTTCATTTTTGCAAATGAAAAATCTCTTCCATAAAAAGTGGCCTCTACAATACTTCCTTGGAACATAGTTCTCTTGAGCTTTAAATATTATCCTCTGTTGCTTTGTTTAATGTGTAAGTTGGGGGAAGCAACCTATCGTCCTCCAGATATTCTGGACAAGAGCTCCCATCAGTCCCAAGCAGCATAGCCACTCCTAAGTATTGTGGAAATTTAAGCTAGCCATATCCTTCACTTTACATAGGCTTTTCCTATTTGAAGGACTATCACAGGATAGTTCTCTGTTTGGAGAGCCAGTCAGTCCAAGACTGGTTTAAAGGTAAATAACTATCAGAAGGAAGAGTAAGAAGTCACCTAGAAGACTTAACATCCGGGTAATAGACTGACCAGGCACAAAGATAATCTGCTTACACTTTTCTTTGCAGTAGCAAGGTGTATTGCATTTCCATTTAAACTAACAGCAATTATTTCTAAATTCATGATTTGTATTTGCACACAAATGTCTGTCTTTTTTGTCTTCCCCTTTCTTCCTCTTCTTTAGTGATGTATTGTTTCTTTAGTTGGTAGTCTGTAATAATGATCTTATGGAATTTGTAGTTAAAATTTCTGAACTGAAGCAAAGCTGTGATTGTCTCCATGGACTTGAATGCAAAGGAGGGAAAAAACAATTTTATGTAATTTGCTTATCTATTTGACAAAAACTAAAACTAAACTCCTTCTCTAAATGTAGTTAGTGTATTCAATCTTCTAGGAAGTTTTCCTTCCAACCAAGAACACTTCAATCCTGCTAGCTGATTATTGGCAGTGATATCAGTTCCCATAATATAAACAAGTGGAGTTTTTCCTCTGCAATTTCTTCTGATTTTTGAATCAAGAATTTAATTAAACTGATGATACCTCTTGAGTATTTTGGTGTTTACCTCCACTGTACAAAGCCGTAGCATGGCAATTTAATGACAAAAAATGAATATAGTTGGGTTTCTATGTTCTGCCCTTTGTATTAATAACATACATTGATTTCTTCATTCCAGGAATAGAGTAACTATCATACATAAAGGTATGATGTAGTTGAGATGCCTTGCAGTCTCTCTTCTGGCACATAGAAGAGGAAGGAGTAGGAGAATGGAACTGAACATGACACACAGGAGTAAAATGATAAGACCTTGAGTTATATATTTAATCCATATTAGGCTGACTAGTTTTTCATGCTTTGGGGAAAAATTGCGATTTACGATGATTATACATATACCACTGTTTTTTCAGTCTATTCCATTCAGAAAGAGATTTTAATAATTCACCAACATTATCATTATTTTTGTTGTTGTTGTTTTATTTAAGCTTCCTGGTCTAAAGATTTTAAAATGTAGATAGATAAAGAAGTTTGTTTTTTTTAAAGTTTCCTGGAGTAGTTTAACTAAAATTTTAGTTATTTAACAAAATTTTGATAAACTCTTTTAAAAACTTACAGTATGAGTAAAATTAATATCTTGGAATGAACAGCTGTGATTTGGACAGCAAAAAGCACTTAAGAAGCATAATATTTCACCTTGTTTCACCTCATTTCATACAACTATGAAATTGCATCCAGGGCACACACTGTGCCTAAGTTAGGAAACATGTACAAAGTCTGATAGCCACCCACCCCGACAGACATCCTAGGACCATTCCTATGGCTACAGACTGAACTGGCTGGCCCGACAATTAAGCAACTGCCTCAGGCAGCTTACTCTAGGTGTCATGACATGGCAGTAAGTTGTATATTTAATTATTATTGCATGTGTTTCTCTTGCAAGGAAAAGGAGGAGATATTTGTGAGTACTTCTCCCTCAGGCACCAAAATAACTCGACTCACCTTAACTTGGGAAAGGGATACTTCTTGCAGCAAAATGTTTTTGACTGTCCCTACTATGGAAAAGGCAGACTTCAGATTCCCAGGATCATCTTTGTGTTTTAACCAAATCCTTGGAGCTACTAGCTGTAGCCAGTTAAAACAGAAAGATATTTAGAATGAGAAAAGGTGGGATTTTCAAACATCTTCTGTGTTGAGCCCTTACTCCTTCCACTCTAAAATCCATCTCTGGTCAAGTTTTTTTCATTTTAGCAATATAATTCAGGATGAGAAGACATGGTTTTCTTGCTGCTCTTATTATATAGCGATTTTGAAAAACTTGCCAATGTACTATGAATCAGTCAGATCTATTAGTAATGTCTGTTCTGGTCTTTTTTCTGGGCAGACACAATCAAAAGATTACCATGATAGTATGCCTTTCACATCAATCCATGTGAATCAATGGCTTTAGTTTCCATGCAATACAGCAGAAAAGAGTTATGAAGGCTGGAGATTTCTGGAGGTTCCAGGATCTCTATCGCTGGTCTGTAATAAATAGCTGGGGGGTCTACAATTTCAGGCTCTGTTTGGGAGGCTCAAGGTTTGAAACAGGGATATTTTGTGGGAACAGCATGCGCTGTATCCTTGAAGCATGAACTATCTCCATCTTGCAGAGAACACACGTGGATGGTACATCAGTGTTTCTCAGGTCTTTCAGATACCGTGGGAGAATTCAAAACATTGGATCAGCACATCTGAATAGTATTTTTTCCTAAGCTATTCTCTGATCATGGTTTGCCAGTTGCTGTTATTTGCTATCAAGTTGGCTTCAATTTATGACTACCCCATGAAAGAAAGACTTGCAGGAGTTCCTGTCATCAACTCCCCTGCCCAGGTTTTACAAGTTTTGGGACCATGGCTTCCTTAATTAATTCCATCTGTAATGTGGTCTTTTTCTTTTCCTACTGTCTTCTGTTTTACCAAATGTTAGTGTCTTTTCCAATGAGTCATGTGTCCTCATGATGTGTCCCTTGTATCATAGGCTCAGTTTAGACATTTTAGCTTCTAGTTCAGGCTGAATTTGTTTTCCTTAATGTATATGTTATTCTGGCTTGCTTATTGTATCTGTTATTCTAATTTTAGTTTTTTGTTCATTAAATGAATACACTGATTCATGCCTTGAGCAGCTGTACAAGAAAGTTTTTAAAACATGTTTTTAATTGAAGATTCTATTTACCAAAAAGAAAAAGAGAGAGAGAGAGAGAGAGAGAGCAGAGCACTTCAGTAAGCTTAAATTACTTAATGCTGCATATCCTCTGAAATGTAATCACTTCCAGATGGAGCAATTCATACTTCTCAGGGAGTGTTAATTTGGGAGTAGATACGATGTTCAAGCAAATGAATCTGAGAGCACCCTTTTAGATAGCAGAACCAGAAGTCCTTAAAACTTAAGGAGTCTAAGTTTGAAAATGTAGTTCAAAAATACATTTTATTGAAATGGCTTGCATTTAACATTGGCTGGTTTCCTAACCTAACTGGCCCTCTACTGTTTTCATTCAGAAGCACCTTATGAGATGACACTAAGGAGGAGAGAGGAGGCAATGCAAAGGGAATCTTGGATTTATCATGGGAATGATAACACTGAAACAAGTGCCTGTGAACTTCTCGGAGAGTGTTTTGCAATGGCATTTGGATATGTTCTTCCCTCAGATCAGTAATACTTTCTTTGGTGGTGGGGAAAGACCCTGGAATGTCTGTAAAAGCGCATTATTGTCTATTTCACCTCAAAATTTTCCTTTGTTCAGTGTATCTAACGACATTTTTCGCACAAAAAATAAGTGAAGGGTGAGGGAGTAGTCCATACCGCTTCTTCACTATAAAACTATGATTTATACCTGTGCAATACAATCTTAAAATCATTTTTATTCTGTACATTGTTTCAGATTGATCAAGCTGATTTTATTTTATATCACCCTGAGACTTTTAGATACAGGTTGGGATACAAATATTTTAATAAAAATAATTAATTTAATATTTCTGTGCTTTAAGCAAAACTTTTTTTTTTTTTGGTGTGACATCTAAGTGATTTAAAGGTGAGAATGGATCAGTTCAGCTATTCAGCCTCAAGCACGTTCATAGACAGACAGACAGATAGACAGATATAAATATGTATATTGAAAAAATGGTCATGACTTTTAAAAAACCTTATGTATAAAAGGAGATCCATGAAGTTCTCAGTCTTTGTTGTTTTTCTTCTGCATTCCAGAGTTGGCTTCAATCACACAGAAGACCATTGCTGGCAACTTTGAAACATTATAACATAAGCAGGCTATAATATAGCCAAGTTTGAGGGCAACATTATATACATAAGCAGGCTATAATATGTCCAAGCTTGAGGGCAAACAACTAGCGATATTGTCAAGACTGCCCCTCTAAGTTTAAGTAACTGTATCTAATATATATTTTAATCTACAAGATAATGACTCTTCAGGAAGTGGAGTTTCGTTTACCATTTGAAACTTATGTAAAATTAATGTCTATTTTTATGGTGATGAATTACTTGAATTAAAGTCTGAAGCAGACTTAATAATATCTAAAATAGTTCCATTGATTTAAATAGGTCTGTTCTAAGTATGACTAAGTCTGGATTCAGTGTAATCTCTGCTAAGTTTTCCTTCTTACTATTCTTTTATCAGATTTTTTAAGTTTCTTTTTCTTTCTAATGTAGAATGATTGAGATTTGGATTTGCTGCACATTTACTTGATTATGCTTCATACATATTTTGCATAAACATCTGCTGATATGCAAGTCAATTGGAACCTAAATATAAATTGATTGCATTGTGTATAGTTTTATTTTTTCATACTCAGTTGAAAAAAAATGTTAATATTGTTTATGCATATTGTATTATGGAATATGCTGCTTTAGAAAACAGCAACAACCGAAGCCATTTTTTACTCTTCTGTACAATATAACTTAGTAGTAAATAAGTTTTGAAAGCTTAGGATACTGAATATATTCTTGTACCGCTCAAATGCTGTGAGATCTATGTATAGTTAATGGTGTGTATCCAATCATCTTTCCAGGTATCTTTTTCTTTCCTTTCTATATTCATGAGATGCCACTTCAGTAAACCATGTGAAATTTGTAATAACTCTTCTGGTGCAATAATTTGAAAATATAGGAACCCACATTATCAAGGACGTAAAAAGGGGCAGTATAAAACACCACAATAACTTAATACAACCATTATGGAGCAAATGCCAGAACAAATAGAATAAATAAATCAGACATTGTATGAGATTGCCTCAGCTTATTAAGATACCCTTCTCTGCTAATACTTTGTGTATTCAGCATATATGTTTGTTTGCCTTTCATTGAGGACACTTTTCTTAAAGTACAAATTGGGAGTTAACCAGGGAATGGCTGGATTACTCTTTGGAGGGTTCTGTTCTGGTTAGAAATCAGTAAGGGATAGGTGTGGAGAAGGGAACGTGTGATAATTATCCATTATGCATTGGGGACGTGACTGGAAGGTCCTCCCCAGCATTGGCATGTGTAACGATAGCATACTACTCTGCCTATACGATTACTGTACTGTAGTTCTGGTTTCCAAAGGTGATAATCAGCCATAAGTTTTGTGTTTCTTGAAAGTATACCCACTATCTCAAGGTTTTAAAGTTGTAGGTATGTGGGGAATTGTGGACAGAATTCCTATTTGTACAGCCATGAGAGATTGTGCCTGCGAATCAGTGTCCTCACCTGCCTACCACATCCCATCACTCAAAATGTTGCCTCAGAATAATGGAGGCCCCTAAGGTATAGCCTCCTGTGCCCAAGAAGTCCACAGTCAGTAGGGAAGGCTTAGAGTGTGTCCAAATACACCTCTGGTTTTCAGTGTATCACAGTGTGAGTTTTTTTTCCTTTCGAACAATGGTACTAATTTTCTCTCTGATATAAAACCAACTCAGCAACAATGGGTTAGATCTGGACTTGCCTTTCCATGAATGGGAGGATTCTTTTCTTTCAGAGAAGAGACTGAAGAAAAAAAAAAAAGATACAGTTCTCTGTTTGCCACTTGTCACTGACAGTCCTAGGCCAACTTACTCTGTTGTTTCAGAAGGTCCCTTGACTCTCAAGAGCAGCTTTTCAAGAGGCACAGGCTTCTGCAGAGGGAAGTGGAAATCAGTATGTGCTGTACGCAGTGATGTACACTTGAGTCGACTGATTCGGACTCAGGTTGAATTTAAGTCACTTCAGTGACTCGACTTGGACTCGACTTGGCAATAAATGATGCACTGAGTCGACTCAACTCTAGACTTGTCTATTTTTAGTGACTGACTTGCTGCCCTTGGTTCAGTAACATAACACATTCATCCAGAAACCTTATGACTTTGAACAATGCTTCCATCTCTTTTTGCCTACTGGTCATATGACAGTCACAAGCCCAAAGTGTGGGCCCATTTCTCAGAGGGGAACAGCAAACAGGTTAGACAATGGGGTTGAGGAGGGCTTGAGATCTGCTCAGCGGCCTGTCACTGCTGCATTTCAGAGGAGCCTTCTAAAAATTTTTTCTAAGAGCAGAAGACAAGACTCACCCCCAAAGTGCATGGTGTATTTCTCAGAGGGGAACAGCAAGGAAGGATCCTTCCTTCTAAAGCTTTTGAAACTTTACTAACAGGAAGTAAGAAGGATCCTATTCCCCACTTTTGAAAAATCCTCCAGCTTCAGAAATGGAAAATAAGAAGGATCCTATTCCCCACTTACAAAGCTGCAGACTCTTGTAAACATTGGCACAAAAGCCTCCAGCTTCCGGAAGGGGCAGTAAGAAGGATGCTATTCTCCACTTCTAAAGCTGCAGATGGCAAAATTGCAAATGTGGAAGGCTGACTCTACTTCAGTTATTAAAACTGACTTTATTTGAAATTCTGGAATATAGGTTGGGGTATAAAGTTAGCTCCCAGACTTGAGACTTGACTTGAAAGTATCTTAAAGGACTTGAAACTTGACTTGAGACTTGATGGTAGAGACTTGAGACATGACTTGAGACTTGGAGTAAAAGACTTAAATACATCACTGGCCATACATATTTTCAGACTGGCATTTAACTGAATTCAAATACGTTCGAAGATCAGCCCCCCCTCCCTCCCTCCTTCCCTCTGTGTGTGTGTTTTGTATGCTTCTGATTTGCCTCTTTGACTATGTATTTCATATTTATTAAGGCAAACATACTCTATCACTGTAGGGAAGTTCAATTTCTGTTCTTTTCTTTCAACTGGAGAGCCTTATACATGCAGGTTTTGAGCCATTGAGGGCCCCATGATGTCAGTGAGCAACAGTGTAGCCTGCTGGCAAAGATGTGAGCTTTCTTGTAATGCTTCATTTTTTAAAAAATGAAAGTGCCATAGGCTCAAACCTGTCTCGAGTTTTTTCCCCTGAACTTGAGGAGTCTGGCTGAGTTTGCTAATGGGTGATGAAGCTGTATACCTGTTACTATGATGGACTGAACTTACCACTCATACCAGTAATTTAAACTGATTTTATTTTCATGTCACTCAGGTTCTTCTGATATGGGACATGATAAAAATAGTTTATATAATAAAATAAGTAAGTACAAGACATTCAGATTGAAGGTGTATTTCTGCACTTAGTGCTTCCATCTTTGTGAGAGGAACATGTGTGATGACAATATGCTATTGAAGACTTCGTTATTTCTGCTTTTAAATTAAACTTTATATCAAAATATGTGACTGACCTGGTTCTTTATGTTCTGACCATTTGAGAGTGTTGATGTGCAAATAATACATTTTCTTTTGTTTGGTACAACATTTCTGTTTTCATCTTTTTCTCTCTTTCTAAAATGGCACAAACAACAATGTGCTTAGGATGCAGGAATTTTCTGCTCTCTCTTTTGAATGGAGTTTATTGTACAAAATTCAGATCTTTATTATTGAATTTCATCTATGTGTCAGACATGGATTTTCATTATGACGAAGTTATGAATGAAACATTTTGTGTTGCTAAAACAGTTGTACAGATTATATAGCCTCAGTCTCATATCTCATTTTCCCACTAATGTTTGCTTTTTCTTGGAAAAAAAAATGGGTGTTGAGTGGGATTTCAGTCGCTTCACACTTAAGAAAAAATGTTATATCACTAGACAGAACCATGGAAATAGGTGTTTATATGGTGAAGATATTCCAAACTGAGTTATTCCAGAGAGTTGGCATTGAGAACAAGAACAAATTAAGCTTCCTATCTCTTTTACAGACAGAGCATGGAATGCCACATGTTCTGCCAGTGCACAGCAACAAAGTAGAATTTTTGTCAGGGAGGCACTGCTTCGTAATGGAAAACTTTCCTGTGCATTCTTTATACTCAATTCCTGGGTATGTTATTATGTGTCTTCAAGTAATTTCTGACTCTAACATACCATGTGGGGTTCTTGGCAAGATTTTTTCAAAGGAGGGTTGTTGTTGCTTTCTTCTGAGGCTGAGAAAGTGTGACTTGCCCAGAGTCACCCACTGGGTTTCCATGGCTGAGTGGGGATTTGAATCCTGGTCTCCAGAGTTCATAGCTCAACACATTACACTACACTGGCTCTTGTGATCTGAGTTAGTTGTGTATGGGTGTGAGATCAGTATTAAAAAGACAGTTTAACAGAGAAGTTAGCAATGGTTTTTCTCCAGTGTTAGGCTAAGAGGAATAGTACATAGTAGCATTCTTTGAATGGCTGCACCTGCCAGGAATCCAGTTGCAAGTCCAGTTAGCAGGGATTTCTAAATCTCATGGTATCTAACTCCATATTGCATTTGACGACAGCCACATCATATATGGAAATGTTGGTCTGCAGAGGAGCCTCATGTATTCTACACAGGAGTTCTCTTTGTTAGTTTTGTTGGTACAATTAAACAAAGAATTGTGCTCATGATAACTTTATTATTTACTTTACAACCAATGTATCAACTCCAGTTGTGGCCGATTCCATGCCACACGGCATAGATGGTATACAATGTGTTGGAAGGGGGAACTTTTAGACAGTGAAGTACTTACAGAAACGGAAACTAAGCACCAAGTTCACTGTTGTGTAAGGATGAAAATGGGTTTTCATAAGAGACAGAGGCTTTGTGCATGTGGAATGATTTGACTGGATTAAATCCCACTGTCCTCTGTTGCCTTGGAGAAACAATGAACATAATTCTTTGACTGCAGTGGACTTATGGCCTATTGCACATTAAAACCCAAAATGTTTTCATTGCAATAACCTTGAGCTGTTACCTCAGAACAGACACCAATAAATATAATGCATCCTTTGGGAAAGTATGAAGGATTTTCACATTTATGCAGGTAGGGGAAAATCAATAGCTTCTCTTTGGCTGTGTAAGCCTTGTGTGTAGAGGCTGCTAGTTTTGTGTGGAGATTAGTGTCTTGAAACATAAATCCTTAATTTGGAATTTTACTGGATATTAAAGTGGCAGTAAAAAAGAAAGCAAAAATATAGATTGTACTCTTCATTTTGCTTTGCAGATTTCTTTCAGTGAAACAAGTGACCATTTGGAGGAACATCAGTGTGTGTTTGTATTTGTGTACCCATCCTTTGTTTCCTTTGGACTCTTTGGTTAAGTATTAAGTCGTATGAAATAGCGGATCCATCAGCTATATGGTCTTCTTGGTAGTGTAATTTTTGGTCTGGCTCTTCTCTCCTTTAATGAGCTTTCTTCATTTCACCCCAGACCCGGTTGGTGCTTCATCTGTGTTTTTTCTCTGCAGCCCTCTTTCAGCAAGTTATATTTACTGGAAGTTTATAGTCAGTCAGAGGCTTGGGGTTTAGAAGAACTCTCTTTATTCTCTGCGTTTTTAAATGGACATGAACTCCATCTCCAGATGTATACTTTTCTTTTATCTGGGAAGACTCTGCATTCCTGCAGGAAAATAGTGTCCTTCTAGGTATAGGCTTGATCAGCAGAGAGAAATGTTTTGGTTTCAGTTGGCAAGATTGGTTGTTTAAAAATAATGTGCACATCACTTGGTATTTGCTTTATAGATATCACTTCATATAATCTATTCCACTTTTGATGAAAGATTTGTCCTTAGTACATAGCAACATTGTCTAATATTTCAAAAGGATGCTATGTAGGAAGGGACCCAATGTGATCAATCATTATAGTTTAAAAGGCCAATTCTCAATTAAGCAATGCACAAATAAGGATAAGGATTAGGATTTAGAGTGTAGTTACATTTAAAAGAAAAAGGAGAATAACCTGTAAAATGTTAGCTATATAATATGTACTAGGATGATATGGTATGCCTATTCTTTGTATAGTCAGACACCAGAAAAGAGCATTGCCTGGATAAATATGTTCCCTCCCCCCTCCCCTTCTGTATTTATTTAAAACGATTTATATCTCATTTTTAGGCATACAAATTATTGCAAGGTGGCTTATAAGTAACATCAAAATATATTAATAAAAATCATATGATATATAATCTTACTATATCAATATTACAGGACAGATAGTGGAAAGTGTTCCTGTTTGTGGAGCAGAGAGTCTTTCTGGATTAAGTCCTGGTGCTTTCCTCACCCTCTTTCCTCTCTTTTGGAGTCTTTTCTCAAAGGTTGATTGATGCTTTCTTGTTTCCCTTATGTGCCATTAAGCTCTGCAGTAAAGTTGGCACTGTAAAGAAATGAGGGGTTCACAGTTCCATAGAGCACAGACCCACAGGCGTGGCATGAGAATGTATGCACAGTAGCAACAAAATTAAAAACACAATGTAGTGTTAAAAGTAAGAAATTTATCCCTATGTGTTACTGTATTTTTCCCCCCTAATTTTCTTTGTAGGTGAAGCTTTAGTTAAAACTTGGACCAAATCATGATAAAACAAAAACAAAAAAGCTGCAGCTGGCAAGGACAAGATAAAAATTGTAGGAAGTTAGACTTGTCCTGTTTTAGGATGATTGTAGAAACTTTTTTTTACATGAAACTAGGTTGTTTACGTTTTCAGTCAATTGTGCTTAGTAGGGCAAATCTATGTTTTACATTATCTTTAAATTCTACAGGGATGTTCTTTAGGTTGTTATCTTGGCACAATGGTTGGTTTAGCGTTCTTTAGCTTTACTCTAATTTTTGATATTGGCAGCTTCTGGTCTGTGTCACAATCTTCTCCTGGTCTTGTTTCTGCAGAGAGAATGGAGCTTCATCAGATGATGTCCATATATTTGGTTGCATGAAGAATGGTTGCTTGAAGAATGTATTTGTGATGAACAAACTGTTGGCATCTTCAAATTCAATCAGTCTCTCTCCTGCTTCATTTCTTGAATTTAGGCCAAATTTTCCAACAGTCTTTGATTCTGCTCTGTTTCCTACTCTTGCATTCCAATGGCCTTCCAGTTTCCTCCTGAACTCTAGCACCGAATCTTTCAATTTCTTCTTCTGCCTCTTTAGTTGGAACATAAACTTGGGCCCTTTCTGCACTACACTGTTACAGTGCTCTTATTCCACTTTCAACTTCCTGTGGTATCCTGAGGTTTGTAGTTTAGGGAGGGGCATTTAGAATTCTCAGCCAAAAAGCTCTTTGGCCTCCGGAAACTGCAAACCTCAGAATTCCACAGGACGTTGGGAGTGGAATAATAGCACTATAACAGTGTAGCATGGAACGGCCCTTTGATTATCGTTATATTGACAGGTTTTACTGAAGTCTTATGGAAAGTATTCAGTCAGATAGTTCAGTGTAATTATATGCATTATATCCTTTGAACTGCTTTTGCTACATCTCTCTTCACCATTCATGCCACCCCATTTCTTCTTAGATTTTGATTTCCTGAATTAAATACTTTGTTATTATTCGGCTCAAAATGTTCCATTCCTGTCCACTTTAGCTCACTCACCCCAAGTTTGCAATGTTTATACATTCCATTTCTTGTTTTATATGTCTAGCTTCCCCTAATTTATGCTTCTCACATTCCATGCTCATATAATATATTTTATCACTTTAGTATAATAACTTTTTGTGCCACAGTTTATGTTTTTTAAAAAACCAACTCAAGTAGAATTATATGTTGTTAAAAGAATGGTGGTTAAATGTCTGTCTCTCCAGATAATTTTGTATAGAATTAATCTGATTTTTTTTAAAAAAACAAACTTTCTGTCTTTCTGCTGTGAGTAGAGCAGTGAGTGTCCTATAGAGTATCTACTGTGAGTATCCTATGGAGGATCCCCTTAAATGCTGAGATTCTATGGAACAGATTCTGATTGTGAGACTGACGAGCATTTGTTCATAAAGTATGTCCTTTGTACAGTACCAGAAAGAGACACAAATTACAGCATTAGCTGTATTGGCAGTTTGCTCTGGGATGAACATTATAAGATGCTATGCTGCATTTTGTTAGGGACGGCACCCTTTATTGCAAGCTACAGAGCATCCCTATTCTACCTTGCTTTTCCTCAGGGAAGGACAAAGAGACAAGGAAGCTCTTCATCCAGAAAGAGAGGCTGTATTTATGCTTGGAAAGGTTTCATTATGTTGGAAATCTGTTTTAAATTTAGTGCCTGTGTTTGGATGAGCTCCCCATCCCCTTTAGATGCACTTTAATGATTTGGAATTTGATGTTAGTGGTTATGCACAATTGGAAATGAATTTAAATAAATAATCCTAAAGTAAATAGACGATTCAGTATATACACAGAGCAAATTTGTTGAGCTGTATGCAGTTGTTTTTCAAAGCAGAACCACATTTTAAAGTGAGCTGTAAATTTTAATCGTATTATTGTGTGTTTATGAGCTGCATTTCATCCATTATGGCTGCTACATTATGAGCAGTAACATTGGGTAAACATTGCCAAATCGGCAGCATGTGTTGCCTTTGATGCTCTCCGTGCTGTCACTCCAGTAGTATTTGTCAGCTGTGCTTACAAACTTCCACAGCAGAGTGCAATCGCTTCCTTCTTAGAGTGTATGCACAGAATACCCTTTTTATACAGATCATTTCGAAAATTACATGTTCATTCATCGGTGCCAACTGCCTTGCTGGCTCCAGGCCATTCATTGCTCCCTGGTATCCACCTCTAGGTAAAGCTACCATTTTAATCATACCAGTGGTTGCTCCATCTTAACAGTTGTTTGGGATTATGCCTCCTGTATTTCAGGCAGGCTGGAATTTGCTTTATTGCTCACAGGAAGGATTTCTCAACCTAGATATGCTCCAACTCTAATAGCTTCCAGACATGAACCACTCAATTTCTTTATAAACACAAACCAAATGAAACTAAATTAAAGGGATTAATTTTTTTATGGATGGCTTCCAACCAAATGAAAATATGTTATGAAGATTCATATCATGTCACTTGCCTCATTATGTTAACTTTTAAAATATACAAAAATCAGTTAGTGTGTATATTTTTTAGCTCGTTTAGGCAAGTTGAATTAATTCAGCATCAGAACACTGCAGTCCAGATCAAACCCAAACTGCTCTCCTTTTCAGCAAAGAATAAAATCTTTCCACACAAGCTCTTCAGTACTGTTCCTCAACAAAATTAACGCCCCTAGGTACATTTATTCCGAATGACTTCCCTTTAGTGAAAAAGTATAACAACATCCGTAATGGAAATGCGAATTGTTTCAGCATTAAAGAAGTAGGACACATTGACTATATCACAAAACAGTTTTTAAAAGTGTGTTATTAATGCCATTCAGTTAAAAAATATTATTTATTTCAAAATAGTCAAAATTATTGGTGGAACAGTTGTAATAGAAACTTTGTTAGAAAGTTTTTCTGAAAATAAATTTCTGGAATTTGAGGGTTATATATTTGAAGTAAAAGTGCAACATTAATTTACAGATGCATGATGGTCTATCTAAATTCCTTTATCGACAAGGAAGTAGTGCTGTAATGGTAATTTGCAAATATTCAATTAAATGCTAACTCCAAACACAGATAAAAAAGAAAATTCAATATAACAATTTGAGTTCAAAAACGCCAGACCCAACAACACAATATACCTCCTCAACAGGGGAAAAAATAGCCTCCAAGAAGACATCTATTTTCTGAAGATTCAGAGTAACTTCAGAGACTCAGAGTTTGAAGAAGTAGCCAAATAAGGACTCAGAATTACTGCCTAGGGTACCTAACTAGGATATAACAATTGAATCAATGGGAATTTGGTATATTAATACCTAATTAAATTTAAATGATTGGATGGAAGTATTTCACTTAGACTAACATTTGGATTTAGGCCATAATTATGAAATTGAAGGCTTAGTTATGAAGTTACTTTGACAGAGTAGTCTGTTTAAAATTCTGTTAGCATGTGGATTTCTTATGATAGTTGCTTCAAACCAAAAGCCGGTCTTCCACTATTAGA
Source organism: Cyclura pinguis (assembly GCA_030412105.1). Taxonomy (NCBI): domain Eukaryota; kingdom Metazoa; phylum Chordata; class Lepidosauria; order Squamata; family Iguanidae; genus Cyclura; species Cyclura pinguis. The sequence continues at coordinate 172,504,690 of CM059599.1, forward strand.
ATGACATGAGGCTGAGAGGAGAAACCCTCTTGTTTCACATCCCTGCAGCCCTCTACAAAGTGAGGAGCAAGGAGACTTCTGTACTCACGTAAACCTCCACATTGTTTAGAACAGTATCAGGGTACAGGGTACAATATCAGCCTACAAAAAGCTCCCCCAAAAAACAACTCCCAAACGCAGTCCTAACTGGTACAAGAGATATCACACAGGCACTAGCTACCCTATTTGCTGGCATATAAGACTCACTTTTTCCCTGAGAAATACTGTTTGAAAATTGGGTGCGTCTTATATACCAGTGCATCTTATATGCTGGCAAACAGAAAATATACATGGAGCATGTCTTATATACTGGTGCGTCTTATAAGTGGGCAAATACGATATTTGATTCTGCCTGAGTTTTGAGATCATTGGAGGGGGCTTCATCTTGATCCCACAGGGATATTTGGCACGATATTTGGTAGGTACATGTGAGAAGGCCTTCTTGGTGACTGCTCCCAGAAAGTTGGCCTGGGTCCCCCTTCTGTTCTTCTATTTACTAGTAGGCAAAGTCCTAGAGAAATCTGGGCTGGTGACTGATCACTGTGAAAGGGTTTTTTAACAGGGACTGCTGTACTTTTATCCACATAGTTATGTTTAAAATACTTCTACATTGTTTTAAATGACTGCTGTTTTTAATAGGATAGTTTATTAAACGGCTTTTAAATTTCGGAAGGAATTATTATGATTTGTTTTAGCTGCATTGGTTCAGCCTATATTGCAAGCCACATTGAGTCCCATTCTGGGAGGAAGGTAGAATATACCTTAAGTAAATAAATAATAAATGCTGTATGATGTTGGAAATATAGGTGTAATGGGGGCTGGGACACTGCTACTGGGTAAAGCTGGGGCTCAGAGTTGAGTAGGCAAACAGTTGTGGTGGATGACCACTAACTGTTGGAATGAATTTGAAAGAAGAGATGAGACGTGCAAAACTCACGTAGACTCCTCGGGTACAGGAGTGGAGCTGCATATGTTGATTCCATCTCCTGTCCACCTATATCTGATTTCAGTCCCAAACTCCCTATGCTGATCAGGGAGGTCTGAGGGGACATTTTGTTTGCATTCGGTTGAACACAAGCAGAAGGTTACACTTGATCAGAGACTCTGTCTTATCAGCAAGCAAGGATGTAGGTGGCCGAGGCTACCTACTTGGAGCCTTCACACATCCGCACAAATACCTTACAAGAAATACAGTAATCAGACAAAGATATTTTGAAACTTGGAAAACTTCTGGCTTCCTGCTGCTATATAGCCTTTGCTTTAGTAATGTTTTTAGTGAATTCCTTGAGGAGAGTGTATCAGCAGTATGGAGGGTTTTCACTTAAATTTGCTTTTCAATGGAGGAAAACACATGGCTGCATCTAGTCTAGGTGTGCACATTATTTAACGTCAATATTGTAGAAAAGAATTTTATATCAAAATGAGACTGACGAGAGGTACCTCATTTACACACCTTATTGGCTGAAGTTTTCCTGTTTTGGATACTCCAGATTAGGTAATATTCATGGAAGATTGAGTAGTTCATTCAGGTATTTTTTAGATTTGGCTTATTGGACTGACAAGATGTGCATTAGAAGTCACTGTAACAAGGGTGCCTTTTGTGGTCAAATATATTTTTCATATATACAATATGGGTGGAAGAGGTGGAGAAAAAACATTATTGCAACTGTCATTGTGGATTTTTAAAATTGGGGAAAAAATGAATTTAGCTGTCATAATGTCTTAGAGTTCTTGCTGTTTCTCTCCAACACTTGAGAATTCTGTCCTACCGATTTAAATTAGAATATATGCCATGTTTCAATTGCTTTATGTGCTTTATAGTAGATAAAATATGTTAATTTGTGTAAATGCTGTTCTGAGTGCAAATGCTTATGCTGAAAGCATGCTTATCTTTAAAGCTGCATGTCTTTCATTCTTGGCTTCTTTTATATGCTCACTTTATTTTTTTAATGCATGTCTTAATATTTGAGGAGACTTTTTAAAGAGAACATTTGAAGCTATGTGGAAAGAACCTCATGACTTCATAAATATTCATGAGACAATCTTTTTTACTGAATTGCTAAGAGTTTTTTCTTTTCCTGATTTTTTCTGCTAGTGTTCTGCAGGCTCCTTTGTGCTTCGCTTCATTGCAATGGATTAGCAAAACTGGAATACTGGTGTTGCTGATGGTTTCTAAATTTGATACCTTTTTAAATGAAGGAAGTCAGTCTGCCTTCTATGGTTATCATGTTTTAGTTTGCCTTCTCCCATGGAATTTGAAAACAGTTCAGCTATGATTAACAGACATCATGGTGGCAATAAACAACTTAATACTCAGTTTAATTGAACTGATGCAATTATTTTCACACACTGACCACTTTCTCAAAGAGCCACAGGAATCATGAGACGCTCCACATGTTGTTGGACTGCAGCTTCCAGTGGCCTTAGACAACATAGCCAGTGTTGAAGAATGTTGGAAATTGCAGTATGACAGCATTCAAAGGGCTGTACCCTTGCTCTAAGCACTACTGCAGGCATGCCGAAATGCTTGGTTATACTCAGAAGGATCGAGAAATTTGTTTTCCTTTTGGGGAAAATGACATGTCAGAAATTACTTTTGTAAACTTGCTTAATTTCAAAAACACTGGGGGTATCATCATCATCATCATCATCTTTATTTTTTTCCTCCTTTTTTCCCTAGTTTGGACTTAAGGCAGCTCACAACAATTAAAAGACATAGGGCCTTTCCGCACTACACTGTTTTAGTGCTATTATTCCACTTTCAACATCCTGTGGAATCCTGGGGTTTGCAGTTTAGGGAGAGAGAGCTCTTTGGCCTCAGTAAACTACAAACCCCAGATTCCACAGGATGTTGGAAGTGGAACAGTAACACTATTAACAGTGGAGTGTGGAAAGACCTATAGTTAAAACATGCGTTCCTGAGGTCCAATGCCCATGAAGGACTAGATGTGCAGTTCTTTCGATCCGCATCCATATGGCAAACGATGGATATTCTTTTTCCCCTGGTATTCTGCATTGTTTGGGTTTGGGAATCTAGGCACTAGAACTTTTCCAATTTTTTTTAAATTTGCTCAAGGTTTGATGCGGTTTGCTGTTTTTTGCATTTAAATCATTTCTGACTTATGGCATCCCTCAGACCATAAATGGGGTTTTCTGGGCAAGATTTGTTCAGAAAGGGGTTGCCTTTTCCTTTCCTGAGAGAGTGTGACTTGCCCAGGATCACACAGTGAATTTCCATGGCTAAGCAGAATTTCAAACCCTGGACTCCATAGTTATACTCCAACACTCAAACCAATACGCTACACTGGCTCTCTGCTAAAGTAGACATGTGATTTTTAAGGGCAGATATTCTCCTTTCTGATGTTTATAACTGTTTCACCCATGAAAAAAAGAGTGATAGTAGAAAGTGCCATTTTACTAATGCACTATACCACTATAGCTCTAAAACAAATGTTTCTGTTTTTTTTTTATATATCTCATATTTTGTTCTGAAACCCACTTGGTGATGAGAATAAAATGTTGCAGCCAATGCTGGGAATTGCCAGAAATTTGTCTAGAACAACAGAATGTATCTGGGTTTTTTTTAAAAAAAAAACTGCAAGAACACTAGAAACCAGTGGCCTCTGAGCATCTGTATATCCCTCCCAATGGCATCAGCAGTATTTTCCCTCCAACTAAAGCTAAATACTGTGCCTGTGCTTTCCTTGCATTTTGCTACTACTAGCGATAGGAATCATGGCCTCTGGATGTTGTTGTACTGCGTCTTCTAGCAACCTGAGACAGCATAGCCAATAGTGAGGAATATTAGGAATATCGGCACTGCATGATTTTCTCCCTGATGTATCCTGTTAGACTGGCAGTATACCACAGTGTTTTAGTGCAGAAAGTAAGTTATTTATTCAATGAAAATTACGTTTTAAAAGTAGAAACAGTTTCTCACATCTTTTTGGACTTTGTGGTTCATAATGTTAAAGAGATGGCACCCTTTTTGTTATTAGGTTATCCATCCTCCACTTGAAATGATTTGATGGAACCTGATATCAAATAAATCTGGAATAAAGGTCTGCCACCTGTGTGTATTGGATTTGTTTAAAGCTCTGGGATCTTCAGAGAAAAGCGTGTACTTTGATTTAATAAGAGCACCATACACAATTGTGGCGTTTGTTAAATACAGTGTATTTTACATTTCTATCCTTGAAATAATAATTCATTGTGCTCTATTGCTCATGGACTGTGAAGTGTATATCATGCTAAGGGGAAATGAAATTCATGTTCACTACTGTAGAATCTACAGTTTTCTGCCAGCTGGTAATAAATGCCCAGTCAACAGTAATGCTAGTCTCTGTAATGAGAACATCAACGTAGATAAATCAGACATTATTGAAGACATTTTTTCCTGGCAAAATGAAAATAAAATGTGCTAGCTGGATGTTACTCACTGCTGATTATTCATCTATATTCATTGAGTTTCAATGTGCTGGCCATTTAGGCCAACAGTTATGAAAATGGGATGTTTTGTAAGTTAATGGTTTGGGGTTTCACTCCCAAGCTTCTGTACAGTAATGGCGGGATGGCAGAATTACAGCAAAATTTCTGTTTTTTTGTGTGTTAGGGATATTTTGTGCCTTTCTTTGGGTTTTACAAAAAAATCTCTGCAGTCTTGCACATTATATGTACCTTTTGAATGTTAATGCATATTTTAAAGTTCAATGGTATGGTCAAGTAAAAATTAGTCAAAATTTTTATAAAGTGAAGTACATTTAATCTGATTGGAAAATAAGATGTGATGTGTGCTCCGATCAGATGCGTTTTTCTAGTGGAATCAGCTCTACCGTTAGGAAACATGAAACAGTTGCCTCAGAGTAAACAAGGCAGCAGGTGGAAACTACCAGTGCAAGTTTTGTACCTGCTTGAGGATGGAGTTTTGCTGGGTTGGGGGGCCCTACTTTATATCTCACCAGGTGGTCAATACACCGCAACTATGTGGGAACAGTTCTCCTGATCCATGGCACCTCAACTGGCCTGATTGATGCCAGTGCTGGTTTCATTTAAGTACTGATTTCTGTAGGGGAAAAAAAACCCTACGGCACTGTTTATTAAAGCCTCTGGGCTTCTACTATTTACAGTGTGCCCTCTGCTAGCACAGCCTCAGGTACGCAAATATGAATCTGAGGTCATGTGAAGCCTTGTGTCCAGTTATCATCAATGGACGCAGTGGGCATTTGCCAACTCTGGTACAGGTGCAAGCACATTGCATCCCTTGAGGATACAGAGATGGAAGATATCGTGGTTTAAATGTATTCGTCTAGAGCAGAGGACTAGAAATTGGAAAAGGAATAATAAAGATCTTAGAGAATATACTAAATTTGAGCAAATGATTAGTCAAAGAGAAAGCATGGGGAGAAATGAAATTTTGAAGGATACGACAAGTGAAATATATAAAATGTCAGAACATAAAGAGCAAGAGGAATGTCTTAGAAAAATATGGGAGGAAGAATTAGCACAAAAAAGAATCGGGAAGAAATTTGGAATCATCATTTAAAAAAATTATCTGTATGGATAAAAGAGAATTATTATAAAGTGGTTTGGAGATGGTACCTAAAACCAATAAGGTTAAATCGCATAGATAAGAATTATTTGAGGTTGTGTTGGAGGGGCTGACAAGAAATTGGTACTGATATTCATATATAGTAGAGTTGTAAATGTGTACAGAAATTTTGGCAAGTGGTATTTAAACAGATAAAAGAGATAACAGAAATTGATTTAGAAATATGCCCAAATATAGCATTATTATCTATATATGATAAGGTTAATTCTACTCAGGCTGTGAAGGATTTAATTACAAATTTACTAACTGCAGCAAGATTAATTATATCAAGAAAATGGAAAATTCAAGGATATCTTCAAATAGAGGATTGGTATAAAGAATTGCGATTAATGATGAGTTAATATCTGGAATTAAAGTTAAAAAAGGAATAATGAGAGGGAGTGATTTTGATACAATGTGGAAGATATTCATGGAAAGGGTATTAGCAAAAGAGGATGGTGTTATACGTCCACAAGAAGAGTTACAATTTTGGAAGATGGAATAATATGAGGTATAATAGGCTTTGGGGATGGGGTACACTTAGTTATAGTGATAGGTTTAATTTAGGGTTAATTAGGTGAAAAGAAAAAAAAAAGAGAAATAGTATTGTGTAGTATAATAAGAGTAATTAGGTAATGATAGTTATGGTTTAGAATAGAAATAAGAATGAAATTACAAATATGACCAGTATATTTTGAAAAGGATAGATATAAGAATGCAGTTACTAATATTACATTTTGAAAATGTTACTCATGGATATAATTAATAACATCTGGTATAATTAGAATGAGACTTAGATATATATATATAAAATCAAAAATATATAACCAGTATGATTTATAACATATTGTATAAATAATACTGCATATAAGAAATTTGGAGAGAAATAGGAATGTAAGCATTTTTTTTCCTTTCCCTTCACTTTCACATTGGTTATGTTATGTTATCTTTTTGTGGGGTTTTTTTGTACAATACAATTTTAAAAAATATTTAAAAGAAGAGGATAATGGGATGGCACATTTGTACCTTTTGTTTTAGGTGAGGTCTCCTGGAACAGACACCCCCCCACACACACATAAAAGGAGGATCCACTGTATTTCAAATGCTGTGCACATGTTTTAATGCTATGTTTTAATCTTTTAAACCTGTTTCAATTTGTAAAGGAATTTAATATGTTTTTCATTTATCGAAGTTATCTGTATCATTTTAAATTGTTTTAACCTGTTAGTATTGATTTTACTTGCACAAGATCTTTTGATGTAGGGTGGGGCAGACTTCTGCAATGCATGATGATGGCAGCAAGATTAATATACACACAGAAGTGGAAGAGCAACAAGGTCCCAGCTACAGAAGATGGCTCCTTAAATTAATAGATTTAGCAGAGATGGATAAATTAACAATTTTGTGACGAGAAATATCATTAGAGACCTTTGTGAAAGAGTGAAATCCATTAATACATTTTTTTAAAGGACAAAAAGAGCAACTTATCAACTATTAGCTTTGAATATCGGTATGTTATAAAATAAGCACTGGGGGTTATCTCTTAGAATGTATTTGATTAACAGAAGTTGATTTAATACTGTGTTATAGAATCTATACTGGGGGAGTTAGAAACCAATTTTTGAGTGTATTTGTTGGTATTAGTAGTTGTGGTTGTATTTTTTGAAGTTTTTTGTTTGTTTGTTTCTTGTACTTTGTTGTTATGGGGTTAGCAGAGAAGGGGGTGGATGTGTAGATATGTAATTTTAATGTTGTGTTAAATAGTGTTATAATATTATGCTGTGCAACAAATGTTATGCAACAAAACAAATTTATAACACAAAATAAATAAAACCAGAGAAAAATAAATAAAATAAATAAGGTACTAAATCCTCCATGCAGTGTTCTCAGTTGAGATAGTTTGATGGATGGCCCATTGGTTAACATCAAAGTAATATTCAGCTGCCAGTCTGATCAACTGTTGTGCATGCAATGGATTCGAGTTGTGTAAGGTCTGTTGGGTTTAGTCCTATCTCCATACAGTAAAGATTTCTAAAAACTATAATGTATTCAGGTTATTTCCTGTTAACTCATGCATTGGTCCGTGGGGGATATTGGTTAAATCAGAGCTGAATCATTAAGAGATATATTTCCCAGAACTATAAAGAAAAATATTTACAAATTAATTAATTAATTAAATTTATGTACTTATTTAATTTATATTTTTTTATTACCCAACCAGATGGGTAAAGAGGTTGGTACATATATTCACATTTGGCAGAAATATCCAGATATAGTGAAATATTTGGTCAGATGTGTTTTCTGAAATCAGTGAAATCATGCACTGGACAGTTCATGTTTCACCAGTAATCACTTTTAGCTCTTTTCCACAGAGATCATTGGCAATTGATACACAAAGATCTTAAATTGCTATGTCAGGCAACAAGATTAGAAATTGTCATTAAATCAGTGGTGCATATGTACCTGGAATATTGCAATTGTAGAAAAACTAACAGCACATGTCCTTCTAAAACATCCTTATTATTGTCAACGGTAATTCTGGGGTTGTTTATCCTCTGAGATCCCTTGCAAATTTATGGAATTCTCAACCAAGAAAAAAGGCAGGACAGATTGTAGTTTAGACATTTGTTATGGTCACTTTAAGACTTTATGTAACATTTTTTTTTTGTCTTTTATTCAAGGATGCAATTGCTGTTGTATGATCTGTTTTAATAAAAATACTAAAAAAAAAAGTTGTGTTGACCCTGCTAATATGGATGTGTCTTTGAGACTTGAACATCTTAATCAGTTAATATGGATTTCTTTTTAATCTCTTTCTCTCTGTATGCAGTGGCCCACAGCACTTCACTACAAAATGAAATAAAATGATGAATTTGCTTCATTGCCACGGGAAGTGGCTATCAAAATCGGAACTTAAGAAGACAGAGTTCTCCTTTTGTAGTTGTGGTTTTTGTAGTTTTGTTGTATTCTGGGGAACATTGCCAGAACATGGTATCTCCCAAGTTTCTCTTTTATACTAGAAGGCTACTTTTGAGTGAAGAGAGACAAACTATACTCTATGGACAGCTAGAGTGTTTGTAAACACTAAATCGATTAAGAGACAGCCAGCCTTGAAATATATTCAGAAAGGCCTTGTTTTATCCTGTGCATGATGAGTTATCTAGCTACAGCTCTATGGTCTGAATGTATTTCTCAGTTGAATTAACACTAAAAACTCAATGTGGCTTTCATGTTTTCTTTTGGAGGTTAAGATTTTGGCTCCCATTGCGAGCAAAAGAAGCAGAGCTGTGATAGTGGAGCTGAAATGCTATTGTCTCTTTTTCTTTTGACTAGAAGAAGGACCCATGAACAAAAACAAAAGCTTCTGTGACCCAGCTGAGTGTGGAAGCCAAATCTATAATCTCTCTCTCTCTCTTTCTCTCTCTCTGTCTCTCTCTGTGAGTAAAGTTAGAAGTTTCAAGCAAGGGACTGAGTTATGAGTTATGAGTTCTTACATTTTACTGGACTAAAGGAATAAATAGAAAGGTGAAATATTTTGCATTTCTAGAAGTACCTTAAGACTTCCTGGGTCAAGTATCCTTACAAAGCTTGTGGAAGAGAAGAGAGAACCAAGATTTTGGAAGGCCCAGAAAGGACTTCCATAAAAAGGTGGTGAAATACAAAATAGCAATCAAGTTCCTGTAAGGCTATCCTGGAAGGGAAAGAAGAAGAGCCAGAGAGTGGCAAGTTGATTCTGGATGAGTGAAAGAGGAAGAGAGGGTAGGGAAGGAGGAGAAGTGGAAGACAATGAGCAGAAAGGTCATGAAAGAAGAGGAGTGGGGAAGGAGATGGAGAAGTGGTGGAATGAGGGAAGTAGCAGAGAAAGTCTGAAAAGGCATGGAAAGCAGACATTTTGAGACCATGGCAGAACTTTTATCAAACAGAAGTGTAAGGTATAGGGTTACAAGAGTAAGCACCAAGCTGGGGACTTCCAACAGTGAGACAGACAGAATGCCAAAAGCACTGCTTCCAGTGCCATGCTCAAGGAAAGAGTCCAAAACCAGCAGTATAACAAAATAAAAGCAAAGTGTCTATGTGTGGAGAACAGGTAAATCTTGGAGTAATGGTATCCTATGAAGTGGTATAACTGATGACATTTACTGTAATGTTTTTAATAAAATTGATTGCCTTCCTATGAACAGTTCACTGACAGCATTACCAATTTCAATAGCACTGAGGAGTCAGGGATAGACCTGTGTGTGAGTGCTTCATGTTTCCTGTGGTTTATGGGAACCTATGACTTCCACAGGATTTTTTTAGGCAATGAATATTCAGAGGCCAATTCCTTCCCTGAAATATAACCTACAGCACCTAGTATTCACTGGCAGTCTCCCACCCAAGTGCTAAACAGAACTGATCCTGCTTAGCTTCCAAGATCAGATGGGGACTGGTGTCTTTAGGGTATCTAGGCCAGTACATAGGATTATTTCAAGCAGCGTTCTCAGATTTAGGTGTATAGCTCATACACTGAGTTAAGATTTGCTAGTTCATTCTTAATTTTTTAATGTTTTATTAATAAACAATTTCTAATACATTGAACTATTTAAATAAATAAATGTTAAAGTTTTGATACCTTATGTATAAAAGTTGATTAATTAAAACTGTCCACAAATTAAATTGCATTGCTTGAGGCCCATACTGCATTCCTGTTGAATTAATAAATGCAAAGCAAGCAGCCTGTACATTGTCTACCTCTCTTTTTCTTTTGCTGCATTATATTTGACAGGTTAATTTCTCTAAGAGGTACATTGCCACACTTTGTTCAGGCATAACCTTACTGATAAACCCAGCACTAGCTTCCATCTTTTAGCTATTTCCGCTCTAGCAGCCATCAACAAAAGCCCTAGTATAATAGGAATCCTGTCAATGACTTTGCCAGCTTGTGCCGTGCATATAAAATCAAAAGTTAAAAAATATGTTAAAAATCTTAAGTTTAAAAGGTACTGTCTGGGTAACAGAAAATACTAATTTCAAAAATATAGGCTGAAGTCTTAACAACTGGCTAAGAGTAAACAAAAAGGTAATAGGCAACAGACTTCATACAGCTGAAAAACAAAGCCTATATAGGAGGCTTAAACTTAGCTTTTGTGCAAGAGATCCTATACAAAGAACCTCAGGTTAGAAGCCAAATCAGAGAATGTGTCCTTCTAGAATGGAGCTGATAATGGCCCAGTAAACTCATTGCATGAGGAGATGTTTGCAAGATCAATATATAGAGAGATAAGATAGTGGATCAGAGTCAGTCTGTCCACTTAGGCAACTGAGGCAGAATAAATTGCTTTGCTGATGACTCCCATAAGTGAGTGAGAATGCATTGTTTCTCTGTAGTAAAAGGGCAGGAAACAATGGCTTTCACCAAATGGAATATACTGTCATTATTATCATTAGTTGTATTGGATGTGTCAGACGTATTCATTTTGAAACAATGAAAATCATGAGACATGTTATTTGGGTAATTTGTGACTTGATCTACCAAAGTAATTTCTTCTCCTAAAAGAACATGAATGGAGACAGTAAAGTTGAATTAGGACTGTGACATGCAATGAGAGGGGTAACCCTCTATCCCTGTACTAATTTACTCCAATGAATCTCCTATGGAGGGGAAAACATTTAGACACATTATGAGTCTTTGTATGTATGTTTTATATGTATATTTTATTTTCTGTGCTTCATAGGGTTTAGTGTGTGTGTATGAGGAGGATTTGCCTTGGGAAATTGGAAGAAGGGCAGTGGGACTCACTCCAAATATGCCACTTGGGAGATGCATTCACAGATCACTTGTGTAATGTGTAGTTTCATCTGACCAGGGTACATGTGTAGCTAGTTGTACTTTGAAACTATAAAATACAAAGTTTGAATATGTGAGTTTAGTAGTAATGGCATGCTTGACAGTTACCACCAAAAGGCCTATCATGTTATTTTGTGACAGCTAAGATAAATTTCCATTGCTGCAGGCTGGGTGAGTGTGGGGAAAAATGAAAGTGCCTCCAACTTATTCTAATTTTCAGGACAGATTTTTTTGAAAAAAGAAGAAAAAAGATATCTGTCTGCCAGTTCATTACAGAATACTTTGAAAGATGAGCATAGGAGGAAAAAACCCTTAGAAATACTCCTGAACAAAAGCATAAGGACAGAAACTTTGCATGACAATAGTATTGTGAATTGAATATTTTCATACATGGCTAGAGAACATTGCTGGATTGTTCTTTGAAGAAGCTTTTGTCTCATGATATTTTGGAGCCTTTCACAAGTAATATTATATTGCAGTTCCGGAAGGGACTATCTACTGAAGGATAGAAATGAAACTCAGGCTTTCCACAAAGAAAAATGCTTCATTTTTAAAAGAGTGAAACAGAATACAATGCCTGCACTTAGCTATTGACTTTCCAAGCTCTGAAGGCTGTTATTGTCCCAAAAACTGTCACTCAGAACCCTAGATTTAACTCTTCAGAGAAAGAACCAATGTTTGTATAGGCAAATACAACACATCTGCTACTATTCATTTATTATCATTTATTAAAGTATCTTGTTAGCCACATTTGGAGCACTCAAAGCTATATACAAGAACATAAAAACAGATAACAAAATTTCAGTAAACCTCAAAGAGAAGAACAGTAAAATATAAAAGCTAAGCACTGAGCAAAAGGTCAGTCCTCCTGCATGCCGATAAGGAGAGATAATTATAGAACTAATTCAAAAAGTAGAAGTGTTTTCATAACTTTGGAGAAGCGCAAGGAAGAAATTCTCTCTCTGTCCCCTGCCTCCCTTCTCCTTTCCACCCACCTACCTATCCACTCTCCCATCTGTGTTCACCTGCAGGAAATATTGAAATCCATACTGCCTTTACCACTGACAATAATATATAAGCATGATTAGTCACCACCCATGAATTTGTCCACATTCTTTTCCGATCCATCTCTGGCAATCATCCTGCGATGTTGTTATAACACTTTTAGCTACTGATTCAACCTGCTTGACAATATAGGATCAGAAGCATTCAGAAGCAGAGTTTTAACCTAGTTTGATGGGGAAATTACAACCTCATCGGTTATAAAAAGGGAAATCTGTATCTTCAAAAGTCCAAGGAGATTTTACTAGCATCAAGTCTGTGGCTGTATTTCTGCTATGTGAAATCCTTTTGTATGCCAGGTCAAGGATACCATTTGGAAATTTTAAAAATAATAATAAATTATCCACCTGGCCACAGGTTCTAAACACAGATACAGCTCAGAGTAAGGTACTGATAAAGGGCTGGATACCGTCAAGAGCTCTGACTGGGGGCTTAATGGAATGGTAATCCAAACATACAGCTTTTCCAAGATCTGATAGTGTTAGCATACTGACGAAACCTCACCTCAGAACTGTGGATGATGTTTTCTAGTAACTTTCTGCACAATTGGTATCAACATTGATCCTTGCTGAGTGGTATCCAAGGAGTGAATCAGGATCCCATGTGGAGTCCCTTGTCCCAGCCCCCAAACTTGACTGCCTCAGGTGCTATTGGAGTAGGTTGTTTGACTATTAGAAGCTGCTTCCTGGAGACAGGCAATGTGGGAAGCTGCAGTAAAAAGGAAACCCCCAAACAAAATATCTCTTGCAATTTTTAGGTTCACATCAAACATTTTTTCATCTTACTTTGGGAAGAATGTTATTTTTTTATGCAAAAATATTTGGGGGAATATGGTGATATAGTCAGATTTGGTGATGGATAGATTTGTACTTAGTTCTTAGTGAAAATAACAAAGCATGATATCATCCTTTATGGAAAATCTTAAAAGACTTGCCATGGAGCAAAATGACAAGTATGATAATGAACAAAAAGAAACACACAGTGTTTCATTTTGACAGCACAATTGTAGGTTTCCAAATAATAAATAAGTTACCCCTCTTTTAATACAACTGGTATTTTCACAAAAGGATTTGCTGTTAAGTTCACCAAAGTATTTACTTTTCCCACTTAAGCGTGAAATGGTAAACAAAATAAATATCTAGGTGTCAGACCTTTTTTGGAAAAATGAAGCAAATGAGGAAAAGCCTGTGAAGGTAGTGTTAGGTACACTGAAGAAATAGATGGCAGTGGTTATGTGCACGTGTTCTTCCTACAACTCATTCTTGCTTTGAGAAACTCTGAGGATTGCTACTTGCCATCATTACAACTTGAAAAACAATTCACTTTTTTTTTTCAAAAAAAAAAAGAGTACTTTGGATTATAATTGCAAGTCCTGTCCATTGCTCTGTTCATTTAATTTTGTTTCGGATTGGATGCCTACTGCTGGGCAGGAAGGGTAATAGGTTGCACTTCCAGCTTCAGGGGATCCCACTCGACACCCTGCAGTGTTTTCAAGTATAATTTTTTTTTTAAAAAAGGTATTGAAGTAAAAAGTATGTGGCTGTGGCAGCAGATAGTATGAAAATGTCTTAATGAAAGAATGCATTTGTGTATGTGGTTGGAACTTAGGATTCACTATACTTTTTATTTTGTTTAGTGATACTCTACAATATTATGGTTCCAGTTAGGTTAAAACAACATAACAAGCACTGTATCTTTCCTACAAAATCAGATCACTTGTTCAACCATATCCTTCTCTTGGTGTGAGCAACTGTGAGTGCTAATGTTGTTGCTTCAGCTCCTGGAATAAATGAAATGTTTAGGTGGGTAAGGATCACCAGCTGCTTTGCAAGTAGGAAATGTGCAATTCTCAACCACTTTTTGGCTCATTTTGCTTCCTTCATTATTTATGTACTTGTATGTTAATGAGCTTTAATGCAACAAACTGTAATTGGAATGCTCTTGGTGAACTATGCTCACAGTTACAGTTTCCCCTTTGTTGCATGGTAGTGACAAGGGAAGGCAGACAAAATCGTTTTTGTTAACTGCCCACAAATTGACTTTGACTTTTGGCAATCCTAGTAATGAGAGATTTCCTAATCACCCCGTCATCAATAGCCCAGTTGAGGTCCTGCAGACTCAGGACTCTGGCTTCCTTGATTGAGTCCATCCACTTGTAATGTGGTCTTCCTCACTTCCTACTGCTTTCTACTTTACCTGGCATTATTGTCTTTCCTAGTGAGTCATGTCTTCTCATGATGTGTCCAAAGTATGACAGTTTCAGTTTAGTCATCTTGGCTTCTAGGGAGAGTTCAGACTTGATTTGCTCTAGATCCATTCATTTGTCTTTTTAGCAGTCCATGGTATCTGTAGAACTCTTGTCCAACACTACATTTCAAGTGAGTTGATTTTCTTCCTAGCAGATCTCTTCACTGTCCATCTTTCACAACCATACATAGAAATTGGAAATACAGTGGCACAGACAATTCTAACTTCAGCATTCAATGATATATTTTTACATGTGAGGATCTTGTCTAGTTTCTTCATAGTTGCCCTTCCAAGTCCTAGTCTTCTGATTTCTTGACTTCAGTCTCCATTCTGATTAATAACTGAACCAAGGTATACAAAATCTTGAATTGTTTCAAGTGTCTTCGTTGTCTACCCTAATGTCACATAAATATCTGTGGTCATTATTTTTGTTTCCTTAATGTACCACTGTAAAGCTGACTTTGTGCTTTTTTCTTTGACTTTCTTCAGTAATTGTGCCAGGTCTTTGCTATTATCTGCTAGTAGTAAGGTGTCATCTGCATATCTTAAATCTCAGTTAAACAAAAAATTTTGCTATAATCTGAAAAGCACAGGCTGATTTTTTTCTGAAATTTGTTAGTGTGCTCCGTTATCTAATGTATGTCTGCATTATGATCCCTAGTGCCTTTTCCTTTCCTGAACCCAACTTGGACATCTGGCCTTTCTTCCTTCATACATTGTAAAAATCTTTGTTGTAGAATTTTGAACATGGCTTTGCTTGTATGGGAAATTAATGCAGTGTTCCTGTGATTACTGCAATCCTTGGTGCCCCATTTCTCGGAGATTGGAATGTATGATAAGCGTTTAAATCTGTGGACCATTCTTTTGTTTTCCATATTTGTTGACAGATTTTAGTTAGAGTAGATTCCGTCTCTGTAGCTCGAAGCAGCTCTCTGATGATTTATTTCTCCCAGTGCTCCGAGTGCAGATTCCAATTCACTTTTAAAATTGCAGGTTTGCCAATAAATTGTTCTTCCTTGAGTGAATCTGGCACCTTTTCATCTGTTTTATATAGATCTGTAGTGTGTTATTTCCGTCATGTTTTTATTTACTCTTTTGGTCTTGTAATGTGTTTATCTGTGGCTTGTAGAGCATTCACTTTCTTGCTTTAAATTTCTCTTTGATTTCTTGAATCTTGTGGAATAGGCATATTCCATATTGTTCTTCCTTTATTGTTGTCATCTTCTGTTTCTCCACATTGATTATTATGCTAATTCTCCTGCTCCATGCACACAAGCCATTGGACAGTTGCATTCAGGGTTATCACTCTGTTTCTGACACCTTTTACTTTTGCTTCTCTTCTGTCCTTAACTGTTTGAAGGGCTGTTGCAAGAACTGTTTGTTATCCATTGAGGCTTCTCTTTCTTTTTGGCTGCAGATAGTGTCTTTTTGCATTTCTTCCTGACAATGTCCATGTCAATTAGCTTAATAGTACAATTTTCTTTTTACATTATATTTAAATTCTACAGGAATGTACTTCAGATTGTTGCTCTCTTGTTTTATTTCTTGATGCTTTCTCATAATCTTTCATTCTGCTCTATTTCACACTCCAGCATTCCAGTTGCCTTAATTAACAACAAATCCTGTTTTGGTGTGTGATCAATTTCCTCCTGTTCTCCAGTGCAGAATCTTTCAGTTTCTTCTTCTTTTGGCTCTGTCATTGGAGCATAATCTTGGATTATGTTTTTATTGATTGGTTTTTGTTGAACTCTTATATCTCATTTAGTTAAAATTTGCATTATATCCTTTGACTGCTTTTGCTACCTCTCTCCTCACTATTAATGCCACCCCATTTCTTCTTAGATTTTCATTTCCTTAGTAAAACACTGTGTAATTATCTGACTCTAAATGTCCTAGTCCTGTTCACTTTAGCTCTCTCAGCCCAAGTACTGCCATGTTTATGCATTCCATTTCTTGCTTTACTATGTCTGGCTTCCCCTGATCCATGCTTCTCACATTCCATGTTCCTATAATATGTGCAGCTTCTCATTTTTCCTTTCACCTCTGAGCACATCAACAACTAAATGTTCTTTCCTCCAGTTGTGTCATTAGCCAGAGTCCTACTCACAGCTGTCCTCTGCTGTACCCCAGTAGCTCACTGAGTGCCACCCAACCTTGGCGTTTCATCTTCTGGCACTATCTCTTGTTTCATTTTGGGTTGTCCCATCATAGCATTTTTCTGATAAAAGATATTCAAAGGTGTTTGCCATTGCCTCCTTCTGCATAGTACTAATAACTGTTAGCTACGGTGCCACTGCCATTGTTTCTGAAAAATTCTCCACCAGTGTCATCCCCAACTATTGCTGCTGCCCAGGAACTGTTTGACACATCTGGCTCCTCAGCAAAAGCCTGTCTTAAATGGGAGACCTACCAGCAGCACTGCTGCTGTTAGCATAGCCTCTTGCCTCATTGGAGCACACAGTCTCACCACCATGGAAAGCTAGTACCACTGGTAGGAGCCAGAATCTGCTAGATATGACTAACCTATTTTTCCAGTGCCTTTTTCTTTCAGAACTGTCACACCCACAGCCTTTTGCTTTGTCTTCACACCAACTCTGCCAACAGTTATACCATTATAGTGTACCAACAGGATTCAAGCATATCTGTCCATCCATGCCACTCTTTTCCAGCTTTTCCCTCTGGACGTACTGGAGCACCAGCTTCTGTCATCCCTAACCAGTATGACTGCTGGAAATACCTGACTTAATAATTAGTAATACAGTTGAGTCTGTTTGAGCTGTTCTTTCTCTGATCTAATTTTTCACTTCCTGATGAATTGATTGCCACTTGGTTGTTAATAATTTTATTTTTATTGCCCCATCTGATTTCCTAGAATCAGTGTAGGTAATGAGAATCTTTTAGAACTGAATAATTCCAGGAGCTTCCTCCCATCTCTCTTAGTGTAGTTAATGCTGATTGTCTCCTAGAGCTCCTTCTTAATTCTGTGACAGTGTGATATTGGATGTTAATGCTAATCTCTAGGAGGAAGAGAGTGAGAGGGCAACAGGACTGAACACCTTTCTTCTCCTGAGGCAGCAGTACTGATTCCTTACAGATGACCTGAGGGCAATAGAGCTATCAGAGTGTCAGTATCTACTGCTGGTAAAACTAGTCCCAAATGTTATAAAGATTCAAACAGACATCTAATGCATGAAGAAGCAGCTCCATTAATAGGATAGCTTATGAAACAGCCAAAAGATCTCATTTTAAGATTACTGGTGCCTAAGTTGCCTATACAAGCACAGCAAAAAGTAGTTAAAACCAGTGGTGAAAACAAACTTTATTTTAAAGTTCATACCTATTATACTAAAAAGCTTGTTTCCTGCTTCTGTGTGAACTTTTTCCTCTCTTCCTCTGCCAGGATCTATATTGCTACCCTCTTTGTGATTTTTATAGACATACATCTGTGGATGTCTTCATAGCCACATGAAACTTAATGGTTATTGCATCATTTCTGTGTTCTGCATGCCGTATTACACCATTGTTAATAAATAAATATTTGTTTTCAATTACTCTTAATGTTTATACCACCTGATTGCTCATAGAATTCTAGACTGCTGACGATTTTAAAAAATCCCATTGAATACTTACAACCACATCAACTAAAATATGCATTCCTGGTATCCAGTATAATAATGAAAAACACATTTCAACACAAAGTGACTTAGTTCTCTGCCACTATGGTTATAGCAGAAAAGAAGTTACAGCCATACTAAAAACAGGAGATGGAATATTTCTGATTAACAAAACTTTATGATGTCTTATTTATTAGTTACATTTTTTCCTGTGTAATGGACCCCCACACACCCCGAGATTGATATGGGTTGATTGGCAATATTATTTAGCCACATTGATTGGCATTTGATATAAAATGGAAATCTGAGGTCACTGAAAGGTCAAATTGGAAAGAGGAAAATTACTGATTATAAATGTGCGATTGCAAGGCAGGTCAGCCACACACCCTCTTAGGCAAAACCAAGTCATAAGCAGATTATGAAGCAGTTATAGAGACAATAGGCTTATGCTAAGAGCTGGACATCTTGGAGCAGAAAAAGAAAGTTCCTACCAAACTGTAATTTTTTTAACTCTGATCCCTTACACCTAGATTTTTCCGTGCTTTGTCTTCCCAACATCTCCACAATACTGAGCTCTTATGGCAGCCATTACCCTTTTGTCACCTAAACACTAAGACCATTAACACTGTCCAGACTTCATTGTTTTTGTTGCAACTCCCATTGTCCACTCAGCTGGAAGAGTGATTCACATCCAAACCCACAGAGTAGATTTTGAGTATAAAAACCCTCTGTTTTGAGCATTCTTTCACAGTCTCTTGACTTACTGGATGTCATGCTGTCTATTTGATTCCTGAATGAGAACTGTCCTTAGGTGCCTACCTAAGCCACATTGCAGCTTTTCTTCACTTCTCTCTGAACCGGTAATTATCAATCGAACCCTAAAATTCCTCTACCCCTAACTTTCCTCTCTTTACTTTCGGTTAGTCTTTGTGAGAGTGTGTGCGTGTTTGGATCTTTTGCGTGTGTGAATCTTTCAATAAAGCACATATTTAGCTTACATTTTGGATTCTCTGACTGGTTCTTTCCTATAAACAAGACCCCACAACAGACCACCTAAGTTTGAGCTAATTAATTCCTGATTGTCATGTGGAGGTACTGGCATCGTGGGTGGACCCCTAAGTCACCCATGTTTTGGGGCAACACTTGCATGTCTTCCGGTGAGTTCAAGGTGGCATACATGTGCATTCATCACTTAGTGGAGACTTGAACCTGTTTCTCCAAGGTCCCATTCTACAGTTCTACCCACTATACTACAATGGCTGTCATTTACATTTTCTGGTATATTGTCCCATATTGTTCATAGATGACTGAGGGTAGTGGCTTCCCTAGTGTGGCTCAAGGGTACATCCAGTGTTGTGTAATGGATTGCTTATCAAATCATCTAACCCTCTTCCCACAAAAACAAAACAAACAAATAACTCTGCATGCCCTAAAACTTTATTCAGAAGATTCATACTCTTCCACAGCAGATTGAGATAGTACTTTAGAGGGAAGAGGAAGCTGCTTTAATGGAAGCTGCTCTAATAGCAGAAGCTGTTCTATCAGCAGATGGACATAATGGCATCCCACCCCTATATGGTGAATGTCTATGCAGAAGTAAATTCTATTGAAATCACTACCAGAAGCCATTCCGGAAGGCTTGGCAAAGTTACTTTTTTGGATAACAACAACTAGAATTCAGCAACCAACGTTGTCAAGCTTTGTTCAAGGTGACAGTTACTCTCAGTATTTTATTTTACTTGTAGTGCATAGAAAGAATATATAGTTTTCCTTGTGGAAGAAAAATTAAATGGTTATCTTCTGACACAACTTGCCTAATCAAATCTTGTTTCAGTGTACAGTGCTCCCCGTGGCTTCCCCCACCTTCTTTTTTCAGGTACATTTGTTCACAATGTTAATTTGCTCAATATTGCTTTCCTGAAACCAGCTTTCAGAGCTGCAGCAGTTTTCCCATAATGACATGAGCCCTGATGTTTGCTCATGCATAGTCTGCTTCCATTCATTTCATTCACATCTGATAAACAAGGCTTTGAAGTTAAAGGATGCTTTGTGCATCAAGATGGTTTTACGGGCACTATCATCAACCTTAGATTGTGATTAATGGCTGTGTTCAAACAGAATACCTCTGCTGCAGTTCCTGTTGTCTGTTAGCATTTATATAGTTGAAAGTAATTGGCAAGTTATCCACCTCATGCAAACCTCTTTTTGTTTCTTTTTGCACAAGGACAGTCAGCAATATGGTGTGAAAACAGCATCAGAATTTAAAAAAACAAAACAAAACACAGATATTTTTAAATATTTCTGCACAGAAGGACTTTTGCACACAAAATTATACCCCAAAGAATAATCTCCTCTCTGCAACATGTCATGCCACAATGCTAACATATTTAGAAGGTTTATTGAAAATATGCATTTTTATGGTGGCTCTCCCCACCACCGCAATCTATTTAGAATGCTCTTCTCTTATTATGTTGTTTACTAGATTTCATTTAAAAGGATGCTACAAGTCAGAATTTGTATGGATGAGAAGTGGAATAGAAACAACAGCAGTAATCATCGTATTTCACCTTTCCTAGAAATATTTCCTTTTCTTGTACTTTTGGAGCCTTCTTTTGGAGCAGTGACATTCTGAAAGCTGAATTTGATAAATGATCGCTCAAATGATATACACAAAAATGGAGGATGCCACTGCAGGTTACAAGCATGTAACAAGAGCACTGTTTGGGAAAATCTATGTGGAATTAAGAGCTTTATGCTATCCAGGGATTAAATGCTTTCTTCCTGCAAGTGAAATTGGCACCTGCTGTTAATACTGCATGCACTTTCCAAAAAATGGCTGCAGAGATTTATTAGGAAGAGAATCTTTTCACATAGTTTGTGTATATTAATGGGTCTCTCTGTTCCCATTCATCAGGGCTATTGTTCTTGAGAAGGCTTAGCCAAAATACATGGGGAGCCTTGTGACCTAACCCACTGTAGGAAATGCTGAAATCAACCCTTTGTTGACAGCTTCTGTTTCCCTAAATGTGATGGATGTGGAGAGGGACTGAGATAGATCCCATGTAAAAACAACCGTTCTGTCTTGCTGTAAACATGATAAATGGGATAGTTGGATGCAGGGGTACTAAAAATGTGCTGTGCCTGGGTGAGCAAATATGCTCTATCTGTATTCCTGATCTCCTGACATACCTTCCTCTTCCAGTCACTTTCAGACAGAGTCCTCAGTGGGATTTATTCACTAGAAGTTACAGGGTCTTCTGATTAAGAGACACTAGAACCTTCCCTTTGAATTGTCCATCTGCAGCAGGAGGAATTATAAGCTGATATCTTTTTGAAGATAATGCTGTGACTTACACACCAGCAGACTCACTGGGCTAAAGCTAGCCCTTTCACACGGCATCAAAGAGATTTCCAGGTCTTGTGTTACATGAGCTGTATTTCTTACTGTGGGATGTTCTTCTGCTAAACAGATGGCAGCTTGGATCCAGGTCTTCATTTTAACAGTTGGTGGCTTAGATTAGGTGAATAGAAAAGGCACTTTCACTCATATACAGAGTAGTCCAGATTTCTTTCTTCTCACTGTGATCATCTGTGTCACACCTGACATTTGTAAGATGGTTTTGGAGTAAGGTAAATTGCCAAGACTTAACACTGTGGGGTACTTTTTTGAAGTTTTGCACTTCATGGTGCTAAACTTGTCCTGTTACACTCTTATTTAGTCAAATATGCAGAACACTCTAGCCTCCAACAAATTCTAGAGTTTCTGTTGGGCATGTATATTCCAGATCTCACTCACAGTGCAATGAGACTGTTCCATAACCCACTTCTTTGTTAAAAGTTATTCACCTGGCAAGGTAAATCACATCATCATATAACAGTCTGTGTCTGCGACTAATGCTATCAAATCATCCTTACAAATTTATTAAAGCTTATGTTTTTATAATTTTGTTACTCTTTAAGATGTTGAGAATAATATGCTATTAGTTAGTCCCTTTTCAAAAATAAGTTTCTTTGATACTTTGATATAATTTCTGTTTTATAGACATTGTTATAGAAATGAAATCTAAACATATATATAGTACAAAATATAAAAGAGATCTTCAAGTTACTACAAATGAAATTTTTCCACCTACATTTTAATGCTGTCAACCACAGAAACTAATGAACAGTAAGAAACTCAAATGACCTGCCTGCAAGAAGACTTCAAAGAGCGTTGTTCTTTATATCATTTCTTCACAGGTGCTCCGTCACCTGACTGAACATGAAAGAAAGAGTGAGGCATTACTTTCAGGATTGCCCCTTTCAGAGGCAATATTCCCATGCTTAATTTTGACCTCTGAAATGACCATAAGGCAGCTTTTCCCCACTTTGTGGTATGATATAATCTTAGTCTATGAATGGGTTCAGACTGTAGCTTTTTGATGTTGGGAAGTCTTCAGGAACCAAGATTGGACAGGAACAGGTTGACCAGATCGACCTGACAGGTTGATCTGACTCAAAGTTATGTCATGTGCAAGACCACCGTATGCATGTAATACCCACTGCAAAATTCAGGTTGCATTTGAATCACAATGGATATTTTTTTTCCCTTCTGAAAATGGCACAAATTCTTTCTTTTCATATATAGAATGTGTGATGGACAGACAGTGTTTATGTTGATTGGAGTTGAGGTTTGAGAGATCCCTAAATTTGAGGCTCTGTTAAGTAATACAACTACAACAAAGGTGTTTATGTTGTAAAGTTCAGATCTGATGGCCATCTCCACATATGAAATGCAATATTAATATGCATTTAACAGGGAAAAGTTTATGGAGACTGCTGGAGGAAGAAATGTTATCATAATCTCTTGCTTATAATATATATATATAACTCAAAGTTATGTCATGTGCATAACATTGCATAATATGATACAGACATATAAAACAGAACAGTAGTGGCTGTGCTTTTAAAAACAATACACACAATAAAGGCAGTTTCAAATGTTTTCATTTTCGTATCTTTTTTAAATGTACATTTCGCCTTTGAGCCAGTTTGTATCCAACTGTGTGTGTGTATATATGCGTGTATACGTATACAGATAGATAGATACACACACACACTGTGTGTGTGTGTGTATGTATATATACACACATACATGCATATACATACATTCCACTCAGAGTAACACTTGATACATTTAATGAATTAACTTTAGTCCAGAACAACATATTTCATGATAATCTGTACCATAGGAGTCTGTGTTGATTTATTTTTATTTTTATCTACTGTGAGAATTTGGCATGGGGAGATGTATCAGTCTGAATAAATGTTAAAAAGGATAGGGGAGAATACAAGTCAGATGGCTTTCAAATTACAATTTATTTTTTTCTCTTTATATTTGAACATATATTTCAACATATAAGCGGAAGTGTTAAGGAGCTAATTAAATCCCTGTCAATTAGAGGTGCACCAAATGTTCTCCCATTTCAGGTTTTTCTGGGACGGAGGGACAAATATTTCTTTCTTTCTCTTCCTTCCTTCCTTTCCAAAAAAGAATCAAATATAAGCGGGGGGCGGGGGGAGGGATCAAATACATTGTTTCTGGAAAACAGAAATATTTTCTGGAAAGAAACCCTAGATACTGTACACGTTCACTGTCTTTACATTTTGTTTCACTCCTATTGTCTCCTGTATCTGCTGGTACTTTTCTCATAACATCTCACCTTCTTTGTGGAACTGTCACGTGGGTGATCCTTGAGGATCAAAAACGTATGGGGTGATGTTAATAATGCTGTATAGCTTTTCGGATGTGACTGTTTGACCCTCTCACTGAGGATAAACAGAGAGGAAGGAGTAAAGGCAGTGTCTCCTAAGCAATCACATGGGTGATCTTGAATGAGAGTACATTATGATGCTACATGCTGCTTTATTGAGAGGTAATAACATCAGACCTGAGTAGGAGCACTTCCTCCTAATTAGGTAAATAGTTCCTCTCCTCCCTTCCCCTCCTGGAAACAGTCACTTAAAATTGCTGAACAAGAGCTTTTTTTTGTATTGCTGAAAATAGCTTTAAAAAGTACCCTCATTCAACTCAGGTTAATCAGGTTATTGTACTATTGTGGGATTATTTAAAAAAAAAAAAATCATGGGAGACATTTCTTTCTATCATTTGTTATAGTTGGCTTTATATATTTGGATTTGAAGGCTTAACATCATGGCTTTTTTGCTTAAATTGTGTTGTTTTGTGCAGAGAACCAGACTATATTGAAGAATAGTAACTCAGAGTATAGCTTCACTGCTAGTCCAGACATGCTATTCAGAGGTTGTTTGGGTAACAAAGAAAATGATGAAGCAAACTAATATTTCTAGGCTATTGGCAGAGAATTATTTCATTGTCATTTCCCATCTCTAGTTTAAGTTTTGTGTTTGATCTTCATGTTTCTGGGAACCATTCTAGGAAGTTTAATGCTTGGAATCCGTAACAGAAAATTGATCCATTTTTATAATTTGAGAGATGGTGTCTCTCACACAAGGGCTTTTCATGTGAAAGTGACAATCTAATAAAGTTTCAGTGCAACAGGAATGGTGAAGCTATCAATTTACCAGCAAGAGAGCAAGCCAGCAGCTGTCTGTTCCCAACAAAGAGGTCCTTTTCTGAATTTGTGTAGTATCGTCTCCTCATTTAGTATCTTTATTGGCAGCATATATAATCAAAGATGATATGTGGTGAAGTTAATGATATGATAGTAGAAATAATCTTGTTAATTTAATACATTACAGGACTGTGTTATAGTTGCAGATGCTCCAATATATAGCTCCTGCTGGGTGTAGCAGAAATAGAAGGGTGTGGTGTTGGAAACAATTACAGAATCATGGGAGCTGGGAGCAAGGAGTGATGCATCTTGTGTGCTGAAAGAAAAATAGCAGCCATGTGGCCCCATTTCACAGCAGGGGTGATAGGGAGAGGACAGCTTCATAGCATTAAAAGGTCAATTGCATAATTGCTGCATTTTGAAGAGCTTCTTCAGGATGTTCAGCTTCCTTATGGCAGTGTTAGGACTAATAGTAGGATTATTTAAATCCCACACTTTGGGTCTTTCTGGTACTTTGGGGTGATTCTTTACTCAGATGATTTCTTTATTGCACACACTTTCATTATGACTGCACGCAAATTTAAAATTAAACATTTTCAATGCCTCATTTAAAAAAGGATATTTCACTATATTAAAGTATCTTTCCATCACTGGCAGGCTGTTACAGCAGAAGTCTTTGATATTGTGGAAATGACATAAATTTTAGTCTTTGGGTTTAGGATCTCAGATGGAAGGAGATGCTTGTTGATATTTGTTGATCTTTGCAGATGAAAAACCATTAACTTGAAGAGACCAAAGTTTAATAGTAGAAATATTTGTCATTATCTTTAAGACGTTCTGCTTCCAGTATTCTCAGGAAAGATAACTCTTTGGAAGATTTGTGTGTGAATGTGTGTGCTCACACCGGTGTTTTCTGAAACAGATTACCCTATTTCACTTTAACTAAACAAAGGTTAAATACAAAGTAAGGCTATAGCTTTATCAAGCAGCTAGTGGCGGGTGGTGGTGGTAGAGGTGGAATCTTAATTACACAGCTGCATCTGCAGGAATATTTGAATATTTATTGATAATGGGAACAAAGGGAGAACAAACATTTCATCTTTCCTTATTTTTTTTTAATTTTTTAAAATAAATGTAGCTCAGTCCTTTATGTATTTTGTTCACACTTTCAAATTTAGGAGTATACTTAAGTATGTTCATGACTGCAGCCTTAACATATAATGTCTAGATTTTATGCCTAAGTTGTTAGAGAGTTTGATGACAGGAAATTTCTTTAAATCATTAGCCAAGCAAATCTCTGGTATGCCCTGTTAAAGTAAAAGTACTCCAAGTGCTGAAACTCTTCAACTTCCAAATAATGGATAGTCCTTAAATAGTCTTGGTATGTGAGAGTGGAGGATATAAATACCGCCTTGGCTCCTCTTTTCTCTTTTAAGTGTAGACAAAATATTTGTGAGAGTACAACTCATTTTTGACTTTTAATTTAGCACTTTCAGACCTAAATTGTTTTTTGATAAGCAGATCCATTGCTAACCATCATACTGAAGCTGGAGTAAAAGCAACATGGGGCTGCAGACGGCATACAGCTTGCCAAGTATTTCCTCCCAGCATATGCCGTTGTGTTTTGGCACCACATGACAGCTGAGCCATGCACTGGTTGCTCTGGCAAAAAGAAGCAGTAAAAGCTTTCCCAAGGAAAATAAACCAGGAGGGTTGGATATGGCCCGTAGACCATGCGTTGCCTTGAGCTGAGTCACTTGCCATTCCATGGTGAAGAGGTGTGCTTTGGATTTAGTTGAGTGAACTGATTTTAAGAAAACCTATAATCTTAGGGCATGTGTAAAACACACTGTCCTTCTATTATAATGGATGTTGTAGCGTGACACATTGAGCAATATACTTATATGTGGAAAATTGACAAAGTGGATAATGGGCATTTATGTTATCTCTATCTAAAAGTTAATTATCTTGGAGAGGAGAAAATTCACAGCGAAAAGTGCCAGGTTTTCATAATCTTTACTAATGGATAATAATGTGTGCCTGATATTGCTTTGAGTTTTCATAATAGACGCAGTGGGATTAAACAGCACAGTGCAATATAGGAAGAACCTGACAACCTTTGTATCTGTGACGACACAACTTTTTCTAAGGGCAGGGACCACAGCTATTCAGAAATATCCTGGGGCAAAATCGGATACTAAAAAGCGAAGAATGAATTTTCTCATTTTCACATAGGCTGCCTACATGAAATAGCTGTCTGTTTTAACCCATCCTGCCTTGCGAAAAAAACAATCTGGAGTTCTCTCTGAATAAAAGGAACATAACCTATCTCCCAGGTTGTAAAGTTTGGAGACTTGCAACCAGTAGAGGATTTTGATCCAACAGAGGGATCCTATAGCAGTCCTCAGCACACTCTTCCAGAGGGAACTCCAGGAAAGAATTTCAGAGAATGCAGTGGGAAGCAGGAGGAGAAGAGAATCAACCAAAGTTGGTTCTTCCTTTAAAAAGAAAGAAAGAAAGAAAGAAAGAAAATAATTTGCTCTAATAACCCAGTTCAGAACTTACTTAAGACTTCTGATGCACGTAATTGAACAATGAAGAAAAAAAGAAATCAGTGTGGTGATTGTGGCTGTATTCCCCAGAACAACAGACTCTTCTGGAAAGTAGTGGGTAAATTCTTTAGAAGATGGAGTTCTTGTATGCTCATCTAGCACCAAGCAAGAAATAAAGGAATAGGTATGATTTTAAAAGAGACAGTAAATGAATGACTTGTATGCAATGTTATTTTTGAATTTATGTACTTCTGCAAAGACTAATTCACCTTTTTCTTCCTGATGATGATGGTGACGATTTCCCTCGGCATAGTATGACAAAACTCAAAACCCACAAAACAGCAAAAGTTTTATTGGGCCATCTAAAAAGCACACAAGCTTTTGAAGTTCCACAGACTTTTCCATCAAGTGAAAGATCTTTAAAAAATTCATACAGGAAAAGAAAAGTATTGATGTTAGAGTCACAAGCCTACATTTTGTCTCAGATGTTGTTTCTGTTGTAGTTCAGCTTGTCTGGAGGGATCTCAGTGTGAGAGAGGCCAGTCTTCTTCTTGACCATGTGGGGACCAAGACAGAGGGCAGTAAAATGTAAACTCCATTAGCAGCAGAAAAGTAACTTCTCTTGGAATCCAGCTTATCTCTGTCCTTTGTGAAGCCGTAGACCCTTTCCTTAGGTAGAGAACACTGAATTTCGTAAGAAGTCTGTGTACTGCTACATCTGGAAAAAACTTTTAGGTGTAAAGGCACCATATTTCATCTGATCTTAGAAGCTAAGCAGGGCCAACCCTGGTTAGAAGTTAGATGGGAGACCTCTAACATATGCAAGGTGCTGTAGGCTATATTTCAAAAGAAGGAACTGGCAAAACCACCTGAATATTCCTTGTGTAAAAAATCTATATGGAATTCATGGGGGTCTCCATAAGTAAACAGGCAATTTGAAGATGCACATGTGCACGCATACATTCACACATATGCACAGAGGTAAAATTTGCCAATTATAGTCCAGACGAAAAGTTTTTACTAGTGGGAGAAGTATGAGGTGCTATTGTACTTTTAACAGGTGTGTGTTCCGCTAGTTGCTGCATATGTACTGGTGAACCATCTACAACAACTGATACAACCTGCACCTTGCATCACAGTGACTCATCACAGAGTTGTAATGAGTGCTGAAAGCTCTTATGGACTAGCTTGCACAGGCAGAATCAGCATTGGATTTGACATTTACTTGCATAGGAAGAAAAAGGAAGTTTTTGTGAGCAGCAGAAACTTTGTGCTAGAAGAAAGATATAATTTTAATGAAACCTTTGAATTAACTAAGATAAAAAGCGGTGAAACCCTACGCTTGAAGAAGTTTCTCAGTATTTCCAGGTCAAGAACACATTAGCAGGCATTTAAATACTTTCATAGTTTCAGTAAAAATGCTTAATGGTTGAACAATCTGAATGAACACAAAGTGGTCCATTCTATGTTATAACTCCAAACTAAGCCAAACTTGGGAGTTAGAATTTTACAGGTGGAATCATTAGACTAAAATGACTATTTAACATTTATGAAAGTTCATATCCTTAAAAGAGCTGTTTACTAACAGACATTTTGGGAAGCAGTCTGCTCTTTTCTTCCTGAAAAAGAATCTGACTGAGCTTGTCATTACCATTGTCTGTTCATATTAATTCCTTTCCATTAGAGTGATGCTTGCCAGGTCTGACAGCTGTTTAGTGTATAAGCAATGCCAATGCTTCCCACTGCCTCAGAGTGAATTGTTTCATGACTCTGAAAGTTGCTAAGCATAGGTAAGGCTGAGCTTTGAATTTATGACAAGTCAGATTTTAGCTGTTAACTCATGCCTGTCTGTATCTAAAGTTAGTACTCTGTGACAGCAGCACATATGGACAGAATCATGGAGTTGAAAGAGACCACAAAGGCCATTCAGTCCAACCCCCTGCCATGCAAGAGTACACAATCAAAGCACTCCTAACAGACGGCCACCTAGTTTCTGTTTAAACACCTCCAAAGAAGGAGACTCTGCCACACTCTAAGGGAGCCTATTCCGTTGTCAAACTGTTCTTATGTTACCCTGTGTACTGGGGGTCCCGGGAGGGACACCAAAATGTGCTCAACTAAAGGTGGGGAAAATTAGCTCAGAGCACTGCTTAGCGTTACGAGAGGCAGAGTAACATAGCGAGATCTTGAACCCTATGTCTACGGGGTCGGGTCGAGTCAAGGAGCACACAAAAGTTCAAACAATAAATGATGTTTATTAAATACAAGCAAAACAGTGTATGCGACACACTCGTACAAGATAACTAAAGAAAATAAAGGTTGGAGTGGTATAGAGGGATTTTTAGAGGGATCACTGGTTTGGGTGATACTTCACCTGTCCTGAAGCCAGGAAAAATGGAGAACGAGGCTGGGGTGCGACGTAGCTCAGCACGTGGAGCTGAGGGGAGGCTCGCCAAGCAAAACGGTAGCAAGGCGGGATGAAACTCGGGAGCGATCCGAGGAAGGTCTCGGAATCAAGGGTTTTCGTAAAGAGAATTGTGACTGCAGGCTATGCCGTACTTGGGGGAAAACACTAGATTTGGAGTTGGAGACAAAGCCTCCGAAAGGTCAGAATCTGAATGATTGAGTTATCGTAGCGGTTCTCAATAGAGTAGCCAGTATGCAAACGCAGAGTACTTGGGTATTGTATAGTTTACCCATCAAGCTGCCAACGCGGGGCAGAGGCTCTTTTGTAGGTTGCGTGCATACCTAATTAGAGTACTTGCCTGGAGGTCTCCTAAAGCAGGGAGTAAGCTATTTTCTGGCCTGCCTGTATTGTAGTTTGAATATTACGGCTATTAACGGCCGAGCTTGTTTACGTGCTTGTCCGGCGGCCTCGCAAGCATGTGGAAAGGAATAGAAAAGTGAAGCCGAATTGTGATATCAAGGGGATATCTTTTAATATCCGCAAAGCTCGGACTAGCCAGGGCAGTAACACTTACCATCAGGAAGTTCTTCCTAATGTTTAGGTAGGATCTCTATTCCTGTAGTTTTGATATCACCTGCACCATGTCCTACTCTTTCTTTGTTGTTATGTACCTTCAGGTCATTTCCAACTTGCTGTGACCCTCAGACGGACCTATCGTGGGGTTTTCTGGGACTGAGAGTGTGAGCAGCAGAAAGCAAGCTTGCTCCATATTCTATATTAAATCCCTTCAAATATTTAAAAGATAGCTGTCATGTCACCTCTTAACTTTCTCTTTCTGAGGCTAAACATATCAGGTCCCTAAGCCAACCCTTACAGGGCATGATTTCTAGACTTTCTACCGTTTTGGTCACCCTCTCTGGGCGCATTCCAGCTTGTCAATATTCTTCTTGAATTGTGGTGCCCAGAACAAGATATAGTATTCCAAGTGAGATCTGACCAAAGCAGAATAGGGTGGTACTGTTACTTCCCTTGACCTAGACATTATACTCCTGCCGATGCAGCCTAGAATCACATTGGCTTTTTGAGCTGCCACATCACACTGTTATCTCATGTTCAGCTTGTGGTCTACTGGGGCCATTTCTGCACTGCACTCTTATACTGCCATTATTCCACTTTCAAGATCCTGTGGAATCCTGTGGTTTGTAGTTTACTGAGACCAAAGAGCTCTCTGGCTGAGAATTCTAAATGCTCCTCCCTAAACTGCAAACCCCAGGATTCCATAGGAGGTTGAAAGTAGAATAATAGCACTGTAACAGTGCAGTGAGGAAATGGCCTAGGACTCTTTCATGCCTTTCATATGTATTGTGTTCAAGCCAGGTATCACTGATCCTGTATGTGTGCAGTTCATTTTTTCTTCCTAAATGTAGTACCTTACATTTCTCTCTGTTGAAATTAATCTTGTTAGTTTTGGCCCAGCTGTCTCATCTGTCAAGGTCATTTTGAATTCTGTTCCTATCCTCTGAGGTATTAGCTACTCCTCCTAATTTGGTTTCATCTGCAAATTTGATAAACATGTTCTTTACTCTATCATCTAAGCCATTTATAAAGATGTTGAATAGCACTGAGCCCAGGACAAAACCCTGTGGCACCCCCCTAGCCATCTCTCTCCAGAATAAAGAGGAGCCATTGGTGAGCACCCTTTGGTCAGTCAACCACTTACAAATCCATCTAACAGTAGCATTGTCTAGCCCACATTTTATAGCTGGTTTGCAAGAATATCGTGGGGAGGTGGGGAAGCTTACTGAAGTCAAGATATGCCATATCCACAGTATTCCCTTCATCTACCAAGCTGGTAACTCTGTCAAAAAAAGAGAGATACAATTAGTCTGATATGACTTGTTTTTGAAAAAAACTTGTTGACTCTCAGTGAAGCTTGCAGATATTTGTTTAATGATATGCTCTAGAATCTTTCCTGATATAGATGATAGGCTAACTGGATGCTAATTGTCTGGGTCCTTTTTCCCCCCCTTTTTGTAGATGGGAAAAAATTTTGCTCTCCACCAGTCTGCTGGGACTTCTCTTGTTCTCCAGGAAATCTCAAAGATGATTGCCAGTGGTTCTATGATTACTTCTGCCAGTTCTTTTGATGTTGTCCCTTGCATTAACGTGACTGATATTTGTTAATGCCTTTAAAAAGTTTTCCAGCCTAAAAGCCTGACTTGCTATTGATGAAACAAAGCCAGGCTCTGGCATGAGATTGTAGCATGTGGTATTGCTTCGGCACTGCCATGCAGCCAAGACCTTATGCTAGAACTGCTAAAGAGAGATTGACCTGCCATGTATGAAATAGAAGAGTAGCAGCTGCAGTGCGACACTGTACACTGATAGTATTGCTGGGAGAATTAAAAAGTTTGCTTTAGTTCAGAAGTTGGAAAGTTACTCTTTAGGAACACAGGTCCCAGAATCCTAATGGCCATACTGGTTAAGTACGTTAGGAGTAGCACTGCCAAAGTGATGTTTTGAAGCTTAGCTTTGGCATTAGCCAGTTTGTGTTCTGGTCCTCAATCTTTTGGCTGCATAGCTGTGTTCACCAAGAATCTTTAACGCTATACCATTATAGCCCTTGATGCCACTTTAACAACCATGGCTGCATCCTGTGGAATCCTGGGGCATTTAATTTGCTCAGAGGCACTAGAGACCCTCTGTGAGAGAATTTTAAATGCCCCTCAATCAATTGCCAGTCCCAGGATTCCACAGGATGCAGCCATGGCAGTTAAAATGAAATCATAGTGCTTTAATAAAGTAATATGAAACGGCTCCAACTTGGAAATAATTTTCAATAAAATCCAGGAGTTGGACCCAGACTAAATTATTTGCAGTTAGGTCGTACTGAAATCATTGCGAAAAGTCAGTCACAATTTAACTGAAATACCATTTGATCCAACCTAACCTGCCAGAAATTTTTCCTAAGAAATAAGGAAAAAAATCAAATCGGAAGAAACTGGAAACAAACCAAATCAGAGAAAACTCAGGACTGCTTGTGATGCGGTAAAATTCATTTGAGTATGTGTATGTCTGAGGGTTTTGGGCTGTCCAATTTTATTTTTCATTCATTCTCATCTGTGTTTTCTTTTTCCAAGTATCATGTGATTTAGGCCCCTTGGTGGTTGTAGATGCTTACTTGGGGAGCCCTTTTCTGCAGTGCGCCTGAGTTCTGATCCATGGAACACTTTGTTCTGGATCTTGTAAATTGTTGGTGGGAGAGAGGGCTTTACCTACATAGCAGGGACTTGGACCAGGTGGTCTCCCCCTGACTTTTCCTATTTTGACATCCAGGATAAGGAATTGGGGAAATGAGGCATGAACTATGTGTGCACAGTCTCCTTTTGTGCACTTTATTACAACATAGATACACACAACACCTTGGCAACATTCATTATTTTGCAAGATTTCAGCTCTTGGCTCTGCATCTTGCATTTTGTTTACTTGCTAATGTTCAATTCATTTTAACCAAAACACAGAGATACTATAATTGCAAATGTTTCAGATATAGCTCTTTCCCAGAAGCACTATTACAGTGCCAGCTGTTCTAAATTAATGCTCAACCAATACAAGCCAAGATGACCCTTACCGTCTGCCTTCAACTTGACATTATTTAAGCAGCTCACTGCAGCAAAACAAACTGTATGATTTTGGGTAAACAAGAAGCTTTCTGTCTTCCATGTTACAGCACAGATTACAACTTTTTATTTAGTCTGGCTTTTGCTATCCTATTGCTTTGTGTAAATGGTGTGTGGGGGTGGGTAGGAGGAGCATATTTCTTATTTTCAGAAAACAAGAATGTATTTTATTCATTTTAATCAAGAGGTTGACAATTTACTGGTTAGAGAATATAAGTGATTCCCTCTTTCTGTATCCCCTTTTAGAGGGTAATTATGAAATACAATTTAGATATGATTATTTGGCAGCAGAATTGCTTAATCATGCTGTCCACATGCTGATTGGCAAATAGTTACAAAATTATGAGCTTTATGTGTTTTTGTTTCACATGCACACAGAAGCATGCATGAGATTGGCATTCTCACATGGTAAAAACTTGCCGTGACATTTTCTTGTATGGACTAGGCTACTTAGTGCAGGTCAGTCTTACCCAGCAGTCTTTATCAGCTGTTTAACATGGAAGTATCTCTAGATATTGCCTTGAAGTCCCAACTGAGGGAGAGGGGATATATTAGGGACCAATTCAACAGATTAGCCACAGGGATATGAACGCTCCGCTGAAACAAATGGCACTGCACCATTGTAAAGTGGTTAATGAATTATGGTTTTCGTATGTATCTATCAGTCTACTTATAATACCATAATCAATATGCTATAGATTTCAGTTTGATTGAGAATGTAGGATATATTTTTACAAATCATAAGTTTTCAAGGTTGATGGTTATCTTTTATCCTGCTGAATTTTCCCTTTAAATTGTATTGCTACATCCTTTTTTCTTTGCCCATTTGTCATCTGATAGCCTATAGAAATTTTCATTTAAGGCAAAGCGGCAGCTCCAGCAGAAAATAAGTGAAGGATTCTTTTTTGTTGGTTGTAATTGAAGTTATGGCAGGGGAGTTTGCCTTTGGCAGATTTCTATTACTGAGAAACTGAAGCCATGATTTGGGCTGCAGTATAAGCAAAACAAATTAATTATTAGAGACATAGGGAGAATTAAAGTACAGGAGTGAGTTATCTTAGGTAAAA
This sequence comes from Cyclura pinguis, assembly GCA_030412105.1. Classification (NCBI taxonomy): domain Eukaryota; kingdom Metazoa; phylum Chordata; class Lepidosauria; order Squamata; family Iguanidae; genus Cyclura; species Cyclura pinguis. Next base: position 172,539,344 of record CM059599.1, read on the forward strand.
TACAGTATATTGATATTTCTAGAGAGACTGGATTACAGCAAGTAATGCAGTATTGACTGATCTAGTTCCTAGTAACTGGTGAATTGTTTTGCAAGGATTAACATGTTGTTTTGATTACCATATTATTGAACTTGCTTAGAATGTATTTTCTCTATTGCATTAACTGCTAATTTGAAATTAGCAAATTATCTCAAAGTGTGATAAGCAAAGTAGCCCGGTAGAAATTAGTATAAATATTAGTGATACGTTATTTTATTTGATAACAATCCATAATTAATCACAAGGGACTTAACACTACTAAAAAAGCAATGCAAACTAGAGAAAATTTGTGAAACATTAATCAGGGAAAAAAAATTATTGGTCTCTTATTCATGTACCTAACTGTGTGGCGACTTCTAAGAAACTCTATGCCTCAGTTAGACTGAGGGATGACCGTGGGGCTTTATTTTATAACTGAAGATTGCTACGCTTTTGTAATATTGACTTCTGTATATTATTATTTGTAGAAGAGTGTTAGTTTACAGGGGCTGGAGATTTTTTAGAAAATTGCTTCAGCAGCATTTTTGTTTGGCTGCCCAAATGCAAGGTATTCATAATATGAATTTTCCAGTATAAATAACTGGAAATTCTCATCAATTATGGCTCTATATCAGTTAAGCCTCTATTTTTCATAACAAATATTTTTTGTAAATTAATATAGTAAACCTTCTTCTGTTGGAGGCAAGTGTCCAGAGGGTTAATTTTTCATACTCTGTGCTAAACATCAGCCATTTTGCTGTGAGGTAAATTTATTTTACTCTGACTCTTAAGCTGCTGTGAACATTTATTTAGGATATACCACCTTTTGCCCAAACCTGGGAATAAAGGCACTACCAAATAAGATCAAAAAGAGATTAAAAAAAATCACACTACATTGTAATTATAAATTATCTTATGAAAACATAAGCAAATTAAAATCAGTTTTGAATAAATATCAGTAAAAAAAAATAGTGTCCTGTATTATATAGCCTTTCATCGGGAGCTTATTTGGAACAGAGGTCTTTGCTTGTTGGAGGAAGGATGATAGAAAAGGAGCCAGCCTCCTCTCTCTTGGAAGAAGGTTCCCCAGCTTGGGAGCCACCACCAAGAGGGCTCTTGCTTGTTTTTTCACCAAATGCTCTGTTGTGTATAATGGAAAAAAGGAGGGTTTTTCCCCCCCAAATAATTGGAAGCTTGAATTGGCTCATATAGGAAAATATGGCCCTTCAGATAGCCTGGACCTGAATCCATGACTATATGTAATATAGATGTGAGTAAGTGCCACAATTTGGGGCACCATATCAGCCACAGGGACCTTGTAAGGCCAAATCCCTAGTGTGCCCCAAGGCCATTTTTTTCTTTATTGATTTGTTTATGCTGAAATTGTTCTTGTAGCCTTTAGGGAATTCTGTTTTACTTCCTGGTTAGAAAATATTCTCTTCTAGGTCTGAAACAGCTGAGGAAGAGCCAAAACCATGATGAAATTACCTCTATACCCCATAGGGGTTACGTGCACCTTTTTAGTCAATTTTGTTTTAAAAAAATGGGAGCCTCAAAAGCAGCCTTGGAGTTTTACACAGAAGTGGAAACAAATGAATATCCCTGCTGTTGAAGACTGGCTGATTAAATTATGTGAAATGGTAGAACTGGATAAATTCACAATTTTGCTATCTGATAAAACTACTCAAGATTCAAAGAAGACTGGAAGATACTTTCAGCTTTATCAGCAGCTAGATGGGGAAAACTAACAACTTGTATGGTTATAAGACTAAACTTCAAGAATAAATAACAGTTATGGACATATTAAAATGGAAACATATTTCATTGTAGAGAGAAGAAAATAAACATTTCAAAAGATAGAAGGTTAGGCTATGTTACCCTGCTTGCTGGGGGCCCCTTAGGGGGATTCCCAACGCCTGTCAGAATAATCACTTGTGGGGAAAATTAGCTATGAACACCGCTTTAGCAAGGCAAAGAGGGCAGGGTAATTAAGGATCTTTTACCTAATGTTTGTGGGGTCAGGCTCAGGCAAAAATCACACAAAAAGGTCCGATGAATGACTTTATTGAATAGTAATAGTACGCACTAATGCAAACACGCACACACGCATCCAAGGGCTAAAAGAAATAAAGAGTGGAAATAAGATAGAGGGATTGTTGAAGGATTTGCAGCTTGGGTGATACTGCATCTCTTCCTGAAGTCCTTGGTCCGGGAAGCAGCGATCGAACAGCAGCTCAGCGAAGAGACGCTGAGGAGATCGCGCAGCTGTCAGGAGGGGGGGACTGGTCGGTTGATATGACCAGGAGGCATCATACTTCTTCTCCTTGCCTCACCTCTTGCCTAACTAGCCCCAAAATGGGGACTGTTTGTAGGAGAAATTTACTTTGAAGGCAAATCCTTTCCCGGGGAAAACAAACAGGGAGAGAAAAGAAAAACAACCTCACACCTGGCATTTCTCGGAAGATAACAAGTTGTCATCCCAGTAACAGGATCTTCCTCCGCTTTGGGGCTGCGGTGTGAGTTTCTGGAGATCGATTTGATAAGGTTTTATTGCTTCCAGCGCCCAACTTTCCGGGAACACTTTTACTCCGTTCAAGTGGACTCCTTAAAGGTTAAGGACCTTTTGTCCACCTTGGGTTATCACAACATGAGGTCTCCTGTGGCTGTGTGACTGGGGATTTTACTGGCCTGACCTGGTTCGTTCGATCATACGACCGTTATTGCCTACGTGCACATCCAGGTGACTTTTCTGGTGGGTTAGAATAATTTTATATCAAAGTTGTAGACCCCGGGACAGCGTTTACCAAGGGGCGACAGCTGCATATAAAGAAGCTCCTGATATTGAGAGAGAAGGAGGTGTTTTTTTTCTTTTCCTTTTTTTATTTAAATTTTTCTCATTTAACTATTATTTGGCTAGTATTCATGTTTTGCTTATATGAATTTTTGTTGCTTATGGAAAACAAAGCCAGAGACAATAGCTGTTAGTTTTTTTATTTTTTTGAATTTTATAAAAATAAAATTTGAAAGAAAGAAAGAAAGAAAGAAAGAAAGAAAGAAAGAAAGAAAGAAAGAAAGAAAAACAGCTGTGGAGTTTATATGAGGTCTACAGGGCAGTTTCTCCTCTCCTTCTGAAGTAAAAAGGATGGCCTCACGATTCACAAAGATAGTTATGCGATGCCATCAGGTGAGGACAACCTTCATTACAAGTTCATTGAAATAAAACATTTGGAAAAGCCATGTAGTAGCTCCACTAATAATACACAATTTCTTTTATTTCTATTTATCTACTATAGTAATGGTAACAGAGCAGTGCTTTTTTACTTCTTAACTGTGACCCTCCTCCACATTTCTGTAAAACAGCCTTCATTAAAGTATTAAATAAAGTCTCTGGGCCAAAATGATTTTATCCAGGCTGCACGTGTATTATAGTTATATCATTCAAGATTGTTTTAACCAGTTTTAAACTCTCTGATTTTAAATTGAAAAACTATTTAATATATATTTAATCTTTTATATTCATGTAATTATTTATCGGTTTTAAGTTGATTTTCTTGTAAACCACCCTGAGATCTTTGGATAAAGTTGAGTTATAAATATTTTAATAAATAAATAATATAAACCTCCCTGTCTGTTAAAACCTTGTAAGGAGGATGAAAATAAATTTTTCTTATCTTGTGTAGGGAGTGGGACTGTTGCTGACTTAAATCTTACAAGGTAGTTGAAGATTTTTCCGCTTTGCTTTTAAGCTGCTTCCTGTTCCTCCTCCTCCTCCTCTTCTTTTTTTAATTGTGCCACTTTCCACTAGCTGTATTATACCACTGACCATAGCAGTTGCTTAGTTTCCCTGCAATACCTTCTTCTCTCACTTGCTGTAGGGGGCTAGAAATTGGACTTACCACCTGGACTGCAAAGAGAAAGCAACTTCCGTGGCTTTGATATCACAATCTGATCTCACCAATCTCAGGATCCCCCAATTCTCCCTTTCAGTCTATTTTGCAGTTTTTCTGCTTGTGTTCCTCTTCACTTAAATGTTGAGCTTTTGGTCAGTGACTTTGAATTGTTTGTAAATTGTGTAGGTTGTTTCCTTTAAAGCATTAAATAAAGAAACAATACTAATTCAGTGGTTTCTCTATGACATTTCTTCAAAAAATAACTTCCATTGAATTATGGTCATTGAGAATTGTGGGAAGAGTTTGTTTTTCTTCAGTTTTACTGGATTTGATGATTGAACAAGAGCACAGTCTGATACATGTTTACTTGGGGAAAAAAAAGTCCCAGTGAAAATTCCTATTAGGTAAAACTGTTGCCCAGTCTCAGACTGCAGTGCATGAGAGACAAAAGAGTGGAGAAGGAATGCAGCAAAGTTCATTCTTTTAAACTATTACAAAAGTGTACAGCTGTAATGTTCCCCATCTTAGTTGGGAATTTTGCATGTTTTTCCTGCATTCCTAAAATTCAAAACTGTGATGTAATTAAGCTCTTCGTCATATCTATTGGGCAAGATGTTTTCAATATAAAATACATAAAATGACCTAATTGTGTCTATTGTGCTTATATGTGAAAATGACTGCATTATTTTTCTGTGGATTCAGCCTAATGCCTGTAGCACCTGTAACAAAGGTATAGTAGATTTTAAGAAAAAGAAATGAATGGTAAACTTTCCAATATTCCATTAAGGAAGATAAAACCAGTACAAGTACAAAGGTAGAGTGGGCAGGACAGTCAGTGTGGTGTAGTGGTTTGAGCATTGGGCTATGACTCCGAAGACTAGGGGTCAAACGCCTGCTCAGCCATCAAAACCTACTAGATGACCTTGGGCAAGTCATATTTTCTCAGCCTCAGAGGAAGGCAAAGGCAAAGGCAAATGCAAACCTCCTCTGAATGAATCTTGCTAAGAAAACCCTGTGATAGGTTTGCTGTAGAGTTTCCCCAAGATGGAAACAGCTTGAAGGCACACAACCAAGACAACAAGAACAGTCACAACAATGGTAGAAAGAAAATTGGCAAAGCTGATGATGAAGTTTTAGATGGTCTTAGAGCAGAACAAAGTGAGGACGTTCTCTCTGAAGTCCCTTCCTTAAGCCTTGCCTCTGAAAGGCAATGGGCGAACTGATTGGCTCAAAGGCCAAGACCTTCCAGTCCAATCCATCCCTTGGGCATTTGCAGTTCTTCTAAACATCAGTACTAACTGCACAACAGCTTTATGGTCAAAACCCACAGGGTTCTTTTCTTGACAACACTATGACAGATTTCATCTCCTTGGCAAGAGCCCACTTCATTTACCATGCTTTTGTACAGTTTTTGTCTTACATAATTTATGTACTGGATTTGCATATATTTCAATTCTACATAGACTTCTAGTAAAGGGTTTATCAACTTGTGACCTCCCCAGGATGTTCTTGATCTGTAACTTGCATTCGTTCCAACCATAATAGCCCATAGTGACACGCTGTGGGAGTTGCAGTCCAGAAATATTTGGAAGACCACAGCAGTGCTCCAGCATTCCATGGTGATTATACCTGTGTAAGAGAGAGGGAGGATAACTGTCAATAACAGATTGTGTGTTGTGTGTATGACAAAGTATTCCCTACTCCAAATAAACATGTTACAATAGACCTATTATTCGTCAAAGTGTCACGTGACACTTTTTGCTGAGCAAAATATCAATTTGGCTTAGATTAATTTCAGTAGAAGGCTTGTGTTCAGACAGAATTTGGAATGACATCTTTAAAAGTATTGGTGCAATCTTGTTCTTTTCTCGTAAAGATCTTGATTGAAAGCTATGGTAAAATTCATTGACAAGATGGACTGAAGTGCTGCTCATTACTCACCATTCTCAAGCAAAATGCTTTGAACAAACTGGATAATGGAATTAAATTGCATTAAATGGGATACTGGCCTTAAAGCAATTTTTCTATTATGTATTTTGATGGATGAAAATTGCATTTGATATGCAAAGAATGATACAACAAATGAATAAATTCAAGCATGGAGAATCTAAGGAAGAGCAATTGCTAGTTGGAATAACAGATTTTAAATTGTTGAATAAATGCTGGGTTGTGTAGACACATCATAAACTAGAATTAAAAGCACAATATATTCCTCATCCTTTTTGTTTAAAGGATATGCCTTCAAATGCTTTAAAACATTTAAAATGACAGTGTTCTTTTTCTGATCAACTTTTGCTTGTCATCACTGTAAACACCAAGTGGTTTGTTTCCAATGTGAAATTGAGTTTTGAGAGGCTGTGTGCCTCTTGTCAGGATGTTGTGAAAGGATGAAGGGGAGACCTTCCCAGGTGTGTTTCCATTAATAGCTCAGGAAGTCAGCAGTTGTCAAAAAGATCAGGTTTTCACTGAACACCTGGGCTATATTGAGAAATGAAGAGTGATTAATGGATGACCTGTTCAGAATTGCTTGTTGTTCCCCTATAGTTTAAGTGGATAAAGAGATGATTGATAGGTGGATAGCCAACGATTTGGTTGATCAGTTCAATTCAGTGTGTGAAATTCATTCTGGCCCGTTTGCTACAGCTGGCTGGTGGCATTCATGCCAGCGGAACAGTGTTCTGGGTTTTAATCCAAAATTTAAAGGATTTAATCCAAAGTGTTTAAGCATATCCTGAAAACTCTTTCCCAAAACTCTGGAGTGGAACCATCATCCTGCTGACAGAGAAGCCATCATCTACCACTACTTGGCACCAAGCAGCATATAGTTTGATGCTTTTGCTCTCCCCTTAGCTACCTTTTTAGTAACTCTGGATGCAGTAGTTGCTAAAAGAATATTGGGATCATTGAATTTTGCTGAGGTATTGATTCCTGAACAAGGCAAAGCATATAGTCTTGCGAGGTAGCAAGACAGAAGAGAGGAAGACTATGTATTTCTGCCTTTTAACACCGGAGTCAAAGAGGGCATGTTGACATGTGCAGCATATTATGTAAGAATGGGGCATGTTGTTTCTTCCAGAATACCATTCCAATCCTCCTGATAAAGGTACAGGAGCCTTTGTCCTTTGCATCTGGATACCATCTGGTTTAAAATCCCCAGCCCTTGCCAGGTCAGCTGAATCGCAAGTTCATTCCAAGTAGGTAAAGACAAAGAGCATTGAAATGAATTGCAGCTACTTAAGGTTATTAATCCATAGCTCTGAGCTCATGCTATTACATTACAACAATTTCTTTTAAGCTGTAAGTCACATAGATTTTTATCTTGAGTTATAGACATCTTCAGTTTTTAAATTACAGAGGAAAAAGCAGTTTATTAATCTTACCCTACTGATACTTGTGTGTATAAAACCCAGATAAGTAATTTAGCAGTCATCAGGAAATAGCAGAATCCTCAAATGCCTGTTAAAAGTATATTTCATGCAACATGCAATTATTATTATTTATTTTTTAAAAAACTGCTAAATAGGAAAAGTGTAAGGTTGGTTTCACATTTCAAGGGCCTCTTTAGTAGATGAAGAAAGATGGAAACTCAGGAGCCCAGCTTTAAAATGATCTAATGTGTAGGCATTGTTTTCAGTGGGGGGGGGGGGGGGGGACCATCATGCTTTCAGCTATACATCCATATAGCTTTGAGCTATTTGTATCTACTATACACACACACACACTACACACACACACACACACACACACACACAGACCTGTTTTATGAAATTTTGTGTTCATTTTGCAATTTCCTCCATTTCATACCCTGTTGTGCTTTTGCCAGGATAAATATTATTCATGGATAGTTTTGTTGTGTTGCGCTACCACAGATGGGGCCTTGGGACCTTTAGGGTGCATATCTTCCAACAGTTAACCAATGAAGACAGGAATGCTCTTGGGCAAGGCTGAATAGGTGATGGGGGTGGACGGGTAAAGATGAGAAAGTCTGGTAGCCTGTGGCACATCCAGAAGTGCAGTGTGATGGACAGGGATGAGGCAGGCGTAGAATAAAGTAGGTAGGAGGATACTTCCTTGGTGAAAGATACATGTAACCAATCACTTATCCCTCATTCAGAGTGCTATCTGACAGGTTAAAAAAAAATCATAGGTTAACTAATCTGTTCTAAGTGATCTTAGATATACAGCCTGTATCACACTCCATGACATATGCCCAGGCCATCTCAAATTTTAGTTCATTCAGGTCTCAGTCCAGGAGGGCCTTAGAACATTTTGAAACCTGCAAAATGCTCTTATCAACCAGAGTTTGCATCTGTTCTTGGTTTATTTTAATTTTATTTTATTAATAGACAGACATATTCTTATCTTGTGAGTTCCATCTTTTCTCCCATTTATCTTTCTCTGGACTTTTGCACTATTTTTATTATATATCTTTTTTCCCCCTAATGTTTCTGCATAGCCTATGTTGTCTGAATGACCCAAAACAAATACAAAAACAAATACTAATATATATAGGTATGTATGTATATATCTATGTTTGTGTGTGTGTGTGTGTGTGATTGTGTGTGTGTATGTATGTATGTATGTATCTATCTATCTATCTATCATCTATCTATCATCTATCTATCTATCTATCTATCTATCTATCTATCTATCTATATCTATGACCTAAAAATACGGTTATTGTGGTATTTTAAACTAAGAGTCCCAGTCTTAAATGTCATAAGTTATTGAAAATGCCTTGGTGAACCTTCTGGGGAAGATTGTTCCACTCCTGTGTGCAGCCAACAAAAACCTCTCTTCCTAGTTGTCATCCATCTCTCTTTTGATGTGGTTTTGCAGAACGATGCTTCTGAAGATCGTAAAGGCCACCTTTAGGTTAAGCTGGTCCCAAGCCATTTGGGGCTCCAGATATTAAAACCAGCACTTGAAATTAGTCCTTTGAAAGCACAGATGGGTTATGGTCAAAAAGCAGAACTTGAGTTACTGGTAACAGTATTTACCTGTAACATGCTCTTAGGGGCGGATAATGAGAGTGTAAAGAATTCACATTCAAAAAGTAATGTAAGAAGAGAGAATGAAGTATAATGAGCAGCAATTTATTTTCTTTTAAAGATACTTTTCAAGACATTTTTAGAGACATTTTGACAGGAATTTAAGAAGTTTTATGTCATTCTCCTCTTAATCCTAAAGGTTTTCCCCATGAAAGTAATAAAAAGTAACAAAAACACAATGAACAACACGAGTAACTCAGTGGATACCCTTAAATCAACCTATTATGTAGCAACAAGTTACTTTCCCAAGTGTAAAGGGAACAAATTACTTTGTAAGAGTAATTTTCCAAGTTCTGTCAAAAATCCCAGTCCCGCTTATTAAATTCTTCAGTTTCCTATTCTGGTTTGGGGGAAAAGAGTACCTCATCATTACATGCAGATTTTTACTCATGCTGAAAAGAATAAATACACATTTCCCTGCTTGTTCACCACTCAGCAGGGGTAGGTGGGGACACAGATGACATTATTGGTGTGTATGGCCCCAATAAATAGAGTGCTTGTTTCTGTTGTTCTTTGCTTTGGTTAGACCTCATCTTGAATACTGTGTCCAGTTCTGGGCGCCCCGATTCAAGAAGGACATGGTCAAGCTGGAGCAGGTCCAGAGGAGGGCGGCCGAAATGGTGAAGGGCCTGGAAGCCAAGCCCTATGAGGACAGACTTAGAGAGCTGGGTATGTTCAGTCTGCAGAAGAGAAGGTTAAGAGGGGACATGATAGCCATGTTTAAATATATAAAGGGATGCCATGTAGAGGAGGGAGAGGGCTTGTTTTCTGCTGCTCCAGAGACCAGGACAAGGAGCAATGGATTCAAGCTGAACCTCAGGAAGAACTTCCTGACAGTCAGGGCTGTCCGGCAGTGGAATATGCTGCCTCGGAGTGTAGTGGAGTTTCCTTCTTTGGAGGTTTTTAAGCAGAGGCTAGATGGCCATCTGTCGGGTGTGCTTTGAGGGTGTTCCTGCATGGCAGAGGGTTGGACCGGATGGCCCCTGTAGTCTCTTCCAACTCTACATTTCTATGATTCTATGATTCTGTTATTTAGCTTACTTTATTGATTGGTAGTTTTTTTACATGTTTTTGTCTTGATGCTGCTTGTGTGTTCTTTGTGTGTGTATGTTTTATGGATTGTTGCTTTTTGATGAACTGCTATCTCTGTCTCCATTCTTATATTTTGTAAGCCATTTTGAGCTCCTTATATTGGAGAGAAAATGTAGAGCATACAGCTTTTCTTTAAATAAACCAAAGAAGTGGAGAACCTGCTTTTGTTTCTCAAACTCATCTACTTCAAGAATTTCCCAGATTTCATGAAACAGGCACATAGTCACTAATCAGCTGAATAAGTTGAGATTTCCTAAGTTACAATGAGTCATGCCAATAGTGAACATTTGAGAAAGCCCTCTGTTACACTGACAAGCTCAGAACTATGGCAGTCTGGAAGAAATGTGCCCTGGGGCTGTTATCTCTGACTACCGTCTGAATACTTGCATTACCTCACTTTCAGTCAGTGTTTGATCGTGTTAGATATGATAGTTCCCATTCTCTGGTGCTTGATGAATGCTAGTACTGCTGTCTAACGCTTGAAAGCCAGGTTGTACTGACCCTACTATCTGTTGCCTTGCTTGTAAAGTATACTGAGCTTCCATTTTACTTTTCTTGCAAGTGCCTTTCATGTTCTTTTGGTACAATCCAAACATATTACGTTTGGATTGCCTTTCAGAGCATCTAAATTGCCTGACTTGCTTTCCAGAGCACTGTCTCTCAAAGAATGCACAGTATGTGAAATGGTCACATAACTCATACTGTAAAAGACTAAAGGACCTGGGGACATTAGATGTTGGGTGGATAGTTTGGCTTCTTGTGGATGCCTTTCTAGTTGTGATTCCTTTTGAGATGGCAGTCGAGAGATTTTTTTTCCCTAAATTAGTTGGGCTCTCTGTCCAACTGCCAAGCCAATTTCACAGTCATCAAATGTTGCCAGAACTGGTTTATACACACCTTCTTGAATAGCCAGCCTTATAACAGAGATTCTCTGCTTGTGCCTGAGCCAAAATAAAGGCCCTCAAATAAAATGTTCGATATCTCATTGTCAGTCCCTTAAGCTACCTGAGCTGTAGAAAACTAGTATGATAAATCAAAAGCATTATTGTTTCAAAGACTGAGTTTCACCAAAGAAAAATGAATCAGGGCTAGATATGAAGTAAAAAAAGGATATGAGCGAAGTTGGAGTTAAAAAGGACATGTCTATGAAATATTTCTCCCATAATTGTAAGGGTTTTTTTTTTTTTAATTAAGCAGGATAGATTAGCTCTGGAGGAGTTGCAGTAAATCTCATAATCACAGGGAAAAAAAGTAGCAAGTGTACAGTGGTTTTTGAATTAAGAACATATTTGTATGCTTTTTACCTTATAATATACCAGTAATGTTTAGGACCATACTGATGTTTTTACCAAATAAAACTTTTATGTTGTTGAAAGGTTGTCTGTTCAGGCTACAGTCCTTTACTTAATGGGGGTTAGCTCCATTGAACCCAGTGAACATTACATTTTTCAAGAGGCATATATAAGATTGCACTATTAATCTTTAGAAGAATATACTTTATGTACTCTTTGTTAAGACATTGGAGAAACAGAAGAAATACTGTTATTTGGTTGTAAAATACTGTAGCAAAGACTCTGGTATAGTTATGTGCATTTGTCTTTTACCCGTGTGATAATATTCTGTAAGGAAACCCAGAAGTCTGAGGGTCATTTCAGATCTTTCAGAAACAAATAATGAATGACCCTTCTTGACTGTCTTTTTGGAACACAGGATGAATTCTTCAGGTATCATATATCTTTTTCTCTCATTTTTTCCAGCTCTGCTTGTGAGTGACAATTGGAAAAAAAAACGTCTTTAGTAGTTTTGAGTGATCAAATTCCTGTCCCAGAAGGCCTCTTTTGACTTTTTCACTGCGGGATCTCTTCTCTTAACAAGGTGTTTTCTGAAAGATGTCAAACAATTGAAACCCCAATTCCACATAATTGGTCTAGCTTAGAAACTCAATCTGGAGCTCAAACAAGGGACACACTCCTTATGAACAACTGGCCTTTGTTACGTTATGATAGCTGATTTGGATTGCAGGTACTAGAGTAGAAGAAAAGAGGTAATTGCTGCTTTGCCATTAAAAGTTTGCCTCATCATAGTGGCTGTAGCAACTATGCATTCAGAAGGCAAATTCCAGCTTATGTACTAAGGAAGAAAGATCTCTCTCCCTCCCCATTTTTCTTCTTTCCCAAGCTGAAATCACGTGACAAGGAAATGAACCTGCACTAACCTTCATTGCTCAGGGTCTTCCATCTCATTATAGTTGCTTACCAAGTGGAATCATGATGTGATCTTTGACATAATTTTAAGCAGCTTTTTAAAACAAGATTTTCTATCAGGATAGGCTATAAACTTGTGAATTTTAAAAATGAAAGGAAGTCTCTCATCTAGACTGTAACCTTATGGTTTTAGAAATGTATGTTCTTCAAATTACCCTCAAAACTACTGTTAAACTAATTTAAAAGTAGAATAGCACTGCAGTTTTATGATGCAGAACTTGCGTACTGACTTATGAATGTTTTTTCCATTTGTTTTCAGTTAGGATGCTCTTTATACCACTTTAGAATGAATTACTGGGAAAAGATGACTGAAGAATAACATCCTTTAATTTAAAGCTGTAAATATTGGCTATATTCTTCCTAATTTCATTAGTTTTCATCTATGGCTATTGATTATCTTTATTTAGTATTCACTTTACTAGTCATTTTATTAGAGATGATACTTTAAAGCGCTAATACAGTTTGGTATTAATTTACATTACTTGAATGTTTTTCATAAATATCTTTTTGCAGTGAGCTGCAGCACCTGTAAGAGAATTCTATGGATTTTCCTATTACTTAATTAATGTTATTGTTTATTAATTTTCTGAAATGCTTTTATCGCACTCTTCAACTCTTCCAGATTGCTTCACAAATTAAAAAGCTGAAACAACAATCAGACAATTGCATCCACAAGAACCCTGGGATTTATATAGGTTGATATGACTGTTCTTATTAGACATTTAGTAACTTTATTTCACTACAATAGAAAATATTGAAATCTTCCAGGCTAAAACTAATAGAGGACAATGAATTTTTAAAGTGCAACCCCCCCCCCCAAAAACCCACGAGAGATAGAACTAACTTTCTCTCTCTCTTTCTTTTTCTCCTTCTCTCTCTCTCTTTCTTTCTTAATTTAAACCCATTACTGGTAGCAGATACCAGTTTGGAATCATCTGAACTTCCTTGGAGTTAAATGGAAAGACTAGATGGAGTTTGGTGTCATTAGCATACTGGTGACACTGAACTCTAAAGTCTGGATAGCCTCTCACAGCAGCTTCATGTAGACATTAAACAGCAGAGGGGAAAAATGAGACCTGAAGGACCCCACAGGTGAATGGTCAGGGGATTGAACACAAGTCCCCCAGCATCATCTTCTGTGTTTACCCCTCCAAGAAGGACTGTTACTGTAAAAATCATTGGAAAGTCCATTCCCAGTATACCATAATTGATAGTATTGAAAGCCACTGAGTGTCCAGCAGAACCAACAGGGAGACACTCCCACTGTCCAGTTTCCAGAATAGGTCAGCTACCAAGGTAACCAAAGTTTTCTCTGTCCGATAGCTACATCTGAAGCCAGATTGAAATGGATCTTGAAATGGATCTAAATAATGTTTCACACAGGAATCCGTGAAGCTGGGAGACCACCACATGCTTTAGAACCTTGCTGAAGAAAAAGTTATTGGAGACTGGCCTCAAATTGTCTAGTATGGTGGGATATAGGGAGTTGTGTTTTTTTTTAAGTAATGGCCCCACCACAGCCTCTTTTTGGCAGGATGGATCTCTGCCTTACGGCAGTCAAACGTTCACCGCTCCCTTTACCCACTCAGCCAGTACCCCCTCTGGCTGCCTTTAAGAGCCAGGAAGGGCAAGAGTCCTTTTGAAAACGTTGTATGCTGCCTTGGATCCTGTGCAGGGAGAAAGGTGTGGTATAAATTAAGTAACCAAAAATAAAGATTAAAAAATGGGTCCAGTATACATGTGGTGGTTCAAAGGTCCTGTCCACATCCTCAGGCTATACAGATCGAAACATATCCAAACAGAAGCCAAGCAGAACCCAAGATTACATCCACAATATACAAATCAGTGTGAATCTGATTTTATCTACAAAAGTCATACATATTCTTTGCAGGGGGCTGCTGGTTAGTCTGCATGCTGCTTGTGTCAGGAAGAGGCTAAAAGGCCCCTGACCACTTGAGACAGCATGATTGGACAACACTGTGTAGATGCAATGGTGGCAATGAAGTGTGATTTATTCTCTGCAGTGGCATAGGGTTTCCAATGGGCTCTAGCTCTGTTTGGTTGGACTTGCTCCAAATCTTCTGTCATTTTGCTTTAGACTCTGTCCTACTTTTTTCATTACTTCCACCTCCCTAGTAAACCATGGGGCTCGCTTAACTTTACTCCATAGGATGGGATGTTTAGGAGCAATTGTGTCCACTGCCATGGTCATTTCTCAGTTCCAAAGATCAACCAGGGTAACAATGGGATCACTTGCTCTAGAAACAAGAGCCATTGGGAAACTATCTGGGTCCGCAAGCCTTCTAAGACGGACCATCTTAATCGCTCCACCATTTTGCAGAGGCTTTGAATTCCAGTTGGTCTAAACCTTACCAGACAATGGGCTTTCCGTGACAACAGAGCTATGAAAATTTTTCTGCACCCCAGTCAGCATTACCTCACCTAACACAGGAAAATAGAGCTCTAGAGTGTGTTCTGCAGAGTGGCACTGGATATTACTTGAGACAGCTCCATGGTCATCATGACATGGATGCAAGGTCCTGAGCTGCAGAGAGGTCTCATCATGGATGTTGCTGTTTACCATCACAGCAAGCAAGGGGGACTTCAACACTTCTGCTGAAACAAATTCAGTCTGCTTAGGAAGGCTGGAACAGCAGGGTGAGCGGTACAACAACAGAATTTCTATTCTGTCACTGCCACCCACCTTCAAATATACAAACTCTAATCCACTACACTGTGGAACGGGGCACCTGGTGAGGGAAATGAAATCCCAACAGACCATTGCAATTCAACCTCCCTGCTCCCAGGCCTTACCTTCTGCTGCGCAGAGAACCCAGGTGGACAGAGCTAGGAGACATTGCCTCCCCTTCCTGACCTTCATCTAGCTAGGTCTCTGTTGTTCAAGCCAGGCCAGCTTCTATCCAGTGTCAAATCCTGGATCTTAGGTGTTTTCCCCTTTACTGATGTGGCATTGAGGGGAAGCATTTTCAGCCCAGATGGCAAGTTGCAAAGGCTATCCATGCTATGTGAGGTGGTGGCCTGTTCAGAAGCAGCTGAGTGCCTATTTGCTGTCCCGGGATGTTAGCACCTCCTCCCCACTCCATAATCTCCTTCTGCCCATTGTTCACAGGGAATGATGTGTGAAAGACAAGGAACTTCCACACAAAATATTTTGAATGATCCTTTTCAGTACCACTCTAACTCTCAAACTTCCAATTTGACAGAGAGGTCAGTGTATGGAGTGTAACTTTTTTTGACTCCTTTAAAATTATTATGTTTTTTTTAATTTTTTTTTTTACTCTATTGAAACTGGCATTAAAATCCTCATTGAAACCTGAACAGCTGATAAGTTCCATCCCTTGAATACTCTCAGCAAAACCACAATTGCTTTGTGGTCATATGTCAAGGTTGGACTATATTAATGATTGGTACTCTTGTAAATAAAATACATTTTGTATGCAGTTTGCTTTCTGGTTTAGTGGTTCTTGAAAAGACTTCAGCTTGATTAGTTAAGATTCAGTGAAACCTCTCATTAAGACACCATGGTTCATTACAGCTTTAAGAGATATCCCAAAAACATGATTTGACCATGCTGAGCATCACTAGCCGACTGATAATTGTCTTGCATTATTAAATGGGCTTTTAGTCCTGCAAGTCATTCCAGCCTCCATACTTGATTGGGTAAGCAATTCATTTAATTAATTGTCAAGTTGCAAATAGTGTAGTACTTGGACCCAAAATACAAGGTCCATGTGTTGAAATCACCAAGGCTTCAGAGAAAAATTCATTCCACTGAAGTTTTAAATACATGAATTACTCTTTGCCTACCTTATGAATTACAATGTTCTCCTGAAAGGAGAGGATTTGCTATTTTACTTCCAATGAATCACTTATGCAGAACCACATCAAAAGCATGGCAAAAGGGACTTGAATTTTGATTAAAAAGGGAAGATAAAGGAATTGATTTCTGTCATCCCATTACTCTGTAAGAAAGACTCTAAAAACATTCCGGATTCTAATTAAAACTGCCTGTGCTCTGGTGGTGGTAGTGATGATGGGGGGAGGGAGGGCATTATATAATTTTCTTTGAAAGAGTATTGTTACTTCTAAGGAATTATCTGATTCTCAGTTCTTTAAACCAAAAATGCTACCTTGGTACGTTACCTGCAGAAATATATTCCCCCCCCCCCCCATAATAATCTGTTGGAAGTAGTCTGTTGTTTTCAAAATGAGCACATTAAAATTGCAAGTTGCTTCCTACTCTGGGAGTTACAACCCAATTTTTAGTGTGCGGGCCTTGTGTAAGAGTAAGTGTGTTGTGTAGCACCCTGTGCAATGACTTGAGGAACACCCTGCGCATCTGCGTGTGAAAGAGCTGAAAGAGTACAACTGCCAGTTTCAGCTGGGGCAGAAGGATAATCGTTGCCCAAGAATGTGCACTCATGTGTACACCACCTTGCTTCTGCAACCTTGAACTGAATACCCAGCACTTTCATAGGGGAACTTGTGCATGCACCAACAGGATTGTGGCCAGAATATTGGGTTTAACACTTATGCAAGGAGGAAAACTTTGCCTAAGTATTAGAAGGCAAGTGCTAGCAGAATGACTTTATTGTATACAACCCAATGATTGTGTATTTGCAGCACAGGGTTTTTCCATACACACTACAAACTTGTAGAAATTCTTATCTGGTAGAGGTGCAATGTGTGTGAAGTGTTTTTAGGATGCAGTCCTGAAATTAATTTGCTGTTATATGCCTTCAACTTGACTCTGGCTTATGGCAATCCTGTCCAGGTTTATTCAGAGGCTTGTCATTGCCTTCCTCTTAGGCTGAGAGAGTGTGACTTGCCCAAGATCACCCTGTGGGTTTCCATGGTCTTGCAGAGTCCTAGTCCAGCACTCAAATATCTACATTATGCTGGCTCTCAGCCTGAAGTTAATACTGAATGAAAACTGTTAGTGCCAAGCATTTAGGGGAAATAAAATGACTTTTTCACTGTACAGTCTTAATAAGGGGTTTCTTGACTGTGTCTTCATTGTTGCCACTAAACATTTTGGCCTTTATAACCATTGTACTATGCTGCATGTAAGAGATAAATGAAAAATAGATTGATCATTCAACTGCTATACACCAAGACAGGCAATGTTATTCCTCATAATATTAGACTAATCTACCTTTGAGTTTTGTTACTTTCTTGTGGACTGTATAAAGCAATTTCCACCATAAATTCTGAGAAGACTGTCATATGATCAGCAGACATTTCCCAGTCATCAGCCTGGGTGTGTAAAGCCATTCTGCTTACAGGTAGATTTTAAAACACACACACACATTGAAATATTGTTGTATCACCCTTCTCTGTGTACAACTGCTTGATTTGTCACTAAGGGAGAAGAAACATTAAAATCTGTGTCCAGGTGTATAGGTTTTAATATTACATCTTTGACTCTCAGGGCTCAACGGCATTAAACATGGGTTTTAAAAACTTTCTTGAACTGGCCCACTTTCTTTTTTGAGAAGAAGCTGCTGTGTGAGTGCCCAAGAGAGAACTAAACCTTTCCCTCTCTATGTTGATTTCTCATCAAAAAGTCCTCTGAGCTCCAATTTTCCCCAGGTATGTTATTTTAGTAAACAACTACCGTAAAAAAACAAGAACTGTGGGTGAAGCTATGGCAGGGGGGTGGGGTTCAGTGGGAAAACAGCATGAGATGAAAGTGCTGAACACACTCCGCCTCCCATCCCAGTTTATCATTGTCCCATTTTAGAATGGGACTGGTTCTGCAAATATGTAATTAAAACACCATCAAATTATTGATGCCCAAGAGAAAAAAGTGTTTGCAAAATACACGTATTCTTATTTTCAACAAGAGTTCATTAGAAACATGTTCAGAACACCCTGCTTCAACCCTAAAACATGTAAAGTAATCAGTTTGAGCCAGAATGGTGTAGTGGTTTGAGTGGACTGCAACTCTGGAGACCAGGGTTTGAATCCCAGCTCAGCTATGGAAACCTACGTGGACACCTAACACTTTCAGTATCAGAGGAAGGCAAAGAGAACTCCCCTCTGAACAAATGTTGGCAAGAAAACCCTTACAATCCCCTTAAGTCTGAAATGGCTTGAAGGCACACAACAACAAAAACCAACAGATTAATGTCCCCAACAGTACATAGTCAGCATATTTTCATGGTATAAGTCTATCATTTATTTGTTTTTATTTTATTTATATCTCACTTGTCTCCCAACATAACATCTAGATCAAAACAAAGTCCAGCTGAAAAATACCTGATTATAATAAAACATATGTGTATTTATTTATAAATGACAGTGACGATAAAAGTCCTTGTTGTTGATGATGATGATGATGTTGTGTGCCTTGAAGTCATTTCCAATGTATGGGGACCCTAAGGTGAACCTATGACAGGGTTTTCTGGGGCTGAGAGTTTGTGATGCATCTAAGGCCACCCAGTGGGTTTTCGCAGCTGAGTGGGAAATTGAACCCTGGTTTCCAGGGTCGTAGTCCAGTGCCAAAACCACTACAACATGCTGGCTTCTTTAAAACTTATGCAGGCTCATATAGGGAGATAATAGTCTTTCATGTAGTCTGGACTAAAGTTTTAAGAACTTTGTACGTTATAACCAGCACTTTGAATTGTGCCTGAAAACAAACCGATAGCCAGTGAAGCTGTTTCAGCAAAGGACTAGATATTCCTTCTAACCAATCATACTTAGCAGTCTCAATGCAGCATTTTGGGTTTGCTGACACTTTCAAACCATTTCCAAAGGCAACCACACATGTGAAGTGTTCCAGTAATGCAAATGGGACGTAATCAAGTCATGCATAACTATAGCCAGATCTGACATCTTTGGGAAGGGGCACAGCTGGTGCTGTAGCTTAAACTGTGCAAATGCATTCCTGGCCACCTTGAAACCTGGGCATCCAGTCTCAAAGCTGAGTCTAGGAAGATGCCCAAGCAGCGAACCTGAGATTTTGAGGGAAGCGTAACCCCATCCAGCGCAGACTGAATCACTATTCGCTGATCTGACTCTTGGCTGACCAAGAACACGTTGGTCTTGTCTGGATTAAGGTGCATTCCACACCTAGAATTAACCAGGCCTGTCTTACAACTCAGTCAATGTGAGGCAGTTTGAGGCAGAAACTCTTTCACTATAAATTAAAAAGCATGCTTATTATTCTTAGTATGTAGGTAACTACAGATGAGTGTCAGGATTAAATATTCCACTAATAAATTTACTTAGCTGGGCATCCCACTACTTTCTACTCTAATTCCTTTAATGAAGAAAGCTTACAGTGGTAGCTAAAGCTGAATGATAGGTAACTTGCATGGAAGATTATCCCTTCCTGTGTAATAAATAAGATAAAGTAAAAGAGCCAAAAGAGCAACTATATAATGTAACGTTATGCCAGTGTAGCTACACTGTGGCTGCACTAACTCTACCCATATCATCATCATAGATCATACTAAGCTGATGCATGATTCCATTGCACAGTGGTCAGTATGCCCCAATTAAAGCATACTAGATAAGCAATTACGCAATGACTTAAAAAGTGCAACTGCTTGTGCACTATGGTTGTCCTAGCAGATCTGGGCCCTTTCACACTACGTTATAGTGCAATGATTTCACTTTTAACTGCCATATTTCCACCCTACGGTATCCTTCAGTTTAATGAGGGGCATTTAGAATTCTCAACCAGGCAGCTCTGGTGCCACTGACCAAACTGCAAATCCCAAGATTGCATAGGATGAAGCCATGGCAGTTAAAGTGGAATCATAACACTATAATTGTGTAATATTAACAGGCCCTCTGTGAGAGAGATTGTAGCATTTACTTGCTTCTGTCAAGACGATTATAGTTATAAGATGTTACCAGGATGGAGAAGAATTGCAAATTACAATTGTAAATCAGGAGATGAATTAATGTATATTTATGTACATGACAAAGATATGATTAATCAATGAAATGTACACAAATGGATAACAATCTCTATATAGTGGTTGGTTTATTACGGAAACCATATTAATTTACAAATTGAGATTCCTGTTTAATTACTGTTCCTCCATGAAGAATCTCTTTATATTCTTACAATATTATTAGAGTTTAAATGGGATGTTTAAAAAGTTAGGTCAAATGGCAAGAGAGCTTCCTCATTCAGGCCTACACAGGAATTTACTGAGTTACTTCATTTCTATGAAATGATTGTTTAAAGATGAGGAAGAAAGGCTAACATTTGCATTTAAATGGAGACTCTTCCTGTAGAAATGGTGATTGCTGACCTTTGTCCTTGCATCAAGTATATAGCTCGGTGAGTTTGTTTTGTTGTTGTTGTTGGAAGTTGGGGAGTCAAACATCAAAGCAAACTGATGAAAATAATGTGGAAATGAAAGAAATTAGTTAAATGCTATCAGTGTCTCCCAGACTACACTTGATTGATACCTCTTTGCACACAGAAGCTTCATTATCCATTTTGCAATCATTTAATCAGCTATATTTTTAACTGTTTTTTCCCTAGTAGCTGCCCTTTCACTATAAAAGATTGGAGGGTCATGATAGCCTCGAAATCAATTGACAGTGAATGTTAATGAAAGCTCTATGAATTTGTTAAAGAAAATATTAGGGATAATTGGCAATTTGCAAGTATAAGCTTTTCATTATATAGGTCAGAGCATTTTTGGATTTTTAATTTTCTGTGAGAATCCCTCAGGGCTTAAATTCACATTGAGTTGAAGCCATTGCGGATTGCAACCCAGCTATGACCATTGTCAAGTGAAAACAGAAACTCATTTCAGATGACAATTCAAGAGTAACAGAGTAGGCAGGGGTGGGAGGGATGGTATTTCTGCAGCAGACAATAGTCCATAGAAACTATGAACTATGCAGTTCTACTTCAGGCAGGAATAGAAGTGATGGTACTGTTGTTGCAGGCCCCACTATGCCCTACCCTCTTTATATATATATATATAAAAAAAAATTACTAAAGGTTACTGGTGACTTGCCAATCATGCAAGCTGCTGACCTCAACAAGATTCTAAGGCCTAGATTTGCCTCCTTTCCTTCCCATTCTCTTTTCATTTTGCACCATGTCTTTTAGGTTGTAATCCTGCAGGCAGGGCCTGTGTCAAGTAATTTCTGATATTTGCAAGCCTTGCAGGAAGGGAAGGGCAAAGTTAAAATGTGGTGAATGAATGAATGAATGAATGAATGAACGAACGAACAAATGGCAGTGTGAATTAATGTTTGTGTCTGCATCGAACCCCATGAGACAGCCATCAGGGAAGCAAATTCTGGGAAGTAGGTTGGTGCAGATGAGCAGCCAGTTGTTGCAGGTCAGAGCTTTATCTCCTGCCTAATCTGTGCTGCGCTCTTCAAGGTACCACACTATCATCAGGTGCTGTCCCAAGATTCATCGACCAGTCCAGCCAGCCTCTTTACATTGAGAGGCGAGTTCTGTCTTAAGTGGTGCTTCAGAAAGTGAAATGACTTGTGATGCCTCAGTGTGAACAAGTTTCATGTCATCATGACCTCTGTCAAAGGTAGAGTCCTTTCTACCACTGGGTGCATGGTCCATTACATATACATGTAAGCTATGTTTGTGCCTAGTGCAGCTGGAAACAATGCTAGTCAAGTTAGCTTCTGTAGATGGAATGGGACAAGACCAGATTAAAGTGGCTGAAAACTATGGACACATTAAACACACACACACACACACACATACAAAGAGGTCTCCTTTTTTGCCCAAGTGTAAGATATTTTAGGAATGGTGGCTTAGCAATTAAATATAAAAATGAGTAAAGAAAAAACAAAAACAAATAGAAGTGCAATAGAGCAGTGGTTCTTAACCTTTTCTTTACTGGAGAGCCCCTGTAAATATAATGTGTTGCTGGGGACCTCTTAGACTTAAGTCAAAAATTAAATATTTCAATTTAGATTTAAATTTTCAAAAAATTATTTATTTATTATGGATTCTGGAGACTAGGATTCAAATCCCTGTGCAGACACTGGGTGACCTTGGGCAAGTC
Organism: Cyclura pinguis; assembly: GCA_030412105.1. Classification (NCBI taxonomy): domain Eukaryota; kingdom Metazoa; phylum Chordata; class Lepidosauria; order Squamata; family Iguanidae; genus Cyclura; species Cyclura pinguis. The sequence goes on from CM059599.1 coordinate 172,561,696, forward strand.
ACATTCTCTCAGCCCCAGAGGAAGGCAAAGGCAAATCCCCTCTGAACAAATCTTGCCAAGAAAACCTTGTGATAGATTCACCTTGAGGTTGCCATAAGTCAGAAATGACTTAAAGGCACACAACAACAAAGTGCAGCTGACAGAGGGGAGTTCTTTCGAGCCATTATGTCTCTCCCCTTTGAAAGCTGGGTTATGGTGACCCTAAGGCAAACGTATCATGGGGGTTTGTTGGCAAGATTTGTTGGCCTTGCCTTTCTCTGAGAGGATTCAAACCCTGGTCTCTGGAGTCATAGTTTGGGTGCAGGCACCTGCCAGCTGCTGTTTCCCTTTTGTCAGGGATACGTAGCGGAGAGGGAGTGCAGGTGCTAACATTGCTCCCTTGTTGAAACTGCTCCTTTGGCTTCTGCAGCCCCCTCCCTGCTGTATCTCTGTTGCTGCTGCAGCATTGGTGTCTCGCACACTGGTTCGTGGACCCCCTGTGAGTGCTCCGCGGACCCCCAAGGGTCCCCAGACCCCAGGTTAAGAACCACTACAATAGACAGCTGAATGAAAATCATCATGTGTGAACCTGTTTTCAGTCCAGTTCACTGAAACTAATTTATTTTTCATTATTCAAGTAACACACAACATTTTGATGATAATGGAAACGTTGGGAGATTCAGGTAGTAAAGAAGAGGAATCAGAATACATCCCGAAGTGTTTGTAGAAATTGTTCTGTGCAGAAATGCCCCCTTTTAAAAAGAATTTTGGGTTTTTGTAATTTTTTGTTATGCAAAGATTGCTTTTTTTGTGTAGAAAAAACAAATCTTGCACAACAAAAATCTTGTCCAGAAAAATGAGTCACAACAAAACCATATTGCTATTTGTTTGGGCAAGATTTTTGGTCTGTCAGATTGCTATTTTTGCATAGAAAACAACAGTCATCTGGCTCTTGGGAAACATTGGCTTTTGCACAATCCCTCAAACTTCTCTCACACACAAAATATTTGTCTTTCTGCACAGAATAATTACTTGAGACACTTTGGGATATGCAAATACTTGGTAAAAAAACGCAAAACTTTTGTCATTGTTTTATTCTTTCAGATTGCATCAGGAATCTCATTTTCACCCAGGAGACCAGTAACTGCAAATATTCCTTCCATCCCTCCACTGTTGCTGATTCTGCCTGAAAATGGGAGCACTTTATCTTTCACCTCAGGCAGCAGACATCATGGAATACCCCTGGAATCCTTCCCCCCACACCATAGTACAACTCAGTTTTCACATCCAAGGAGATTCCTTACTGATCTGTGGGGGCATTCTGGATGGCCCATAGGAAGTCTGAGTGTTGTCACAAACATCTGCTAGTGCATATGAGAGTATCTTGGCAAACAGGACAGAGTAGGTACAGTTGGCCCACCTTGGCATGAACAGAACTGGGCTTCACCTGTGGTGGTACAGACATTGCAGCTGCTCCTCTACAGTTGGTGCAGTTTGCTGCTGTTGTGCAGTTAAAATAATAATGTGAGACAGGATAGTTTTACAGGAAGCAATTGTGTAGTTGAATGAACAACAGATCATAAATTAAGCATACCGGATCACAGTATACACAAAATCCAAACAAGAGTGAAGGGGGGGAGATTATCTTTGCAATCTATTCCCAGGACTTGGGAAAATAACTATTTTGGGTACAGTTCCCAGACTCTTCCAGACAGCATGACCACTGGACATGTAGCACAAAAAATAAGATTTCTAAACTCTGCTTGTTCCACTATTGTGAAGTGTTCTCACAACTCAGGCATTTTGATTCCACCATACAATTATAACTGGTAACACGACTTACTAATGGAAACAATGAATGTCCATCCTTACTGCTTGGCTATTGGAAAGTTGTCACAGGCACAAGTGCTCTTCTTTCAACTGTGTGCAAATGCATGGTTGCTGACTAATCATTTGCCTCTTGCACATGTGCAGAGTTTTGGTCTCAGAATGGCCAGATTGCTGGTCCAGAAAAGCAACACTTTTCTTAACCAGTTGGCAAGAAGCTTGCTGTTTCCAAAAATATGTTGAAAGTTATGTGCTCCTGTTGATACAAAGTTTTGTAATTGGCATAATCCCAGCATTTTTGGTCTGTCCTAAACTTATTACTGATCATTCTGTTGCCAGGGAAGAACAACAACCTGAATCGAAAGCTGTGTAAACTAAGCAATGTGAGGTTAGTGAAAAATCTAGAGGTTCAATGTAAACACTTAAAAATTCAGGGCTCGTTAATCAGTTTTACAATCAAAGAAGCAGAGATATCGAGTGGTAACGAGTGATCATCTGGAGTCAACAGCAAGTATCTTCATAAATTGCATCAATTTTAGAATGTGACTTATGTTGTAAAACAAAATAGGAAGCAGAGTCATCCACAGAAAGGTTGAATTTTGGGCATATTTCACTTAATATGAGATTAAATGTGGGCTATGATACAGATAATACGTAATTTTTTTTGTCTGTCTGTTTGACCCATCCTGAGCCAGGCTAGATATTCCAGGGATTGAGCTCCAACTATCTTCAAGATATCTCTGTCTGGAGAAATTTCCCGGAGGGAGATAGCTATCCCATCCCTCTGCCCCTCGCCCCACAAAGAAGCTACTATAGTTAATCCATCTTTTCTTCTTCCATGCTTGCAGGCTCAAAGGAAGCTTCAGGTGGTTGGTGAAGGAATGCTGGTAGGGACCACAGATATCCTCAAGAGTTTCTCTGGTATGCAACATGACTTTATGGTTAGTAGGGTGAGATTTTTTGAGTGCCAGGTCTCATGTACTGGTTGTATTCTTGACTCAAAGCTATGAGAAGCTACACTTTTTTTTTCTAGCCTCAGTCATGATCTGTAAGAGTGGGTGGTGTACTTCTCATTAACCATGAAAATAGATAGAGATCTGGTGCATTTTCCAGTTGCTATCAGTATGTAGCAGGGATGGAGGATATAGGTCTAGCGGTTTAATTTGATTCAATCCCTCGAAGTGCTCCCTTGGCACAAGGCTGCCCAACTCTAGGCAGACTTTCCCCGGAGAAGCTTTGAAGGCACAGAACCTCTTAGGCCAAGCACTTCTGAAGCCATCCATCCATCCATCCATCCATCCATCCATCCATCCATCCCCTGAGAAATGCTTCGATGATGCAGATGAAACCAGCTGTCAGCCTGGCTAATACGTACTTCCAAAAAGGCACATAAATTTTGCTTATGCATTCCTCCCAGGTGATTTTTTACCCCTCTCTTGCACAGTAGAAAATGGCTCCTTGCCCTTGTTATGCAGCAGCTATGGAGAGCTAGATCTCATTGTCCAAGATTTGTACTACAGAAACACCCTTGCAAGCAGAGCCCTTTTCTACTCCAAAACATGGATGATAGTGGCATTGGCCTGTGCATCAGCACAGTATGTCCTGCCCCTTCACAAGACCCTATATGGTTTGCTATCTGTAATAGCAACAAGTAAGCACGTGGATTTCCATGAATTGTGGCTCAGCAGTGATGACTGGGAAAGCACAACAAAAAATAATTATTTTTAAATACAATTTTTACAAGAGTTTTAAAAAGAAAGGAAGGGGAATCTCTTAAACCACTGTTTCAATATATTTTGGTAGAAAAATTGTTTAAAGTGAAATACTCTGATACTGGCATGTTATATGTGCGCGCAGGATCACAAGTAAATAGGATGAATAGGTGAAAGAAGGATCATATTTTATTACCTTATAATGTGAGCTTGCAACACAGTGTAAAATATATAGGGTAAAATGTAAGGTGAGGCTGTGATGAGTTTTAAAAATAGGCTGTAAAATGGGTGTATGTTGTAACACACTTATTTCAGCCTTATAGTTGTTTCAAATTGTTAAGATTAAAACATTGTGGCCTCAGTTATGCTATTTTTGTTTTGCACTAATTAATGTCAGAACAATAGAAGGCTAATGTTGAAAACTGGAGTGTGATAGCTTTGTTGTGCATTTTAACTTCTAATTTATTTCTAGAAAGACTGGCACTTAAATGGGATTAATTGCTTCAGTAAATAGGAACAACACAGAAATAAAATCAGGGAGGAGCATAATGTAGATTGGTAGATTGCTCTAATGGTTTCCTTTTAATAGAACTGGATAAATTTATTAGTGCTTGGGGAAAGAAAATGCTCTGGAATCTAAAAAATTACTATACACTTTAGAGTGATTGGCAGGCTACTGAGAAGTCAAACATTGTACAATGAAATGTATTCACCTCCCCTTTGGACCGTTAAGGGGGCTGATAAGATGAAAGGGAGAAAACATCAACGGTGGGATGGTGTGTGTTACAGACCCAGTCATATCCTATCAACAGAGTGGCAGGCAGCAGGTTTCCTCAGTACTTCAAATGTGTATATGGTGTGCAGTAATGTTGGCAGTAGAGCAGAGGACAGCGTATCATGTTCACCAAGTCCATTTTATTATGGCAGTGGCTTTCTAGGGGGGAAAAAAACCCCCATACACTGTGGGTCACAAAACAAAACACCCCTGAAATGAGAGAATTCAGCAGTCTGCCCTGTGACCTGATGAAACTTCAGCCATGTTATTATCTTCATCAGTCGGTTAAAGTGTCGGATGACTATTACAAAGTGATTATTTAAACCCTTTCTGACATAGCAAAATAGAATGAACAAAATGACACTTGTTGTGTGCAAACATCCATTTCAAAATATATTTTAAAATAAACTCACTTATAAGAGATTTGTATTTCCCCCCATACTGAGTAATTTCAAGCATGTTTCATCAAATGTAAATCTCACAAAATTCAGTGGAGCTTACTGCCTTTTAAGTGTGTTTAGGATTGCTTCCCTTAATGCTTTTTCTTCTTTGTATTGTGTTCTGTTGTTGTTGAAAAATCTAAGAATAAAGTGAATGCTCTTGTATAATCGAGCAAGAGCTGAGCTTTCTTTTGTCATTTCCTCGCCTGTTTTCAAACAGAAACATTTGCAGTATTTGTACTATAAAACAGCTACTATACTAAATGTCTGTGGAAGGGATGATTTATCAACAGTATGCAACAATTTGCTTTCCAGATATGAGCTAATTATTCCTAAATGTGATTTTATTCTAGCACTTTATACAATTACTCATTCTCCTTGGCTTTTACTTGATATAAATATAAGTAGTATGTGCTGTCATTGCGCTGTGCCTTAAATAAGTTCTCCAGGCTCACTAAACGTTACAAAAGCTGTGTCTCAGAGAGAACAAAGTATTGAACAAAAGTATTGCAATAGAGTGCCCAGGTGGTGCTTTGACTTGCTAGTTTACCTTGGAGGTGGTTCCGACTGGACCATGTTTCCTGCCAAGACTCTAGTTTACTTTTATGGGTTGTCTGGCCATGATGATGACTTTCTAGTCAAGAAAATATTTGCATGCACTGAGAGCAACCAAGTTCGAATATTGTAGGGAGGCAGTGTTACAGCAGAAGGTATGCAGGTCAATAAACTTCTGTTAGAATAAATCCTTCCACTTCGTGTCCATTTCATAGCACAGTATAGTACATACACCACTATCTTCAGCTGATGTCATGTGTGCACAATCACCATGGCTGGACTTCTCAGTAGCGTGTTCTAGATATCCAAGTGAGGAGGCTAAAGCCTGAAAAAATGCAAATATAGCACCACATAGAGTTAATAGTTTTATCAAGGCAGTCCCAGATTTTCCCAAAGTAAAATAAGTTCAGAACAGTAACAATAGTTTACTAACAACAAATACCAGGGAACTGGGGCTGTGAGCAATCACTGTAGGAGGTATAAAGGATTTAAGTACAGCAGGTATGAATGAATATGTATATATGTGTGTGTGTGTCTGTCTATCTGTCTTCCTATCTGTCTATCTATATTGTATTTATTGAGTTGACTCTAAGAAACTTGAGAACTTGGTCATCTCTCCAGGCAATGCCCAACTATTTGTTGTCTAATTTCACATAGTCTGGTGAGTTCTAATAAAGCACATCAAGATTTGGCCACATAGTGAGCAGCCTCAGTAAATGAGATCTATTACCTTTCCCTTGAATGCCTATGTTGAATTTGAAAGTAAATGGTTGATTCAAGTAAATAAAAGGCACCATTCACCTTGCACTTGCTGTCTGTTCTTGCCCTAGAGTATTCATTATCTTAGTTGAAACATGGTTTCTGTGGAAGTGAACGGTGATTCACAGCCATTTAGTGGGGAAATGGATATTGTGATAGTCATTTTTATGTCTGAATAGTAGTCAAGAACAATGCAAAGAGGCACACTTGAGCGTTTGCAGGCTTCTCCATGTTTCTGCTTATTTTGATGTGTCATTCAAACAGCTTGCTTAGTGCCTTGTAATATGCTGCCAAAGAAGCACACAGTTAGCAGCTACATATGAATTAGGCCAGAAAAAAGTTAGCTCGATAGACCAGGCAATACCTCTTCTTTCATGTTTTTCAGATTTGTATCAGGTTGTGGTACTGCCTTAAGGTTCCTGATTAAGGAAAAGTTTTCAGATGCAGAACTGAATAAAAAGAGGTAGTGGTTGCTGTTTGCAATACACAGAATGACATAGTTATGAGACTTTGCCAGGCACCTAAGATTGGATGTTTGAACTTCAACATGCCAGGATTTTTTTAAACCTCTGTGTTGTAAATGAAAGTTAAAATAACACGATTTTAAATAAACCTGAGGTTTATCTCATTACTTGTCATTTATAAGGTACCAAAGCACCAGGAAAGAAATTGTATCTCCTAAGCAATAAGAAGATATTCTATGAGACTAGAAACATTTCATGTGAGGCTTGATTTGAGAATGTTCTCTCTCTCTCTCAATTTAAATATGTCTTTGGACAACAACTTCAGATCTTTATTAGATGAGAGCACCAAACACACCTTTTCTTCTAAAAGATTCTTTTCCTGAGATTTCTCTCTCTCTCTCTCTCCCCCCCCCCCCGTGTATGTATAAAATGGATTGGATCCAGAGCTTGCTCCCACGAGCAGGAGCATACCTTGAACAGAATTCTGCTCCAGGTGCTCTAGCCGGAAGAAAGTGTGGGTGAGGTTTTTGCCAACTCCTGTGAGTCTCCTGTGGCACCATCCCATGCTGTTCTGAAGGATCCCCAGATCTCCTATATTAGATTTTTTGGCAGGTGGATAGAATATGCTTCAGGAAAACCAGAGTTAGCTGAAGCAGTCCCTTCCCGTCTTCTGCCAGATGGAAATAATCCACAGGAACAAACATCTCAGGAGACAGAAGACAAGTCTAGCAGGTATCAGGATAGCTGAAATCCCCTATTACTATGGTTTATCCCTGTGAAAATTTGTGAGAATGCTCACTTGTCATCAGCTAGGTGTAGAAATCTATCAGAAAACATCTCCCATGGTATCATTTGCATCAGGGCAAGCTTCACAGAGCCTTGTTTGTATAGCTATTCCTGGGTGTTCTGATTATTATCGATAATTATAGGCATTGCTTCTCTTAGAGTCTGTGACCTATTGAAGCAAAAGACCAGTTCAGAGATCCTCACATTAAATGCTCTGTGACTCAGTTAATTCTGGTCATAAAGGTGATTGAAATATCAGTAATTTAAAGTAATATTTTTAAAAAATGCAAAGTGTGCAGGCCGTTGGTGATAAAATGCTACCATTAAAGTGAAGGCATAAATAGACAGACAGATGACAAGCCTTTTCATGATTAGAGAATCACATCTTTTTGCTTCTGCCACCTGCAAGGCTATCAGTTGGAATGCGAATGATGAACAGCATCCAGTGGTGATTGTAGAATTTGCAGAATCTAAGCATGGAATTCAGAGGACGTAGCTAGAGGCAAGAGGGCAAAATATCCTCTGGTTTGAGGCCATAAGAGATCAAGTTTGTATATCCAAAAATTTTGTTTCTCTTTTATTCCCCAAGCATTGTTGGATCATAGAGTTCTCTGTTACAAATCCTGCCATGTCAGAAAGGCAGTGTCTCAGAATTATGTAAAATGAGTTATTGCACCTTTTTTTTTAAATTACCTTTTCTCGCCCACCTGCCTCCCTCTGTGTATGTGCAAACAAACAAGAAGACAGATAGGAGACAGCTTAAGCCTGCAGCTTTTGTGTGGTGTACAATAATAAATAATAGGTGATTTCAGATTGCTTTTAAATTATATTCATTATTTCTTTTCCCCCATCCCTTTCTGCTTTCTTGTATGCTATTGTAACTTTTCTGCTTTTGTCACAATAGCCACTTTGAGTTGATTCTGATGTAGCACTTTCTTCCACAGAAGAATTCTTGCAGGCAGGAAGGAAACCAGAATGTCGCAGTTGAGGATTCACACTGGCCCCTGTAACGTATCCCAGACTGCAGGTCTTTTCAAGTAGCCTGTCTCAAGTACCATTCACTTCCACAATGCCATTTGTGATGCACTGATTCTCAAAGCAAATAACTTAGAGAGCTGAAGCTAAAGTGATGCCAGGGTTTTTAGCTAAGAAGTGTTGTTTCATATCAGGAATACTTTATGCTTAGCTCAGGAAGACGGCTAATTGGTTCAGCAGGTTGCCCTGTTCCAGAATCTCCATTTGCAAGTGACTACTTAAAGGAAAAGGCTAAACCCAAGCCGAATTCTCACTACAATGGCAACCTGACATTGGTGGTCAGGTCACAATGACCTAGCTTCTTTGGAGAACATGGCTGCCCCAAGAGTGTGTCTCACACGTTTATACTGAAGCTATCAACTGTAAGTTTAGGAATAGAAAACAGACACAAAACTGAGAATATTTGATGAGTACCTTGTGAATTTTTCTTGTAGTATTAGTATGTATTTAAGGAGGCATCCTATGCTGAAATGAACCCATGGGGTTGATGTCTCAATATAAAGAGTAATAGAATAGAATAGAAAAAGGTTTTATAGCAGAGTATATCTTAGTGGAAGCAAAATGCAGGGGCAGAGGATATAATGCTATCATCTAGTGGCATGAGTTTGCCTGATTTTTAGGATCTTGTGGGATCTGTCCCACCACTATCACAGGTGCATTGGGTGAGGACACAGGAGAGAGTCTTCTGAAGGGCTACTCCCAAGTTGTGGAATTCCCTCTCCAGCGGATCTCAGTTAGCCTCCTGTCTGCTCTATTTCTGCTGACAGGCAAATACCTTTTTAATTTCAATGTATCTTTTGGCTTTTAACTTACTGTGGCAGAAGTGCATTTTAATGGGGTGTGTTTTGCTTCTATTCTTTCTAGTATGGTTTAATGTATGATTAAACTGTTTTAATGTAGTTTAGCATTCAGCTTGGTTCATCACAGCGACATCACATGTATATCCAGCTCTGAATGCAAAATGTTGCACTAATATAGGGAGAAGTATGATTATCAAAAACAAGGGATTTCAAGTGTTAGTTTAGATGTTGATCCAGATCCATTTTAAACACTGCCAGCAGAGGTGTGAAGTAGCGGAGAGTGCAGAGGGAGGGATGGGGGAAACATGAGCATAGGAGAAGAAAGTGGGGGGCACACAGATATGTGGCCCACCTCTAACCCCTAAATACTGGCTCCTGTCATGTTCAGACTGGGCATGGAAATGGGTGCTGCATAAAATGCCTCCTCTCTCCTCTCTCCTCTCTTGTTCGGTGCTGGATTAGATTCCCACCAAAGATGGTGTGCATAAGCTGTGCTTAAATGGTGTTTTCATATTTTTGCAAGTAAATCCCCAAAAGTATTATAGGAAGGTAATGTAGTCAAAGTGATATGATAAATCCAGGAAGGTCTGGGTGCCACGCTGTTGAAGCATGGCTTGCTTCTCACTTTCTCCAGCAAAAGTTGTTAAATCCATGTAAGGCTACAGGGAAGCAATTTGCTTTCGATGCTTTGAGAGTCACCATCTGTTGCAGAGAGCATCATACATCTCTGAGCTTAGATCTTTGTAGCTAAATAAGGAGGAAAATGAGTTAACAAAGCAATTATTTGGTTTCAAAATGTAATTATATCTTCATTTCACATTTATTTATGCAGTCAGTACATAGCCTAGTGAACTGAAGTCTTAAATGGCTTTTCTTCAAGAAAGCATTTTAGTTCCCCTTTTAGGGCTCATGTTTTCAGGTACTTAGGGAATTAAATAAGGTGGGTTGCAGCCATACCTTGTTAATGCTTGTCAGAGGGAGAATGAATAGTTATTATGCTGTCTAACTTAGTAGCTATAAGAATGAGAATGTATTAGAGAAGGCTGCATATTTGTTTAGTGTCCAATTATATATGTATTTGGTAATATGGGAAAAGTGCAGCAGAAAAAAAATCCAAACTGAGTTAATTTTTTTATGAGAGCAAAAATGTGTTTTTCTTCCTTTACCAAATAGCAGTTGCTGAGAAGATAAATGAAAATATGCCTAATAAATTTAAAGAAAAGAAATAAATTTCATTTCATATTCAGAGGCAAGCTTAATCAGTTTTTCATACTTTATACCATAATGAGTTTATGAACAACTCTACCACACCTGTGGTGAAGCCTATGTAAATGAAACGAATGCATATTTATTCATGTATTACTTTTGGGAATTTTGTCATGGACTCATAAGACTGTATCAGAATTTGTTGCATAGAAGAAAACTTATGCGAAGAGCTCCTCATCCCAGGAGTGGAATTAAGGTGAAATGAACAAGTAATTGAAACTATCTTTGATCATGAGCCTTGATTCTATCATCTTTCTCCCCACCACTCAGTAAGAGAGAGAGAGAGAGAGAGAGAGAGGGAGAGGGAGAGGGAGAGAGAGCGAGAGAGGGATGGGATGGGAGGAGAAGAATCTCTCTCTTTCTGTCTGTCTGTCTGTCTGTCTCTCTGTCTGTCTCTCTCTCTGGAAGTGAATATATTTTGATGTTTAACAGAGCAGTGCAATCCAGCATAGAAAAGCATAATGTTTAATTTTCATAATAATGTTTGTAATGCAGATGAGGGACACTTCAAAACAAGCTGATTAGCATTTCTTAGTAAAATGCCAACATTTTCCTTTTGAAATGTTGTTGTTGATGATTCTGTCTATTATATTACTTAGGGAGACTTGCATGTTTGGAAATACATAATATACAATTTCTGTTTATAACATAATTATTTGGTGGACATAATAATTTTCTATTGAGTAATTAAAACTTCATCTAGAATTAAGATAGCACGTTGAGTTAATGAGCAGCATGCAGCAAAAGAGACCTTTGATTTTAATTCTAGTTCAGTTTATAAACTGACTACTGTTTCATTCCAGATCTTCAGTTTCCCTCTTCTTCTCAGCAAGACCAACTATGTACAGATGCAGTCCAGCTCAGATCTACAGTGTGTTACAAACATATAGCACATGCAACTCAGTAAACATTTCTGAAAGCAACCAGCCATATTTATATGAATATTTTAGCTAATACGTTGTGCCTTTAGGAATATGGTATGCTTGGAGTTTCTTTCACTTACTTCAATGAAATCTTGTCACTGTTCTGACAGTACAGATGCTGAAGTCTGAATATGAAAACCTAATTGGATGTTTTTCAATGGGTAGTTTTATTTGGGTTGCCTAATTATATTTATTTACAAGTCTCTGCTCCCATATCTGCACATGTGTGTTTCCCAGTAAACAATGTACCTTCATTTTCTAGCTTTTAACACAGTGACAACACCGTGGTTATGCCAATGTGTAGAAACACTGCATGACATAAAAGGGGGCCTTTTGGATAGATGCTTCTGCATGGCAGAGCTGCTGAGTTTATTTTGTAATGTTTGGGGGGATTTTCCCCCTCTGGTATTTCTTGTTACAGCTGCTCCCCCACCTCCTCCTCCTCTTTCAGCTGCTCATGTTCCTAGCAGGATGATCCTAGCCAGCCAGGGATAATATTATGCATGTGAGGATATCGCAGTGCCACTAACTGTCAGCAGTCAGATTTGGCTTCATGACAACATCACAGAAAGTTCAGAGAGAGAACAGAACACATTGCCTTTGCTTTTTCCTGGCTTCCTGACAATGCCATATTTCTAGTCAGATGATGATGGTGAGGATGATCCTGCCTTTTTCCAAGTTTGGAACTCAAGGCAGCTTACAAAGTTTAAAATAAACATAGTTAAAAATTCACAACATATAAAAGTTAAAAATTTAAAACCAACGAAAAATATAAATCATTAAAACAACTACAACAACTAATGAAAGGCAAACATATTAGATCAGGCTTATTTTCCCTAAAAAAAACCAATTCTCAAAGGCGTGCTGGAATAAAAGATAAGGCTATGTGGAAACATGGTGAAAGAGTGTAAGAAGATCCAAGGAGGATCCTGTATATATAATATTTTTTGGATCAGGTCATATGTTTCCATTTTTGTTGCAGTGCAACTAGGATGGAAACACATCCCAATCCTGGGCTCTGTTGTATTTTGTTTTATCTGGGCTGAACAGTAAGGGAGATGTTAAGTCCAACTGGCCACGATGCTGATTGTACTGTTTCTGCCAGAGGAACCAAGGAGGTTGATTTCCTCTGTCCTCTACAGTCCCCTTTTGGTCATGTGTAGAGTTGTGTATCTTTATTCCCCAACCTGCCCACACACACCTTAAATTGTTCTGTCTGTTCCTTTTTAGGACTAATTTGTGCTACTGACTGAACCTGCGTGCAGCCAGTGCTCGCACAGTGCTAAAGAGACAAGTATGGGTGCTGACATTTCATTGGTGGAGTGAAAAGGGGTAGAAAATGGAGGGAAAATACAAATTCTGTTCCACAGTTTCATTAAAGACACAGGAGTGATTATTTTGAGTAATAAATCTGTAGCATTATCTTTAAATATATACTATTGTGATGCTTTTGGTTATACACTATGTTTATCTTAACATCATCAGAAGAAAAATAATTTGCATTCATAGAGATTATAATTGACTTTCACAATGCTCTGCTTTTTAATTGAGTGCAGTGTTTCTTGAAAACTACTCACATTGCTGACTTCATAATTGAGAATTCCTAACCTTTTCTGTTAACCTGTGACACCTGACGTGATAGGAATAGCTATGTTGCAAATGGAATATTAATCCACATCACAGAGCCATTCTGTTTCACTGTTCTAGCCAAGGTCAGCTCAAGAGGGCTGTCAAAAAGCTTGGTTAGCACGGAACAGTGAACTGTTTCATACTGTCATTATTAATGCACATTTGTTCAGAAACTATTACAGGTATCCAATACACATTCAGTAGGTTTGCGTAGTGCTCTGAAGATAAAAATGTTGAAGCACATCCGTGATGGTTGTGTGATCTTTCTGGATAGTATCCAGTTAGGATGTTATTGAACTTTCAAAAAATCTTTGTATAGATAAAGAGATGTGTACTGGGGCAGAACCATCAGCTGACTGTCAGTCAGCTTTTTGAAATACCTAGCTAACATACTTGAGCTTATGAATAAATAAATGCCGGCATGCTAATATGTGTGTAGTTGTGCGTATGCATGTTGGCTACTTGAAATGGCATGTAACTATGCCTGTGTGTAGGTGTGCCACAATTATACACAAAATGGATAATAATACATGCAACAAAAAATATGCTGTGGAAAACAGCAGAGCAGCATTGACACCAAAGATGAACAGACTGCGATCGTGTAATTAACGGCACCCAAATCATGCTTCTGTCAGCCTTCTTTCAGCTGATAGAAGGTCCAGCAAATAGGTACACTTTGTTGCTTTCAAAATGAAACCCTGCTCATTAAAATTCTGTAATAGAAGCAATGTTGAAAGAGGAAACTATTGTCCATGATTATTATGTTGCTGTGTCCCTCCTACCAACTATCCCATCTTTCTTCCTATATACCAGGAATGCTGTGAGTGGTAGTACTTGAGAGACTAATTCACTGTTCAGAAGGTATCTTGTCTTATTCTGCTCCTGTTCACTAACTCGCTATTCTGCTCTAACACTCTTCCATTTGGCATCATCAAATCATCCAGAATATCAGCAATACTATGTAAACCTAGAACCAATACCATATTATGTTGGGCTCTCAGCACTGGTGCTGCCAACGGGCCCTTGCTTAGTAGCATGCTCTCCCCACTGCTGCTGTCCCTCCAGCCCTTGCTGTCCCACCGCTGAAGCCCCTACACACCATAGCATCGCTTTACTGCCGCTGCCACTACTCTCCAGATATGTTTACCCTTGACCACAGTACCGTCCATTACATTAATATGTTGCGGTCTTGATGTTTTGTTTTTAAATATTTTATGAGATGACTTAGAAGGATTAACCTTAAAAAGTCATATATAAAGCCTTATATTGCACAACTGTTATGGGTATGAAGCCCCCATTTAGTTCTGTGCCAGGAAGATGCATTGTCTGACCATTGATTATTGTATCTTGAGATCTCTAATGTGTTGGCCTTCGAGCTGAGCCAAGTATCAGCTCCATTCTGGAATTTAACTGCTGCACACATGTTGGTTTTTAAACAGAAGGGAGAAATAGAGTGAATGGCTGTCACTACTGGTGTTTTGTGATGGGGCTAAGGATGGCTTAGGGCGCAAGGTGAGGATGAAGAGATGAATAACTTATGAGTTCAGTAGGATCTGTAGAAGGTACCCCTAAGGCCCTAGCTCCTCAGTAGGAACCGAATCACACCAAGCTCTGATGTTTGCCCTGTAGAGGCAAGGAGGCAGGGTTGAATAAACATCTGCTGAGCCTTGGTCTACAGTTTGGCCTCAATGTTTTCACTCAGGGTAATGGCCCTGCAGCCCAGTCTGGCCTGCCCTGGATCTTTAGGCTGTGGCAGAGTCCCCTGCTTAGGATAATGGGATAAAGTTGTGTTTTACCAGAATAAAAAAGCTATCAAAGGAAGAGTATGTATAGTACAGTGTCGTACATGTAATATAGTACAGTGTACTTACTAATCATATATAGTGTACTCTACATATAGCATAGCAGAGTATATAGCTGTGAGCAATATTGCCAGTACTGTAGGTTAGTGAATCAGCCCTAATATGTTTGCAAAAATGGCTGGTTCATATATCTTACAGCATTTGTTTGTATTTATGATTTGATATTTACTATGGTTAGGATCCACATGTGGTCATACTAGACCTATTTAAATCAACAAGACTTAAGTTAGTGGATGTGATCTTAGTCTGAAGCCAACCCTGTTTTGATAAGGCATTGTTTTAGACACTGTGTTCTGCTAGCTGATTTCAACAACAACACCTGGTAGGAGTCAAAGGTTCCACCCGTTACATATGACCTCCTTCAGAGACCTGCCTCCACCACTCCTACAGTGAATTGCTCCTAAGTCACTGAAAGAAGCCACACACACACACACACACACACACCCCTACCTGCTTTTGTGTTAAGAAAACTCCCTGAAACTTTATTTTAAAACAACATGCAGACTGGGCATATACCTTATTTTTAAGTGGGACAGTGGAAACACAACTGTGACATGCAGTCCCAGGTGACTGGGGCTTGTGTGCCATCATCTACTGCCAGAAGTTGTGCTCTCTAGCCAAGATAAAAAAAGGCAGTAGTTTGACATTTTCTTTTAAGGGTGTTGTGGGTCTTTGAGACATACCTGGTTTGCTATGAAAGAAGCCCATACCATGCAAACTTATGTGCACAAAAAATGAAGAACTACTCTTTGGGATGAAACAACTCTGCCATTTAAATGACACTAATTTCTGTCTTTTTACGTTAAAGAGTTAGTTGACAGAGCCAAGAGCAAACTGAACCCCACTTTCCTTAACAATCTTGCTCTAGCATTCCATTATTCCATACTGGAGTTTTAGTAGTGGTTGTTAAATCTTCAGTGCACCCCACCCCCCATTTTGTTTAAATATGGTTTGTTCTCACTATTTGTTTTGAAATAACTTTGGACTCCTGGAAATTCCAGGATATAATGCATTGAAGTAAAATCTTCTCAAAGCAGGGCTGGGCAGAATATCTCCCATCCCATTGCAATCTGATGTTATTGGTGCATAGCTGCACAGTCTTGCAATGACCTTTCCAGCTATTCTATGAATAAAAGAAGAAAAAGCATCGTTTCAAATAACAGATTTTACAAATCATCCCCCTTGGTTTTACAGGATGATCAGATAGTTTTATATATTCTGCTAATCCTTATTACTCAACTTGAATATCTTTCAACCACAGGCTTATTTTATTCCGTAAGTCAGATAAGGAACAGTCTTCTAGCGTCTGCCTGAACTCTTCCAGTTATCCTAGAAAGCTCATTATTTAGCAGGTAGAGTGCTGTATCCCCTCCCCGCCAACTATGTATAAAAATCAAACAGATGCAGATAAATAGTAAAGCCACCCCCAGCCCAGTGACATGACTGAATTGTTTGCAAAGCTAGATTCCTGTGCTGGAAGCAAAGCCAGCAGAGTCTGGGCAGCTGCAGACATAATCTTACTTGACCCTGCTTGGGTGGTCTGGTAGAGCTGCCAGGCAGCATCTCACCCTGGAGTTCTCCACAGATCCCTTAAATATACATATTAAAGGCAGCGGGAGACAATCCTCTGGCTCACCCAGGAGGGGAATGCTGAGCTTGGCTGATCCAGAAAAGGAAGGTACAGCATATTGTTCCTGACATCCTTTTGTCAGGGGCTAAGAGGATAACATAGCCTCCGGAAAATGTGGCAACCTCATCTGGTCCGTAGGCTATTGTTAGTTTTCTAAGCATATGTCTCAAGCTGTGCCATTTCATCTTGCAGAGAGCAGTTCTCTTTTCTGCACCATATTATTAGTGTGGCTTAAGAGCCAATCTGTCTCCTGTTGAATTCAATAGAAATCCTGCCACTGGTTTTCAGTGGGGAGAGGATTAAGACTCAGCTGTTTATACAAAACATACTAATAATATTCAGTAGTGGAGTTATGGTGATATACCTCGGTAACTATTGAAAGGGTCTATGAGCTTGTGGGTGCCTTGGAATCCTCTTAGTGGAATGACATAATTCAGGATTTTCAACGTGACAATGGGATGCAAAATTTTGAAGAGAGAAGGCTTTGCAGAGCTGTGGAAGGCTGAGGAATAGGAACTTCTCCCCTGTGGACTGCAAAAATCTTCAGACTTTTCCAAAACAAATTGTTCCTACCTGTAATACTTTCTAGGAACTATTCATATCAGCACTGTGTAAGTCGATTTTACAAAAAGGAGTAGTCAGAGAGTTAAGGGTTAATGTTCTTATTTAATACCTTACATATTATATGGCTAGCAAAAACAGAGCAGCATAGCACAAAATATCAAATATCTTTATCTGAATTTGGTGCTTCTCCAGTATCCAAACAAAATGTTTTGCTCTGTTAGGAATCAAATTCTTTTTACATCATCCTTTAATTCAGTTGACTCACACCTTGCTTCAGAAATGGATAGATAAATCCTCCTGTTAATGCCAGTGCTGCCTCAGTATATCTGCAGTGGGGTAGTATTGTGAAATTGTGAAATTTCTGTGTATTATGAAATAACTCTTTTTTGTAACAGGGTGTGGTATTGGCTTTCAAATATTTTATTCAAAATTTAGTCCATAGTCGCATGCACAGTAAACTAAAGATACATTGCTGGATTGTGAGATAAGGTTGCCCATTATCCCCTTTATTATTTATTTTGACTATGGAATTATTGGCTAATGATATAGAGGATAATATAGATACAACTGGATTTAAGATTGGAAAGGAGGAAATAGAGATTAATTTATATGCAGAGAATAATTTATATGCAGATGATGCAATAATCGTGATAGAATAACCCCCTCAGGCAGTAGAAGAATTTGTTGCAGTGATTAAAATTTTTGAAAAGTATTTAAGAGTTAAGAGAAATATGGAAAAATCTGAGGCAATATTTATTAATACCAAATGGCAAGACCTAAAAGATATACAAAGGAGTTGTAGTTTAAGGCTAGGAGTTTCTTTTTTTTTAAGATATATTGTGGTAAATGAAATGAGCAATGTGGATAATATAATATACGTGTGTGTGTGTGTGTGTGTGTGTGTGTAAGTAAAATATAATTCAGGCTAATTATAATCAAGTATGGACAAAAATAATTTGGCCAGTAAATGGAATAATAGTTAATGGAACATGTTGCCAAACATTAGAACTTTGAAAATTCTTGTTATCCCAAAGGTGTTGTAGTTATTTCAGACCATTCCAGAGATTATTCCTGTTAAGGTGCTAATGAACTGGGATAGAAAAATTAGGGAATGGATATCAGAAAAGATGAAATCAAGAATTCACAACAGTTTATTATAAACACATGAAGGAAAGGGGGGCAGTTTAGAAATTAATTATGAGGTTTTTCAGTTGAAGAGATTATTACATTTTAAATTTTACTATAAATGATGGGTGAGAATAGAGAACTATTTAAATAATATGGAATTTAGGTCATTTTTGGAAAGAAAATTCGGAGGAACATTTAATAGTATAATAGCAGGTCCACTGAGGTCCACTTGGGTGGTACGGAGATTTTTTAAAAATTCTAAATGGTACCCAATAGAATATTTGAATAGGGAAGGAGATCAGGGATTAAGTAGAGTAATTAAAAAATTAAAGAATAAAGGTTACCAAGTAATAGGGCAGTTATATGAGAACTTAGGGAGAACCTTTCAAATTGAAAAGTTATTTGATATAATTGGGAAACAATTTGGAGATTTATAAGTAGTTGCCAGAATTAAGGGTACATGGAGAAGGTCAATATCCTCTAGAAGACTGAATGAGAAGAAAGACTGGACGGGAAAAATGAATGAGGGGGAGAAGATTTATTAATTTTTATTGGAAAGCCAATTTACACCAGAAGAGGGTTTATTAGAACTATAGAAAAGAGATATTAAAATCTAGGGGTGCTGAACTCTCACAAAAGTGAATAACCTCCTGTGATCTACTCCCATTCCCCTCAGAAGCTCCCCCTCCATTCCCTTGCCTCTAGCCCCAGCACTTTGGGAGGGCGGAGAAAAAAAGACAAGGTAAAGGGCTTACTGATACTTTCCCCTTAGATGGAGAAGAGCAGAGTGCTGAGTTCTGGTATTCTAGCTACTTCTGGTCACCGTCTTGAGAAGGAGACTCTTTCCGGGGGGGGGGGGGCGGTAGGAACAAAGAGGCATCTGACCAATCAACAACTGTTACACAGCAGAATGTGCAGTCATGTGGCAGAGAGGACATGCCTCCAGCAGTGGGGGAACCTTTCCTCACCCAAAAGGGGAAAAAAAAGTCCATTTTAAGCACAAGTCTGGGGTGAGAAATGCAAGAGAATGAGAGGAAAATTGGGAGGGGAGGCAAGCATGTGCCTTGTGAATAATCAGATTCATGAAGGTCGAACCCACAAATGTGGAGGGAGGACTGTAAGTAATAAACAAATTCAAGAGTGGGAAAATGAATGGTACAGAGCACCATGGCAGTTATTATATATAATAAAAAAATATGCCATCTAATTGCTGTCATGGATGTGGAAGTAGAAGCAAAGGCACATATGTACATATGTGATGGGAGTGTTGTAAGGTGCAGAGATTTGGCAGGAAATAATTAACAAAATAAATGGAATAATAGAGAAAAAAGGTGGAATTAAATAAAGAAGAATATATGTCTGTAAATGTAAAGAATTTGGAACTGGACAGAGATGAGGAATTCTTTCTGAAACAAACGTTAAGGGCAGCTCAGGTGGTTAGTTCATACAGTTGGAAAGATAAATGGAAATGGAAAATGGATAGATGGGAGTATTATATTTCAGAATATATAATGTTTGTTTTTTATTTTAGAAAGAAGAATAAGGTGTATGGGTCAGTTGAAAGAAGGTGATTGGGTACTAAAGTGGAACAACTAATAGACACAATTAAAGAAAGGAAGGGGCACAAAATTGCAAAAGATGCAATTAATACAATTCTCCATGTCAAAGGAAAGGAGTTTTAAATAAAAATTCACTTTGTTCTCTGGAGGAGTGGGATAGGGAGGAAAGAAAGGGTTAAAGCAGTAATATATTTATTGGGAAAATTAATTTGCTGCTGGTAGGTGGAGCACTGATGATTTTGTACTAATTGCTGGATTTTTTTCATGTGTATATAAGTGTTAATCACTCCAGAATTAAATTAAAAAATTTAAAAATGCTAGATTGTCATAAGCTGCCTTCTTAGACACAATACATGTTGGCAATTGGTTAGGTGATCAAACATGGAAATGCGTTAGCTGTGCTCTTCAAAATCTAGCGTATTTCTGGAGTATGGATGTATGTGAACTCTAAAATATTGGTTGAAATGATTTCTTAACAATTATGTTAATAGTTTAAACATAGTGTAGTAGAGGAAAAAACAATAAAAATATTCATTACCTAGATATGAATGGAGAAAAACATACAGAAATGAATTAAAAAACATAACCTCTCTTGTATCATAAAAAAAATCTCTTTGAAACAATATTATAAAGGGTGTTGTCTGTAAGGATGGAAACTGTCAATCTGAAATAAATTATATAACTAAATTCAAGACAGAGCTAGATCATATCATAGCATGAAAGTAGATTTAATACCTTATCCTAAAGGATTCACAATTTAATCAAAACATTAGAAAGCAAAGTCATATATTTCTGATTCAGAGCGTTGGCTTTTGTAACAATTCGTAGCATACTATTTTTTCCAAACTTTGTCTTTTCTCTTTTTACTTTAGTATAATATTACTTTAGCCATATGTTCAAAATTCCATCTTTTATCTAACCACTTTTTTAAGGAGAGTAACATGGATAATCTTGGAGAGAATTAAAGGGTATAACTAACATTAATAGGTAGAGCTTGACAATAGTTTATTTCAAAAAAATCACTGATGAAAATTCTTACAGCTTTCTTAAGTATCTTTTCCTAAGTATTAAGAATTGACTTTGACAGGATAACTCAATTGATGGAATATTAATCAGAATTTGCATGTGAATTGCTATGTTGTTTGGCACTGCTATTTCTTATTCTGCTGGAGATAATTTTCCCTATGAGGTTCATAGGGAATAATAATTCTAAGAGCAAAGCAGCATTTTAAGAGTGTATGGTATCTTCCTCTTATATAGAAATTCTACAATAAAAAATAGTGTCTTCTGGTACTAGGCGTCTGTCTGTTATATATCTGTCTGTTTGTCTACCTTTAAAAACAGCATTTAACCTTTTCAGCATATTGCTGTAATAAATATTTCCATAGCTCCTTCATTCTACAGAGAATCTGATAGAGTAAACCATGGGACATTGTAAGAGTCTCATGTTAAACAATGGCAGTGTACCATGTCACTTTGCAGCCATAAGATGGGTCCCAGTTATCTTGGAAGAGGGGAGGATGGGATAACTGACACAGAGGGGAAATGCTTTTTTAGGTTTCATTTTGTGATTTAGATATCCTGAGTGGTTTCACAAATTCATAGCCTATGTCACTTTGAGTTTTGAGCTTTTCCAGTATCATAATAGGTTGGTTTGGGGGTTCTTGTGTTATTGTGTTCTACATGGGGTATTTGGAATATTATTGTGAAAACTGGAAGAGCTCTGGGGTACTAAAACTGATTATGAGGGCTTTCTTTGCTCAGCAAGATGAGTGTTTATGAATTGACTGCAGACAGGCTTTGATTGCAGTATCACACTGTGTTTCTCTCATTTTTGAGGTGGAGCTTTCATAAGTTAGCTTTTAACAGGGTAATTGCATGCAAACCAAATCCAGAAATTAAATTTGACAAAATACATTTCTCAAAGACACAGGACTCTAAGTTTGTTTCTAGGAGCATATTTTTCTGTCATTTTAATGGATTTGTTGAAAGGTATTAAAAAATGTTGTGGTAATTGGAGGGCACGTGTTTTCTAATTAGTAACAAACTGTTGCTGTTGTGTATATTAACTGCTTTTGTATACATGTGTGGTTATCCTACATTTTCTTTTTTCTGCATTTCTTTTAACTTCCAGATTTCCATTGTGACAGTAGAAATTATGCTAAAAATACAGCAGAGCAGTCTTGTGCTCCTGCTCTGCATCCACTAGGCCAGTGTTAGTGTAGCCTTGTCAAGAATTTATGCATTCTCAGAAGCAAAGTAAAAAGCATGCTAATAACTGTAGAAACTAAAGCCAGCGTATTAACGTTGGCAGATGGGCCCACAGCATCCTGGAAACTCCACACTACCCAGTAGTCTCACCATTACACAGGCAAGAGCCATGCATTGTGAGCACAAGTGAGCTAATAGTGTCAGAACAAATGCCGTGATACCAGCCTATCATCCCCTACCTCTTCTATGCCCAGTGTCCCCATGCAATGATGGGAAGACAGTCTAGCTTTCACCTTGTCAGAGGGTTCCTATTGGCCACCTGTGAGAAAGGCAGCATGGAGTAGTAGCAACCATAAGCCTTAGTGTCCCTCCATCAAGGCACTTGAATCTTCAGGGTGCTCACCCATTGCTACCAACTTCTTCTAAACAATCAGCCTTATGGGGGAAGTAGCCAGAGTCAAGCAGGGTGGGAAGGACTGCCATTCAAATTCTCATGCTGAAACAACATGAGCTAACTTGAAAAGGAGGAAGGGAGAGGGAGGAAAAAAAAAAGAAAGAAATGTGATAGCGCTTTTAAGACTAACTGGTTTTTATTTTAGCATGAGATTTCTGAATAAAAACATTTCTTCAGATGCAGTACAGATAACAGTTCGCTATGTACTGCTGCTGAGGAAGTGAGTTTATATCCAGGAAAGCTCATGCTACAATAAAAACTAGTCTTAAAGGTGCCACATTTCTTTTTCCTTTTTTTTCTCCCTTCCATTCCTCCTTTTCATGTTGCAAGAGACTAACACAACTACTTCTTTGAAAATTCAACCAACTTGATGGCTCTTTGCTTAGGAGACAGCCTACACTGAGGACTGTGGGCAGATTTGGCTCTCCCAATGCTGCTAGACTTCATTTCACAGCTTTCCTCCTCATTTTTTTCTGCAAGGGCTAGCAGTCCAACCTCTGGACTGTGGGTGGTCACCTCATACTTTGCCCATCTGTAGCGCAAAGCCTACTGGAGAAGGATTCAGGACTGTACCTCCATATGCACAACTTTGGGGACTAGCATACAATTGATACAAATTCAGTTGCTAATCCCATTTAGTATAGACTCACTAAATCAATGGAATTTCCTTAAGAATTTGCTGCTTAATGTTGAACATTTGATTAAATCGGTGTGTTCCATTTGGAACTAAAAAATGGATTTAAGTCAATCTTTTTGGATATTCTAGCCTGCACATTCAATGGCAGAATGCAGAATTCAGATACAGTACTCCAAAGCACCATGTCCAATGTACTTCTAAATACGTGAAAATCTGTGAGCAAGAGATTGATTTCTATCTTCTGTTTCCAGTGGACAGGAAGATTCGTGCGCATTCTCTATAAAGCAGAGCAGGAAATGTGTGGCAGGTCTTACAGTGGAAACTTCTGGTCCTGTCCACAAATCTACCTGCTCATTGCAGAGTCTGCCTATCCAACTCATGCTCACTGTCTGTATTCTCTGTGCCGTTTGTCACATACTTACGGCGCCTTCCTCCTTCTTCGGGTGGAAATGCAGATTGTCTTTCAGAGAGTTGTGTGACGATGAGCACATAAGGATAACGTAATTTGTTTTTAGAGGAATCTTAGTGTCTTGCTAAGATGCTGGTAACACAGTGCAGAAAAAGTGATTGGGCAGAAGCTGTATGGCAGATGTGTCTTGAGAGCAAGGAGCATTCTTGCACTATAGATCATTAGTTTGAATGCAAGCACAGTAAGCTTACAGAGGACCTAACAGAGAGAAGAGAAACCTCCCTTTTCACCCTTTGCTTTCTTTTTGCTTTCAGCTCTGCACTCTCTTTGATCTGTAAACATGGAGAGCTGGCTATGCTTTCAGTCCTTTTACTCCCTAGAAATGTTAAAGCCATTTGCTGTTATAACTGATCCCCCCTTGAAGTGTTTCATTACTGATGCAATCTTGAGGTGAACATTATAAAGTGAGGTATTATTCCCCTTTTCCATTGAGAAGCAGGGAGAGGGGGGTCACATTCTAGAAGTCCAGTGTCAAAGATAGTCATCTGATTTCTTTTTTTTTTTTAAAAGGCTTGGGGTTAAAGCTTATTTAAACTTAATAGGAGAGTATTTGCAGACCTCAAAAACCAGGGCATAACAAAAGGGGAGCCACAAAAGAATACGACCTTGCAAAGCATGAGATGGATAAAATCTACATGCGCTTTGGGAATAAAGGAATGAAGCACTATCCAAGTGAAAGAGACCTTTAAAGGTCTGCCCATACTGTCACAAAAGTTTTTTTAAAAAATTTGATATAGAATGAAGCCTCTAACAAATGCTCGAAAAAGGCAATTATAGTATTGTCCATACTATTAAATACTCTGGACTTTCCAGGCAAACTGGAATTTGACAGTTATAGAAAATCTTATTTTCTATTAAATGAATTTTGCCTGGATGAAAAGAATGTGTTCTTACTGCTGTATAGAATATTTAGTAATTAACTGTGGTCTATTTTTGTCTTGAGATGCCGGATTCATGTATATTGTGGAGAATTAATCATCTTTAGTGCATGCTGTCTTTTATGAAGTATTGATTTACTTTTTTTGTGCTTTAAAAATACAGCACTTTTTATTATATATTGGATATAGTTCAGCATGTAATTAAGATCCCAAGAAAAATTGTGTGAAGGTAAAATACAGCAAAGAGAAAAATCCTAGCAGGGAGGTCTGCAACAAACTCTTGTGGTGTTGGGCGTCTCTGTTTACTCTTCCAGTTGTTTAGCCGCTCTTTCCTCCATGAGAATTCCATCCTATTCTGCTCCCCCCCCATTTGGTTCTGGGCATGTGTGTGCACACGTACACATGCACACAAAAGCATGCTGTGATCACTGAGCATGCTCAATTTTTGTTAAGCTTCTGGGCAACAAGGTCTCTCTCAGTTTTTTCTAAAGATTATTTGTTTGTTTTGTAGCAGGTTTTGAATCCACTACTTATATACGTGCTGGGAGTTTGTTTTCCAGAAAGTCATGCTGAAAATAGATTGACCACTGTTTCAAGCCCATCACTGCATTTCTCTAATCAGAATTAGATGTGAGAGGGCTTGACTGTGTGGTTTGAGTGTATAATTAAAAGAAATTTCTGAACGCAAAGAAAATTCATTCTCACACTGCTACCCAAATGGCATCGTTCACAGAGAAGAGGGCTCAGGAGATCCCCCAGGCTTACGGAAATGGGACAGTCTTTGTTGTCGTTAACTCCAGTCAAGTAGATCTGGATTTATGGTGACGCTTTGGTTGAGAGATTTCCAAGCCACGCTATCCTCAGCCACCCTGCTCAGGTCTTGCAGATTCAAGGGTGTGTCTTTCGTGATGGAGTCTGTCTGTGTGTAACGCAGTCTACAGTGACCCATGCGTTGATGACATCTCAGCTGGACTACCATAACATACCCTACGTGGGACTGCCTTTGGAAACTGTCTGGAAACTTCAGTGGGTTCTAAATGCTGCAACCAGAATACTGACCAGGGCCAGTTATAGCGGGAGCATATAACTCCCTTGTTAAAACAGCTTCACTTGCTATTGGTTCATTTCTGGGCATTTGGTATGGAGGGAGGACCTTTCATCTGCCTTTGGGTCTAAGCCTGATGTAGCTGTGCCTGCTTCTTCTTCTTCTCTCCTTCTGAGTTGAAGATGATGGCAGTTGGGATGTTGCCAGACTAGGATGTGGGCACACTACTCGATGTTGTTGCTTGAAAATCTCAGAAGCTGTAATATAGGCAGTTGACTGTTTGGCAGGAAAGTTTATAGACGTTCATCAAGTGAAATTGATCAAATGAGAGGATGAAATTGTTCTGCAGTGTTATTTATATATTCTAGTGGTTCTTAACATGTGGTCTGTGACCTTCTGGGAGGCAGCAGTGTCTTCACAGGGGGTCCACAAAGGCCTGGAGAAATATTATGAGCCTTTACAGTTGAACAGAAAAAAAGGAAAGAAGGAAGACAGATGGATAGACAGATAGATGGTTATTCATGCATTAATCTCAAAAAGCAGGAATCTCTTGCCAATGACAGACATCATTTGTGTAGAGCTTCATTACAATATCTCAAACTGTTCAATAGTTATGAAAATAACTCTTTGTTAGCAGAAAAGGTACTCAGTAGTTGCTACTTATGTACATGATGAGAACATGCAAGCGAGTGACACTGAGTGGCTGAGAGAAAGCATGTGACATAGCATGTGACCGTGTATATAGCCAGATGCAGCCGTTGTAACTGCACTGAACACTACTATGGTCCATTATTATTACAGTATTATTATTTTAAATTTGTATGGAATCATTCCAGTAAAAATATAATAGAAGCATGTGCATTTACTTATTTCTTTCTTTTCTCCAAATGTGAAGACTCTTGATGAGCAACTTGAAATGAATATTTAATGCACTTTAGAGTTTTAAATCTTGAATTAAGTCTTGGTGGTCCACAGCAACAAAATATATTTAAAGGAGGTCCCTAGTAAAGAAAAGATTAAGAACTGCTGGTATGTCCCATCTGTCTGTCAGAATATCTTGTACCTTAATTCCATTTTTGTTCTGCTTTAAGATTCATGTTTTCATTGTTGTCCCAACTGCCATTTAAAGTATGATCAGTTGTAATTGGATTTTCCCCAGTGTATTTTATAAACATCCAAAATTAAAACACAAATTGGGAATGTAGTTTCTCCTTAAAGCAGTACTTTTCTCTAAGAAGAGGGTGTGCACAAGCATAGCTGGACTAATAGCAATTATGGTTTGTTACTAATTCAAGGAAAAGTTGCTCAGGCTTGAACACCTGGGATTCCTCAAGGCATTTTTAGGTATCTTCACCATCCATCTTACGCAACCTTTGTCATTTTAAAAATGCCTTTCTTTTAACATGCACTCCAGGCAAATGAGTCCCTTCTCCTCCACATAGCAACTAAGGAGGGTGTGGAGCTAATGAGAGAGCTGACAGCCCTCTTTGGACATAAAATACTGTTTTCTTTGACATACTTAGCTGCTTCTGTCAAAGGGCTTAGCATTTCAAGTAATTTCTTTAAATTAGGTTTTCCAAGTAAAGAGCTGCCAAAGCGCTGCTAATTGTTGCACAGAATTGAAAATGGGGCAGTCCAGTCCAAATAGGATAAATTATTTCGAATTCTAGCAAATGCAAAGATCTAAACAACTTGGTTGGTAATGGCAATAAGCTTTAAAAGTTGTAATTGACTTTATAGGACACAGGTACACTGGTCACACTTTGTGCTAAGAATGCAGCTATTAATATTTTGTGAAAAGTTAACAGAGTGTTACCACATTAGCACAAGTTTACAAAAATGAGTGCTTCTTTTATAGGTAAGTTTAAATAGCAGTCTAAAGGAAGTCTAAATGGGCCAGAAGGATATGATGAGTTCAGAGATTAGGACCTTTTACTTGTTAACCTTGAGCAAATGCTGGAAAAGACTGTGTGCACACAATTGCACATTGTTTTTACCCTACATGGAATGGTTAATCTTGTATTCTTTCTCTACTAGGAAAATCCTTCTGTAGAGACCAGAAGGCACTGCTATCTCGCAATTTTCAAACATTTTCTCAAGTTGTTCTTAATACAGAGCATGCCCACTTTTTCAGCTTGCATTTGATTCCATATGCATGCTGCTGTAAATTCAAAATTGATATTATCTTCCACCACCATTGCTTACTTTTCACTCAATTTTTGAAAACCTCTCCAGAAAGAAAATTGGGAAAAATGATGAAATTTTTTGAACTTGTGAAATCAATAGATGATATGCAGAAGCAAACACATATGTTCTTTGTTTCACACTGTAGTTATGTAAAACTATGCATATTGAGGAAAATATTGGAAAAGCAACTGTCAGCCAAGGGATTATCTCCAAGTTTTCTGCCATAAGTTTCACTTAGATACTCACACAATAATATGATTATTGAAAATAAGCAACATTCAGGAAACATGTTTCACCAAATGTTGGGGTAGGTTCTTTATTTACTTTTTTTTTTAATTTAATGACTGTTAGGTGGTGTATTTGGTTACTTTAAATCTGAGGTGGGTGCCACATGGCCTCTGGACCACATATTATCTCTATTCATTTTAGCAGCCCTTGCCATCTTTTGCTATGGCAAAAATTGAGCCACAATGTGTAACGTAATACTGCCAATGCTTCCTTAACACATATGTTTTGGATTTGTGCCATAGGGGCTATATTTTGGGAGGACACAGTGACATAAATAAATTTGGTTTTGCAGTGTTCCTCGATATTCAGAGACATGCATGTTCTTTTGAATTATTTATCTGTTCCTTAGAAGTTAACAACCGGCCAATGGAAATGGTTTTTTCACACTTTTTTGACTGCTAAAAGAGTGATACTTTGGTACTGGAAAGATAATTTTTTCCCACCTATGATCCAATAGACAGAAGATCAAACAACACTTGCAACATTTGGAAGAATGATACACAGATGAAATTTACAAGTTGACTTATATTTGAACATTTGCTCAGTTATCACAGAAACTTACGGCTATTTTCCTCCTTTTGTAACTGAGATCCCTTTTGAATGTAAATAAAATTTTATTTAATTGAAATTTTTTTAAAAAGTGCACCACAGTTTAACTTGTACAGTGTTTTGCTGCCTTTTCCTGT
Source organism: Cyclura pinguis (assembly GCA_030412105.1). Classification (NCBI taxonomy): domain Eukaryota; kingdom Metazoa; phylum Chordata; class Lepidosauria; order Squamata; family Iguanidae; genus Cyclura; species Cyclura pinguis. The sequence continues at coordinate 172,590,244 of CM059599.1, forward strand.
GATTTTTATTTTAAGATGTCATATTTGAATTCTGTTCTAAACTGTCCAGGAATCAGTTTTGTTAAAGGTATGTGAATGTTTTAAATAAAGAAATCTTTCCCACCCATTCTCCTTAGATAGGCCATGCATCTTATTTTGTGGAGGGAGGAGCTGTCTAAGACAGCTTCTGCGTGCAGACCATCTGGTTCAAGAGATAAAGGTTTAAAGATGAAGACTTCGATTAGGCAGATCTGGTCAAACCACAGTGATGTTGCTCTGTTGTAGTTATGTCTGACAATGCCAACCCTCCCCTCCAAACCAATGCTGTTTCTTGGCAGCACCACAGCTGAAGAGTTTCCAAGGAGTTGGAAATCAGGGCACTTGGAAATGATGTCCACTTTCCTGTTCACAGGGTGCATCTAACATAGGCATCTGGAAAGACCCCTCTGGATTGTTCTGCAACTCCTTGTCTCAAGGGACTCTGTGACTAGGAGAGCACTGCAATCATCATTCCTCAGAAACCCATTGACTGAGGTGCTGCTAGGCTGAAATTTTAGGTTTTTGGGTTCATGTTCAGTTGTTAACAAACCAATGTGAATTCCAAGCAGTTATGAGATTTTAGTTCTATCTCTTAACTGCTGAACAGGATACCAGATGATGAATCATAAGGTAGAGGAATAGCTTTCCTACCTAGACAGTAGACTGTGTGCCTCCACAGGTGCTCCACTTGTTTCCAGGTGCTCCACAGGTCACCTGGATACAGTCTTCACCAGAATTATGAGCTATGATACATTTCTATCCAGATGTGGCCATTATTTCTAAATGGGCATCTACGCATAGACGTTAGCATATGTGATCTTTTACCAGGAGGTGGTGATGCATGGATGGCTACCCAAACTCTTGGGCAAGGCATGTAAGGATGGCATTCACATTCTTTGGTAAAGGAGGAGGAGCTGGATGGGAATTGTGAGAGGCAAACAGAGGCCACGTGTTCCCTCCCAGGACTTGGTATGTCAGCTGCTGAATTTTGAGGGAATTGGGGTTGAAAACTGGTTTCCTTCAGGTCTTCATGGCAGTGTCAGTTTTGCCCTGCAAACCCATTAGTTGATCAGTTTTAATGGCCTGAATGATTCTGTGCTCACTGTGCTAGGAGTGAAGGAAAAGGCTCTGTTTGGACCAGTGTGGAATCTTTCATGTGACTCCTGTTCCTTTGGATAGGTCTAAACTGAACCCATTGTTTTTATCAATTTGATATTATCTTTGTTCATGCTGCCCTTCTAAATTCATACCGAAGAGTCAGGATGAAATAAGGTGTAGCAGTAATGTAGCTGAGAGGTCTTGAGATAAATTTAATTCTTGAAATCTGTATTTAAAAATAGAAAATGCTTGGAAGGAATTAATTAAGCAGATAAGTGTAGTCTGGCAATTACTGCTTGGATTTTATCCAGTTTTTTAAGATATCAAAAGCAGGAAATTTGTAGCACCAGGACTTACCTCATGAAACAGACATTTCCTGTCCTGGTTGTCCATAAACAGGCAAGTCTTGGCTTTGTCTGTGGCTGATCACCCTTAGACATCCTGAAAAGATGCTGGTCTCAAGTCACACCTCTCTGCATATGGCAAGCCTATCTGCACAACTTTGTGTCTAGCATCTTCCCCGTGAGTTCAGTCCTGCTGTCTTACCTCTTTTTCAGTGAACCCAGATTACTGACCATACATGGGCACTTTTATGATTATTCAGCAAGCAAAATAAGAAACAGAAAAAGCCACATAAAGGAAAGAGAGATGAATGTTGCAACATGTTGTCGTTAGTTGTGCACACTGAAAAAGGTTGTTGTAGTTATAAAGTTCAGACCTTGGAAAACAGGCCTATGTATAAACTTTACTTAATGTAACAGAAGGAATTTATATCAGCTGGAGGCGGTCTGCATGCGGGAACAGTAGGCGTACAGAAAGATTTTCCCCAGTGCATTTTGCTACTAAGGGCATTTCCACACTACACTGTTATAGTGCTATTATCTCACTTTCAACATCCTGTGGAGTTCTGGGGTTTGTAGTTTACTCAGGCCAAAGAGCTCTCTGGCTGAGAATTCTAAATGCCCCTCCCAAAACCGCAAACCCCAGGATTCCATAGAATGTTGAAAGTGGAATAGTAGCACTATAACAGTGTAGTGCAGAAATGGCCTAAGTGAAGTGCCTTGAGTGACTGAGAACAGACCCTTTCCGCACCTTACCTTTTCGCGGAGGTGGGGGGTGGCGGTTGCGCAAAAAGCCTCAGCAGAAACGTTGCGGCTTCCCTGCTGCTTGAGTTCTGCATCGGCTTCCTGGTCGTGCAAAGGTTGCACGAACGTCCCGCCCCTTCCTACCGCAGCGCAACCTGGGAATTGCAGGCTAGCGCTGAGGCAGGAAGCGCGACCGGCCCAGCTCCTGATGCACCGCACAGCAGGTAAGTGCGTGCGGGCCCCGGGAGCATTGTGCGACTGCGCACCATTTTCGGCTTAGAGCCGAAAATAAAAAGGTGCGTCTCCGCTCTGCGTCCGGCTCTTGAGCGTCATGTAAATGGGAGTGCGTTGTATGGACTGCTCCTCCCATTTACGCGACGCTCAAGGGGCCCTTTCACTTTAGAAACGGTGTGCGAAAAGGGCCATAGTTTAGCTGTATTTGCCTGAATCGGAATGGACCTGGCACAGATCATGTCAAACTGCAGTACGGACTGCCGTTAACTCATGATAGCATTGTAATAAAAAAAGCACCCAAACTCTATGTTTTCCTTCCATTCTGACATTTGTGTTTGCTATTGCCTCTTACCAGGAGTAAGCAACCAACAACATGTAGGGCATGTTTCATGTAGCTTCCAGTGTCTCTAGCAGGCTCTGCCCACATTGGAGAGGTCAACCCCTTCCCCTTATCCAGGAAGGGAGAGAAGAGGGCTTTGAGAGAACATGGAAGTAGCTGCATCCATGGTTTCTAATATCTCCTCAGCCCAGGAATGGACAACCAAGTCTCCTCCCTTGCTACTCTAGAAGAGAAAGAAGGGCCCTTTGCAGGCATAAAGCTGAAATGTTTTATGAAAAAATGTGTTGTGCTGTGGAATTTCGTCCCATAGGAGGCTACACTGACTTCCTCTCTGCTCTCCTTCCACAGGCGGGCAAAGATCTTTTTATTTAAATAGTCATTTGGTGAGTAACTGGCTGTGTAGCAGAAGGATTTTTAATGGGGCTCAAATTTTAAATTGCCTTAATTATTACTGTTTTAACATGATGGATAATTCATTTTTTAAAAACTTTCTGTCATAAGATTTTCATTACATATTGTTTTAATCTTGTAAGGCATCTTGGGTCTCACATCAGGAGAAAGGCAAGATGTAGTTAAATTAAATTATTAAACTGAAACGTATTGAATTGTATTGAATTAAAATCTCTGTGTAAGAGAGAACATTGAGGCCTAAATCAAGTCAGGGCAAAATGCAGCCCTCCAGATATTGTTGGACTGCCGCTCCCAGTATTCTTTAACATTGTCTCCACTGGCCTAGACTCCTGGGAGTTGCATTCCAGTAACATCTGGAAGGTTGTGTGATTCCAGCCAGAATCCAATTGCTGAATGGTAAGTCAACACTTGTGTAAATCCCTTTTATTTATTAGGTTTACTAAGGCCATTTCCGCACTAGACTGTTATATTGCTATTCCGCTTTTAAAATCCTATGGAATCCTGGAGTCTGCAGTTTTGGGAGGGGTATCTGACCCCTGCCATAACCATCTGACCTATGGTTATCACAATCTCACACTTTATCTTTCTTTCTTATTCTTGTTATAAGGAGGCTAGATGTTTGCTATGGCCATATGGATGCTGGAAAAGTATCATTAAGGAAAAATGTTACTTTGCTGTCCTAGTAGTAGTACATGGTGGCTCTGGGCTTGTATGCAATTTATCTTCCATGCATCTCATGATCCAGTGACGATTTAGTAATAATGGTCACCCACGCGGTGTGCTGGGACATCATGCTGTTCTGTAATGAGAACTCCCTGAGTTTTATGAAGCCTCCAATTAATCATCGGTGTGCCAATTAAAAAGGCCATTAGAAATACTGTCAGTATCCATTAATCCTGGATAGGTATATGTTTTTGCAGTAAACATTGCTTTAACTTGGAAAGATGTTCACAAAAGCCAGGGTAAGTTGATAATATGCATATTAAAAAATAGGAATGATGTTCTTTCAGGTCATGGAGAAAGGGAGGGAGACTGCATATGAAATCCCTTTGCTGAGCCTCCAGTCCTTCCTTGGCACTGAAAAGAGGTCTGCAGGGGATTCAAGTGAATCATCAATTGCAGTTAGAAAACTGGTGCAGTCGTACACCATGTAAGCCAGCATGAGATCAAAACTTTGGTTGTGATATACCGATTAAGACATAATTGAAGCATAACATGGTTTAAAAATCATTCATTTTGAGGACTGTAGTCCTTGCGAAAGCAGAGTTGGCAATCTTTCTAATAGAGTCTTCTAGCTTTTTCACCCAGCTGCAACTCATAGGGATTTTTTTTGGGGGGGGGAGGGTTGGGTGACCTATAACAGGTAAGGTATATAAAATGAATCTGATTTAGTTTATAACAGCAGTATCAAGTAATCACATGATAGCGTTTATTAATTACTCCATTAGTTACTTCTGTGATTTGCATGATGTTTTCTAAGACTGAAATCTTTAGTTTCATAGTGCTTCCTTTGTGTACTGAGATGTTGTTATCATTTTCTTGAAGATACAGATGAGCCTTGACATCTTAAACAGGCATATTTCAATAAAGATCTGAAAATGATGCTTTGGTTTATTCTCTGTACATCCAGATTATCACAGGTATCTTCACTTTCTTTTGATAGGGAAAAAAAGAAAAAAACCCAACCACCTGAATTTTCTAGGATATTTCAGTAAAGAAAGGCCTCTCAAGCCCTGTGTTGTTATGACATCTAATGATTGCCTAAATAAAATTATTAATGAGAGTTAAACATAGTTAAAAGGCACATAGAGGCTAGCATCGAGTTAGAGGCATACTTATGCACAAAGCATGTTTTGCATATGAGGCCAAAAAATTACCATTGAAAAATCTACATGTGGAATTTTTTTTCCTGCAGAAAACTGCATTTCCTGTGCAACATAGTATTTTCTATGCAGAAAATAATATGTCTGTACATAAATACTATTTTCTACAGAGAAAATGCTGTTGTCTGGACAAAAATACTGTGCACAAATTTTGCTCAAAATAAGTCCCCAAATATAGCATTTTCTCCACAGGAAGCAGTACCTTCCAGCACAGAAAATAATGATTATACAGAAATATTCTTTTTCTGCACATGCATACACTCATGCACAGAATAAATCTGAAGCTGTGATTAATCTTTGGAAACTGCATAGTTTTCAAAGACTTTCTCAAAGTGGCAAAAAATATTAAAATTTCTTGTTGCTTCTTTTGAGAATGCAATTAGTGAAGAATCACATCCCTGTCCATTTCCTATTGGCTCAAAGCCACCACCTTCACCCAGAGTTGCTTGCTCAGCCAGATGACTGCTAACCACCGGAGGCTCCTACGCATCAAGAAGTTCTGCTCCTGGCAAACACTGGAAAGCTCACCCAGGTTTTTTCCCCTCCTGTGCTTGGGCTGAAATGTATTCTTTGTAGCCCTGAGAATACTTTTGAGGAACTTGGTTTTGCTACCAGTGATAGATGATTCCTGTTGGTTTGGTTCAAAACTATTGTAGTATTTCTTGTCTTCTCCTCCTCTGAATTACTGAGAAAATTTCATCTGTTATCTTTGGGTTCTGTCCTGGCTTTTTATTTGAGTGCATATGTGCCCATGGAGAAAGTAATAGGGTTACATTTGCATTCACCCCACCCTTGTAGCCATGGCTGAGATACTGCCCTCTACACATTCACATGCATGCATCCACAATAAATACACCTGAAAACAAATGAGTGTTTTAAATCTGGATGGAGGATGATAACCGTACCAAACACTAGCAAAGAACCATAAAGATAACTGACATGCCAAAACGTAGAAGGTATTCAAGAGATGAAAGTTTGTTTCATTTGACTGATATGTGAAGCAATCAGCAAAATTACAAGATTAAAGACTGGTTACCTTTCGTGGGAACTAATTTGTGTTTATAGGGAATCAGGGTTAACATTACAGAAATGGTGTATAAGTGCCCTGAAACCAGGCTTGTAAGCCTGACTGCTTATCAATAGAATTTCCTTCTGTATTCTAAGCTGGAAATGAGCTTTAGTGGGTAGGTAGTTTGGTGGCTTTCTGATATATTGTGCACCTGAGCATTTCAAGTTAGAAAAAAAAAAGTCATCTTCCAAAGCAGCTAATTAAAACTTTGGCAGCATCTCTAGTTTGCTTCATCTTCTTTGTCTTGTCTTAAAATTTTCATTCATTCAGTTCCACAGAGCGTTGCAATTATAATAAACCAGGTCTCTTCAGTTTCTTCCATTTATTTAATAGGAATCCTTAAGGCTAGGGCTTGAGGTATATTAGTGGTCCCCAAACTTAGACTCCCTGAGCCAATTGTAATCTCTCATAAGAAGAGGAACTCTGCTGAATCAAAGATGCTTCCAGTCCAGCCTTCTGTTCACACAGTGGCCAATCAGTTCCCTATGGGAAGCTTACCAGCAGGAAGCCCACCAGCATGTATGCCTGCTTGTGTTCATCAGCAGCTGTTTTCAGGGGAATGTTGCCTCTTTTAGAGCACAGCATGAGGCTTTTAAATGATAAGTGGATCAAAGCCCCCTAAGCTGCAACTGCTCCTTCTAATTGTTACCCTTGTTGGAGGAAAATGTGAAATGCTAGTGTTGTATATCTGGCTCTTTCTGCTAGTTTGCGTGGAGGCTAAACAGACTTATAGAACCCCTTTCTGTCTCAGATGCTCAGGATATGGTTTAAATGTCTTCAATTACTTGCTTCACCTCAATCTCTTTTATGCTTGTCTTTAATGGACCCTGATTTTTAGCAGGATGGTAAATTCATTGAGTTTTCCTCTTGGAAAGTAAAAATGCATTCAGGCTTAAAGATTTATTTATAAATGGCAGTCCTATATCAGAAGGGCAGTTAATAGAAAAATTGGAAGAATGTATTGCTGGTTTGTTGAACGAAATGCAAGTGTTCATGTTTGCCTCTGCTTTATGTAGGACTAGGGGGTCCACGCCACTCCCTTGGAGCTTTCAAACATACTGCCTTGACGCTTCCAGTAGGATTAAGGAATTGGCCTTTGAGAATTGCAAAATGATTGTTGAGGTTACATAGGGGTCTAAGGGGGACTTGGAAGCTGAGCTTGGTACACAAATTGAAGATAAAAAATGTGATAGAATTTAGAGATATCTTCTATGTCAACTATTGTGTGCAACCAGAAAGGAAGGGACTCCATTAAAGTGACACACTGTTGGTATTTGGACCTTTTAAAATTGTACAGAATTATAATTGCATTCTAAGATATATATTGAAAGGTCTGTAAAATTGTCATATTCTTCGAATACTAGACCACATGTGGGTCTAACTGTCCCAAGAAAATTGCCTTTTGGTCAGAGGTTCTTACTTCAATTAACAAAATAAACAATCAGACTACACAGTTTCAAAGTTCTTTATTTATTCTATTTATGATAAAGCAAGTGATAATGTCTTACCCAATGGTCTTATATCTACCTTGCTGTATGCAACAAGAATAGTGCTAGCAAGGACTTGGAAGAATCTGCAGGGTTTGCACATCCAACAATGGCTAGAGAGAGTTTTGACCCTTGCACAACTGGAGAAATTGACATTTAAGCTTTGCCTAGCTAGAGATGAAACAGTTGAAGATACTTTTTTTGAGACTACAAGGTATCAATTTATAACATATATGCCATATGTCAATTCAGTTCTAACCATGGCCCAACCAAGGCACTTGGTGGCCACCTTTGGATATTGGCTGTGGTAGGTTACTGTTAACTACTTTTTGTTTGTGACTGACTGTATTCTGAATCCAGAAATGCTTTCTGCAGGAAAGGTTGAGAAGACAGGGAATAATTTACTATCAGTCTATATAAACTGCTAAAATTGCATCTGTGTGCATGTGTGCGTGACTAAAGTGTTATGGATCTGGTTATGGATGTCAATCACTAACTGTTTTGAATCATAGTCAGTCTACTGCTTGCTTTGGAAAAGGTCCCCAAATCTTCACCTGTTCTGTGCTGCTAGTTCTGCAAAGCTCTTTAAGTTATCATAAAAGAAGACAAAAGGTACTTTGTACTTCCTCATCTTTGTTTTACTAGTAGACTGTATTTCTGGTTCTGTTGCGCACAAGTATAAAATCTGTTGCTTTAAGATTACATTAAATATTTATTTTGTGTTATAAAATAGGCACCTGCTCACTGTCATTTGTTTAGCAAACACGGCTATATGACAAGCTACGCTGTAACAAAGTGGCTGCTTTGAATCATGTTTCTCTTTGCATGTATCTCACAGTTAGCAAACTTTTCCAAGGGAGGGGACTCTCTCTCTATGATATTGCAGAGGATGTCTGTAGATGTAATGAAAAGAACTGTCAGTAGAATATTTTTCAGTAACTACTTGTTTTAATCAAATATACCTATCCCTGAGAATGAAGATATGATTTTACATTGAACTTTCAGATTCAGTATTGGTGCTAAATTATGCAAGCATGAGTTGAATTTCTCAGTCAGCCTAGTGTTTGGCAATGCATGTGTTTTCTGATCCTGTGAAATCCTCACATTATAATCCATTGCTGCCTTATAATGTGTGACTTTCTGTCTAAAATAATACTGTAAAAGTTAGTGGCAGACTTAGCAGGAGTTCTATGGGACAGAGTGGAGAACCCTTTTCAGCCTAGGCATTCCATTCTAAGAGCAGCATATTCCAGGGGTGAGCAGGACTGGAAGAGAAAGCAGAATTACAAAACCCACAAATGCAGCCTAGATCCCACTTCTCTAAAGCTGATCATACAAACACAAAACACACATTATGCGCCAAACCAAAATGCGGCAGAAATTGAGCAGGGCTCCAGAGAAGAAATGCACAGCTCTACAAAAAGCTCTAGAGTAGAACAAGCTTTCAGAAATTCAAGAACTTTTCCTATAGTGCAGGATGAAAATGAGAGCATGCCAGAACATTTAAGAATGTGTTTTAAATTCAGATTTCAGCAGTGAAGGAGAAGTACAGTGGCGTGAAGTGAGTCTGGATGAGGTGGAACATGGGCAGATGAGGAGCTGTAGTTGGGATGGGGCCATGGGCTAGCAGGACAGCCTGCTGAGCTGGAAAGAGAGACCAGATTCACATGATAGCTACATTGGGCCTGTGGGCCAGAGATTCCCTTCCTTGACAGAGGACTTTCTTTTTCAGAAGCCCATCAAGCAGAAAAAGAAAATTTTAAAAAGTCCCATAAGAGAGCATGGATCAATAAAAAGGTGAAATAATAAAAATACAAATATCAAACTCTGTGTACAGTTCTGTTTGTTGTCTATGTACTGTTTAGTTTGTTATGCTACCCATTCCCCATTAAAAGAAAGACAAAGAGAGATCTCCCTAGAGGAGAAAGAAATATGTGTGTCTTACATTGTTTGTGCTATGAAAACTGCAAAGTCCTAGAAAAACTCTATTACCTAAGGACTTAAGTTTTCAGGATCAAGAATTCCTCCCTTCCAGTTTTGTTTCCACAGTTTGTTGACTAATGTTTTCCATGTGTTGGTTTTATTGTTGACTTGAGTGTTCTAATCCAGTGCCCAGTCCCTGACAATCCATACCAAAACTTTGCTGACTCTTGAGTTTACATAATGGAAACACAGGATCAGTGTGGATGATCCTCAGAGGAAAGCTGTACTAAATACTATGCAAGCTGAGTTATCATCACATGTGCAAGGGCCGGTGATAATCAGAGGCCATGATTTGATTGGTTGTTTGTCTGAAAGACCTGAAGAAAGTATAGGCAACTGAAAGTCAAGTAGATAAGAGGTGCAGATAGCACAGTCTACGGTGGACAAGATTGCCATGCCACTCTAAAAACACCAAATGTAGTTTGAATTTGGAAGCTAAGCAGGATCAGGCCCAATTAGTACTTGGATGGATGACTAAAAGGATCTCCAAGAAAGGCTTGAGAAGGAATTCTCTCTGAAGCCCTGGAAAACTGTGGCCAGTCATAAGTTAACAATACTCGGTTAGACGATCTGAGTCTGATTGAAGAATCATTCTTCTGATTGAAGACTGTGGCATATTGCTGTTCCCCATATATAAAGTTATAGATTTTATAGATTTCATCTGTTGATTTGGAGTTTGATGTGTGGGCAGGGGAATTATGGAGTCTCAAATCACTTGAGGTAGGAACAGGAAACTTTGTTGAAATGTTGTTGAACTGCAGTTCCTGTAGCCAGTGATGAGGGGTGATGAAGCAATGATGAGGGATGATGAACGTTGCTGGAGAATCACAGTTACCCATCTCTGATTTAGAGAACTGGTTGGACAAAATGATTTTAGAACATTGCTGTTTGTTTCAGACATGTAAGAGCAAACAAACAGAGAAGAAAAGGGTTTCAACCACAGATTCATAAACCGTGAAAGACTATCACAAAAACATAGACAAAAATATATTAAAGAATCACAGAATCACAGAATCACAGAAATGTAGAGTTGGAAGAGACCACACGGGCCATCTAGTCCAACCCCCTGCCATGCAGGAACACCCTCAAAGCACTCCCGACAGATGGCCATCCAGCCTCTGCTTAAAAACCTCCAAAGAAGGAGATTCCACCACACTCCCGAGGCAGCATATTCCACTGCCGGACAGCCCTGACCGTCAGGAAGTTCTTCCTGAGGTTCAGGTGGAATCTGAAATATAATAACAATTATAAATAAGAAAGAAATTTGAATCCAATATGGGTAATGGATGGACAAGAAAATAAAAATGCAGAACTAAGTAGAAGACCACAGCTTGCAACCAAAAGAAAAACATGCATAGGGCATTACCAAAAGCAGTATTACAAATAGAAATGTAATACAAAAAACACCATCCAGTGTGGGGATGTTCCTAGAAGAGCAGCATCTAGGAGAGGTGGGGAACCTGTGGATCTCCAGATATGGGTGGACTACACCTTCCATCATCTTTTACCATTGGTTATGGTGTATGTGTATGTGTCTTCAAGGTGCCTGTTGACTTATGGTGACCCCATGAATTTGGTAGGCAAGGAATACTCAGAGGTGGTTTTGCTAGTTCCTTCCTCTGAAATTCAGCCTACATTATCTGATATTCTTTGGTGGTCTCCCATCCAAATACTAACCAGGAGTGACTCTGCATAGTTTTCAAAATCAGACAGAATCTGGTGTGTTTAGAGGATTTAAGTTGTGGAAACTGGGACTAATGAAAAATTGGAACTCGGATAATTGAAGAATCACAGGTTCCTCACCCCCACAATGTGTGTTACAGTCTTACAGATTTGTATAGATTGTGTAGCTATATGTTGAAACAACTGTCATAATTCACTGGGAGAGTGGGAAAGCTTGGTGGATAGTCATCCAGAGGTTAAGAAGCCAGGGGCCCTTTTCACACCCTATCTTTTTGCGTAGTCCTCTGGTGGGGATCCTGGCATCAGCTCTGCTGGGAGAGGAGAGCAACGAGAATGCTCCCCTCCATGCTGGGTGGCTTCATACTGAAGGAAGCATGATGCCTCTTCCTTCTGCAGTGCAGCCAGGTACCTTCCCAAGCTGCAGTGGGGCAGGAAGCTCAGCCATTGTGCTTCCCTGGCTTCTGCAGGATGGGTAAGTCTGCAATGTTGGCAGGAGTGTGGGTCATTGATGGGGAAAACCTGTCAATTATTTAATCTGTGATTGGGCTGCCTGGGAAGGGGAGAAGGATGGTACCGTGATGACATCAGGCAGAAGCATTGTCACAGCGCCATCCTTCTTCTCTTCCCATGGCAGGTTGGGAGGGTGGTGCAGAAAGGGCGAAGGATTCAATCAGCAGGCAGGAGAACTAAGATAAGAAGGAGACTGCACAAAAAAAGTAGTCAGGGTCCAGTTCCAAGGGCAGAGTCTCTGAGTTAACTTGGGTGTTTTTTTCCCTGGGGGCAGACAGTGAGGATAGACACTGCTTCTAGTATGTGACCAGTGCTTGCTGCCTTGCCCTATCTAGGTAGGCTGATTGTTCAGAGAGAACAGCAGAGGCTGAATCATCTAAGCTGTAGATGTGTCAGGCCTCTCCCCAAACATTCCTGTACTACTGCAGTCCCGGAAGGATGCACAACAACATTACTAATGCGTCGTACTGAATTCTATTCAGTAATAAATATTGGCTTTGATTTATATGGCTTACCTGCAAGTCACCATTTTTAAAGAACCAAGTGTATACTTAGATAAGAAATAATGGCTACTACATTAGCAACTGTTAATTTTTGGAAATGCTTTCATAGAGTCATAGAGTCATAGAAATGTAGAGTTGGAAGAGACCACACGGGCCATCCAGTCCAACCTCCTGCCATGCAGGAACACCCTCAAAGCACTCCCGACAGATGGCCATCCAGCCTCTGCTTAAAAACCTCCAAAGAAGGAGACTCCACCACACTCCGAGGCAGCATATTCCACTGCCGGACAGCCCTGACCGTCAGGAAGTTCTTCCTGAGGTTCAGGTGGAATCTCCTTTCCCGCAGCTTGAATCCATTGCTCCTTGTTCTACTCTCTGGAGCAGCAGAAAACAAGCCCTCTCCTTCCTCTACATGGCGTCCCTTCAAATATTTAAACATGGCTATCATGTCCCCTCTTAACCTTCTCTTCTGCAGACTAAACATACTCAGCTCTCTAAGTCTATCCTCACAGGGCATGGCTTCCAGGCCTCTCACCATTTTGGTCGCCCTGGTCTGGAGCTGCTCCAGCCTGACCATGTCCTTCTTGAATTGGGGTGCCCAGAACTGGACACAGTATTCAAGATGAGGTCTAACCAAAGCAGAGTAGAGTGGTAGCAGTACCTCCCTCGATCTAGACACCATACTCCTATCGATGCAGCCGAGAATTGCATTGGCTTTCTTGGCTGCCGCATCACACTGCTGACTCATGTTCAGCGTGTGGTCTATTAAGACTCCTAGATCCCTTTCACACGTACTGCTATCCAGCCACGTGTCCCCCATCCTATATTTCTGTATTCCATTTTTTCTACCTAAGTGTAGGACCTTACACTTCTCTCTGTTGAATTTCATTTTGTTAGCTTTGGCCCAGTTCTCCAATCTATCCAGGTCATTTTGAATTTTGATCCTGTCCTCTGGCATATTAGCAACCCCTCCCAATTTGGTGTCATCTGCAAATTTGATGAGCATGCCCTCTATTCCTTCTTCCAAGTCGTTGATGAAGATATTGAACAGCACTGAGCCCAGGACAGAACCCTGTGGCACCCCGCTAGTCACTTTTCTCCAGGATGAAAAGCAGCCATTGGTGAGCACCCTTTGGGAATGGTCAGTCAACCAGTTACAAATCCAAATTCATTTAACTTCTTTATCCATTTAAAAGTTCCAAATCAAAGTCTCGGTGCCAAGTTCATTAATCCATTTGCGAAAGTTTATAAAAATACCATAGAGTTTTCAATGGGAGCAAATAGGAGCAAAAGGAAAAAGAGAAAGAAGAACTCACTTTGTCCTGCGGCTTGCCAAGTCCCACCAAAAAACAACAACAACAACAAAAAACAATTCCCCAGCACCAAAAAAGAGTCCACTCCACTCCAAACAGTTAGGAAGAAAAGAAGTTCCATGTATGTAAAATGTAGATGACAGAGAAAAAAAGCCCAGAAAAGAGCAGCACTGTTAAATCCCCTTCGTCTCCATTCAGCAATTTATAAGCTCAGTGTCTTCAGTCACTTTAAAACCATTAACAAGTTCTTGCCAATTGGATCCAACTCCAGTTTACTCCAAGTCTAAATCCAAGCCCAGTCTAGTGAAATCTCGATAACCCACCAAGAGAAATACAGGAAAATCGAAGTTTATTCAAACTCACCACTCTGGTCTCTGTAGCTTTAAGAAATCCACCATTACGTTTCTGCTTCCTGCCACCAGGGTCTCCTCCAAGCTGCAGTTTATATTCGCTGAAACAGGTACATACCTCTTGTGTTATAAGTTAAACTGTAATCCAAATCAGGCTGTTACTTGCTATCTTGCCTTGCACTCTTGGTTAAAAGTCGTCGTCGGCGCTTGTGCCGCTAAAACGGCGATCCAGAAGGTCCCCTCATGGTCCTGCGATCCTGCACAGCTCCTCCACTCTCCCCCGTCGGGGAGGGCTCGGTGCTGGAATTTGGATCCCCTTCGGACCTCTTCCGTATCCCCCTTACCGAGGGGATAGCTAGCTGGAATTTGATGGCCCCAATCCAGCTGGAAACCTTCGGGTGGCGGTTCGGAGTTGCGCAGCGCTACTCCGGACAGCCTCTCGCGTGCGCCATGCGGCCGGAAGTGTCATTAACAATTATTAAGGTGTCTGCATCATCACTGGAACATCTTCAATGCCATAGGTTTCCTACTGCTGTTCCAAAACACCTGTAAAGTCCTTCCATGTGTGGAAATTGTATGTGTATTCATCCTACACATATTGTCAGAGACCAGACAAAAGGCACAATCTCCAATCTCATAAACAACAGGGCTGCAGAGAGGGACTATACATCCTGGTGAATGTGTATATCTCAGAGGATGAGGATTGATTCTGAAAGCTTGTTCCTCATTCCTCATGAGCATTCACCACGCGTGTCCATTATCATGGAGTCTGGCAGAGTTTCATAATTAAGACATTCTTAAAAGAATGGACTGAGCTGTTTAAACTTTTTGCTGAAAAGAGAACATGAATATCAAGAGTCTAGACTTTCTCTCTTTAACTCTTCCCTGCCCACTGGAAAAAAAGAAAAGAAACAAAACACACCTATTATAAAATTAACTCTGAATGGGAATGTGGAACTTTGATAAAGTACATAACAACTAACAGCTGCAAAGGAAAGTACACGAAAGCTTTAACACCCTGTTAGCACTGGAAAGTGTATTCCAGAGGACAGGAAAAGGACAAAGGAGGCCATGTGCAATCCCTAGACCCACTTTTGCCACACTCAGAAGCCACCCACTGGTCCCCCAAAATAGTTAAATGATTTTCAGCCAAATTTTTAGGCAATTTTCACTCAAAAATTTTACCTTCAAAAAAAAAAAAAAATTCTTAAATGCATATAAAAGCACAAAAAAGCCATCCCCAGCTCCAGAAACCCTAGCACATGAAAATAGCTCCACTTTCCCTCCAAAATGGTGACAGAAAGTAATGTGACATCAAGTCTTGTCACCTTTTGGAGGGGGAATAGACAGAAACAGAGGTATTTTGGTGCACAGGGGTGTGGTCCACAGGTTGCCAGGAGGTAGAAAATTGGCCCCCATGCTGTCACCCACCTCAGTGTACCAAATTGTCTTCAAAGCACACAGTGCCAGTTCAGATAATCCAGGTTTCATATTTAGGGGCATGGGGAGCTCCTTTAAACTACAGATTCTTTATCCAGATGTCAGATATATTTGTGGTTTAAGCAACCAGGATATCTTTGCCAAAGAAGGGATGAGAAAGGGACATGCAGTTTGTTTTCAGTCTAATAAACCGCAGTTTATTGGACCAGGATCATTATGTCTAAACTGAAACATGGTTAATTCAACAGCAGGAGACTAGTGGCTAAGATATGATTTGGCTTGCTCAGCGAAATATGTTCCTTTTGAACTCCTTCCCTTCCCCACTACATCTTGGCAGCAGCTTCCTGGTCTGCCGCCTTGAAAGATGAAGGGTATGCAAATCTTGTAGTACAGCCATCTCTCTAACAATAGAACTTATCTGCTTAATGAAAAAGAGGTGAACAAACATTTTCTCAAGATATTTTGTCTGGCCAGACAAAACCTCTGTAATTCCTACATGCCTTCTCACTCATTTCCTACTTCCATTACCTGGAACATGCCATTGATCAGCTTGGAGACTTGGTGAGAACTTTTATTTCAGTATCTTGGTAGTGGGAAGGGAGATATGGGTGTTAAAAAGAAACAGCAGTGGAAAGAGAAAGGAAATATTCATTGAAAGCATGTCAGGAGGAAAAAGGAAGGCAAACTGGCCAGAAATGCAGCAGATATTTCCTGTTGGGAAAATAGACATCAGGCAAATGCTGCATCATGGCCTATCCTCCTATAGCACAACCATCAGAGAATTCTGAGCACAAATGTAGCCCTATTCCAGATCACAAGGCCTGTCTGTAAGATCTCAGTACAATTCTTCCCTCTCATTAAATGACCAATTTTCACCGGATGCTTTAAAGAGATTCCCTGTGTCTAAACATTTAGAGCACCCCAGGAATCCACACAACATAGTGCTTCCACTGAAACTTGAAATAACTTTGCTGTCTCTCTCTTATGAAGCTTGGTGTCAAGATTGCTGCCAAACTGTCTTTCTTTTCCCAATTTCCTTGGGGATTTGAGTGTTGTGCATTTCCCTGTTCCTGGGATTTTGGTCAATTGAATTTAACATGGATGCATCAATTATTTTTGTTTTAAAAACACATAACATAATACATCGATAGCTCAATCATTTGTGGTCGTCATGTTTTTGAATGGCTTATAACCTTTCGGGCAGAAGATGCCTTTTTATCACTTCTCTACATCATGGCATTTTATGCTACTCACTTTGGCCAATCACAATTGAATTAATTACTTCACTTGAGATTGTTTTTGATCCACAAGCCATATTGACTTTCTCCTTATCTGAGGTTTCATCTGTTTCTTCCTTCACAAATGACTTTACTAAACCTTGATAAGAGGTTTAAGCAATTTTAACATTTAGTAGCTTGTCAAGTACCTTTCCATTAATAGCGTTAGCTGCTTTTGCCATTCAGTAATGCCCAGTCTGAAATACAATTTCTCTGTTGTTGTGGAGAGTCGTTTTTGTGACAGACTATCTGCTATTTAGCCTAACCCAAATACTAAAACAATAAGGAATAAACGTAAATAAAATGACTTATGGAATATATCCAGACTAGCTCTATATTCTTATTCAAAAACAGTAATTAAATTGATAATATAACATATTACTTTAACCATTATAATACCTAATTAACTTTCCTGGTTAGTCTTTTCATTGGCAACTGCCTTTTCAGAATTGCAAACAAAAATAACAGTAACAGTTGTGGTGTGATGGTACTGAAAATGGACCTTCAGTCAAGAGCATTGACTTACCGAGACACTGGTGCCTACTCTTTATATTCTGTCACATGGTTAATTACATATCACCCCTATGGGGGTCTAATTTCTCTGTAAGGTATGGAGAAAGCATTTTGATCACCATCTCCCCAAATTGTGTTCCCTTTGTTTTAAGGAATGCTCCCAGTTTTCACCCTGTCATAATCATGTGCCACCGGGTACCTTGATTAGAGTTTTGAGACATGTCATAGGTGGTGGCTTGTCAGCACCTGCCATAAGCTATAGGTCTCAAAGATGACTGTGTGTTACAGGCCAAAGAACCAAAGCTGCCAATAGCCACCTGCCGATTTTCACTTCTGAGAAACTCCATTAACTTCCAGCTTGAATGCCAGCAGGAGCACAGAGAAATAAATGCTTGATGAAATACCAGCGCTGCACATTCTCTTATCCTGTTCACAGATGCATTTAAACAGAAGTGACAGCCGTTTTTCCTTGAACATATTTAACACATCCATTCCTTTCCAAGAGCCTTCAAAGATAAACAAATTAAATCTAATCCTTGAGCTTATGTCTGAAGATGACATATTAAGTATTCTTCTTACTTAGTGAACTGAGAATAATTTCCAGTTGTACTTTGCAGGGAAAAAAATACATGAGCTCAGAAACTTGCACACTTACTGTTGGGGGAGGAGAATACAACTTTAATTAAAAATTTGCACAACTCCTGCAATTTCAGTTCCCAAGAGTGTAATTATTGAGTTCATAACCAAGGACTACGGTTTTGAGCATTCGGTATTTTTCGTATATAGTGCAACTTGTAATTTGTACAATATCCTTCTAACGAAGATGACCAGAATCTCCCGTTTTGAACAGTGAAGCTGGGCTCAGTCCACCAAAGGAGTTAAGAGCAGTGGAAAGAGCTTCTTGTAGAGCAGGATTGGTGAATGTGCAGTCTTTGGTTGCATGCAGCCCCCCTCCCTGTGGGGCTGTTCTTGTGGCCCACAGACCCCTTACAGAGTTTTGAAATAAAACAAGCCCTCCAATGTTCCCTAGGAGAATGGGCAGAATTTTGCTACTTGTCCATTCTGGACTGTGTCACAACTTTTTTTAGCAGGAAGTCACCTGAACATTAGCTTCTTGGTAATTTCATATGGAGAGAAAAGGGGCTGCCTTGGAAATAAAATGACCAAGAGAGGGCCAAAAATATGACAGAATTACCCACGCCCTCCCCAGGGGCTTGGGATGCATATCGGAACAAAACATTTCCTAATGAGAATTGGGCTGCAAGGTCCCCTGAGGACAATGTAGTCCACAAGTTCTGACAGTTGTCCATCGCTGTTTTAGAGTCTTAGCCACTATTCTACATTAGATACACATCAAAGTCTTGGGGAAAACTAGTGAGCCAGTCCTACTAGTATAGGACCTTGTTAATACAAGAAAATAAGAAGAATGCAGCTGATCAGGCTGAAGTTCTCTTGGGTTGCTGCAGATGCTTCTGGAAAGCCGAAAACAGCAACTACTGCCTTCTGTTCATGCCTGAACAACAAGTACTCAAAAGCAGACTGCCTCTGGTGCTGGAGGTAATATATGGTGATCATAACTAATAGTCACTGGCAGCCTTATTCTTTATGAATTTGTCCAATCCCCTTTCAGAGCTAAACCGGACAATGTCCAAGGTTTTTTCCCCCCTTGTATATGATCCTCAGTTCTCATAAAATTCTTCTTATTGTACTTGCACCTCTTCTCTGTCACCTGACTCTGGGAAGTTATAACATATGGCCAACATGATTTCCATTTTTTTTTTCCAGTGATACAAGCTCAAAACCAGAGGAAATGGCTCAGGTGGTAGTTTAAAAAATATTATTGTACCTGTACCTTCTTATTGTACCTGTCTCTGTCACTAAATATGGAAAGTTATAACATATGGTTGACATGATTTCTAGATTTTTTTTCAGTGATCCAAGCTCAAAACCATAGGAAATTACTGAGATGGTGCTTTAAAAATATGAGACTTTTAAAAAATTGTTATGGACATGACATATTAATATCCCAGAACTTTTTTCCACTGGGTCCTATTATTTTGGTGTCAATGTCAGATGAAAAAAAGCAGTTCAGCAATAAAATGTCTTTTGCTTTGTTTTGAAAGCGATTAGAACGTATTCTTAAATATCACTTCCTGTGTGCACAAGAAAGAACATAATCCGCAATTAGTATCTCACTCTCTCAACCCTTCAAGCAGTTTAAATAATCCTCTCCTGAACTGCATGGGAACATCTTCATTAGAATGGATGCCATTGACTGCTCAGATTAAACTGTGTAACGCTGGAGGTTACTGACATGCCTTTAAGCCCTTTTTAATTACAAAAGACAAGAGATTCTTTTAGCCTGGAGGAATCAACTTTGATAAGTGATGGTTCAGTGATGTCATATGATAACATTTAAAATATAAAACTGTTTGAACTTCACCTGTGAAATGTAAATGGTTTAACTGAAAAGCAGCCAAACACAGAGGAAATAATTATTCTACAGGTAACTCAGTCAAAAACCTGTATTATATGACACTTTACATGAGTTAAGCATATTCAGGTTGTTTCTGATCCACTTCTTCCCCTGCCTGCAATAATCAACAATACGTGGAACTCTACACTGAACACACTGTGGGCCGTAGTCAACTGAACCAAGAGTTTCTTTGGTAGATTACAAAGAGTCAAATCCATCATCTGTTTGGCAGATGATGTTTATGTACTTCTGGCAGTCTAGTCCCATATGGATCCCACTGGGCAGGAAATGCAAGGAATTTCTGGCCCAGCCCACAAAAAAAAAATGTAAGTGATCAAACAAACCCTCACATTATTAAAAAAAAAAAACCTAAAATTTTACAGAGGGGAAAAGCATGGATTAGACGGAACCTTAGAAGCTAACATGTTTACTGCAAGATAAATATAGGCTGGGAGGTAATAGCTATAGGAAAAATAGTGAAGATTGTTTTCAATATATTGCAACAGCTACCTAACCTACTACTGATTTTTTTAATGAGGGTCAAACTGCATACAGTCCCGTGCTTCTTTGCTCCATATGGATCTATTTTTCAGAGGAAGCATCTAAGGAAGGCTAGTATCTAGGAAGCGGGTTTAAATGTGGGAAAGCAACATTGAACCCTTTCCTTATGAGCTGTTATTATCTCTCTAGAGCAGGGCTTTCCAAATGGTGTGCCGTGACACGTTAGTGTGTCACCTGAAGTGTGTAGGTGTGTCGCCTACAATCTTGGAAATTTGTTATTATTTATAAATCATATATTTTTAAAAATACATGAAAGGTTTTCATGAGATATGTTGTGTCCCTGTACATTTCCTTATTGCCATTTATGTATGTGTCCGTATCTCTTATAATGGGGTTAGCTTATACTCCAGTTTGCTAGTAAAACTGAATGACTATTGCTATGATTTTTTTTTCAATGGAGAAAGGTGGAAGATCATACAACCACACCTAACAATCTTGTTTGGGTGTAAAGTTCAAGTTTACTTTAGCATGTCACAAGGAGGACTGAGTTGCCTTTGGGTTTCCACCCTCCACCCATCTCCAGCACTGCTACGATGGAAAGCTTAATCTGTGACTAAACACAATTTAGCTTTATGTCCACAACCAGAAAAACTGTGATTACTTTCATTTAGCTTTATCTAGTTTTCTGAAAAATATGCATTTTTCAAACCATTGTTTATGAAGTTGGCTTCCTTCACTAAACTACAGTTAGTATTAAACACATCTCAGCCTTCTGATGATAAATTGCAAATAAATGACAATGAGAAGTGAAAGTTTCTAGTTTTCTTCCTGCAGCCATACCAAAGGAGAATGGAAGAAGGGGAATGCACAGCTCAGACACTATCCCACCAAAATTTAATGTTGTATTCAAGCAATGGCACAGTATTACCATTATATTTACATGCATGAATGACAAGGCCAGCCATCAATCTGGTAGAGGAAACGATTCCCAGTTTTCCAGTTGTGCTGTATTCCCCCTCCCTTCCTTCCCCATTCCTAACAGTTTATTTTAACCAGGACTTCAGCATATAAATCATTAGCAAGCACAGTGTTTATTTTCTTTTTCAGAGGTAAAACAGGTTAGAAACAGGTGTCACTCAGATGATGAATACAAGCTGCCAGTCTTTTAAACAGTGGGTACTGAGTTAGTGTTAGGCATTAATTAGCATTTAGAAAGGCTACCCACTTTCATGATAATGCTGCAAGATAATCTTTGTTCTTTCTCATAAATTAAAATGCGGACTCAAATGAGCAAGGACACAATACAGCTAATAACTGTATCTGCTAAATAAATTTTCATGCTTGTTCTTTCCCTCCCCCTCAAAAAATCAAGAAATGCCTAGTTTTACCAGTTAAGCTTAACATTTTGTTTGTTATTGAACACAGAAAAGCACAAGTCATGTGTCAAAACTTAGCGTCCATCTCTCTATTCACAAATCCACTTAATTTTAATTCCACTTTCCCACCAAGACACCTGGCATGTTAATGCACACCAGCCTCTGCATATTTTGCACTACAACCCCCTATGTTCCTGATCAATGGTGCTGGTTGGGGTGTGGAGGGCACCAGAATGGAAAAAGGCATTGGTGATATCATTCTCCACAGATGTCTCCTACTGTTCCTTCACCATGCAGGTGAGTGCAAGCAGGTCCCCAAACCAACAACACAAAGCACATTGAAACAACACCAAAGATCAAGGTTATTAGCAGGAATTACTTCAATCACATATCAAAGAATCAATAACAGTAAATGTTGGGGTGGAGCAGGGGGACAAAAATCCCCTTGCTTTTATAATTCAGTTGAAATCAATTACGAACATATTTTTAAAAAGCACACAAAACTGGTTGATGTCAGAATTTTAATGATGTGTAATAAGTGACCGTCTGTCAACAGTCAAATGGTGTACCGAACATATTACTCTTGTCCCCAAAAGAATACAAATGTTGATGCTAATTAAAAAGCACATTACTGCCATCTGCAAGTAACGTCTAGACTTCAAAGCACAGAGCAACAGGAGGAGGAAAATACAAATAAAAACAAATTGACCCTCCAAAATGAATATACCCCAGTTGGATCATTTGGGATCAGTCATGGCTACATGAATGTTATAGTACTATCAGCAGCTGAACACATGAGCAACTCGGAAATTAGGGAATCATGAAACAAGTCAAAGATAACATGGTATCACTTCGATACACAATGGTTTAAATCCAGAGCAAGTTAGCTGCATTTAAGTCCAGCTATTTCATTTTATTTTATTTTAAAGGTTGTGTAGGTTTTGTGTAGGTTTTGAAAGGAAGCTGGGAATTTCTGTGTCTTGATTTTTCAGTCCAAGTGTCACAGGAGTTTATTCAGGGTTCTGTACTTTTGGTGGCTCCTGTAAAAGCTATACCAGTACCTGGAGCAGATTCCCTGCCTTAATGGCATGGAATATTGTGATATTTTGTTTTGTTATCTTAGTATTGTAATTCACTATCAGACTGGTGTAAAACACGAATGCATTTCCCAAACTGGCTCCGCACATGGTGCCGCTGGCAACAGTTTGGGTTTTTGGAATACGGCCTGAATTTCCATGAATGTGGGCTTCTGGCAACGGATGGGCTGCACCTCACAAAACTTGGCAGGAATGTTTTTGCAAACAATCTCGCAAGGAGGATTCAGAGGTCTTTAAACTAAGTTCCGCTGGGGAGGGAGACAGTATTATTCAAGGCCAGGACTCGGCGAGCGCAGGGGGAAAAGGCTCAAATGATATTGGACAAGTAGTACAAGCGGCCAGTGGCGGGAGGAGTAGAAACTATAGTACAGGACTTGCAGGAAGGGCCTGGGGACTTAAGTGTCTCTACACTAATGCACGGAGTATGGGAAACAAGCAAGATGAACTTGAACTCCTAGTGCAACAAAATAAATACGATTTGATAGGCATCACTGAGACCTGGTGGGATGAGTCTCATGATTGGAATGTAGGAATAGAGGGGTATAGCCTATTTTGTAAAAATAGACCAAACAAGAAAGGAGGAGGAGTAGCCTTGTATGTCAAGGATGTTTTCACCTGTGAAGAGATCCGTGACTTAAACCCAGAAAGCCAGGTCGAGAGCATCTGGGTAAGAATTAAGGGAGCGAGAAACAATAGGGATATTCTGGTGGGGGTTTACTACAGACCTCCAACCCAGACTGAGGACTTTGATGATGCCTTCCTCAACCAAATGACTGCACATTTGAAAAGGAGAGATACAGTAACAATAGGTGATTTCAATTACCCGGATATATGTTGGCAGTCAAACTCTGCCAAGACAGCAAGGTCCAGCAAGTTTCTTGCTTGTGTTGCAGACAATTTCATGGTCCAGAAGGTGGGAGAGGATACAGATTCAGGCAGAGGAGAGTGAAGGCGTGGCAGGACAGACACAGGACCCAGAGCAAGAAATAGAAGAGGAAGGAGAACTTCTGGGAGAAGGCATACAAGATTAATTGAATCAGATTACATAAATTAATAAACAAAACAGCAAAATGGGGCTCAAAATATACTCTTGGAATATAAGAGGATTTAACTCGGAATATAAGAGAAGACAGATATTTCATCATCTGGAGAAACAAAAATAGGATATAATTTGTTTATAAGAACTACGGATTAGAACCCAAGACATGAAGTATGTTCGGAATCCGAAATTAGGCAGCTGTTTTGCTGCAACAACTGATCAGAAAAAAAGGGGAGTATTGATATATGTTAATGCAAAATATGGTGCACAGCAAAAATTCTGTGATAAAAATGGAAGATATTTGGCGGTGGAAGTTGATACATTGCAAGATAAGATGTTAATAGTGGGAATATATGCACCAAACGGCGCTAAAGGAGAATTCTTCCCCAAAATTAATATGGAAATACAGAAATACTTACAGGAAACTGGAAATGCTAATGTGATAGTACTTGGGGACTTTAACGGAGTCATAAATCCTACATTGGACAGATCAGTACAGAAGTTGGTGCCCAGAAACAATGGAAAATTACCTAAATGTTTTTTCCAGATGATGGACGATGTAGATCTTTATGATGAATGGAGATATAAAAATGGACAACTGGATGGCTACACATTCTACTCGGTTAGACAGAAAACTATGTCTAGAATTGATATGATATTGATATCAAAAGACCTGTTATTGAAGACATCAGAAATGGACATTCTCCCCAACGTACGTGCAGATCATAATCCTATACAAGTGACACTCAGAGTTATGACTAGAGAGAGAACATGGAAGTTTAATGAAGACATATTCAAGAAGGAAAATATATTAAACAAGCAAAAATAGAGATAAATAACTATTTCAAGGAAAATGTGACACCGGAATTACCAATGAAGACAATTTGGGACGCAAGTAAAGCCGTGATGAGAGGAAACCTAATAAGGTGGTCAACTGAAATAAGAAAAGAAAGGAAACGAGTTGAGGAAACGATATTGGAAAAGATGAGAAAGCTGGAGAAACAGTTGAAGGAAAACCCAACGAACACCAATATAAGATAGGGGTTGAAGGTTTGTGAAGCTGAACTTAACCAACTAAATTTGGGGGAAATAGAACACCAAATGCGCAGAGCGAAACATACCTACTTTGAACAGGCTAACAAACCATCTAAACTCTTGGCAAACTTACTTCGTAAAAGAAGACTAAGAAATACAATAACGGAAATTAGAATTAGGGAAAGAAAAACTACAAAGCAAGAGGAGATAAAACAGACTTTTTTCAATTTCTATGTAAAGTTGTTGAGTAATATCTCCTCAATTAAAAATCAGAGGGAAATTGAAGATTACTTAGAAAAAAATAATAAAATGAGATTTACAGAAGAACAAAAAACGGCATTAAACAAACCAATATCGATGATGCAGATAGTAGAAGCTATCAGAAACATGAAAAATGGTAAATCTCCTGGACCTGATGGCTTTACAGCAGAATACTACAAAACTTTGGAACATGAACTCTCAATTCCATTACAAAAGACAATGAATGAAATAAGAAAAGAAGGTATACCAAATACATGGAAGGAAGCTAACATAGTTTTAATACCTAAAGAAGGAAGAGACTTAACCGACATCAGGAATTACAGACCTATCTCACTTTTAAATACAGACTACAAGATATTTGCTGCTATTTTAGCTGAGAGACTTAAAAAGGTTCTTCAAGATAACATACATGAAGATCAGAATGGATTTCTACCGAAGAGAACAATGCGAGATAACATTAGGACAGTATTAAATATAATCGAATACTATGAAAGACATAATGAAAAGAAATTAGCTATGGTGTTTGTCGACGCGGAAAAGGCTTTTGATATGGTTAATTGGGCATTTATGAAGACGGTTATTGAACAGGCACAAGCAGGAGAAAAATTCATTTCTTGGATTGAAGCAATTTATAGTCAGCAAACGGCGTGACTGATTATTAATGGAGAGAGAACAAAACAGATTGAACTTCATAGAGGAACAAGACAAGGCTGTCCGTTGTCACCTTTGTTATTTATAATGACACTGGAAATTCTTAATAATATCATACGGGAAGAAATTACAATAAGAGGAGTCCAGATAAAGAAATATCAGTATAAGCTTAAAGCATTTGTGGATGACCTAGTTTTGTTTCTAGAGGATCCTCTCAGCAGTATACAAGGATTGATGAATATTATTCAGGAGTATGGAGATTACTCAGGATTTAAGATAAACAAGGATAAGACAGGGTTCATAACAAAAAACGTGAGAGAGAAAGAAGATATGGAGTTCAAACAGATAATGGGATTTAATAAAGGACAGAAAGCAAAATACTTGGGAGTTTGGATTTCCAAGAGAAACAGTGAGCTTTTTCAAAATAACTATGAGAAAAAATGGAAAGGGATATCTAAAGACTTAGAGAAATGGACTCAAATGCGATTATCTATGCTGGGAAGAATGTCTGTTATAAAAATGAATGTACTACCAAAGATGAATTATCTGTTTCAAAATATTCCTATAATCACAAATGCTAAGCCTTTCATACAATGGAAGCGAGATATAACTAATTTCATATGGCAAGGCAAAAAACCAAGAATAAAATAGAAAGTCTTGACTGACATACCAAGAAGAGGAGGCTTCAGATTACCGGACTTACAAGTATACTTTAAGGCTGCGGCATTCACTTGGATAAAGGACTGGATGGATTTACAAAATACGAGAATGCTGGCTTTAGAGGGAGCAGATTTAAGGATGGGGTGGCGTGCCTACATGTTCTATGGAAAAATGACAATTGATAAAGATTTTATGCATCACTTTGTAAGGAAATCATTATATAAAATATGGAATGATTATAAGAATAAGAACATTAGGCAGCTACCCACTTGGGTCTCCCCTCAAGAAGCTTTTTTTGGAAGATGGTCAGATACAGAAAAATGGTTGCGATATGAAGATATATTGGAGAAAACAAATATGAACACGAATACAAATGTTTTTAAGATGAAATCAAGAGAGAAATTGGAAATTGAAGGTATAAAGTTAAGCTGGTTTCCCTACAGACAATTGTCAGAAAGATTTCAGATGGACGTGAAAATTCAAGGAATAGAACAGAAAGAACAAGAGAACCTGTTGAAGCTTTTACAAGAAAATCCACCTCATTTACTTTCACATTTATATCAAGAGATGTTACAACAACAATGTGAGGAGGAGACAATTAAAATAGCAATGATACAATGGGCACAGAACATTGGACATCCAATTCAGTTGGAATGGTGGGAACAAAGTTGGCAACGAAAAAGAGGTTCACGGTAGCTCAGAACCTTAACGAAAACTACTATAAGTTATCTCATAGATGGTACATGACACCCGAAAAATTAAAGATAATTTATAAGACGGGTACAGGTCAATGTTGGAAGTGTCAAAAGACTGCAGGCACACTATTTCATATGTGGTGGACATGTTCTAAAGCAAAAATGTATTGGAATGAAATTCATAAGATAATATGTGGTGTATTGCAGGTTCAAATTGATAAGACTATTGAAATGTACTTGTTAAATATGACACATATGTTAGAGGGAACTGCGGTAAAGAAATATTGGAGAATAATACTGTATAAAGTCTTGACTGCCCGTATTGAATTTGCAAGGCTTTGGAAAAGTGATATAATACCAACGACAGAACAATGGTGGGCAACTTTTATTGAAAATAGAAATGCAGATATTGTTTCACAGAGATTAAAAGGGAAATCAGATGATGATATCTGTAAAGAATGGCAGATGATTTCGGAAGCGAGAGGAGTCTTGACAGGGAATAATACATAATTCATGATATTAAAGGTTCTTACAAGATAAAATTCAGAGAAATATCATGGAACAAGTAAAGTTGAGTAGAAAAACAGGAACTAATGAATTAAGTAGATAATTCTAACAATTTATTGTGATGCATTGATAACAGTTCAATAGAATGATAAAGATTGTAATCCAGAGAAGAAGGAAGACAGTTGTAATACGACAATTAAGAATACAATGATAATTGTTTGTTTTATATGTTGGAACTTTAATAAAATTACTAAAAAAAAAATTGTTAACAACATCTGGAAGGCCAAAATTTACTCGTTCTGATCTGGTGGAATCTATGCAGGTTGTGGGTGGGTGATTTTGCCCTGCTGATCCCACTGTCCCCCACATGCCCATGTGCTGTATGTGCTGTGATGGTGTGAAATGTACTGTTGTGACTTGTCTTGGTCAGAAAGTGACGAACGGAAGAAGCAATTATGCTTGCAGACAAAACAGCAAAAGCACCCTGGTCATCAGTGTTCCTAAGCAACAGTGTCCAGCCACCAGATCACGGATCAGGATTCTGTTGTAGCATTGCAATAGCTAAATGAGTGTAGTGTGGAAAGATTTTCTTGATTCTGGCATGCGCTTGTGTTAATATATGAATCACTGCTAATATGCTCCAGATGCTGCCTTTTCAAATCTGCATTTGATTGGGTAGTAGGGCTATGGGAACTCATATAAGATGGTAAGAAGCAGCTGGTATCAATTTAGGACAGTCTTTCATGCTGCCTCTTGACCACTCTGAATGAAGGCATTATCAGTCTGTGAAGTGATACTAATGGTGTTTGTTGTAATATTTCTGACAGCAGCCTGGTTTGAAAGCACTTCATTGCCCCAGAGAAGATACTGTCATGCCCTTCATTCTCTTAGTCAAGCCAAAACTAGCCATCTATAGGTGTATGTAAAAATTAGTAACTTGAAAGGTTTCTTAAACTACTTTAATAATGGCTCCAGGGACTGCTCAGGTTTGCAACAGGTGAGCAGGGGGATTGAAACCTTTTCCTCCTTTGCTGTGGACTGATTTTTTTTTTAAAATCAAGTCCTTTGAAGCTGCTATTTGCACTTTTCTCACCAGTGCAAATATTAGCATCTGAGAAGGAATTTTCATAAAGGACTTTAGCAAGAGAGCAAGGATTAAACTTCTTTATGCTTGCTGCAGTTTCAATAATTATTGCGCGCGCACACACACACACACACACACACACACAGATGACGCACACACGCAGACTTACTGCTTCCCTTAAAAATAATGGCAAATGCAATGATGCTTTTAACACTACATCTTGTTTGGCCTTCAGTGTGTATCTGCTGATGGGTTTTGCCTGCATAAAAAATTGCATTTTTGAAATAAGCAAAGAAAAGGAAAAGCATCCACTTCCTTAATCTGAGTATTAAACGTGCTGTTATCTACCTACAGGGGACACTCTTTCTCTCTCCCTCTCTCTCTCATTCTCTTTCTCTCTGTATGTATGTATATCAGCATTTCATATCTCTCTCTGCTCTCCCCCTGATCAGATAGACAATTGACTTAAAGTCCTTGATTTGAAAACAAAGAAAATGCTATATTTTTTGTAAATTTACATGAGGGGAATTTCCATATTCAACCTGATTACATTCCTCTTTGAAATTTTGTTCCATTAAAGATAGAATAGAAAATAAGGATCTCTTAATACAGGGATGGGAAGTAATGGCAGAATTCCTCACAGGCCATGTGGCTCCAGAACCATAGATAATCTGACAAAAATTGCAAGCAGAATTGAATGGAATTCTACTTCCGACTTCAATTCCATAGGTCCTTTTATTTTGATGGGAAGAGCATGTGCATGGTGTTACTAAACTGCTGCCCCGGAGGCATTCAGGAGCAACAGCTGACAGTTTTGGGGGCACCTTTTGACTCGGAATCCCTCTCTCCTACTGCAGTGTCTTGGGGTGGGGCTGAATGCAGACTACACTTTGTCTTTTCCTGTTTTAGCTGTATATTAAGTGTATGTCATTCAGCAAAGGTTGCCAGACTAAAAGTAGAGATGGCCTCTGTATGTTTAATGGTTGAACAGAAGTGGGAATAAGCGAGTTTTGTTTGTTACCTGGTTGTGTTGGTTGAAATTCCCTCTTTTTCGTGGTCTGCCAGTTTTCAGTTTGCCAACAATACTGCCAACATAAAGGCAGACTGTTCCACACAACAACCGTATTTATGGATGAAGGTTAAGGTCTGCCATGTTTATACAATGTGGTATTTTGGAAGTACATAAATTTGGGCTGATGATCATGCTTGGCATATTATTCTGCAGCCATGACACCGTAGAACCTTGAGAATTTTTAGGTAAGTACATGGGGAAAGGGGATCACTTGTTTATTAGGGACCTAAAACTGTTGCAGACTACTTCATGGAAAATATCTTCTCTTTTCTCTGCTGATAATAAGCTATAGTTCCTTGAAACATACATTCCAACACCACCCTCACCCCATGGGAAGGGCATAACTTTGATAGCTGTGTATCTCATTTGATACTGAGATTCTGTGAGAAAGGGAGATGGTTTCCGTCTTTCCACTGTATCTCCTGCAGTTTGTGTGGCATTTGTCTAATGTACTCCAGATTAACAAAGGTGAAACCTGTGTAAAACATGCATGCAAAAATTACTTTAGATAAGAATTCCCCATGGACCTTTATTCACAAACAGAGAGTATTTGGAAGGATCTCAAAAAATGATACATGGTCTACATTCTTGGTTTCAGCTAGAGCCTAGCTAAATCAGCTTACCATATTTCAGAAATGTTTTTGGCATTGTCAAAGAGTATTTCTTCCTTTTTAATTTTTTCCATTACATCACCCTCTGTTTCTCTTTGTCTCTCTACCTCACTGAATCACTTTGTCTCTCTCCACCTCACTGAATTGTGTTGTGTCTCTCTACCTCACTGAGTCACTGAGATAACACAATAAGTATTGTCTTATTTTGCCCTGTCCTACCTAAGTGGTTATGTGCTCCCTAATTGGCTGGGACTCATCCCTCTGACTGGTGTAGGTCTAATTAAACTTACTGGACTAGAGCTTTATGTTATGTGCTTTGCTCAGAAATTTGTGCAAAAAAGTAGAAACCATTATGAAAACTCTTACAGATGGGAGATAAGTGACAGTAATCGCATTAAACGAAGCTGCAATTGACAAAACAGTGATATGCAAACAAACTCAATAACTGTCCTTCATTTGTACCCTTACCAAACTCTGTGTATGATTTATTTTATAGAGAGGGTATGAGAAGTTGTGAAGAATATCCTTGTCACAGAAGGATCTATCTTTTTAAGGGTTGAGGTGACCAGAAAAGAACACAATACATATTGTGATATTAATTTTTAAAATTGCATTATTATTTGATTGCACTGTGTTTGTATTGAGGGCCAGTATGGTATAGCAGTTTGTGTAGTGAACTAGGACTTTAGGAGAACAGGTTTAAATCCCTCCTCAACCAAGAAAACCCACTGGGTGACCTTGGGCAAATCAGTCTCTCAGCTTCAGAGGAAGGCAATGACAATCCCACTCTGAACAAATCTTGCCAAGAAATTCCTAAGATAGGGTCCCCATAAGTCAGAGTTGACTTGACGGGAGATAACAACAAGAACACAGCATTGTATGCCACCATTCTTTTAGAACAATTTGAGGAGCATGGACAAGTTCTTAGGTCATCGCTGAGCCAATTTAGACCTGCTAACCTGAGAAGGCAGAATTGTTTAAAAGTGATTTTAGAACATTCACTCTAACCCCCATGAATTGAGTGTTCAAAAATACAGAAATACTTACTTTTACAGAAGAATTTAAAACATGTTGCTGGGGATAAATCTTATGCTTTTCATATTGCCTTGACAATTTGTGATATTTTCTGAGTACTGCTTACTGAATCCAGAACAGTTGGATAGGCTGTTATCTGAATCTGATTATCTGAATCTTTTAGACATCCCCATTCAGACAATGACTTTGGCTAGCTGCCAGCATGGCAGACTAAATATTTAGTGATACTGGCTTGGCCCTCTGAAGTTCTCTACCTTGTGGCTCTTACTGTGAGCAAAATTGACTAGTGTTGTGAGATCCTTCCGACTCAGTATTATTCACAGCAGGCTTCACAGATAAAGGGCTGTAATACAGTTGCTACGCTCCTCTAATTCACCATGTGTTGTCCTGAGCCAGAACAGAAAGAGTCGTGGAAAAGACGAAAGGGAAGTTGACAATAGAGCTTAGGAGGGAAACAAAGCAGAAGCCAAACTGATTAGAAAGTATGGGTCCTTCTCTGCTCTGCTTTTCTATATTTTAAAAACTTAGGTCCCACCATATATTCAGGGCGATTCAAGGAGGTTCTCAAATAAACACACAACAGTGGGGAGGGGGCACACAATTTAACAGCACTGTTTTCAGGGAGAACCTGTAGCTTTGAAGGTTTCTATAAAATTTAATTAGATTTAATAAAATGATAGAAAACTGATGGTTGTAAAAAGGTTCAGGCATTTTAGCTTTCATCTTCTTTGGTGATGTCCCTTTATATTGTGTAACATGTACATACCACTTTCCATTTGTAACAAGATTATCAATTATAGGCAACTAGTTGAACATAATAAGATAACTGCATTTTGTTTTTGTAGTGTCAGAATGTGCCCGTGGACATCTTGTGCAAAGTTCAAGTAGCTTGAGTGCATGACATGGGGACCACGTTTATTAATGCCATGGGCAGGATTCAACCCAAGCGTGCAAAGCACCTTTCAGTTTTATGTGTATCTGTTCAAGTGTAAATAAACCTCAGCAAAAGAGCTTGCAAGCATCCAAGTCAATATTCAATACTATGCATGTGTGATCAAGAGTACTGCTGCAAGACTATTGAACATCACTCAGTTCTGTGTAGGATATTTCAGAGCAAGAACTGTGGTCCTGTATTTTCATCACTGTACTTAAATGGATTGCCAGAGGTGAAGCGAGTGGCAGGAAGAAACAGCTGGAATCCTCTTGGTTGCTTACAGTGGAGCAGGGGTGTCAAATTCAATTTCATCTTGGGCCACATCAGCATTATGGTTGCCCTCAAAGAGCTGATAGTATCTGTAAGACTATATAAATGCATCTACTCTTTTATCATATTAAATAATTGCCTCTGCATTCAATTATTATTGGTTTTTAAGTTGCCTTCTCTCATCAACTTCTTTTCTTGGACATTTTGGGGCTCTTTGATCGTAGTTTATGGTCTGAATACCTCTGTAAAGTGACATAGAATTGGTCAGTATATCCAAAGTGTGCCACTTTCTGCTCCCCAGCCCCTCTCTGTGCCTCTTTCAGCCCCCTAGATCCTCTCTGTGCCTCTTTCTGTCCCTTCAGAATACCAGCAGCCGGGGGCCTGCAATGTGGGGATTGGGCTTGCCAGGCAGGGGGAGTGCAGCAGCTGTGGAAGAGGTGCGAGGGCCACATAAAATGACCTGGTGAGCTGGATTTGACCCATTGGCCTTGTGTTTGACACATATGCAGTGGAGTAACCTGGAGTAATGCTAGTGACAATATTTTTTGGATGCTGTGCAAGGATGTATCCAGTGCCTCCTTGCCCATTGTTTTTGTCCCGGCTGCACAACACCAGCCAAGAGAGCACAGAGTACACCTTAGTGCCTGAGGGCTGGAACTGCACCATTGTGTCATCTGGCTGCCATTGCACAAACAGGAAACAGAGTAGTCTCTCTGCTGGCCTTTCAGCGGGACTGGAAGGGTGAGGGCTAATTCTTCTTCCCCAGCTGTGCAACAGGAGCTGGATGGTGCTGGGACTCAGTTCTGTCCTTGTCCTCTGACTCGCCATGGGCTGTCTGGCTGCTGTTGGACTGCCAGGGAATACGGAGCAGTTGTGATTCTGTGGAGTTCCCGTGTAACTTGTCCTGGTGAAGTCAGCATCAAAGACAGGATCTTGTCCTGTGTCTGCTCTGATAATTTCACTCAGGGAAAAGTATCTCAAAAATCTGAGGTACCAAGTGTATATAATATGAACACATTTATTTATTATGTATTGGTTAAATTTCTATCCTGTTTTTTATCCAGTGAGCTCAAGGCAGCTGTATAGCTTTCCCTCTCCCATCTTATTTCACCCTGATAATAACTCTGTGAGAGAAACAAAAACCCGTGTCACATTCCTCAACCAGACCCTGTGTGTTATAGTTTGTCATTTTTTTCTGGTTTCTGTGAATAGAAGACTCTGAGCATGATTTGGCCAAAATTAAACATATTTATTTCATATTGATTCTAGTGGAAGACTTCAGCATGTATTCAAGTCTTTTACTAGACTCAGCATGAGTTAAATATATTTAATTCTTCCTCTGAAATGACTGAGCTTAAAACCACGTGACTTTGGATTGTACCCTATATATTTATTCCTAGTGACAGCACTGAGGCAGACCTCAAATTAAATCCTTCCTACAGACACGGTTTAAAACTAGTCAGTTCTGTATCAGGCGATAAATAACATCTGTTCGCCTCACTCATCTATCAAAGAAATTCAGATGGGTGGAAATGTTTTTATGCATCTTCCTATAAAACGGGGCTGAATGAATATACACCTTGCCTTACATTTGCTTGCTCTTGTCTCCTGTGCTGCACTGCATCTATTTGAAATGCTTTCAGTTGGAGAATTGCTTATCCATGCCTGATGCATACTGGGTTTCACCTTCTAAAGGAAACAAGCATAGGTCAAATGTTGGCAAGATGGATTGGAAACTGTTTCCAGCTGATGGAAATGCCTTTCGTAACTGAGTGGGGAGATTTGAAATCTAATCCATTCTCATTGAAAAGCAGCAAATAGGCATTTGGTGTTTCAATTGGGGGAAATGACATATGTGTGGTTTTAAATAAGAAAGAGGTCAAGAAGTGTATATTGTAGAGGGAGGCACAGTTACAGGCTGCAGAAAGCGTCATGCTGGAGAAAGGTGTTTGTTTTTCAGCTCACATTTTAACCACTTAATCTAGGAATCCGTTTGCTATTCTCTAGTTGTATCCTGCTACTTGTCCAATTCCTTTCTTTCCTTCTTAACCCTAATTAATTTTTGTACTTTCACATGCTCTTGTGCCCAGGGTGTCAGCAGAGTGGTGGTAAGGAGATTCCTGGCTGAAGGAAGAAACGGTTGTTAGCTGGTGGCAACAGCTGGACTTGTCCTGCAAAGCGGAGAGGAGCATTGGCAGGGAAAGATTTGTGGGTGGTAGTGCTTAACTCTTCCCCTGCCACTTGCCCCAAATGGTTTTCCTTAATATGCTAGGAAACTTGAGGCTACATCCAATAAGTAGGCCCGACTAGATGACACTCATTCAGTCAAATGTATGTAAGTGCTGGCTTGCAGTTCAGAAACTGATTCAGTGGGTCTACTCTAAATGAGACTAGCAACTGCATTTCAGGCCTTGGGTCTTAGGCCATTTCCACACTACACTGTTATAGTGCTAATATTCCACTTTCAATATCCTAGGGAATTCTGGGGTTTGCAGTTTAGGGAGGGGCATTTAGAATTCTCAGCCAGAGAGTTCTTTAGCTTTAGTAAACTACAAATCCCAGAATTCCATGGGACGTTGAAAGTGGAATAATAGCACTATAATAGTGTAGTGCAGAAATGGCTTTAGACACAAGCTAGGAGAAAAGCATCTTGAGCTGAGGAGTCTCCCCGTCCCGCACCTTAGCTTTTCCCATGGAATCCCGTGTTTGCCAATTAAGCAGAATAGCATTACAGTTGTTCTTCTTCTGTATTCCTGGTACTCTTAACTCTTATCTTTGAGATAGTTTAACATTCTTTCAATGCTCAATTCTTTCTCTATGAGTTTGGGAATTTCAGTCTTTTTGTATGCATTATCGAATAATCACAGATGCCCTTAACATCTAGTGAAGCTGGATGAGAGTCAACCAGTTCGGTAAGAGGCTACATCTGTTGCTGCACGTAGAAGGGATTTTCTGGTCAGTGGGGATCTTAAATACATCTTTGAGAGCTTAGATGGAAGCTGACATACTTGGTTAAATGTTCACAATCCCACACCAATCTCAGAATTCTCACTTTTGATGTTGTTCGGGAATTAATATTTCCCTGTCATGAAATCTCAAACTACTAGAGGTAATGCAATGACTACTATTGATAAAGTTATGATACTGTTAGCTTTTTATTCCTGTCCTTTCAAGTTTTCTGCAACGACAATCATGAAAATTATGGACTAACAGCAAGCATAGATTATTTTTTGTTTCTTTCAGATTTCCCCCCACCATTACTACACTTATTTTATATCATTTCCACTGTTTTGAAACTTTTAAAAAATTGTTTAAACTTTTAAACTTCTAAAAGATAATGTTGCTGTGCCCATTTTTTTAATGTGCACATTTGTGCATAAACATTTTCCTAATATTTTTGCAAGCACTTCTCTGTAATGTAAGTTATACTGCTATATTGGTTTTAGTAACATGTACATTTTTTACACACTGACAGTTAGTATGCATATATGCTCTGGTTACTAGATCGTATAAATATTTCATATTAATTGGCATATTCTAACACATTTATTAAACTGACGAAATACCTCACAGAGCTTTCAGAAATGTAAAATACCACAGGACAGATGCAATTTAATTCCTGCATTGGTCAGGGAAGTGCATATTTCGAAGGCTGGCATTAAAATGTGAACTGAATGGATTTGCCCCTCTATCTTGCCTAACTTGTTCTTAGCTGTGCTTTCCATTATGATACTTCTTTCAAACCATAAACACATTAATATGCACTCCTCAGTTCCAGGATCTTGCTTTTCTTCTACTGGAACAGAAAGACAACTCTCTTTCTCTACAACATCTGTCAATAGAGGGAGCGTCAGGGCAGAGAAGCTCCGCACATAAAAAGACATGTCAAATTATATTCTGCATCATCCTTTCCTTTCCTCCCCCCTCCCAATTTTTTGGTGCATTTTCAGTATGAACTTAATTCATACCTTACTCTACCATTTCAGTGAGTATGTTAAAATATAATGAAAACAAAACGCAGTTTAGGGTGATTTAATTTTAACTTGTAGCATTTTGAGTTATGATATTTGAACCACTGATAACTGATAAACACATTGATCTTCAGTGCAGCTGTTGGACAGTAAAGCCTTGTTTAAAAGACATCTGTGGTTGCTGCTATTTGAGAAGTTTAACCTGCTTAAACAAACAAACAAAAAGTCCTAGTTCACAACTAGTGCAGACAGGTTTACAATTCTGGCTAAACCTGTTATTTCAGGTCATTGAAACTGGTTTCTGTTGTACTTTTCAGTTAGCAGTCATTAAAAAATACTATAATATTGTTTAGATGTGATGATTTTGTTGTGTATGATGTCTCCCTATATTCTGAACTGCATTGCTGTGAAGATAATGAATGACAGTTTAATTCAATGTTTGATGACAGGGAAAGACGTATTATCCCAAAGTTAAGAATCCAGATGCCTTTATGTGAGCATTGACCTTCTGGGACAGTAAACATATTGTTTAGTAAGCACTTAATTACAGATTTCAGTTTCTAAAAGTTCATTATTACCTGCTGGATAATTTGATGTCCTTGCAAGTCAAAGACTTGTCCTATATTCCTCTCATGTTTTCAACTGGATATTGAAGATACCAGAATTTGTATTCATGGTGTAAGTCGTTTACAACTTGCCATAGTAGTTCTGTGAAGGTCAGTGAATTGTCCCTAAAGACATTAACAAGATTAAGTAGCAATATTTTTATATCACTAGGTATATGACTGTGCTATGAAGATCAGAGATTCTCAAAGGCTTAAATGTTAAAATGGAGAAGATAAAGGGAGTTAGTTTTCGCCTTCCTCTGGGGCGGGGGAAATATTTCAGACGACTGGGTGCTTTTCTGCTTCACTTCTCTGGATACCCTGGTGAAGATGCTGTTCAGTATTTGTGCAGTGTAAGTATCTGCTTGTGCAGTTACCTTGGTTTGCACTGTTGCATCAGCTGTTGGGCAGTGGGGAAACACAAGCCAGTCATGGTTGTTCACAGTTTGGGACACTGAAGGAGCAGACACATTCAAAGAGAAGCACAACAGAAGCACTTGCCCAAATATACTTGGGATGCCATCCTTCCATGTAAATAGAAAAGATGCTATCCCTTGCTCAGTTTGAGTTACCTCACTGTAATCTCTCAATAGGATCCTGAGCCTAGGTTGAAACTATCTATGAGTGATTATTTCCTATAATCAGTACTACTGACAAGGCATGACAAGTGCAGTACTAAAATCACCTTTTGATCAGGACTGATTTTCAACATTGTGTATCAACTTTCCATCAAACTTCACTTTGTTCGATGGAAGAGTAGGTTAAGTAGAAAAGAGACATATCCAGCTGGCACCCCCAACCTCTCTTGCTCATCGCCCTGTACGTACTCCCAAAGAGAGACTGGGTACCCTCACTTTTGCCTGTACCAGTCACTCCCCTCCCCTGATCAAGTGCAAAAGATGCTTGGTGATAGGGAAATGTGGGCTGCAATCCCCCTCCGGTGCAAACTGTTACACGACATATTAAATACCATAAGCAATTGTGAACAGTTTTTGGGAGGTGGGTTCTAAGTAACATTACCATGCCCCTACAGCAAACAGAAGCAGTCCCTCGTGGTTACAGAAACCTGCTTAGCCCCTTCTAATTGCTTTTAAAAGATGTCTGTGGAATTCCTTAACAAATACAGCACAGTTCCATCCTTCTTATTTCTCCGTTCTCCTGAAAGTTTTCCAGTACCTCTGATCAGCATTCTAAGCCATTATAGCCAAAGATTTGGAGCACTCCTTGCTCGTTCCTACTTTAAACCCTAAACTACATATGCTAACCACCGGTAATTGATTACCATAGTGTCTTATCCACCCAGCATTTGTCAAATTCAGAAAAAAGGGATTTAGATTACTGAATTTTATTTCAGGAGTACTGTGCTATATAGCACACAGCTGTCAGGTTATCTGAGCAAGGTTTATTTAAATGTGATAACACTTTCTTCCATTGTGTTAATGCCAAACCATATTCATCTTGTCTTTCGTTCTTTTTATGTGTTTAGAAATAAGACATACTGTGTTAATGCTATCCTTAACGTCAGTTGTTTTGATGGTGCTTTTTTGCAGTTATGTCAGATTAATGTCAAACTTCATCATCAGTAATAGTATTGTAATGAGGGATGCTTTCATACTGGGTTGAACAGATGTCTGTTGTTGTATATACTTAGCGTGGTGTAATGTGGTGTACTATCATAGGTCCCTTAAATCGTACATCCTTCTTAATTTTAGTTTATTTTAAACTACATTCAATGTATATTCCATGAATCCCAAAATGTATGGTGTGTATGTGAAATCAATTGGTTTAATCAACTTTGTGATGCCACTTGAAACATGGTTTTCATGTTATGTCAGGGAAAATAATAATCCCATTATGGAATTAGAATTAGAATACAGAAATGTCTTCCTAACCCAAATGTGTCAGAATTGTATTCTGCTTTGCAAGGGGTTTTTGAAAGAATTAAAACTTTGGGAGGGGGTGACACTGACCGATTCAGAGTTTGCCCAAGCACAGTTTTTGAAGAGTTTTCGGGGATTTTGTTTTAAGACATGGAAACTAAAAATGTTAATGTAATTTTACCTAGCACTTTGATTTATTTCCATTGCATTCAATAATTAAAAGTAAAGCTTTGCCACTGCTAACCTTTGTTTGTTAATGAATCTTAGAAAGGAAAAGAAGACTTTAATTCAAGTGTCAGTATCACCATGGTATGAAATGAATTTTGGGTCTTTTATAGAGGTTCCTGCCAAAGAAAGAGGCTCAGTGCTCCAGTTGGACCATATGCCATGTGCTGCAGGACCCTTAATGGCTGAGGGATCCATGCATGGCTGTGTGTACATGCACATAGACACGCACACTCATATATTTCTATTGTAAGTATTTTAATGAAAGAAATTTTCTTGGGGATCGGGAGCTATATCTCTTTTGCCCCTTATCTTTTACAGTTATTGGGCTGCAGTTACTGCCCATCTTGGCTTTATTGTTCGGCTGCAGAGCAAATGAAGAGGCGGTTAGTTACTGGGGGAACCTTAGGCCAGTGCGAAAAAGGACAAGGGTGGTGTCCAGAACTGCTGTCTTCCTTAGGCTGGAAAGTCATTGGGTGTGGCAGCAGAGAGCACTGCAATCGAACCTAATCTACTCTGGCACAAAGCTATCCCTCCTGGCTTGCACATTTATACTGTGCATGTGTGTTTAGTCTACACCAACCACCATAAGCCAGCCTTGATTCCCACCAGCCTTTAATTCTTTCCAGCAGTTTAGTAGACTCCAGGACAGTTTAATAAATTTAGGGCAAAAGGTTTTGGAAGGTATGCAGAAAAAGACTACATTTACATTATATTTGCACTAACAGTAACAGAAGGCCCATAAGTGAGTGGTGGAGAATATGATTTGCAAGGAATAGTTCTCCAGTTCAGTCACTGACAACCCATAGGTGGGAGGAGACCAAATCATTCACTATTAAGAATCCTACCCCTTCTATTAGAAGACAGACACAGTTGGTTACAGCTCTGTGTTACTTAAGGCAGAACCTGCCAAACTCTCTCCCTGTCTCAGAAAATTGTTCCAAGGCATTGAAAACATCCCAAAGCAGCAGGAAAGACTGAAGAAATTCTTACCATATGTTGTCTGCCTGTGTTTTTCCATTGGTTGTTCTGGGACTGTATCTGTAACTTTGCTGTTACTTGTATATATATAAGGCACTTTTAAATGATCTGACTGAAACAGTAATTCAGTTTTTACAATCTGGAGATTTTTTTTTCCCCAATGGGAATTATTTCAGAAAAAACATACATCCATTTTATAAAAATGCTCTGTTAGAGGAAACACAACAGATATATCAGAGTATAAAATGGAAATGTGTGAAAAAAATTCATGGTATGATGTGGATAGTAAAAAAATGCATGGTCAAAGGATCAATAGAGGATGCGAAGTAAGAGGGACTGACTTATATCAGTAAGAAATCACTGATATAAAGGTCAGAGATTGAAACCACCCTGCTGATAGGAGTTTTTTTAAAGCTTTTTGGCACTTAGTGAAGCATCAATCACTTTTCTCTAACTTTCCTATCTGTGATAAACATATAACTTCACCATAATATTAATATGTTCTTTAGGTTCTGTGATGTACCTTTGAATGTGTCACATCACAGCAGATCTCATGTGAAAGAAACAAAACAACTGCTGAGTTTCTGTTAAAGATTTTCTTTCTGGGTAGTACTATTCCCAGTTGTCTTTTTTCACTCATCCGTGATAAACCAGAAATATTTAGTGAAACAGAAATTCTCTGTTTGAGAGCCTCTTCTCCCCTTGGTTCACATCCACAGTATTCCCCCCTATTTCTACCACTTCCTAATTTTCTGGTTTCTTTGGTCACTCTGCATTCTTCAAAGTACGGAAGATGGAATACCAGTGCTGCTGCTCTTGCCCAATGCATTATGTATTATTGTTTTAATTTACATCCCATGTCTCTCCTGACATGGGACCACAGTTGGCATTGCATGTGATTATCTAGTCTAGGAGTGGGGAACCCTGGCCTTTCGAGGTATTTTGGCTGCAGGTCCCATCAGCCCCAGTCAGCATGGGCAGAGATTGTAGAAATTGTGGACTAAAACATCTGGAGGTCTAGAGATTCCTTTCCCTTCTTTATTCCATCCTGGTTGAAGCTGCTGGGTCTCATGGTGGGATGTAAATCAGCAGGTGCAGCTTCTACCTCTTCTGGCCATGTGTCCTGACTTCCTTGCTGTGGAAACAATGTAGTATGAGGTTGAACCAGTGGGTTGGGGTGGAGTTTTTTTTTTTTAATAAGGCTACCTATTCACACACTTTCATTTACTAGGGATGTGCTTAAAAATGTTTAATTGAGATGATTAGGCTGACGTTGACCACAGAATTAAAACTACCAATGTGCACTAAGCTGCAGCCAGCTAATTTTTTTTCCAGCTTATCTATGCAATGCAGGGTTAACTTTCTTCTGTTGTGATATGCTTTTAATTGTAGCCTGCAGAAGTCTGATTAATCAGAACTGCCTCATTTTATCTGTCATTTGCAGAAAGTCAGTTTGAAAGGTCTCTGATCTCCTGACCTTCACAGTGGCTTTTGGATGATGATCATTGTTTTTTCACTAAGGAATTCCTAAGGAATTCTGCTGCAATTAGCAAAGGAAAAGTGCAATGTTGAGCAAGGCTAAGTATTTGATGTTAGTAGTCAGGATTTATTGACACAAGATACTAATCCCAAATGCATTAATGCTGGAGCAGCAGCTCTTGACCTCCTTCATGTCAAGGACATAGCTCTTAATATCATGGGTATCTCACTGATCCCACAAACACCTGCTGTCTTTAGTAACTTTTATGTTAAACCCACTGTTTGATGGTTGTGTGCATTGAACTCCAAGATGTGAGCCTTATGTCTCAGCACTATTCAGATTCTCTTAGCATGCTGATCGCCACATGCCTTGACTTATATCGTATGCTACGTCTATGAAATGTCATCTGCTGTAATTGCTGAGGTATTTCTGGTATTCTGGAAGATATAAAAATTTATTGTGCCGATGTCATTACATTTTATTCCATTGTCTCACTGGTAGCAGATGTTAAACAGCAATGCCTGTTCCCTTTTGACTGCCTGCAAACTGTAACAGAACAAGAACTGCTAAGGAGAAGTGGCCATTAACGTCTTTGTACCGGCCAAGATGTAAGTGTCAAGTGCTAAGAGGTCCTGGCATGTGGGGAAAAATTCATCC
Organism: Cyclura pinguis; assembly: GCA_030412105.1. NCBI lineage: Eukaryota > Metazoa > Chordata > Lepidosauria > Squamata > Iguanidae > Cyclura > Cyclura pinguis. Next base: position 172,632,544 of record CM059599.1, read on the forward strand.
ACTGGACTCATTTAAAGTGAAAGTTTAAGTTTCTTCCCCTTTTAAGATGAGAATAATTTTGCAAAGCAATGCAAAAGGTGAATGCATAGCTTGGACTTGCAAGTATTCTTTCCCATTCCCAACTCAAGTATTGGATGCATGCCCAAAGCTGACAGTGTGGCACCTAGATATTATGGTAATAGGTTCATTAAAAATAGATTAGGCTGCTTCTGTAGTGTACTGATGGGAGTACTACCACAGATTAGAAATAACATCATCTAGTCTAAATGGCATGGAGTTCTTTGAAGAAAGCATCGAGTACAAATCTTCATCCAAGTGGTATCCTACTGAGTTATTGGCAACATTTCTGATGAGCCTCTAGGTCCCAGTGTCTGCTTGGTTGACAAAGAGGGATAATATGACATTAGAGTACTCTTTAATATCTCATTTTAAAATATAAAAATTTCTGTGATTTTTAGTGACAATTCCAAAAATTGACTATTGGTTAGATCTGGAAGATGGATTCAGTTTTTCTGCTTATCAGCTTCAGCTATTTTTACAGACCCAGTACAGGGACTATCAGGTTAAACTAGATTCCATGAACAGATTCAATATATAATGCAGTCCACAGATAGTTTTCATTGCCTGAGTTAAGCTTTTGTTATTTATCCAATAATCAAACAGATATGAGTTATACTTCTATAAAGACACTTGATTCCCATTCTGTGGTTGCTACAAAAATAAGTTTACTTGGCATAAAATGTATGGAAAGTATAATGAGGTCTGTAGCGTCATCCAACCCCAGACTTATCTTTGTCTATATTTGTAAGCCTGTTTATATCTCAGGAGCTAGCGTGGTGTGGTGGTTTGAGCACTGGACTATGACTCTGGAGACCAGGGGTCGAATCACTGCTCAGCCACGGAAACCCACTGAATGACCTTGGGTAAATCACACTCTCTCATCTCTCTCAGCCTCAGAAGAAAGTGAAGACAAACCGCCTCTGAACAAATGTTGCCCAGAAAACCCCATGAGAGGTTTGCTGAAGGGTCACCATAAGTTGGAAACAACTTGAAAACCCACAACAATTTATACTTGACCTTTCTACTTCAAAAAAATTAAACTGCTTACAGTGCACAAAAATTAACTCTCAAAAACATGAGTTCATCCATCACTATTTTAGGGAAATGTAGGGCCAAAACTAAAATGTGGGGTTCACATTATCTGAGTGGAGATCAATTTCATATGCTCCTAAGGTGGCAAGGAAACCAAAAACCTGTTTCCTCAGTCTGAAATTCCTTATGGAATGTTTGGAATCTTGAACAGCATAGGAAATTCTAGTTGTATCCTGGTTCAGTGGTGCTGGCACACAAGTTCTGAAATACTATCTCGGTGGTTTGGAATCTCCTTTTAGGGTTCTTGTATAGCAATTGTACCGGGGTTTATATGCATAGTTATTATGATCTTGTGGCTAATTCACTACATTTTCCTGGTTTTCCCCCAAAGTGTGTGGGCATTTGCAGTGTTTTTATAAAGGCTTGTTGGCGTGATGGAAATCCAGCTTCCAAATACTGATTGGTTTCCTGAGTCCGAACAATTCCTGATGAAGTTCTTGAGTCCTAACTTGATACTGGCATTTGCAGCATCAACAAAAATGTAACATACAGTAGAAAATTTTGTATTACATACACCAGAAAAATGGAATGTAGTGAACTCAGTTTTATATTGTTAATCTATCTCTCTGTGTGGTTGTCCTATTTCCCTAAAGTTCGTATTCTTTTGAAACTTTTTCGTTTAACTACCATCTTGATTTTATTTGCTGGGCCTTTTTTGGGATTATTTATGCAAATAGGCTTCAGAATAGCAGCTTGATGACAAGACAAGAAATGTGTGAGATGTGACACATGTTAAGGAGTGTATTACTATCTAGAATTGGAGTGGATAACTTCTTTGTATTGTGGGGGCTGGTTTATAATGCTCTGAGTATTACATCCTTTCCTTGCCACTGCAGTTGCTTCCAAAATTGAGCAGGAGGTGTGGAAGCTCTATCATGCCCGAAGATTTTAGAGTATCTTCTTGCAGTATAGATTCATGTGAATGTGGACCAGTGCATGGCACAGGATTCTGGGTAGTAGGATTTTCTGACAGAGAACAGGATAGGGTTTGCCACGTTGTTGTAGCAACATAATAGCAGTGCAGTTTTGTCCATGCTTGTGGTTCTGGTAACTCCTTCTGCGGCTGTAGCCCAATCCAGTGGAGGCTGCAAGGTTTTTGGCTGCATGTGACACGGGAGTTGCATGTTGTGCACACCACCACACCTAAAAATGTATTCTCCTTTCAGATGGACAGAAAGGTATCCATACAGCCTCTTGTGCCTTTTGACAATTATTCATGATTGAAGGTAGAGGTTCCCTACATGTGTAACATGTGAAAATCAGTAATCTATTAAAATAAAACTAAACCAAGGTGATCAAGTAGCAGATGATGTGAAAAGCCACATCATGAGTCCATGGAGAGCTGTGACATGTCACAGTCATGTGAAAATTTGTGAAAATCACTCATCAGTTTACTATGTGATCACCAGTATGGTTGTCACTGGTGTTTCTCCATTACTATTAGTAAATATTAAAAGAGGTGGAACACCAATAAACATTCATCCATTTGAAGGAAGAATCTTGCAAGAGGGTGCTTTTTTTGTCATGAAGTTGGGGGAAAATATTAACACTGTTTTTTGCTGTTACAGTTAACAATATTTTCTTCCAGATTCCTCTTCTTCCTCACTGTCTTGCTACTAAATATCTAGCTACTCCATGGGTTACATTTCTCAGGACTACTCAGCAGATCTGCAGCTTTAAATGAATTACTTCTATATTACCTTTTCTGTAATACAAGATGTCTTTCGGTAATCTTCATGTGTGGAATAGTACAATCATTAATAAGACTGCAACTGGAGGAGTCACATACCCATCAGCACTAGCTCAGTAGAATCTTACAAGGAAACACAACAAACTACTGTTCCCTAATGGTCAGTTTATGTGGCAAATTATCATCAGTATTGTCCCAATGCTGTATACTATGAGTGGCTGTGGCTCTCCAGGGACTCAAAATCTGACTTTTCATATCACTTGCTACTTGATCCACCTGGTTTAGGTTTGTTTCAGTTAGATCCACCTGTGAATAAACAAGGTCATCTTGCATTCAAAGTATATGCTCTGACCATTAGACTGGTTCCTTTTCTACTATTGTATCTCTAGATAGTGGGATGGTTTCATCTGAAATCTAATACCAGAAAGTGTTGATATTCAAGGAATGTTAAATCTTATGAGAATATGGTTCCAGAACATCTCTTGATGCAAGAAAGATATGAGGCAAATGAGAAAACCCAATGCTATCTCCAATTGAATGAATTTGAGTGCCACCACTTGTGTGGAGGAGTGTGGCCACTTCTGGTCTATGCTTTGGGGTCCTTTGGGCTGTAGGATCCTGAATGTCTCCCTTGCAGCCTCGTGGTAACAACACCACAAATTTTAAAGGCAAAGTATGCTGGGTTATTAAAGAGGCTTTACCACTCTTTTTTTGTGACCAGTTAAGGTTTTCAGTCCCAAGGAAATGACTAATCTTTACAACATTTGAGGGTCAAGGTAGGGGTTGTGGAGGCCTGCTGTGCTTGCATATCTGTACAGAGTATATCAGAATGTTGGTCCTCTTGAGGCAACCTAAATTGGTTATCAGAAAGAGAAATTGAATTGGTTTATTGCCAGTACACCTGCTAACACCGGTGGTGGCAGATTACGCATGAATAATGAATATAAATTCATTTTGTGTATCTGTATCAAAACTGCTGAGAGGAAAATGGAAGGTGAGGAAATGTTGATCAGGAAATGAGGATACACTTCTTGGCTATTCTTGTGTGCCATATGGTGAACACATGGCTCTGATCTTTCCATTACCTCGTTAGGTGTACACATTAAAAATGTATGATCAGATCTCTGTTGAAAGGCTACATTAAGTGTTTCTTGTTCCATTGATTTTGTTGGCTTGCATGTTATTATTGCTTTGGAAATAACAAATAGATGTCTTAACAGAGAAGACTCCACAGCAGAAAACCAGATCTACTTGACCTCCTGAGAATTTTGGTTTCAACTTGAATTCAAATTACAAAAATACAAAAGGCCAGGTTAAATCTCTTTAAAATTGTTTGTCTGTTTCATTAAAATTTACTTTACAATCCATCACAAAAACCTAATGGTCCTGTAAGATATTTTTAGAAGGCTGGTCATTTTTTTTTCTTATTTAAAGTAGATATAAAAAAGAGAGTAGGCCTCAGGACATATGAAAGTGGTATTCTTCAAATTAGCACAACATGTTTTGGCCAAGAAATATTTGCATGGCCTTTTTCAGGAGTTGTGAAGAGAAAAGGAGAGGGGACAATATACATGCATCAATTAAGAAATAGTATATTAAACCAGGTAAAACTGAATACATGTAAAGCAGTTTTCTCTAAATATTTACTAAGCAATTGGAGAATCAACCTGCTGGATTTTCTTCATGGCCTGTGCCTGGCAGTGGACCATATTCTGAGTGGCAGGCAAAGCGTTATCATTTAACCTTTTGTTTCTTTTTCTGTGCATCAGAATTGTCCTAATTGTAACATCTCAGTGAAAGAAAAAAAAAGAGAGAACCCTTAGGGAATATGTAAAATCCTGAACTTTAAACTGGAGGGAACTCTAAACTAGAGGGGTAAACTTCAAATGTGCATTAAGGCAGTGGGGGGCTAGAGTAGCAACCCACAATATCCAGTCCATTTTCCTTCTGAATGAAGTCTTGTCATTTTGGGAAAAATGTGAAATGGAATTAAAGACAGAAAGTGTTGGTAATTACATCTGATATTAATTTCTACCACGAAAGAGAGTTGGACATGGAATTCAGTTGTACTGCTTTTCTCAAATAATGACTTTATAGGCTCTGAGAGAGTATTCAAGTTTTTTTTAACATTATGCAATGCATCCTCTGATAATTGGAAAATGGATTGGATATTGAGAGTTACTACTCTAGCCCCCCATCATCTTAATGTAGATCTGGAGTTTACCCCTATCATATAGAATTCAGGATTTTACATCTCTCTCTTTCTCTCTCTGTTGTCTGAAACAGAAACATAAAATTTGAAAATATGAAGATGGAGGAATTTGTTTTCCAATTAAATGATGGTATTAAATTTTCATTTAGAAGAATAGGAAACATGGCAGAATTGAATATACTAGAGGTAGACATTTTGTAATAGTTTTCTGGTAGTGTTGAATTGCTTCGTATTGACTCTGAACAACAATAACTCCTAAATAATTAAGAAAGCAACTTGGAAGTTTTAAGATCACTGGGAGTATTGCCGGTGACTTCTGTAATGTCTTGGGCCAACATTTGTAAATGCAATGTTCAAGCAGTTTGCATTCATTTGGCAGACAAGTAGCATTGGATACAGCCTACTGCCTTTTCTTTATGTAGGAAAAACAATTTCTCATAACTGTACACATTCCGTTATAGGAGGCAAAGGCCAACTAAAAAGCCTATCTTAATTAATAGTTTTCTTCTTACCTTTACAGTGTTATTTTTGCAATTTTGTCCTCTAATCAATAAAAGACACAATTTACTACACAGTCTCAGCAGTATGAAATAAGATGCCATCCACAGTCTCAGAAACAGTCCTAACGGAAATATATGACAGGCTGACATAGAGGTAGCTGTGATCGTTATCAACCAGTCGGATTACATACAAGGGACTGAGAGACAACTATCCAACACTACATTTCACAGAATCCTTGCTAGAGATCCCACTGATGAATATCCCAATGAACTACATAAGGAGTCGGAGAATTCTCCACTGACGTACAGAATCAAATTCAAATGGACATATCCCAAGACTCCAAAATAGGCATCTTCTATCTACTACCCAAAGTATACAAACAAGGCAATCCAGTGAGATCTATTGTATCAAGCATTAGAACCCTCACTGTTGGAATATCTGAATATATGGACTCAGTTCTCAAGCTCTATGTCATCAACACTCCAAGCTACATTAAAGGATACAACTGATTTCCTGAGAAAAATCCCAGAAAATGCTATCCTAGCCTCTATGGATGTCTGTCTCACACCAGGATGGACGATAAACCATCAAGAATACCATCTTGAATGTAGCTACAGCAGACACAGCCACCAGACTCTGTCACTTTGTACTTATTCATAACTATTTCCTTTTGGAAATAATTGTTCTTGTGTGCGTTCAAGTCATTTCCAACTTATGGCATCCCTAAGGCAAACCTATCAATTGGGTTTTCTGGGACTGAGAGTGTGTTACATGCCCAAGTTCACCCAGTGGATTTCCATGGCTGAGTGGGGGATTGGTTGACCTGAAATGACACTTCCTCAGCACATACTCCCAAAAATGTGTCTTGTACCTCTTGTTTCATGATGACAGCTTCATAATTTGGCCTCATGGAAAGCTAACACATATGAAGTTCTACCAGGATTTCAACATCTTCTGTCCTCCCATCAACCTGATCCTGAAACAATCCGTGTAACAAATTCACTTTCTTGACACCACTGTGCAATTGCACAGTGGGCATCTAAGTATCACACTCTGTCAAAACCACACTGATTGCTTCACATACTTACTTGCCTCCAGTGTCCACTCAGAACACACTACGAAATATGTTGTTTACAACCAAGCCCTCTGATATGAGCACATCTATTCAGATCCACAAGACAGAGACTCAGAATTCTTGAATTTATAACGAGTATTTCTGAAACTACAGTACCCACCTAAGGAAGTGAAAAAACAAATAGCAAGACATGATTAATATCCAGGAACCGTCTACTGTAAGACAGACCAAAAACACAAAATGTCAGAACATCTTTAGCAATCACCTACAGTCTCCAGCTGGGACCACTCAAACACATCATTAAGGGGCTATAACCAATTCTGGAGAATAACACAGTTCTTTTACAAGTACTAGGAGGTGGGCCTGTATTGGCCTGTAGACAGCCTCCAGATCTTAAACAACTAGTGACTTACAACAGGATACACAACATCAATTGGCAAGACCCTGGCATGAACCCAGATGTCAACTCTGCCCTCCCATCTACTCTGGGAGCTTTGTTATAGGGGCCAGTATCATTACCCAAAACATCAGAGGTACATTTACTTGCTCTTCATCCAGTGTGATATATACCATTCTGTGCCAGCTGTGACCCTCTACAGTCTACATTGGACAAACAGTCCAGTCTGTATGCAAGAGGATTAATGGGCACAAATCTGACATTAGAAATGCCAGAAACCAGCTGCAGAGCATTTCAACTTCCTGGACATACATAAGGGATTACTGTGATATGTATATAGTAATATGAAGTATTTGAATTTTTTTTTTTTAAAAAAATACACCATCACATGCTCGATGACAGAGCCACACAGACACACAATCTTATCGTGTTATCTAGTGGAACCATAGCTGGGTTTTGGACCCAGTCAGCCAGCTCCTTTGGATACCTTTTTTTCTCTAAAATGCACATTTATGAACTGATGTTGCACAAACTTAATATTTAGGTTTAATATTTAGACATGAGTTTGCATCTGTAATATTTTCATGTAAATTTGGGGCTTCTTGGTAGATGTTGGCTCTACTTTTAGCTTTGGGAAGGTAGGGAAAGAGCAAGAGATGGATCAGTCTGTGAGAGAAAAAGTGAAAAGTATCAACAAAATTGAGGAGGGTTCTTGGTGTCCATGGCACTCTCCTAGTAAAAGATGTTAGACTCTGGAAGCTAGACCAGTGAAATGATTTTGACAAGACAAAACAGCTGATGGGAAGATACCTGTCCCCAGATTGCGTGCAGACATGAACAGAAGGGCTGAAATTAGAAGAAACAGAGAGTTTTCATAAATTTCTGCTGCAGTCTCTCCCCACCCCTCATTCTGCCCTCCAGAGAAGATTGGTAAACATGACCTTCCCGGCAGGAGTGTCAATTGAGTGGTGCTACTTAGCAACACATAGGCTTCCTTTGTTTTTTATGCACAGGGGGAAAGCACACAGCTTGTAAAACATTCCTTTAAACCCTTTCTTAGGGTCATGAGATGCCAGTGGAAGTAGGTAGGGAGAAAAGAAGTTTTTCCACACCGCATGTCCTCAGTTAATTTTTAATGCCATTCATGGTCATAGGTCCAGTATCTATGTGAAAGGGATGGGGACAAACTGCATTTTCTCATCAACAAAATACTCAGTAAATAAATAAAAAAAAGATATCCTCACAGATGTACAATTTGGAGGGAAAATACACACTACAAATGATAAATCACTGAGCACTTACTACACCAAAATAGATTGTGTGGGAAGATTTCCCCAGTATAGAATCAAAACGCCTTTTTATGGCCAAATTCATTTTTTCCAGTTGTGTTGGCAAGGTGTTTTCTATTATATTTGACCTTCCTTGATTTTTAAAAAAGTGTTTATTGAGAGTTCTGTTATATGTTGAAGTGACTCTGGCTCTTTAACTTTTAACACTTTTTCCCAATTAAGATGTCCTGGCCTTCAACTTAAATAGCCCATCTCAGCTGCTGCCAATTGATTTCTCCCTTGGCAATGTTTCTGACTGAAAAGCCAGGAGGAAAAAAAAATTAATCCCCCCCTTCTCTTTTCTCCTTCTAAAGTCAACATGTTTTTCAGAACAAAGTGGACATCCTATTGGTGAATACCATTTTACCTTTCCCCTCTGCTGCACTGGATTGCCAATTTATTCTTTTACCTTCAGCACAGCAGCCTGATGAAAATGTGTTTTCCTTGTTGTGTGAACTCCCTTTGATTTCTGCCAAATTTTGCTGTCAGAAGGTACAGTGGCCGGCCAGGTCATTATGTTTTTTAGTTAGCTGGCTACACTAGTTGTTTCTTCATCGTAATATGTTCAAGTTACTGCTCACTTTTAACTGTGCGCATGCTTTGGAATAGGATGGAGGGTCTATTTATACAAATAATAATGGGATAGTAAAATCTTCATGTGCATACTGGGAGGTATTAAATGCTAATGAAGTGTGATCACTTGGAGCCAAAGAGGCCTGGCCGTGCAGTAGGGCTCCTTCTCTTTAGTAGAGTGTCTGGGTATGTATGCCTGCCTTCAGGTCACCTATCGACTTACATTGACTCCACAGGGTTTTCTTAGTCAAGGAAAACTCAGACATGGTTTTGCCAGTAGGCGCTGGATATTAATTTAGTAAAGTTACTGATTTTAATTGACTGAAAATTACTTAATTAATTATTTTACTGAGATTTGTAATTTTCTTCATGTTAAGTATACTTTGAGGTTTAAAAATTCAAATGTGGAAGAACTGGAGCACTGTCATCTACCCAGACTCACAGCTTTGAGCACTTAACTCTTGAACATTTGAGTTTAAATCTCTGTGTGCAGCCATGCTAGGCATGAATTAGGATTTTTCTTTTTTTGGCAAAAGGTTCCTCATTCCTAATATCTACATGGAAGGCAGGAGACAAAATGGTATACTCTGTGCCTGTTTGGGCAATGAAATGGGGGAAGAATTTCATTTTGGTGTGTTTACCAAAATCTGGACATTTCTTCATATTTGGAATGAAAAGAATCCACAGTTTGAAAAATCTGAATGTGAGAAAATACAGAAGTGGCTGAAGCAGTCTATATAAGAAGGAAGGAACTTGGTAACAGGGAGACATAGCATCCATGCTCAGTTTCTTGTGCTAAAGTTCAGACTGAGAGTGTAGCTAAACAGAAGCTGTAGTTGTAGCATGGGATCATATGATCCAAGCAGTGAAGTGTACCACATCTCACTAGTTTGGGATGGAGTGATGCCCTGTGTTCAGACCACAAGCTGCCTCTGATCTCCAAAGCTGAGATTTGTCCAATAAGATTCAGATGTAACAGCAAGAGCTAGAACTAAGGCTACGTTTTGGGGTGGGAAGAGTGTGCAAGCTATTAGAAGCTGTTGTGTTAACAAAGATTCAAATGAGACTGAGAGGACTTGAACAGGTGCCTCCAGAGCTAGACACAAAGAGGTGTTTTTGCCTCCTCCTTATTTTGAATAGGACCCTTTTTCATAGTAAGCCTCTTATCCTGAAGTCTTTGTACAGCCTAGAAGAGATTTCTCTGCCAGTTTTTTAATTTATTTCTCACTAGGCTTACTTTTGTATTAGTTCACACAGGCTGGTAAGAGCTGCTGAAGGGGAAGATTCTAGATCCATAGTGAGGTGGACCATTTTCTTTGGCCTTCAAAGTGAGGTATCCGAGTTTTCTGTGGAATATCAAGATGGTTTTTGTTTTTTGTTTTTTCCCTGATGAGTTCCTCCACAGTGTATGAGATCGTGCTGGCTCCTGACACACAGAGTGGTGCTTAGAGAAACAAAATGAAGTTACAGATGATGGTGGGGCGTCAAATAGGGCATCTGCCACCTATCCTTAACCTGAGTATTTTTAAATCAACACAAATACTAGAAAACATCAGTAGGCCTCTAGTCCCTTGTGCTTCTCTCAACTCATACGAGGAGTGCTAACAAAATAATGATTTGTAGCATTAAGAAGGTTTATTGCAATTAATCCTTTGTGCCAGAAGTAGGAATGAGCAACTTGTGGCTCTCCAGATGTTATTGGATTACAGCTTCTATGAACTCTAATCATGAGCTGTGAGAATGTCTAAAGGAACACACTATCCTCTTTCCAGACTGAAAAGGAAGGTGCAAAATGTAGCTTGAAGAGTGTGCAGTTACAATAATGGGAACAAGTTTTGTAATATTGCAAACATTTGTAATATTTGTAACAACAAGACTACTCTTCAGGAACACCCTTTGTGGATTCTTAAAACCTAAGAAATTATCTGTATCCGAAACTGCTGATGCAGCTGCCCTTCCAAAAGTTGTGATATCAGTTTTTTTATATAAACAGAGTAGAATCCAGACATTATTTAACAAACAAAGGTTTAAAATAAAAGGTGACTTTTGTTCATGGTTTTATTCAGTTGGTGCAGTAAGGATTTTCAATATGTTATATAGTGTTTAATACTGATAGTGCAGTTGTTGTTTTTAATAGCTGCGAGTGTCACTTGTATAGTCTTAGGTGATGGTTCAGTAAGCACAGTCTGTTGCATTTCTGGCCAGGATGCTTCAGATGCATTTTAATCCCTAAAAGTAGGACTCCTACTGTACAAGGTCATTAAACGTTATCAACAGCTCATTACCTTGAAAAGAGATCTCCTCAAAAAGTCAAAAGGAACCTGGGTAACATGAGAGATGCAGGAGACTGTGAATCCTGGAAAGTGAGGGCATGAAAAGAAAAGTTCATTTATGTATGTTACGCTTTGCTTGTCAGTTTTGTGGATAGAGCACATCTTTGGAATTCTTTTCTTTCATAGGAATTTAGGGTAGGTGAAGTACTTAATTAGGTACATCTTGAAGGGTGTTCAGGAAACAGAATGTTGATTAACTGTGAGTAAATATTGCCATCTCTTCAGATGATTAACAAAGAAATGCTCCATTGTCTTTCAAGTGAAGCATGAGCGAAGTTGGTCATGACTGTGTCTCATCTGAGATGATCCTCAAAGCCGTACTTTGGCTGTGGCTTGCCTGATTAGCACTAATGATAGTGTCTGGTTCAGTAAACTGTAGTTTGACTTTGGCTCCAAACCTAACTTCAAACTGCTGTTTCTCCTTCTGATTTGGAAAGTCAAGTGATGTTTCAAATGTTACAAGAGATACACTAACCATAGTTTGCTGATTCAGGTTAATGATAAGCATGGTAGATAAATAGAAAACACACATGAAAACTGCCTGAAGGAAAGGTAAGAATGAGGACCTGTGGGACTCATTCGCAGTGCTCAAAACCACTGTAGTGAGTGTGAGTGGCTGAAGTTCCATTCTCTACTGCTGCTCTTTTACTAGATGTTTATTTGTTTAGTATAATGATTGCCTGTGGATGCTTCGGGGAAAAGCATAGCCGAGGATCTAAAAGTGAAGTAGTGCACCCAAAGCTCACAGGCCGGAGCAACACTTATATAAGCAGGGATAGTTGCATCACCTACAACCCACGTCAGGCTCTGTCCTGGCAATAGCCAGAGGATTTTGTTTTGGAGTGGCTGAGTTTTCAGTGGCAATTAAGAATAATTAGCTTTACAGAATATCCACTTTTGGTGGCTAAAGCATCAATTAGAAATGATTTGTTGATACTGGTCAATGTGGCTGCCCATTAACACTCTCTTTAGAGGTACCTGCTGAGCATTCTGTTGGCTCTTTATTTTCAGATCCAGCTGAATTACACATGATGCCATGCCTTAATTCTGTACTTTCTCCTGTCATTTTGACCATGTAATTTGGTGTAAGAGAAATGTGTTGAAATGGTACTAGTACATTCAGCTTTTTATTATTCCTTATATATATAAAAAAGGGAGATGGGCTGGGGTGAGGGTTGTTCCCTCAAACATACTGATCATTGGAGGAGGTATACCTTATTTAGTTTTCCTAAGAGATCCTTATATTTCAATTAGCAATGCTCACAACTACGTGACAATGTTTCTCAATCCTGATTACCACATTTTTCTATATTAAATGCCAATTAACATAAAGTGAGTATAACCCTCCCATATTTTAAAAACAAACAAACACCTGTCTAATAATGAAGCAGCTTTTTGTTGAAGAGGGCTTTTTAGTATTTGCTTTCCTTAAAGGAGTGTGTTACAAAATTGATGGAATTAAAATGGGAAATCACCTTTGAATAGTACCAAGGGATAAAAGTGTGGGAAACTTGGATACAAATATTTGGCATAAAGAACAAAGGAAATCAATGCTATATCTGCCAGGAAGTGTTCTGTCCCAGCAAGTTTAGTGGAGGGGGAAAATGTGTGAGGAAGTGTGATGCAAGTGAGTCCTGGCCCAGTGTCAGATCTGAGGAGTGGTTTCAAAGTTGCCTCAGTAACCTTTTCACATGCTGATTGAGTGATGATGATGCTCTGCATCAGGGCTTTCCAAACTGTGTGTCACAACACATTAGTGTGTCGGCTGCAGTATGTAGGTGTGTCGTGTGAAAGTAATGAGTGGAGAGGCTGCCTCTCCTGCCGCCACAGCAGGTCAGGCACAGGTGAAGGGGCTGCCTCTGCTGTTGCCACCCCAGGCCAAGGAAGACCCCAGCAAGGGCCGCATTCGAAGGCCAAGTCTAGGTGGAGGGGCTGCATCTCCTGCTGCGGCCGCTGACACCTCGGGCTAAGGAAGGGTGGAGGGATTGCCTCCACTTAATGAATTACTTACTGAATTACTGTGTCAGAAAATGATGCATGTCTAAAAAGCGAGTCACCAACATCAAAAGTTTGGAAAGCTCTACACAGCCTGCTTCTGCTAGGTGCCCAGGTTTTGGAGGCAGCACTTTTTCAGCTGCCAGTCTTCCTTTTCTCCTCTGTCCAGTTATGGACTGGCTGGGGCCCACCATAACTGATAGTATACAAATAGCTGTAGGGTGGGCACATGTTGCCCTCCAGATGTTGCTAGGTTGCAGTTCTGAATCACTCTGGCTAACATAGCTGCTAATGTAGGATGGGGAAACCAAGAGGCTTCTGGAAGGTAGTGTTCTCCCACGTCTGAGTTAGAGGAATGAAATCTTGAATTGTTCTTGAAGATGTATCACAGGTTAGGCATATAGAACACTGAGGCCCATCTGCAGGATGACAGAGTCCTAGCATAGGGACGCAAGAGAAGTGAGACCGTGATGATGCTTCCACATTACATGGTCATAGTCCTGCCCTCCTCTTGTCACCAGCCTGCATGATTGCAGGGTAAATCATTGATGGAGTTTCTCCGTCAATGACTCCCAATCACGTGACACTCCCATCTTTCCTGGCCATGAAGAAGGGCCAGAAGTGCAATGGAGGTGCTTCCTGCCCCGGTGCAGCATGGGAAAGAACCCAGCTGCCCTGAGGAAGGAAGCGGTGTGTCCCTTGTGCTCCCTTCCACTGGGAGCCGGTTGGGTGTGGAGGGGAGCGTTCCTGTCACTCTGCCTTCTTGGCAAAGGTGCTGCTGGGATTGCAACCAGAGGACAACAGGATCATGTAGTGTGTGGAAATGGCCTAAGTGATCAGAACACTGATCCATCTAGCTCAGTATCATCTGCACTGACTGGCACGAGTCTCCAGGGAGTAAAATAAGACTTGTCCCATTTTCTACCCATAGAAGCTGGAGATTGCATTAAAATTAATTAATAGCTATAATTACACCTTAAAAAAGTAACACTTTTCCATTTCTCCAGAAGTACATAGTTACTTCTTATTGACCTTTTCTTTTTTAAAAAAATAATGCTGCTGCTGCTGCTGCTGCTGCTGCTGCTGCTGCTGCTGCTGCTGTTGTTGCTGTAAGCTACTGACCTGGGGCACAAAATAAATTCTCCTCTATCTGTCTCACTGTCCCTTTAACATGCACTACAGAGCATGAAGAAGCTCCACAAGTCACCCCATGGACCAGGTGATATTTCTCCTTTGCCTTTAGTGAGGCCTCCCTGTAAAAGAACTTGAATAGTTAACCAAAAGGAGTGAAATCCTCCTTCCTTGACTTACAGTTATGGTTATGCTTTTCTTCTGAAGGGAGAATGTTTACCTACAAATAGCCAATTGTTTGTACTTAGTTACTTCTGGGGTTTGGACGTACCATTCAATCTGGAGAAGAGTGTAGATCATTTGGTACAGCCTGCAATCACCGTTCTTCAATACTGGTCTTTCCAATTTAATAACTCCTGTCCCCCTCTCCCCTTTCTCCTCCTTGTTCCTGTTCTGTTTTTTTTTTAAAAGGTAATTGTAGGTTTAGATTTCTGAAACCTGTAACTTCAAAAAGATAAAGACTGTAGATTTCAGGAAAAACAAACAAAAATAGTTATAACCCCTGGCAATTAAATACTTTATTCCTTCAATAATCTACCCAGAACTGATGTGTGTGTTTGACAAGTAAATATAAAGGACATCAAGCATTTTGTCCATCTGTAAAGTGAGAGAGTTTTGTGAAGTTATGTGATTCACAGAAGGGACATATTTTTAAAAGCCATATAAAAATAACATGCTAAGAAATGTTCTTTTCAGCAGATAGGTGACAAGGCGTTTCAACCCCCCTTTTTTTTTGCTTTATTGAATAGTGTAATAGTAGCATATACTCCCTTTTCATTTTTTGCCATGAATGATTGAAATGTATTGGTGGGTTAGGACCTAAATATTTTAAATAAACATTTTAATAAATGAAAGTAGAGTTGTACAGCATAGTACCAGAATACCAACAACACAACATGGTTCTTAAATTAGGGATATTGCTCCCAAGAGACTAACTCTCTTTTTAGTATGGTTGGTCTTACTTCATCCTACTGAAATGATTCCACAGAGATTAAAATCATACTGCTGTGCACTGCTTTCTTAGAGAATAACCATGAAATGGGGTTATAAATAAAAATCGACTACTTGTATGTAGGCATAAGAGATGTTTTCTGATTTTATCTTTGCAGTGTGTATTTCATTTCCAGAGAATAACAAGTTATTTTCCAAGTGCCATCAGATTTTTTGTCGGTTAGGTGGAGACAGATGTAAATTTAAAGAACACTTTTCCTCCACTTTGTGTACCAGTTCATGATATCAGCTGGTAATAATGTGTCTTAAAATTTCCCAGAGTTGCCCACTCTGGATCACAGAATTGTAATGTAGTGCTTCAGCTGACACTGGAAATCCTCAGCATCTCTATACATACATGGAAGTTTTTGATTGTGATCTGTAGTTTGATTTTCTGATTCCAATGTGCTGTTTCCAACAGGCAAAATCTTTTTTTAAATGAACTTTTCCCCCCACACTTGAGAATGAATTGTTTTGTAGCTGCCTTCTTGTGAATGAAAGGAGTCCTTCCATTAGCAAGAGAGGCATGGATTAGCCAGTGCTTTCATAAATGGAGTCGAGGAATCATAGACCTGGAGTAGACTGCATAGCCTATGTGGTCCAGTCCCCTCTCATGAAGGAACATGGTGATTTTCTCCAGTTCCCTCTCTATTGTACCTCAGCCTCTTGCAGGCCTTCTCAGGAGATTCAAGAAAGTTTTCCTGTCCTTCTAGTGCAGATTTTCCAAAGCTGTGGAGGTAGTGGGGGAGGAGAAACCTAAGTGTGCCCCAAACCATGCAGAGAATTCTTGTTACAACCAATTAACTGTAAGACTGGGTGCCAAACATCATGTGATGGTAGTCAAATGTATAAATAAGCATATGTAACCCTTATTGCCTTTACTTAGAGGAGAAGGAGTAGGATCCAGGCATCACAGTGCTTTTTTTCTGCTGAAAATCCCCCTCCTCCATCTCTGGCTGTACTTGAGGCTTATTTAGCTTTAAATTTCACATGAAATGTAATATTTTGGAGGTCAACAAGAACAAGGACATAATTGGCTTTTTTAAAAAAATCAGCAAATACATACAGGCAACTTCAATCGAGACAAGGACCCTGCCATTTTTATTCCCCCTCCTGAAAAAACAAATAAAAGTTGCCAGTTTAAGCATGGCTGTCTACGCATGTGGTTTACCTCATTTGCTGTTCAGCCTTGAGAATAAAGAGAGCAACAGCAGGCCTTGGCCAAGAAAGGAGAATGATTGCCATCACTGAAGGTGTCACGGGAACTGCTGATGTTGCTTCTATCTCTGTCTTTGAGAATTTCATAAGCAAGGTCTTCTGGGTCTGTGAAAGAAATATCAAGAGACATGGCATTACATAATGATGAGCCTATGGTTTCCTCCTAAAGTGGAAAGATAAATAGGTTGGACCCAGCCTAAGTTGATTACTCTTAAGATCTCAATGAAATCAATGCCACTTGAGCCTTCACTCAACTTTTCACATAAATTTCAAGGGAATCTAATTTCAGTTTATTTCATCTGGATCCAACCCATCTATGCCTGTGCTTCAGCAATTAAACAACGTAAATCAATGTAGCAAGTAAGATTGCATGCAGTAACCAGAATGATGTTCACCTCATGATTACATGATCCTGCTGCAGAATTGTATGAGGAACACAGTCAGCAAAAGGCATTTTAATCTATACCATGCTGGGTGCAAGATTCTGTGGGCTATAGTCCAAGAAGTAGTTTCCCAGAATCAGTATAAATATGGGGGGGGGGGGAGAAAGACTTGTAGTAGAATTCACAGAATCCCAAATCCCGCATGTCCAAGTGACATTCATTTTTTCCTGTAGATTGATGGTCTGTAGCTGGCATATGTTTTAAAAAGGCATTTTGGTATATGTTAAACACAGACCACTAAGTTTGCAGTAAGAACTGAACTCTCTTTCTTCATGCTGTCTGCAGGATTCTATGATAAACCCATATTTATACTGATTCTTAGGAGCCAGTGTGTGTTGAGTGTTGGACTAGGACTCTAAAAGTCCAGGCTCAAGTCCCCTCTCAGCCACGGACACCCACAAGGTGACCTTGGACAGGTCACATTGTCTCAGTCTTAGAAGAAGCAAACCTTCTCTGAAGAGGTCTTGCTGAGAGACCCTCCTGGCAAGGTTGCAATAAATTGGAGCTTACTTGGAAGCACACAGCAAGAAGACTGATTGTCAGTGGGTTTACTGAGGCAGAGCTAACGGGAAAGAAAGTAAGGAGCTCTTCCATTACGTACCTGTGTGTGTGTGTGTGTGTGTGTGTGTGTGTGTGTTAAAGAAGCATTATATGACGTTGTTTGGGCAATTTTATAGTTTTCACTTTTGTTTAATGCAATGCCAGCCAAAAAAGATTTTACCATTACAAGCTAAATAAAACATTTTTACATTTATATTACTGTGCAAGTTGATTTGAAATTCGCCGCAGTATTAAGTCTATAAAATTGGCAGATTACTTCATAAAAGTATTTTATAGTCTTAAGCATTTTAATGCTGTTTACAATATGTTTTTGAAAGATCAATTGTGCATACAATTATACTATCAAGTTATTAAACCTAGTATAAAACTTAAACAAAACAGCTTTGAAATTACATGAAAATTGGTGAAGTCAAAACAGTTGTAAAATTACAAATTGAGTCCATTAAGTAGCCATTTTTTTTTTTTAAAAAAGTTTGACACTTTGTTCCCTTTCATTCCCTTTTCAGCCGTGCTTACTGAATGCACAGAATAATACTGGGACTTTCTGAAAGAGTAAATTTCACATCATTTGAAAGCCAGTGCAACAGAGACAGCTGGAAGGCTGCAGTCCTAAACATACTTGGAAGTCAGTCACACTGAATTCAGTGGATTTACTTCTGAGTAGCATGGTGTAGTGGCCTGAGCATTGGGCTGTGGCTCTGGAGACCAGGATTCAGATCCCCAGTCAGCCATGGAGCCCCACTTGGTGAACTTGGAGAAGTCACATTCTCTCAGCGGCAGAGGAAGGCAAAGACAAACCCCCTCCAAAAAAACAAAAAAACAGAAACATTGCCACGAAATCTCCATTATAGGTTTACCTTAGAGTCACCATAAGTTGGACACCATTTGAAGGCACCCAACGACAAGAAATATTACATGAATGTAAAGCAAGATTTTTAAAAGTCACTTTTTTTTTTTTTGCAGTTGTATACATAACTCCAAGAAGTCAATGGGCTAAATTCAAACTTTGTCATGCCTAGCGTAGACCCATTGCAATCCAAGGGACTTCAATTAGTCATGACTAAATTGTGTCTGAATTATGTATTTTGATGACATTAATCCAAGCACAATTAAGCCTGGATCCAATCCAGTGACTCCTTACCTCACTCCACCATTTTGTTCAACAAGAAGTTGGATCAGAAGGGAAGGAAATGGAAGCAGTTCTAGTGTGTGTGTGTGTGTGTGTGTTAATAATCTGTCCAAACAGAATATAAACTTCTTCAATATTGGATACATTCCTCCACATTATGGATCTTAATAATCACCTTCCCCCCTATGAATCTGGGTTCCAGGTCCACCTCTACCAGTGGCATAGTGGTTGAGGGTGGAAGGCTGGCTCTGTTCTGTTACGGCACTCTCCTCTGGAACATCCTCCCACAGGTACTATAATTTTGAAAAGAACGGCAAAAGTAGCACCATTCCAACAGGCTTCTGCAGGATACTGTTTTGAAAATAGCTTTCCTCCTCTGCTTTTTAAAGTTGTACTGTCTGGCAGGTTGGTTGGTGTGCCGCACTAGTGGTTTCACTTTTTCCAGAGCCACACAGTGGTGGCAAGGCAGGGTGGCAATACACTGGGCCCCAGCAACCTGTTTCTCCGGTGCCTTTGCTCAGTCACAACAACTGTTCCCGGAACCTTTTTCCTCCTGCCATTGCGTTTGTCAGCATAGTTACTGTGGATTAGAGCACCAGTAGGATTCTGCCCTGTTTTTCTGTTTGCCCTTTTATTGTTATTTTTCCTGTTTGTTTTGTTTAGTGTTGTCCCTCTCTCAACTGCCTTGATTATTTCATAGACAGGTAAGAATACTAGGAATTCTAGGGGTGACGTTGATGCTGATGATGACAGAGACAATGATGGTGGTGATGATGATTTATTAAAAACAGTACACTACAGTAGGAAGATAATGTCTGGAGAGGACATGTAACTTAACTGAGAAAATTGTCTGTTGCAGAGAGAGACTTTCCCAGCTGAACTAATGTTTTTGAAAAAATTACCAATATGATTAAACTGAATCACTGAGTTGGCCAGAGGGAGCAAGAACAGGAAGTGGGGCTGAGTGAATGAGTGAGTGAGTGAGTGTTGCATCTGTATCGTTTTTAGAGGACAGTTGAGTTAAGTAATGAAGGGAACTTGGTTCCCCTGAAGACCGATAATTAATTGGTTAATTGAAATCTTAAATAATGTTAGGGCTTTCAGAGGCTAATTAAATTATTAAACGTTTAATCAAGGCTGCACAGAATTAGTGTTTATAAAATGTAAGAAAGCACTGTGCACTTAGAACTCATTGTGCACAGGCCACAAGGGTTTAATTCTAAGTTGTCTTCAGAAATGATCATTTAATGACAAGCACTGTTCTGGCTACCCTGGTATTGGAAGCCTAACACTGACTGGACATTATCAGAAAATCAGAAAATTATCAAAATTGAGGCTTAAATAGAAGATGATAAAGGTTAAAAAAGGGGGAAGAGAAGGGGGGGAAAACTTACCACTGAATATATTTTAGACAAGATTGTGATAAAGAAACTATTCAAGGTTTGAAAGATAAGAAATACAAATAAAGTTATAACAGAATTAAGAATCACTCTGTAACAAGAAGATAATATGAACTACATTATTATGGTACAACTAAAATTTTTACATGTTCAATTAGTGGTAGGGTCTTAGTGAATACATAAATACAGTCAGCTCTCCACATTTGCAGGTTTCACTTTTGTGGATTTGATTATTCATGGATTATATGCTGTCACCTCTACTGCCTCGCTAGGCCATTTTTAATAGGGACTGCAAGCCTTGTGAGACTGAGAAACTGCGAATGAGGCTTGTAAGTCCCTACTAAAAATGGTGTGGGGCAGCAGTGGAGGTGGCTGTCAGCCCCACCAGCCCCCCACTTCTACTTTGTGATGGAACCCTGATGCCTCAAAAGAATCCACAGCGAGTTGAATATGTTGGGCTGAATATGGTGATTGTACTTTTTTGTGTGTTAAATGCATTTTTTCCACTTTCACAGGGGTCCTGTGCCCTGACCCTAATGAATGTGGAGGGAGGACTGTGTACATATTTGACTGGAGGTATATTCATATATATATATATTGGCTGGTCTCAGCAAGATGACACTTCCCTGTCAGCACTCTGTGTAAGCTCTGAGGAGCTGTTTCGTACCAACCCTGACAGATATATAATAGAGCGTCAATTCCTTCGTGAGTAGGAAGTTGTAGGAGGGTTTTTTCCCTCTTATTGTTATTTATACACTTGTTATTTCTACACTATATATCAAATTATGATGTAAAATGGATGTGTGTGTATATGTAATTGATTGGTTTCAAGGATCTAACGTGATATTACTAACTTTTTCATATTAATTTTTGTTAATTTAAAATAATCTTTAATAAAAATATTACATTAGAAATCATTGTATAGTTTATCATATCTCACTTTTTAATTATCTGTGTATACAAAGCTATATGGGTTAAGTGGATGAGAAGAGTCCTCTTGGTAACCGAAGAAGATGCAAAGAATCTGTAGACCACCAGAAAATGATCAGCAAGAGCTGATTTCAAATCACTTCCCAAGAAAACTAACAATAAGAAGACCTTAACATGAACTTGAAAGTATATGACAACTCCATATGGCTATAGTAGGAGCAGAACTGATTAATTGTTTTTGAAAATCTGTTTCCACCAATGTACATTATGCTATGCTAAAGCCATACGGACAAGCCCAAGACATTTTGCCACTTGAAGTGAAGGACAAGATGGTAGCCCCATCCCTTCCTGATTCATAGAAGATGAAGGAAATTTCAATTGCCAGTCCATTCACCTTCTGTCCAGTGAACAGCAGTGGGCAACATGTTCCTTCACCCCTGAGAGCAACAAGTTACCTGCGTTACCTGAGGTAGTGAATGGGAAAGAGACACTAGTATGGCTTTTCTTGGGTTAACTTAGAAAAATTCATTGCGTGCCTCTAGAATTGTGTGCTTTGGTTTGAAGGACTTTCTTCCAACAAAGCAAGCTGATACAGTTAAGAGTTGCCCTCAGCATGTTTTTTTTTCTCCTAGCATGTTTTTTTTTCTCCCTGACATGTAAAGATTAAAGGCCTTCTGATAGCAAGGAGTCTGCAGAAGGCCTGTTTTGATGCCCAGCCTAGGAAGATAATGTAAACATCTGATCAGGAATGTTAGTTGAATGGAATGTTACCGCAGCACATGGTAATGTAAGGTGACCTGGCGTCTTCTGTATTAGAATATACAAATGCTGGACTCAGGACCCCGTTCTGTTCAGACTTTGATGTGTGGAAGTTTGGAACAGAAATGCATTTCTTTCAATAAAATTGGATCCTTGATTCTTGATTCAGCATGGCCTTCTAATTATTTCTGGAGTTACTGGGGAGAGAAGCTCATTTGCACTGGTTGTCTCATTCTGCCTAATAGGCTAGCCTTGATAGCATGGTTTACAAATCATAGCAATAATTTTGACCTAATTGGCATACTTCAGGAATCCTTGAGAGTTCACAGTTGAGTGGGAGTTGAGTAGGATAGGAACTGAGGTGGAGTGGGTGAGTTCACTATGTTGCAGCAAAATCCACAAGCTATTTATAAAATGAGATTATGCGTATATAACCACCTCTAGCATTATATTTTTTTAATTGCTCCTCTCCTTTCTGTGGCTAATTATGTGAGATACACAAAAGCAGATTAAGTTGAATTGATTGCTTTAAAGCAGTCTTTCCTCAGTCTGACATCTTCTAAGTGTGTCGAACCACAACTTCCATAAGTGGAGAAGTAATGAGATTGTGGTGCTACAGATCTGGAGTGTGCCAGGTTGTGGGGAGAAGGCTACATAAAAGAAACCAAAGAAATTCTGCATTGAGAGGAAGGAACCAGGAGCAGAGAACTTGCAGAATTAGCTCTTTAAGGATTCACCCCTGATCCTGCTGGCAACTTCTGCACTTCAAAAGGAGTTCATCTGCATACCCTTAACTGTTGTGTGAGTTAGTCCAGAAATATGGTTTCCAAAATTGTTGTTCAGATTGTCAGTTTGGAACAAAGTTTGGGAAAAAAAACTAAGGAAACAATTCCTTGTACCTGATGCAGAATAGATCATACTGGAAATTTTAATATTCCTGTTGCCAGTAATTAGTTTAAGAACTTAGATGTAGACTCACTGAACACTTTCTAAAAATTAAACCAGGGAATCAGTGGGGCTGTTTCTTGCATTTCAATGATAAATCAATGTATGTTCGACAGCCATAAATCACATTTCTTTTTAACTAACTGTGACATAAATAATTCACAATGAATTATATATTCAGTTCTCTGCATCATGACAATGCCGTAAATCAAGACTGTATCAGTGTATTCTTTTATTTAATGTTTGGTGATCTAAGTTGCTTTTGTGTTCCTCACATGGTTTTTAGAAAATTGCATATGTTATAGATATTTTGATTATTTACCTAATAGATTTTATAGCTTTCCATTCTGCCATGTAGGTTTTTAGAGCAGCCCCCCCCCCAAAAAAAATCCTGACTAAATTTGTTCTAAACTCCAGCAGAAATAGGCTTCCATGTGCAGATTTTGTACAGTAGAAAAAGCAATCCTAGATTTTCTCTTCCTGTCCTGAAGTTTGGTTGGGATCTTATTGCCATGGCCTCAGAAGTGGGACAACTATATCCCCTCCCTGCAAGCACTCACCATACCCCAAGTCTAAGAACAGTGGCAAATTCAAAGTGAGTCTTGCTGCAGGAAAATACAGGTAGCAATACCTATAAATAACCACGAGACGTTATGGCTATATACGTTACCTCTGGGATCAGAGGCAGCTAACCTCTGAATACAAGTTGTGCAACAGTGACGGAAGAGAACTGCTTCTGGGCTTCTGAAAGTGAAGTACCTTGTTGGCAACTGTAAACTGAGGCACAGAATTTGGACTAGTCAGATCTTGGATCTCACCAGGCAGAGCTCCTCGTACATTTACGGAGGCCATCTATTTTATCTCTGTTAGGATGAGCAGTTCTCTTTATACGTGCTGGCAGCATTTTCAACACCAAAATGCCACATTGATTGCAAAAACAAACTGAGACACCATGGTAGATCCAATGACCATTGTGCAGATATTGACCTCAAAGAGGGATTTGAGATCTAAAGGACTTATAGCTCCCGAAGGACTTTCAAGATTCATCACTACCATACTCAGGAGATCCACATAGGTACTTGTGTTGTGGCAAGGTACAGACAGGCTGGCTGTCAGTGCATGAAGTGGCATCTGAGAGTAGAGCAGCTGCTCTTGGCACCGTTCTTGCTGGGACTGCACGTTCTTAAGCCTAAAGCAAGGAAGAGAGGATCTGGCTGTATAGACTTAGTTACCGTTTTAGTTTCTGGGATCTCTAGTTCACCCTAAATGATGCCTCTCAAGGATGTTTGTAAGCAGGGCTCTCCTGGTTTTGGGCCCAGCAACTTCCATTCAACAATATATTGTCTAAGACTATGGAGGATCTATCTAACTGTCATGGCTGATTTACAGGAAAGCATGGACAAAGATAGGGTTGAATGGATAGTAAGAGCTTTAGTTAGTTGGAACTGAGGATGGGAACACTATAAGAGGGTGAGATGGAGATTTGTAGGTCCCCAGGGCCATCCCTGACATTAGAATGAGGCAGCTGCCTCAGGTGACTGATTTTTTTTTTCCTCACAGAAAGACATCAAATGCTAAGTACTTCATTTGCATTTATTATATTTTGGCTACCTGAAATGTGGAGAGGTTCTTGTGCACTGTCCTGCCTCATGTGCCAAAATAATTTGCCTGTACTATGGTCCTTGACATAGATGAGTGAATGAAGGGCAGCATTTATTACATGTTTATAAAGAACACTTTTAAACTGAGTTATTGGAGGAGAGGGGTAGACAGTATTCTTGAGGGCAGGAGTTTTTCAAGTGCTGGAGATAATAGCCTGAATCTTATAGGGAGAACAGGGCAAACAGTACAGAAACCCAACAGTGGGAGGGAAAGAAACTTAAATAAGCAACTGGGATAGTGACCCATTGTCAGGAACTGAATTCACACACACAAATATAACAGTGCATAAACACTATTTATTAGGAGCGTGGTACATAGTACGGGACTTCAGTGAGTGAACTGGAGGCAATTAGCAACATTCAAAACATAAAAGGCAAAGTGTTTCTCATCCCACCCGCAAGAGACCTTGAAGTTCTGGTTCAGCCTAGCAGCACTTATCACTACGTTCCTAGCTTTGTTTATCTAACAGTTTCTGGTTCTCATACCTTGTTACAGTGAGCTGCTACTTATCTCCTACTACATGTCCCATAACTAAAATATGGAGGGCTACTCGACACCCATGGTCTCAGATGCCTTTACACTAATGTACAGAGCATAGCAAATAAACAGGATGAACTTGAACTCATAGCACAGCAAGGAAAATGTGATATGATAGGCATCACTGAAACCTGGTAGGGTGAATCTTGCGATTGGAATGAGTCTCATGATTGGAATGTAACAATCGAGGGGTATAAAGTATTTCAGAGAAACAGACCCAATAGGAAAGGAGAAGGAGGAGGAGTACATGTCAGGGACATTTACTCCTGTAAAGAGGTCTGTGACTTTCATAGTCCAGAATGTGAAAGAAAGAACAAGGAGAATAGCTATTTTAGATCTGATCCTAACCAACAATGAGGGCCTAGTTAATGGGAGTGGAGGTGGCAGGATCCTTAGGTGGAAATGACCATATTCTCCTGGAGTTGATTATACAGCAGAAAGAGGATGCCAAACATAGTCAAACACACATGCTAACTTTAAGGAAGCTGATTTCAGTAAACTTAGGGAAATACTGGGAGTGATCCCATGGTCAGGAATGCTAAAGGAGAAAGGAGTTCAAGATGGATTGGAGTTGCTTAAAAGTGAGATGCCTTCAAGCAATTCCAACGAGGAGGAAAAATGGGAGATATCTAAAGAATCTGGAATGGATGTCTAAAGAAATTTCAATGGAGCTAAGATTTAAAAGGGAAACAGAAAAGGGGAAAATCAATAAAGAGGAATTCAAGCAAATAGCCACCGAATGTAGAGAGAAAGTCAAAAAAGCTAAAGTACAGACTGAACTCAAGCTTGCTAGAGAGGTTAAAAGAAATAAGAAGGGCTTTTTTGGTTTATGTACATAGTAAAAAGAAGAACAAGGAAATGGTAGGGTCTCTGCATAGAGAAGATGGTGAAATGCTAACGGAGGGCAGAGAAAAGGCAGAACTACTCAACACCTACTTTACCTTGGTCTTCTCCTAAAAGGAAAACAGTCCTCTACCTGGGGAAGATGGAGCAGGTGAAGTGGTAGGGGAAACACAGCACAGCATGAGTAAAGAGTTAGTACAGGAACACCTGGCTACTCTAAATGAATTCCAGTCTCCAGGACCAGATGAACTGCTGCATCCCGGCAGATGTAATCTCAGAACTACTGGCAATAATCTTTGAGAATTCCTAGAGAAAAGCTGAAATCCCAGCAGATTGGAGGAAGACAATATTGTCCACATCTTAAAAAGGGAAAAAAAGAAGGCCCAAACAATTACTGTCCAGTCAGACTGACATCAATACCAGGAAAGATTCTAGAGCAGACCGTTAAACAGACCGTCTGTAAACACTTAGAAAAGAATGCCATGTTTACTAAAAGTCAAGATGTGCTTCTCAAAAACAAGTCATGCCAGTTTACTTCTCTCTCTCTCTCTCTCTCTCTCCCAATCTTTGATAGAGTTACAGGCTTGGTAGATGAAGAAAATGTTGTGGATGTAACATGCATTGATTTTAGTAAAGCCTTTGACAAAATCCCCCATGATATTCTTGCAAACCAGCTAGTAAAACGTAGGATTGACAATGCTAGTCTTAGGTGGATTTGTAATTGGTTGACTGACCAAACCCAAAGGTCCTCTTCATCCTGGAGAGGAGTGATTAGTAGAGTGCCATAGGATTCTGTCCTGGGCCCGGTGCTATTTGAATCTTAAACAATGATTTGGATGAAGGAATAGAGGGAATTCTTGTCAAATTTGCAGATGACACCAAGTTAAGAGGGGTAGCTAACACCCTAGAGGACAAGATCAGAATTCAAAATGACCATAACAGATTAGAGAGCTGCTCCAAAACCAACAAAATGAGTTTCAACAGTGAGAATTGTACTAAATGTAGGCAGAAAAAATGAAATGTACAGATATAAGATGGGTGACACCTGGCTTGACCATGGTACATGCAAAAGGGATCTAGGAGTCTTAGTAGACTACAAGCTGAACATGAGTCAGCAGTGTGATGTGGCAGCTAAAAAAGCCAATGTAGTTCTAGACTGTAGCAATAGGAGTGTAGTGTCTAGGTCAAGGGAAGTGCTAGTACCATTCTATTCTGCTTTGGTCAGGACTCACCTGGAATACTATGTTGAGTTCTGGGCAGCACAGTTCAGGGAGGAAATTGACAAGCTGGATTGTGTCCAGAGGAGGGTACCAAAATGGTAAGAGGCATGGAAACCATGCAATATGAGGAGAGGCTTAGGGAGATGAGTATGTTTAGCCTGGAGAAGAGAAGACGAAAAGAATATAAGATAGCCTTTTTAAGTATTTGAAGGGATGTCATATGGAAGGTGGAGCAAGCCTGTTTTTTGCTGCTCCAGAGACTAGGGCACAGAGCAATGTGTCTTCAGGAAAAGAGATTCCATCTAAACATTAGGAAGAAATTCTTGACAGTAAGAGTAGTTTGACAGTAGAATATGCTGTCTTGTAGTGTGGTCGATTCTCCTCCTTTGGAGGTTTTTAAACAGAGACTGGATAACCATCTGTTGGGAATGCTTTCATTGTATATTTCTGCATGACAGGGGGTTGGACTTGGTTGCCCTTGTGTCCTCTTCTAGCTCTATGATTCTATGACCAGGTGCTTTTTAAAAACCTTCTTTTAAAACCTGAAACTCAAAAAAGTGATTTTTGCAGGGGTTTTTTTGATAATACTTATTGTAACATAATATGACTTCTATGTTAGCAACTTAAAATACATTTTTTGTGGTACATAGATTATGTATTCATAATCATGAAAGTACAGAGGTATATGAACAGTAAGTGAGGGTGTTTTTTTTTTTGAGAAAACATGTTAATCCCAATTAAATTAGAAAATAGCGATGTCTTAGAGATGTATAGGCTACTTAAGGGTTCAAGTAATAAAAGGATATCAAAAATATTGTTACTTAGTGTCAAGGCATGCTTTTAAAAACAAGATCAAAGGTACTGTGCTGCCGATGCTTTTTTAAAAAAAATGCATTGACTTTATAGTTCTTACATGGATAAATCAGACACATTTCTTCAGAAGGCTTATTTTGTTATCTCCTGAAATAATGAAAAAGCTACTGAAACCCCAATATGCATTTTAAAATCCAGTAATAAAATAAGTAATATAGCTGAGGAATGCAAACTGATATTGGTTGTGACATTCTATTTGCTTTATGTCGAACTTTATCACATGATGCATTATTCACAAGGTAAATGCAAACTTCTTTATTAGGTCTTAATCAAATGCATTTTATCATAAGTGTCAATTCAATCCTTTGCCACTGAATTTCTATTTCAAAATACTGAGCTCTTTTTAGGCTACCAAGTAGAATGGTTAGGAATAGCTGATCTAGTACTGCTGATTTTTGAATTAGTTAGATAGTAGGTCAAATTAATTTTATATTGTTTTAAGCACAAGTTGAATTTATCCATTTCTCCCCTCCTTACTGTGTTAATATTTTACCTAATCCTATTAAGAAACTTTAGTCAAAATTGGCACTCAGAAGAGAGGACTGTCAATGCAACTAATGCATTTCTCTGCTCCCCATGCCCTTTATTTACGAGCAGGAGTGACTTAATGGCTCATTTCTGCCTAAAGCAAGACACTGTGTATGCAAATATGAAACTGAGGGATTGTACGACCGTCTCATGGTGCATAACTTGTGTATTTCTGTTCCCTGTCCTCATGAGCTTTCTAAAGTGAGAATGGGGAGGCAGGAATCAATCCAAAACTGCTGCTTTCTTCACTGCCCTTGGAGTGATGCCAGGAACAGGGATATGATCATTGGAGGAACAGTATTTCTCTGTATGAGCCCACCAGAAGTCTGAAATCTTTGGGGGTAAAGTCCTTCTCTCAGTCCCACCATTTTCCCAGGCACATATGGTGGAAAAAAGGGAGATGGCCTTCCAGGTGGTTGCTCCCAAACTTTGGAACTCCTCGCCTAGGGAGGCTAGTGTGGGCTGTCTTCTTTCCCTCTTCTTCTGGTACGTAAAAACTTTCCTATTCCAATGGTAATTTAAGAATTGACTGCACTGAGCTTTTAATAATGTGTGTATCTGTGCATATATATCTGGATTTTAAATAAATATTAATGGTTTTAATTCTATGGACTATGTTATTGCCTCTAAAAATAATGTTAATCTATTTTTAAACTGATTTTAATGTTTTATTTTTTTAATATTCTGTAAGCCATGTTGAGTTCCAGTACTCGGAAAAAGGCAGGAGATAAATGGATAAAAACCTCCTCCTCCTTCACCCCTTCCCTGTTCCTGACCGTCATGTGGGAAAAATCTGAATGCTTGAGCCAAAGTCTTCCGTTCTCCCCTTCACTAAAACCCCATACAATTAGTGAATATCATAGGAAGAAAATGCAGTTAGTGCAGGTATCTCTAATTGTTCAGCCTTTAAAATCTCATGAGCCCTGTTCTGGTCAGAACAAGGCAATACTTAACACATCACACAAAAAGAATAGAAAAGGGAAAAAGAGGTAAAAAAAAAATACTCCAACCATCTGTTTTCCCCAGTCTAGTCATTTTGATTTCTTTATATAACCTATGTGAACTCCAGGCAAAAGAGAAAAGCCAATTGAATGGGGGTTGCTGGTTGGAGTGCATAATTTTAGGAGGAGTGGCTTCAGATAATCTTGGTCAATATGATCTTTCCATGTTATAAGAACTTCTTGAATGGGTTCATACATTGGATTAGTAGTAAGAGTGGCTCACAGGCAGTAAGATGTTTTTTGACTTGAATACTATCTTATTAGGAGATGGATGGTGTAGCTTAAGGGTACACATCAATTTAAATCCAATCAAGAATATAAAAGTTTTGCAGTATCATTGGACTAATGCACACATCCATTTCTTTGCTGATGAAGCAGGAAGAAGTCAAAGGTTTCTACATTAATAACATACTTGGGTCTTTATGCTACAACTCTATGAAGTGCCTTTTCTTGTAGTTGAAAGTTACTACTTGTGCTGTGCCAAATGTTCTTTGGGTTGAAAGATGTGATTTTAAGAAGTTGAAATCCTCTTTGGAGGGAACAAGTCTTTAATTGTACTTTCTCAGCTTGCTCACAACTGTTCACAGCGACTGTTTTTCCCCATGAACATACCCTCATTTTTTGATGTGGCTGCTGTGTTGGCAAATATAGCTTTTGGGTAGTTTAATGAACAGCAAATGAAGCACATTAGAATGAAAACATTGCTGCCTGTATTAGTTGCCGCCATGAAACTAGCTACTCAGGGATCACAGGGTAGATTGAATAGTTTTACAACTCTTTCTCCATGGTCCCTGGAAAACAGCTGAAACGAGGGACCTTTTCATTCTGATTAAGCTTTTTATGAAATTAACCCCTTTCCATTTTGGCTCAGCACTATCTACCACCCCTGAAATATTGTTTCTGAATAAGTATACAGTCATCCCTCCACATTCTCTAGGGTTAGGGGCACAGGACCCCCGTGAATATGGAAAAACCATGAATAACTCTAGACCCTCCCAAACCATATTTCACACAAAAAAAAGTATGATCACCATATTCAACTTACCATGGATTCCTTTGAGGCATCAGGGTTCCTTCACAAGGCAGAAGTGGGTAGCTGGTGGGGCTGAGTGCCCGTCCACTCCCACACCATTTTTAAGAGGGACTTACAAGCCTTGTTCACAGTTCCTCAGTCTCATGAGGCTTGCAGTCCCTATTAAAAATGGCATAGGAAGCAGGAGAGGTGACAGCAAATAATCCATGAAGAATCAAATCCAAAAAGTGAAACCTGCAAATGTGGATGGCTGACTGTATTTCAGAACAGAAACAACTGGGACAGTTGTCTGGAGGATGCTTTACTTTTTGGGTGCTATTTTTTCTTCTGAGACGTTCTTCCAACTGCATTTCACATCCAAGGATTCCAAATGTGTGTTCGTACAATAAATGGGGGTCCAGAATACTATGTGGGAGAGAAAGCAGCTACAGGGAATTTTCAGAGGGAAAAATTGACATTGGAGGGCTTAAACTAAGCTCCACTTCCACTTCCATTCTGAATGGAAAGAATGTTTGAAAGTATTTGAAAAATTATTGAAAAACATGTTTCTTGAGTGGTGGGAGATCATAACAAGGAAGATTCTTGTCTGATGTAAATCTTAGCAGTTTAAGACTTCTTCTGCATGAAAATTCATAGATGCTTTTTGTACAGAAATTTACATGCAGAAGTACAATTTTCCTGCACAGAAAAATGCTATTTTAAGTGCAACCACCTTGGATTCCTTTAGGGAAAAAGGCGGGAGATATGTTCAATAAATAAGTAAATAAACAAATAAACTCTGTGTATGAATTTTGTGCAGAATAAGTCCCAAACTGTGCATGGTCTTCATAAACTGCAGTTTTTGATGATATTTTTGCTGAAGGAGGAGAATTGCTAAAATTACTTACTCCTTCCTTCAGTAATGAAATTGGCAAAGAATTATATCGCTACCTTCCACATCTTCCTTAACATAAACACATCCTACCTTGTGCTTTGCAACAGGAAAAAAAGAAGTTTGCTTATATAATACCTACAATATAACAGTACAGATAAATTTGCAGGGATATAGTTCTAAAAGGTGAGGAATACCTTACATTGTTCTGAAACGTCTTTTCAGCATATAATAGTCTTTTCTGTCTTTAAGAATTGTATCCAGTGGGTGTTCGAACAGAGGGCAATTTGTGCATCCAGACTTTTGCTTCCCTCAATGCAGCTTGTCGGAGTCTCTCTCCATGGAGTCAGGGCCTCCTCCTCAACTATGGCATCATGTCTCAGCTAGGACTGTACAATGGGGGGATTTTTTCTCACAGCTTACTGGTGCAAGATCTCTCTGCCTAATTTTGGCTGCTTTCCCCCTTATGTATGTATGTATGTAGATATGTATGTGATACAACCCTTACAATTCAATAGGAACTGCCAACGTTCTGGAAAGGGAGTTCAGGGGCTCCAGGAGGGAGAAAGGAAGGGAAAGATGCATTAGGTGAGCTATCTTCCACATGCAGCACCATAGGATTCAGGTCTTAGATACAGCAGGTTATGGAGAAGTTTGTAGTTTTTGCTTCATACCTTTTCTCTTAAATGCAACAGCAGGCTTATTTCTTACAAGCCTTGTGGTCACCTTTAAGATTAAAGTGGGGAAATCTTCCAAAGATATACTGTGACACAGAGCTTAATCATCTTAACAGTTGAATCTTTTTGGTCAAGCTGTGTATTCCAAAGGATGGAATGTAGTGCCTAACCTACACCAAGGGATTTCCCTTTTTGTTTTTGGTACAGAAGTGGAAAGCTGAAATGGAGACATTTTTAAAGTATTAGCTGAAGCTATTTCTAGTATGTTAGCTTTGTAATTACAGTTCTCATTGAACCTAAATATCGCATATCTGAAGTATGAATAAATATGAATTTTAACTTACCGCAGGAAGATAAGTTGGGTGTATAGTTTAAGGAGCTTGATATAAGGGTGGAATTTTTAATAAATCCTTCAACATTATTCTGTGTAGCTCTGCTCTAAAGTAAAAGTGGGAGAACTTTGGATCCACAATGTATTTGCAGACCCTGATTCCCCTTCCAGATCCTCACCCCTGCCTCCTTCATAGCCTTGCAAAAAATAATAAAATAAAATAATGAAATTCATCCAGTAGATAAAAATATCACTAAACATCAAGAAGAATCATAAAAATATGGTTATTTGGGTGCATTCACCCTAAACCATGCGCATTGTTTCCCAAACACACATACAGAGAGAGGGAGAGAGAGAGAGAGAGCTAAAAAGATCAGCCAATTTTTAGCTGATATTGAAACCAGAAGTAATGTCATGTTGCTTCTGTTTCTGGCATGGTCCAACTTTTTTATTTCATTCAGATCATAAGTGAAGTCATCGATATGAACCCAGACAACATGAGCTATGTGACCTGTTTTACAGGAGACAGTTCTCTGAAGGAGACTTCTGCTTGAAAGCCTGTGTAAAGTTCAGTTTAAGAATAAAGAAGTGTGGCAATGGAGAAAAGAGGCGTTAGCAGCCTAATTGCTGGCTGAGCAGACCACTATTTTTGGTTTGGTCGCCATCTGATTACAGTTTTTCCCACTATGATGAGATGTTTGTTCATTTGCTTGTTTGTTTTTGTTTAAATGATAACAGAGTCTGGTGGTACCTTAAGGTCAAATAAATATATATTGTAGCAGGAGATTTCATAGACAATAGCCCACTTCACATAATGGGCTATGGTCTGTGAAACTCATGTTATCAATAATTTAGTAAGTCTTAATACATGATTTTTTTTTGTTTTTGCTGCAGCTGGCTGACATGTTTATCCCTTTGGAATATAGACTTCCTAAATTTATATCTATTTCTATCAATTAGCACATGCAAATTTCATGCATATCCTCTTCTGCATTCTTATTTGATAATAAGCAAATTGTTGATTGCCATTGGAAATAACTCTACTGCTCACCTAAAATTGTTCATATACCTCCAAGGGGGACTCATCCACCCTTCCATTCTGTCACATTAACTTCCTAGCTGTGGTGGAGATTTGCTCATGTTAAATGGGAGACCACTTGGAAGCTACTTCCAAAATGGGTCCAGGGACAACTTTTTCTTTCACCAGCCTCCATCTTCCTTATGACTTCTATTCAGGAAAGTTTCTATACCTTACAGAGCTATGTTCTTTTTTTCTTTTTCTTTTTTTTTTAAGCATACTAGGGAGCAGAGTTGGTAAGGCAGGCTTATCTATTCTTCTCCTTTTGCATTTCATGCATGCTCAGGAAGGAATTCTGGAGGATGCTGCTGTTTACCTTGTCTGTTGTAGGTAGACTCATACAGCTGCAGTAGGATTGGCTAGAGCAGGATCCTGCTTTTCCTGAGCTTAAGCTTTGTTGCATTGTTTACTAGATATATATGCTGCTGCTGTTACCCTGAAATTCTGGGGGTCCCCGAGGGACACCTTGATATGCTCCAAGTAATGGGGAAAGTAAACTCAACAGGGCACAAGTAATAGCAATGCGAGAGGCAGGGTAACCTAGCGAGATCTTTTACCCGGTTTTTACG
Organism: Cyclura pinguis; assembly: GCA_030412105.1. Classification (NCBI taxonomy): domain Eukaryota; kingdom Metazoa; phylum Chordata; class Lepidosauria; order Squamata; family Iguanidae; genus Cyclura; species Cyclura pinguis. The sequence continues at coordinate 172,666,529 of CM059599.1, forward strand.
GGGTCAGGCCCAGCCAGAAATCACACAGAAAGGTCCAATGAATGACTTTATTAAACATAAGTATCAGGCGTCAATGCATACACTCACACACACATCCAAGGGCTAAAGAAAAATAAAGAGTGGAAATAAGATAGAGGGATTGTTAAAGGATTTGTAGTTATAGCGCTGTAGTTTGTAGTACTGCACCTTTTCCTGAAGTCTTTGGTCCGGGAAAGCAGTGAAAGAAGTGGAACTCAGCGAAAAGACGCTGAGGGGACCACGCGGCTACTGGGAGGGGGAAACGGTCAGTTGGTATGACCGGGAGGTATCCAAAGAACTAGTCAAAAACGGGGACTATTTGTAGGAAAAATTTACCTTGAGGGCAAATCCTCTCCCGGGGAGAACAAAGGGAACAGCATCAGAAAAACAACTTCACACCGGCTTCTTCTTTGATATTAGAAGATAACAAGGTGTTACCCAAGTATCAGGATCTTCCGCTGCTTTGGGTTGCAGTGTGAGTTTATGTAGATGGTCCTTGCTTGATAAGATTTTATTGTTTCCAGTGCCCAACTTTGTGGGAAAACTTTTAATCTCTTTAAATTTGCTCCTTAAAGGCTGAGGACCTTTTGTCCACCGTTGGCTGGCACAGCTTGAGGTCTCCCGTGGCTACGTGATGGGGGAGTTTACTGACCTGACCTGGTTCTTCCAATCGTATGACCGTTGTTGCCTGTGTGCTCATCCGGGTGACCTCTCTGGTGGGTTAGATTAGGTTTTATATCAAAGTTGTAGACCCCGGGACAGGGTTTGCCAAGGGAACAACAGCTGCAGTCTGTGTTTCTCCAGCTCTCCTTGACCATACTCCTGCCACCAGTGCTGCTAAAACAAAAACACCTTCTGGCTAGACAGAGGGTGAAGAAAAGGAGTCTGGGCAGGCATAAAAAGACTTTGTAAAAAGGAGCATCTTTGTTAGAGGCTTTGTTAACTGTGGGATTTCTGTACTAAAAAAGCTAAATATATCACAAACATAATTAATTTTTTGAAAAAATACTGCATTAGGAAATGATAGTTTTTACTATACTTGAACTTGTTCTATTTTAAAAAACTGTGGGTCCAGTTTTAGCCATTTTTCCCAAGAAAGGAACTATTATATTTCCTAGAATGAGACTTTGGAAGCTAAAGTGACTCTCCTGTCTGTCGTATGGAACAGTTTTCCTATCCTCAGTTCAGTGATAATTATAACAGTGTACATTCAAACATATATCCAGAATGCTTAAGATCAGAGAATAAATCCAAAATGGAAATCAAGTCAGAGCTTTCATCCAAGAGTTTCTTCACATGGAAATGAATAGTAATTGTGGAAATACTATATCCTTGTATTCCTAACTTAGATGTTTGTGAATGTGAAAGTCAGTGTAACAACCTTCTGTTGGTATTTCACATGCAGTTCTATTTACATGTGTCTGTTGACTATTCTACAATCCAAATTGGACAATTCGCATGGCTTTTGAGTTGTTTGAAAATGTGTTGGTGACGCTTTTGCACTTTCTTCTTGGTCATCTCTTAGTTTCCAGGCAGATGGTATCTCTAAAGGAAATTGCATGCTAGATTTATAATGCTGCTTCTAGCGTTGTTCCTTAACACCCCTGAAAACATTCTATTCTTGTCTCTTAACTGTCACTCCACCTCTTGGGAATGTGCTGGGTTACCTTGCATTTCCAGAAGCTAATAATTATGCTTCTAATAGCTACTAAAAATTCTTAAACATTATGGGAGAAATATAATTGAAAACTGAAATTGAAAATGCACGAGCACACTTGTGTGCACACACACAGAGAGACGTGGAGTTCTGCAGAAAAATTAATTTTGATTTCCTTCCAACGGCTGCTGACCATGATAAGATTTTCTGATCTTTTTATTTTGTAAGAGTATTGCTAGAAATCATTATCATAAGCAACACTGTAAGGTGAAAAGGATTTATACAAGTCCTGCTGATTTTATGGAAGTAGTTAAACATTCCCTGCCTGTTTGAAAAACCTTCTTTGACTTTATCCTACTTAAGTTGTCTTACTCTGACTGAATAAAATTCTCCTCCACAGAGATAGCCGGCAGTAGGAAATGGCAGTAGTGGAATCCCATGTGCAGCTGTGCTACACAACTATCCAGAGAATGATGGGATGGGGAAAGGCCTATGTGACCAACCCTGCTCATGTGCTTTCAGATTCCTCGTCTATATTTTAGCTCCATGGAATCATACCACAGAGAAGTCACTCCCATATCCTCCGAATATTCTGTCAGCAGAGTAGTTTTACACATTACTGATGAGCGGTTTTGTATGTAAAGTGATGTTTTATGTTTTCATCCTTGGTGGATCCATACTCTTTCAGTAGTCTGCAGTTTCAATAAGGAGACCCTCAGCTAATGTTAAAAATATACTTCAGTGTGCTGGAGTTTGCATCATAGAGCACTAGGTATATACTAATGCTTTTATTTTCTTTTTAAGTTCCTTTTGCTACCGCAAATAAATGTAATTATTTTGTAGGCTTAGTGTGTCATATATTTCCCATGGAATTCTTGGAATAATCACTGGATTTCTTTAGGTGTCTGTTATGCACAAATATATTTTGACATCCCACCCTCTGGCTTTAGCTGATACTGATATAAAAAATATATGCTAAATTTAGTCACTGTGAGGATGTAATAGCCTCACAAATATCTCAATACAAATGGTGGCTCATGTTGAAATTGCGTTTAATCATAAAAGGCTGCATTTGTATTCTGTTATTTTCTCCTATTATACACAAATATTGCATTTATCTTTTCATTTGATTCGGTTCTCTGTTACTCCTGTTGCTTTTTTTCTTTGTATTATTGTTACCACACCACACCAAATAGCTTTCAGATATGAAAAATAAATCGTTACAAAACTCTGCAGGGTTTTGTTTTTGCAGATTAATGCAAGTTGTTATGAGTGTCATTCTTGAGAAATGCAACTCACTGGGGGATGTTATTATTTGCTTTGATCATAGTTACAATGCTGGGAATTTGTGGAGAGATGAAATATATGTAAAATAGTCATAATGTGGAATTATATTTTGTGCTGTTAGGCGGGGCACTCTTTTCTCTTTGCTGGTAGTTTATTGAATTGATAACTTAGCATTGCACAACTAGGCCAACTGAGGATTCTTAAGATGTTATCAGAAAGTACCCAACCTCAGTGCATCCAACCTAATAGCTGTATCTATAATAGCTTTGTAAATTGTATCAAAACCAGATTCTGAAAAGTAACTTTTAATATAAATTAGTTACCATTATAGGGCTTTTTGTTTTTGTTGTTTTTGTTGTTGCACACTTTCGAGTAGTTTCTGACTTATAGTGACCCTAAGGTGACCCTATCATGGGGTTTCCTTGGCAAGATTTGTTCAGAGGGGGATTGCCTTTGCCTTCCTCTGAGGCTGTCTGAAGAGTGTGACTTGCACAAAGTCACCCAGTGGTTTTTTTATAGCCAAGTGGGGATTTGAACCTTGGTTTCCAGAGTTATAGTCCAAAAGTCAAAACATTTGCACACATTGGCTCTCCATTTTTTAGACCTACTTGAAGTCTAACGCCTTTAGTAGCATCAGGATTTTTGTCTTATGCCCTATCCAGCCCTCTTTGGCACTGAAAACCTGCCTTGGAGAACTTAAAAGCCCTCTGGAACAGGATTTAGGGCACATGGGATGGGGGCTGGAGGAGAAAGAAGGATTGTTCCTCTCCGATCCACAGTCATGAAAGCTGCTCCCACGAGGACAGTGATCATGCCACACACTGGCCACAGTTTCAAGTACCCCTTTGTAGTTCTCTTTACATCTACATGTTGAAAAGGCAACATTTTACTTTTTCCTTCCTCAGAAGTAACTAGTTGCATGTTGTTGTGTTGTCAGTACTCTTGTCTGCTGTTCCAGACTGTATCCCTCTCATGCCAGCTACTGTGTCTAATCTACTGAGCAATGTTTTTTTTTCTTTTTCCCTGGTATCCTTGCTACTGATGCCCTCTAATCCATGCTGCCATTTTTAGTATGCAGAATGTTACAGATCCTGCACTTTGGGATAATCAGTATCATCAACATGGATATATGCAAGAATTGATAGTCTGATGGATAGGATCTGCAAGACCCCAGAAGTTGAGAATATTGACTAAATATAGAGGCCTAAACCTGTAAACTAGGAATTACTTACACAAGTAAATGGAACAAAAACAAGTCTTTTTTCTAGGTAACCTTCTTTCCTTTCCATATTGTACCTTGAAACATCACCTCTACAGTTATTTTATTCAGAAGTTTCATATCACATCCAACTTAATTCATATTTTTTCTCAATGACCAAAGATTCAGTGTAGAATTACTCTCTTCATTGTCAATTGTTTGACAGCTATTTAATTGTTCAGATAGCTCATAAGACAGTTAAAAATTGGTGTGTGTGTGTGTGTGTGTGTGGGGTGAAATTAAAGGAGGAATTTCTACTAAAGAATTCCCAGTCTTTATGCTCTGCTGAACTTTTCTTTCTTCTGCATGTACTGTAATCAATGCACAGTCTAATTTCATCATTTGACACTTTCCCACCCAGAGAAGATGATTCCATGCCTCCATAAGGTGATATTCCTTATAAGAACTTCTTTTATAACAAGAAACTGAGAAAACCTGAAGGGTTTCTTTTCCCAAAAGTTAGCTAGGCTATTATATTTGTATATGTACTTGAAATAATTTTGTAATGAGCAAGTGGAAACTAGGGTCCATGCCCTGTTAATTAGTTAACTAAAGGGCCCCTTTGTAGATCTTGTGATATACCTTTTTTTTAGATTGAATGCAGTATGTTTTAGGAAGTTCAGAAAAACATCTCAGTGACGCTAGGTAAACTGTTGTAAATAGCAGCTTGTGGTTTTTGCTAGTTTCAGTTTAATATTTTATTGTTTTGTTATGTTCAAAAAAGAGAAACAGAACAATTAGTTTCTGCCTTACTTCATAATTTCACAATCTCTACCCAAAATTCTTGTACACCATTTGGATAAGCTATAATTCACAATGTACCTTCAAGACAATTATAATTACTTGTTTACTCATTTTGGAGCTATGTTTGAAGCAGATGGGGTGTAGGGAGAGGGGGTAACCATTATTTCCAATGCCTTCAAAAAAGCTTTTAATGAAATGGGTGAGATGCAAGTCGTTTTAATCACTGCGAACATTAAAATAGGTTTCCAGCAGGTATGTTAATGGAGACATACTGTAAAACCTTTCCCCTTCCACAAAACATTTTCCAGTTTAATGATGTGAAAATGTACTGTCTAAAAGGCTAAATTTTGAGAGGTTTTTTTTTTTTGCATGCTGCTTAAAGATAAGGCCTCCTGAAAGCATTAATCTCCCTAGTAATAAACACAAAGCCTTAAAAAGTTTATCAAGAGATTGCAATTAAAGGACACCCACAGAAACATAAGACAGCAAGCAATGAATTTAGACTGCGATGACTGGAGATGGAATAATGTACATATTTTTTGTTTGCTATTGATAGATTTTGCTCAAGCAGTTAGATTATCAAAGGAAGGGCTGCATGCTGTCCTTTTGATCTACTATCTTGCACCAGAAACTAGGTTGGAAATAGTGTGCGTGCTCATTCAGTGGGAAGTATTTGTGAAACATTGTTTAGGATTATTAAATACTGGCGTATATAGCTGGCATTGCCCGGGATTTTATTTTCTCATAGGTAGTACTTGTTAGAAAGATTTGAGATCCCCTGTTTCTAATTCTCCAAGCTGTCTTGTCCAGTATCTGTAACTTTTCCCCATATTCCCCAATCCAATCAGTACTCAGAGTTATTAACATACAGAGGTTGGGTTCCTGAGGGAATATAGTGCCCTCCTCCTTGCTGGTAGGCCTCATCTCCATAGCAGCTGGCCAGGCCCAAGAGCTCTCTGGCTGAGAGTTCTAAAGGTTCCTCCCTAAACTGCAAACCCCAGGATTCCATAGAATCTTCTTAGGCAGCCAATCATCTGAGGTCTTCCCCTGACACAGCCAATTGTATGAGGTCCTCACCTGCCTGACACAGACAAACAAACAAACTTTGACTTTTATATATTACTAGATGTATTCCATCACTCGGTTCTCTCCACCCCAGCAAGGCAAAACATAAATACCAAGGATCTTTCCAAAATGTTATCTTTTCTTCCTCATATTAAGCACTGATAGCACAATTCTACATATATTTGTGTTGTTGTTGTTGTTGTGTGCCTTCAAGTTGTTTTTTGACTTATGCCAACCCTAAGGTGAACCTACCAAGGGTTTTTCTTGGCGTGAGAGTTTTTGACATACCCAGAGTCGCCCACTGGGTTTCCATGGCCACATGGATAATTGAACCCTGGCCTCCAGGGTTATAGTCTAGTGCTCAGACCACTATACCATGCTGACTACATTTGCTCAGGATGAAATCCTGTCCCAAGTGCATTGATGCCCACTTAGTGGGAAAGTATGCCCAGCCTTGCAACTAAGTACGTGCCAAAAATACTCTGACTAACTGTCGGATAGGTTGCACAGCAGCAAAAAATAACAAAACACCCTGCTGAATCACTTCTAACTGCCTTGTTTTGTCATTGATGCATCATTACTGCTATCTTCAGAGGCCATTGGGATATGTGTAAACGGAGATGGTGATCAGGAGCTTGCAAAAGAAGAAGGCAAAGAAAATAAGAAAGCACACACAAAGCAGCTGCATCAGGCTGGAATGTGTCATTGGTAACATTGAGCCTTTAAATCTCTTCTGAGAAGGGTTCCACAGTCAGCCAGATTTTAGTCTTTGCAGATGTCATGGGCACTGATCTAATCAATAGCCAAGATATCATTACTATAGCATGCTTCTGCCTAAACATACTGCAGCCTGCTGAAGAAGAAAGTATGTATATGTCAAAACTTCTGCTCTTCTCATTTTCCTTGATCTTAAAGCAGGGCTGGCCAAGGTGGAACTATCCAGAAGTTGTTGGGCTGCAACTCCCATTATTCCTTACCATTGGCTGTGCTGGCTGTGGCTGATGGGAGTTCCATCCCAACTATATGTCTGGAGGGCCACATGTTGTGCCCACCCCAGTCCTGAAGCATCACTTTGTATCTTTTAGATCATTGGGCCTCTGGTAACGCTAGACTTTACAACATCTTGATGCATAGTTTTTCATTATCAGTCGGATCCAGGAGCTAACCATTTTCCTCAGACCTCTCTTTGATTTTAAATATATAGGGAACACATGAGTGTTTTTTTTAAATTCTGTCTGTCTGTCTGTCTGTCTGTCCTGCTTGCTTGCTTGCTTTCTTGCTGGATTGCTAGAAAATTTCTTCTAAATTGCAACTGAATTGTTGCAATCTAATCGTATTGCGTATGCTCTTTATTAATATATCACTGTATGGCAAATGCTACAGGCCTAAATATGGAAGGAGTTTATAGCCGTGGATATGTATCCATACCTGTGTAATCTTATTGCTCTTGACAACTTCCTCCTGTGGTGAGAAGTAACTTTGCTTAACTGCTGGCTCAACTATTTTCATTATTATGACTGGGTCTTCACACTTTGCCAAGGTGTGATATAGAATACATTTCTTTCAGACAAGATCTGTGCTACATCTTTTGAGGAACGAAACTTTGCCTCCAATTAATGGTCTGTCTCTGCCAGCCTGTTCTAACTGCAGCCCATGGGATAGGGATGGGGCATGTGGGAGACTTCATACTAATGAGAGGGATAGCTACAGGCAAAATGGGAAAAAAATATGTCACAGGCAAAAGGCTGTGGTTTCTGACAGGACATCTCTCCCTGCCAAGTATAGCCAACAGGCAGGGAGGATGTGTCAGCTTGCATTTGTTGGACTGCAGTCCTTGGCTTTCTCTGCACTGTTGGAATGTTCTGGCTCCTGAACCTATACTTTCCTCTTTAGATGACTTTGTCCTTTAAAAATAAGCTACATTTGTATGAATTCATTTAACTTCAGGTGGTGAGTTGCTTATCAAAGCTAGGCAAAAATGATTTCTTTGTTTCTCCCTCTTCTGCCCTTTTGAATCCTTTTTCCTTCCAGGGTGCAGATTCTGGTAAGGAGCAAGGATAGAGCTGGGGCAGTGGTTTCAAATGTTCTGATTGATCACGCTCAGATGTGGGTAGTAACATCTGTCAGTGAGGCAAATTCTGGTGCTGGAGTATGAGAGAAGTCTGTATGCAGTTTGAGTATGATTGCAGTAATGCATAAGTCAGGGATGGGAATCAAGTGTCTCTCCAGATGTAGTTGGACTTAGTTGGACTATGTAGTTGGACTTACAAAGTCCCATAAACTCTAGGCACCACAACCAATGGTGAGGAATGCTGGGAGCTTCTGTCCAAAAGTATTTGGAAGGCTGCCTGATTCCCATTCCTGGTCCATAAGTTTGAAGGGTCTCCAGTGTCCGTTCTGCTCCTGGCATGGATTAGATCAGTTTTCTGCAATTTAGAGCCCTCCAGATACATCCCGTCATCCCCAGACTGTGTGGTCAGTGGCTACAGTGAATAGTTATGCTTCCAGGGAATGATGGGAGTAGCTCTCTAATGTATCTGGAGGTCACATGCCTTGGAAAGCCTGGTTCAGGGAGAAGCATGTGGATGGAAGGCTGACCTTTGAGAAGACTCTCCTGCTTCTGCTGGCACACTGTATCTACTTCTGGAATACATTTGCCACTCTGCCGTCCATGTCCAGTCCCAAGGACTGGGTCGTGTCTCTTTCTCCTAGTATTTCAATTGTTTTGTGGCCTATGGAGTGAGGATCCCACCCACCCCCCGCCATTTCTGTGTTTGTATAATGGAATATGTAATTGCTGATGAAGAAGACAGAGTGGCAGAGTCATGCTGGAAACCCACCTTCCTTTGAATGTCTCAAATCTTTATCACAACTACCCATATCTTTTCAAAGAGGATGGGTAACTTCCAAGTTATTTTGAACTGTTCAGTTCCTAACGTGGAGAGTGGGAGTGGGAATGGGAAGGTACTATCTTGCCCTGACTTGTCCAGCCTAGTCCTGTTGCCTGCTCCTTGCACCTTCCACCACAGATGTAGATGGGGCGGTGGGAAGGGTGGCAGGAGGGAGTTTGTTCTGTGTTTGTGTTGGCTCCTTCATGCAGTATTTAGAACCCCTGGGTCCCGCGTAACATGGAGACCCAACATACCCAAATAGGGCATTCAGTATCTTATTTTTCTGTCCCCAGTTTCTTTGGGTGCAAAAGAGCCACTCTGCATAACAACTAGTTGTTGTAAACACTGGTGAGTCAATTAACAAAATGGCCAGTGGTGTACTGGCTTCCGCTGCTTCCACAGAAATGACAATCTCCCATTCCTCCCTGCTGCCTTTCATGTGGCAGGGAGGAATGGGGGATTGTCATATCTGGGGAAGCAGCGGAACTTGCTCCAGATGCCTGAGAAACTTTCAGGAACATGTTTAAGGTTACAAGAGGACTGCAGCTGGAAAGGAAGGAGTTCTGATTCTGCTATCGTTGGATTCAAAGGCCCAACATCAAGCTTGGGCACAGTGCACTTTATAAAAGAGCTGAAATTATTCTGTAGCCATTAATTAAATGTTATACATTAACAATGATATATAGTTTTAGTCAGCCCTTCCAGGCCTTGAAACTAGTTGTCATAGAATCATAGAATCATAGAAATGTAGAGTTGGAAGAGACCACACGGGCCATCCAGTCCAACCCCCTGCCATGCAGGAACACCCTCAAAGCACTCCCCACAGATCGCCATCCAGCCTTTGCTTAAAAACCTCCAAAGAAGGAGACTCCACCACACTCCGAGGCAGCCTATTCCACTGCCGGACAACCCTGACCGTCAGGAAGTTCTTCCTGAGGTTCAGGTGGAATCTCCTTTCCTGCAGCTTGAATCCATTGCTCCTTGTCCTGGTCTCTGGAGCAGCAGAGAACAAGCCCTCTCCTTCCTCTACATGGCATCCCTTCAAATATTTAAACATGGCTATCATGTCCCCTCTTAACCTTCTCTTCTGCAGACTAAACATACCCAGCTCTCTAAGTCTATCCTCATAGGGCATGTCTTCCAGGCCTCTCACCATTTTGGTCGCCCTGGTCTGGAGCTGCTCCAGCCTGACCATGTCCTTCTTGAATTGGGGTGCCCAGAACTGGACACAGTATTCAAGATGAGGTCTAACCAAAGCAGAGTAGAGTGGTACCAGTACCTCCCTCGATCTAGACACCATACTCCTATTGATGCAGCCGAGAATTGCGTTGGCTTTCTTGGCTGCCGCATCACACTGCGGACTCATGTTCAGCGTGTGGTCTATTAAGACTCCTAGATCCCTTTCACACGTATTGCTATCCAGCCTCGTGTCCCCCATCCTATATTTCTGCATTCCATTTTTTCTACCTAAGTGTAGGACCTTACACTTCTCTCTGTTGAATTTCATTTTGTTAGCTTTGGCCCAGCTCTCCAGTCTATCCAGGTCATTTTGAACTTTGATCCTGTCCTCTGGCGTCTTAGCAACCCCTCCCAATTTGGTGTCATCTGCAAATTTGATGAGCATGCCCTCTATTCCTTCATCCAAGTCGTTGATGAAGATATTGAACAGCACTGGGCCCAGGACAGAACCCTGTCGCACCCCGCTAGTCACTTTTCTCCAGGATGAAAGCAGCCATTCGTGATCACCCTTTGGGTTCGGTCGGTCAACCAATTACAAATCCAACTAACAGTAGCCCTGTCCAGCCTGCATTTTACTAGCTTCTTTGCAAGAATGTCATGGGGAACTTTGTCAGAGGCCTTACTGAAATCGAGAAATGCTACATCCACAGCATTCCCTTCATCTATCAAGCTAGTAACTCTATCATAAAAAGAGATAAGATTAGTCTGGCATGACGTATTTTTGAGAAATCCATGTTGACTTCTCGTGATTACCGCGTTGCTTTCTAAGTGATTAGAAACTGACTGCTTAATGATCTGCTCCAGGCTCTTTCCGGGTACTGACGTCAGGCTGACTGGGCGATAGTTATTTGGGTCCTCTTTTTTTCCCTTCTTGAAGATGGGGACAACATTTGCCCTCTTCCAGTCTGCTGGAACTTCTCCTGTCCTCCAAGATTTCTCAAAGATTATAGCAAGCAGTTCCGAAATGACCTGTGCCAGTTCTTTTAATATCCTAGGATGCAATTCATCTGGCCCTGGAGACTTGAATTCATCCAGTGCGGTCAGGTATTCCTGTACCACCTTTCTACCTATTATGTGCCGCATTTCCTCTGCTTCCTCCCCTGCTCCCCAACCGCCAGGTTGAGTGCTTGTATCCTTCTGGGAAAAAACTGAGGCAAAGAAGGTGTTAAGTAGTTCTGCCTTTTCTCTTCCCACTGTTAGTAATTCGCCATCTTCTCTGCGCAGCGACCCTATCGTTTCCTTCTTTTTCCTTTTGCTACGGACATATTTAAAAAAGCCCTTTTTATTGTTTTGATGTCTCAGGCCAGCCTAAGTTCGTTCTGTGCTTTAGCCTTTCTGACCTCCTCCCTACATCTCCTGGCTACTTGCTTAAATTCTTCTTTGGTGGTTTCCCCCTTCTTCCATTTCCTGTACATGTTTCTCTTAACACTTAGCTCAACTGAGAGTTCTTTAGTCAACCATTCTGGTTTCTTCAGATGCCTTCCATTTTTCCTCCTTATTGGCACAGTTTTAGACTGTGCCTTCAGTATCTCCCTTTTAAGGAACTCCCATGCCTCCTGAACTCCTTTCCCTTTCACTATTCTTGACCACAAAATTCCAGCCAGCAGCTCCCTAAGTTTACAGAAGTCCGCTTTTTTAAAATCTAAGATGAGTGTCTGGCTACACTTATCTTCTCCTTCCCACTGAATGCCAAATTCCAATAGGGCGTGGTCACTCCCCCCTACAGTTGTGTAATTTTGAACTCTGTTTACCTCTGGGAAGCCTGCCAAAAGAAGGGATCCTGGGAGTATCTTGTAGAGTGGTCGTTGCCTGTGTCTAAAGGACTTTATTCAAAGTGTCCAAGGATTTATTTTTGCTCCAAAATGGTGGTGTCTGTGGGAATATTTAGTTAATTTAGCAAATGGAAGAGTACATCTGCATGGCTAGAAACACAAGAACATTTTTCTGTACTTAGAAGCATGCATCACTGCTGCTGTCTCTGTATCTTTATTCTTTATGGTTAGTTTAAACTGTTAGGGTGTGGTAGCAAAATTCTTTAGCAAGGGCAAATAACTGGCTGAACCTCCAGATGTCAAACACATGGAATGAGTTCTTTCCTTCCTCCTTGCAATTAATTGTGGCCTAGAGGAAGTAAGTGTCTCAGTTTCTTATTTTGTTTTGCATTTTTCTTCTTTTAGAAACTCTCGGAGATGTGAGGCATTCAGGGTAGATCACTCTGGCACTGCAAAAGTCACAAAGCTCTTCTTAATTACTAGTCCAACTAACTGTCGTGGGGCTGATTATTAATATGTGTTTTTAAGAAGTTAAGGCTCATAGATTTAAAGACAAATGTGCAGGTTTTACTCATCTTGTAACTTACATTTTAAATTACCTTCCAATGAGCTTAGGTTAGAAGAAAATACTTCAGAAATAACAGTGTGTGCAGTGCCCTGATCTGAGTGTGGGAAAGCAGGTTTTGAATTCCAGCTCACTCATCAAAAACTAGTGGATGACCTTTGGCAAGTCACACACTCTCAGCGTCAGAGGAAGAGAATGGCAAACCTCCTCTGAATACTCTACAAGAACACTCTAGGATAGGGTGCTATAAGTCGGATTCCACCTGAAGGGACGTAACAACCACCACAACAACAAAAAATAGCAGCAGGAGCAACTAAAACAGTTATTTCAGGAATAATGGAGTAACAGACTCATGAGGATTTCAAAATCCAAACAATTCAGGACTGAGTACTAAAAATCATTCAGTTGGTAACATTTAGTAATTTAGATATAAAATTGTGCTCCGATAAGCACTTCCTAAGTTATATGCAATGTATATATCTTGAAGCATAATTTTCTTCACGGCATTTATTTTCTCCATATGGTTGGTTGAATTTAATCCCACATATGCCATTATGTTTTCATGCTTCAGATCAGTTACCTGTGCTTCTAAATATGTTTGATAGATTTTGCCTGTGAAAGTATAATATATTAACTCAGTACAAATGGTTTTGAAGTTATAATGGTTTGTTAATTTCCCCACAGCCAAAGCAGTTCTCATTTAGCATTTTGACAGAGGCTTTGTGCTTTTGGTAGACCTAATCCTTCATTATGGTAATGGCCAAAATATATTTGAAAAAGCGTTCAGTGCAAAGAAAGTGGGAGGGGTACATAAATGGAGGAATGACTTTGTAAAATCAATCTTCATTACCGATACGTGGTAGGTACCATTTTGTTTGTGAGCAAATGGCAGCAGAATAAGAAATGCTGACAGTACGTTGTTGCTGTCACTGCTCCTTCTTGACAAAAACTTCATTGCATACTTCCCTTTGCACTGATTCTTCGTTTTTATTCATAATTTAGAAACAGAAAGCAAACAAACAAAACAAAGACAATTTACTTCTTCACTTTCAGCAGTTAGTTGTTTTAGCTGTAGTCCACAACACGCCCCATACCCAGTTGTGTATGGGAGACTTTTAGCTCCTCTTTTCCTGTGTCTCCCCTCCCATCCCACTAAGGGAAATATTAGACTCTCTGCTCTTCAGAACCCAAGAAACTTCCTCTCTTTAACAAGGTGGGATTTAGATCCTAATGACAGTATTATGGCTTTGCATGAGAAAGAAGTACACACACAAAATTCACAGAGTAGAGGCAGTTGAAGTGACAGGGTATGGTATCTGCAGGGATCTCAGCTATGAAGAGTGACATTTTCCACCAATTTTATACAAAGTTTACAAAAATGTTACAGGAATGCCTAAGAGCTGACAATGTTTTTGAAAGTGAAACAAAGGGTTGTTCTGGGATTTTAGAGCACATGCAAAGCAAATGCTCTCTCTGTTACAACCTCTTCGATGTAAGTCCAGTGCTGTGCTAATGCCTGACTGCTAATGCAAAAACCCTTCCTTCTCTTCTACTTTCATGGAGGGCCTCCATGACAATCAAAAAATACTACTGGAGGTAGGGCTTTGGCCCACCCAGTAGGTTTTTGAGAATGCATAGCTGGCTGCTGGGGGAACTATTGCCTGTCTTCCAGTTCAGCTGATGGAAGCAGTCCTGTCAGCTGAATCTCTAATGGATTTTGCCCCGTGTGTATTTTTGTTCTAGATATGTACAAGGAGGTTCTTGTGAATCTACCAAGGAGATGCTTGTTATAATTCTTTGTGCTACACTGAGAATGCAGCTGCTGACAGAGGTTTGGGACTTCTTTCTCTCAACTCCCAAGTCCCACCCATTAAGAATTAATGGATATCATTTCTCATATTGTATGCTTGAGAAGATAAACTTTGAACAGGATGAGAGTGGAATTGGATAATCCATCTAATCTGTCCTGATAAATGTCATCTTGGAATACATGAAGGGTCCACAGGACTGAAAGCACTTCCATATGTGTGTGTTAGAGAGAGAGGGAGAGATTAAGAAACAATTTATTGAAATAGAGGTCAGCACATCCTGGCCCGCCCCCCCCCCCCGTGTGTGTGTGTGTGTAATTCCTATCCATAGAAAAAGAACCAGCGTGGAATAGTGATTTGAGTGTCGGACCAGGACTTTGGAAGACCAGGGTTCAAATCCCAGTGAGATGCCATGGAAACCCACTGAGCGACCTTGAGCAAGTCTCAGCCTCAGTAGCAAGCCCCACTTGGATAAATCTTGCCAAGGGGCTCCAAAGGTCAGAGTCACCTGGAAAGCACATAACAGCAACTGCATAGCAAACTGGTGGTCAAGGAGGAGGCTAATAGAATGGCTAACCATTCTCTGTGGCTGCTAGCTGTCTGAATGCTAGGACTGAGGGAGGGGAGGGTGTCAAGGAGAAAGGGAAGGAATATTTAGTCAGGCGAAGACCTTCCTGCAGAGTTAACTGGGCACAGCTTGGGCACAGATCCACCACATCAGAACTTTGTTTCTCTTGGCAGAGAAACTGAGAGTGTATTGGAAAGCGGCTGAAAGGAGAGTAATGAGCACTGCTTTGATTGTTTCCCTAAAAGGCACTGCTTGCTGATGGAGTTACAGCAATGTTTTTTGTGTTTCCTTGAGCCAGAGACAATCTACATGCATTCAGCAATCAGACCTTCCATGGCAATGGCCACCATTAACCACTAAGCAGTCCAGCTGTAGTTCATCTGAGGCGGCACAGGTGTTCACAGTAGAGTGAGACAGCAGGCACTCAGGTAGCAATTTTGCTGCACAAAAGGCCAGAAGGGTCACTTAGCCTAGCTCCAGGGCGACAGTCTCAGGAGTTTATTACCACATCAGGAAGTCTTGCCCCAGATTTGGGCAGCATTCAGTGCTTCTGAAAGTGCAACACAGTTTAAAAATAACCTTTCCCTCTCTCTTAAATCATTGACTTGATAGGCACTAAATGTAAGATGAGTAATCTGTGTTCAAGGCTATTGCGTTAGTGACTAGCGGTCCCCATTTCTCAGTGTATCCCCAGTTCAGAAATGCTCCTGGGCTGGGAAGATGTTTTTGTTTGTTCATATTCAGTGTGGATCTCTCTGGCTCTATGTCCCTCCCTCCCATGTGTGTTGGTGTGTTACACAGGAGCCCTTTCCTGTTAACTTGCATTCCCATGATGACAGATGGTGTATATTAAGATTTATCTCCCGTCTCCTACTTCATATGCTAGGTCCAAGGAAGGTTTTATTCCACTTCTCTAGCATTCATTTAGCAGAGCTCTGAAAGAGATGCAGGTGTATTTTGTGTCATGGCATGACTACTAATGTTTGATATCTGAAAGATCTGAAGTTGCTTGATTTATAGTACCTGAGCTGGCTCTTACACTTTGGGAATTAGTTTATTGACCTTGTCACCTCAAAGCTGAAGTTCTCTGTGTGAAGACTCAAAGGCAGGATGTTGATAATTGATCATTTGGTCATCTGTGTACGCCAGTCCATCTGCAGTGTTACAAGAGACCGATTAATATTCCTTGAAAGAAATTAATATTTCTTTATTTTTAAAGACAGTTAAATTTGCTTATTTTTGTAAAAAAATGTAAACTAAACATTATCAGATAACATGTAACATCACCTGTGTGAGTTCTTTCAAATAGAGAAAAACAATAGGCATTACCTTATAATATCTTCCAAATTTAAGTAATTTAATGTATTATATCTTTCCAAAGATCAACATGGAAAGCTGGGATGTGAAACTCAGCTGGATTTCTGCTTGCTTATGAAATAAATGGGTATTTATTTATTCCATAAACGTTGCATAAAGGTTTTGTCAAACTTCATTTCTTAAGGAGTCCATCTGTGGGATAAGCTTTTCCACATGTGGTTGGGACCAAAGTTTGTCTTTCCATTGTGCAGTGCACAAGCTGCTTGCCTTTTCCAGTTTTGTGCAATAATCAGTCTTGCAGTTAGGCAATCAAAATTTTTCAGATCCTTATGAACAACCAATCACAACCAAAGTTTTCTGCTTTAGATTTTCTTTCTCTAGCTATAGTTACCAAGGAGTTTCTGTTGAAAATTGTTGTTAATTCACATTCAAGTGGAGGGAGAATAGGGTGTACATGTCTGTCTTTCCTGTACATCTGTTTGGAAATAAAATTTAAAACTTATCACAGCATCAAGGAATGTGTTGTAGCTGATGCCTAATATACAACATTACAAATATTGTGATGTGAAAATTTCCCAGTTTCAGTAAGAAGTCATGTGATTGGAACCACATGCAATATGGCAATATGGAACCTGCAGGGTCAGTTCTGAGTCTAAGCCATGAAAAACAAAGGAACCACTGGGAATGAAGAAGAGTGCAAGTACAACAAGCTAAAGGTGTAATTCCCAGCTGTAGCCTGTCTGATGGGTGATAGAAGCTCCACATTCAACATATTCGTGGCTAGATCAATTTGTAATGTTACATTAGGAGGTGTTTTTAATTTAATTTGTGACACAGAAAATTGTTTGGTTGCAAAAAGTCGTTGGTTTTAGAGCCTCTAGCTCTCTGACCTACCTCACTGAGCTGTTGCAGGGATCATGTGGGGAAGATGAGAACCATCTGTTCCATCTTGAGGTCATTGGAGACCCGATGGATTATAAATATCACTAATAAAAAAAAATGAAGGGTTGGTCTAGGGAGGAAGAGCAAAGTGGGCACAATATTGATAGGCAAATAATAAAAAGCAGCTTCTACTGTAGGGTAGATAAGCAGAACCAGGTAGAGGGATGCAGGATGAGAGCAAATAAAGGAAACCAGGAAAGTTGCAAGGATGGTGAAGCTTGGCCTTTGCAGTGTGACAGAAACTCATTTTATCTTAAATGAAGGTTCATTCAGTACCCCAGACAATACTATTTACTTCATTGGCGGTTTCAGGTGCAGCTTAGCCTCATGGAGAACTTAGAAAATTGCAAGCGCTGGCTTCCTGAAAGCTTAATTGAGCAGGTTTCTTAATCAGAGCTATAAATCCTGTTGCTCCATGAATGGTCAGTAAAAAGCAGAACGCACTGGAGGTATAGTTGTCTGCAAAGCCGTTAAATAACTTGGCACAACTGTCATGGATTGATATTCACATCATGGTTGAACACACCCATGGATAGATCAACTGGTAGTGTTTCATTAGGAGGTGTTGCCCATTTAATTTGTGAAGCAGAAAATTGTTTCCTGCCTGGTAGCTGCAGATTCAGGCTTGCAGTAGACCTCTTCAACTGCCCAAAACCTGAGCAGAACTTGGAAAGATAAATTTATGAAGTAATTATGTCCAGTTATGCTGTCAGGTGATTCCTAAAGTATGTAGTTACCATACTGGTACAATTTTGAAAGAAACTATTCTCTCTCTTCTAACAAGAAACTAGATGCTTTATGAAAAGATATAAAGGAATTCTGAAGTACTTTGAGGTTTAAAAAATACATCTGATGAAGTGGATGGGAGTCCACAAAAGCTTACAATAGGAGTACCATTTTCTCAGTTTCAAAGGTGCTACAGGTTTGCTTTGTCTTTTTATACTGATTAGTACAGCTGGCTAATCTTTCAATACAGTCATCCCTCCACATTTGTTAGGGTTAGGTGCACAGGACCCCCGTGAAAGTGGAAAAACCGTGAATAACTCTAGCCCCTCCCAGACCATAGTTAACACATAAAAAAGTATGACCACCATATTCAACCCACCATGGATTCCTTTGAGGCATCAGGGTTCCTTCATGAGGCAGAAGTGGGTGGCTGGGGCTGACGGCCACCTCCACTGCTGCCCCACACAATTTTTAATAGGGACTTACAAGCCTCACTCGCAGTTTCTCAGCCTCATGAGGTTTGCAGTCCCTATTAAAAATAGCATAGGGAGGCAGCAGAGGTGACAGCAAATAATCCGTGAATAATCAAATCCGCCAAAGTGAAACAGGCAAATGTGGAGGGCTGACTTACTTGCTTCGTGGTTACCTTAATGAAAAATACCTGTTGGAATGCTACAAGCTGCTAGCCTTTCTTTCTATCTCTCTTGGCCTCTCCTTAACACCCGCAAAAGAGAAGCCAATAACAGCATAAACCACAACTCTTGAACTGTGTGCTACTCCTTCTCCAACATTTAGCAAGGGCCAATCCTTGTAATTATAAGCAACAATTAAAGGAGTGAAGTTGTTCCTTTCCAAATCACATAGTACTGTATAACATAGTTACACTTTACTCAGGGAGAAAGGAATCCATTAGAAGTAATTCATGGTTGTGACCTAATGCTTCTAAGATCTGATTCAAATGAGATGCAAGAATATTTATAAAGATCACCATACTCTGAAAGAAAGAAAGAAAGAAACAAAGAAAGAAAGAAAGAAAGAAAGACCATTGAAAATCTAATTCTATATTGGAGTGCAGATTATGTAGCTCTCCAGGTGTTGATGGAGAGCACCTCCCATCAGCTATAGCCAGCATTCAGAAGGGTGAGGAATGCTGGGAACTGCAGTTCCCCACTTCTGGATTGCTACACAGTTTTCATCTGGAGCACTGTACAATCAAGTTTAAAATTCAGGGCTAAAACCTTTCTGTTCCTCACACAGACACAGTTTTGTTATTTTTTTTTGTCAGATGCCTTCAAGTCATTTCTGACTTATGCCAACCTTAAGGCAACTCTATCATGGGGATTTGTTAGCAGAATTTGTTGACAGGTGCTTTGCCTTTGCCGTCCTCTGAGGTTGAGAGAGTATGACTTGCCCAAGGTCACTCAGTGAATTTCCATGGTTGAGTGGGGGTTCAAACCCTGGTCTCCCAGTGTCCTAGTCCAAGACTCAAAACCACTATAGCATACTGTCTCTCTACCTATAGGCACAAGTATCTACTCAATAGAATATTTCAATAAAAAGCTAAAGGAAATCAAAAGAAGTATCAAGTAATAATTATTTTCAGTAAGGCAATTATTAATGAATATAGCCTAACCCTAAAATCTCTAGATTAATTTAAGTAAGCTGACAACCATATTAAATAATACAAATCTATATGCATTTAATAAACAGAATTTTTAAAAATTCCATGGAACCCCCCCATAAATAATATTAAAACTAATATTAAAAGATTCATTCAGTTCCATTACACATTTTCTACCAATAATTAAGAATGTAAGAATTCAGCAACTCAATCCAATTTACTGTTAGCTAAATTGGAGGTTAATACTGAGATGACCTCTTAAATATATTTAATTTTCAAATGCATTCAATGCCTGTATTTTGACACCATACTAAATATAGTAATAGGGATTTTGGATTTTTTTTGTGGAAACATGACTGGTGTTTCATTTTTGTATAGCATTAACCTCTATGGTTTAGTGGAAGGGTTAATATGGAGGTTGGATGGCCAATTTTCACTCTCAAGAACTATCCATGGGGCACCACAGCCCACCCACCCCCTTTTTAATGAAAATGACTTGAGATCTACTTTCAGTTTCATTTTTTTGGCTGGGGGTGGAGATCTGGAACATATTATTTCTTGCAATTTTTGGAGCTCTCCAGAACCATGAAAAATCAGACTTTACAATTTTTTTGTCCGTATGCTCTAAAAAAAATGAGAGGGGAAGGCTGAAATGCTAACCCCTAAATGTTACAAGAATGATTGCCAAACTTTTGATTGCACTCCCCTTCCCTTCTCTTCCAATGTATCTACAAGGAGACAGTTGGAAAGTTCTGCTTATGTTTGGGAAGAACGGCAGATGTGCTTGTCATCCAGTCTGTAAAACACGGATGGATGCTGCTGGACTGCAGCTTCCAACTTTCCTCACCACTGGCTTTGCTGGCTGTCGCTACTGGGAACAGCAGCCCAACAATAGCTAGAAGGCCACACAGTTCCCATCCCACCCCTAAACTGTACTTAGTTATGATCAGTTGAAACCATTCAGGTTCATGATCCGTGATGTCATAGTTGGATTAATGTAAATTTGTCTGGGTTTGGACACATGGCAATTTGTACTTGATCCGAAATAGTTATGAAAAACCTGTTTTGTGGACATATTGGATAAGATGTGGGAAAAACACACAGATTCAAGTTTCGCTGGAACTCATTGTTGTGATGCCTAACAATGCCTAACAATCTTAGATCAGAACCAGTCCTAAAAAACTAGCAAATTTCTGTGTGCATAAGGTAATGGTAGGTAATTATCTCAAATTTATTTAATAAAAAATTCAGGCATATAAATTTTGAATGAGAATGCATCTGTAGCTATTAGTTAAAATTCTAAGTTCAGAGAATCGCAATCTACATAGACCATGGGAGTTTAGTAAAAAAAAATCCAGAGGACACCAGCTTGTCTTCCCCTGCTTTCAATGTGGTATGCATGTGCACATAAGTATGTTGCTATCTCCCTGAAGATTTTCATTTGAGAGACTCTAATAAAGCAGATAATGCATTGTGTGAATTTATAAGACAGCTGGATATATTTGTGTAGTGGTATTAGTGTTGATGATGTTGTCCCTCAAAAAATCTGTATCGGCATAGATCAAAGTCATCACTTATACCTCAGTTTACAAAGTATGTATCTGTTTTCTTTTATATTCAATGAAAGAGAGGTGCTGAATTTTCCAAGGTAGTTCAAACAAAGATAAAATGAATCTCCTTTGTTGAACTGTCAAAAACAAACAATATAATCTCAACACTGGAAAACTGTAGAAAAGAACAGAATTCCCAAGACAGTTAACAATGCTTTCACTTCACTCAAACTATCCTACATCTTCTGTATTTTGATATGCCCATGCAGGTTTTCTCAGACTAAACTGAAGCAGCTTCAAATGTGCTGTGATTTCTAACACTGAACAAAGAACTGAAGACAAGTAATTTTTTCTTATAGTTAATGGGAATCTTATTTTTAATCTACTACATATTCAAATGAAAATGCAGGTAGGAAGGATATGTGCTTTTAACACATTCTGAAATCATTCAGATTATCTTTCCCTTCCGGGGACAGTATCTGATGCTCAGTTTTACCCTTCAGAAAGTTTATTTTCCCTTTTTATACTTCTCATTTTTCTTTTAGTTGGCATCACTGGAGGTGTTAGTGTTTTGGTTTATATGTAGTATAAGTACATGATGGATGGAGAAGCAAATAAAGCCTCTTTTGTAGTATTTCCATTTATGTGGCAACAATACCAACTGCATTAAGATTTTTTCTTTTATGTGAGTCAAATTGAAATTGAGGGGTTTTGCTTGTCTCCCAAAGGGGGCCATACTTCAGTGCATTTATTAACCTTTGGATACATACCCTCCAAATGTCCCAGTTTGGCAGGGACTGTCCTGATTAATGTCTGCCCTTCATATTAGCAAGGATTAGGGGCACAATATGTCCACAAAAGCAGAAAGATCCTAAATATCAAAATGTGTGGATGTGTGTCTGTGGGAAGGGGGCTGAGGCATGGTGGGGAGAACAGGTGCCCAGAGTCCAAACCAGGGCACGGAAAGTAGAAGGAAGCAAGGTGGTTGGCATGGTGGCCCTATACTTCCTCTCTCTCACTCATCCCATTCCTTGGGTGGGTGAGGACACTGGGAGATGGTTTGGGGTGTGGGGAAATAGGCTGGAACCCTCCTTTGCTGGCCAGGCAGAGGCTGATGGAAGAGGAGGAGGAGGAGGAAGAGGACCAGAGGTGGGTTTTTAAAGGTCTGCGTGGCCTGATCAGAGCCACCAAGGGGAAGAGTTCCACTGGAAAAGAGGTGCCTGAGGTCGGGGGGATGGGGCAGGCAGGGGTTGAAGAAACTCACAGATAACAAAATTCATGAAAGTCAAACCTACACATGCAGAGAGCTAACTATAATCCTCAGTTGTCCCACTTTTTCAGCTGGCCCAGTTTCTCATACTTCCTTCCACTTTCCTCCTTTGTTCTCAGCATACTTCCATTGGTACAAACTGAGTTCAGAATGCAAAAGCAGGTTGCACTGAATAAATTGGTAGGGAGAAGGGGTTAGGTGGAGTAGAATCCTGCTCTTCCCAGTAGATGTAGGAAAAATCGAACTGCTCTAGCCTTTCCAGGCTTGTGCATTCTTCCTAGTTAATAACTTGCTATCTTGACCACACTCAGATGTTGCTTGACTATACATGTCTTGGTTTTTAATCTGTGAAATGCTGGAAGGTATAGGGATATATTCTTTGCAATATGTTGGTGAGAATACAGGAGAACAGAAATAAGTTTGAGAGCTCTATCTAACCTTAATGTAAAGCAGATTCATTGCATCACATGTGAACAGAGAATTTCTTGCAGGCAGCTGGGAGGAAAGTGAAATAGGAAGGGTCTGAAAGAAAAAAAAAAAGATTGAATATGAAGCACAGAGACTTTTGAATAAGATGACAGGCTAGCGCAAAGGATAGATACCTGTTCTTTCACTTCTCTAAGGAATTGATGCTGTTGCTTGCTTGGATTGGTGCTCCCGATTTTTGTGAAGAGCTATTCTGAAGTGATAGAGTTGTTTGAACTTTAGAGATTTCTTCTGGATACTGGGTCATTTCCTATCAAAGCTACAGAGACTGAGTATGGGTGACTGCAAGTAACCTGACTTCAGGATTATTACTGCAGTTGGCAGTTGTACAGTATTTGTTTTAATAATGGAGAAGGTCTTAAATAGGCTTCTGGGGTTCTTTTTAACTTGACTCTTAATGAGCATTCAGTGAATTCAACTTCAGTCACCTTTCAGTTTGGTGTCCATTAAACTATGTGAACTTCCAGATAACAATTACTATTTGGCAGTGTGTCAGATTGACTGACTGATAGATTGCTCTAGCATATCTGTATCACCTGCCAGCCCAGTAGGGCTTCTTAGGTGATGAACAAATAAAAATGAGATAAAAGCATTTTAAAACGCTCCTAAAAGCAGCCTAAAAACAATCATAGAATCCAGTTTTGAAACAGTTAAAAGGCAGCAATTTCAATCACTGAATGCCATGCGGAATACCACTGTTAACCTGATATTTGGCACTTTGGTAACTATGCACACTTATTTAAAACAAGACCTTATTTAAAATATTGCTCTTGCTTATTGTAAAATCTAACAGTGCACCTGGACTTCTTTCAAGCTTTATGAATCAACACAAATACATATAAGCCAGTTAATACATAGCTCTTGATAACTGGTACATTACTATGCCAAGGATCTAAGCTAATAATATCCAGTGTATAGTCTGTGTTTTTGGAAAAGCTGTGATCAGATTGGTCCCTGTTTTCATTTTTACTGGGAATGTCCAACGTTGTGGGAAGTCTGAAACATGTTTGCTGATTAAGGCCAGGAGTTTCCCACAGGAGGCTGCAAACATGTCCTGACACTGTGCTGCTTCATCTTGTTGGACCTGGCTTTGGATACCTGCACTAAAATATTCTTGAGCAATGTTTGCTTTTTTATGTGTCTTGTGAACTTGTCTTTTCTTGAATGTCTTTAGGAATCATTCAGAATGAAATTTAAATTATTTTAAATGAACAGATCTGTAGCCTATTTAGCCTAAAAACCCATTTAGCCCATTTCATTGTAGAATGAAGTATATTAATATCCCTCTGCTCCACCAGGAGAATGTATCCAGAGTTGGGTGCTTCACCGTTCTAGCCAGGGTGTGACTAGTGCAGTTCAGCTGAGACAGATATCTCAGACTATATTAATGCAGAGGTGGTTTGTGCTCTAAGCTTTATGCACAGTACTCCGCTCCTGGCGGCTTTTGCATCCTGCTATGGTTTCCACATAGATTTTTCTGTGCTTCAGCTGTGTAAAGATTCTCATCCTGAGCCATGATGCTTATTCTTTTGGAAGTATCTCATTAATTAACTAATGTTTAAGAAGCAGCTTTTAAAAGCCCTAAAACCCAGAATCATAAATGTAGCATATTTATGACTAGAACTAAAATTAGATCATGGCTATGATGAAGATTGCCTTCCTTCTCAAGTACACTATATCTGACTGCTCACTGATTTAGCTTGATTATAAAGTTTATCTTGATCTTTAAAAGTGAACCTTAAATTTAGTTTCGTTTGCTCTATAAAATGTTACTTTTCCATGCAGTAGTGGTTTCTCTTTTGCTCATAGTGGTTGTTGTTGTAATTGTTATGTGTCTTCAAGTCATTTCAAACTTATTGTGACCGTAAGGTAAATCTATCATGGGTTTTTGGGGGGCTGAAAGTGTGTGACACAGTCAAGGTCACCCAGTGGTTTTCCATGGCTCAACCCTCATCTCTGGGATCATAGTCCAGCACTCAAACCACTATACCACACTAAACTGTCTTGTTTAGGTCTTAGTAATATTTTACATTTTACCAAGTTGCAGTGGTATTTTGAAATGTCGATGGACCATGATAAAAACCACGATAAAAATATTTGATTGCATTCTTTTTAGTTTTCAGAAAAATCTTTAAATGAAAGGAAAAAATCATTAATATTTTGATGGTTTTCACTGAGAGCCTCCACACCAAATAGTGTTTTATTATTTAGCACTGAAGGTGTAGGAGACACTTGACCAGATTGGATTTAAGTGTCTACGTAGTCATATAACTGGCTGGGTCACTCTGGGACAATCACTGCTTTCAGCTTGACCAACCTTGTAGGGTTGCTGTAAGGATGAAGGGGGAAGGTTGAGAACCATGTAACATGACGTGAGACTCTTGGAAGCAAGATTGCGTTTAATAAATAAATAAAGTAAATCTATTGGCAGCACCAGTAACTTAGATAGTTTTGTAGACAAAACTAGCTAGATACGTGAGAGTCATAAGTGTAACAGAAGCTCGTCTCAACAGAATCAATGGGTCCTTTCCAGTGTTTAGATTCAAGACTATTCTAATTGGCACAAATTCACAAAACACCTTAAAGACATTAAATTGTATGTGTCTGTAGATTATCATACATCCTGAAATCTATCCTGGAGAACTGAAAGATCTTCAAAAGCATAGCTTGGGGAAAGGGGGTTCACAGAGACCTGTAGGGAGGAATGGAGAGGATGGGAGAGATCTGTTCTCCAGTTGGATGCCAGTATGGTTGCTGAATAAAGTCTTTAAGTCTGTGGTTGGAGAATAATAGAGGCTTCTCATCTGAAAGGTTATAGCCATGAGAGAAAGGAAGTGAGAAACCAGCAATGATACCGTTGAGAAACAGGCATCTCTTTCCTTTTCCAAAGCCAGGTGTGGAAGAGTTAATGGCCAGAATCCTGGATCAGCTACTAAGGAACCTTTCCTTGCCTGATCCTCCCAAACCTGGTAGAAATGGCATCCACCTCTGCTCCAGTCACTGGCAGAAGGGATCTCCTTCTCCCCATGCAGCTGATGCCCATTAAAGTAGGTTTGGGGGAGTTACAGTCATGGCAATAGGATCAAAATTGGGACTTAGCAGCAAAAGTAAATACAAAACAATTGCAGATGAGTAAATCTGGGTAGCTGTTTCATGTTCATGCTTGCTTCTTCATTGTGATTGCCACACTATTGGCATAATCGTAACTTCACCCCATGGTGTGTGGGTGAATGATGTTGCCATTAGATTTGAAGAAGGGGTCAAGACTTGAAAGGTTATGTCAGGGTCAGAGACCCGGGCAGCAAGACAGCCCAGAGAAGGAAGTGGGAGAGCTAGCAGAGTCCTGCCAGGAGGAGTCAAGGAAGCA
The DNA here is from genome assembly GCA_030412105.1 of Cyclura pinguis. Classification (NCBI taxonomy): domain Eukaryota; kingdom Metazoa; phylum Chordata; class Lepidosauria; order Squamata; family Iguanidae; genus Cyclura; species Cyclura pinguis. The sequence continues at coordinate 172,692,680 of CM059599.1, forward strand.
CTTACTGGAGGGAAGTCCATTTACCTAAGCCAGAGCGACAAGCAAAAGCCATAGTCAGAGTTCCAAAAGCCAGGGGTCTGGAGCCAAGAGATCAATCCAGGGTATCAGGAGCCGGGGTGCTGGAAGCAAGGAACAGGCAAGGAGAGGGCTTGTAGAAAGTTTGCCACAAGCAAAGGAAAGCTTCCAGGCAGGCAGTTATATAGCCCAAGACACAGGTGTGGCCGGTCACCGCTTCTTGAACTTAATCAAGGAAGCCTCCCTTTGCTCAGCTCTCTTAGTCTCTGCCTTGTTTGTGGACTGATTGGCACAGGCTCCAAAGCATCTTCAGAATCGGATCCCTGTTACCGTAAAGGATCAGGCAGAGGGACGTCCGCGCCTGCTTGGTCCATGGCAGCAGGGGGAGCTCTTGAGCTGCAGGACTCATCTCCAGCCAGAGCCACAGGGACCAACAGCTGCTGCTCATCATCAGCAGCTCTGACAGGGGCTTCAGTTATCACAGGTTATTTTGTTAAGTATACTTAACAAAGTAGCTGATACAGGCTTCTGGCTCACTGATGTTTCTACTTGATTATCACATGTATACTCAGTTGTGGTTGGTAGCATTGATATCAGTGTGGGGTGGCAAATCCATTCCAGAGTGGTAATATGAACTTTAAAGGTGCCGAACTTGAAGTGACATCACTGCCCCCTTCACATTGGAGCCACCAACTGCCACTCAGGCATTGAACAGTAGCATATAGAGCTGATTTGGCAATGGTCTTGAGCAGCCATTTTGTTCTTAGATGCAACAGGATGGGACAATAGATACCAGCTTTCTGGTGTCAAAAGCCTCTTTTCCAATTTAGTCAATAAAATACATTGATAGTTCATTTGTAGGAGAACATGACTTTGCCTCTGGCATGAGCTGTTTCCTGGGATGGAGAATCACATTGATGCTCTAAAATGCATTGAGGACTGCATCCTTCTTCTGTCATTTCTATCAGTACCAAAATCTGAAAAGCTCTTCTGGAAAATGGTGCGCATGGATGGGGGAAGTGGACAAAATGGTGGATTCAGGATGGCCAGTGCAGCCCATTGACCAAGTACTATCCAGGCCTGCTCTTACATATAGAGAAGATGGACTTTGTTTAAAATCAGCTTTATACTTGCCTGTTTGATTGTGTGATTTAATTTGCTTGGACATGTGGAAAAATTGTGTAAATGCCCATGCAAATTAAATGTGACCCTGAGTCTCCTAGTAAGATGCCAGTGTGGCCTTGGGCAGTACAAAATTTGCAGTGTCTGTATTCTGACAATTCCTGAAATTATGCTTTCCTTTTATTTATTTTATTTTTTTAATGTGAGTTTTATCCATTTAGCAGCCTGATCTGTGTCTTTTCTACCATCAGCTTTGCTAGCACATGTAGGTAAACAAACGTATTTATCACCCCTGGGATCAGAAAGTGCTAATAAAGTTGCCAGTGCTTGCATTTTTAGGTTTGTTTTGATGACAGACACTTTCTAAATTAGCTATGAATCCTTCACTTGCTCCACAGCTCAGCAGGAAAGATTCCAGGGGTTTTTCTATCGTAGGTATTGTACTGAATGTTGTCACTGTTATAGACTTGCTCTTGACAGGTGGTGCTCATCAGCAGCCTCATAAATACTGAATCTGTGTGTGAGATCCTCTCAGAGGAGAATTTCAGAAGGCCCATTTTGCTCTTAAATTCCATTCATGCTTTTGTTACATTATAATAGAAGTAGGTGCCTATAATTGAATCGGACTTGCTTTCCTTGTTTAAGTAGTCTGTTAGCCTATTTCAGCAGCAAGAACAAATTCTTATACTGAATAAAATGGAGACAATCCAGTCAAAGTTAAGCACTCTCAAGACGTACTGACTTTGATGGGAGAAATCTAGGCAGTGGTCTCACGCACACTGATCTTCAATGGGTCCTTCTTCTAAATAGGTAAGGGTTTAGCTGTACTTTGTTTAATTTGTCATAAGCCACCTTGGGTGCCATAGCAAGAAAAAGGCAGGGTATAAATTAAATAAATTTAAGTAAATAAATAAACAGTTGCCTGGTGTGAAGGAATCTCTCTAAGCTGTCTCTTGTCACCTTCCTTGCCCTCAGGATTCTCCCCCTCTGCCCGCTTTCTGATCTGCTTTTCAGGCCTCAAGATGGCCTCTGTACTGGGCAAGTGGCTGTGTTGATCAGTGGGTTCGGTGTGGTAAAGTGTAGCCAGTATAATCATCCAGACAGAAATGTAGAAAATAAAGATTTTATAATATAGCAAATATAATAAACGTCTAGCCTCGAGGTGGTTCCATGCACAATACTCAAAACAGCAGCTCTGATTCAGACAAGCAACACTGCTCTCGGAACTCCTTCCACATTCTCAGCTTCCAGAAGCCTCCTTCAGATTTCCCCTGTTCCCCTCCCCGTAACTGGCCCTCGCTCTCTTTCTGACTGCCTTAACTATTTTACAAAGTCTCTAGGTTTTGTCATTTTCCCCATAGACTTCCCCCCAACATTCCATGAGCTGTGATTGTCTGGCTCTTCTCAGGTTTGTCCAACTATTTCCTTCATACTTAGTTTTTATGTGTTTAATTCTGCCACTGAAATCAGTGGGACTTTACAGCTGGATTTTTCCTGTATTGTGGCCAATATACTTAACATATATTTATTCATACTGTTGTATGAAAAATGACATTTTTAGAAATCTGTTTGACTTCATTGAATATAAATTGGGTGGAGAACATATAGCTCTCCAGATATTCCATCACTGGCCAGCATTACCAGTGCTAAGGAAATGTGCAGGTTGGATGTCAAAAACATAGGGAGGGCTGTAAATAAACACTCTGAAGCTCTGGTATATGTGGAAACTGTCGATGCAAAAATGTTTCATTCTCTTCTGTAAGAGGGAAATGCTGGGCAACCTAGGAAATTCTCATTTGTATGTAGGTAATTTTCATCTTACAGAACAGTGCAAAATTCCTAGCATATGGGGAGTATGGATTTGGGGTAATTGATACAATTATTTTTAAAATTCTGTATACTTAAGTGGCCTTGAAATCAATGAGATATAGCTGAACAATAAGTCTTTAGACAGCTGGACAGTTTAGCCCTTAAGTATCATTGATTCCAACAGGGTATGAGCATGCTAGCCAGCAGACTTCTCTGGACTGAGCCCAAAGATTTGCTGTCCCACTGCAGAATATTTTGCACATGCATTTTTACTAGCTGCCTATTGTAATACTGAATGACAGAATATTTACATCCTTAGAACAAAAAAAGCAGGAGATAAAAACAAAAGAGAGACTTCTTTGCTAGGATTTTAGAGAGAAATGGGGTTTGAATGAGGTGGCATGCCTTTCTGTCAAAACTACAGTTGGGGGATGAGATGAAAGAAATGGTGGTGTATATGGCCTTTTTGTATGAGTCAGCTGCTTACTACAAGTATCTCTGATTTAGGCTGTTTCTGGCTGACCTCTACCTAAATTGCAAACCCCAGGATTCCATAGGATGTTGAAAGTGGAATAATAGCACTATAACAGTCTAGTGCGGAAATGGCCCTAATTGCCTCCAGAAGTATTGCAGTGCAAGTCTTCAGCTCTGGCCATAATAGGGCTGGTAAGAGTTGTATCCCAGGACATTTGTTGTTGTGTGCCTTCAAGTTGTTTCTGACTTATGACAGCTCTAAGGAAAATCTATCACAGAGCTTTCTTGGCAGCTTTTATTCCCGGGGTTTCCATGGCTGAGCAGGGATTCGCATCCCGGTCTCTAGAATCAAATGCGCAAATGCTCAAACCATTATAGTCAGTCAAGTGCTCAAACCGTTTTATCACGCTGGCTCTTTAAGACATCTTAAGTGGTAGTAAACCAGACTTCTTCATTTTCTCCCCACTTTAATAGTTTTGTCAGTATTTGTTGCTTCACTTATTATTAGTTGTTAATTGTTGCTGGCAAGTTGCTGTGTCATACCAGCATACCAGAAGTCTTTGATCTTATGTTCTTTGGTGTTCTTCACTGAAAGTTCATAATATATATAACCTGTTAGGCAGTTGGTATTTGGCATAGCCCTTAGGCAGCTGACAGACAGACTGCTAAAGCAGCGCTTGCTGGGGTATCCTTACAGCAGAAACATTAATTTCCCCAACTTGCTCAGTTGTGCAATGATAGTGTACAAATACAGGCATCTTTACTTGAGGATCTCAGAAACTAAAATGCTTTCTCATCAGTATGCACCAAAGACTTGGAAGTTCCATGCTGATACATCTGTTTAATTTAGGAAGTTTAAAATTGGCTTTGCAGATGTTATGAAACATAGAGTGTGTTATTTATTTTCGAATGAGTTTCATCACACATCACCTGCTATGTGTGAATAGATCCATCATCCTGGAGTATATATTCTGTACAGATTTGGGACATTTTTATGTTCAATAGAAATGGTTTAGATTGAGTGCATTACAGCTCTAGCTTTTTTTTTGTCTGTACAATGAGGCTGCACACAGTACTTTCCTATGTTAATTAACTCATATGTATCTACAAATTTCCAAACCATAAATAAATAAATAAATAAATGGGGAAAGTCTCTCTATTATTAGATTCCTCATTTATTTAGAGAACAGTTAATATGCTTGGGAGAAGCTATTTGGAAAAATATTCTTCAGGAAACTGAATTTGCAAGTGTAAAAGGGTTCTGTTGCAACTTTGTTAATTACAATTAGTTGCCTATTGAGGTGTTAAATTGCTTGATTAGACTAGAACAAATGGGGTCTTCATTTAGCATTGGAAATTATGGGAGGCTCAGTGTCTGAATCAACACTATAAATGTACAATTTGTTTTTTACGTTTTAACAATCAGGATGCTCTCCGTGCATGTAGTAAGCAATATTGTATTTGGTGTTTAAACAATTATTAACAAATATTTCAGATCAGTTTGCTTCTTCAACATTACATTTGCTCTATTAATCAGTTTTTGGCTTTGAAATAGCTAATTCCTTTGAGAATTTACCATTAGATGTTAGACTTAGACTTTTTAAAGTAAGAAGTCAGTTACAGATACCCTAATTACTACTATTTTGTTTTTGGAAAACCATTTACATTTTTTTTAAGATAAAAGAACAGTACAGAACAGCATCAACTTCAAGACCAAAATTGATCAGATAATGACCTCTCCATTCAACAATGCCATCTTTGGCTCTGTGGGATCCTCACTACTGTAAGTGATACAACCTCTGTCTGAGGGCAAGCAGGGAGGCTGTTAGGAGGCAGCTTTGTTGGTGTTCAACGAGAATCCCAGTTGTTCTTGAGATCCGAAGACCATGTACAACATTCACAGTTAGTTGACTGACAGCTGGAGCGGGTACCTGTTCAGGCAGATGAATTCTACCTAAACTGAAGAGAACTCACATCAAGCCTTGTAATGCACCCAAGAGTGTTGGTAGACATATCCTGAAGAGGTGGACCCGTCGTATAACCAGGCCTGAATAATACAAGCTAGTTATTAAGCAAGTACAAACACAAGGCAAGGGATATGTAACAATCAGATCACTAAGAACTGATTTTCACTTTGCTCTTAAATACAAAATGCTTTTTAAACCAAGTGAAGGATAAGGACTTGACCTCATGTACTGTTCTACATGATAGGAAGAACTGAATTCTCAATGTAAGTTGAGGCCCAAGTGTGGCAATGCCTACACTAATAGGCTCCACTCCTGTGACATGTGCAAAGGCACTTCTACACATAAAATCCAGCTTGCATTCAGTGTTCTCTGTAAAATGAGGAAAATTGCTTGAACATTCTAGCTATTCTTGCCTATTAGATGGCAGTGACTATGTTGACTATATGGATGCGGACACACACACGCGCACACCCCACCCCACAACAGGCAATCAGTGTCAGTCTGAAGGAGGTCTAGGTGCAGAGGCTGGGTCAGGTGTATGAACCTGTATGCAGGTGGGAGGGGCAACTATCTGGAACAGGAAGCTGCATAATAGCCTCCTGGCAGACCACAGCGGCTGTACCCCCCACTGCACTCCTCCTGCCCCCCAAAGAGCCCCCAAATATCCTCAAATGCCTTTTAAGGGGAATACATAGAGGACATTTTTGCTACATTTTGCCTCTTCGGACTGTTTAGAGAGGTCTTTTTTACAACAGAAAGTGCTCGAAGTTCACTTCCTGTTTACTTCCTGTTTTAAGAAAAGGCCACTTCTAGGTCTAAAATGGCCTGAAGGGAACAAATGTGGCAAAATTGCTTCCATGCTCCCAGAGGGCATTCAGGAAAAATAGTTTTTTTAAATATATTTGTTCACTGATGGAGGGCCCGAGGGACTTCTAAAATGGTTCGGAAGCCACACGTGGTGGTGTAGACCATCTTCAGATTGTCACTGATCATGGCATCTGGCAATGTCCTTTGTTCCATCACCTGCTGTCTCTTATAGAACTTTACCTATCAGATATCACTTTAAAAGAAGATCTTGCATCCTGTTGTCTCTTTGCTAGTCTGGGGTGGAAAAAATTCTAAAGCCAATTTGCATATGCTAATAACGAGTCATCCTGAGGTCCACTGTATTAGTATCAGTGAAATATCTAAATCTGTGCAGACTGTTACATAGTATTTTTGTATTGCTTTGCTGTATCTTGCTTGCGTAGACAGAATAACATTTTTTTGCATGTTTTGATTTGGTCAGTGGCTGGCTACAACAAAAATATGCATGTGTGGCATTGTATTTTATTTAAGGCATGTTACCAAACTATCTGTATAAAGTCTTGTATAAGTATATTAAAATACACATATCTGAGAAAAATAAGCTCATTATGCACATGCTCTCCTTTCACTACAGAAATGTAGTAGAAAAAAAATGATAAATGGTTTTCTAGATCTGTCTGGTTCTGTTTATTTTTAAACAGTGTGATAGTTAACATGAAGAGAATTCTTCTGTTTCCCTCTCTACCCCTCCAGGAAATCATTCATAAACTTTGGTTTGGGACGTGTGCCAAATTACTGAAGCATGTGATAAAGAGAGCTAGTGGCCTTTTTATAGTGAGACAGCCCCCCTCCCCTGCTGCCACAGACCCCATATCATCGTTTTGAGATGAATCAGCTGAACCTGTAAAAGATTTTTTTTTTTAAAAAAAAGCTACTGGTATCTGAAGGGGGGGTTAGAGGGCATCTTGGCACAAGGCATCAGCTGCTTGTCCTGAACAATCTGACTGGAAAATGCATGTGGCGGAAAGCTTGTATGCAAAGTGGCAAGTTAGTAATGAAAATACTAAAAAAAAGGTTTCTGTTTGAGTATTTAATACGTGTGGATGAACAAAAATCAGTCACCATAGTAAACAGACATTCAGAACATCATAGATACTGTGGCGTATGGCATTGCTCTGACAGTGTCCACTAACTGGGGTGTTAATGCTGGTGAGGAAGGATTTGTCAGTGTTATTGCACTGAGAGTAGCTTCTGCTATCAGGAAAAGAAATGCACAAAACAGTTTGATTGTGCGGAGATGTGTGGAAGAAGGTATGGCCAGACTAGAATGGAGACAGGGCTGGAAGGATCTGAAGATGTTTAAAGTTTCCAGCACCTTTCTAATCAAGTTCAAGTTCAAGTTTATTGCATTTTAGCAGCCAGCCATTGCACAAAAATGAAAAAATAAAATAAGATAAAATGAGAAAGAATAATCCAGCCAATTTACATGTAACACATAATCAACAATAAATGAATCACTTTCCATACCCCTCCTTGTTCTTTATAGCACGTAACTGTAAGGCCCTAACAAGAAATTTAGATGTTCTGAAAGACACATATTTCACAGTATCAGATAACAGAAAACAAACTTTCGCGAAGGAGGAATTTCCCTTAAAAGACTTCAATAAAGGAAAAATATACTTGCTCCTGAGATCATTATAAATAGGGCACTCAAGTAGAACATGAATTAAATCTTCTATTGAAACAGAGTTGCAAGCACATACTCTGTCCTTCATAGGAACATTATTGTACCTGCCCATCCGAATTGCCAGTGGGAGAACATTCAATCTAGCATGCAGAAAGGCTAACTTCATTTTAAAAGTTGGAAGATCAACCAGATAATGAGGAAGGGGTGAATTCAGCGGAATGTAAGAAACAAAAAATGTATTAGATTGGCAGGACTTAATCTCAGTCATCTGGGATTGCATTGCTATATCCTTGAGTCTTTGGAGTATAAGTAATTTTGCTTTATCATACCCTTGAGTCAGAAAAAAAGGAACAGAGAACCCCAAATTCATGACAATCAATTGCATTTTATGCATCCATGAATTTGGACCAGGCTCTTCGAAAGACATCAAAAGGAGCTCAGATATCTGCTTAAAAATAATTTTCAACAAGAAAAGGAGGGCTAATCTAAGAGCCTCTGTTTTAATTGGCATTATACCTAACTCTGCACGGAGCAATGCTAATTTTGTGGAAATGGGAACTGCCACAAGTCTGCGTAGAAATTTATTTTGTGCTCTCTCTAATATATCTAAATTGGTCAGAGCCCACAGTGGTGCTCCAAATAGCAGTTTAGGCAGGACTCTGAGCCTATAGAGTTCTAAAGTGGGTTGAATCATATTGCCCCCTTTTGTGCGATAGAATCTTAATAATCCATTTAATGTTCTTTCAGCTAACAGGGTACTTGATTGAACCTGTGAAGACCAATTACCAGTCCAGTGAAAGACCACACCAAGATATTTAAAAGAGGGGACTTGTTCCAATTTATTCCCGTCAAGTAGCCAATTATAAATTTTTTTGGATTTGCCGAATACCATCACTTTTGTTTTTTGATAGTTGATGGAAAGTTGTTCATTCTTACAATATAAACTCAACTGATTCAACAATCTACGCAGGCCTACTTGAGTATAGGAAATCAGGATAGCATCATCTGCATACAATAGGATGGAATATTTCTGATTTCCAATTTTAACTGGGAAAAATTGGTCACCTTTTAAGAACTCAACTACATTGTTTATAAATAAATTGAAAAGAAGGGGAGCAAGCAGACACCCTTGTCTTACTCCTTTAGAGACAGGTATCGAGTCTGACAGGTGTGTACCATCAACTCTGACTTTCAAGGATGTATTTGAATAATGGGATATTATACATTTTAGAAGATTCTTATCAATACCCATAGTTTGTAATTTAACCCAAAGACGTTCCCGTGAAATAGAGTCAAAAGCAGCCTTCAAATCAATGAATGCTACAAAAATATGCTTTACAGTTCCTACCAGATATTTATCAATAACATATTTCAACATAAAACAATTATCCAAAGTTGACCTGCCTAAACGGAAGCCAGCCTGTTCTGGGGCCAGCAATGCATGCTCTTCCACCCAATCCTCCAATGTATCTAAAAGAGACTTGGCATAAATTTTCCCAGAAACATCCAAGAGACTAATGGGCCTATAATTTCCTGGATCATTTCTAGGACCCTTTTTGTAGATAGGAACTACAATAGCAGATGACCAGTTAGGTGGTGTAACTCCTACATTATTAATTAAAGAAAATAATGAAGCAAAAATTGGAGCCCACCAGTCTGAAAATGCAATATAAAAGTCTGATGGAAAGCCGTCTTCACCAAGTGCTTTACCTTTCTTTTGTCTTAATATTAACGAATTAGCCCTATCTATAGAAATATTTTCCCAGCTATGTTCCCATCTAGGCCCAGTATAGTCTGGGGGAATAATCTTAAGATGGTCTGAATCATTAAATAGCTTTCCAAAATAGCTTTCCCAGTTGTTTTTAGAAATAGTTCCTTCTAAAATTGGAGATGACCTTTTTTCGAGCTTTGCAATTGTATCCCAGAATTTCGATGGATTCTTTTGCAGGAGTGCCAGGCTTAGTTCCTTCCACTGTTCCCTGTAATATATCCTTTTTTTCTCACTAATTAATCTTTTGTATTTTTTACGAAGATCATAGAAATATGAGGGAATTTCAGTGGAGTTAGTGGATCGATATAATTTGATGGCTTTTCCCATTTGCCTTTTTAGATTCCTGCAGTCTTTGTCAAACCAAGCATTATTGCTTTTGGTTTGGCAATTTTCTGAGTGGGATACCTTTTTTATAAAAAAGGGTCTGAGGGAGTTTGTTAATTGTGTATACAACTGATTTGCAGACTTGACATTGGATGCTTGAATCAGATCTTTCCTTAATTTCATAAATTCCTCAGAGTAAAGTCTCTGTTGCAAATCTGATTGCAACAGGGGATTCCATTTGATCCTTTTATCAGAGGTTAATTGGGCTTGTTCAGAATTAAGGTGGTGAGCAGTATTTATAACAGTACTGTTAAACCACTGCAAGGAAAATCTAAGTGGCTGGTGATCACTACCAGCAACTGGGTCAACTGTAAAAGAGAGAAACAAGGATCGATGCTCATGTGAAATTAACACATAGTCAACTGTACTTGCTCTAGCGTTATTTATAAAAGTAAACTCTCCCTTAGAATTATCAAGATGGGAACCATTTATTAAAGCTAAATTTAGTTTTGTCAGTAAAGTAAAAAAAATGCGGCCAAAATCATTAATCTTCTCATCCTTAGACTTTCGAATTTCCAAACCTTCCCACAACTCAGTTGGGCCTCCTAAAGCCCTAGCAATATCTTGGTTAGGTGAACCTATGCGTGCATTAAAGTCACCGACAATTACCAATGGAACTAAAGGAAATTCATACTCTAACTCGCATAGATATTCTTCTAACTTATGCCAGTAGTTTGGATCATAATATGGTGAGGTGCGGGGGGGAGCATAGATGTTAACAAAAATATAAGAGTGGTGTACATTTTTAATAAAAATGGCCATGGCGCATAGAGCTAATCCTTTAAGAGGAATAATTGAAGCTGAAAGAGAAATGGATATCAATATAGCAAGGCCACCACTCGGTCTACCACCTTTAGAAGAAGAATGTGCGGTATTTGAGTAGGCCACATATCCAGGAAGCCAAATATCATGCTTTAGCCAGGTTTCTTGGAACCACCTTTCTAATCAATATTCAAGGAAGCTTGAAACAAAACAATAATAAAACAAAAAATATAGTTAAAATTGATGACAATAAAAACATCCTCTAAAGACCACGAATCCTGTATATTCCTACTCAGCTGTAACCCCCATTGAGATTAATAAGGCCTACAGCCAAGGGGGCTTCCTCTCATAACCCTATTACAAATAGCAGAAATCATGTATAGGGCTGCGATAATTAAACAAAGCAGTGGAAAACACTTGAAGGGTGATGGTCGACAGAAGGTCACCAGAGTAAGCAATGATGGAACCAGAGAAGCAGCTCTGAAAGTTTGTTATTGATCTTGAAGACCTCAGGTGGGAAGGGTCCATGTGCGATATACTCTCCCCTGCCATATTCTGGTGATAAGGGGATCCTCAGATAAATTAGGTTTTTGGTCAGGGTTATCTACCATGTTAGTGGATTCTCACATGTTTCATACTTGTGCTTTTGTATAGATTAGCCACTCCCCCTGATCATCCAGTTCTTGGCTATTCATTGAGTGAGTGAAAGTGCCTGAAAGATTATGAGGATGGGACAGGTCTCTGATCTTCTCTGTGTGTGCATCCATGTTGTGCTGTTTAATTTGCTTAACTGTATGAGTTTTCAGGCTGGAGGGAGCTTCTCTCCAGCAATATTTTCAGAATGCCTTTGCAACAACCTTACATGACTTTGTGAGAATCCAAGACATTCTGGGATATGCCACCTGCCAGAAGCAACAGAAGGCTCTTTTTGTATCATCCTGCCAGCCATTTTTCCTGCAATACTGCATGGAATCTCTCCCAGGGCATTTTGGGAAGTAGAGCCAGTGTGAAGCTACAAAAAGCCACAAGGTTATTAAAAAAAAGAAAGTAAGATAACCATGTAACTTCAGATCCCGCAAATGACAGCCCTCCAGAAGATACTGGGCAGATTTCTCTCTTAGCCCAAGAAAGTAGCAGAGTGTGAATCTCCATTTGTGATGAAGGGACAGGTTTGCATCCAGTAGACTGCACTTGACTCCTCCTGTGTTCCTTACATGGGATGCTTTTGTTTTGTTATAGTAAAAGAGCACATTTTCTTGTTACATAGTTTCATTGGCCATCCCTCCACTTTGCATTGGTCTAGGTTACGTGAAATCACTTCTGAATTGTAAACAAATGTCATGTTCCTCAAGATATAGTGAGGAAGAGAGTTGCATTATTCACATTTTGTTTCTAGACAAACTTGCTGGAATGTTTCAAGGTTTTATTATATTTTACATTTATACACACACACTTTTAAAATATTACTGACACCCCCCCACACAAAATACAGATGTTCTAGCTTAGTTTCCCTTCTCATATTGAGTGCCCCATGTGTTCATAGCCACAAATCTTGTTAAATTAGTTCCAGCGCTGTGTGCAATATGTGATTTTACAAGATAGTCTGTGTGTGCCTGCATATTATGGAGTAAGATGAGCCTCCAGTATATATTTTGTCATTCTAAATGCCAGATTTCCATCAGAATTGTTGACTTTGGCAATGTTGTACTTCCAGAATTGAAATTATCTTTATAATAGCAGCACTACAGAATGCATAGTTTAGATCTCTTTATATACAAATGTTAAAAGAAATTACAGATGAAAATAACAAATGAAGTGTTGCGCCAATGTATTGTTTCTCTTTTGTGTTTTGAAAATAACTTCTGCCTCTGCTCCATCATTATCAAATGTTAAATGTATACTTACATCCTTGTAGTGAAGATCCAAAGAATGGACCCAAGTAGAGCTCTTTCCATTGTTTTGTTGTGAGACAGGACTAACTGATTTTGATCCAACTGAACCTACATTAAAATGTTCTACCCACTACACAGTCAATTTCCTAGGGTTCCTAATCTTACAGCTTGGTAGTTTGCTTCTTTGTATTCATTTTTCTCTGCTGCAGTGATTCCTTTTAAACACTTCTGCAGGTTGTATGGACTTCAGAAAGCAAGGAGAAGTAGAAAAAGTGAGTATGCATACTAGTTATTTATGCAACTCCTGTTCCCCTTCAAAAATAACACTGGATGCCACGAATGCTACAGTGCCTTCATATTGAAGCAGTTTCATTCAACTGTTGGAATTTTTTTCTAACATAAGGTTAGACTGGGATGGAGAAATTTTGGTCCTTCAGATGTATTGGGCTTCAATGTTTCTGCTGCTCCACCAACAGTCCCTAACCATTGGCTATGGTGGTGAGGTTTGTGATTTAGAGGAAAGTCCTAATAATAATTGATAGAAACTATTTAATCCATTACTCTTGGGGCCTAGGGGAGAGGTGGGTGATGATGATGGTGGTGGTGATGATGATGATGATGATATAACTGCTGCTGCTGCTGCTACTACTACTACTACTACTGTTACTACACATCTTGGAGATGTTTTCATTGTCTTTCTGTGGCAGCTACAGAGAATACATGCTGTACTTCTTGTTCTTTGAGTACAAGTAGTACATTTTGGAGTTTTGGGCCTTTTTTAAAAAGAAAATGTTATATGTAGTGGTTTGAGTGTTGGACTACAACCCTGGAGATGAGTTTTCAATTCCCCACTCAGCCATGGATACTCACTGGATGACCTGGGCATGTCGTACACTCTTAGTCCCTAGAAAACCCCGTAATAAGTTCACCTTAGGGTCACCATAAATCAGAAATGACTTGCAGGTACATAACAGCAGTAACAGCAACATTAGTTGCAAATTGCATTGAGAGAAAGAGATTTTGTTTTCAATTATTGGTATTTTTTGCTAGGCTGAAGAGCATCCAGGTATGATGAAGTTGTTTTGGGGGTTAGCTATTTGGAAGGTCAGTGCAACTTGATGGCTGATTGCTACACAACAGGAATAGCACCTCAAAAATGAAACCCAGCATAGTGGTATGCATGGGAGGGGCTTAAGGATGATTGGAATTCTATAGTAGGCAAAGTTTCTGTGTGTGTTTTGAGTCTTCAGTGGGAACTAGCCAGAAAGAGAGGAGGTTTGGGTTGTGATAAAACAGCCGAGGAAAAGATAGAGGGAGTTGGTATCGGGGGACTGTCAAAGTCTGTCAGAAATTTGAACTGTTACTGTATCAGCGCTGTACCACAACTGAACTCTAACAAGATAACTTTATTTCCTCTGTTACTATAATAAATGTCACCTTTTGTTTATAACTAGAGATTTGGTCTGAGTTGTCTAAAGTCATTGTAATAAAGAAAACAGACTATCTTAAATAAACAGGTTGCTTCTAAGGAACAATTAAAACTCTAGCCCTGTTACACAATGGTTGTGATGAAAGGGTGTAGTCAGTGCAAAGTGATACTGACAGGGATCCTTATTGGATTGGAATTGCCACACCAATCTGAGGGAGAATAAAGAGCCTGTCACACCATGCTAGTTTAAAGAAAATTGTTACAGGGAACTTCCTAGGTCTAGACTTTCCCGGCAATTTTTGAACAGTAATATGTAAAAGTATATTTGAGTGTACATTGGGTTAAATGTGGATTGACCACATCAGTGTACATCAGACTAAATGTGGCTATATTTTATCCTGAGGCAAAGTTCTGCTTCTGGGTTGTCACTTTTAAATGTAAATAAATCAGGCTATACACTAAAACAGAGAGAATAACTCTTAAAAGTTTCTGCTTTGTAATGTTTACTAAATACATGTGTCCATGTGTGGTGGTTTTTCTTATGGAATAAAAGATACAGCTGTTAACAAATTGATTATTCACTATTGAGAGTATTTTTAACAACAGTGGTTTACCTCAGAAGTGCAAGATAGATTAGGATCTATTGTGTGGTCTCTGGCAGTTTATGGTAGGTCTGCTAGAGTTTCTGACTTTCAAATGTACAGTATAAGAAAAATAGCAACAACAACATGGTGTCCACCCCACAGATGATACTGCTGAAATGAAGAAATAGCCAGCAGGGTGGATGAAGTGAATTTTTGATTGGAAGGACAGTTGATGCCAGTCAGTTTTACTACTCAGGACAAATTTTTGGGCTTAAGTATCTTCAGTTCTGGGTATATATTTTTTGAACCTGGCTCTGTTAGTGAATTTCTGGGTTCTAAACTAATAAAAACAAAAAACAAAAAAAAACCCGTAATAATAATGACACCAAAATTTATCCTACAAGCCTGAATCTTCCTTCCATGGCTAGCTAATGGGGATTGACTGGATGGAAGAACCTGGCCTCGTAAGAAATTACATAATGCAACACTTTGATGATAGCTTCCTCAGGAAGATGTTAGTAGAAGTGGCACCACTGTCATTGTTGCTGAAAAACAGATGCTCAGGCTAGTTCTTGCTGTCCTCCTTTGCCTCTTTCTCTTCTCATTTCTCCACCTTCCAGTGGATATTGGAAGAAAAGAAGACAGGGGTAAAAAGTATGTTGCTGGTTTTAGGCATAGTAGATTTTGCAATGTGTTCCAATCTCAGGAAGCTCTTTACAAATTAATTAGTTTCATTTGTGCCTGGGGCACAACCTGATGGCCTGCACCAAAACATACCAAGGGGGAAAAAAAAGCAGTGACTGTTTTCCCTTTGGAAATGTAAAAGCCAACAGTTACTCAAGACCATCTCTGGCATTAATCGGAAGACACAGGTTCCCTGAAAGGCAGTGAGCAGGTAAACAAAGAAAAATACCAGTGACTTTTTCAATCAAATCAGAGATTACTTTTATTCCCATCTGTATTTTGCTTTCCCTTATACAGATGTAAAACAAGATGATTTATTTCATGATATCAAATATCAGTAGCAACTAATTTGACAAAATATAAGTAAATATACATGTGTACAAATAAAAAACTTGTGCCATTTTTGTGCCATTTTATCACTGGTCACAAATTCCATGTATCCTTAGAAGTTACCTTCCACCTCCACAGCATTGTCACTCTCTGTTTCAGAGTTCAACCAAACTTTCTGTTGGCTTTATGTAAATATATCTCTTAATGCACTCAAAAATAAATAAAAAATAAAAAACCCAAAGGGAGATGAGAGCAAATCAGACCGATGGCAAAGGGAAGTAGTGTCTCAGACCAGAAATACAAATATTTTATTCAAATGAAAACAGTATCTTTATTTTAGCGCTTCAACCCCGCCCTAGTTTTTATTTTTTTTTCTCCTTGTAAAATAACAGTGTCATTCTGAAATGGTAGGAACTGATTGCTAAATTGCTATTGTGTAATTCACCTCATCACTCCTTTATGGACAAGCTATGATTGAATGTTCAGGTTTTGTGAAGCTGGCTATCAATAACATTTTTTAAAAAGAAAAAAAACAGCACTGGACAATATGCTGCGACTCTAGACAAAAAATGAAAATGTTTAGAGTTTGCCATTTAACTGAGTGGCATTTTAATTAATAACTGAATAATAAAAGGATTGAGTGAAGTATTTCTATGTAGGTTATTAAGATGTTTCTCATGAATTTCTGCATAGAAATGGTTGAGACCCCCCCCCCCCCCGCAACCAATACACAATTGCTCAGGATAAAGTCCTTTTCATCTGTCGGTGTGGTGTTTGAGTACTGTGCACCTGAAATCTAGACAGAAGGCTAGAGCTGTGTTGTTGTACAACTTTGTCAGTACGTTTTTGTGAACTCCTTCCTTGCTAGTTGCAGTCTGGAGCCCTCTCAGGTTTTTTTTTTAGAGGGGAGAATTGGGTGGTCTTCTCGACAATCATTGGACATGAACACAAATAAACCTTCATTACAAACTGAACAGATACTTTGATCGTAGAGCATAGCCTAGTTCAGTACGATTTTAGTTAAGAGGGTCCTAAACCTAATTGGGTTTATATCATCATAAGCGCAGGAGCGAGCAGTGGTTAAGTGTTGGACTAGGACTTTGGGAAGCAAGGGTTCAAATCCCTGCTCAGCCATGGAAACCCAAGTATGGTAGATTTTGATTGGACGTTAGAAGGAACTTTTTTAAAAATAAGAGTAATTTCACAATGGAATCGGTTGCCTAGAGAGGTGGTGGGATCTTGTTCTCTGGACATCTTCAAAAAGAGGCAGATAACGTCAGGTGGGATTTCATGATGATGGTATTGGAGGAAATGAAGTTTGGATAGACATTCCTAACCTGGATCAAGCGTATTTATCATGAGCAAAAGGCATGCCTGATTATAAACTCTGATCAATCTGAAACATTTCCCATACAGAAAGGGACAAGTCAAGGATGCCCTCTGTCCCTGCTACTGTTCATTACAACGTTAGAAGTGCTTCTAAGAAACTTTCAAAAGCAGGAGGATATCCAAGGTGTGAAGATTGGGAAAGACGAATATAAAACCCAGGCATTTGCTGACGATGTGGTGTTCTTCCTGGAAAACCCGCTACTCCAAATGGCTAATGTAACTAGAGAGATAAATCAGTTTGGAGAGTTGGCAGGGTTTAGGATCAATAAACAAAAAACAAAAATGTTAACTAAAAACGTTAAAAACCAAAAGAAAAACCAATTAAAGGAATCATCTGGAATCCGGTGTACCCATAGTGTAAAATACTTGGGAATACAGGTTACAAATAATAATAATCAACTATTTCAAAATAACTATGTAACAGCCTGGAAATCTATTCAGGGGAAAATGGTGGTGTGGAAGTTAGGCTTGACTTTGTTGGGAAAAATAGCATTGTTTAAAATGAGTATTTTACCGCATCTGGTATTCTTATTCCAAATGATTCCGATACCCATCCCTTATAGGTGGTTTGAGAATTGTAAAAAAGAGATAGTAAGATTCCTCTGGGATAGGAAAAAAATGAGGGTTAAGCTTAAATTGATGACTGACCTCCGGGAACGAGGCAGATTTTCCATGCCTGATTTAAGAACATATTATGTGGCTGCATGCCTGTTATGGATAAGATCATGGGTACTCTTGAACAATCGTCGACTCTTGGCACTGGAGGGGCACGATCTGCACTTCGGGTGGCATGCCTACCTATGGTACGGCAAGGCTGAGGTGCAGAAAGTGTTCCTCTGGCATGTAATTTGGAAATCTCTCTTTAGGATATGGATTAAGTACAAACCCCTTCTATATGTGAAGTTGCCACCTTCCATCCCCAGCAGAAGCACTTCAGATAAAAGGCTTAAGGAGAGAGGGAGATTGGTTTACCTATAAAGACCTAGCATATTTAGAAGACGGGGCAATAAAATTGAAAAACCAACAGCAGCTTCAACAAGAGGATACTGTTATACAGTGGTTTCCCTCCTTCCAGGTCAAAGAGAGGTTCAGAAAGGATATGGAAAGAGGTGGTATAACTCTGGAACCTCCACTTTTAGAAAAACTATGACAGGGTGCGGATACCCACCTGCTGTCGAAAATGTATAAATTAATATTGGGAATTGATCTGGAAGGGGAAGCCATTAAAGAATACATGATTAAATGGGCATGTGATCTAGACCATCATATATGTCTTGACGATTGGCAAATGGTGTGGAAAAACTGTCTCAAATTCACCCGATCTTACATGTTGCAAGAGAATGCTCTGAAAATGTGGTTCAGGTGGTATCTTCTACCTGTGAGAATTGCCAAAATGTTTAAGAGAGCTAAGAATAGATGTTGGAAGTGCAACAAAGAGATCGGTACCTTTTTTCACCAATGGTGGGTGTGCCAAAAGGTTAAGAAATTTTGGAAGATGAGCTGTTCTAAAATCCAAAAAATATTGCATGTCAAAATAGATTTAAAACTGGATTTTTCTTGCTGGGTATTTTCCATTTGGATAAGCAAATAGAAGAAGAATTTGGTAGATTGATGTGGCATATGGCTACTGCAAGAATTGCTCTTGCCAGACACTGGAAAAAAGTGTCAGTACCACTCGAGACAGAATGGTTAGAGAAACTGGCTGAAATTGCTGGGATACTAAAACTTACCTGTATGATAGAAAATAAACCAGATGACAAATTGTTAAAAACTTGGCAACCATTGTTAGGGTATTTACATATCAAAACTGGGACTGACTAATGGATTAAGAGGAAAATGTGTTCGAGAGTTCACCTAACAGGAGAGATAAAGTGGGAAGCTTAGGAAAAGGGGTTCAGAGAGGGTTGTTACAGTTAACTATCCATGAATGTGGCTACTTTGCAACTAGGAGACTAGGAAATTTTCTGTATATCTTGTGCTAATAATACACATACATTGAAAGTGAAATTGAACAATATACAGGTTAAAATACAAATATATATATATACATTCATATATTTATATATACAGCCTCATTTTCGGTTAGGAGGGGGTCTGATAACAATATAGTGTTATGCTGTTTTGTCATCAGAGGGGGAGGTCCCCTTTGTAATTATCTGTTAATTGTCAGATATTTTTGTGTAACCCTAAACCCGAGAATGATCTTAAGTACTTGCACAATTGGACTAGATTTGGCGCATTAGAGAAGGCTATTTTACCAACTTGTTGGCCACTGTAACACGGACCTTTACCAACGTGTGACACTGCTATGCAGATGCTGTTTTGCAATGTACTGTGGATGGATTGATATGCCTGTGTCTAGATTTGAAAGTGCTGATGTACGTTCTGTAAACATCAATGAAATGTTGTTATCTATGTCAAAACAAAACAAAAAAAAAAAGAGGCAGGACAGGTACCTACTGAGGATGCTTTCATTGGAGATACTGCATTGAGCAGAGGCCCATGAGGTGGCCCATGAGGCTCCTGCCAGCTCTATGATTCTGTGGCTCTATGACTCTGCTATGGAAAGGACAAGGTGAGTAAGGAGCTGGGCTAAATCCAGTGAGTAGTACCAACCAGAATAGATCCATTGAAATGAATGGGACTTGGAAGGTCAATACCAATGTATGTCTCAATGAATCAGTGTTCAGCAGCAACACATTCTCTGTTCTGTTGGATTTCTACTTGCAGTGAGGTTTCATGTCTATGAGGAATCATTAACATGTGACCATCCCCCACAGAAATCTGAAGAGCTGCCATCCCAGAAAAAGCATACACACTTGACTCATCTTTGAGAATGAAGTGGACAGAGGGTGTTGCATACTGGGCAGTGAGACTAGAGGAAAAAATTGTGAAGGATGCTTGTAGAAAAATGTATTCCCTCCTAGCCATCTTGGGCAAAGGAGGCTTTGTTGAAGCTGGACTTGGACTGCTTTTATATAGCCGTTGAACTGATGGTGATGGGGTCAGTATTTTTGTTCACTTTAAAAGGAGGAAGTATTAGTGCGGAGCCAATACTAAGCTTTGTATAACGAACTTTAATTATATTTTGGAAGAAAGCAAATGCTGATCCTTCTAATGCAAGAAAAATGTCAGCATTAAGTAAAATGGATCTTTGAAATGATGGGATCAGGAATTAAAGTATATCCTACCCATTTTAGTCTTCTCTGTTACTTAAATGACCCCTGATGTGACTTTACATTTGGCTGATTAAGTAGAGTCAAGGGCCTGGGGAGCTAAAAAACTCCCTTATCCTACCCTGTTTTAATATTGTCCTCCCCTTCCATTTTTTCTCAGGCAAAACCTTAATAGCTAACTCCACAGTTATGCCCTGTTTTCTGAACTGTTGTTGTTGTGTGTCTTCAAGTTGTTTCTGACTTATGGCAGCCTTAAGGCAAACATATGGAAAGTCAGTGTGGTGTAGTGGTTTGAGCATTGAACTGTGACCCTGGAGACCATGGTTTGATTCCTGCTCAGCCGTGGAATTCTACTGAGTGACCTTGGATGTGTCACATACTCTCAGCCCCCAAAAAATCCACGATAGGTTTGCCTTAAGGTCACCATAAGTTGAAAATGACTTGCAGTCACACAGCAATAATAACAACCAACAACAACAAGGCAAATCTATCATCAGATTTTCTTGGCAAATGTGTTCAGAGGGGGTTTGCCTTCCTTTGAGGCTGAGAGAATGTGGCTTGCCCAAGGTCACCCAGTTGTCTGAATCCCGTAGGGTAAATCTCTCTCATTTGTCTTCTCTTCATCGCAGGTCTGCTTACCCCAGTTCCTCTAGAAAGCCAAAGCTGAGGCCTGGGTTTGTCCTATACTGCAAACCCGACAGTAGAGAGTCATATAGCCAACAGAGTCCTTCTTCCTTCCAGGAGAACAAACAGCAAAGTATATTTAGTTCCATCTATGCATCAAAATTGTGGATCTGCTTGCAATCTTTTGAGTAAATGACTCAGTTAAAGTTGCTCAAAGCAGAAGGTAAGTTAACAAGTGAAATGAAATTAAGACAAGATTAAAAAACCTAAGCAAAAATAGGCAGCTAGGCAGCTTGATTTTATAGTAAGACCAATTAAAAGAAACTTATTAAAAAGTAGAAATGCCGGAACTGTAAAGGCTGCGTCCTATTGACTTGCCACCATCTTCACAATCTTTTGGGGCTTCCTTGACTCAGAGAATGTCTGTAATGTAGGCCTTGTTGGGCTGAGTGAATTAATTATGCAAATAATTTAACCATTAACCTGTTAATTCCAAGCCCTAACAAAGTTTTAAGCCTTGTAAGGGCAGATAAGAACCAGGATGTTTTGTACAGGAGAATGAAGGTATTGCATTTTCTGGACAATGGTGGTTGACTCCTAATGCTGTATTTCGGGGATGGGGAATATCTTGCCTCCCAGAAGTTTTGGACTAGCGCTAAAAAGGTGTCTTTCTGAAGAAAGTGATCCAGAAGACAAGGTGGAACTGAAAAAAAATGACCTTTTGAGCATAGTTGTGTGCTGTGTTTTACTTTATGGTCTGCTTTGGGATATAGATGTTGAAGAAGTTAGCTGACTATCATTTCACTGCAGCAAAATTAACCATTGCAAATGTTGTTTTAAAAGATGGATAGGAAAACCAGGTGTAGGGGGATGCATACCAATTGTAGGGAGAGTTCATTGAATCAGAGATGGTGCCAATTTCAGCAATAACGTAGATAGTGTATCTCTGATTAATCATGTTAGGCAAATAAAAGGTATTGCAGGTATGTGTAAACCAAGGTTACTTTCCCTCCCATTGGAGTAGGACTGTCTTTCTGTGAAAATAAAATCATAGTGCTTCAAGGGAGGGATGCAGAGCTTGTTATCTGAAAACAAATAGACATTATAATAATTTCTACTTTCCTTTCCAAATACCAACATACACATTTAAACAGAACAGGAGACAGTGCCCTTTGGTAATAATTAGTGGCTGTTCTGAGGACCAATTAAAGGTTTCAGTATTCATACACGAATGAATACATTTTTACTTCCACACCAGGGGCATGAAGTTATTGACAACTTTGCACATCTATGAAAGGATAAGTAAATGAATACTTATTAAAATGTTGGAAGTGGGTGATTGTCATTCAAGAGTCAGGAAAATTTTAATGTCAGAATTGACAAGCAGGCAATTATACTTCAGTAGTTTCATGTTCAATTGACGTCTACCAGCAGAAAAAAAAAAGTAGAAAGTGCTTTATGAGCTTATACCTCCTTTTGTTCCAATTCTCTACCTTTCTTGCTTCATTTTATCTACATCATTCAGACATCCACGTTCAACTCATATCCCTTTTAAAGGATGGAAAATCCATGAAGGCTACTCTCCTTTTGTTAAGCATTAAAGATTAATTGTTTCATTCAAGTGATAATTGCAGGATATAATTTGCTTCATTTGAAGATGCTATTAATCACAAGATAATTAAGGCTCCATTCTGATATTTCATATTCCTTCCACATCTTGCATTTGTTCACCATAAACTGGGGTGAGTATGAAGAGAAGAGAGAGAACCATCAAAGTTTCACTGCTTAAATATCACACAATCCCATTATTCTTCCTGAATTACCAGGACAATGCTCAGGGGCTTAGGCAAAGCATCTGGATGGCACAATGCTTTTCTGCACAGAAGTCATGATTTAAACAGAAAAACATTATATCATTTCCATCACTCTTATTAGAGCCTAGGAAAATTACAACTGTTGATTACAGGTAATTTTGAACAGCTTTATTGTATTTTCGTTATCCCAAAAGGAATTAGTTTCTTCTTTGTATATAACAGTAGATTTTGAAATCAGTCCTAATTTATTGTAGGGTCTTGTATGTTCTACTTGAAAGTCCTATGAACATTTATGGTGCTCTATATCCAAACAGTGGTACCTAGTTTTGCATTGTTATCATAGAATCATAGAGTTGGAAGAAACCACAATGGCCATTGAGTCCAACCCTTTGCACACGCTCAAAGCATCTGCAGCAAATAGTCATTCAGCCTTTGTTTTAAAAAGTCCAAAGAGGGAGACTTCACCATACTCTAAGGCAGCATATTCCACTGTTGAATGGCTCTTACTATCAGGAAGTTCTTCCTGATATTGAAGTGAAATGTATTTTTCTGTAGTTTCAATCCGTTACTCCATGTCCTAGGCCATTTCCGCACTAGATTGTTATAGCACGATTATTCCACTTTCAACATCCTATGGAATCCTGGGGTTTGCCGTTTAGGGAGGGGCCGGCTGGTACGGAAATGGCCCTAGTCTCTGGAGCAGCAATCTAGTTGCTATGAAATTCATAGACTCTTAGCTGCTGAGCAGATTGGGTCATAGATGATGGCAGCCCCCTCAAGGATGTTTTTATATCTCTCAGTATCCCAAGAATCCCCAGACTGACCTTTTAAAGGCGAAAAGCAGAGGACAAATACTTGCTCTCAGAAGCTTCCCCATGCAAAAATGTAAAGTTTAAATTGACTACAAGGCTCCAGAACTGTTGCAGTTACCTACACCTGAGCTAGAGTCGCCATTTGTGGGAATAGGGGCTTCCACACAGTGCCATTTTGAACTACCAAGGCAGGTGAAAATAAACTTGACAGCTGAAACAGCTGACTGGGCAGACAGATTGCTTCTGTATGTGCATTCATGCAGAAGCAGTAATTTACATCTATGGCTCAAGTCCTTTTGTGTACTGTGCTGGCGTAACTACATTGGTGTGGAGTGGAAGCAGTAGCAAAAAGGCTGTGGACCCAGTGGCCATAGCAGAAATAAGTCAGTGGAAAAATAGGCTGCTTGGAGTTAGCAGGATTTGTCTGCCTTCTGTTCCTATCCTTGCTACTCCTCGTGCCACTCTGGAATACGTGCAACCACTACTGTAGTGAACTTGCAGGATTTCAGCCTATGCATCTAAAGTACAGCTTGGCCAGCGGCGTGATGTTGGTGGCGAATATGCAGTGCATCTGCTCATCACACATATATTGGTTCAGTATTGTGGCCAAACAACACAGTGAAAATTGTTCGATGCTTTCAATATCTTTGCTGAAAATTTCCCGTAGTATGTTTGGGCCTATGAGTTTCAAGCACTGGCTCCTTATCCTTGTGATGGTAGTGTTGAGTGGTATGTTATTGCTACCACTGTGGGATGAAGTATCATTCTGTGTTTCATTGCAATTCTGTTCTTTCATACTTAGAAGTCTCTTTTAAGCTCCTGAACAAAGTAGAATAGCTGGAAGTTGCTGAATGATGACTCTTTTCCCCCAGTCATATGTGTGTATGCACCTTCAAGTCACCTGTATAGCTAAACATTTTTGAGATTTTTTTTTTCCACCCTGTGTCTGAGAGCAGTGATTGCATGATTTAAAAAATACTGTTGATCCTTTGCATGCCAGTCTCAGCTACCATGGAGAATGATAAGAGGCTTGGAAGCTGGAGTCCAAAACATCTGGAGACTGCCAGGGTGGAGGAGACTGTACTGATTGATGCTAATGGCACAAAGCAATTACAGACAACAGTGCCGTAGGTCTAGCTTATGATGTGTATGTGTTGTGATTTGCAGGTGTCCTACCATTTAGCTAGTCTAGATTTCAGAAATTACAAGGATTTTGCTTGCTTTGGATGTGTATGCCTACAAGCAAGCATACAAGGGATACTTCTATGGCCCTTTTCACATGGGGGGGGGACGGGCGAAAACGCCCAAAAACAGAGCTTACCTGAAACCAGGTAAGTCCGTCGCCACGTGGAGCAGCGCGAGTTCACTGCTCTGCAGTCCTCCGGCGTCCCAAATGGTGGCTTCCGGTTGGTGGAGGCTCTCCACCAACCGGAGAAGCTCGCCAACCGGAAGCCCTCCCCCAGCAGATCTGCAGGCACGCACTTGCGCGCGCCTGCAAATCCGCTTCGGAGCCGGGCGACGGAGCGGCACGGGGCTGCACGCTCCGTGCTTTTTAAAAACCTCGAAAAAGAGGTTTTTCAAAAACACGCAGCACGGCTAGTTCCGGCCGCTCCTGAGTGGATTCTGGTGTGGAACTAGAAGAAGTAGTCCACGCCAGTCCACTCTACGGTGTAGAAGACCTCCGTGAAAGGTCGCTCTGCACCATTTCAGAAGCCCGGTATGGAAATGGCCTATGTTGTTTATTTATTTATTTATTTTATTTCATTGTGTTTCTAAGCTGCCTTTCTCCCAAAATTGGGACCCAAGGTGGCTTCCAACAATAAATATACTTGAAAAACATTAAAAACAGTTTTAAAAAATTAAATACATTGAACACATTAAAAACAATTAAACACGTTAAAGAAATATAAAATCATGAACACACTTAAAAGGATATCATAGTACAAAAAAAAATACAGAAACTCTATGAGTTTAGCATTAAGGATACGTTAGTTTGGCATTTAAAAAAAATTACAAAGACATTCCATGTGATGTAGTGTCTAGAGTGCTGGAAAAAGACTTGGATAACCCAGATCCAAATCCTGACTCATCCATGAAGTGCACTCGATGACCTTATGCTGGTCATAGTCTTTCTGTTTAATCAGATTGGGAATAACTTAGGGCGTTCATTTCATTTTGGGTTGTGAGGATAAAATGGTTGCGGGGACCTTGTTCCACCTTGAGCTCTTTGGAGGAAAGGCAGAATATAAATACATAAATGCAATAAATAATAATAAATGTCTTAGATTGTATCTAGTTAATGCAACATAGAACACTTCAGCAGTATGCAAATAGTGTTGCTAGGCTTATGTGTGAACAGGTGATCAAAGAATGATTAATTTAGATGTGCTGCACTGAAGAGAACATGGACATTGACAAATCATTTGCTTCCTGCAGCACATTCCTAGCTTTCTTAACAAGATATGCCTACGAAGAATGAGCATATATCATCACAGCTTGGAACAAACTGTTCCCCCCTTATCTTAGATATCTTGTGGGAGTACTTCTATTTATTTTAGTGTTAAGAAGGCACCTGAAGTGAATAGCTGAAATGAAGGGTTAATGGCAATAATCCAAGTATATGGAAACTGTTTTGCCACATTGATGAAAATGGTAGATGATGAAATGGTCCCATATTATTTGGGCTGATTAACAATAATGCATTTTGCTATTGTGATAGCAGTGCCTGTGACTCACTGTACCACATTTATTAGAAGAAATATGGTTTCACTGATGTCTGAGGGAAAAATAAATCCTGGATCAGCAGTAATAAGGAAAACTGTTATGTTTGCTATTTGAACAAATATTATTCATGGTACCACTGGGTAGCTTAACATGTTTCTTTCTGGAGCTGACTGGTTGAGCAATGTTTCTCCCAGTGTACAATGGAGCCAATAGCATCATGGGCCTCTGTACTGCTGTAATATCTGTGATATGTTTAGAGTTGAGGGAGCACTGTTGACATGCTTATACCCCCATCTTGACATAGTATTTAGTCTAAGAACGTACCTCTGCTCAGGAAGATGGGCATATCATGATGACTGGGGAACCTACACTGCAGTGGGCTTGTTGGGATTTCAGAGGGGAAGCCTTGATAAACAGTTGCAGCAAAAATAAGAAGGGTGCAAAAAGAAAAAGGGTGGCGAGTCAGCAGCTGGAGCTCAGTTCTATGACCTGCATAGAGGGCTTGTAACTCCCAGTGCAGCCTTCTTAGGAGTGGCCCTACCATTGGACGGAGTGAGGCCATCTCCTCAGGTAGCAGATGGCCATGTCCTAGCTGTTCTCATCTGCTGGAGAACACAGAGCTCTCTATGGCACAAGGCTGTCCTGAGCCCTCTAAACTACCCTGATGCATCAGGTGTGATGCTAGGAACATTCCTGTCACAACATTGAAATAAGATTCAATCTGTACACCAAATGACTTCAGTACATGTGTGTGTCAGACCATGTTGTTCACCTCAGGAGGCAAAAATTGGACGGCCAAGCCTGAAACTTTCAATTCCTGGGAGCTATAGAAGCAATCAAAACCTGAGTTGTTTACTTGTACCTTATTCTGTACCACACAACAGTTGAGGTAGTGCAAGCTTTAGCTTGTGCATTGTTTTTATGTTGTTGCTGTTGTTGTGACAGTGCAGTTGATATTTATGGGGATTTTGTCATGAAGAAGTCTTAGCAGTCAATAAATCACAATTGCAAAATCTTAGCAATCAATAAATCACAATCATGAACAATAAATTAGTGCTAGCTGATGGCGTCTCTGGCAGTAGGATAACTCTTTTGGTTACAGTCTGAATTAATAAAAAGTGCTGTCCAAAGTGCTGAACCCTAACCTCCAACTAGATCAGTGCCCTGGATAGTGCCTTTAAGGCCTGGATTAAAACCAGGTGTTGCTCCATCACCTCACTGACATCAAAACAAGCAAGTTCCACTGCTCTCACATTAGGAGTGAGAACACTGGTTCAGGTTTGTTTGACTGTCAGCGCCTCTCCAGGGCTTCAGATCACATGGAGATGCCGGGGGTCAAATCAGGGACTTTTTGTGAGCATGACATGTGCTCTTCTATGCAGCAATGAGTCTCCTATAATCTAGAACATTTAAAATGTGTGACCAAAGATTTATTTTCAGTGAACATGTCTGTGTGTATGCATTTGTGTGTGCCTTTGAGTTACCTGTTGACATACGGTGAGCCCATGAATTTCATAGGGTTTTCTTAGTAAAGGAATAGTCAGAGGTGGTTTTGCCAATTCCTTCATCTGAAATACAGCCTACAGCACCTGTTATTTGTTAGCATACTAACCAAGTATTAAACAGGACTGACTCTGCTCAGCATCCAAGAGCATACTGGTTTAGAAAACTGCAATTTATAAAAAATATCTTATTTTTGAACTTCATTTATGCTCACTTGAAGAATTTTTGAGTCATGCTTCCATTTTAATTGTTCTAAAATATAAAACAATTCAAAAAGGAATGCGTATATTGAAGTATTTGCACTCAAACAAGTCAAAAAAGTCAAAAATAAAATTAAAGTATTTTGAAAAAGATTGACTACATTAATTCCTGCTTAGTGTATGATTTTTAAGTTCAGCAACTAGACTATGTTATTACTAGTTATGGGGACTTGGATAATAACTTTGTATGGATCAGGGTGACATAGTCACAGATCCCCAGTCTATAGAATTCCATCAAATTAATCTAATCCCATGTAGTATAGAGTTCATTCGGGTAGAAGGAATTCTGGTAACAGGCTGTTTTTCATCTCACGCTTTAATGCATCTTTTTGGCTGCCTGCCCTGAAAAAAAGTCAAGGGTCACAGCCCAATAATTGGGTATAAATAGTGTGAGAGTAGTAGGCCTCAACTTCAGTCATGCAGAACCAATTTTTAGCTTGATGGTATCACCATTGCACATTTTAATTGAACTGCTTGTGAGAAACACTGACATAATCTCATTATTATTCTATTTTCCTTGTAAGCTTAGGGTACTGTCTGATGCTGTTTGATATTCCTCTGATCACCAGCCCTAATATTCAGCTATAGATGAATCGCTGTTGGGAAACAGGATGAAATTATCTTATGATTATTAAAAACAAAGTAGTAGTTTATTCATTAAGTTTATTAATCAGTTTCACCTAGTGGCAGTTACAGAGTTTTAATAGGTTTTGAATTGTGACACTGTGAAGATAATCCTGTTGTTCTTAAAAGAGTTGCTCTTAGATGTTACGGTGGATGATCTGTTGTGTGAGTGTTGAGTCACTGCTGAATTAATCTAAAATGTGGTGCAAGTTTTATGGAATAGCAGAGAAAAAGAAGAGTGAACACTTCTCTGACTATATTTCACCTGCTCTGACGAAGAAAAAAAAAAGAGCTTTGCCACAGTTGGCTTTCTGTGCTTTCTGCAGCCCAAATATAATCCCTTCCATTATAGTTGTGAAGGGCTGGCCCTACCATTAGACATGATGAAGCAGCTACCTCAGTCAGCACATTTTAGGTGTCTTGAAAGGGCACAAAATGATTTGTTATTACTGTGTACCTACTATCTGGGATAGGGAGAGGTACCTGTGGAATATGCTGTCTCATGTATCAAAAGAACTTAGGTAGATAATTGGCTGTCTCAGGCAATTGAATGGGTCAGTGTTGGAGAAATAACTGGGGTAGCTTTACTTGATAGGTAAGGATTCACTTTCCAGAACCCAGCTATCCTTTGGTCTAAATTGCGTCCTTCCCTGCCTCTCCTTGATATAGATTTGGCCTAAGTTGTGTCATACTACCATAATGCCTAATTATTTTAGATTCCCCTCTTAAAATAAATTATAGTAAATGATGTAATAATTGACAGTCTTAGTAAGATGCTAATTTATAACCTTGACTAAAGAAATGATTCTTTTTTTTCTTCTTTTATCCATTTTAAATATACACTTAGGTAGTCTTTTTATGCTTTTTCAGTAGCTTTATTGTGGAAGAGCTGTTGTTAGTGTTAACGTCAGCCATTTTTTAAAGACATCGTTAGGATCGCTAGCAGGAAACACCATCTTGTAGTGGTCTGAGTGTTGGACTATGGGCTTTATCACACAAGGCATGTAAATTGCAATTATAACAGGATAATATCATCTTTGGTTGAGACTTATCAAATTACATTGGTTCTTCTTCTGTTGTTCTCCCAGTTGGAGACCATTTGGAAAGTGTTTCTTTTACAATGAAGGTCATTAACAGGTTTTATGTGTTAAAATGGCTCCCCACCGGGAGAACAACAGAAGAGAAATGATGTCATGTGAGAAGTCCCAGCCTGCTGCAGTTGTGATTTACTTACCTCATGTGATAAAGCCCTATGACTCCAGGTGACCACAGCTCAAAGCCCTGTTTGGCTGTGCAAACTCACGGGATGACGTTGAGCAAGTCCCTTTTTTTTTTTTTAGCTTCAGAATAAGGCAATGACAAACTGCCTTTGAACAAAACATGGCAAGAAAACCCCATGATAGTTTCACCTTGGGGTTGCCATAAGTTGGAAATAACTTGAAGGCGTACAATAACAAATGAGTGCTATCACTAGGAAAAACATTATATTTTTAACAGTTGTTTTTAAGAATATACTTAAAATGTATCAAGGATATAAAGTGTGTCAATGAGACAAAGGTGTCTGCAAACACATGTATGAGTTCACTTATCAGACTACCAGGATTAGTTGCAGCTCCATGTGTATACTTTGACACAAACCTGATTTTGCTGGTGTTAATTCTGTGGAATACCGGCTTTGTAGCTTTATAACTACAGCCACTCTTTGTACTGTTTAAATTTATATTTGTCTGATAGCAACTCCTGTGGTACAGAAGTTTGTTGCTAGCTGCTGGATCTAATATCATTGCTTAGCAATGCATATACCCTTTTGTGCTTGCATTTTTTTTTAAATTTCCAACCCAGTTTATAAAATCTGTTACCCTGTCCAGAACGCAGTCAGAGCTTGAAAATAACATCTTCCTTGTAATAAGCTATTTTAGTAAGTGGCTAGGTTTGTGCAGTTATAAGGTGGAACAATGTTACTTTTCTCCCTGTAACAGCTATGGTTGCAAGTCACTACTTTTCACTATAGCATGAAAGGGTTAATGCCCATTATCATTACTTGGTGTGTTTGGCTCAGCTTGAGCTACAGGAAGGGGAGAAGGAAAGATTACATGGTTGGCCATCTTGTGCTACCTCCTTTTGGAGTCTGGTGCAGCTGCTGAAGGGGATAGGATCCATTAACAATAATATATATACTTTTCTGCCTTCTTCCATTTTGCCCGATGAAAGAGACTGCTACCCCTGCCACAAAGAGAGGGTCAATGTGAGTGCATGTGGGGGTACCTTGTCAGCCTGGCTGCTCTAAACAATGGCACAAGATATTCACTGGGATTGGCTGGCTTGATGTGAGCTGTGTGAGAGACCTTGCAGGAAGTGGGAATGTTTGGTTGTATACGCAAGGCTGGTTCAGGCATGAAATTCAGAGCAATTGCTTCAGGAAGGAGAGTGATGAAAAGGGAAGAGTGATGGAGGACATGATGTCTTCTGAATGCATTGCCCATCTGTGTGCAGTGCATGTGGTAGCCACCTCATCTACTACACTGGATCATGGCAGAGCTTCAACGCCCCACAGCAGAAATTGGTGGGAACCAGAAAACATTTTTTCATGCTTTTCTGTGTCACAATGGTGATAACATCAGAAACATGTTGGAAACAAACAATTCTTTGAGTTACTGTCTGGACTGCAATAACAATAGTAAGTAATGACCTGCTGGGTGAACGGAGAAATGAATAAAGTAATGAGTGTGTCCACATTCGTGCTTCAACTTACGGCAACCCCATGAATTTCATGGGGTTTTCTTAGACAAGGTGGTTTTGCCAGTCCATTCCTCTAAAATGTAATCTATAGCACCTGATATCATTGCCATTTTGATAGTTTATCTTAAAAAGTAACAGTAAGCTACTTTAGCCACATTAATCAGCCTACCTTTGGCTAGTAGGACTTCTGTCTGTTTGAAGATCAGGCGTCCCTGTGACATTTAACAAAATTGTTCTTCAGATCTCTCTCACTTCAAAAAGCTGTGTACCACAAGACATTATGTTGACTGTTCAGTATGTTTTTAGAATGTTTACATTATTTTTATTGCTTTTAGATTTTACAATCTTAATGATCTATGGATTTTATTGTAGGTCTCCCAGAGATCTTACAATATGAGGCAGGGTAGAAATTAAAATAAAATAAAATAATTATGTATGCTGCAGGTAGAGCAACACGTCCTTAAATGAACCTTCCAAGAAGCTTGGAAGCCAGTATTGATTGCTTAGGATGCGAGACTCTGATCTTGTTTTGCCAGAACATTGTTTCCTTTCCCATGCCATTTTAAACACATGCATTTCCTGAGACATGTGGCAGAATATGCTCTCCCATTCTCCTCTCCTCTCCTCTTTGTCTGTAAATTGCTTTACCTTATGAACCTAAACAGAATCGGTAGTTCCTAGTAGAGTAGATCCACTGAATCATTGAAAATTTACGTTACTTAGGCCATAACTGTTTGCTTTGAGAACAAACCACATTTATTATGAAGTCTAATTTTCTCTGAGGAGAACCAAACGATTTGCTTCTTCACCCCAGGAACTTCACTGTGATACCATTTTAATAAGTCTTAATTATGCTTCCATATATTCTAAAAGGCCCTGTATAGTGGTATATGGTAATACTGTCATTTTGGAAGAATTCAAAGTACTTTGTGTCCTCACTGAATAGTTCTCTGTTTAGATAATGATTGTTGCTAAATATGTCAGAGTTTTATATCTTTATAAGAATTACCTATAAGAATTACAAGCCGGTTTCTGTAAGTACTACCTGTGAGAGGTACTAAGAGCTCCATTCTGAGACTAAACATTATAGTAAATATTGTATTCTTTTCTTTCTCTCTCTCTCTTTCTTTCTTTCATTTTAGTCAAAGGTCACTGTTATGACTATTTCAAAAGTCAGTGGTAGAGTCAGCCTATACATGGCATGGATACAACACTTGGCATCACTACTACTACTACTACTACTACTACTACTACTACTACTACTACTACTACTACTTCTTCCTCTTCTTCTTCTTCTTCTTCTTTTACAAAAAGCACTTGGGAAGAGGAGCATGTCTCCAGTTTGGATTGGGTCTATGGTGATACCCTCTTACCACAACCTCACTTTTTATTCAGGGTCCCTCCCCCTCGGTCCCTCCCCCTCACACAACACTTCTTGTAAAATTTGGGATGGGGAACATGTGACACCGCCCCCACTGATGCTGCAGCCCCAGTTCAAATGTTTTTATCCTCGGAGGTAAAATATTTGGGCTTAAGAGCATTTGAAGTATCTGTATGCATTAAGTCAGGGAATTGGTATGTAAGGTAAAAAATTAGACACCCCTGTTGTAGCCTGATCTGAAAGAGTATGGGACTGCCACAGCTGCCCCTCTAAAATAAATAAGTAACCGCTGAATTCCCATGATGCATACGGTTTGATCTGTTGAAGTGAATGAATTCAGCAGAACATGGAGGAGAAGAGCTTCCCGGCATGTGTAAGAGTGAAGTAACTGGGGATATTCAGGCAGTGATCCTTGATATGAGTATTGGTATGCTATGAACAAGACTTATTTGGTTTTTGCCTGTGGCGGGTTTAACCTAGTCTTGACATGTGAATAACTTTAATCATTTTTATATAAATCCTTGGAGTTCTTCAGAAGTCTGAAACACACCCTTTAATCCCCAGGAGCTTTACAAATTAACATCTTCCTTTTTTAAAGAGAGCTGAGAAGATTATGGTATAGGTGAGGCTTATAGAAACTGCATGAGTATTTGATTGCCCCAAAATAAGCACTGTGCTTTAGGAAATCCTTTAAATCAAAAGGCTAATTAGTTGCTCAAGATGTGTCTGGCAGAACTGGAATAACAGTTTTTGCTGTATTGTTTGTTAGAATAATACAAAAGGGAGAATAGCTGGGTTTTTTTTTTAACTTTTATGTACTGTATTTGCTAGTGTATAAAACTCACATTTTGTCTGAAGAAATACTCTTTGAAAATGGAGTGTGTCTTATACACTAGTGTGTCTTATACATTGGCAAATAATGTTTGCCAGTGTATAAATGGTGTGCATCTTATAAATGGGTGTGATTTATACACCAGCAAATACAGTAATCTGCTTGATGCACACTTGAATTTAATTGTGTTCTTCTGAGTTCTTTTTCAGATTTTTTTTATTTTTAAAATAACATTCTGTTTATCTTCTCAGTTTTCCTCATTACCCATAAAATTTCTATTTATTGTAATGATGTGAAGTGGTGATAAAGAACTGTCAAAATTGTAAGGAGCAGCGGCTAATCCTAACTAGAGTAGACCCATTGAATTGATTACTGAACGGTAAGTCAGATCTTACATAAATCTCTTTGATTCAATGAGTCTAACTCTAGACCCTATTGGATTTAGACCCTATTGTTTAAAGTTCCATTTGATATTCTTGCTTAACATGCTTTTAAGAGATTCTTATGTTTTTTCAGACACATCTAACTGGTATATAAATATTTGTAAAGATATTGATAATAAGGGTGTATTGATTTTTAATTATTGTAGACTCCAAAGATCCCAAAGGTGGGAAATAAATTAAATAAAAATAAATTAATGCCTTTGCAGATATATGCATTGATTTTCATTACACACACACACACACACACACACACACACATTGTTTGCTTTTCAAAATTGTCCCTACATATACTTTAAAATAAGAAAAAAATGAACTTGAGATTTAGATGTTTTGAAATACCTTTTTTAAAAAAATCTGTTACAAGCTAAATTTGGAAAAATAATCCATACTGAGGATTTCTACTTTGAGACTTTTCAGACTTCCATATGCTTATGATTTCTTTCTGTGATACACAATTGATAACTGAAAGTGATTTTTTTTCTGCTGCTGTAGCTAGGCTGAATACTTAAGAATGTTCAAATCAAGCGCACTACACAAACCTTCTAGGCTTTCCAGTAGGTAGTTAGGAAGATCTCCTGAATCATCAAAGGCAGCTCTTATGGGATGGTAACAGCAATGGTGCTTGTGCTAATATATGCTAATGTTCCAACAACCCTGCTGCTCATTTTCTCCAACTCGTTGATTTTGCATTGAAATTGTCTTCTTTTGCTTACTTTGAGTGGCTTCCATTTTGTGGGTTTTTCTCCGTTTCTTGCAAGATTAGTTGGAATAAGAAATACTTTATTGTGTTTAATTCATTCCCATTCTTAATATCGGAAATTACTTATATAACTTTTCCAGTTTTCTCCCATACCTCCCTACTATATTCTCTGATCATGCAAACATCCACATGCTAGAAGAAATTCTTCTGGGATGTTAAGGAATTTAACAGAATGTCTTTACATCTAGTGTCATCATCTATTTGCACATTAATCTCTCCTGACTGCACAGACTCAGTGTGAATGTAGAATAATCTGATTATCTATGAAGGGTTTGCAACAATTGCATTGAAAATTAGAATGTGTGGTATTTCTTTTAATTAATGGCTTTAATTAAACCTGTTCTTTTCTTAACTTTTAAACATAGCATTTCTGTGTAACAGAATAATAATACTTTTGAATTTATTGATTTTAAGGTATGTGAGTAATTATGGTATGTTGCGTTGGTATGGCATATCTCTCCAATTGCAAACTGAGGTATTTACTACTGCAGATATTTATAACTATTTTTCCACATCATTGTTTTCAGGCTTTTAACTCTTTCCTTATTTCTCTTTTGGGTTTGGCCAATAGATGTCAGATATGAGTGAGAAAACAATAAAGAAAAAACACAGCCAGTGTTCACATGTTAATACCAAAAGCCTAAGTTTATTGGGCTGCTGTATATTTGCTAGTAACAAACTGAGTTCATCAATCCTTACCAGCAAGAAGGGACTGCAAGAGCATTATTTATAACTTAAAGGCCTGCAGGTTAGCTTTCAGGAGACATCCAGACTCTATATACTTTATCTTTTTGCACAATATATTGCTTGGAGATTTCCCTCCTGCATTGTTTGCCCTGAAAAAACAAAGATAATATGGTGAGCCCATTGTCCCTGCTCTGTGAGAAACACACATGATTGAACAAATACTGGGGGCTTTGCATAAGGGGAAGAAATGTGACAAACAAATTAGACTTGTTTTATGCCAGTCTGAGTGCTCTGCAGTTGTCTACCCTTCCAACTTATTTCTTGTTGGATAAAAACAAACTTTATTTCCACATACCAAAATCTGAATGTTTTTTCTTTGAATGTGGCTATATTTCAAATGGGAAAGAATGTGTGGAATACTTGATAAAATATCAAGAAATGTTGATAAATTTCACTTTCATTTGTTTCATTATCATTTCTCACATCGTATTATAATGAAAAATTTTGAATGAATTTATTGAAAGTACTGCTTGATAAAACATCTTCATGATACAATTATCAAATCTACATGGCGTGAGACCTCTTTTTCATAAGCTACAACATAATTAATGAGATACATACAATTTGTGATTTTATTATTCCATTGCCATATTTTTCAAGGTATGAGAAGTTTGCAAACTTGAAAGAGTTTCTGATTAAAAATAGTTTATGCCTGAAATTTATAGGACTCACTTTAGACATTAGGGCTGCAATCCAGTGTCACACCTGCAGACATCTACTTGTGTGATGGCTCTCTCTCTCTCTCTCTCTCTCTCTCTCTCTCTCTCTCTCTCTCTCTCTCTCTCTCTCTCTAACTCTTTCCCCATTCCCCACCTTTTCTCACAGACTGGAATTCATGGCAACTCCTCTCCACTGCAGTCTCCTCCCCATGATATCTAAACCATCTTCAAAGACAATCTAGTGTTAAACATATTAAGATACTCACCCTTTATGATAAGTAGAACATGGCAAGGATTAGCTTATCCAGATAGGGACACACCAGGTGTGCAAACCTGAACTGATACAAGCCATTTCTCACCTCTTCTGATATCTAGTTTTCTCCAGATACGAGTTGATTCCAGGAGTGTCCTCTGGTACTTTAAAGGAAGGAGGGCCTTATCCAGGAATGGTTTTACAACACCATAGTAAATAACGACCTGGTCTAGCTTCTGAAAGGACATCCAAAACAGTCAAATATATATGTTTTGTTATAGACTTTTCCTTCCGTTATCACATTCAAGAAAGCAATGTTGTCTTTGTAATCTGTGATTTTATGAGTGGTCATTCAAGCACATATGGGGAGCTTACGACCCGAAGCCAGATGTAGACTGCTGGGCTTCTACTCATAAGTCCAAGAAACTAGGCTTCTCCTCCAACCTTCCCCTCATTTCCCCTCATTTCTTCTGATCTTAGCTGCTTCCCAATTGGGGCTTATAGCTCTGATTTCAGTGGGACAATGAATTCACTTCAGGGTTTGCTCTGAACTTTATAGATGTTCAAGGTGCTGAGCCCTGTTTTCAAATCTCCCATTACCATTATTTCACTGTGGGTTCAGTATTATTGTGGGAAAAGCTTTGAAGATGGGAACATTAGTTCAATATATCTGGAAGACAGCAAGCTGCGGAAGGCTGAACTAGCCTAGTGGAGAAATATATTAGAAGACAGAACTGGTGAAAGAAAGCTTTGAGCTTCTGTCTGTCAAAAGTATTGAAAAGTGATGGAATTGCCACCTGAACTTCCACCTCCCTTAAGCCACCATCTTGTGAGAAATTTATCTTGTGATAAATCTTCCATGATTTAATTGAACCCTTTCACACTACCCAGACATAGTGGTATGAGTAACTGTCATATCTCCATCCTAAGGAATCCTAGGACTTTGCAATCTAAGGAAGGGTCTTGAGAATTCTTGCCTTAGAGCCCACCTGGTGCCTTTGACCAAACTATAAAACCCCAGGATTTCATAGGATATAATCCTGGCAGTTGAAATGAAATTGTGGTGCTTAGATAGGGCCCTAAGTTAGTCTTAGCTTTCTAAATGGAGATTTTGGCTAAATATAAAAGTTCATCCCAGGGAATTTGGTATTATGCCATTCTCTAGGCAAATAGTAATGGATACAGCGTTATCGACATGTAGAATGTCTGAAAGGGTAATTTTGAAACAGTGGTTTTTATGCCGTTCTATCTTAAAAACAGTCAAGACAATTTGTCCTTGAAAAATTAGTTCAAGAGATCAAAATTCTGGAGATTCTTTCCATTTATGTAGACTGAGTCCAGGGTCAGTTTTAGTTTTAGGTTTAAAAAAAAAATAAGAGGAAAGAGCAGAAGAGCATTAATATACAAGGATCATCCTTTCATAACAAACTCTGTGGGAAAGAATGATTCAAAAAGCTCTAGTTTATTTATTACTATTTATTATGTCTGTTAATATTTTCTAGCTGAACTGGAAGGAGAGTTCCACCATTTATATTTATATCCACAAGCATCCCACATGCTTACACTTTATTGAAGGTAACTAATTAGTGCTTTGTGGTTGAAGGTTGGCCAATACCTTTTTATTTCAGTGGGTTTTTAATGATTTTTGTGTTAAGTTTGCTGGCTGTTTTATTTCTCTCCCCTTTTATGACAGTGGTTTTACCCACTGCAATTCCTGTTTCTTAGGACTGTGTTTCACCATTGTGAAATACCTTGGTGGGGGCTGGAGGGGGTGCTGAAGGCTGTGTATAAATGTTTCTGCAAATAAACTTTTAAAATCTGGTTTATACCCTATGCATTTCTTCTTGATGTGTTTCATTCTGATCCTGAAAGAAAACACCATTCATCACTTCACCTGTTCTGATGTGATATACAATACTTGATTTCAGAGCATCTTCATACCTTTTATGAGAACAAGCAGAAAAGAACATCAGATCTTTCAAATCAAAGTGCTGTTTCTTTCCAGTTGGCTGCACTATGCAATCCTACATACAGCTGGAGTGCCATAAAGCTTTTATTAGGCTAATGGAAGTGGAGAGAGGCAAAGGAGAGCAACTGTACAGAAACCCTAGCATGTGATTTGAAAGTGCACCTTGGCCCACAGATGAGAGAGGTAAAATATTGTGCCCTTCAGCTAATAATCTAGGATTCTATTATCACTCAGCTCTGGAATGAATTATTAGTGATGTACAACCAGGATTATTTTAGCTACAGCTCATATCGTACATCCAAAACCTGACACTTAATTATGTTGTCCCGTAGTAGATCAAGTTTTACAACAGCAACAAAAGATTAAAGCAGTCTTAAACTGGGGACATTCAGAGGATAAATAGCGTTGCATTACAGAGGGGAGCAGCAGTCAGCTGTATCACCATCTGGGAGAGAAAACATTCAAGTGCTATTAATATTTAAAAAGCTCTTGGATGTTTTTTTGTTTTTTAAATAGTTGGTAATGTTTCTAACAAAACGGTTATCACTCCATAGTGAATTTTAGTGTCAATGGCTGCTATAAATGGCATCACAGGAGCAATTAATATGGATAGAACAATTATCTCCTTTGATTTCAAGGATTCTTCTTCTTCTTAGGAAAAAAAGACCCTAATAAAGTAGAGAAGCAAATTAAACTGAGCCAATAGGCATTATAGGGAAGTTTCAATAATTCTTGAACTTTCTGTATGCAATATTGAAGGAGATACACAGTCTCCATCTGCTCTTAAAATTAAATTATTTCTTGTTGTTTGAGGGATCTCTAGTTTACTTCTCTAGTTTATAAATATAGTTATTCTACTGTAAATTCCCATTTTATTCTTCTTCTGTATTGAAACCAACAAGAACAACTGTGAGCTGGATTGAGAGTTCACATGTCATGGATGGAAAAGGCTCATTCCATCCATAGAGGGTACCTAATTCACCAAAAGGGGAGCTTAGAGATGGAAAGAATATTTGTAGTCATCTGAATTTGGAGTAAAAAAAAAAGGTTTCTTGACCGTTGGGAAACCCTGTCAGGAAAAATGCTAGACCAGCAAGAACATTGTGCAATTTTCTGCTGGTATTTAATGTCCCTAACTATTATGCAGAAATTATTCTAAAGAAAAAAAAACCACACACATTTTTTTTTTTTTTTTGGTGGGGGAAAAAACTATTTTCTTTTCAGGAAACCTGTTTTCCCACAGCTTCAATATATTACATGTTTTCTCCAAATTCAAGTGGCTAATATTTCCTTCAAAAATAAGTATCTATGCCTGTCTCATCTTCTTCTATTAAAATAATATATTGTTCAGAAGAAACCTTTAATTAATTAACAAGTCAATGAACAAGCAGACTGCCACATTGTGAATGTTTAATATTTGCTTCTAATGTGTTCTGAAGATAGCTGAGATTTTGTACAATGTCCTTTTTGATAAAGGTTGAAAGTATCTGTGGAGTAACTGTGCTGTAGTTCCAGCAAGGGGTGATAGGTGAGTTGTATTTTGGAGATAGCTGGTGATAGTTTTTCTTTCCCTACATTGGTGATGTCTCCCTGTGAACTGTTAACCTCCGTGATATCCTGGGATTCCAAAGAGATCTACCACTCTGAAATCAGGCCAGTCAAATGTAATTATTTTCCAGGAAAGCACTCACCTTGAAACTCAACGAACAAAACAAGGTGGTTTTACCCACTTTTGTATGATTTGTTCTAAAAGACAGGAGACTCTCCCCTGCCTACTCCTCACCATTTTTCGTTTGTGTATGGTGTGATCAGGAGTATAGACGGTTCCTTCTTTCTTTTCCAGCTGCTTACATCTAATTAATTTTGATCGCTCTCCCTCCTCTTTCAAAATGTCTGAGAATAGGGAGGGAAGGGGGACTGATTACCATTGATGCGTGGACGCTAGGCTGACCTCTCTTCTGATCCCCCTGAGTTTCATATTCTTTACACCTTAAACTAGATGGTGATCTCTGAAACAGTCAACATTTGTCAGCTGAAAAGTTACGGGAAGCTTCAAATCTAACTTGCTGTCAGTGAATGAAGCTCTCATTCAGAGAAAGGGGCTTTCACACTTCCAGCTTTGCAGTCCCTTGAACCATCTGAAGATCTGCTTCTGATTCCTGAGATACTCTTGGGAATGATGTGGGAGATGTTGTTCAGAGTTCCGCGGATATATCATGGACTACCAAAAGGACAAATAAAAAGGCCTAAACTCTCAGAAGTCAAGATGATCAAACTGAGGATGTCATAATATGGGACATATCATGAGACAACATGACTCAGTGAAAAGGATTATAATGCTTGGTAACCAGCCAGTGTGGTTTAGTAGTTTGAGTGTTGGACTGTTATTTTAATTATTATTTTATTTAGAATATTTATGCTCCATTCTTCAGCCACAGAGGCTCTCAGAATGGCTTACAAATTGTTAATTTGACAGTTCCCTACCCTCAGGCTTACAATCTAAACAAGACACAATGTGCAAGGAAAAGGGAATGGCAATTGGGGGACGGGAGCTTGTGTGCCACTGAATCCTAGAGGTATACATACTTTTGTATAATAAATCATAATCATGGCACTGATGGCATTTATTTCCTTTGCAACTTTGATCTGACCCGAGTTAGATGGTTGCCGTGGCATAACATGTACAGCCAGACTATCTCTTCTCCCCGAGATCCTCCTCTAGACCCCCTCTCATGTTTTTACTGGGTGGCATGTCACTTCTGCAAAGCCCGAATAATGTAGTGGTTTGGGCATTGAACTAGGGCTCTGGAGATCTGGGTTCAAATCCCCGCTTAGCCATGGATATCCACTGGGTGACTTCGGGCAATTCACACACTCTCAGCCTCAGAGGAAGGCAAAGGCAAGCCCCCTATGAGCAAATCTTGCTAGTAAAACTCCATGATAGGTTCACTTTAGGGTCACTGTAAATCGGAAACTATTTGAAGGTACACAGCAACAACAATGTCACTGCTGAACCTGCTGAACATAGCATTTCACAACAGAATCACTCCCACCATAAAAGACTAGTAATTCTCAGTTCATGGGATGCATTTCCTTATCACCAAACCACGTTTTGAGATCAGGGAATTATACCCAGGATGATTCCTGTGCTATTAATCTGTAGATTCTCGTAGTTTCTTTTGATATCCCATTCAGGCAAACTATGTTTAGGGAAAAACAGGCACTGCTTCCACACTATAGTTAACACACTTCAAATCATAGGTTTCATTTATGCTTTATAGACACATCATGGACTTCTCTAACTGCAGTTTCTTGAACTCAGATGTCACAACAAACTCTTATAGGAGCAAACTAGGGGAGAAGGAAACAAATCCACACATGACAATAGAGCAGACAGTGCAAAGAACCTTCAGCACTTTGGGGATTAATGAATCTGACATAGTGTCTGAATATGCTATTTGTGCCTAAATCCAGGCTTTCTTGGTTCCACCAATAAAGAGTTGCTTGAGGAAGACACACCACTTATTGCGCAACACTTGAAAGATTTCCAGCATAACTTCCATGAATATTTCACAGTTCTTGATGCAAGCAAAAACTAGAGATTCATTTTCAGTTAATGTGTATGAACTAGAGGGGCTCACAGTAGCAAAGGAAGACAAACTCATAGAACTATCCATGGATGATGCTCTGAAACTGCCATTCAGGGCACAGCCCCTTCCAGATTTCTAGGCTCACAATATTAGGCCATGGTTGAGTGTTCAAGTATCGTGGTGATGGTGATGATGATAATGATGATGATGATGATGATGATGTATGGAATCATTCCAATAAAAATATTACAAATATGTGCATTTACTTATTTCTCCCTTTTCAGCAGATTTGAAGATCCCTGATGAGCAACTTTAAATCAATATTTGATGTACTTTAGGGTTTTAAATCTTGAGTTAAGTCTTGGTGATCTGCAGCAACAAAAAATATTTAAAGGGGGTCCATAGTAAAGAAAAGATTAAGAACTGCTGAACTAGATATATTAAGCTACATGTCCCACAGTGTGAAAACTCTCCTCCTTAGTTCCTGAGCATGAATGTGTTGAAGCTACACTAGGATTAAGTTTATATCATCCATCTGAACCTGTTGTGTTCCTTCCAAGAAGTGCAATGCAGACAGTTGTGATCAGCACTTTTCTTGTTTTCTGTGTTTCACACTGTGTTGGGTCTTGAGATATCCAATATCATTATACATGGTTGGTGTACCTTTCCATTGCTTTACAAGCAATAACGCTCTGATTTTTTAAACAAATAAAATAATAGTCTAAGACCTTCATTTCCCATGAGTCGGTGAGCAACAACAAAGATTCGTATCATTTTTTTTTCTTAAGCAAACATATTATCTTCTTGATTAATGGGAATAGCCTGGACTGACATTTACAAGAAGTATCACAGATGCAAATTCAAGCGCACACATACCAAATTGTCCATGAAGCCAAGCTTTTAAATTAGTTTCAGGAAAAGGGCACTTCTATAATAAACCTTTATTTTCAAAAACATTAGGCAAAGGCTGAGAATTACAATAGGCCAGGTAGCATGTCAGCGCTGATATACTACAACACTTCTTTATGAGCAAATTACAATTCGGAGAGCTAATAATAAAAAGAAGTGATGCTGAGATGATGAATTGATGCTCTGCAATTAGACCTATTAGAATTCACAAGAGTCGACAGGCAATAATCAAACCACTTTCATGCTGCCCATTGCAATTATCTTTGCACTTAAGAATCAACAAAGCACATAATGACTTGCACTCGATTAAGAAATTCATGAGAAATGGAATTTTAATTAGTGTGTCGAAAATTTGGCCTATTTATTATTTTAAAGGACAACAGATTGTGAAAACTATGAGTAGCTGTCAATGCTCGAAAAGGAAGGAAAGTTCAAGAAGACTTTAGTAATATCCTTGACATCAGGACATTTTTAAAGTAAAGAGTCCTCACAAAATAATTGCTCATAGTCTGCCTTTAATGGAAAAAAATGAATGCAATTGTTTAACTGAAAAGCAAGTCATTTGGTGACATTTTTGATTAACAGGAAAACTACACTAACTTACAGCATGAATCCTCCTGATTGTCAAAATAACTGCTTTCAAATTTAGAGTCACTATATGAAATGGAAATAAAGTTGACCAATTGAGAAATGTCTGACTTTCAGACAGATATGACATAAGTGTACATAGGGTGGCTGAACTAGATTGCTTTAAAAACTAATGACTTGCAAAAGACTCTAATAACTCCAGACAGTGGTTTCTTCACCTGTACACTCTACAGACAAGAATCTCATTTACGCATATTGCTCTGATGGCTGCATGTGCGCGCGCATTCATGTGTGTGCGTGTGTGTGTAATCCATAACTCTTTTGTCTGTTTTTCCATCACTAAATTGTCAGTTATAAGTAACTGTGGAAACTATATGCAGAGAATACTATGAGCACTGATTGTTATTCCTTTAGT
This sequence comes from Cyclura pinguis, assembly GCA_030412105.1. Lineage (NCBI taxonomy): Eukaryota > Metazoa > Chordata > Lepidosauria > Squamata > Iguanidae > Cyclura > Cyclura pinguis. The sequence goes on from CM059599.1 coordinate 172,736,608, forward strand.
GAAAGGGAAGATAATTCCTACTCTCCTCCCCTCTCCACAACATTGCTTGCTGTAAAGTCAGCTTTGACTTACAGTTGACCCTAAAAATAAAGGATGTCCAAGAGTCTCAAACGTCAACAGCCTTACTCAAGACTGTTGAGTAAGGTCAGGGCCACAGCTTCCTTAATGGAGTCTATACTCCTATTTTCCTACTACCTTCCGCTTTGTTGTTGTTGTTTGCCTTCAAGTTATTTCGGACTTATGGTGAACCTATCACAGGGTTTTCTTGGCAAGATTTGTTCGGAGGGAGTTTGCTTTTGCCTTCTTCTGAGCCTGAGAAAGTATGACTTATCCGTGGTTGCCCAGTGGGTTTCCATGGACGTACAGGATTCAAACTCTGGTCTCCAGAGTCCTAGTCTTCCATCCCAACTACTACTGCTGTGGCCCCACAGGGAGAGAAGAAGAGGCAGGCACAATGGGTATATTGAAGCACTGGACCAAATAGCATTTGGATACAAATCCAAGGTTAGCCATATGTCAGGTGGGCGAGTCTGCCTGCATTAGGTGCTGCAGTTTTTTGTCTATAAAATGGGAGTTATAGAGTGTTGGATTTGTCTTAGTGGCTTGTCGCAGGAATGAGTAATCCTGGTTGTACAGAACTGTGCACATTGAAAATGGCGTATAAATGATAGATTGTGATAGTTGCTGAAAATAGCCTATAATACTGGTCAGACTTCTGAAGAAAGCTTCATTTCTCCATCGCCTAACAGATTCTGAGAAATCATTGTCTTTGAGAAATTAACTACTAAGTATAGGTTTCATTTATTTCTCTGTGGAATTTTTATAGAAGTGTAAAAGACCATACCACATTTCTATGTAATTTCCCCTCACAGTTTTTTTTTCTTTTTGTTCTTTAGTGGAGCTTAAAAATATGCATGGTATACATAAACTAGAAGAAGTGAGTAATGACTTACTAGCAACAAGATTTTAAAAAAATGTGTGTGATAACTTTTCTGTAAATTATTTTTTTTAAGGAAAAAAGGTTTGTGAATATAGTGAAGCACACATGCACTTTGTCTATCTGAAATCATTTAAGACATTATTCTCAGCTGTTAAGTAACAGATTTATGGCATTGTTCTTAAACAGTTAATTAACCATATTCTATTCAGCTAATTTAGTAGAGAAGAATGAGTGGTAAAACACATGGATCTGTTTGTTCTGTTCTCTCATCTGTACCAGAAACCTACCCTTGGGGCATTGGACCAAGCCTACTGCTATTGTCTTCCAGCATCTAAAGACCTGCATAGATCTAAGTTTCCTTGGGGTTGATTTGGATATTTGTATACCAACAATATGTAGTTTAAAGTCCAGGTTGTCTATTTATATTTTAAAGGAGCTAAGATTAAGTTGTGCCACGTTAATTAGTTACTAACATTGCTTTCTCTTCTATCATCTGAAACATCCATACTTTTGCTTTCAGAAGCTACAAGAAAATCAAATATGTGTTTGACTGTAGTATTAAATGGCATTTGTCATTCAAGGAAGATAGGAAGTCTAATTTTAAGTAGGCTTTTTACAACAGAAGGTGCAAAATCCGTTCCTTAAATCTTGCAAATCTAAGGTTATTTCTATTTGTAAGCTGGATTCACTTTGGGAACAAGGGAGAAAAGAAGATTAGGCTTTTTAATTTTTTTTTAATAGGAAATGATTTAGGCATGGATGATGGAGGTAGTATATGCCAGCTGAACATGCTGCACCAAAAATATTCATGCAGTGAGCTGTCTCCATGTGCAACAATGAGAGTCTTGGAAATTGAATATGAAGAAATTAGCATTCTATACACCAAATCTTTTCCTACATATAATCAGCAAAGTAACATTTAATGTGTAAGAATATCAAGATGTAATTCAGTTTCCTATCAACTGAACATCCAAGTCTGCCTTCAGAGCTATATGGGTGGGTCTTATTGTGTAAACTGCCCCTAGCAATTTGTAATGTCATATATTTTTATTCACTTCAATATGGAGGGATAGTTTCTGCCTCAAAATTCATACCATTCCTGCAATGATTGACAGGGTACAGCTTCATTATGCAGTTTGCTAGATGGACCGATTATGGCTATGAATACACGAATGCAGGTGAATGAAAGGAACATGTAATTGATTCTTGGCTTGGTGTGTCAGTTTGTTAAGCGTTTAATGCAGTCTGCTCCTTTAGAAATAAGCAAATGGAAGAAAATGTCCCTTTTCCCCTGTTTGTCTGAAGCTTCATTAATGCTAACACTTTTTGTTGAATACTTGAAAAATTGCATACTTGGAACAGCATAATTAGAAATTCCATCCACATCTTCTGCATTCATTTTCTGTCAGACATACACTTTTCAATTTATACTTTTTTAAAGAAAAGCTGTTTTTTCCCCTTCTTTCTTACTGCCGGCCCTGACTGCCCCCCTTCCTCCCCTTTGGTAGGAGTCATTAAACATTGTAAACTTTTATCAAAATAACTCCAAAGATTTATTGACTGACTTATGTAATGAAAAAGCCAAATGCAACAGTTCTCATTTGCTTTTTTGAAAACCCTTTATAATTGATGGGGCATATACAGTTTCATTTTTCACTGGCCTTCAAGGGACTGCTTCTGAAAAGTTGATTAAATCTGCAAATTAGATTAATTTCCACTATTGTCTGAACAGTGGTATGAATATTCACAATATATGTCAAAACCCCCAAATGGCTGAGATACATCTGAGTTTTATATGCAGAACCAAAATGAAATGCAAACATTTTTATGGTATATAGGATTCATCCTTTTGGCATGCCAGGAAATTAATCTGCACTACCTGATATTATGGCCACTGAGGTTCACAGGAAGCAACAAATCAAATAAAATTCAAATTTATGCATTTTTTGATGTAATAATATAGAAGTATTTAACATCCATTTATTATCTTTTCGGTTCTAAGGGCCCCAGGTGGAAAAATATAGAAAGATGGGCCTATGCCCCCAAATGGTTCATGAGATAGATAAGGACTGCTTCCTGTGATTCCAATACAGGAATGTAAGTCTTCAGGAATATCTTTTTTTGTTGTTGTGCAAAATAATAAAAAATAGTGCAGTTTTCAAAGACTCTGTGCGGTTCAGAACTTATTCTGAACAATGAATAAAGAAACACACCACATCTTTTACAGAAAAATTCACAGAAAACAAATTTCTTGCACAGAAAACAGCAATTTCTCCACAAAAAATGTTATTTTTTTGCACATGATATACTGTTTTCTATGCAGTAAACTTGTTTTCTGAAGAGTGATATTATTGTCTGCAAACTTATACACACACTTACAAACCTTACCTATTTCATGCAGAAAATGTCCAGAACTGTGAAGATTTTCACCGATCTAGACTGCTTCTGATCAGGATTTCCTGACACTTAAGAGACCCATTTTTTTCATTTTTTTCCCCAGATATTTTGAATATTCTTTCCATCTCTCCTCAATTATCAGCCAAAGTGTCATCTGTTACTAGGCAAATGGAACTTCATCTTTTTTCCACATTTCATGGAGCTTTGGCTGTCATGCCAAAGCATATAATAATATCACTTCTTTGACTTTTCACAACCTCAGTCTTATGCAGCATTGTTGATTCCTGTGAAATATTGAAGCTTAGAAGTTTTGCTGATGCCACTATTTTGCATTTTTTATGCATTTGCTTATTAGCAATAAATGGGTGGCCACGTGTGTATGAAGAACAATGCTTTCATTTTGTTCTCAACCTTTGTTGAGCATGTGCCTTCACAACTGACGTCTGTTGTCTGAATTTTCCACACAGCATACCGTTAATGAAACAATGTCGTCAGTATCATTGACTTGTTCTCTCTTCTGCAGTCTGCAGACAATGGGGATTACTAGATGAATGCTGTGGCAAGATGGAGATATAAGATGGAGCCAGCTTGTTTTCTTCTGCTCCAGAGACTAGAACATGAAACAGTGATTCACATTACAAGAAAAGGAATTCCTCCTAAATACTATAACTTTCTTGTAAGAGCTGTTCAGCAGTGGAACAGGCTGCCTCGGAAGATGGTGGGCTCCCAGTTTCAGAGGTCTTTAAGCAGACGGTGTAGGAGCATCTTTCAGGAGTGCTTTAATTATGCATTCCTGCATGGCAGGGATTAGACTAGATGACCCTTGTGGTCCTTTCCAGCTCTAAGGGCCTTTCCACCCTACACTGTTAAAGTGCTACTATTCCACTTTCAGCCTCCTGTGGAATTCTGGGGTTTGTAGTTTGTAGTTTACTGAGGCCAAAGAGCTCTCTGGCTGAACATTCTAAAAGCCCCTCCCTAAAGTGCAAACCCCAGGATCCCATAGGATGTTGAACTGGAAATAATAGCACTATAACAGTGTAGTGTGGAAATGGCCTTAGTGTTCATACTGTGGGACTCTAGAATTTGGTCTTAGGGTTTCCATATTACTACTTTAGGTGGCATTTAGGTGAATTATTGTAGGTGGATCAGAGGTCTTATAAGATGGGATATGGATAGTTTAATTATCAATTCACCGGTCAGGTGAAAAATAATGTGCCAATTAATGTGTTTCTACAATCATCTGACCCATATAGCACTATTTTTTCTGCTCTACCTCATCCTCCAGAAAACCACTGCCCTTTGTAGCCGTAAAAGGGATGTGGTACCATTTTTCTGTGAATTACAACATCCTGTACCTCACCTGACAGAGGTTATGGAGGGTGTGATTTTAAAGGTTTTTTTTTTGACTTATTAACCTTTGTCATGTAGATGGATGGGGTTGGATAGAGCAAATGAAAGCAACTTTTGAATCATTTTGAATTATTAATAAGTCTTGTAAGAGTCTTTAATCTTCAGTCTTTGTAGCACAATTCCATGCATGCTTACTTGGAACTAAGACCATTTCCGCACTACACTGTTATAGTGCTATTATTCCAGTTTCAACATCCTGTGGAATTCTGGGGTTTGTAGTTTACTGAGGCCAAAGAGCTCTCTGGCTGAGGATTCTAAAGGCCCCTCCCTCAACTGCAAACCCCAGGATACCACAGGAGGTTGAAAGTGGAATAATAGCACTACAACAGTGTAGTGCAGCAATGGCTTCAGTCCCACTATGATAAAGGAGGCTACTCTCAATGCACAGGATGGCAGCCTTAGCATCTTCTTGAGTTTGTTATTCAAGTACTGGCAGTATCTTGTGTCTTCTATACATATGTCTTGTGTTTGCATAAAGTAGGGAGCCATGCAGTGCATAGGTTGTCATTTGATTCATTAGCAAGGCTTGTTTTAAACTCTCTACAGCATAATTTTATAGAGTAGGGAGGCTAGTTTTGAACTGTTTATAGCACATTGTAAAATAACCATTCCCCACCCCACCCCAAGTATGCCTTTGTGGGGGTTTTTTGTTTTGTTTTGTTTTACATTTAAACCCAACTTTTCTTCTCCAGCCTCAAAATCACCCTCACTGTAAAGTAGGTGGACAAGCTGAGTGTTAATCAGTGATCTAAAGTCCCCCTCCAGGCTTTATGATTTAGCAGAGTTTTGAACCTGGATTTCTCCATTATATACCCCACACTCTTAGCCACTGCACTGTAGTTGGCCTCTCAGGTCAGTGCTTGCCATATAGACGGTGCCAAAGCTGAAATGGAAATAATTTGCGTGACATATAATCAGGCTACCAAGATTTGGGAAACTAGAATAATACAACCCTCTGTGAATTACATTTGAGTGTACCGGGTCATAGGATTGTAGGTTATGTTGAGCACTAGCAGCCAAAAACGAAGTTGCAATGAGAGATGAAGAGGGATTTAATTTCAGTGGTTTCATTAAATCACCCAAATATATCATAGAGTTTCCATTTTAGAGTTACTCAGATGAACTTAATGCTGTTATGAATTCAACATCTTTATGCTTTTGTTGGCAATTTAATTTGATGGGCAGGATCTGAAACAACACTTGGTAGTTTAGAGTGTTCCTGTTCAGGTTCCAGCCAACCATATCCTTTTCCAGGATATGCCATTTCACCTCTGCCTCCTCTGCCTCAGATTTTCTGTTTTTTCCTCCTTCCAACAAACAAACAGGCAGCATTCTGAGGCTAACAAGCATCTGTTCTTACTGGGTTGTTTGGGGTGCCCTTCCCCTTTAGGGGTTTCATCCCCTAAAGATTTTTGTACTTCTGTGGACTATAGAGATTCTCGAGCTGGCTGATACCTCCCTTTGGTGTGGGGAGGATTCGTACCATTTTTGCCCACATAAAGATCTTGGTCAGAGAGTGAGTTTGCTCTCAGTGTTTAGGAGCCAATGCAATTCTTGGTTGTATCAATAGGAGTGTGGTGTCTAGGGCCCTTTCCGCACCTTACCTTCTTCCAGTGCTGGGGTACGGGGATCACGTGAGCAGCCTCTGGCGAGAGGCTTTCGTGTCCCTGTTGCTTCAGCTCCGCACAAGCTGCCTGCTCGCATGAGAGCCCCACCTCTTCCTTCCACAGTACAGCCTGGGAGTTTCCCAGGCTGCGCTGGAGCAGGAAGTGTGACTAGCATGGCTCTGGAGGCTCCGCGCACCAGGTAAGTGTGCGCGGGGCCCGGGAGCAATGTGCGAGCGCACACCATTTTCAGCTTCTAGCCAAAAATGAAAAGGTCCGCGATCGGCGCCTGCTGGCCCCTGGAGCATCCACAGTTGTGAGTGCATCATGCAGCTCGCTCCTCACAATCATGCGACGCTCCAGGCACCCTTTCACATGGAAAATGCCGTGTGAAAAGGGCTCTGATCAAGGGAGTTAATGGTACCACTCTATTCTGCATTAGTTAGACCTCATTTGGAATACTGTGTCCAGTTCTGGGCACTTCAATTCAAGAAGGATATTGACAAGCTGGAACGTGTCCAGAGGAGGGTGACCAAAACGGTGAAGGGTTTGGAGGCCATACCCTATGAGGAGCAGCTTAGTGAGCTGGGTATGTTTAGACTGCAGAAGAGAAGGTTGAGAGAGAACATGATAGCCATGTTTAAATATTTGAAAAGATGTCATTTCAAGGAGGGAGCGAGTTTGTTTTCCCTGCTCCAGAGACTAGGACAAGGAGCAATGGATTCAAGCTGCAGGAAAGGAGATTCCACCTGAACCTCAGGAAGAACTTCCTGACGGTCAGAGCTGTCCGGCAGTAGAATATGCTGCCTCAGAGTATGGTGGAGTCTCCTTCTTTAGAGGTTTTTAAGCAGAGGCTGGATGGCCATCTGTTGGGAGTGCTTTGATGTGTGTTTCTGTATGGCAGGGGTTGGACTGGATGGCCCCAGTGGTCTCTTCCAACTCTGTGATTCTATGATTTGTTAGGAAATGTGCTGTTCTACCCTGCCCTCCCCACAATTTCCAAGTTAGCAGTGAGAAAGGTTTGAGGCTTGTTTATATTCTGTGCTGGTCTCATGATCCACACAGGTTACCAGAAATGGCAGCATGCAGACAGCAGGGGAGGTGAATAGAACCAAGGAATACATGCCATGCTTGATGAATATACGAGTCTATTCCAATGTACTTTGATTGTGCTTTCCATTTATTATGTTTTTCTTTCCAAAATCAGATCCTTTCACTTTTATTGCCTCTTCTTGAGTGTGGATTTTTTAAAAAAGTGTATAGTATTTTCTTCTAACTTGTTGTGTGCTCCTTTTTGTATTTTAATTTTTTTTCCTGGGTTTCAATGGCAGCGCAATTCATACGGCTCACAATTTTACCTACTGTTTTACCAGTGAAAGTTCCGTAGAAGACACTGAGACAGCATGGCAAAAGCTTGGAAAGATTATTTTTTAGACTACAGAACCATGGCCACTGCTGTCCAAACATCGTGTTTTCAAGCCCTGCAACTACCCACAGTAAATTGTTTGTCCTTTTGCCAAATACTGGTTTATCTCAATCTTATTCCTTGGTTTTAGTGATCATGTTTCTCTGGGTCAGTAATTCTACAGAAAGACTTTGGGAGTGGCTCTCTCAACGAAATCCAACCGTAAATATCCACTGTGATGTAGTAATTGGATTTAGGCCAGGCTGACCAGAGCTGAAAACCTCTGTGCAGCCACAGAGTTACTGGCTAACTGTGGGCCAGATTTTTGGCCTAACCTACTTTACAGAGTATTTGCTAAAGATAATGGATGAAGCCCATTTACACTGTCTTCAGGCTTTTGGCAGAAGGGTGGAAGTTAAAAAGAATGAGAAATGCTGTCAGCAATGCTTAGTACTTATTAAATCCTTGTGTTTTCTATAAATCTCTTTGGATGGGGACTACGGAGCAGAGTGTTGTCTTATAAAGGGTTCTCTGCAGACCCAGCTCCTGAACATTATGAAAGGCATTTTCACCATTCCGCTGTGACTTCTAGCTAACACAGTCATGCACCGCTGAGAATAGCTTTTACACCCTGTATATTACTTTCCCTTTTTTGTTTTATGTTCTTAACATCCGTTTCGTACAGACTCTATTAGCTTCCATTTTATTCTTTTCCGTTCGGAAATCTAGTTTCCTTGCCTATTCTTCTTTCTTCTTCAGTGTTTGCAATTTTACCTAATTTGGTCTCATCTCCTAATTTTCACCTATGTTTCATTTCACCTGCCAAGAGCATTATTGAATGCCTTAGATGGGAGCAGACCTCATTCAGTCCCCCAAAGTGCTTTTCTTTCTCATTCATTCTTCCTCTTGCTCTCGTTCTCCCTCCCTCTCCGCCTTCAATGCTATATTTGTCATTAACCTTTAACAACAGTTTCTTTATTTCACATGAGCTTTAGAACATTTCCTCTTCCGTTGCTAATTGTGTAACAGCTCCTAGACATTTTACAACTCTCTGTATATCAAATTAGTGCTCTGTGGAAAGTACTTGAACCTCCTGGGTTTCTATTTTGTCTTCAAAAGAGTTCTTTGATGGAGTCATAGGGCTCCTCTATAGTTCACAGGTGGTATGAGAGGCAACCCCACATGTCTGCTGTGTCCTTTGGGGAGCCTGTTGTTGTCCCCCAGCCTTGTCCTCCCTGTACTGATTTCCATGTGCCTTTTTCATACGTGAGTGGACAGCCCTGAGTTTTTGACGGTTGCAATAGTTTTCATGGCATCAGAATTTTGTAATTCGTAACAAATTGCAAATGTTGCATTGTTAGATTATGGTCTTACGGCACCATAACATAGTACTGCATTATGTTATCTTGGTACCCAGTGTTTCAGCAGAGGCTAAGGTTAAAAATTTTGAAAGTTACTTTTAAAAACAGTAAGAATGTCGAAGACCCTGACAAGCAGTTAATTGGCATGATAGTTGAAGTTTAAAAGTAACACTTTGTTTTCCAGTTGCTTGGAAGTAACTAGAATAATGATCCTTTTAGTGGCTTTTAAAAATCCATAATGCTACAAGCCTTTGGCCTCTGGTGCATAGCACATTCTTCTTCTTCCTACCTTGTTGCCTCAACATTGACAAAGCATCACAAAGCAAGAGCACAAGATGATCCTCCCATTTAGTGACCCTATGCCCTCTAACTATAAACTAACTGAAAGTTAAACCACAAAAAGGAGTGAAGGTACTCATCATTTGTTGCAATCATAATGTAACTTAGTTCTGCATTCATTATTGGAAAAAAGAACTGAATTACAAGTAACTAGTTATTTGTAGTTAGTTTCTTCTAGTCATTAGTAAGGTTATATTGTTACCACACAGTTCCACAATTCAGACATGCCTCCAGTAGTCTCTGGAAAACTAACAAGGTCAGCTTTTTCATTTTTAGAGCTAACTTCAATGATTAGAGAAAGAGCCTTATTATTAGGCCAATTTTTCTCTAATAAAAGAGGCCTATCCCTATGATACATGCTCTGGTCTGTTCAGGAAATACAAAGTCAAATTTGTAGCCACATGCAGTGCTGCTGGTTGGATTCTGATTTGCAAGATAACCAAGAAATTCTACCAGCTATGGGACCAGCACAGCACTTCAAAAATCATCTGATTTTCTGTTATTGCACTCTGTTATATCAGTGCAAATGTTTAGCAATTAGCAGCCTTATTTGCAATTCTTCATACCATCATACAACATGTGCACATTAATGCACTGTTTGGACACTGTTAATTATGAATGATGTATTAATATTGTGGGTCTCGCTTGCCAATAAAATGTCAAGCTTGCTTGCTAGTCCGGCAGTATTTTGTGGTGCTTAGTCTTTATTGCTGATGACAGAGCCCCGCTGTGCAAGTTCCTGGGGTATACAAGGGTCTGGCAGACTACTAAAATGAAGCTTCTCCGTGTTAGGCACTGGGTGGGTGTTGACCTTAAAAACATTTCCATTTTTACAAACAGCAACCACCATCATAACTTCACATGCATAGACATTTTGTTTTACACAGTTCACTGAGCAAGCTGTTCCAGTCAAATACTGTAAGCAGCTGTAATGAAAGGGTTTTCAGAATGAAATGGGAAACACATATTTCTCCCAGTGCATTTCCACATTTGTTTGTTCCGCTGGCAACAGTTCTAGTTTATTATTGTGCTGCATAAAATGCATATGGATTATAATACTTAGTTTGGCTGAAGGGTAAAAGCAATGTACCTGTTTTGATCACGGGTTGCCGTCCTTCCTGTCATCTGACATCAAATTTCAGTTTTTGAAAGCAGTTTTAGAGGGTTTTGCTGTTAAATACTGTAGATGTAATAATCAAGCCAAATAATCTAGTTTTGTTCCTATAACTAGAGGAAATAACTATGATTAAATCAGGAAGGCTGATAGTTTCCCTTTTTTGTGCTTCTCAGTGTGATATTTTTATAGCTGTCAGAAGGTTTAGCTGTGTAAATCCTTCTCTGTTTGATTGGTACCTGTTTACTGACAGAACAAATTCCCTCCTAGGTGTTGCCCATTGGCAGTCATTTGACTCTTTGCATTTGCTAACCTACAAAGGAGATTTGAGAACTGAAATGTGATTTCAGTCTGGCCAGCTACGGGGGAGCTAGAAAATATTCTGTGGTGCTGAGGGGTTTGGCTTGGATGGTAGCCACGTTGGGGGGGGGGGCAAAGAAAAACTTTGGTTTTCCCTAGGTTAAGGACAGTGAGGAATTATGATGATGTAGGGTGTGCTAGAAAACATGGGTGGTGTTGGGGAATGTCGGTAGCAGATTATTACAGTCAGACCTAGTAGGTACATCCTGTAAGGCATGGCAACCACTCAAAATTTTCTACTGGTACACTCTTGGATCAGACCCATAAGTTATTTATCTCAGTTAATGAAGTAGATACAGTCCTGAGCATTACTTCTTTAATGGAAAAGAAGTTTTCCAACAACTTAAAAAAATATTTTAAGTTTAATGTGCCACGTGGTCTGCTTTTTAAATATGCTTCTGGAGAGAAAGGAGAATGATGATGTCAGGAAAAACATCGCCTCCACAACACCCCAATCACAACACCTGGGGTTGGGGACCAGCCAGTATCATAGGCTACAGACACTGCCTGACACTGAAATGGTTATGTATTTTGTGATAACAGTCTGTGTGCTAACTGCTTCAGGTCATTCTGTAGGACAAGAAAGGTCAAGAGCAGTGAGCAAAAGAATGTGAAGAGGAAGTTGATTATTATGCTATAGATTAAATGTCTCAATAAATTGTAATCAGTCTCTAATCCAGGGACCCTAAAAGACACCCTCTGTTACCTTACCTTGTTTCTGGATTCTGCTTTACCTTAAATGTTTTCATTGCAATGTAAACTTTGAAACTGTAATTTATGGGTTTGCTCTGTAACAGCTATGTCTTGTGTTATAACTTATGAATCTGTGAAATTGCCATTTTGGCATTTTAATGATCTGATTTAGAATTTTATATTACTCACTTTGATGTTTATTTATTCATTTGCCTATCTTTGCAGATGTTATTCATACTGTGGGTCCCATAGCACGAGGGCATATTACTGATAGCCATAAAGAAGATCTGGCAAATTGCTACAAGACCTCCCTGAAACTGGCAAAAGAAAACCTCATCAGATCTATTGTAAGTAAACAATATCTGTAACTTGCTGTTTGTTCTAGAATGTTTAATGGTAGCTTTGTACAAATATTGAAATGATTTAAAGTGTTGTAAATGGTATTGGAGAAAAATGACATGGAAAAATAAGGTGTAAAATAAATTAGGGTGTAATATGAAAACCCTTAGACTTGACACGTTAGGAGTTTTCAGGAAGCGATGACCAGTTCCTCAATCTTTGATTAAATTCTGTTTTTATCTTCTTTCTGGTTGGTTTTCTGAATGACATTAATGGTAATGAAGGATGTTAGGAGAGCTCAATTTACTTCATCAAAACAAAATGCCTGTTCATTCTAGGTGACCGTCGAGCCCTAAAAGAGGGGTGGGAAACCATTTGGCCCTCCAGATGTCTGGGACTGCTACTGAAATAATCCATTATCGTTGGTCATGTTGGGTGGGAGGGGAGGTGTAATCTAGACCATCTAGAGTTCCTCACCGCAGCCCTAAACATTCAACTATTTGCTTTGCCCTATGATTTAGTTACTTTAGCCATTATGTGCAGAATATTATCTGTTTATTTTTCAGTTTATTTTATGTTATTTTTCATCGTTCTTGTTACTGTTATGTTTTATGGTTTTCAACTGTCTTTTATGCCACATGGGGAAGGTTGATAAGATGCTTTATATGTCTTTTAAATAAACAGTTAAGTACTTTAGAAATGTGAAAAGTTGTGTATTTCCCAGTAGTTCTCAACTATCTGTCAGCTGAAGTATAGCAAGGAAAACAATTAGAGAGCTAGTTTTCCCTGAAGCTTGAGATTTCATACTCAGGTGAAGTAAAAAATTGTATTGTAGCAAAGCTAAATGAAATACAGTAAGGCTCTAACAATGCTTGATGGAAGTGTTTCCATTCATTTCCCACCAATGGCTGTGATCCTGTATTGAGAGACAGTGTGTAAAGGTTGTCTGATGTAGAACTATACCCTGACTCCCCTCTCACTTCCCCTAAAGTCTAAATTTCTCTCTTTTGCCCCTCCCCGCCACCACAGTCATGTACTGGCAGATGGAAAATAGCAGAAAGGCATCTTATTATGTCCCTATAGATAGAAGCATGATCATGAAGGCATCCTCCAGGACAGGCTGGTCTTAAGAGGGTGTGAGTTGTGTGAGGGAGGAAATCCTTCCTCCCCATCAACATGAAAAGGGCATATGCCACCATTACTTTGTCACTAACAGGATGCCAGCCAATATGCCCCCCCAATATGCCCCCCTCCTGGTTAAAATAAAAACAGACAGGAGAGTTGCACTGAAATACTTCATTTTACATATTAGCACCTATTGCCTAACAGCTAACATATCCATATCTATTAATATGTGAAGTCTCTTTTTTCATATGCATGATGTGTAAATATATCCAGTGCCAGTGATGAAAATTTGTATTCATAAGTTTGTCACTGTTACATTTTGGTTGTCTTTTTTTTAAAAAAGAAGTCATTAAGTAGTCTTCACCAAGAGAAAGAAGAGGAAACAGTAAGTCAGTGACTGAAAGAGCAACTTAAAACCTTCCAAAATTAAAAGAGAAGGAAGCTGTCAAGAGAATGCTTCTTTACACCGTGCAAAATTAACATGCATTGTATTAGTTAAATGCTGTTGTGTTGCCCACTGGTGTAAGATGGCTTTTTAAATGGGTTAGACAGATTCATGGAGCAGTGTCTATCAACAGCTATTATCCAAACCTTCCAAAAAAGAATCTCCCTCATAAAAAGTCAGTATATTTCTGACAAGCTGGTGCTGGTAAGCAAAGGACAGAGGTGGTTATATTAATCATGTTTCAAAGGGCGGTCTTGAAAACTGAATGATGGCTTCTCTGTTTCCAAAATGAATTGTGGTTCACCTTTACCTATCAACAAATCTACTCATCCTTATTAAACTGCTGCTGTGGAAAAGAAAGGAACCTCAAGAGAGTACAGCCACCCAGGAATTTAACTTTAATGTAAATAATTGCCATTTGTTTTATTTATTGATTTCAGGTATTTCTATTTAGGCTAGCTGATGCAGAATTATTAAAAGCAAGACAGAATTTGTGTGCAGTCTTGAAATCTAAAAAAGGCACAACTGAGGAGTAAAAAGAGACAGGGTTAAAAAAAGGAAAAATGGAAATTCAGGACTAAACAACACACTACATTCTGTATATACCATGCAGTTTGAGAACCCTTTCTGCCAGTGTAAGTGCTCATGGCCTTGATCTAGATCACATGCAAGTGTAGGAGATTCAAACTTGCCCTGCAGTCTGTTTTCATGATTAAAAGTGTGACCAGGTCTGGAACCATTTCATTGAATCCAATGGAACTTATTTCTATTGCAGGCATCTAAAGTATCAGTCTGATTGCCGACGAATCTGGTTAACAGTTTTCTATATTTTTATTAAGATGTATCTCTATATTTTTTATTTCCTATGACGAAATAAATGTCTTATTGTTTTTCCTTGGATGCTAACGGACAGCCTGTAACCAACCTCTGATGAATAATATTGACAATTTGGTTATTCTTAGATAGCAACACAACATTTAGATGCTGCACAGATTCTGTACTGGATAACTTGCAGCAACATAGATTGCGTATGTGTGTGTGTGTGTTTGTGTGTGTGTGCAGGTGCGCACATGCCTATGTGCCTCTAGGAAGCTTTCGTATAATCCACTGGTTCTCTACAACAAAGAGCAACCTTAATTTTTTGCCAAAAATACTAAGAGAAAACCGCACAGTCTTTCATCCTCACATTGCAATGGATAATAAGTGAATCACAGCCGAGCTCCATGTTGTCATATACTGGCTTCTAGAACCATTTCTACAAGTGTTTTTTCAAGTGATTTCATTAATATGCTGAATCTATTTTCCTGTATTTATTGGTGTTATTTGGTGTCTCTTTGGCTTTGGCTTATGGCAGCCCTGTTAATGAGAGATGTCCAAGAACTCTGGTTGTTAACAATTCTGCTCAAGTCTTGCAGATTCAGGGACAAGGATTCCTAGACTTAATCAATCCATCTGTAGTGAGGGCTTCATCTTTTCCTCCTTTACTGTGCATTATTGTCATTTCTTGTGAGTCCTATTGTCTCAGATATGTCCAAAGTATAATGGAATCAGTTCAGTCATGTTGGCTTTTAGGGAGAATTTAGGCTTTGCCCTCAGACCCAATTACAGGTATACCTCAGTTAACAAAGTGGATGTGTTTTGGGGCATTAGCATTATTGGGCATTAGCATTATTTATCATTAGCATTAAATTTGATACCAGAGGCAGAAGTAGCATAGAAAGAATAGGGATAGGTTCCTACGTCCCAAGAAAAAAGGGCAATTCAATATGTTTTAGCAATTCCACCTCCTCAGAAACCCTAACAATATGCTTGTGTGAAATAAAATTTCCAGCACAGGTGATTCTTGTAAACAAAAACAATCTGAATCTTCTAAGACCCAGTTGAAGACCATTTCCAAAATATACCAGACTCCAGCTTTTGTCTGATTTCCATTTTAGTAGCCAAACTTACAGATCTCTTTAAAAACATGCTGGGGATATTCTGTGAGACAGGATTATCTGCTCTCCTGTTTTCTCTCTGTCTTGCTGCTCATTCATACTCATTAGGGAATTCTGGAGGCAGTTGCTATTTATCCTGCCTATTGTAGGCAAGAATATACAGTAACGGAAGGATCAGCTGGAGTAGAATGTCACCTCTTTTCCCAGCTCAAGCTTCATTGCATTGTTTACTGCAGACCTGCTGCTGCAACCTGATGTCAAAAGTCTGTGTTTCTCCAACCCTCGTTCACCATACTCCTCACTTCAATGCTGGAAAAAAAAAAATCCAGGTAGACTGAGGACAAAGAGGAAAAGGGGGGCTGGGTTTCTGTAAACAGACTGTGATAAAGAGCTTCACCTTCAGAAGCTCTGTTAATTGAGGTATGTCTACATTTATTTAAACTCTGTTAACTGAGATATGTCCATATTTATCTTTTTGGTCATCATATATCTGTAGAACTTTTCAGCAGTACAAGATTTCAGATTTTTGTACATGTATGATGGTAAAGGTATCTAGTGCCAGTCATGAAGATATGTATTCTTAAGTAATTCAGTGTTAACAGTTTGGTTGTACTTTTCTAAAAAGTCTAAATTATTAATTACAGAAAGTATAAATATTGTAAATAAATGGAAGACTGTTAGTAAATGGAAGACTCCTTATTTTAGCATAAATAAACCATAGGTGCCATACAATTTCGTGAAAGCAACTAAGCAGAATGTCCAACTGTAGCTAGAGTCAGAAACTACCAGAAAGGTGTTGCTAGTCTGGTTTTGGATTGTTTCTGGATTATTTCAAGAAGAAAAAGAGGAATAAGAGTGGATTCCAGTGGTCCAGGTTCTTGGAAGCAGTTCCACCAGTGAGATATGATCAGGGAAGAGGCTTTCTCTTCCTGCTTTGACTTAGAAAGTTCTGTCAAATGAGAAAACATACTGGATGTAGGTAATCAAAATCAAGAGTGATCAAAGTGGTGTGGCCAGGCAAAAAGGAGCAATGAACAAGAGTGTGGTCGGTGCTGCAAACGTTATTAATGTGAAAGATTACACAAAACTGCTTTCAGTGCAATTTCAGTGCAGCCTTGCAATTTATGGTGAAACAGCAAATGCTTTGTATGCCAAAAATCTCAGGTTCCATTCCGAGGATTCCAAGTAGGACCAGGTAGTGCTTCTGCCAGTCAGTTTTATAATACTGTAAATGTTGAACTGGAGAGGTCAGTGGTCTGAGGCAGCTTCCTATGTGCTATTACAAGTTAAGTTGTTGTTGTTGTGTGTCTTCAAGTTGTTTCTGACTTATGGTCACTCTAATGTCAACCTATCATTGGCTTTTCTTGACAAGATTTGTTCAGAAGGGGCTTGCCTTTGCCTTCCTCTGGGGCTGAGGGAATGTGGGTTTCCATGACTGAGTGGGGATTCGGATCCTAGTAACCAGAGACATCATCCAGTGCTAAAACCATTACTCCATGTTGCCTCTCA
The DNA here is from genome assembly GCA_030412105.1 of Cyclura pinguis. Lineage (NCBI taxonomy): Eukaryota > Metazoa > Chordata > Lepidosauria > Squamata > Iguanidae > Cyclura > Cyclura pinguis. The sequence goes on from CM059599.1 coordinate 172,753,586, forward strand.
TGAGAAATGAAAGCAGAACATATAAGAAGTGGAGCAATGGAATGGAAATTTTATTGATGGAATAGCATCTTCTTCCCTCTTGTCTAAGTTGCTTCTGTTAACTTGACTACATCCTCTTTTAAGTAGCAATTGCAGTTTGGGTCTGTTGTGTCAGTGTATTGTGTATTTGCCTGGAACAGAAAGATAAAAAGAAAGCTAGATGCCAGTTACCACATTTTAAGTTTGTTTGTTTAAATAATCCTGCCTTTCTCCTGAATGTGACCCAAGGCAACCTACTTTGTGTGAATGGTGGTTGAATTCTACGTCTTATGTTTACTGCATAAATTGATGGATACCTTTGAAATGAAAGATAGGGTATACAAATTTGAATAACAGATTAGACAATTCCCAGTCTTTCTGAATACATTAAGAAATATTACCAGCCACTTGGAAAAAATGGATTTGTCTGTTAACTGTGAACAATATCTAATGACTAGGTTGTGCTTGGCATGTGGTGGAGATCTAGCATATAGTCCTAGGAAGTACGTCTAGGTGAGAAGTGTATGTATAGCTAACAGTGTTCTGGTGATTAACTTGCAGACTTGTTGAGTTGTAGTTGTAGTTGGGCGTTGTAGTTCAAAAAGTAAAATTTCCAAGCTCTATTAATTTGTTCATTGTGTTTAGCATCGTTTTAGAACTCCATGTGCATGTGTAAGTGTGACTATTTACACACCTACCCACATATTTTGTCAGAAACCTGCACTTCTGAAGTATTGGAGAAAGTATACACAGAGCCTTGAAACAATGCTAATTTGCTGAAACTTCTTCATACATCAAGGCGTTCTTTCTTGTATTCTACCTTCAGCCCCTGCATGTGGCTGACATATGCTCACGGTGAAGTGTCAACTGAAGCGTGAGGAACTGAAAGTTTGAGGGGGTATGCAGTCAACAAGGACTGAACATGAAACAAAAAGGTTTATCTAAAATTCACTATGAAAACAGCATATAAAGTTAGCATTGTCTTGCTTTCATCCACAAAGCAGTCATTTGTCAAGACTGTTATGAAAATAGAAAAGTTTTATACACAGAAGGTAACTGAGCTGTGAAAAACTGTCAGTCTTCTCCTCAGTACACAGATGTGGTTAAGAAACAAGTGCCTGGCCTTCATCAGTCTGTTTGCAATGATTTGTAATTAAATATCTTAGATTCTTCTGCACCAGGAGTTCTGCACCATCATCTGTGCTATACGGGGAAGTGGCGGAAGGGAGGAAAGGCCACTGACCTTTCCCTGAAAACTGACTCTCCCATTTCTCCCTCCCACACATATAGATGATAGCACTATTTACCTAACAAGTCATGCATGCAAGACAGAGTTCATTCTTTTAGAAACCACTTTGCCTTTTCCTTGTCCCCTTAAATCTTCTTTCTAGTGCTGTCATAGCTGACCCTGCATCGAATGGGAATTAAGAGTGATACATAAAAGCCGAAGGAAATCCACAAGGAATGTGGGTTAGTTAGATACCTGAAGGGATCAGGGAAGCAAGCCAGAGCAAAACTGTATATTATGAAAACACTAAAAGAAATTCAAAATAACCTCTGGTGAGAAGAGTCTGTTCTCTTTCAGCTGGATCCATAACTGTCTAGATTATACTAGAATCATCTTGTGAATGAGTGAGATTTTAATGACAACAAGGACAACCAAATTATTTAGAACAGCAATGGTAAGCCTTAACTGCAACTTTTTTTCTGGCATGTTCAGCTACACAAATCTTACCTGGAGTTTTTGAAAAAAGTTGCCCAGCTTTGCTGGGCAGGTTCACTGCTGGTATGCTGCTGTCACATATGAATGGTCCAACACACATGGCAAGGGCCTTTAAATGTGATAGGCTTCTGTAATTTACCAATGTGGTTAAGGATACAAGATATGCTTTATTTGTGTTCCAGATCACATAGGAATAGGCCCTGACATCAATCAGGTTCCAGGAAAAACAAGGCTTGTCTTTGTCCATCTGTCTGTCCATCTGTCCTTCTTTCCTTTAACATTATCATGAACAACAAAAAACAAATTAGAAAAGCCAGCATCCAATTAATAGCTCCCTCAAGGACAGCTGATAGAATTTAAAGCCTTGGTTTCCTTTCTTACTAAGACAGCTCCTATTTAAATATTCAAAGGAATACTAACTTGAAATTTTAATATTTATATTGAGCATTTTGTGCTCTCTGTGCCTTACCTTGCAATTACTAAGCCACCTGAAAATGGGGTGGCATATGGTGACAGGGTCTTTTGCTTTATTTGTTTACCGATTCAAACCACTAGAATGAGTTTGCATTCTTAAATTTCAATTTCCTCATTTCCTCCTAGTCTAGAATTACATTAAGAAGATGACAAGTAGATTATGTTTTCTCATACAGTTTCTCAGCTGAGAATGCTCTGAAAGTAATGAATTTATCATCTAAAAAACCTACATCTTGGTTTGATTCTGCCATCTGCCATTTTTGATGGAAGCTTCCATCCATCAGTTGTTGGATTCACTTTGAAGGGAGCTGCCAAAGCATCATATTCATCAGCTCTTGAACATACTGGCATAGAAATATGCTTCAGACGTTATCTGTATTTTCACTGGGTTGGTTCCAAGATCTTTTTTCCTGTGGAAGGAAGATCTCTTCCTTTTGGCTTTTGATCTGACAGAGGTTTTCTGATGAAGAACACAAATCTGCTCTGGAAAATTGGAGCATCCTCCAAAGCAGGATGAGGAATGGAAGGTGAGGGAATTGGCAGAGGATGACTAAGAAGCTAAAAGGTCTGGAAGCAAAACCGTATGAGGTACAGTTGGGGTGGTTCAGCATGTTTAATCTGGAGAAGAGGAGACTGAAACACTACAATAACTTTCTTCAAATATCCAAAGGGCTGCTGTGAGGAAGGTGGAGTGTACTTGTTTATCCAGATGATAAGACCCAAACCAATGGATTTAAATTTCAAGAAAGTATGCTACAACAAAATATTAGGAAAAATGTCTGGTTGGTAAGAGCTGTTTAACTATATGTCCCTGAAGAGATGATCCCTTGAATCTCTACAATTCTGTAACTATTATCATTGTAGCACTGAATTTGAGGTTCCTGACAGGTTGTTCTCTCTGTTGTCCTGAGATGGTGTGTTTGTGAGTACCTTAGAAATCTTAACAATATGCCTTTCCTATTGTCTTTGGTACTTATGCAAAGTGTTCCCTCCACATTCCTCATGCAGCCTCTTTTGGGCCTTCATCTGGGTAACTATACTGGTTTTGGGTTTTTTACCCCAGTGTAATTATTGTGCTTTACTGGGATGGATCGCTGACTCTATCATACCCATAGAATTTTCTAGTAATCAGTATCTCATCCATTCTGTAACTTAGGGAACTTGAATATAAGATTGCAGAAATGATAATATTAGATTATAAAATGAAGAGCTCCATTAAATTAAATATACTGTACTGCTATGTGGAACAATGTGTTTGAATCACTATATTGTTAATCTTCTTTTGGATTTCCCCTAATAGAAAGGGGAATTCATCTGTGCACCAGACTGGATGATAGCTAGTGTTTTGCTCAGGACATAAACTGCTACTACTACTGTTACTACTGCAGTGTGATCATATTTCTTCTTTCAAAATAAATTACCTTGTTTAGTTATTCCATATCCTATGTACTCATGTGTTGTCTGGTTCTTAAAGATGCACTGTATGAGACATAAGCAACCCCACAAGCCTCAATGTTTTTAACATATATTATTAAGCTATGAATTTCCTAACTGTCTTGGACCAAAGAGAGTGTTTTGAATTTCATTAGAATACCTGTTGAAATGGCTTCACTTCTCCCACAGGACAGGTAGTACACTTTTGTAATTTGCATGTGTAAACTGTAAACAGAAAGTAGTTTGTTTTATTTTAAGATATTGAAAAAAAATGGTTGAGAAAAGCACCAACAAGTAAGCCTTTGTTTCTACATATGACAGAGCCCTCAAAAATGCGAAACAGGGCAGGATTTGTTTTACCAGTATAACAGAAAGAGAGAAGCATGCAGATCATATGGGGTGCGTGTAAGTGCTGCACCCCAGAAGAACTTACATTCTTTGCTCCTTTGTTTTTCCGGTTTGGAAAGACACAGAGTGTTAAGGGTTATATAGTTCCATAAAGTACTTTGAGATTTAGAAAAAAAAAACCTGGCTGTACCATATTTTCATGGAGATTCCTTTCTAAAAATGATTTCTCTGCTCAATATAAGGATGCTCAGTTTTCAAGATAACATTTAATTTTACCGAATTTAATTTTCATACATCTTTAGAAGAGAGCATAGTCTATAGTGATTTACTCTCTCTTCTCCAAGAAACAGAAAGCTCAGAACACCAAAGTTGCTTTTAGAGGTGAGGCATTGAGAGCTTTGTGACATCTTTTTTTAAAAAAGTCTTTCTTTAAAAATATTCTGGTACATAAATATGGTTGCGGGCTCCTTAGAACTGAAGGTAGATAGCTTCAGATGCAACACGGCACTGAGATGACAGAGCTGAAGCTCGGTGGCAGAGCACATATTTTGCCCTAGGTTTAATCCCTGGTTTCCTGGCAGGCAGTCTTGAACTAGATGCATCAATGGATTGATTCAGTTTCAGGCATTTTTCTAAACTTAGTATCTGAAGCAGAAACTTATAGATTGTCCATCCAAAATAAAGTTTAGATTTCTAAATTAAGTCCAGTTAATGCCTACTTCAGAGATGGCAGAGGAAGGAAGAATGCCAGCTGCAGTCTTTGAGAAAAAATTATCTGCCTTTGAATGCTTTACAGCTTTTTATCATTTGTCAGCTTTTCTTTCTGTGGAGAGAAAAATGCCATGATTCAGTTGTTAGACTACTTAGTGGGTTGTGTCATCAGCAGGCCCAACAGGGGCTGGACATATTTCAAAGAAGGAAAGTCTTCTCCACCATAGTTTGTTTACAAGTGATGCTTTCTTTGTTTTCATTGTAAAAATCAGGATAGATTGCTAGAAGCAGAAGTGGTATAAACCATTCCTCTGCTTGAAGTTGTGTGTAGGATGGGATGGGAGGTGGGAAACCAACTTGCATCCAGACACTGCATTGAATCAGTGGTATCTATGTATATTCTGATTCAGTATATCTACTCTGGTTGATTCTAGCAATTGGATTTAAACTGAAATTAAACATTTTCAATTTCTACACATTTGGCAAGGACATCCCTAAAAAGGTTATTCCTCCTTCTTTGGGGGGAGAAATTCACAGGGAAGAAATAGGTGAAACTGCTGACCTCTTCCTTGACCAGTTCTTTCCTACAACACTGACTGCCAGTCAAAGAAGAAAGAGTGTCCATTGATGGGCTGTAAGAAATAATGTTACTTTAGCTTAAGTATGTGAGAGATACATTATTGCTTCTTTTGCTGGAATGATAGGAAAACAGTTTTTCAACTGCAGATATTCTAATGGAAGGCAAAAACTTTCACAGACGGAAAAGGACTATGTCTGAATAAACACTGTCTTTTAAAAATATTTTATTATTATATGGATTGGCCTCAAGGAAATATACCTACAGATATTTGTCTTGGCATTGTTTCATAATGTTGTTATTAGGAGAGGTTATAATTTCCCTTGCAAATGAACAATTTGAGATCAATAGACACAAGCATTCCCTGTTTGGTTGTTATTTTCACAGTAAATCAGCACATTTCCCCTGTATGATTTTTAAAATCTTTGCTTGCTGAAGAAGCCATTGAAACTTCAAAAGCTTGCCTAATGTATTTCATGGCCCTGAAAAAGTATCATTGCTTGTGGATTTTCTATTTTGTTGTATTTTGCTGCACAGACAACACAGCTACCCTATTTTTTTTTAACCTGGAAAAGCAGAGTAGTTGGCGTCCAGTAGAGATTATCTGCAGTCAAAGCATTAGGTAGAGTGAGTCAATCATGCAGGCTGTGAATGCCCACCTTACTTTGCCTACACAGAGGAGGTAAAGTATTGAAGGACAGAGCTGTCTGTTGGCATGTAGGCGTGTACTATACCTCCTGAGCTAGCTTGCTGCCCTTGGATAAAGTGGAAAACAGCATCCCACCAATAGTATTGAAGCGACATTCAAATGGCAGTCCAGTTAGAATCGGAGTGGGTTATCATCATATTGTTCTTTGTACCAGGCTTATGCATTGGCCTAGAGGCCAGAAGTAGCAATGTTACCTGTATTACATTACTGTTTGGATTACTGAGGGCATAATGATGATGCTTTTCCAAAAATGGCATAACTGCTGGTGTCGTGATTAATTTTTATGTGCAGCCAGCCAATAGTTTTTATTTATTCTTGTGAAGGTCTTTCTGAAGGACATTGGGCCATTTTCAGAGCTTGTAATGAAGTTATGTTGGTTAGTTTTTGGTGACAAGGATGTAACGGCAATGCAACTCTATTGGTGCAAAGTAACTACACTGGTGTAACAAGAAACCACTTCTAGTTGTTTTCCAAAATCTAATGTATAAAAGTCAAAATTTGTTTGTCTGCGTCAGACGAAGACCTCATATGATTGGCTGCCTAAGAAGATTCTGTGGAATCCTGGGGTTTGCAGTTTAAGGAGGGGCCTCTATAATTCTCAGCCAGAGAGCTCTTCAGCCTCAGTCAACTGTGTCTGTCTTGAATAGGCTGGCTGCTTATGGAGATGAAGCCTAGCAGCAAGCAGGAGGGCAGTGTATTCCCTCAGGAACCCAACTTCTGTATGTTAATAACTCTGAAGATAGATTGGATTGGGGAATATGGGGAAAAGTTACAGGTACTGAGCAAGGCAGTTTGCGGATTTAGAGACACAGGATTTCAAATCTTTCTAACAAGTATTACCGATGAGAAAATAAAATCCCGGGCAATGCCAGGTATATACAGTAGTTACTTATAAAGACATTTTAAGAGGCATTTCTACATGATGTTTTCAAGTTTTATGTCATTTTCTTGTCAGTCCTAAGGTTACATAATATGCTGTTCTAAAGCGTATTAATCTGGCTTCATGTCTCTAGCAAAGTCTATTTCCCCAGCAGCACATCTGAAAAATTTATTTTCTTCAAGAGAGGAAGTGGATTCTTTTGAACTGCAAAATGTAGTATCGTCTGTAATTTAAGATTTCCTCTGAGTTTACAATTAAATCTAAAGCAGATGAAAAGTATACAATGTATATTAAAATGAGGACTAACAGTAGGAAAATTTAAATGGAATTTTTATTATCATATTCTTTTGATTTATATGTAAATTGCTGTAAAATACATGAGATTACAGCCCACTTTTGCCCAAGCAATATAATATTGTAACCCTGGGTAATTCTAGTAAAATTAGTGGAGATTACTAGGACCCCGATTTGTAGTAGCTAGTAAAAATTAAGCAAGCTCTTATTTAAAAGAAGAAGAAGAACCCAAAGAATTATTCTCTGTGGGTTTCTGAGTATTTCCATTTTATTATTTCATTTTCTGCTATTGATTTTTTTTTAAAAAAAGTTTTAAATTTTTCTGAGTGTAAAATGGGCTTGGAATTAGATGAACAAGAATTTAATCATAGTTACTTCTTTCAGGATCTCTAAGCTGTCTGGTCTTATCACGGTTTGAGAGGCTTTTCTGAGATCTGAAAGCCTTTGCTTGTTGTTTAAAACTATGTACTGGACATTTAACTGGATGGATTGTTTTCAAATTCATTCAAGTTTTCCAAATTCATCATTTGACTTGTTCATAACTCTCTGCCTTCCACTAAATTACCTTGTGGAATGTGGTAGCACCCTTCTCCATTTCTGCACCTTTTAGTCTGAGTTTATCTTGAGGAATTTTTCATGCTTCCACCATGGCTCCATCTGGCCCACAAATGTGTAGCTACTCTGTTCTCCAGAAATGAGTACAAGGAGCCAATGAAGCACATCATTGGAACATGGCTGTGTTGAGATTTAGATTTCCTGGGGGGGGGGGGGGTGGAATAAAACCAGAAACTGCATGAAAGAGCCTGGCTGTTCTACTACTCGTAAAAGTAAAACTATACTGAAAGAACATCAGGAGGAAGGAGGTTCTCCTGCTGCACTTTTGCTAATTTTGCTATTATCAAAATTCACATGGGCTGACTGTCCTTGATAAGACTAATTAATTTCTAACGACATTTTAATAATTTATGGTCACATATCACTTCATGATACAGGTACATGTGCCAAGTCATTGCACACTTAGTGTGTGGGCTGGCATATTTATTTTTCTGGTACATATCTATCCTTTTCTGGCCTGTCTTCCAAAATGAAACTTCCCAGGTGGTCTCACATCACAGCACTGATCAGCCCCAACCCTGCTTACCTTGGGAAGGCAACACATCCTGGGCCCCCAAACCTTGCTATTATTTACTTTCATATGGTGTCTTTAAAGCAAGTTCTTTCCACATCTTAGAATTCAAACCCGTTGAATGTACTGAAACAACTAGCTATTGCATGCAGATTTCATTTGGGCCAGCAGGGAGGTTAAAAAAACACCTTGATAAGCACCACAGTGTGATTTGGCCTGTTGTGTTTCTTTATTTCTTTTTGTAGGTACAATTTCTGGATTATCGTCCAACATAAAAAAGTTCTAGGAAAGAGACATACAGTTTATAGAGGAATAAATAAATGTCAAGACAAAGGCATAGAAATAACAACCATGGAGTCCAACTGTGCTATACCATAAAGCAAAAATCAATATGTAATGAGCAGAACTGGGTGAGCAACTGAAAACATTGCTGCCGTAAAAGAAACACCAAAGTGGGCACCAGGACTGGGGTTTTCTGGGGATGCATCTATGGTCTGGGTACCATGATCAAAAAGGTCACCTCTTGCCTCACCGTCCACTAAATACAAGGAGCCACTATACAAATACTCTTCTTGCAGATTTTCTGAAATCCTGGTAAATGTCTGCAAATGACGGAGGATAGTATGATGGCATTGTTATGCAAAGACAAACTGTTGTATCCTTTGTGTTATTCACTCATACAAAATGGGACAAAAGAAGAGAGAGGTAGAAAAGTGCCCCACAATGCCTGCATCCTTCTCCCTAGCAGTCATTCTTGGTTATTAAGTCATATAGCCTCCACCTTCTAGATGAACAAACACCTAAACCCAATATAGGAATAGGACGATGTTAGAGATATGGGGAATATTCTCAAAATTTCTCATTGTCAAGGAGAGAAACTGACAGCTTCTGCAAAGGTTCTCCCTTTCAATGCTAGAATAACACAAATAGTGATTTTCCCCATCCCCAGTCAGAGTTTCTATAATTTATGTAGGCACTTTTTGAGCAAAACTGTTTACCATTTGTGAAGCAAAGCCAAGACACTTACACAGAAAGCACAGGATGTCTTCTGAATGGGGAAAACGATCCAAACAACTTTTTTCCCTATTTGTGAAATCCTTGCAATGATGCAACAATTGTTATAGCTCTCTACAGCATGCATAATTTGTCCAAAAATGTTCTTGAAAATATAAGAATTCTTTTCAATACTAGCAGAAAATATTCTAGCCCCTTTGCAAGTGGGGATTTGTATTGTATCTGTATTTTCTTTTTCTCATGCACATGAATGAGAGAGGTGAATATTTACATCCATAGATGAGACCTTTCTAAAGATTTTTCCTTGACAATGTGTAAACTGAATTCTGAATCTAGTTTATTTAAGGAAAAAAACAAACAAACCACAGAACAGAAGGGTTAAGTGGCCCTTACCAAAGTACTGCGATGGTTTTTCTCTGTGCACCTCCTTGGTTCTGCCTGTTTTAGGTTTATTCTTGGTAGTACATGAAGTTCATATAGATAGTTTTTGTGCTCCTGTCAGTCCTGCTAGACTTCTCAGAAGCTTTTGATACCATTAATCATGATATCTTTCTGGGATGGGGCTTGAAGGCACTATTATGCAGTGGTTTCAGTCTTTCTTGAAGGGACGAACTCAGAAAGTGGTGCTGGAGGACTCTGTTTGACACCCTGGCCTTTGGCCTGCGGGATCCCTCAGAGTTCCATTTTGTCCCTCATGCTGTTTAACATCTACATGAAAACACTGGGAGAAGTCATCTGGAGTTTTGGGGCTTGGTGTCATCAGTGTGCTGATGACACGCAACTCTACTTCTCCTTTCCATCCAATTCCAAGGAATCTGTCTCGGTACTGAACCAATGTTTGTTATCACTAATGGACTAGATGAGGACAAACAAATTGTAGCTTAATCCAGACAAGACAGAGGTGCTCTTGGTCAATCAAAAGGCACATCAGGGAATAGGAATTCAGCCTGTATTGGTTAGGATTACGTTCCTTCTGAAATCCCAAGCTTGCAGCTTGGGTATTCTCCTTGACTTAGCTCTGAGCCTGGATGCTGAGGTTTCAGCAGTGGCCAGGAGTGCACTTGCAAAGCTAAAACTTGTGTACCAGCGGCACCCTTCTTTGAGACATCAGATCTGACTACAGCGACAAGCCTTTACTACATCTTGGTTGGACTGCTGCAATGCACTCTATGTGGGGCTGTCCTTGAAAACTGTTCAGAAACTTCAGTGTGTTCAAAATGCTTCAAACAAAATGCTGCTCAGGGCCAGTTACAGGGAGCACATAACTCCCTCGCTGAAAACAGCTTCACTGGCTACTTGTTTGTTTCTGGGTACAATTCAAAGTGCTGGTCATGACCGATAAAGCCCTATACAGCCTATCTGAAAGACTGTATATCCCTATACGAACCTCCAGAGTTTTAAGATTTGCAAGGGAAGGCTTTCCCTTGGCTCTTGCTACCATCCCAGGCTTGCTTAGTGAGGATGCAGGAGAGATTGTCTCAGTGGCTGCTCCCACCCTCTGGAATTCCCTTCTGTGGCAGGCCAGGCTGGGCCCCTCCCTACTTTCCTTTCACCAGCAGTCAAAGAAGCAAGCTTTTATTTTCTTCCCATATTTTGGATAAAGCAGTCTTGCTGCTAATAACATATATTATCCTCTGCTATTGTTTATCATAGCTGATATCTTCCTGCCAAATTCCCAATAAAAACAAGTCTGGGGGCTTAGTGATCTGGCATTTCAAACTTTTTGGCATTATGTTTTACAGTTTACATTATACATTATATTACATTATACATTATACAGTCTACATTATATGCATTTTCCAAAACTACTTAGCCTTCTCACAAGTCCTTGAAAATGAGGGTAAAATAATGATTTTGGGGTTCTGAACTTGCTGTTCCCATGTTGTACTGTCTTGAATAGGGGAATGTATAATCTGATGTCATGCAAAACAGCTTAAGAAAATTATAGATGATTTTACTTTGTTGTTATATTTTAATACTCTTTTAACATTTTTTCATAAATAACATATTACATATTCAAACATTGTAAGATGATTAATCTTTTTAGTTGTACAGTAGAGATATTAATTAGCTAAGAAAATTACATATAAGGGTATTTACTTATTAATTCAAATACTTCCTTAAATATTTGATGTTATAATATTAATAGACTAAAGCATAAGCAGCAATGTTGACTTTAGTTGTTTGGGATAGATTTATGATACTAGTGTTCAAATAAAAGAGTATTAGAAGTTGATAGTTTGGGCGGGAACCACATTTTATTATATGTATTAAATGTTTGTCTTATTAGCTATTAGTATTTGTTAGGTTTATTGTAGCTATTATTAATTAGTTTAGATAGTTTAGATAGTTTAGTGAGGTATGTTAGTATGTTCTTTTTGATTTATTGTTATTATTTTTGATGCTTATTTGTACTGTGTATCCTATACTGTTTTTCCTTTTTTCTTCTTTTTTTCCTTTTAAATATTCAATAAAAAAGAAATAGTTAAAAAAAAGGACTAAACTAAAAAAGCGCAGGCTTTTAATGTGTAAGCAGGAGAGTGTCTTATTGGAATTGATAATGTTTATGTGGTGATTTTGATTGTTTTATAAATTTTATTGTGGACATTTTTTAATTGACTTGTTTCTGGAAGCTGCCTTGAGTCCTGCTCTGAGAGAAATGTGGCATACAAGTAAAATTAATAACAATGACAATTGCAGCAGCAGCAGCAGCAACAACAGCAACAACCTCTGCTTAAACACTTGCAAGGATGGAGAATCTACCACCCCCTGAAGCAATTTGTTCTTTTTGAACTACTCCTAATTTTCGGATGGAATCTCTTTTTTTTGTAATCTTTTTTTGAATCCATTGGTTCAGGAGTCTCTGAAAAGGCAGAAAACAAGCTTGGTCTACCTGACTTCCCTTCAGCTATTTAAAGATAGCTGTCATTTCACCTCTCTATCTCATAAGGCTCCTGATCTATCAAGCTTGAAATTCTGTCAATATTTGATTGGCTTTTACTTGATTGCTTTAAACTTGAATAGAACTGATCACCCAGTTGTTATTTCTTGAGATGCTCAGAAGGCTTTTGATAACATTTACTAGCTATTTATTTTCACAATGTTAGCTAGTTTTGGGTTTCCTAAAATATTTTTGAAATGGATGAAAATATTATATTCAACACCAAGAGCACAGATTATGACCAATGGCTTTTCCCTGTACTTTTTTTACATTGAAACAAGGTACAAGGTAGGAATGTCCTTGTCTCCTTTAATATTCAATTTGTGCTTGGAACATAATCACACAGATCAAGAGTGGGCAAAGTGTGACCATCCAGATACATGTTGGACTTCATTTCACATCAGCTCTATCCAACTAAGATGATGGTGAGGAATTCTGAATGTGATGAGCTGGATTTCTTATTTTGTCTACTGCCAACTGTGCTGAATTTTGTGGAATTTTTCCTTTTGTCAGTAAGAGAAAAAGGAGACATGCCACAAAATGCTGGGAGATGGTCTTTATTAGTTAAAAATCCTGACACATTTCAACACATTTTACTTTTCAAGCCTTCTTCAGGAGGCTTCTTGTTCTTGTTCTCCTTGTTCTTCTGTGCATTTTACTGGGTGGTCCTTAGTTTTATTCTTTCTGTTGGTAGTAAATCATTTCAGTAGTGACTGTTTAAATTCTGGTCAAGACTAAATCGCAGTTCTGCCAATTATGTCCTGTCATGCAAGTTAATATGTTGTCTAACTGGATACCTGAGCATGTTCAACATTGTGCAACACAGAACTGTAACACTCGTATTATCTACATTCACCCTGATAATGACCCCGCAAAGATGTGCATGACATTTCAGAGCAATTAGATTTTTCTAGCTTTCAGGTTATTCTAATTCATTAATTAGAGTCCCTTTTGAATCTGGATGCAGCACTAATTTATTCCACCTAGTTAATAAACCTCATCAGTAGCTGAAAGCAAAATATGAATATTTGATAGTGTGGAAAAACTAAACAATTATGAGTGCTTGGCCTCAGTGAAGTGTGGATAACCAAACGCAGGATTTTGGCTTTATGGCATGCGTAGCGTCAACTCCCAGCATTCTCAGAAAATTGCAGAACTCCCACTGAAGTCTGCCCTGGGTCAATTTATACACTTTTCCCTCAGGTGCTACTCTGACCTGTTTATTGCCCACAAGACACTAACTCTGGAAGGCTGTGGAAAATTAAAATGGCACCTCCCAGATCCCCCATAGGTGGTCTCTCAAGGGCTGAATAGACCACTACTGCTGTTGTCTTTCATTGCCCACACCAGGTAAGCCTCCAGGTCGGACCCTTCTGAGCCCCCTGCTCCCATATCTGTAGTTGGCCCTACCAGTCAGCCTAATCCTCTTGGCAGCTTGTCCATTCTGGGAACACACTGAACTGCACTGAACGGTTTGTACACCTCTGTAATGCTACAGTTCATGGCAGTTAAAACAGTGGTAGTTGCTTTTCCTGATGGTGTGCTTAAGTGACATGAGGACCCTGACACTGCTGTGTTAGAGTAAGATCTCTGAATGCCCATAGACATCTCATCATATGCTTTATCGGGATCCATTGGGTGTATGTGATGGTACATATAGTTAATTTGTATGTGTAAGTGAATTCCATGGTACAGAACGGCTAAAACATTTGTCTACTTAAATTTTTCAGGGTAGCATACCACATTATTTACAACCATACTGTAATATGGCTACATCTAACCATACTGCATACTGTATCCAACCATAGCTGCAATGCAAAGTAACAGAGAATTATATGCTAAGAGCTACCTACTTAGTGGATTCCCACATTTGGGTCACTGATTGAGAAACCTAGTGTTACTTGATGAGTATTTTCAGTGTGCAAACAGCTGACCTGGAAAGAGAACCCAGCAAATCTCCAGTTTTTCTTTTCCCTAGAATGAGCGGAAGCCACATGTGGGGACAACAGTTACTTGGAATGCTAGAGAAGACTTCTGTGAAATAATTATAAAATGGACTGTGCAGGAAAAAACAAGCCACCATGTAGCTTGTAAATACCTTGACCTTACTACTGAGTTGACATTTGTCTTTATTCTTACATAATGCACTTTCATCCAAGCAGAGCCAATATTTGTTGTAACCACAACTGTTGTACTAGGATGGGTTGCAGGTAGACAAAGAATAAGGTATTTCAAGTGGTCACAAACATAATGTAAACAGCATACCATAAGGATGCGTTGAAAGCAGAGATAGCTGGGAAACAATTGTCAGTGGAGGCAAGACAAGTTTAAATTGAGGGCAACAGAGCTGTTGCATCAGCAGAGGGCTGACATTGAGGAAACACTCCTCAGCCGCCCCCTTCTCCTGGAAGATTTAGCATTTCTGAATGGCCAGATCCAGAGCAGCCAGAGAGCATCTTCAGCATCTTTGTGGGAATATCACTTGTTTGCTCTGTGAACTAATTCCTATGTTACTTTACCCTGCTGGCTGGGTATACAGTCTCTTAACATATGATTTACAATCTTGTGGATGTCTCTGTCTCCAGCATTAGACAAAGATCCAAGTGCCTGGAAGTTCTGGAAAGGGCAGAATTTGAGTATCTCTTGGTTAGGCAAGTCAGGACTACTGGGACACTGGACAGAAGTCAGTGGTCCAGGCAAATTCCATCCTTTGAAGCGCCAGAATGATTTGCTACAGATCTTGGGGAAGTTTCTAGTGGAATTGAAGAAATTCTTGAGCTCTGTAGTATTTGATGATATCTTTACCCTCCATTCCTGGATCTGGGAGGCTTCAAATTTCCAGGCGCTGATTGGCTCTTGATCTATAGATAATCCAGACATAATTCGTCCAGTCTGAATTAGCTACCTTAATCCATGGTGAATAACAATGAGCTGTAGATGTTTGTGTGAATGATGATTTTTTTTTATCACTAACTGTGTTTTCTAACTGAATATTAAACATTGCACAATATAGAAAATCTGCACCATTTCCGTTCTGTACTTAACGTCTGCACATAACTTCTGAAAGCAATGTGTGCTTTTGAAAAAAAAAATGTTGGGATATGCTGTGGCATTAAATGCCATTGTAGGTCTTCAGCTTAATTGCCAAAAGTATCCCCCACAGCAGAATGTTTTGAAGTTTTACAAGGGAGAAAACAGCAGTACATAATCAGCTAAGTCTCTACACATCTCCTTTTCTCAATGAAAGCTGACGGAAAGATCTCTATTGGGATTACGATGCTGGTGGTAGTGCTAGTACAAATGATTAGTATAACACTTCTTTAGTACGTTTAATGTTCAAGGTGCTTTATAATCCTTATCTCATTTATCCCGACTCCATCCCTGGCTACAAAGAATCCCCAGGAAGGCCTCCTTTTGCACATTATCCTTTCCTACACTGTAGCTGAACATTTTAAGATTGCAGACTGCTTTGAGAGCGGCTGAATGAAACTTGCAGAACATTGCAAAAGAAATGAGAAATCAGCCCAGTTTGCTCTCCTTAAAGAGTGGGCTGCAATAACCTGTGCTGAGTTTTTCAGCCTTGGAAAACCTTTTCCTTCTAAGTATTTTAGAGTACAGTTTCCATAATTCCTTAACATTGGCCATATTAGCTCAGGCTTCTGAGAGCTGAAGTGGAAAAGCCTCCCCTGCTCTAAACATTTATTTCAAAATAGAATTCATTTCACCAGAGCTTCAATGTTAGAGTGTGGGATAGAAAGTTAGCATGGCATTTGTGAGACAGAGAGGCTTATTGGCAGTGGACCCACCTATATGGATCTCATTCCCTCAGGAGTAATCGACTCCGCCCCTGTTTTATTTCATGTGCACTCTTAATTTTTTTTCTCTCTCTCCCAGCCTATTATTAAACAAACATGTAGGTTAGGTTTATATTTCTTCTTAGTGACCGTGTAGCTGTAAAATGTGGTTGAATGGCTGACCGAAAGAAATCTGTTTGTATCATTGTTTTGATCCCCTATTGTATACTATATTTGCTGGCGTATAAGACTCACTTTTTCCCCCAAAAAAATACTGTTTGAAAATGGTGCATCTTATCCGTTGGTGTGTCTTATACACCAGCAAATAATATTTGCCAGTGTATTAATGGGGTACATCTTATAAGCCGGCAAATATGGGTAATTGTTATATCAATACTGATATGTATTTTAAATTGATTATCTCACATTTTATATACCTTCCTAAGGAAGGGTTTATTTTAAATGAAGCTTATAAATCTGTTTAATCAGTAAGTAAGTAAATACTTGTGCATCTTGCAGAACTGGGTTTGCCCACCGTTTTATATGAAAATGAGAAAACACTCCTGATTGCTGCCTCTGGTATTTCTATCTAACCCTATACCCAAAGATTCAGGGCAACATACAATAAAATAAATTTAAAGAAGTTAAAACCATCTAAAATATAGAACAAGAAAACACAATGTATGGTGTTAAACATGTTAAATTATACCACAAAAAGAAAGAGCATTCCAAAACTGGGATGGCACAGCAGAGGAGGCCCTTCCACATGTCCTCACAAAGTGTAGTCACTGCTGAGACGCAAAGGAAGGATCCTTCAGCAGAGCTCAGTCTTCAAGCAGGCACGTATGGGACAGCAGCATCAAGGTCGCAAGCTGTTTAAGGCTTTAAAGATTATCTCTAGCACATTGAATTTGGACTGGAAGCATGTTAACAGCTAGTAGAGTCCCTTTAAGATAGGGATGGAATGGGTATTCAACAGTTTCCTGAATGTGGTTGAAATTTGATGTTTCTGACCACTCGGGAAACACTGGCAGGAATTAAAACAGTACTTAGAAACTTCCCAGAACTTGTGGGAACTTTCCCACTCCCCTCAACGCAGCAGAACAGTGCAACTTTGTCAACTCTGTGCAGGCTTAAAGACCGCACAGTTGGAATGCAGCGCAACTCTCTAAGGCAAAGTTGTACACCTGTACTAACTAAAACTGCACAATTTTTGTAAGCATTGTAAAGGGGAGACCAGAATACAACATTTCTTGAACACTGAGGCCTGAAGCTGCACACCTTAATTGTGAAAACTATGACTATTTCCTCCTCTAATTTGCTTCATCCCACCAAGGCTGCTCCTTTCCTGCTGCCCCATCCTCCTCTACTCTTTCTCAGCCTTTTTCTTCCCCCACAGCTTGTTCCCTGAACTCTCTAGGCCCTGAGTCTGTACTCCTCTCCTTTCTTGAACTGCTGCCTACTCTGATTCCCCAACTGCTTCTCATCCTTGTTGATGTACTTCATTGCCACCAAAGTTGCTCCTTTCCTGTCACTCCTCCTCCACTACTCTTTCTTGGCTGTTTTTTGCACTACTTGCTCCCTGAACACTCTGGACTCTGAGTTTGTGTTCCTCTTCCTTCTTGATCTGCCTGCCCACTCCTGTTCTAGTTAGGGAGCTGAGAAAGAACAGGAGATTGATGGTGATATTTGCAGCACATATTTGGCCTTTCTATCGAGCAACAGTAGAAAACGAGGCGCAAAACTCCAGGATGCAGTATACCCTTTTTAAATTAATTCCTGGTATTTAATCCAGCCATCCCTGTGTTGTCTTGCCCCTTTTTTTTCTCAAAAAGTTGTGCAAAATGAAACAGTCATGGCCAGAGGCAGTCCTACAACTGTGCAGTTGTTCTTCAGAAAGTTGCACATTTCAAGTAAAATTGTGTGTGTTTCTTGAAAATGCAGTTTTTAAACATTGCAGGGAGTTTTCTGTCTTTTGTGAGAAAAACAAACAAATGTTTTGACATTGCAGGAAAAAATAGCGATGCCTTTTCCTTGACATCTGCCAAGAAGTGGGAAAACAGAGAATTTTTGTCCCTGTTTAAAATAAATATTACATAATTTCTGTATGATGTTCTGGACAGCATTCTGGTTGCTGAGTTTTGTACTAGCTGCAGTTTGAAGTCATGTTTAAGAGCAACCACATATAGAGGCATCTTATTGGGAAGTTACAGCTCATGAACTACTGTGGCCAGATTAGCCCTGTCAGGAAGGTCGGTAGCTGGGCTTCCAGTCCAGGGACAGATATGGAATATTCCAAGCTTTGGAAATACTCTCCCAGAAGGATTGCAGCCACATTCAGGGCAAGTTGCTTATTCAGGTTTTGGAGCCAAGAAACACCAGCCCACAGAACCTCTGTCTTATTGGGATTTGGCTTCTATTTATTGGTCCTCATTCAGCTTATTACAGTATCTAGGCACTGATACAGCACCAACACTGTCCTAGCTGACTCTGATGATAAGATTATCCAAAAGAAAATGCCCAACATTAAATATCAATGAAACTACATCTCTGCATTTAGCTCATGGAAGTCACGCTTGTGGCTACAGAGACAACTGCTGCCGTAAAGAGGGAACTGGATGTGTTTTTTCTCTACCATAGTAAGTTTTGGTAGAGTTTAAACACAGTGAATCTAAAGAGACTGTGGTAGTACTTATTGAGAACAGGTTGTGTGATGGCTTCTTTTGTTATCATAAAGTGCAGTTTGGCAGGGCTTTTTTTTTTAAACATCGATTTATGGCAACCCTATGAATGAGAGAGAGCCCAGTCATTCTGTCATCTCTGCTCTGCTCAGGTCTTGTAGACTCAAGGCTGTGGCAATTGTAGGGAAGTTTGATTTCTGGTGGTAAGCCGAATCATCAATTTATATGCCAGATTCTGAAAAGACACGTGTTCGGGCATGGATTGTAAACTGGCAAGCTCACCATGAACGTGGGGTGATGTTCGTTTATGTGTATTTCATAAGAGCTGTTCTGGGGATTACTGTTGACAGAACTCTGCAGCCAGAACAGCCACTCAGAAGGTTATGGTCACAAAAAGATTTTTTCCCCAAGTTCTCTCATTCTCGCTGTATTATTCCCTTTCGTTCTTTAAGCTTATGTCAGGGGTTGGCAACTTCCAATGGTTTGAGAGACCTATTTTCAACCCCACAACCCAACATGAGCAGCACCGTGGTATTGGACTAGAACTCCTGCCAACCCCAGTTCAAATCACCCTGGGTAGCCTTGGGCAGGTCACACTCTCACACCCTGATACCAAAGCTATGTTATGGCAAACCTCCTCTGAATCAATCTTGCCAAGAAAACCCTCCATAAGTCAAAGTTGGTTTGAAGGCACAGAGCAACAGCAGCACCAGAGTTAAAGTTGTTGCTTTTGTTATGCTGTTGAGGTTTTCGCAGTTTGTATTTTAACTGGTTTTAGTTTTGTCTTGATAGTTTAATCACTTTTTAACATTTTGTGAATTTTAACTGTGTTTTTAAAAAATCTGCTGTAAGCCTCCTTGAGTCTTGAACTAGGAAAAAAGTGGGATGATGATGATGATGGTGGTGATGACGATGTCATCTGTCTATACGTCATACTGATTGCTGGTCTTTTTAAATTTTTGTTTATTTAAGAAGTTTATGTTATATCTTTCTAGTGTTTTCAGCACATGCAACACAGCTGACTATTGAAACCAGTCATATTATAGTAATGCAATGATGTTACAGAGCAGTGTCGCAAAAACAGGCAGAGAATACACTGAATGCTGGTTAAACATATGGAGGAAATGCCTGTCAAAACAGGGAGGTTTTTGCCATGAGGACGAATCTGTCAAAGTGGGTGCTAGTCTACCTTGGTGGGGCAAAGAGTTCTACCATTTAGGTGCGGCCACTCAAAAGGCCCTTTCTCTCATCTTCTTTGTGAGGGACACCTCTACCTTCCTACAGATATCATCTGCAGAGTTTTATTTGATAATGCCAGCATACCTTAAAAAAATCCAGGTTATTTTTATTGTATCTTTTGTGGGCTGAAGGTGCAATCAGTTTTATCAAGTGTTTGACAATACATTTAACATCCCATAGTATTCTAGGTATGAGTAGGAAAGAGACATCTTAGATACAACTGTCAAATTTTTGAACTGTGTTTTTTCTTGAAGGACTAGACATGTGTTACAGCACATATTTAGGCAACTGTATGGTAAGGCAACTGTATGGTGTGATATTCAGATACTGTCTGGATACAGGATGTACATGTTAGGTTGTGCACTTCTGGTTAAGATACTGGATTTTCATTTCAGAATAATAGTCATAATAGACAATCAGTTCAGGGGGCCAAGAATATGAGCCGATCTGATGTGAAGGACGACCAAGACATGGAAAATTACTGGCTGTCAGGTGCCAGAATGTTACAGCCAGCATCCTTAGTACAAAAAAAGTATTTTTTCCCCCTAGGCTCTGAGTAAGATTTCCAACAATATGATCATCTCCAACTCTAATCTCAATAAACTGTCTACCACCAGGCCTTTCAAAGATAAATTTTGTGGGCTGCAATTGTTGAAATAAATGAGTGGTTTTCAAAGGTCAGTAGCTCTGCCACCCTTGATTAGGTACTTTAGCAATGCAATCCACTTCATACTTGCTCAGAAGAAAGTCTAGCTTACAATAATAGAAGATTACTTCCATTTAAAAAGGTATAAAACTGAAGATTTAATGGACAAGACAAATATAATAGGGTCCACTTTTAGGATGCAGTCCTTTGTACAATATTTAGGGAATAGGCCCTAACAGAAGCAGTGATATTTATATACCCCCCAACATTTCTCAGATGAAACGGAGACACGTGTGCTACAAGCTACATTAGAGTGTGGTCAAGGTGGCAAAAATTATTGATGAAGAAGAACACACAAGCTAGGAGAGGCTGCTGCAGTTCGTTTTTGCCCAAGCCTACTGAGAAAAGCAAGTTTCCACCCCTCCCCTCTTTTCTCCCTGCTGAGATAATTGAGTGCAAACTACTTTTGTACTAGGAACTCTACCTGCAACAATTAAAGTAAGCTAATGAAAAGGGGGAAAGTGGGAGGAGAAGAGAGAAACTGTGAGATTTTAAAAGCAGCTGAAAAGGTTGTACTGTAGAGGATTAATCAGAACTGTCCCTGCCAAATCCAGATAGAACCATAGAGTCATAGAGTTGGAAGAGACCCCGGGGCCATTGAGTCCAACCCCTTGCTATGCAGAAACACCCGTCAAAGCATTCCCAACAGATGGCCATCCAGCCTCTACTTAAAAACCTCCAAAGAAGGAGACACCACCACACTCCAAGGCAACATGGTAGGAAGGTATGTATTTACTTTCAAGTAAAAATGTGGTTGGTTGTATTTAACGTGAAATCTTGTGGTTGTATTTAATGTGAAATCTTATGAAATGCCTAAGTAATGATATCACAAACCATGACACATTAATCTTGTAATCAAACATGTTAATATAAATGTTTAGGCCTAAAGACTCAGTGCTGTTAATTACTATGAATTAGAAGATTGTAAAAACAACGCACATTAAGATGAAGCAATATATGTTGACACACAAGCCATGTAAGTAATTCAAAGTCTTTCCCATGAATTCCTGAACATGGTGAGATGATGGGGAAAGCAAGTGAGATCTCGTGTGTTCAGAAGAATTGTATCCATGTGCATGGTGCCAAAATATCCATAAGGATCAATTTAACTTACATAATAGGACTATTGTGGTGTTTGAGTGTGTGTAGGTGATCATTTAAAGGAAAGATTTCATAACAAAATAGCTGGAAGCTCTTCACTTGTGTATTTATGTTTTAGCCCTCCATCAAAAATAAGTTGATGGCATGCATCATGGAACAGAAACAACTCTGGTCATTAAGGAAGTTTTCACTCCACAGCTCTCTGGCTGAGTTTGGTGCCTTATCTTGGTGTCTTTCATTACAGGGAAGGTTTATGTTTCCTAAAAATTAAAAGGCTGTGGATCAAGATTAAGTGCTCCTCTTAGTTCAGTGATTAGTAAACAATGGTGGCACTATTAATAGTCTGTTTTTAAGGGCTTTTCATCCTGACGTAAATTGGCTGTGCAGCGACAAAAGTCATTACTGTTAAGTGGTACTCATACATTTGTCTTTAAATGTCCTCTTCAGATTCTCTCCTCCTGAGAAAACACACCTTGTCTCCATCATTGGATATGAAGGCATATTTTATGAGAAAATGAATTGTTTCAAGATTGTTAGGACGAACTGTTTGTGTGATTCGTTGTGCTCTTCTGATATACCATATTTAGCAGCAAAGGCAAGAGTGTAGAAACTCAGATCCTAAAGATATTGCTGAAATGCAACTCCCGTCATCCTTGATGCCAGCTGAAGCTGATGAGAGTTGGACTTCTGCAACATCTGGATGTCACCGTTTCTCCATCCTTTGTCTAAGGGATAAAGAGTGACACTTTAAAGTGTCATCCTTACTTTTTAGTTTTGTTGCTGACCAGATACTACGTTGATTTAATTGTCTTTTCCACCATTGTTGTACATGATCAACTGCCCATTGTGCTCTTGCACACTCATAGTTTGATTCAACATATGTCTTGATTTCTCTTTTGTTTCTTGTGAGATGCATATCTAGGTCCTATGGGAAACCTAACATCTGTCTAGCTCAGTTTGAAGATGAGAGCTCACATGAATATATGCTTTCCACAACAAATTACAGTGAGCTCTTCACATTTGCAGGTTTTACTTTTGCAGATTTGATTATTCACGGATTATATGCTGTCACCTCTGCTGCCTCCCTCTGCCATTTTTAAATGGGCTGCAGGCCTCATGAGACTGCAAGCCTCATGAGACTGAGAAACTGCGAATGAGACTTGTAAGTCCCTCTTAAAAATGGTGTGGGGCAGCAGAGGAGGTGGCAGGAAGCCTGACCAGCCACCCACTTCTGCCTTGGAAAGGCACCCTGATGCCTCAAAGGAATCTGTGGTGGGTCGAATATGGTGATCATACTTTTTTTGTGTGTTAAAAATGGTTTGGGAGGGCCTAGAGTTATTAATTGTTTTTCCACATTCACTGGGGTCCTGTGCCCCTAACCCTAGCAAATGTGGAGGGATGACTGTAATTCCTTCATGTAGGAAACTGGATACTAGAAGTAAGCAAGCAAGTAAATAAATAAATAAATAACATTAGTTTCTCTGCTTGTGTTTTGGGTGAGATATTTTGCTGTGCTTACTAGGTGTCCAAGAGGAGAATGAAAAGAGTACAACTAAAATACATGGCCAGTGACCATTTTAGTGAGTATTAGGCAAGATCAGGGAGTGGAAGCTAGTGCTATGCTGCTCTGTTTTCCTATTTCTAATATTGTTTCCTTGTGACCATGATGCCATTAGATAATCCAGGTCTTGCCTTGTGCTGTCAAAGAAACTCTGTTCATGGCCCACTTGTGCCTACTGTACAAGGACTGTCCAGCCATGATCCTTTCTTTAAGTCAGTGTGTGGATTCCTTTCCCTGAAGAAGGGCTTGTGTTTCATCTGAGCTGTCTGCTAGTGTGCCTCATACAGTGTCCAAGAGGTACGGAAGAGGAGATGCAAAACTTACTTCCCTTTTACAAAATGTCTCAAATTCATGATGGAGTGCTATTTGTGGGCATGTTCTTTGTATTGGTGGTTCTGTTATAGGTACTAAGTTAGGAAGTTCCTGATGGTTGCCATCCACCATGCCATGGTAATGATGGCCAGTGCAAATAAAAGAGTTAACAAATATGGCCACCTCTGTATAGGCCGTGAATGATGTGTCCAGAAGCTAATTGTAACCAGCTAATCATCCTCATCCTTATCAGTGTGGTGAGATATGAAGCCATTGCCTCACTGAAATGAATATTATAGTTGTCATGTTTTGAACCAACTAAGATTTTTAAGCAGTCTTCAAAGGCAGCCTGGAGTGTAATGAATTGCAGAAATCAAGTCTATATAACATTGTCACGTGTCCTGACACCATTTTCTGAATGTTATGAAATGTATTTCCTTAGAAATGTAAGTCAGTGCTCCCTCCACATTCATGGGTTTGACCTTCATGAATTTGATTATTTGCAAGACACATGCTTGCCTCCCTCCCCACTATTTTCTTCCTTCCATCCCTTGCATTCCTCACCCCAGGCTTGCCATGCTTGTGTTTAAAATGGGTGTTTTTTTCCTTTTGGATGAGCAAAGCCACCCTCTCACTGCTGAAGGTGTGGCCTCTCTGCCATGTGGTTGCTCATTCTGCTGTGAGTTGTCTGCTGATTCCTCAGGTGCTTCTTTCTCAAGATAGCTACTGAAAGTAGAACTCCAGAACTCCCCTCTTTGCTGTCTGAGGGGAAAGTACTGGCAAGCCTTTTAGACTGTCTTTTTTCTCCCCTGCCCCCGCAACCAATGTTGGGGCCAGAGGCAAAGGCATGGGAGGAGAGCTCCGGAGGGGAATGGGAGGGGAATTGTGTTAGGGGGCCTCATACTTGCAGTTTTTCCACTTTTGCAAAGATTCTGTGCCCCGAACCCTTGCAAATGTGGAGGGGGTGCTGTAGTCTCTAAGCTTATTTACATGTAATATGGGAAGATGTCTTCAGGGTTAGACTGGGCCTGTTTTGTACATCCATGGAGGTGGAACTAAATTGTCTCAGTTAGAGTGCATAGGAGGAGAAATAATTTCCAGTTCTCAGTGAATGATGTCTGATATCATGGGAATTAGCATGCAATATAAATTTGTTACTTGTAGAGAGGAACTTATATTGGACCACTGTCAAATTAAATTGGAAATATTAAAGCTATTAAAACAATATGGAAAAATGGCAGAACAAAATATTTGTGCTTTGTCTATACTTATCAAATAGCACAAGTATTCTCTAATTATTATAAAGTCTTATGGATTTATGGATACATAAACATTTCAGTTTATGTATTGGAATGAGTTTTAAAGGTGGAGGTTTAAATGCTGTACTTCATTTTCTGGGAGTAGGTCCATGGGACTCAGTGGGACTTTCTTTTGAGTAAGCATGTGTAGGATTACAGTGCAATTTTATAGATATCTACTCAGAAATAAATTCCACTGAGTTAAGTATAGCTCACTTCTATGTCAATGGGCAAAGAACTGCAGCCTAAATTTCTTTTTGTTTAAATAAGTTCCTATAATATTTATTTATCTATTTATTTATTCATTCATTCATTGTACTTTAGCCTCACAGATTTCACAATCTATTGAATGGTTTGGAATTTATTCATTATTCCCTTCCCTGACCTGTGGGATGTAGACAGCTAATAACAAAATTCCACACTGTAGAAAATGGTCTGTGTGTGTATATGTGTGTATGTGTGAACCACATAATTATTATATTTTGGATGTGGTTGGTATCATACGGGGCAAAATAATAGTCTCTATCTAGGGAAGCTTATGATCTAAGCTTCGAGTCTGACCAATAATTACTTTATGCCCATGGATCCCACATCAAAAGTATCATATATGCTATTAATTGTATGCAAGATTAGAACTTTTAAAAAATGCATGGATGAAACAATTGACCTTGAGATTAGCTTTCCTGCAGATTATATGCTCTCTGCTTTTTCACACATTAAAAATGTAATTAAAAAGTTTCCATGCACTACTTGCTCCCAATACTATGTGGTAGGTGATGTGCCAGTCCACTGGGAAGAATGCCAGAAAAAGGTCTTGACAATGAAAACCACAGTCTGAATCCTAAGGATCATCTGGGACCTAAAATGGGCCAGGCCCCTCCTGTTGTTCTGGGTCTTCGAAAACAGGTAGCCACCAAAGAACAGAGTCCATGCTTATTTGCTTTTCCCCTCTGTGTTTTTGTTACATCTGAAAGCTTTGACCTTCACTACAGGTATAGCTCAGTTAACAAAGCAGATGTGTTCCTGGGCTTTACTTCTTTAACAGAAACTTTGGTACCAGAGGTAGAAATAACATGGAAAGAACAAGGATTGGTTCCTATACCACAAAAAATAAGACCAGTTCAATATGTTCCAGCAAACCTTTTATTCAGAAATAACATTATGCACATGTGAAATGAAACAACCAGGTCAGGTGAGCATTCCATAAGTAAATAGAAAAACATACTGAATCTTGTGAAAGCTTCTTCCAAAATGCATCCTGGGGTGATTTTTTTTTTTTTTATTATAACCTCCACTTTTCTTATGATTTCCATTTTGGTGGCCAAACATTTCAAATGCTAGAATAGCTGTTTAGGCTATTGAGTCTGCTTTTCTCTCTGTTTTGCTCTTTATATATGTTCTCTAAGTATTTCTGGAGGTGGCTGTGTACCTTGCCTATTATGTAGAAGCACACACAGCTACCGTAGAATCGTCTGGAAGAGAATCCCATTCTTTTCCCAGGTCAAGCTTTATTACAGTATTTACTGCCAGACATACTACTGCAACCCAGCATTAAAAAGTCTGCCTTTCTCCAGGCCTCCTTCAGCAGCCTTCCAATGGCAGTGCTGCAAAAGCAAACAAACAAATGCGTTCCAGCTAGGCAGAAAACAAGAAGGGGGGAAGTTGGATTGTGCTATTTAAAAAAGACTTTGCAAAAAGGAGATTTTTTGTCAGAGATTTTGTTAACTGAGATATACCTATATTCTAAACACTATTGTATTATTTTCTTGGATTTTTAAAAATTTCCTGCTGGATATTTGAGAGTCAGCCTGGTGTGGCATTGCACTAGGAATCTAGGCGAACAGGGTTTAAATACCCGCATAACCACAGAAACTCAGTGAGTGACCTTGGATAAATCACTCTCTCTCAGCCCCAGAAAAAGGCAATGGCAAGCCTCCTCTGAACATATCTTGCCAAGAAACTCTGTGATGGGTTCACCTTAGAATCACCATAACTTGGAAACAATTTGAAGGAATACCACCACCAACGCAACTGGTGTTACCCCCAAAAGTGGGGGACCTTGAGGTCCACCAGTGGTGCCAGCCCCTTCTTAAAAATGTGGGGAATTATAGCTCAAAAGGAGGCCTGAGAGAGGGGGTAGCTACAGGACGTTTTCACTTGTATATATTGATACTAACTGTGAGACACCAGTTGAGAGTCAAAAGAATGTTTTGTTGGAGGAGTCACACACACACACACAAGAAATCAAGCAGTCTCACAAACCATACAAAGCTAGTGAAGGGAAAGGAAAGAAAGGTTGGATAATGGGAGATTGTGGGGTGAAGTGGGTGATAATTACCATTCCAGAAACAGAAGGAGGTTGGAGAAGAGTGGCTCAGATTGGGGGTCCAAGAGTAGTACAACAAACAGGAGTCTAGGGCCCCTCACATAGTGTAACACACTAACGTTCATCCAAGGTACTATGTCCAACGTACTGTGAGTTGCCAGGCTTGGTGCCAGGACTTAAGTACCCTGCTTCCTGCACTGAAGGGGAAGTGTCTTAATTGCTCTCTGGCAGAGCAAACAAAGGGGTCTGGAACAGACTGATAGCTCGAACTTAAGGTAACAAAGCATTGATTTTAGTCATGATAGTCTCATAATGTTTGGACAAGTGAGGGGACGAAGGGTAGTTTCTGCAGGGAGAGGTTACAGGATGTTGATCATTGGTTACTTCATTGGGGCAGTCTTGTTTGCTATTGTTATTGAGAGGATCATCTCAAACCTATCAAGTCGGGCTGTCTGGCTAATCTTCCTGAACTTATGACCTGGCCATGCTGCCGTCTTACATTGTAGCATGAGGCTTACAGCCAGAGTCCTTTCCCACATGCTGTTCAGCCATAAGTGTATGGTTTCTATATGAAAAATTATATCTTTTGCCAATTAAATGATATTTCATACTATACCATGTGATAGGGTTGTAGAGCCTGGTAACACTGGACACTTGTATGGACTGTTGAAGACAAAATAAAATGTTCAACAAGTCTGTGCAGTAATGCTGGTGAGAAAGAGATAGTGAAGGGAGTAGGGAGCACATTCCTGTATATCTGGGGAGAAATAATTCCCTCCCATTGAATTCAAGGGAAATTTCTTCAACCATGGTGAAATGTATAGCAGAAATGGGAAATCTTTTGGCCCCAAAATCTTAATGGATTGCACCTCTCATCATCCCTCATCATGATGCAGGATAAGGTTGATGAGCACTGAAGTGAAAAAAAATTGAGAAGTTGTTCATTCCTTTTATTATTGGGTTGCATTGAAATAAGGTGGTAGGAAATTAGCATCTTAACTATATTTAATTAATCTTGGAAAACTTACCGTGTTTCCCCGAAAATAAGACACTGTCTTATATTTGTTTTTCCTCAAGAAGACACAGTATGGCTTATTTTCAGGGGATGTCTTATTTTTATTAAGTATGGTACAACAACAATCTACATTTATTCAAATATAGTTAAGTCCAGCCTTCCCTCCTCCTCCTCGATCCCTTGGCAGCCCGTTTCCTTGCAGTTCCTCCTTAACGCCACTCGTCTCGACCACCTCCGCCTACCGTCGTGTTTGCAAACAAGCAGGATTCCCTTCCCCTCCCCAAACCTCCTTACTCTCGGCTTCAGCATGGTGGTGTAATCCCTCCCTCGCCCCCTCCAATTGTTGGGAGGATCGGGTGGGCTGGCGCGTTGTTTTGGGTCTCCTTTCCTGGATCTGTTTTGGGGCTTTCCCCTCCCCTTCCTTAACCTTCGCTAGATTCAAGAGCACAAAGGGGGGAATGCCGGGGGGGGGATTGTCTTACAAAGTTGTGTAAAGGGGAGGGAAGTGGGAGGGGAGAGGTGGGGTCCGGAGTGTACAGTGGAAAGAGGGGGGGAGTGACTAAAGGAAAGCATCCAAAGGAATTCTATATCCAGGATGGATTCTGCGAGGGAGGGGTTGGAGGGAGGAGAAAAAGAAAGTTTGCGAAACTTGGGAACCTTTGGTTTTTTGCTCCCCCTTCTTCCTCCTGCTGCTTCTACCCTGTCTCCCTCTATGCCTTAGCTTGTAGCACGCACAGAATGACCGGGACCTGACAGGGGGAGCCGACCTTGTTGATGGGGCTGCCCGCACCGGTACGCTGCATAGCCACGCCTATCACTATGTCTTATTTTCGGGGTATGGCTTATATTGCGCAAATGCTTAGAAATCCTGCTACGGCTTATTTTATGGGTATGTCTTATTTTCGGGGAAACACGGTATATTTTTGAACTGCAGACACCGGAATCAACCAGCCACCATGACCAGTTACTATGTTAATTGGGTGATCCTGGGAACTGTTAATCTAGAAAAGTAACTTTTCCAAGCTTCGATGCCAGATTGCTGAAATTCTTCACAGTCGAAAAAATATTTTTGTGTTGTTCGTATACTAGAAAAACACAGACTCCAAGCTTCTGGGAATTAGCATTATTTTACACTACTACATTTGCTCTTTTCAAATAAGTTATATATTCTTATGAAATTGGTAGTGATGAATATTGATTACTCAAGGCATAACACATTATTCTGCAGCTGTGTGAGGTAGGTGATGTGCAAGTCCACAGGGAGGCATGTGAAAATAGGGTCTGACAGTGAAAATCATAACCTGAATCATAAGCGCTGTCTTCAAAGAGGACAGATGAAAGAAAAGTTTTCCCACAGTACTTTCACAGCCAGTAATTAGACAGTGACATTGGCAGAGCTGCAGTGATAGACTTGCCTAGTAGCTGGGGATGAGTTCTCTCTCAGCCTTATTATCCTGCTTTAGGATTTTAAGTCTTCCCCCACCAAAGCATGGGGTTAAATTGGCTGTCCCTGGGGCAGCTGAAGCAGGATATGCAGCACAGAAGGATTATTATGCTACAACAATTGGGAGGGGGGGTTACAAAAGGGTGTGACATTGCTGTACCTTGGGCAGTATTCAAAACACAGTAGGCCATTCTTTGTCCATGCATGAAAAAGTCCAGCAACAATCCGTCTCTACCTATCAGAAGCCACTGGAGAAGATCAAGAGAGGAGATGAACAGCTAGGAGTACAGAAGGAGCAACATTCAGGATTTGGTTTTCCTAGAAAAGAGGTCACCAGAGGCCTATGATGCTTTGATTTATTTGCTTGCTGAACACATTGTGATAAATATAGAAATGGACCAGAAGTGAAGCCAAGTTGTCCATCCCTGCTCCAAACATTTGCTTTCTTTGAGGTCACGTGGACAACCAACCTGGACTATTAACAAACAGTCTATCTGGCAAAGCAGTAACTGGGCACTGCCTTTTACTATGTTGTCAGACCACGACATTGGTATTCTTTTCAACACTGTTTAAGGAACTGGTGTGTGATTCATCTTTGTCAAGGACCATGACATGATTGTGCTATGGGATGTTTGTTTTCTATTTTGATAGGTGAGAAAATATTCTTATTGTCTCTTTTGTCATGTATACAAGTCTGGTGCCTTTGTGTGTGTATGTGTGTGTATAAACTTTGAGAACTGTACTGGCAAGCTGCACTTCTAAAGTAAACAATCAGTTTTGTGGATCCTAGCAATAACATTTTTAAGCCTTTCCTTTCTTCATTCTAGATCTCCTAAAATATGTGTTCAACATATTCTCTGAATGCACTTCTAATAGCTCAGTCTAGCATTTCTGTTACTAATAATGTTGACTTGCCTTCTAATATGATGTAACACCAGTTGAATTGCATTAAATTACAGTTTGACAGCTCCTATAAAACTTTTGCTTATTTCAACTTTTAAAAATCTTGCTTAGCTCAGAGGTTCTCAAACCCAAAGGTTCTCACAATACCTTGCATGACTTGAAAAACAGGGCC
Organism: Cyclura pinguis; assembly: GCA_030412105.1. Lineage (NCBI taxonomy): Eukaryota > Metazoa > Chordata > Lepidosauria > Squamata > Iguanidae > Cyclura > Cyclura pinguis. The sequence continues at coordinate 172,784,387 of CM059599.1, forward strand.
TAAATTCAATTGTTAGCCCTAACTAGAGCAAATCTGTTAAGTCAGTGGGAGCCTGGTAAGTCAACTGTTTTGTACGGTCCATTGATTTAATGAGTCTAATAATTCCATTCATTTATCGGGGACTAAATGATCAGATTTAGTCCCAGATATTTATTTATTTTTTACAGCAGAACTATAAAATGCAAAATAAACCTTCCCCCAAATTACAACTGTGGATCCGCAGAACAATACTACAAGCTGTCGTTTATGCTTGAAGCAAGAAAAGTCTCCTAACAAAATTTGCCTCAGCCTTCTAAGTTCTTCCACACAAGAGTTCAAAAAGGAGAGTGCCCCCCATGAAGGAGTCTTTCTCAGATCATGAGACAGTTAATGTGTCAATTTATGCACCTTGCTGTTGATTGAATTCACTAAGACTTTATTAAACAAGACAGGTGAATATATTCTGCAAAGTTGTTTTCTTTTTCTAGTCTTTTGGGAAGTTCTCTACAGCATATTGCATGTGGCTTAAAGAACTAAGTTGGAAAAAAGAAAATTCTAAATATACTGTGAGTTATTTCCTTTTAAACTGAATAATTAATTATGATTAGCATTCAGACTTTAATTATAGATACAATGTCGATAAGGCCCATGGGACTCCAGTTGGAAGTGAATTCTACCATTTACAGTATGCAAATATACCCACTTAGTTTAATTGGAGTTCCAACTAAAGCAATTATCAGTTATTCCTTTAATATTAATAGGCTTGACAGAATTGTCCCTTATAGTTGTTTAAGTGAATTAGAATTATTGTACTGAGCCCCAGTTGGTTCATTTTTAAAGAACTCAGAATATTTCTTACATAAGCTTGCATTGTTGTTGTTTTTCTAATGCATTGAGTCAACGCAATTAATTATAAATTAAATAAATCTGGCTTCCTGCAAATCAGTTGGAGAATGTAAGATCCATATTTATGAGAGTAGATGAAAACATATAGTGAAAAGAATGTTATAGAAAGGTGTGCAATATAGGGAATAATTTAGTCAAGAAATAGTGGTTTATCCTTTTGTCTTGTGTGCAATTCAGGCGTGTAAGGAGGTCTCTTACAACATTTGAAGCCATTCCTGATCCTAAGTAACCAGTGGAAACTCCACTTGTTTACCAAATTGGAGTACTGACGTCTTCATGGTGAGGAAGTTTTGCATAATGTCAAGTCATGTATAAGGTGTTTCTTTCTCAGTGCTCACTAGCCATTTTAGAAGTAATCAGGATATGTGAGGCATCCTGAAATATTCTAGGAAGTTCTCTTATGTAACATTGACATATGAAACACCATTTTCACCACAGTGGGGGCTCGTGGGCAGATGCAAGGTGCCTCATTATGTCATAGTGAGCGAGTCAGAAGGGAGTGAGCATCTTAGAGTGGCCCCTCTTGGCATGCTCTGTACAAGGCATGCAGGGAGAGGCCATGTAAGCCTCTGTGTGCATACCCTAAGAAACTGTGGAAATTATTGTGGTCTTCATAATCTCCCCCAAAGTCTGCCCGAAGAGAATAGGTGTGTTCCGCACTTAGCTAAAACTTTGCAGAGGGGAATAATGGCTCAACTGAGAGTTCATATAGAACAGGCAGGCAGATTCTAGGTCCAGCAGAGCGACTCTGCACCACTTTGGGGACTGTTTTCGGCAACCTTAAGTAACGTCACATCATTCCTGCTTGCTTTCTGAGGATTTTAAGGGATGACTGATTTGTGGGGGAACTCTCAAAAATCACATTCTAGAATGCAATTTATCCTGCATTTTTTTTCTGATAAAAACTGTGTGGAGTTTGATGTTGAAATATTTTGGAGTGTTTGCGTATGAGGGATTTTACGTGGACCCTATCTCCCGCTGTGATAAAATGTAATAAAATGCAGTGGAGTTCACAATAGACTTTATCAGGGATTGGGGAACATGTAACCACAAGTTTATGAACATGTCTTATTTTATATATTTTTCTTCCTAAACTGTAGTCGGAAATGAAGAATTTAAATGAAGTATTTATTTATTTATTTATTCATCCATTCATTTAGGTTATGCTTCAGAGAAGCATGCTTCATATATTGACATTTCTGTCAATTTTGTCATGACATTTTGCGTGGAAGTTGGTGTGAAACAGATTTCGAGGGTTTTAGATAGTATCACTTGAATTGTTGTCTCGTGCAAATTATGACCAAAGTTATCTATATCAGCTCAGGTAACATGTGATTAATTTCCTAGATGGAAATAAATGGAAATCCTAATACCAGAATTTATTTTTAATACTAAGATTTCTTGCTTGCCCCTACTTCCTAAAGATTTTGAATACAACCATGGTCTTGCAAATTTTATCAGTTCACTGCTTTTTAGCTGATTGCTTTGATAACTTCCATTTGTGTTTTAGTGTGGTGACCAGTTGCTTACGAAGGCTAAACGGGATTGTTGAGGAAGCACAGTTCCAGGGGGACCCAGCCTGGTGCAGTGAGAGGATCGCATTAGAACAAACATCAAAGTGCTAGGACTTACAAATGGTCAAATGAGGAGGAGTGTCTAACAGTAATCAGCAACTATAGTCCAAAACTCCTACACCATTAAACATTTCAAACAAAGATGAATATATGCACCAATTTGGCTTATACACACCTCTATTAATAACACTGACTATAGTGTGGACATATTTTAGATGAAGTCTTGCAAGGGCAATCTGCTGTTGAGAATTTTATATTTTGCCTTCTTTATAACAGAGGTAGGCTACGTGTGGCCTGGGGGCCTGTTTTTTTTGTTTGTTTCTTTGTTTTTGAAATAGGAAATGAAGTGGAAGTGATTTTCATTCACTTCCAGTTATGTATAAAGTCCTCTTCTGTGTGTAAAAACATGGTGAAAATGTGCTTCCATGCTTCCTATAGGGCATTTGGGGACTTTGGAGACCAAAACATATTTTTTACGGTGAGAATTCATCCCTCCAAGGTTTCTGGGCATGGTGGTGGTTAATGAGGCCCTCACCTTTCCATAGTTGCCCGCTGCTGCTTTATAATATGTTGATTAGTAGAGATGCAAAAGAGGTCTGGACACACTGCCAGTTATTTTCTTCCAGAGGCAGACCTTTTTCATTCCATTGCCCCTACGTAGGATGGATTTACTTACAGCAAGGTTGGCCCAAGATGGCTTGTTGCCTGAGGCAAAAGATTAGGTGGCACCTCTTCCATTCCAGAGACAGAAATGGTGCCATGTTTTACTTCAGAGCTGGCAATGTGATAATGGTCTTCTAGGGAGTTCAGGACTAACAGTTTTGGTACTGCCACTGTTGCCTACTATTATGTGCCATATGAGACAGTTGTTTGCCTCTGCCTAATGGTAGGGCTGGCCTTGTGTTTAGAGTATATTCTATGTGGATGATACCAGAATTTGAAGTGACAACAGCTGCTATAAAAGAGTCAAGAGATTCAAAAGGTATTTGCATGTCTGCTTGATGACAGTCTGGACAAAGAAGTGACATAGATAGGTACTGTTTGAAAGGCAGCAAAATTGGTACAATTGTTTTTGGAGGAACAAGGCAAGGTGTCTGGAAAGATTCTCTTTAATCTTTAATTGACCACTGCCACAGTCTATAAGCCTTTCCTGTTATTAAAGAGTGAAAGCCTTGGGGATTGCTGTGTACTGGAAATTGTGTATATTTCGTACTGTCATGGGATCAGATAGACCTGAGCTTGAAAATTACTTTTCAAAAGCAGTTAGTTACTATTATAGTTCCTAGTCCCAAAGATATACTTCTTTCTCATTAAAATTATACCGTGGCCCCTCCACATTTTTGAGGGTTCAGGGCATACAACCCTTGTGAAAGTAGAAAAACTTAATATTTTCCCCCACGATCCCCTTCCCATTCTCTTGCCTCTCGCCGTGTTGCTCCTGGTGGTAGGGGGAAGACAAGGTAAAAGGCTTATTGGTACTTTCTCCTCAGACAGAGAAGACCGAAGCACTGAGTTCTGGAGTTCTAGATACTTCTGGTCACCGTCTTCAGAAAGGAGATTCCTCTCAGAGGGGAAGGGTAGGAGCAAAGACAGCACCTGACCAGTCAGTGGCCATTACACAGCAGAATGTGCAGCCATGTGGCAGAGAGGACTGCCTCCAGCAGGTTCGGAAGCTTTGCTCTCCCAAAAGGAAAAAAAATGTCCATTTTAAAATGCAAGCCTCACAAGCCTGGGGTGAGGAATGCAAGGGAATAGGAGGAGGAGAAAGAGAGGGAAGGCAGGCATATGTATTGTAAACAATCAAATTCACAAGGGTCAAACCTGCGGATGTGAAAGGAGGACAGTAATTTACAGCAATTCTGTGCTGCCACATTTTTCAAAAGTAACTAAATGTTACCATTTTACTTTTCTCCTTAAAAACCCTCAATGCTAGAAGGTTCAATGCACTCTCTTCTCATCCATCTTGTCCTCTCAACCGCACAACAGAGCCTGAGGTGTGAGATGAGCCAGTACTTGAAACTTGTCATATTCATTTCACAACATTTGATGAAGCTATAACCCCTATAATTGTAAAAGTAATTTTAAAAGTTATAGTTACAACACAAAAGCCAGGGCACTTTTCCTTGAGAAGTTTCAGTTGTAGTTGTGCTTCATTATTGGTAAAAGGAATTATTAGCACTGCCAGTTACTTTCAAGCTCTGGGACAGCACTCAGTTTTTTCGATCAGTATTACCAAATTCTAATTACTAGGTGCGCACAGATAAAGTCATCCAGATGGTCCTGGAACCACCCTGGAAGCATTTCCTTAACCAGCTGCTGGGGGTTCTTCCCTGAACTTCAGTTGGGGAAAAGTCGTCCTGTATTCTCTTTGATATACACAGTAAAGTGTACATTTAAAGCCTTCATTTTAAAAGAGTCCTGCTGTAAAAGCATTGCCAAGTGTTTTGATAATGCTTCTAGTTTTTGGTACATCTGCCATTTATTTATGGATTAATTTTGTATGCAGAGAATATTTTAGCACCACATATTTAAAGTTTATTATTCTCATTCCTATTGCTGATTGGTCAGCTGTTGCAATTATAAAATTTTAAAAATCCCAACCCTGAAAATGAATCAGGAACTTGTTTACATGATACTTATTCATACTCCCAAACGCTATTGTAGTTTGTGCTGTGGCTTCAATTTGCTGTTTAACTCTGATTGCTCTTTTATATTTGGAACTATTCATCATGAATAACTTTGTTAAAATTTTATAAGCAAATGGCAGATTTAAATTTTTTAAAGGTTTCTTGCATTTTGAAGAGGTATAGCATTTGAAGCAAAAGATACTAAAATCAGTTAAACAGTGTGCATGTTTCAACTGAAAGGGAAAAATACTAGAAAAATGGAGTTTAAATTAATAACCCACATTTGTGCAGAGGTAGTATTTTATGTACTTTTCTGTAATTGCACCTATAACCCATTCTTTTGCTGAGTGTGTTTGCAAATCACATCTAGCTATGAAGTCCTGATATACACAAAGAGTGGACAAATGAACACAACCTGTTGGCTGTTTGCTTTAAGCAAGTACACAGGCACAGAAGAACCAAATTCAGCACACCTCCCTGTTACATTTTAATCTGAGAGCTAGGATGAATCCTGGTTTGTTTGGGGGCAGTTAACTGTAGTGAAGTGTAAGAATAAAATGGGAGCTAACTTATTAACAATTTCCTATTTATTTGCCAAGAAAGAGTGCATAGATTAAATGCATTAACATGACAGCTTGTGTACAATGTACATAATAAACCAGGACACCTGAAAAAAGTCAATAAATCTGGTACTGTGGTATGCCATTCAGTTTCTCTGTGACTTTGTGTTGGTTTGCTACATTAATTGCAGTTTCCTGAGTTGTTTGCCCACTGGCATGAAAAAAGGAATTGACAGACTAAGTACACCAGCATGGCAGCTTATGTACAATGTGGTTTAATAAGCCAGGATGCAGGGTTAGCCAAAGGCCAATAAATCTCTAGATGGATTGCAATATTGTGGTGTGCCATTCATCCTGTCTGGGGGTATGAGTCAGTTTGCTAGTGTTTTTGCTTTACAGATTCAAAAGCAAGTGACTGACTGAATGCTGCCAAGGAAAGTCCATGACCGAGTCAGTCTTTTATTACACACACACACACACACACACACACACACAGGTTGTCATCGCCGTGTGCCTTCAAGTCATTTCTTCCTCATGACAACCCTAAGCTGAATCTATCATAGGGTTTCCTTGTGAAGATTTCTTCAGATTGAGTTTGCCTTTGCCGTCTTCTGAGGCTGAGAGAGTGTGACTTGCCCAAGACGGGCAAGACTTGCCCATGGCTGAGCAGGGATTTGAACCCTGGTCCCAAAGAAATAGCCCCAAAGCATATAAGGTAGGGCCCTCACCAAGAGTGAATCATACAAACATATTTCAATATTGTGGGCAGTTTGATTTTCTGATAAGCCAGCGTTCCCAAATCTAATGCTCTCCAGACGTTTGAGGGATGAACTCCCTTTACTTTTCAACAATGGCCGTTTTACCTGACACTGATGGATTTTGCAGCCATAACAATATAGGGGGCACAAGAATGGAGAAGGTTATTATAAACAATGATAAACAGGAAAAAAGACAAGATTTTGTGTTTCTGTGATGCTTTTCAGCAGAACTAACTTTTCAGCAGAAACAGAGCTATCTGCTCCCGCACCCCACATCTAACTCTCAGGATGGCCTGTATTGTGATCTGCTTTGTGCTGGTCAAGCAATTTAGTGATAAATACCACTTCAGTCAATACAAGGTCACTTCAATGCATTCTGCTTAGCTTCTTTGTCACTGTGGAGGCTGAGGGAAAAGAGCCTTCATTTTATATAAAAAAAGATGGAACAAGATGGTTGCTTCCTGGTATAGTAAATTTCCTTTTACTTTTTACAATGTCCAAAGGTTTATGTAAACCATTCTAGTGTCTAAAAATCCACATATCCTTTAATTTAAAAGAATAAAGTGATTATTATTTTTAAGTACCGTTGCTGAGCTATTGTGTTTTGTCTGTGAAGAATGAAAAAGAAAAAGCATTGAAGAAAACTGTTATTAGATGTTGATGAGCAATATCTGAACAAAAAGTGATAGATTTTTTCTATGCAGTAATATTAACATAAATAACCAAATTCCCGTACTATAAAATATTTTAATGAGTAAGCAACCTAAACAATAATTTCTGGGCAGTCTTTTACTTCTACCACGGTTCCACCAGAGTAAGGAAACTTCCTGTTTAGCCAACTAAAAGACAGATAACAATATTCTTAAACTGTAAAGGCTCCCCCCACTCCAAAATTGCTGCTTTAGATATTATTTGCAATATGATTCAGTGAGACTGTTTTACAGGACAACATTGCTGGAGTGATTTGAACCATTGCCACTGGGATTCTAGAATCTGTAATTATTTAAACAGAGTTATTTTCCCTGTTCACTCAGTGTGGTTATTATTCTCTTGCAGTTCAGCATATGCCTTCTTGGATATAATACATGTGGAGTCTGTCTTCAGGTTCATGTAATCCAACAGATTCCACTTCTCCTAGAAGGGAAAAATGGGCTCATATTTCTGAAGGAGTAAACCTTGAACTGGTCCTACCATTAGGCAGAATGAGGTGGTCATCCCAAGGCACCAGATTTTAGTGTGTCATGAAACAGCAGCCAGTTAATTTATCATGAGGGTATGTTTGCTGCCAGGAAGGGAAAGAGGCACTTGTGAGGTTTGCATCAGCTGCCAAAAGAACTTGGGTGGCCTACAAGACTGTGCAACTTGCCTTTGGAAACTTCTACTGCTCTACCTTAGGAAGAAAAAAATCTCAACCTGCCCTGGGCTGGCTATGTTTTTTTTTATTTGTCTTGCTTTATGGTTGGTTACGTTTAGAAGGGAAGATAGCTTGGTTATCTTTAATATAGCTTAATTGAACAGTGCTAGTTGCAATATTGTTCTTGCCCCTTTTCAGATTGGGGTATGTTTTCTGGGATGTAATGAATGTAGAACCTATCTAGTTCTTTGAACCTGGCATCCTGTCCATAAAGCACACTAGGACCAACAATATTATTAATACCTCTTGGAAGTGGTGACCGTGTTGTCCCTATGCAAAACAAAATCACAGTGTTTTGGGATAAACTTACCAAATTTCCTTAGTCCCCGTAGCAGTATATAAATTGCACTTGGAAAGGTCTTATTGTCAACTAGAGGTCATTTTTTTACTCCAGAAATGAATTTGCTTGTGCCTACTTCCCTTATCACCACCCAGGTCAGCCAAGGAATTCAAAGCTTCTATGGACAGGATACAGGAGGAACACAGAGGTTACCATTCCTTGTGTTGGTCTGGTATATGGTACCTGCCTGCCTACATGCTGAGTTTGGAGAACAGTATGCTTTATGCCCAAGGGAGTGACTTTAGGAACAACTACCCTTTAAGTAGGACTGATATGGTCTTTATTTATTTATCGCATTTGAACCCTGCCTTTCCTTGCAGTGGGTATCTTGAGAGTTACGTTATTTCATCCTACTCTTTTAAAGGTAGGTAAAGCTGAGAGTGGGACTCAGCATGGTATAATGGTTTGAGCGTTGGACTATGGCCCTGGAGACCAGCATTCTATTCCCTGCTTGGACATAGAAAGCCACTGGGTGACCCTGAGTACTTCACATACTCTCAGCCCCAGAAAACCTCATGATAGGTTCACCTTAGGATACATAAGTCAGAAAAAATTTGAAGGCAGACAGTAACAACAAAGCGGAGACAGACTGATGTGTCCAGGATCATCTAGTTAAGTGGGGTGGCTGGAGAGTAGATGTGAGCCCAGGTGTAAGCAAAATTCAACACTTTCCATAACACTATTTTAACCAAGACTAGCCAAAAATAAAAAAAAGAAAGAAAAAAAAAGACCTGCACCCAAAGTTCGAAGATCTGATGTTGCCCCCCCCCCCCGTGTTGGCCTTTCTCTGGGCCGTAGACACCTTCAGCAGGTAGACTCTGACCCTTTCTGCAATTCACCCATTTTCGGTGCTGGGGTGTGGTGCTTGCGTGAGGAGGCTCTCTCTTCCCTGCTTCTTCGGCTCTGCACGGGCTTCTTGCTTGCGCGAGTGCCCCACCTCTTCCTTTCACAGTGCAGCCTGGGACCTTCCCAGGCTGCAATGAGACAGGAAGCGCGACCGGCCTGGCTCCCGAGGCTCCGCACGCAAGGTAAGTGCGCGTGGGGCCCCGAAGCAATGCGTGATCACGCAGCATTTTCGTTTTCAAGCCGAAAATGAAAAAATGCGTGTGTGGTTCCTGCCAGGCCCTGGAATGTCGCGCAAATGTGAGTGCGTCATGTGGACTGCTCCTCACATTTGCGCGATGCTCAAGGGGCCCTTTCACATTGGAAATGTTGTGCGAAAAGGGCTTATGTCAAGTTAGAGCAGCAGAGTCATGTGGACCTGCTTTACTTTGTAGAAGATCCTCTCCACAACAAGTGTCTTTGAAAATTTTGCAAATGGTACTGTACTGGGATGGGGAAAAGCATATGGAATGTCTGTGGAAGAAGACAAATGTTGTAAGGCTGCATTATGCTGAATGAGGCTGTTGCTGGGGCTGAGGGGATGGTGGATCATGTTTCACATCACAGTCTCCAGTGTTCCCTCAGAAGCTTCGTTGCTTCCATGCAGCTTCTGAAGTTTGTTTTGATGTCCTTCATATTATCACTTCTCTTGTAGTGTTTAAAATGTTCTTCAAAGATAAATTTGCCTTTGTTGTGTTTCTTGATCACTGAAACTTAAAATAATAGGAAAGATTTTCTACATTTGATGCTTCTTTTTTTCCTTACACAGAGAACAGCTGCTCAAGTTAACATGTTTGCTTTCTAAGTTCACAGGGCCAAATTACATTTATTCCCAGTTGTAACTCTCTCTCTCTCTCTTTTTTTTTACTTATCTTAGAAGTTTAATAATTTTTTACTATATGTGTTTTACTTTTTGTATGTTCCCTTAAGTCCCAGTTTGGGGGGAAAGGCACAATCTAAATGAAATCATTATTGTCATCATCTCCAAACAGCCTTCCCAAGTAGCTTCCCTCTCTTCTAGTTTCAAAAGCATGTTTCCACTAACTTTTCTGCTCCTTCATTTTCTATCTATATATACGTCACAAGCTGTCTCTTCCCCATTTCGTGTTTCTTTGAAAAAGGACAAATGTGGTCATCAGCCTACAGTTGAACCATTGCATTCTGAGAATGCTTCTTCTGACCAAAAATAGTAAAATGAACCCAGAATCGTATTCCCGTTGGTTCTAACATTCCCCAAAGTGGCCCTTCCCTCTCAGTTCTCTCACCCAAAGAAAGGGCAGGAGGGTGATTCTTGACAAATTCTCCTTCCGTTCTGCACTCTCCAACTTTCCAGTGGGTCTTCCAGCCCTCAAAAGCCCATCTTTAGAGGACATGGGGGCTGCAGAAAGGGGAGGAAGAATAAATGAGAACTGCCTCTTCAGCCTTCTTTCCACAGTGGGTATATTCTGGATTCAATATGTAATATCTTGTGACATCTTTGGGATTTCTCCCTGCAAATAAATTACTAGTAGTGAATAGATATATTAAGAAAGTAGCATTCTTTGCAAATGTTAGCATTTTTCCCCGTTGGCCTATATAGGTTACTATACAGCTGACCCAAAGATCCAGCCGAGGCATTGCAGTATAATAATTAAGACTTGCTTTCATCTGCCTTTGTATCTGTTGGGAGGATGTTGCTGTTTGCCACATAATCAGCAGCAGTGAAAGAGATGGAGAAAGCTTCATTTTTGCAAAAAGCTGCAGGTTTTGGTTGTTTGATTTAGGCTTGAGCCCACGCTTCATCACCTTCTCTTTTTGCAGTTTTGAGGAGCTATAAATAGGAGTAAAGTCAAAGCTTTGAAAAATGTCGAGAGATGCTAGAAGGTATAGCTCAAAAGTAATTTCCCCAAGCTATGAGTAAAGCACTTGGTCCACTCATTACCAGTGGCAACAAAACATCCCACACCTGCTCTGCAGTGTGTTTAAGACCTTGGATAGCAGAATGAATGTATGCAGGGGAACATTCTGCCTTTGCTTCCACAGTTGGCCACTTTACTTGGTGGCTGTGAGAGCAGTTCCTGAAGGATCTGGTTTCCTTTTCTGGCCTGTTATTATTTTCTTTGAAATCCAGCAATTCTACAGTTGATGTCAAAACAATTGACAAGTAGTCATGCTAATAAGAAAGACAAAATCATATGTAACATAGTCGGGCCCCAGGTCCCATTATGGAGCTCTGGATCCCAGTAATTTGAAAACACCCTCCTGTTACTTCAAAAAATTGAACCCCATGAAGTCCTCTATCAGAACCCATGATCAAATGTAAAAATGGGGAATTAATTAAATTAAGAATATTGCAATAAGAGGGATAATTGCAGGACCTTTCCACCAATGTTTTATGGGGTCACAGCCAAAGGGATCAGTCAGAAGACTTATAGTTCAATATAGGTGTTTCATTGAGGGAAAGTACACATACACACACACAAAATAGTTACACACACACAAGCAACCACACAAGACTAACTGAAAAAGAAAGGGAGGAAAATGGATAGAGGAGATAGAAGGGATTGGATTATAATTACCATCCAGACAGAAGTGAAGAAACAGCAATGTGACTTGGACTGGTGCCCAATGACAGTGCCTTTCAAGAAGCAGAGAGAAAGTAGACCCCAAAAAATTCCAGCACTGTGAAGAGGGATCCAAAATCAAGGTCTCTTTATACCCAAAAACCTACCCTGGAGACATGTTGATGACTTTTTTGCCTGGGTAAACAAAAGTTTGCAGGGTGAACAAAAGGTGGCAGAATGGATTGATGGTTTTTAATATCTGAAGGAAACAAACTGATGATTTTGACATGTGGGTGGCAAAAGGTTTTGATGGCTGTGTGATTGGGGACCAGGAAGAAGTCACAGGTGGGAAGATAAGACAATTATTGATTTGGTGGGAATCTGCCTGTTTTCATGAGCCAACACTGTCAAAACCAACAAAACTTGTGTTTTGGAGTTTGCAACAAATAGGTACCAGAGAGAGTTAATAGCTGGTTTTATGACTGTGTTTGAGTGCTATGAAGAATGCTTTTCGATAGGAAATTCACACAGCAGGGGTTTTGCTTGCTTCGAGCTAGGCGATTGTTCTCATTGAAAGGATTAACCTGGCTGTTAACTCAGGTCTTCCTGGTTAATTCTTCAGTGAACTTATAACTTGGGTCATGTTAAGGTATTTCCTTCTCTGGCCATAAGTTGTATATGATTTATATTTTATGCCAATTAAACATAGCTGCCAATTAATATATTTTGCCAATTAACCCATTACACAGCTCAGTTACACCCCATAAGCCCTGGTCTAACCCTCATATGATGGACATTCACGTATCTGTTCAACTGTTTACACATATCAGAAGAAATCACAGGAAAGCAGTGCTTGTGCTGAAACTGGGCATGTACATTCATTACACAAGGCAGTATGTATGCAGTTTCTCATCAAGAAGCAGTTTTTCCTCAAAGGAAATTTGCCAGATGTTTGCTTACTGTCTTGAGGTCATTTTTGACAGCTTCTTTGTTAACAACCATGCAGCAAATGCATCAAGATGGCACAAGATTTTTAAAAGTCAGGGACAAAGGTTGTACTCACCATTCATCACACTTCCCTTCTGTATCATTCAATGTTTTGGATGCTGTCTATTTAAAATTGGTCTGTGCATTGGGATATCTCTCTGAGAAGTTATAATTATGTGAAAGAATCCAAAAGATTAAAATAGCATAGCTGGCTTGTGCAGCTATTCTGAAGGAAAAAATAAACTAATTGTATTGCATGTTTCGTATTCCAAGGTAACTGTCAGCACAAGGCAGCTGCTTTCTCAAGAAATATTGCATTAGCCTGCTTTGTCAATTAATTTTTGACAGGCAGCAAAATTTAAAATTCACATTGAAATAATAGCCATGGTATATTTCTTGAGCGTTTATACGTCCAATGTAGCTAGGCTACTCTAAAAAAATTAGTGGCCATTTCTAATTGGAATTAAGTATGGGTCTTTACAACTGTACTGCTTTTGGTGTGACAATATTGTAAGGATAAATGAGAAACTTCTGGCAGGCGTAGCAAATGGCACAATGGGTACCTCAGCACGTAATTATATGTTTGGAATAGGGATGTAATTCTTCACTAATTTTATTCACAAAGGAAGTAACAAACCATTTTGGCCATTTTCTTCTTATTGTGAGAAATCTACAGTTTGCAGTTCTGTATAAAATTTGCATGTGGTAATTTTGCTCAGGAAACAGCATTTTGTAAGCAGTAAATGCTACTCTCTGCAAGAATGCCATGTCCGAATTTTACAGGGAAATAGTTCTCAACTACATCATTTTCTGCAAGGAAAGTAATATTTCTGTGCAGAAGTGTTTTTTGGGGGGGAGGGACAGAAAAGTGCTGCTTCATGCACAACAAATGCTGTTTTCTGTTTAAAAGAACACAGGTGAATTTTGCATAAAGTAAGTCCTGAACTGTGAGGATTCTTAATCCAGCATTCTTTCGATCATAATTCCTCTGCACTCGACAAAGGTGTTTTTTTGGGGGGGGGGGTGGGGGGGACATTTTCAAATATTTTTGAATAATCTTTCCATCTCTAGTTTGGAATTCATTCTTCATTTATTGTGAGTGACCAGGAGGCCTGTGTACATACCTTCCTCTGCGTGCTTTGTTTACCATCCAGTACAAACTTCTTCTAGCATATATGTCATCCTGTACAAGCAAATCACATACAGGAAATTCAGCATGATGCCTAAATCCAGGATCATTGTTTATTGTGCTCAAATCAGGATGGTTTTAAATGAAGGTTTATTGTTGGCTTATGAGCTGTGTCTTGGGAGAAAGAAACCATAATGCCTGGGTGATAATACCGAACTATCCCTGTTTAGTTTGTTTACCCTCTTGCACAAGTGGCAGAGAAAAGCAGCAACAAAATGTTTGTTATTCAACAGAATGTGATCTGTTCACCTTGCCCATGGGCAGCTATTTGGAGATACATAGACAAGCAGAGACAAGCACACACACTAGAATTACATAGAGCTACTTACTGGATAGCGTTTTATGGTACAAAACCCTATTTTGACATTTTAATGTGATAGAGGGCTTTTGAAATAGAGTTACATTGTGGCAGTGGAGTTCCTGAGAATTCCTGTTACTACTTTTAAACATTTTAAATTGCTTGTTCAGATTTAACAAGCTAAAGTAGGCATTTTTCATTTCTATGTGATTTCTGAAGGGCTCTCGGAAGACTTATCAGTTAAGGAGCCTTATTAATCACATTAGTTTGCAAAGTAATAAAGTAATGAGGGAAATTTCTTACTGTTTTTATTTCTAAACATTGGTGAATTTTTTTTGATTTATGACATAGTATTTTTTTACCCTGCCTTAGATTTTTTTCCTCCAGTGGTCTATGTTGGGGTGAGGAAAGTCTGGCCAATGGAGTCTACTTTTATAGCCCCTGAAGCCCCCAAATCAAAGTTGTTGTTGTTGTGCCTGCCTTATGTCCCAGTTTGGGGGCTCAAGGAGGCTTACAAGAATTAAAATAAACATAGCAAATAAAAATTTTAAAAAATCACAATATACAAGAGTTAAAAATATAACTGAACTATCAAAAATTAAAACCTTTGAGAAACATGAGCCACTAAAAGGAAAAGAGCAAATAGAAAATCCAGCACTTTATGCAAGGTCCTTTCCCCATGAGCAATCAGTCTTCCAAGGCGTGCCAAAAAACAGAAGAAAAAGAAGAAGGTAGCTTTACCTGATTGTGGAAAGATAGCGAGGAGGATGCCTGTATGCCTAACGTCTTTGGGAGGGAAATTGCAGAGCCTTTTGCCCCAAAGCGAAAAATGGACCTATTTAAAAAAAAATCCCAGGCCCATGCAGAACATTCCTTGGCACACCAAATGTTCCTATTGCATTAGAGTCCTTCTCAAAATGATGAAAGAAAATGATGCAAACCATTTTCAATCAACATTTTTGGAAGGGCCTGGATAAAGATGCTGGTATTTGGAAGTACTGTGGGGTGTGTGGCCCATGGGAAGGTGTCAGGAGGAAGAAATTTGGCCCCTAGCCCCCATACAGTTGCCTTCCCCTGGTGTATGATGACAGGATTGATGACACAGTAAGCTTTCATTCTTCTCAGCAAGGTGCGTTGCTGGGTGTGTCGGTGATGCACAGGGAACCACGGTTGTGTAGCAATTATAGAACTTTGTAGTTTGGTTGAGGCACCAGAGGAGCTGCCTGGCTGAGAATTCTAAATATCTCTCCTTCCACTGCCAAATCCCAGGACTCCATAGGATGGAATTGTGGCCGTTAAAGATGGAATCACAGTGCTATAGCTGTGTACTGTGAAAGGGCCCAGGTGCCTCTCCTATATTCTGCTGCAAAAATATGGCTCCTGCTTCGACAAGGCAGGACAATTTCAGTAGCCAGTCTGTCCCGCTGAGGGAAGGTCTGTGAGTCTGAGCTGTTACCAGGCCTTGGGATGGTCAGACTGAAGGCCTTTCTCCATGGTGCCATTCTGAAAAGGCTTTTGGACAGAATGAGCAAGAAGGCACAGAAATAAGACAGAGCTGAGTTACTTAGATTTGAAATAAGCAAAATAGTATTGGTTTACATCTAAAGGCAGCAGGCACATAAGAACGTCGGGGTGGGGGTGGGCAATTCGCACCAGGCAGCAATGTTTCTGGGGCATTCTGTGTGCCCAGGCCACGCCCCCACACACTGCAGCCACGCCCCCTGCACAGTGGCCACACATCTCGTGCCACAGCCCCTCCCCCTTCTGCCCCCCCCCCCATACTCCACATACACTGAAAGGCAGAGAGAATCTGAGACCATCCAATCCAGAACTGATTCATTGCATCGCAGGTTCTTGTTAGAACGTAATCACGGCCACTGAGAACCTTTCCTTCTGTTGCTGGTCTGAAGCTGTTCTCTTCCTGTGTTCCAGGATTCCTCATTTTGAAGATTGTTAGGACTGGCCAGGTTGCACCCTTCTCTCCATCTTTTTAGTCACAGTTGTTTCTTCCTTGGTGTTTTCCTTCTTGCCTGAGTTACAGCATTTGCTGAGTCACACTGTCACTGTCACCGTTGTCAGTGCTTCCTTGTAAAATGAGGCCATTGCTTACACAGCACTCTTGCTGAACCCCACAAGGCCTTGCCCTCTGACCTCCAGAAGCCACTGGCCAGAAGTGATAACAGGGCTGTCTTTTAGGATTTGCAGCCATACAGAGTTGATTCAAAACAGATCCTACTTTGAAAAGTTTGAGACAAGGGTTAGAAAATAAAGTTAACCATTTTTCCCTAACCCATAAAAATATTACTAATCCCCTACCTTACTTATGCACCGTATGGGAGAGGAGAAAATTCTCCAGATTATGAAATCAATAATGATACTAATTATATTGTATTCATCTCTTCTGGTTTTGTTATTGAAGCCAAAGTAGACACTTTCACTTTGTTCCTCATTTCTGTTGCTTAGAGACGTTCATAATGCTATTCTGAAGTTCTTGTATTTACATTTAAACTTGTCTGTTTCTGTGACAAGAGTGATCCTAAGGGTCTTTCTTAAAAGTAAAGACCTCTTCAGGTCTATTCCAAAGAGGAGTTACTAAAAATACAAGGAGAACCAGCAATGCACACTCCAACCATGCTGTCTCGGCACCTGATTTCTTTCAGTTGACTGGGAATGTCTGAAAAGGCACAGTTGCTCAACCTGAGCATTGTGACAGATCTCTACATGGTCTGGAGCCATGTTCCCAGTCACATTAGGCTGTGTAGGTGCACTGAACTCAATGTGTGTATACTCGTTTTGCAGGCACGTGTGACCTCAGTTCCCTTTGGATTTTGGAAACGCCTCTTTGGCAAACACCGCATGTGGATTCCTGTCCCACTGTTCATCGGGGATTACTCTCAAGTTAATGTGCACAGGAGTGTGCCCTGTGTTATATCAGTTCCATAGGAGTTCACTGGGAAGCAAGTGGCTAGTAACAGAAGACAAATACTAACTGATGGTATCTGTCCATAGGCAGAGACATAATAGAGACATGATTTAGGCAGTAGACAAAGACCTGCCGTTTTTTGAACAGGAAGAACTGAATAAACATCTGAGTGTAAGATGTCCCCTATTTCCCTGTGTGCCAGATACTACAAAGAGTGCTTTGCCCTTTTCTAGAATGTTTGGCAACATACAGCAACCAGATAAGGGTTTTTGGATCGCTGGCTGAATAAAACCGAGTAGAGCCTCTTTTTGGCACTCTTCTGACGTAATTATCCTACTGCAAAGTGAATACTTGTCTTTTTTTCCCCAGTGTTCTGAAGGTTGCTGCAGGTTATTTTTAGCTGCTGTCACCCGCCCCCCCCAATTTTCTATTTTAGTACTGGAAAGATGCACACAAAAATATGTTATCAATTTGCTTTTCTTTCTAGAATCTAATTTATAAGCTTATAAATTTTGAATTCTTTACCTCTGGTGCTTATTGGTGACGGGAGTAAAAATAATACCGGATTTGCTGGCATATAAGATGCACCCCATTCATATGCCCGCAAATACTATTTGCTGGCGTATAAGATGCATTGGGGTATGAGATGTACCCCATTGTCAAACAGTATTTTTCAGGGGAAAAAAAGTGAGTCTTATATGCCAGCAAATAGGGTACCTTTGTTATTCTGTCTTACACCGTTTTTGATATCCTATATGATATCAAGAAGAGAAGTTTCCTAATCGGAAATTAATAGTGCAGTGTTTGGAGACCAGCTTTGGCTGGGTTAATTTTTATCTTCATTTGGCAGTGGGTAATAATAATAATAATAATAATAATAATAATAATAATAATAATAAGTAATAGTGGTAGTGATTATGATGTTTACTTTTTTGTAATTTTAAATGATTTTCTTCCTTTATGTAAATATTTTTCTTCAAAAAGTAACTTTAAAAGTTTAAGTTGAAAATAACTTAAAAAGTTAAAAGAAATATAACAAGTAACACTATAACATTTTTATCAGTTATGAGATTCTGAAAGGATTCTGTATTCAGTTACACAATGAATTACATGCCAAAAATAACTTTCCAAGCTCTGGTATTCAGGTAGGCACTTTTTTAAAAAACATGATTCCCCATTAACCAATGTATACTTGTGTGCATTTTCAAATGTATACATTTTTGGTCAGGTGCATTTACTTGTGTAAAATTTAAAAAAAAAATTACAGTGAGCCCCAAATGGCCCAATTTATTTTGGGGAGGGGCAGTCTGAAACTAAATAATACATGTGCAGTACCATTACTAGTTTCAAAGACCACAAATTGGGTACATTTACGTAAAGTCTTGATTAATGTGAATTTCTTTTCTACTACCAATTAAAAATAAAACAAAAAGGCTGAGGAGGCAGAGATTTCAGTTGGGTTTTTGCAATCTTGGTTTGTAATTTCTTCGTCATGTTAACTCAGAATGAGAACAGGTATGGTGCTCATTTCTCTAGACCCCATTCTCTTTGAATACTGAACTATACACAAGGAGCTATTTCTAGCATTTCTTTTTCTGAGAACTCTTTCTCTAACAGAAGGGGGAAGCCCTTAAGTCACAGAGAACTATATAATTGGCAGACATTCTTGAAATATTTCTCTTTATTCCGTTCTGAGGCTATGCACTTTTTGTTAGAAATTCAAACAGTTCTCTCCATGATATTAATTAGTCACTTGTTCCCTTAGCTCACTAGTTCCAGACGTGCTTTGTTCTCCTGTTATTTTCAAAATTCACTTATCGTTTCCAGTGTAGCTGCACATACTTGAAATTAAAGTATTTCATTCAGCTTCTGTATTTCTTCTTTGTACGTGTACAGACAAAGCAAAATGTTACCTTCACTGGGAGTTTTTCACTAAACATACCAAATTGATGTCTCTGGAGAGTTATGGGCAAGCTATGCACCAATTAAACTCTGGCTGTCACAATCTTTTATAGGTGTCATATGATATATCAGGAGCTTTCTTTAGTTATGGTTATCACTTTATGCATGTTTACCTTGGAACAAACCCTTTTGAATCCAGTGGATCTTATTTCTAACATATGTAGGATCAGACTGCATGTTTTGATTCTGATTCTGGAAATATTGTCCTTTCTCTCTTCTCTCCTCTTTTAATATAATCACTAGATTACTTTTTGTAACAGGAGATGGATAATTTTTCATTCTTTGAATGCCAGATCACAGTCTATGGCATATTATAATAGCCTTTCAATATTAGTTATTGCTTCTTCACAAAACAAATCTTCAGTGAAAAGGTTGACATTTTTGAAAAGCATAGAAAGAAAGTATCTAATATTGCAAAGAATATTGAAAAAAAATGGATGGCTGTTCATGGAGTGGCCGGTAAATATAAAATAATATAACAGGATGTATGGTTTTATGCAAATGCTACTAGACATAAAAACTGGTCATGCCATTTTGGATGGTAGTTGTATGTTTAATGCATATGCAGTCTGATTATTAAGGTATCCTTTCATGTATGACTAAATTATCCTGATTTTATAGACTTTATTAATGTTCAAAAGTTTAAATAGCTTAGAGCTGAGATTATGTTCTATCATAATTAGCAATGAGACCAAAGTTCAGAACTGGTGTGTGTGTGTGTGTGTGTGTATTTCTCCCCACATTGGAAACCCTAAACATATTAATGAGCTAAGCCTAAAGCTGTTTTAAGTTCTATCCCAGAGTATTTTACAGTTGTTATTGTAAAGTATCGCAACAACCCTGCGACACTGAAGGGAAGGATTTGCTGACTGAGATTTGCCAGGTGGCCGAATCTGTCAAAAGGAAAACATTTAATCTTGTCAAGTCAAAGCTATTCTCATCTTGATATCTTAAAAGTGATAGCTATAGAGGAATGAGAAAGAAAGTTATTAGACTGCCAAGCCTGAATCCAGCTGTCTGAGATTGCATCTCCATATCTTTGAGCTTCTGATTTAAGATTAATTAATCTCTATCGTATCTTGGGCTAAAGGGAAAGAAACTGAAAACCCTAAATTCATGATGACCAGCTGCATTGTTTTGCTTTCCTGAGGTGAGGCTGATGTCTTCCAGTATTCCACATGAGTTCTGAAACCTGCTTCGGGGTAATTTTTAACCGGAAAACCAGAACTAATGTAAGGGCTTTAGCTTTGATAGTCAATACACCCAGTTTCACACAAGCTAAATTCTAAATTGGTGCATATAGGATCTGCCAAATGTCTATATAAGTATTTATTTTAGCTCTTTCTAATGAGTTCAAATTAGGCACAGCCGAAAAAGGAGCCCCATATCACACTATTGGAATAACCCTAATCAGACAGATTGAACCAGGTTTCTCCTCTTTGTGCAACAGAAGTATCACAGTCCATTTAATGTTCTGATGGCAAACTCCTTGACTGAACTTGTAAGGACCACGCTCTAGTCTACTGGAAAACCACCTCAAGATATTTAAAAGAGGGTACTGCTCAAGTTTATTTTTACTCATTGACCAAATATAATTATTTTTGTTTTTTGATAGTAGAAAAGAATTTCTACAGTATAAATTGAACTGTTTCAACAATCTACATAAGCTCAACTGAGTATTAGAAATCGGAACAACATGGTGTGTGTAAAGGAGGATTGAGTATTTTTGGTTTCCTGCTTTAACTGGAAACAATTTCTTCCTAGATCATTCCTACATCCCTTTTTATAAATTGGAACTACAATAACTGAAGGCCAACTAGGATGCAAAATGCCTGAGATGTTAATTAAAAAAAATAATGATAAAAATATGGGACCCTACCAGTCAGAGAGTGTAGTAAAAAGGTCTAGTGAATGTCTTGTCCAAAAGCTTTTCCATTTTTTAATTTTGAAATTAATGACTTGGCCCTAGCTACTGAAATTCTTGCCCAACAGTGTTCCAATTTAAATTCAATACAAGCCTCGAAAGAAGAACTAGGAAGGTTGGCCTCATTAAATGCCTTCCTGAAATGACTTTCCCATTCAGGTTTAGCAACATACCCCTCTAGAACCAGAGCAGATCTCTTTTCCAGCTTTGAACATATATTCCATAATTTACTTGGATTTTTTTTTCTAAAAGAGCAAGGCCTAATTCTTTCTACTGTTCTTAGTAATAAATCTTCTTTTGTTCACTGACTAATCTTTTGTGCCTTTTGTTCTTTTCATAAAACTGAAAGGGGATCATGGAAGAACCACTTCTCTGATAAGACACTATCACTTTTTGGTTTTACCTTTCTAGTTTACTACAGTTTTCGTCATTTGCTATCCCTTTTAATTTTAGAGATCTTTGTCAGAGAGATACCTTTTTCTGGAAAAGAAGTCTAAAGGAACCTGTTAATTGTACAAGGAGGAGCAGATTAATTTAAAATCAACAACAATGTTCAAGCACTGCTTGTGATTGCAGGAGTGTCTGGCATATGTCCACTGTTTTTCAGCAGAAACAGTAATCTTTGGTTTTCAAGGGCTTCCACGCATCATAAAATAATAAGTTATATGTTTGCGGTAATTTTTTTAAAAAGTTTGCCAATCATTAAAGCAATGTTTCAGGTGGTATCTTTGGACTGAGTAATTTTTTGCATTGTTGCTTTCTATATGCAGGGAAAAGAATAGCTCCATGTAGCATTCAGATGGCTGTAGAAGAAAATTAAATATGCAGAGGAAGAACTGTTCAAGAGCTTTGGGTGTCTCTTACTAATTCAGAAAGGAAGAATAGCTCTTGTCGAAGTTCATATTTCCTCAGTTGGGCCCTCTTCTTTTTGCTTGAGAGACTTTGTTAATACCTTTAAAGAGACATGACAGTTTTGCTAAATAGATTAATACACTGCTGACCACTTGGAAACAGCCCTAAGTTGAATGTAGAATAAATTACCACAGTGTGGGCACAAAGCTGAGATCATTTGTCAGATAAATAAGTTTTTTGTGACTTCCGTATGGTTACATGATACAAAAGGTCCAATCACAAGTACTTTTCCTCTCCTCCATTCGTTTCTTTATTTTCCGAAGAGTAAGAAAAAGATATGAAACTCTTAGTTAAATTTCAAAGGGAAAAAAGTGAAGAAAAGTAATTTTAGGACTGATGGAATATTCTTGTAATAGTTTTGGTGGAAATAATTCGGTAAGCTAAGATCTGTCATATCTATGAATACATATAAAGACATTTTGTATTTTTTTAGTCTCACAATTAATTTATTTACCCTCACTTTGATGTATAAAAGTTGTTCCTCTTTAAAAATTGACTTTCGTTTATATCCTTTTAAATATATGTTTTCTATATGTGCTAACCATATATGAATATATGTGTGTGTGTGTGTGTGTGTGTATGTATATGTATGTATGCATTCCAAATTCTTGTGGTTTTTCGTGTGTGTGTGTATATATATGTATGTGCACATATATATATATATATATATATATGTATATGTATATGTATGTATGTGTATGTATATGTATATATGTATATGTATATATACACACATACATGTGTGTGTGTGTGTATGTGTATATATGTATGTATGTGTGTGTGTGTGTATATACACATATGAAAAACCATAAGAATTTGGAATGTAGAAAAAGATATTTTAGTAAAAGAAGGCTTTTCTTCTTGTCAGTAAATGAGTTGTTTTTTTCTGTATTTCAACGAGAATGAATAATACCTAATTGAATTATTAATTGGTCATCTGAGAAAAGATCTAGTCAAAGTGAAGCGCTAATAAATCCCACAGATTTTAGCCACAAAATTTTAAGCAGCAGTCTCTCATATGTACTTAAAAGTCCCAGTAAGATAAATTAGACTTATTAATTAATAAGTATTATCCAGGCAGTACCACAAAAGAGTTTATTGTTGACTAGATGCAACATACATGTAAGCTCAGGCTATTATGATTTCTTCTTGAAGTTGTACTGTTCTTCTTTGGAAAAAAAAATCAAAATCCATCTTTCATAAAGCCTTTACTGTCAACAATAGAAACTAACTAATTACTCTCATTTGTTATTAATTTTGAACATTTTGTGATAAATTGGGATATTTAATTAAATGTAATTTTGAACTGAAGTGATTGACTTAAGATGGAATTTCAACATGAATTTACTTCCAGAATTAGTTTATTAATTATTTAAATGAAAGAAGTGTGCTGAACAGCCAATACAAGCTTACATTGTCCAGTTGGCTCTTTATCCACGGATTTCTGCAAAATTGCTTCTTATTTTTTATTATTTCCTTAGGGTTGGGAAACGACGATGTTTATGTCACAAAATCGAATTCACTTTCAGTGGAATAAACTGTCTTAAAGGAGTTTGAGGTTAGCACACACAGTAACGGATCTTTCTCCCTCCCAACCCGATCTCTAAAAACAATATTACTTAAACCAGGCACTTCTTTATATTCGTAAAATCTAGAGCACTTTAGAAAGTTGTATGAACATGTGATATAAATGTAAAGAAAGACAAAAGAAAAAAGAAAACAAAAAGAATAGAAATACTGTGAGAACATTATTTTGGACAACTTCCTTTACTTTAAAAAAAAAATCATTGTTGGTTCAACCTAAATACATCTGCTGGTCCCGACTGAAATAGGCCTGTTAAATAGACTGTCAAATACTTACATAAGGTCCATTGATGCATTCATGTAAGTTCCATTGATTCAGCAGGTTTGCTCTCTTGGGGACTAGCAGGTAGTGACACCTCTGTTCATCTGAATCCCTGAAATTCAGTTCCACATGTACAATAGTACCTTAGGTTTTTACCAAAGTTGAGGCAAATATTCTTTGAGTTTTTTTTTTAATGAACAAATAGTAAGGGCTGTTTGGAAGGCAATGATCTTCTTTGTATCCCTGTGTTCTACAACAGACACCACACAGAGCATCCTTGGAGAATGAATTTTGAAGCTTTTCGCTGTGGGACTTTTGCTGGGGTCTATATCAAAAAATCTAAAGATGAGATCAGCTTGGTTTGGTTCATCATTCAGGTTCTTCTTTGTGGTTTCGGTAGCTCATACATATGGGAATCTATGCATCTACACAGAATATCTTCAGAAACTTCTGAAGGGTGCCATCAAGCGAGTCCATGCATCTCATCTTTATCAATGTTTCATCTCAAGGTACTTTATGATATGGAAAAGGGATGGAGGATTGTGTTCCATCAGGGACATCGACTCTTTTATCACCACCAAGAAGTTCAGGGTGGTTGTGCTTTTTGCAGCCCTCCTTCTTTTGTGCTGTGGAGATTGGTTTGCAATTATCACTCTCCAGGATGTGCATTTTCATATTTTGATTCTCCCTGCTGAGTGTTACTTCAACATGTTTCACACTTCAGGACTGTTGCTTCAGTTTTTATGTCTTCCCTTTCAGTCTTTCCGCAACAACACACATTTTTACCAAGTGCGTGATGGTAGTGGCAGCCTTCCTCCATGTCTGAGAAGTCTCCATCTTTCCCTACATAGATGACTGGCTTATTGTCACCAGTTCCTGAACCAAGCTCTACCTTTTCTTCTATATTACCATGTCTTTGCTCTATGGTCTTGGCCTCCTTATGAACCCCAGGAAGTCACAGTTGCATCTGATCCTGATCTGATACATGAGTGATGCGCTGGATTCTCAGTTTGTCAGAGTCTACCTCTCTGTTAACAGAGTGCACTGGATTGTGGAGGCTGCTGTCTGTATGCATCATGCTCCAGCTTTGCAAACAAAGGATGTGCAGGTGCTTCTTGGGCTGATGGCCTCGGCCATGGCAACAACCTCCTTTTCTTGGCTTCAAATGTGGCCTCTCCAGGCCTGGTTTCTCTTTGTGTTCATCTCAGAATTGTATGATCCTCTGATGAGTCTCTGCTCTCCAACCATGGCTTGTAGACCTCTACTCTGATGGACATCACTGTTAAACTTGCTTGTGGGTGTTCCGTTCTCCAAGACAAGTGACAACAGATGCATCTACCTGTGGCTGGGGAGCTCACAAAGGAATTCTAGCTGTCAGAGCTGCCTCATCTCCACAAGAGAAGAGGAATCACATCAGCTTTCTCAAGCTACTTGCTGTGGTTGAGGCTTTCAGAGCCTTCAAATCCCTCTTTGCAAAACTTCATGTTCAGGTCACAACATTTTGTTTTTAACTTGAACAAACAAGGAAGTACGCAATCCCAGAGTCTTCTCAATCTCACTATCAAGTCCTGAGACTGGTACATTTTGAGAAACTTCACTCCTATTGCAGTTTACCTTCCAGGGAAGGAAAACATTCTAACCTTGATGGATTTCCAGGACCATCCAGTGGCCAACACAGGCAACCATCAGTGCCCTTTCTACTGAGCCTAGAGACCTCCTCAGTTGGCCATGCTAGGAGGAACATTTCTTTTCAGCTGAAGTATTTCTCTTTTCTACACCTTTCCTGCGTTTCCATTTACCTCCAAGGTCCTAGCAAAGATGAGGGACATGACATGGACTGAATTTTAGGGACACCTTGGTGACCTCAGCAGCCATGGCTCACCAGAATTCTGCATCTGTTTTGTTGCTGATTTCACAGATTCCCATTCTTTTGCAATCTCCTCACCCAAATTTACATTCAGATTCAACACCCAGATATTCGTACTCTTCATCTTACGGTTTGAAGGATATTATCCTGGAGGTGTTAGCCATCTTTCACTCTGTGTGTAGACATATGACTGTAAGTGGAGGCACTTCCTGGTGACATTCGTGTATTCATGTAGACTGGCACTAAGTGTCCATTAACCATATTTTTCAATTCTCATTACTGAGCATCACCAGACCTGTCTATCTCTTTGATAACAGTTTATGTGTCTGTTCTCTCAGACTCCATTCAACCTCAAGACTTCCCTCTTCATTTGTGTACCCTTTGGTTAAGCTTTTCTTCAAAGGTTTCATTGACGTCTTTTCTTTTTGAGCTCCCATAACTCCTGACTAGGACTTACGGCTGACTTTCTTTCTACTAACGAGACATCCTTTCGAATCCCTCACCTTGTGTGCATGCGACTCCTCATGTGGAATAGTGTGTTCCTTTTGGCCTATACTTCTGTCAAGAGGGCAAGTGAGTTGGCTACTCTAGGTGTGGATCCCCTGTTCCTCTAGTTCCACAAAGAAAAGGTGGCCCTGTTTCCAGATGTCATTTTCCTTCCAAAAGTGGCTTTCTCTTTTCATTTGTCTTAGTACCTTGTGCTTCCAACCTTCTTCTTGAACCCATCCACAGATGACAAATGCCCTGACACATGCTAGATGTCAGACATGCGCTCATCTTCTATATCGACCAGACAAAAAGGTACAGAAAATCTCTTGGACTTTTTGTCTGCAACGGGACTAATAAACAAGGTTTCCCAGCTTTCTCACAGCCCATTTCTAAGTGGGTAGTTTCTACCATCTCATTAGCCTACCAGACTGCCAGAAAGCCAGTGCCTTCTTTTTCCATGAGATCTGTCTCCACTTGTCTGCATCCCTGGTTGGTGTACTCATACAGACTATTTGTCAAGCAGCTACTTGGGCTCAGCCACTTACTTATGTCAAGTACTCTAGATTTGATGTTTGGGCCAGATATTCAACTTACTTTGACCTATCTATGCCTCAGTTGTCACAAGCATAGTCTCTCCCTCTATCAAGGTGTGTATAACTTCTTAATCTCCCGCAGATACCGCAAAGAAGAAAAACAGATTGCTCTCATATTACTGTGGTTCTTCAAAAGGTCATCTGTGAACTCACACAACTCCTGTGCCTCACTGATGTTGCTATGTTCAACCTCCTTGGTTTCTGGCTGCTCTAGTGGACATGGAAGTGAGGAAGTTTGAACAGGAACCATACCAAACATATGCAGTATGGATGGGGTGGGCCCTCAGCTGACGAGATCTAGCTCTAGAAGTTTCTGAAGATGGTCTGTGCAGGAGCAGAGATTTCCATTTGTGTAAATTCGCAGATGGCTACTCAATGAACCAGTGATAGATAAGCAACCTGCCTATTTGTCCAAATTGGTTGCACAGCCATAGCTCATGTAAATTGCTGTGTGAGCTGTTATATGCAGGCCTTTTCATTTTCATGTCAGAGAAATCATTTTGGAGCTTTCCCCTTTATTGAGAGGATAGACGTATTCTACTTTTGTGGAGCTCTGGATGCATGTGAAAACCTCTCTTTGATAATAAAAAGTAGACAGTACTCGTAAGTAAATGGTATGTGTGGAGCTGTTGTTATGTGCAGCTCAGAACTGAAAAAAATCCTGCTGGGCTACAATTTTCAGAACCCCTGCAGAATTCTGAAGCTTTATCTTAAATGTTTTGATAGGTTTGGAATGGTACTCTTCAGAGCAAGCCAGTTCATGCTTCTGTAATTAACTATGCAGAGACCCAGTATAGTATAGCAATTTGAATGCAGTATTAGGACTCAGGGAGACCACAGTTTGAATCCCTGAAGAGCCATAGAAACCACTGAGTGACCTTGGGCAAATCACATTCTCTGAACCTTAAAGAAGGCAATGGTAAACCTTCTCTGCATGCATCATGCCAAGAAAGCCCTATGAAAGGGTTGGCATAAGTAAGAGTGAACTTGAAGTTATGTAAAAACAGCAACTTCTGATGGTTAAAATCTATCTGTACATCGTACTGGTTCTTGGGCTTTTTTTAAAAAAACCTTTATTTTAAAAGGTTACGCCACATCTTTCTAGTCTTTTCAAGTCATGCAAGGCAGCTAAATTTAAACCATCATGTAATAGTATAAGATGCAAAAAAATGCAACGAAGTTACGGAGCAATGTAACACAAACAGCAGAAAATACAC
This sequence comes from Cyclura pinguis, assembly GCA_030412105.1. NCBI lineage: Eukaryota > Metazoa > Chordata > Lepidosauria > Squamata > Iguanidae > Cyclura > Cyclura pinguis. Next base: position 172,812,177 of record CM059599.1, read on the forward strand.
TGAGTGCTGGTTAAACGCATGGAGGAAATACCTGTCAAAACACTGAGGTTTTGCCATGGGGGAGAATTCTGTCAAAGTGGGTGCCAGTCTACCCTGCTGAGGAAAAGAGTTCTGCCATTTAGATGCAGCCACTCAGAAGGCCCTTTCATTTGTCTTCATAAGGGACCCCTCCGCCATTGCACAGATATCATTTGCAGTGTTTTATTTGATAATACCAGCATACCTAAAACAAATGCAGGTTATTTTTATTGTATGTTTCATGGGCTGACGGTATAATCAGTTTTATCAAGTGTTTGACAATACATTTAACACCTCACAGTATTCTAGGTATGAATAGGAAAGAGGCATCTTAGATACAACTGTCAGATTTTCAGATTCTATTTCTCTTTTTCTAGAAAGATTGGAAATGTTTTGTAAAACAACTGTATGTGAAGATGTTCTGATACTGGGCCAGATATAGGATGGCGAATAAGGCACTCAAGATTGTCTTTAGGACTAGTGAGGATGTTATTGTCAATGGTTTGTCTTTCACATTTACATCTTATGATAGCCTACCTGGTGAAGCTGGACTATGTCTATGTTCCATTTTAGGCCCATGCAACCACTGACAACTTTTCTACATGGAAGTGTTTCTCCAATTGGTATGGATAATTCTTCAAGTCATAAACCATGGCTTATAAAGATGTGAGCAGATCACTGGAGCTGAACACTCCTTCCTCCTCGCCTGCCTCCCCTTCCCACCACGCACCAATTTGGACATAAACATCTTGGCTTGAATAAAGTCCGAGTGTCTTGTTATTTCAAAAGTGGGAAATTCTGGCAAACCAGGAAGAAGGCAGGAGAACCAGGAAAGTAAACAAGGATGAGAGAAGAAGGTAGAGAGTATTTGAGGAATGACTAGACCTGTTATTTGTTCATGAGTGCATATGTTGTGGTTTACACAACCTTCAAAAATCAATTAAACCCAACTACTGCATCGTTTAGCCATATACTCAAGAGCCTGTTCCCAAATGAAAATAAGGAAGATTAAAACAAAACAAAAAGTATTCTAAATTGATGGTTTGGTACTGGATTCATTTAAATGTCAGCTAGAATACTTCCATGATAAAGAGGGAAATGTCAGTGCCTGTGATCCAGGAAAACTTAGGCCCTTTCCACATGTGGTGGGGGGGGGAACAGGCGAAAACACCCAAAAATGGAGCTTACCGGCAGCCGGGTAAGTCCGTCGCTACACGGAGCAGCGCGAGCTCGCTGCTCTGCAGTCCTCCGGCGTCCCAAATGGCGGCTTCCGGTTGGTGGAGGCTCTCCACCAACCGGAGAAGCTTGCCAGCCGGAAACCCACCCCCGGCAGATCTGCAGGCACGCACTTGCGCGTGCCTGCAAATCCGCGTCGGAGCCGGGCAACGGAGCGGCACGGGGCTGCGCGCTCCGTGCTTTTTAAAAACCTCGAAAAAGAGGTTTTTAAAAAACACGCAGCGCGGCTAGTTCCGGCCGCTCCTGAGTGGATTCTGGTGTGGAACTACAAAAAGTAATCCACGCCAGTCCACTCTACCGTGCAGAAGACCTCCGTGAGAGGTCGCTCTGCACCATTACAGAAGCCCAGTGTGGAAATGACCTTAATTTCTCTAAGCTGTTTGAATGCTTTAGATGAAAGGAGAGGACCCTCTTTTTTCCTCAAGAGTCACATGGGCTCATGGGGCTATGAACCAGCAATGGGCACTTGATTCCCCTACTCCCCCGACATATACACTGTGCCCTCTCCCAGTGCAATTGGGCTTTTTAAAAGCTTCCAGTGATATCGAGGAAGGCTTTTTAAAAAGTCTAATTGCAGTGAGTGAGAAACGTTTTCGGAGTGTGTGCAGCACTGAGGAGGGGCATGTTAGCCTTTCCATTTCCAGCAGGGATCCCTGCTCCCCAAAATCCCCATACTGCAATTAAATGCCTCCATTCGTGTCAGTGGTGATTGGGGATATGCTGAAGCAGCTATTGTTGGCTAATTGGGAATTTAGCAGAAATTAAGAAAATGATGTAAGAAATTGGAAGAGGCTTGAAAGATTCCTTCTTTCTGCATTGGGAACCCCTGCACTGGGAATTCTTGCCCTGGGAGTTCACTTTCATCTGAGTTAGAAGAGCAACGTAATATGTTTTTGAATGCCCAGCTGGCTAGATGCTCATGTATGGGGTAGAGTAATGGATTATTTAGTAAAATTAAATAAACTGCTGAAACCATATGGGAAGTAAGTGTATATAATTAAGTAACTTGCATGTTTTTTAAAAGCTCAGTTTGTCCAAGGCTGCACACAGTTCTGCTAATCCGATGTACCAAAGTTAGATATGTGTTGAACAGTGGAATCTCAAATGCATTTTTAGTAAGACAGTCTTCTTGCTCTCACTGCACTTAACAAGTGTGGAAGTATGATAGGTTCCTAGCTATGATTAATGAAGCAGAATGTGTAGGAGTAACTAGTTAAAATAACTACCCACTTGACTAGTTACTGGTAATAAGTACTTTTTCTACTAACAGACATAACGTTGTTACTTATGATTGTTACTTAATGAGGGTTCATCCCTCTCTCTTTGCAGTATAACTGTAACATCTCAGTTACTTTTACAGTTACAAGGGCATAGTCTCTTTAAATGGTAATAGAGAAGTGCTTCATGGTTTCCATGATAAGAGTACTGTGCTGATAAGGTGTATGGGAAGAGAATGTGCTTGGTGCTACAGGTCAGTGAGTTGTAGCATTTTTATTTTTAAAAGTATCTAAAACCATTATACTTACTTTTGGGAAATGGGGAAATGAATAATTCCTTTTAAAAATGTAAATATGAGGAAAACTGCTATTTGGAGCTATAAAGGTATAACTTCAGTTAGTTTCTTTAAAAGTAACTTTCCAAGCTGTACAGATAACCTCTACTGTCTTTTTATATACACTTGCTAGAAAGAATTGATAGAGTTAGATATTCCTTCTTGGCATCTTTGGAAAAAGCATGAATTAGCAGAACTTGCCCTAATCTAAATTCCCTCGCATAAGGACCAATTCATGTGATTAAAACTGCATTTTTTACTTTTTCAGTTTATTGAGCCTTGATTGCAGTTATGTTATTCAGTGGCAATTAGTCCCACATGCTAATTTCTTTTTCTGCTTCAGCAATTATTTCCTGCTACTCACATTGATTTGTCACTTTGGAAATTTCCTGATAATCATCAGGTTGGCATCTTATATACAGTATAATAAGTTATACACCATTATAACAATGATATTTGCAATAATGTTATATTATTACACTGGGTGGTATCCTGTCTTCCCACCAATGAGATGGTGAAATTGGGAGTAGGGTGATTCCTCTAGATATCTTTGATGCAAAATTTTACGTAACATTTTAATCCTTATATTGACCATCAGCCACAGCACCTAACAAATGGTGGGTGAACCATATAAGTTGGACAAATAAATGATTTGGGGAACTCAATAGCCCAAGGACATAGTAACGTCTGCTAGTTCACATAGCTTTGCACAAACCAAAGACCTATTAGTTCAGATGTCCAGCTAAATCATTTTCATGGTCAAAATCAGCTAAATTTCTTATCATCATGTGGTAGCAATCAATTTTGAACTTCTTCAGCTCTCTGGGGGGCAAGCAGAGAGGAGTCAAAGCACCTAATGTTTCTGCCCCATGATGCATTTAAAATGGATCACTTGATTTAAAGGACTTCATCCAGTGTAAATCCTAACTATAGTAGACCAAATTAAATCAATAGGACTTAATGTTAATTGTGACAGTCAAATCCCATTCATTTCTTTGGGTGTACTCTAGATGAGACCAATACTGGATTTAGCTCCTATAGTTTATTATTGGAAATTAGGTAAATATAACTAAAGTTATTTTGTTTATAAATTGGTTACTTAGTTGAATTTATATCTGCCATTCCTCAAGTGAGCTCATGATGGCACATACTGCCCTCTTCCTCCCCATTTTATCTTGACAACAACATGTTTGTGGGATGGTTTGAGGCCAAGGGCACCCAGTGTGTTTTATTGTTAAAGGGAAAATTGAACCTGAAAAGTGAGTCCTGTTCCAAAAGTCTTAACCGCTGCACCACAGTGGCTCTCGGTTTTGTGCAGAACTGGAATTTGAGAGCTCTGGCCATATTTGTGTTTGATATTTTGAAATAAAGTGAAGAAATTATTGCCTTTTTTAAAAACCCAAAGGTTTTATAATGGAATCTGTAGTTAGCAAGGAAAATAGCAAGCAGCTGAGAAAAGAAGTGGTGGGAATAACATCAATGCTATCTTTACATTTCCATTTACTATGATGAAAATATAAGAAAGGGGCTTCTCTAAGCGTTTTATTCCAGCAACTGCACAGTAGCTCCTTGTTGCAGTCTCCAGTTGTAATGCTCCCCTTGCTGGTTTTGATTTAAGAATATACATGCTCATTGAAACCTGCTGGAGTGCAGCTGAAGGGATTTTACTATGATTCCTTCTGAGTCATTAATGTCTTTCAGGCCTTCGCATACCACATGTAAGGCTCTGCTGGAGAACTGTGTAATGTCCTATTCAGAGGTATTTGCACATGAGTTTTGAATCTTCATTGTCAGATACCTCACATTGTCTATCAGAGATAGTAAACCAGTCATAGGATCCCTTGTGGATCGCTGTTTCATTTGCTACAACACAATACTCCTGTTGCGCACTGCATTATATATGTTACAGCATGACTTCCTTTGGGGCCTACTTTTTTTTAAAAAAAGAATGGCATTGAAATTGGTATTTTTCATTACTACTACTCCTGCATATCCCTATTATTTTCTTCCTACTCTGGGCCTTAGCAACCATGACAATAATAACTACTGTAATCTAGAGGGAGAAGAAAGAGCTTACTTTGCTAATACCCTTCATTCCATGGAAACAGAGATGAGCAATGCCCATTATATGCAGGGAAGCGTGGGGAGAGAAGATTTACTTATGCATTGTGGGATTCCCCAGGTCACAAAGTGGCAAGCATGCTGTTACTAAGCAATTTTGTCCCCCTTCCTTTTTTTCTTTTTTTTTATGATTTACCACTTTTTTTTCAACCTCTCTTTTCAGCCTCTCTTATAATTATAAACAGAGCCATTCAATTTATCTTTCACGTTCCTCTTTAATCTCCACTGCTTTCTTTTAAACTTCCCAGCATTGCAGTTATATATATTCAGTTGATAAATTACCTCAGGTGCTTAAACTAAAAGCTTTAATTAAAGATTAAGCATTGAGGTGAAAAGCTTTTATATAAAAAAGCAGACTTTTGTAAGAGCATGGGAACCAAAGGAAACCATTAGTTCATCCAAAGCTAGGAAAAGTTCTGAGAGAGTTCCATCCCCACACAGTGTTGTAGCACAAAAAAGTAACTTTTTGAAGATCTTCATCCGTCTACTTCGATATTGCTTACATCAGAAGTGGTCAACAATGAAGGATCTGAAGTTTTTTATTCACTTCCTTGGACCCACCATGGGTTGCAAAACCCCCTTCCAGTGAAAATTAGGATAACTGGAAGTTCACTTCTGTCTTCTTAAAAAGGATGCTGCTGATAGCAAGGTACACTGGATGGAGTTGTTTTATAGGAGAATCATGACCTGGTGGCTCCCTTGTTTTGTTTTGTTGTTTGTTTTCTTTCATTGGAGGATCCAAGAAGGTCTGGGAGGAGCGCAGAGGCTGCTTAAATAGCCCAGGGGAAACACGGGTGCTCCATGGGCCTCAGGATTCCAACCTCTTGATCTACATGGCTTTTTCAGGCTATGATCTTTCTGAGCCCTTCCTGGAGTTACCAGAGATTAAACTTAGGATCATCTGTGTGCAAGGGATGCTATGCTGGCTTGGCTACAGTCTGCTTTTGTTTCCCAAGTGAAACATGACGTCAGAGTAAAAAGTAACTTTCTGTCCTTTGGCACAAATCAAATAACAAATAATGTCACTATGAATGACTGTTTGGCTTAGCATTGCTGCCTGTATTATGACGTATAAACGACCACACTGGAACTTAGTTTTCCTTAGCATCTAGGCATGAGATGAAGAAAGGTTGACTGGCTTCCCCTGATTTCTAATTGATATATAACATGCATCTCCTCTCACCTTCATAAGCTGACGCTCCCACTTAGGCCATGTGATGGTCTGCAGCTGAGCCAATCTCTGCCCCAAGAAGCACACTCATTGTAATGGATTCTCAATAATGTTGTGGAGGTGGATTGTGCATGCATATAAGATTAGTTTATGGGGTGGAGAGATTAAATTTGTGGATTTCTATATAGATAGTGTATGTCTTGCAAAGTAACATTCTGAGCAAGGTTTTGTGGATATGGATGTGTCAGATACTCAGTTTTATGTGAATGTTACATATGCATGTGCATACATGTACACACACACATCAAGTCTCTCTTTCTGTCTCCCTCTCAGATATACACAATTGACTTGCATGCAGGAAATCCTAAATTCAACGGTGCCCCTCTCCAATTTAGTCCTTTGGATCACAAGACAGGGCAGGAGAAATTCTTCTTGATATGAAAGTAAAGTGATCAGTGTAAAATAGATGCTGCAAGGGAAATATTATGCCAGCAGTATGGAACATCCCATACTGTGCTGTGCTTTGCATATGGAAAGCTGTAAGCAGCCAGTTCTTCCATCTGTACTACAGCAGGCCAGCCGCCAGCAACTGAGGGTGATCAAGAGCTCTGGAGAATAAAGCTTATCAGCAAATGAGTAATCTGTTTGGCTGATATGAGTTACATAGATTGATTTCTTTTAACTGCCAGAATAGAATTTCACCTGCCAGCTGCTTTGTCTCTGCCAAATATTTTTGGTAGCATAAAAATGATCCAAAAATTCCGTTGAAATTAAAAGGTTTGGGAGGTTCATGGAAAATGTAAATAAGGAGATGGAGATTTGCTTTGAAAGATACACATGACTGTTTGTTAGCATGGACAACAGACTGCAAGCTTCCATCAGGTGGAAGATACGTTCAGTTTTGCAAAAAAACTGAGCAAAGCCAAGCCACAAACCAAGACTTCCAAAACATGGAATACTTCCTGTTTTTAAAATTTGTGTAGGCTTATTCTGTAGATGGCACTCTTACCTCTGCATTGATAATGATTTCACACAGGCAGCTGCATTCTGAGTAATGAAACATCGAAGAATGTGTGGTCCTGCAGTGTAAAGTTGTACTGCTTCAGTATGGGAAAGGATAGGGCAAGTAGAGGAACCAGCACTGAAGGCATGCACAGGTGGTGCTCTATACAGTTCTTCCTCCACAATCGTGGGTTTGATGTTCATGAATTTGATTATTCGTGAGCAAGCGTGCCTTTCCTCCACATTCCTCTCCTCCTCCCATTCTGATTCGTTTTGCCCTTGTGCAGAGAACTTGCGCCGAGGCAAAACAGAAGAGAAGGGGGAGTGGAGCAAGGCTCAAGCAAGCTTTCCTTCCCCCTCTGGAGCTTCTCCTCCCATTCCTATGCATTTTGCCCCAGCAGTGAGAGTTCTTTGCGGTTTTTCCACTTCCATGAGAGTTCTGCACCCTAAACTCTCCTGAAAGTGGAGGGAGGACTGTATATGGCTCAGGAATGGAGGGTTGTTGTTTTTTCCCTTGGACGTCTGGGTTGGAAGAATGTCGAAACGTTCATTTGTAGAGCAGTTATTCTTGTTAGCTCACTTTCTATCAAGTGAAGGCACTCTGCTGAGAAACCTGGACCACTATCCAGCTGTCTCCTTTCACTGGTGGAAGCTGCCAGTGGAAATAGGAAGGAGCCAATCTATCTTTCTCCTGCAGCTGCACTCCATGCTGCCCCTCACATACCTCTGCACCTAGAGAAACTGCTCCAGAGTAGGGTTTCAATTCTGTGGAGGATGATGGAGAGATCCTAGTCCAGCATACCTGGAGGGATCTGAGTTGGAGAAGGTGCTCTGGGGTTTCTAAATTATCCTACGCGGTAAAAGAAGCTTAATAATAATAACAGAATATTAATTTGCAGAATATAAACTGAGCACAGCTTAAAGTTGTAGAATTAGACTGGATATCATGGTTCCTTTTAGTGCCTCTACATGTTATCCTGACTAGTTCTAAAACATAAATTAGAGCCATGCCATGCTTTTGTAAGGGGGCAGGAAGGTATTTATTATCTGTTCGCTGTTGCTTGATGTTCATGTCAGTTGTTGTGTTGGAGATATTGTATCGTTTCTTTGTCAGCAGCTAGAAAATAACATTTGTCTTTACATTGTCTGTCACTGCTTTACATGACTTGATATTTTTGAATTTCCAACAGTCACTAGTGCAAAGTGAGGCCAAGTACCTGGCATGTTTTTTTTTAAAGCCATCTTAACGGTTTAGTCAAGGAAAGCTTTTCATTTTTTTGTTTGTTTAATTATTCCCCAGTAACCTTTTGCAAGGTCAGATTATCTCACTATTTGCTGGTTTTCGCATATTAGTTTTCAGCAGAGCCTGAAAGGTAACGTTACAATTCAGTAGGGATTTTATAATGTATTTACATGTTTATGAGCAGTTATCTAGAGGAGAAGTCGAATGAGCTAGGGACCACATCTTGAACAGCGTTCGAGTCCTTGTTGCAAGAATATCACTTTCAGTAAATTCAGTTTGTGAAGTTTATCACATCAGAATTTCTTCTGTTTTTTTTTTTCCCTCAGTAGACATGCCTTAAGTGGCTAGTGCTGTCATAAATACAGGTTGCCCTGCCAATGGTCTTCCCATTTATCCTTGCAGTAGACATATCCTGTTAACCAAGCACTGCATCAACCCCAAGTCAACAAAAACAACAACAACCCACGATGGGATACAGATTTGTATTTGTATTTTAAAGGCTTAGGCTTATATCTCTTGTTCAGGTCCTTTGAAAAGCACAAAGCACGTTGTTGTTTATGTTGCATCCTACCTGCTATGCCCCTGTTTGGCCCTATTTGAGCCTCCACTAATCCTCCAGAAGTGTTGTTATATATATTCTAATAATGGTTCACTTTTTATTGCAAAAGCATATGTGTGATTTTTTTCAGCAACTGTTTTCAATCTGCAAATGCATACAAAAGAATGAGAAATTCATCACAAAATCATATTTAAAATGCAGATATATTTAACTAGAAGCATTAGAAGACTCATTTGCAGGGTTTCAAGGGCTAAATTAATATGAATGGCATGAATTAAGGTCTATGGAGTTATTGGCTCACTAATGCTTATCTTACCTTGCCATTTCTACTCCCCCCCTCTTTTAATTTGCACTTTCTGTGCCACCAACTGCTGTGCTGCCAACTTCTCTGGGATGCTATCTCTCTTAGAATATTTGTACAGTAATTGCAATTTTGTTTTTGGCCTACATTTCCACTGAATCTCTTCAGAGAATTGTTTTAAAAACCTGTTATGTGCTAGAAACAGAGTATGTGGAAAAACAATCTTAACCCTGCTGGATGAGACGAAAAATTTAGTCCAGAATTGTCTTTCTAGCATACTGTGGGAAGGTATGTAGGTGCCAGAGCCTTCTCTGTTTGTCTGGTATTTCAGGGTATTCTGCCTGTGAGTGTGGAAGTGCTACAACCAGCTGATCAAACTTCTGGAGCGTCTGCTTCTCATTTTTATTCTGGAGGTTTTAGGATTGAGTTTGAGAAGTATTAAAACATTGATTTGGCTTTTAAAAAACATTTATTGTTTTATTTGTAGCCTGTCAGCAGAGTCCAGCTGGCCCTCAAGGTGCTTCATAGTTTACTGCTAAGATTTACAGTGAGCAGTCATTTTATAAACTGGGTGGAACATAAAACATTGATAGTACACTGCATTTGTGCTATGTGTTGATATAGGAAACACAATGGGTGAAGCATTTCTTTTAAAATTCTTTAAAAAAATCTATCTTAACTGTTAAAAAATTTACATGGAAAGACTAGTTGAGGACAATATGAAAAGTCATGTTTGTCCCCAACTATACCCTGGAAAAAAGGAGAAAACAGAATGTTCTGATAGATTACCCAATGATTTTGAACAATTTTGCTTAAATGACTGTTGACATATCAAATACTGCTAGTTGTTTCAACTTAAAAAAAATTAAATAAAAATCTGATTGTGGAATAGAATATTTTAGCGCGAGTCTTAAAGTAATTATATACTGTCTATCTGAAAAGAACTGCACTGGCTGACAGCATACTTCTGGTCTGAATTCAAGGTGTTTGTGATGATACACAAGGCCCTAAACAGCTTGGGAGCTTGAGGGAATTCCTCTTCCTATATATGCCTGCCTGGGGATTGAAGGCTACCATAAGGCTACCCTAAGTCAACAGGGAACTCGAAGGCACCCAGATACGTGGCACTCAGCATGCATAAAAAGGCTTTGTGTAACTCTGCCTCTCTAAACTGTTTATGATATGGGCATAATTCATATGCTGAAAGTGTAAGGTACAGAGTAGTGAGAGGACTGTTTCATAATTGAAGTGATACCACCAGAAAGCCCTTCCCCTTGTAATAACCAGGACAGATCCCAGTTGTTAATGGTGACTTAAGTGTAAAGGAAAATCCTACACATGCGGACAAGTTTAAACCCAGGTATCTTGGGTCCTAGGTAGGATGACAGGAAGGAACTTTCCCAAATGTTCACCTTTATGAATGGTGAAGATCTGTATGTGAAGGGGTGAGTGAATGAAAGTCTGGGTGAAGTATTTCATTCAAGCACTCATTTTCACTCTATTATGTTATTGTGGCTTTACTATTATTTATTTGTTTATACCCCACATTCCCCCCAGCTCTTGGGAATTCAAGGCATCTTACATCTCAGTCAAATCACTCACTTTAATCCTTTTTTACCTTCCTAGTCTAGTGTTATGTAGTGATTAAAGTGCTAGTCTAGGAACAAGGTCAGGGAGAACTAGGTTCAAATATACACTGAGCCTGGAACCTATTTTGTAATATTTATTTCTCATTCTAGCCTACTTCATAGGGTGTTTTATAGATGAAGTAGAAGGGAGAAAGGGTAATGTACTGATCTCTTTGGAAGTAAGATAGATTATCCAGTACCTTGTAGCAGTTTTCATCCTCCTTTAACTTTTCCACATTTTGTTATACTCCAACTTGGAATTGGAATGGATTTACTGGTGTTCATAACATTCTCCAGCCTGTGAAGATGCAAACTATTTTTATTGTTGCACATAAGTTAAGTAAGTGGTACCATAAAAATAGTAGTAGAGTAAATAAAGCTTTTATTAGATATTTTGGGAATACCTTTTTTACCCCCTTTGGTGGTCTTATTCAAGAGCATTTTGAAATAATTTATGCAGTTGCCATTGCTCTCATGGCAGCAGTCCGTTACACAGTACAGTCAGTAGAAATACGGATGAGGCTATGAAGAAGTAGGTTCCCGCTCAGCTGCAACCTATCTTGTTTGGAAAATGAAAATGACATATGCAACCCATTGTAACTAAGAGGAATGGTGAAGAATAGACAAGAATTGCTATGCCTCACTTGAGCATGAAGGAGACTTCTTATAGGTCAGACTCTGACAAATGGGCAAAAATGTGTCTTGCTGGAGAATACTGCAGAGCTGGCATATTGGTGAATTAATATTTTCAGTTGATGGCTAGAGCATGAGTTAATTACTGTTTGACTCTACAGGAATGACAAATCTCCTTTTTCAAATTTAGAGGTGAGTCTTCATGGGAGAATACTGTAGATGCTTCTGATATCTAAGTGTTCAGATAGGTAAGCCTGTTGAAAAAAACCATTAACTTTTAGATTCTACTGGCTGATAAACCTCATTTTGCTAAAATGACTTTACAGGGGAAATAAAATGTGGAATCACAGGTATTGTCCTACTTTATAATCTACTATGCCTCACAGAGTTAACTTTTTCTCCTGTTTTCATTAATTTCTGTTTGAATTAGATAACTCTTTCACTACCCAAATATTCCTACTCTAAAGATGATTTTGGATTATAATATTTACCTCCATGCATTTTTATAGGAGTGGTTTTAAAATAAATACATTAAGCGGAGTGGAGTGTCTTGTTGAACCTGTCTCTCTCTTTCTCTCTTACTTTTTTAAATGTATAATCATAGTCTCGGCAAACACAGATGAATTGGTCTGTGTGGTGACATTTGTAAGAAAGTGAAGCCCAACGTTTAGTAATTCACCTTCTTTCCGACATTAAAAAGGAATACCAAACCTTTAAAAAATAGTAATGTTTATATAAATTTGGTTTGTTTTCTCTTTCTAAACTTCTACTGTATAAGTGTGCTGTATGCTTCCTCTACCAGCCAAAGCATGAACACTGTATATAGGTAGTTCCCATCTGTACCTTCCCTTCCTTCCTTCTTCCCTCCCCCAACAGACTGCAGTATGCATTGCATAGCTTGTACAGCTGTATCTTTTGTCACCTCTACTCTCTTTTCAGTGTTGTTTATAATAGTTCCCAGTGTTGAATTTGCCTGTCACTGCGACCATATACTAGTAATGAGTGCTCCACTATGGTTCTCTGGAGATTTAATCTAGATGCTGTGCTACTGACATATATATGAAACTGGATTTTTTTTTTTTTTGGTCCCACTGTCATTGTTTTTCATTCATACAGCATTTCATTCTTTCTTTTATTGAGAGTGCAAGTTTGAAGTATCCTTTCTGAAGCTCTTCGGCATCTACTTTGGGTTTCATGATCACAAATAGATTACTACAGTGAACCCTGGTTCTACTAGATATCCCTCCCCATGCGATGTGTCCTGCAACTCTAGGCTGTAATCCATTTAACAAATGTATGTATACTCCATATGCCCTGTATGGCTTTTGACTTGTGGTTTCAGAACCCTCCCCCTCCCATCATAAGTAAGTAAGAGCTCTGCTGGATTAAACCAAAGGTCCCTCTCAACCAGCATCATCTGTTGCTTGCCAGACACTTCTGGGAAGCACATCAGCATGACTTGGAAGTAATGTAATTCTCTTTCACTCTTGTTTCACAGCAAAAGATACTGTGAAGAATGTTGTCTCTGAGCATGGAGAGTCCACATAGCTAGTGTTGCAGTAGAACCAGAGATTTCTGGGTGAAGAGAACTCTATCTCTCTTTCTCTCTATTCATCAGGAGATAATGAAGACAGTTGTTTGCCACCTCTCTCTGGCTTTTGTTTTTCTTCTGAGTTTGATTACTAGTCTTGCTGGTGGGGGTAGATTTTCTCAGTGACAAGGTATTGCTGTGAGATATTTTGGGGTAACTGAGCCTTGAATTGATAATTATGATCCCCAGATTTTACAAAGGGCTTGGCCGAAATGAAAACTCTGGTAGAGATTAAAACTGCTAGAAATTCGTACATCTAAGCTAGGCCTATCTAACTATATCAACATAGTGACCTGTATTTTTGGACTCTCCTTGGAGGTCTGGCAATTGGAACTGTCATCATAAGCATCCACTGACACTTCTGAATTTACTGCTAGGAAGGGGGCTTGTGAGTTCTTTTCAGGGGAGTTTTGAATCCATTTTGGGGTCTGAATTTTAAAGGAACAGCTAATTTGCTGAACCTCTTTTGAGAACAGAGTTCAGTTTCTTGGCTCATTCCTTTAAAATGCAGGCTAAAACCTGAATGGATTCACTGCCTTCGTGTTTACCAGTTGCACATAATGATTTGATTAGACCAATTTTCAGTGTATTTGTCTAATCCTGCTTTTCAGTCCATTTAAGCTGCTGCTCTTCACAGATTCCACCAAAGAACTGTGCACTGTGTTGTTCTGCAGGGAAACCATGTTTGAAGCTCAGCGCAGTGGCTTGAATCATGTTGGTTAGTTCCACCTAGAGTAGACCTGTTGAATCAGTTGTTGAATAGTGAGCCAAAATGTAGGTGAATCCCGTTGATTCAGTCAGGTCTAACAATAGGGTTTAGGCTAGTATGTGATAGAACATTTTTGGTGTTTGAAGAAACCAGTGTGAACAACTTCCATGCATCTGTGCATCTGTACAATCCCTCTCTTGAGTATTAACCAAAGGACTGTCTGGAATGCTAGCTTTGAGGTTGCCTGTGTTGATTCAAGCATTATTAATCCCTTTTTTGTAGCAAAAAAGTTGACCAAGTACCACAAAGCAGTATGAGACTCTTTTGGATTTGTCTTATGTTTTGCCTGTGCCTCTCAGAAGAAATAATTAGATGTCTAGTGAGGTAATTCAAAACCTTCAAATTAATTTTGTCTTCGGATCTTGATTGTGGTCGTTGATAAATCCTAGTATTACCATTGGCACACATGGTAGAATGCTATTACTGGTTTCAGTTTTCAGTTAAGATCCTGAAGGGACTTGTTCTTCTAGTCAATACTGAAGAAAGGGAATTTTGGCTTATATTTTTTGGCAGAAATTGCATATGTGTATTTCCTTTTGGAGCTTTCAGCACTTTTTGGATAGATCATGTTTACAAACCATGTCCTTAATATGTATCTTAATAAAGCACTCCCATGGTAGCTGATGGCTAAACCGATACCTACTGTGGAAAGTTTTCTAAATGAGCATTATAATTTTCTCCAGAAAACATCTGTAGAGAAGATATATTAAAAAGTATTTGTTTAAAAGAATGTAATTAAGTTGTGGTAATTAGATCCCAGTAGAATGAATTCAGTTTTCCCTCCTCCCCAAACAAAAAGTGTGCATTAGGATGTCATTTCTGCAGGAATGGAAAATAGAAATGGAATTTATAATGAAGATCAGGATAACAATAATAATGTTTTTTTTTTTATTGGTACACCTGGGAACATCTCCTAATGTGCAATGCAAATTAATTCTGAAATCTCTGACCTCTCACTTGCAAATTGCAATTAAAAGCTTTTTCCTCCTTTTGTTGTTGTTGTTTTTTTAAAGGTAAACATTTTAAATTATTTCATTTTATGGGTTGCAACCTGAAAGTAAAACTTTAAAATATGCATTATCCGATTGTGAAAGTGATGTATATTGAATTCCTTGATTTAGTTGGAGCAGATATCAGGCTGCCTATAACCACACGAAGATGTCCTGCTGCCTCTGCACAGCTTGGAAGTTGCAGGTTATAAGTAGCAGTGTTATCTGCAATGTGTTAATGTTGGAATAACAGTGTTACCAAGATCAGTACTTTTAAGAGTAACAAAATGTCTAATAACTTTGGTTGCATTTTTAGTGTAATTGAAAACATTTACTTGCTGATTGTAAAATGTTACTTGGAAAGGTTATATGGGAGATTACTAGATTATGTAACATAAATAGATACTTTCCATACATTTGAGAACTAAAGTGAATCACTTTTTAAAATGAGCAACAAGTTACGTTGAATGAGAAACTTTTCAGATTCTGGGATTCTGTGGGCCAATTTCAAATTCTTATTATGTTGAAGATTAAAAGATAGACAGTGTGTTGTGGGGGGAACCCAAAGGAAAATTCAGTTTGCCTCAGCCCCATTTAACTCACTAGGTTTATATGTGGTTAGCTGCTGGTCAAAGAATTGCATCCCTGTCTCTTCATGCCTGTGTACAGTAGAACCTCAGTCTAGCTAATATAACTGGATTCCTGGAGAAACATGAGACCTATATTTGTTGCAGGCACCACAGTGGGGCATATGCAGTATTTTGGAACAATCTGGAATGGTTTTAATAGAGTAGGTTTTCAGGTGTTCAAAAGGCATGTATTAGGATAAAAAGCGAGATACCAAGGTTACATTACGAAATGTTAGGGCAACTTCCACTCATCACATGTTTTAAATATTTACTTCTTCAGTTGTGAATGCTATCACAGCACAGCATTTATATTAAAGAAAACAATTGATTTCAAGAGTAGAATAGCAAGCAGTACAATAGATTAAAAAAAACAACTTGTATATTTAATGATTCCATTTAGGGATAGATGACTACCATTCCCACCTAATATACGTTGTTTTGGAAGGCTGCATCACTCAGATTATGATCTGAAAGAGAACATAAAGAGTTGAGTTCCTATTTATGATCAAAACTTGTGCATAGTAAAACCATCTGTTTTTAGCAGTCCCAGCATGATATTTATCTTTAAAATAACAGGACTATTGTTACCCATTTACTTTATTCAAATTTTCCAGTTTTTTTGAGGGAGGGCCTTAATAATCTCATGCAGGAGACTGTGAATTTTATTGTGTTTATCTCCAGAAGAATTGTCTCCAAGGTGACTTTGGACATGTTGCTCTTTATAGCATATGCTTCAGAGGCAGCATAGAGGCCTGCAGTTCTGAAGATGGTCCAATCATGTCTTGCTCAAGACTGGCACCTCCAAGCGTGTTTTCATGTTGGCTGTGCCACCCTATATTTCTAGTACTCCATTATTGCTAGTAAGCATCGATACAAACATGTTTTTTGTAATGTCTTTGCACTGTGCATAGTTTTATAATCTCCTTTATCTTTTTTTTATGTAAATCAAAATGTTAAAAATACTCTCTTTTAGAGAAGGCAATTGACCATCCTTTATTTCACCAAATTAAAAAAACAGAGTGGATAGGATCTATGTTTAGATGGTAGATGCTGACCTCTCCGTTGCTTCTCCTTCTGGGGCCGTCTAGCTCTCTGAAATTCTGTGCAAAGAGACAAATGGCTGTGCTGAATGGGGTGAGGTTTAGCACAGAGATGAAATGTGATCCATTGAAACTGGACAGACACACCTTTTGCGAGTGGAGCCCTTCTGCTTCTGAAAGACAGATCACGAATCCAACTCAAAAAATGTATGCATGAACGCACACACATACACCGTATTGACACAAAATAGACAAGATAGGTCTCTTTTCTGAAAATGGCAAATAGGCTTTACAAAAGTTATGGAGGTATTTGTGAAAATAGCATTATATTGTGCTTATTTCTTTGTGAATAAAATTGTTGAACTTGATTTCTGATCTTTTCTAAGAGTGTCTAAGCAGAATAGTGAACATTTCAACTTTTCCCCTAGCAAACAGGAAATATGGTAAATGTTTTACCTTGGAGATCTCTATGGGAAGATTTTTCAACACTTCATAAATTAGGAGCAGGCTGTCACATTTAACCAGCGTTAGAGTACGGGAAAAGAAGACTTTGGAGACTAAGTGTGATGGCTAATGAAAGGTTGGCAGCCTAACTCTTGGAACAACTTTAGTCCTTAATGGACAATAATCCCCATTGAGTAGGAATCATAAAATGGTATGTGTCACTTATAACCTGTTTTGAAGACGTCCAGATATCTATAAATCTCTGTCTGTGGCTTACAAAGCATTTGGTCAGCTTTGACCAGAATGCTTGATGGCTATCTATATTTGCCCTTTATCTCTTACAGTGTATTAGTTATTTTAAAGGACAGGAACCCCTTTTAAAGAAAAAAAAGACACCCTTTGCATGCCTGCTTCACTTTAACACAGTAAAGACCATTCATTAAAAGCACAAGCAACAAGCTTCCCTTGTCTTTGTTTAGTAAATGTACTATGCTTGGGATCAATAAGTTTCCAATGAAACTCTGGGAGTACGATATGAAGTCTTGAAAGAAAGAGCATTGCTTTTGAAAGCTTAGAGTTACATGGGGCTCTCATTAGTAGCATTAGCAAAGTCTACACTAGTTTGTTTGTATCTCAGTGTATTAAATGTATTATTCAATAATGTGAGGAAATGAGACAGTGAGGAGGTGTTTTTAAAGCAATGTGGATTTTTGGACTAAGTACTTTTAAAAGGAGAATAACTCTTATAACGTGGCACCCTTCCCCTTAGCTCCCTCATTTAATAAAAAGAAGAAACTCTCATGCCTCTCTTTGATGTGTCTTGAGTTGGAGGGGCCCTTTTCGTAGGAAGATTCCTCAAAAAGTTCAGAAGCTTGTTTTCCAAAGTTTGTCTTCTGGATTCTGCATCTGCATGGAAAATACCCTTTACAATTCCAGTCCCTTGGAAAGGGAACACCAAGGATTGCAGTAACCATAGGATCACTGCATTATTTTCCCATGCAAGTAAAGTCATATTCAACATTCTACAACAAAGACTTCTACCATATATGGAGTGAGAAATGCCAGATGTCAAAGCTGGGTTTAGGAAAGGAAGAGGCACTAGAGATCATATTGCAAAAGTATGTTGGATAATGGAGTGCACCAAAGAATTTCAAAAGAAAATCAGCCTTTGCTTCATAAGCCCTTTTCACACCTTACCCTTTCGCGGAGCTGGGGTGTGGGGCTAGCGCGAGAAGCCTGAGGAGGAAGGTTCTCTCGTCCCTGCTGCTTCGGCTCCGCAGCTGCTTCCTGGTCGTGTGAGTGCCCTGCCTCTTCCTTCTGCAGTGCAGCCTGGGACCTTTCCCAGCCTGCACTGCATAGGAAGCACGACTGGCCTGGCTCCCGAGGCTCCGCATGCCAGGTAAGTGTGCGCGGGGCCCTAGAGCGATGCGCGACCGTGCAGCATTTTCGGCTTTAAGCCAAAAATGAAAAAATGCGTGCACGGTCCGCGTTAGGCCCTTGAGCGTCACACAAATGTGAGTGCATCATGTGGACTGCTCCTTACATTTACGCGATGCTCAAGGGTCGCTTCGCTTCAGAAATGCCGTGCAAAAAGGGCCATAGTTTTAGCAAAGCCTTTGATTGTGCAGCTCACAAGAAGCTATGGATTGTACTTAAAGAAATGAGTGCACTGCAACTTTTGATTGTTCTGCTGTGTAACTGTAAGCAGAATAAGAGGCTACTGTTAGGACAGAAATGGAATGATTTCCAGTTAGGACTGTATAAGCCATTGTATTTCCAATTTCTATGTATGGTTATGAAAGCTGGACAGTAAAGACAGCTGATAGGGGAAAAAAACCAACTCCTTTGAAATGTGGTGCTGGAGGAGAGTTCTCTTGATACCCTGGACTGCTAAAAAGACAAATGAATGGGTCCTAGAGCAAATCAAGCCTGAACTCTCCCTAGAAGCCAGGATGACTAAACTGAAGCTGTTGGACTTTGGCCATCTCATGAGAAGACATAACTTACTAGAAAAGACAATAGTGTTTGGCAAGGTGGAAGACAGTAGGAAAAGATGAAGACCGCATTACAAATGAGTAGACTCAATCAAGGAAGCTGTAGTCCTGAGTCTGCGTGACTTGAGGACAGCAGTTGATGACAGGGGGAGCTGGAGGTCTCTCATCCATGGGGTCACCATAAGTTGAAGTCGCCTTGGTGGCAGTTAATAACAACAGTAACATCTGTTGGTTTCCAACAAGATTGTCTGTCGTTTTTTACATTTATCCAAACAAAAGATGATGACACCTCTCTCATCATTAATTCTCTAATGGTGCTCCCAACCAAAGATTATGTTACCATGCAACATGAGATGCTTTTGTACAAGACAGCGATTTGGAAACATTAAATTTCCTTGAAAAATAGTGGAAGGAATTTAGGCTAGTGTTTCTTTATATAAATATATTCAGTGGATTCTCAGAGCAGCATTCTTGGCTTGGTTATCTTGTCTCTTAGCTTGACTGTAGTGGGTGAATAAAGAAAAGTATCTCTGTCTCCATGACAAGCTTCAGGTGTACATAAATAAAACTGTATAATTTTCATACTCACTTTCAGTGAAATGTGTGTGTTTTGGACAGTTGATATCTAAATTCTCAGTCTGTATAGTCCTAAATTTTTGCTAAAATGAACTAGTTTGCCACTGTACTCTTGCTTACCTTTCACTGAAATTACTCTTTAAATAACTGCTTTCAGGCAAGGTCAGTTCATAAATGACAGTGTGTTATATGGCGCTCCCAGTCTGAAAGGAATCCAAATCAGTGTGGCTTTTGGCATCTCATCGTTTTGCTACTTCAGAGAATAATGCCTGTTTACCACCACACATTGCAGTTCAAATCTGGGTACCTTCTTATGCCTATAATGCAAATTTGTGAAGTATGCAAATTAACTGGATTGTGAAAATTATCATGCTAGTCAAATTAAGCATATTAAGAATTTGCATTGTTTTTGTACCAGTGTATTTCAGCCTTGAGCACTGATCTGAGAGATCCAATCTAGAGAATTAGTTTGACTGCTGGGGTAAAACAGGGAGACACCATTTCAAAATCCTATCCACCTCACAAAGCTTACAGAATGTCCTTGGGGTGGTCATTACTTCTCAGCTAAACCTGGCTTACAGCATGTTTGTGAGGATAACAGTGGAACAGGAGACATGTAAAGCAAGAATGTGCTTTGTTGGTATGGAACAGATTTTCCTTTTTCATCATTGTCATCGTCGACAGCAACAACCACAGTATCAGTAACAACTTCACCATGAGATCGTTGTGATACAGAGAGCCAGCGTAGTATAGTGCTTTGAGCATTGGACTATGACCCTGGAGACCAGGCTTTGATTCTCTGCTCAGCCATGAACACCCATTCAGTGTCCTTGGGGGGTGTCACACACTCTCAACCTCAGAAAACCCCATGATAGGTTTGCCTTAGGATCTCCAGGAGTTGTAAATGATTTGAAGGCACATAACAACAACTTTGACACTATCCAACTACTCTTTGTTAATTGCCATAGTTGTAATAATTGTCTATGTGTTTTACTTTTCAGTTTTTGCTTATCAGGTACTTCTCACCGCACTGATTACATCCTCTATTGCAAGCGTGCATATAATCATCTTCCAACTGAAATAACACTCAGTGCACTCATGAAGTGGGCAGGAGTCATAGAATCACAGAATCATAGAAAGTTGGAAAAGACCACAGGGGCCATCCAGTCTAACCTCTCACAATGCAGGGACGTACTTCAAAACACTCTGGACAGATGGTCATCCTGCCCTCCGACTGTTAGGAAGTTCTTCCTGAGGTTTAAGTGGAATCTCTTCACCTGCAGTTAGAATCCATTGCTCCTTATCCTAGTCTCTGGAGCACACACATTATGCATAGCGAAGTGACTGTCTCAGGTAGCAAGAAGCCAGGACTATTGAAATGCGCTTTTCCTCACTACTGCTGCTTGCTCCCTTCCCAGCCCATTCCTCCTCAGCTTTATGATGTGCCTACCTTTCACACCCCCATCTCCTAGCTCTCCAGCTTGTCCTTGTTCATTATGTGCTGCTATTCTTTGTCCACTTTGCAATGGTAGAATCTGAAGAGGTGAAGTTAGCATCAACGTTATACTTACTGTGCTCTCAGGTATTAGAGTCCTCGAATTTTTAACACAAGAGAATGAGAATGCTGTCTGTTATTCTTTCAAGCTGTTAATTAAAATGGACAAAATAATAAACATACATTTACACACTCCTCTTAGGGAGACACATAGACTTTTCATTTTCTAGACATGTACCTTAACATTACTTTTAAAGCACCAGGCCCCTTACATCCTCATCATTTATAGAGACAGTCATATAGACTTGCATTTATACGGAATTACAATCTGACACACCATTATAACATGATACATGTACACTAGCATTTGTCAGGAATGCTTTATATCATTTGCCTTATTTCTAGTTGGTGTCTCTAGAACACAAAGGAACTTAAAATATGTGGATACAAAACATAGTCATTGCAGTAACTTCAGTATCTGTTAAATATGCAACAGGCATTGCTCTATTTAGATAGAAAATATATCCTGTCTGAGAGCAGAGGTTCTCTCTTTCTTACTGCCACTTGCCTACAAGCTAGGAACACCATTAGCAGCATAGGTTCACTGGAGGCTATGGTAAACAGCCAGATTCTCATCTCTCAGAAGCTGGCTTTTATACTCTCTTTAGTCTCCATCTGCCCAATCAGAGATGGATTTCACTAGTCTTAATAAATGTCAGCAATGATCTTCTCTTTCAATGGAAAGTGAGATTTATATGGTGCCACTTTAGAGATCCAAATCCTGGGAGTGTCACCAGCCACTATTTCTACCATCAGTTGATTGCAACAGATTGCGGGAGCCATCAGATATTAGTTAACCTTTCATACCAAAGCCTTTGGGTTTCATTATGTGCTGGTTCTGTCTCTCTCACACTGTTTCCTCCTTATCTATCTCTGATTTAAGTTAGATTGGCTTCATGCCTGGAACTAGCTAGTAAACCTGCACTCTTGCTGTCCTAAACTCAAGCATCCTACTTTGTACTTTACACAGACACCTTTCCCCTCACAATATTTAGGTTCAGGGACTTGAATTGCAAAATGTTAAGCAAATTAGTGTTCGGTCTATAACAAGGGAGGGACAGCAGCTCCAAGATGGGGACAGCAGTAGCACTTCTCTTAGCTCAGTCTGTAGGAGTGCTTGGGATGCCAATATCCACAGCAGCTTGTGCTGAATACAATTTCTATATCTTTAAGGTACCCAGGACTCTTGCTTTGTTACAACATGACTTCTTCCCTGAAAAGTTTGAAATTTGTTCGGTTCTGTTAGGAAAAAAAAGGTTTAAACATATCTCTCAAGAAGAATGAAAAAAATACTGATGGATATTCAAGCTCTTGAAACTCAACACAAAGCAACTGGCTCTTGAAAGATACTGTAAGAATTAAATTTTTAAAAATGAGCTGAATTAAAATATCTTGAGATTGAAAAGATACACTGGGATGTCCAATTTACTAACCAAAAATGTATTAGCTTAACTACAAAAATTCATAATCATTGGCTAATTGTATGAGGAAAAAAAAGAAAATAAGAAAACAATTTAAATCTGTTCAGGGAAGGGACAAGTCTGTCAGATAGCTAAAGTCAATAGATTGTTTATATTTTTTTAAAAAAATCTGTTTATTAAGCCCACTGATCCTAAAGAACCATCCACTGATAATTTTTAGACGAGATCCCCTAAGAAAATTAATAGCTATTCATAATGCTGTTCTTAATAGACTAAGAGTTTTGGAAACCATTCATAAAGCCATTCAAAAGCTCAGGTTGTACAAGGCTTCTGTTCTGAATGGATGCAACAGTAAATTTTATCAAGTTTAGGATAACATCATTTCTGCTCTTTTAATATCACTATTTAATTCCATTCTCTTGGGCAACAAAATTCCATCGTCGTGGAAATTGACTTGTATGCTACTCATTCACACACAGGAAAATAACTCACCAGAGATCAATTCTTAGAACGCATTAAGGTTTCTAAATCAGGATGCTAAGATCTTTACTAGTATTCAACCTGATAGATTTGGTAACATTATAGGAAATTGTGTCAATGATCATCATCTTGGATTTATTTGTAATAGGCAAATCTCTTATCCAGAAGGAGATTATTTAATATTATCCATTTTGCTAGTAGAAACAAGCATACTACACAACAATAGTTTCATTTGTCACCACCAAGGTATTTGATAATTTAAAATTTTAGTTTTTTCTGAGTAGCAGGAAAAAAATGAATCCAGACAAATATTTCTTAGCACCTCTTTAAACTCTATATAACAATCATAGTGCTATTATATGGACTATTATACTGGATTTAACTCTTACCCTTTGCAAATTTATAGAGGAACTAAACAGCATTGTCCTCTTTCCCCATTGCTTTTCTCATTGACAGTGGAACCTCTTGATATTAAATTGAGGAAAAAAACCCTTTTAACAGGGGTTAACATTAGTAACACCAAATATTTCTTGATTTTTATAAATCTCATATGGAAATCCCTTGTAGATTGGAAATTAACCTGGGATATGGTTAGGTTTCTGGTCGTAGAATTAATAAGGATAAATTTTTTAAAAATTGTAAGCCTTAATTTATCCAAACAAGCCAGGAAATCCCAGCAAAAATTGGCTGATAGATCTACTCTAACGAGGTCTTTGAGATACTTTGGTATAATTATTCCATGGAGAGAGCCAGCATGTATAGTGGTTTTGAGCACTGGACTGCATCCCTGGAGACCAAAGTTCAATTCTGTGCTTGTCCAAGGAAACCCACAGGTTGACCTTGGATGCATCACACTTTCTTCACCCCCAGAAAATCCCATGATTGTTTCACCTTAGGGTTGCTGCCATACCCTGCCTCAGAGACCCTGACAGCGAGGAGGAGGATTCTGAGTCTAAGGCAGGAGCTTCCCCAGGAGCTTGCCTAGAAGAAGAAGAAGATAATATACAACAACAGGGACCTGAGCAAGGGGAACAACTAGAGGATGAAATGACAGAAACACTTACCCTGCAAGAGAGATGCCAGCATAGGGAGGGGCTGTGCTGTTTGGCACTTTCAAGTAGCAAGCGAACCCTAATGAGGGAACATCTGTGGTGACAGCATCCATAGATAAAAGGGTTTCAGCTGGCCCTTCTTTCCAGGGTCAGCAACTGGTCTCTTTGGTAGTGAAACTCTGTGCTGTTCTCTTGCATCTGGATTACCTGGAAACTCTGCCTGTTTTGACTACGAATTGGACTTGCCCTTTGGATTTGTTTGCTTCAGGACCTAAGCTCTGTTTAGTTTTCAGATCTTTTTATTCAGAATTTACAATCTCAAATTCTTCAAGAAAGCAGATTATCTGTAATATCTCTAATATACTATAAACAACAACATATATTGTAAATAACAACATATCCTATTATAAACAGCATATTATAATAACATGAATAACAATATCAACAATAAATAATTAACAAATATATTCATAACATAATTAATTCCACAGATACATTTTTTGAACTTAAACATCCAAAAATAAACTTTCTTACAGCCTTCTTATAAAAATATAGTTTTTCCAGCTTTTGTTATCCAATTTCTCATGTTCCTTCTTAAGCAAATCCCTCTTACGAGGTTTGGTTGCCTAAACTACTAGATTCCCTAATTTTCCTTTTCTTAAAAAAAAAAATTCTTCCCTTATTTTCTTTTCCTGTACTAGTTCGTTATTCCCTAGTTGTTAACTTCCAACAATATGAATATATATTTGTTTTCAGGTCGCTCTATTTGTTTACAATCTTCTTGCTCTTGCTTTATCATTCCCAAATTTTTCCCATGGTCAGCTATCATACTGAAATATCTTTTATTATTTTCGTCTTCATACGTTATATTTTCCTGTCTCCTCTTTTTATACCTATTCTTATAATTCTTGTGTTTTTCTTCTTGTATCTTGTATCTTATATTTTTCTTCCTTCCACCGGTTCTTCCTTTTAATCCTTGTATTCTTTTGCATTACACTAATCATGGATCATCTCCCATTAAGCTGTATCATTTTTCCAATATTTAATTATAAACCTCACCTACTCTGTTATTCCTTTTATAGCCAGACTCCCCCACTTTGCTTCAAAAATGGGTATAATTAATTCCCAATCTTCCATAATTCTCTCCCTTGGTTTTTGGGATAATATTGCTGTTAGTTTATCCATTTCTATTAGATCGTACAGTTTTATTAACCATTCAACTTCTGGGTTTTCCTCTTGCTTCTTTTTTTTTGCGTAAATCATTCTAGCTGCCACTGTCATATGAGTTAATAGCTTTTGATGTGATCTTTTTTTTAACAGTTGTATTTGTTCATATATGTTTAACAAATATACTTCTGGCAGCATCGGGAATTCTCTCTGTAAAATTTTCACTATATTGTTATGTATTTGTGTCCAGAACGTTATAGCTTTTCTGCATGTCCATCATAAGTGATAAAAAGGTCCTTTCTGTTCACATTTCCAACACTTAGTTATATTTGATTTGGTCATTTTTGCTATTTGTACTGGAGTATAATACCATCTATAAAAGATTTTATAATAGTTTTCTCTTAAAGTTGCACTCTTCAATATTCTAGATGCTATTTTCCAAGAATTCTCCCAACTTTCAAGATAAATTGGTCTTCTTATATTCTGCGCCCATTTTGTCATATTCTCCTTAATAATTTCTTTTTCTAGTTCTAAATTAAGTAGATTTTTATATAGTTTTGCTATCAGATGTTCAACTCTTTGTTTTAATAATTTATCAAAATCATTCTCTCTAATTTCCATTCCTATTATTCTTTGATCTATCTTAAATTTCTCCGCGAGTTGTCGCTGCAATAACCAATGGGTATAGAGTCCACTGTTGATTAGTTCTTCTTTAGTGTTCCATAAAATCTCCTCACCTTGAATTTTTACAATATCTTTATACATAATCCATTTATGTAATTGCGGTTTCTCTCTTCTATTAAAAGCTTCATGGGGGTATACCCAGGGTGGCAATTTTAGGTGTATTTTCTTTTTATACAATAGCCAAACTCTCAATATAGATTTTCTTATAAAATGGTTATTAAATTCTCTGTTAACTTTTGCTTTCTCATACCAAAGGTATGAGTGCCATCCAGGACCTAAGCTCTGCTTAGGACATTCTTTGGTTCTTGCTGTGTGAGTGAAAACTGTGCTGCTGTTTGTGATTAATTGCCAGCTCTGTCCAGGACATGACAGTTGCCTTATATTGAAAATGACTTGAAAGCACACAGCAACAACAACAACAACAACAATTATACCATGTAAGAGCAATAAAATTATATCACTTAACTATAATCTAATCCTACATCAGAAAAAGTTAAATGGTCAAACAGTGTTGCAAACTGAGACTTCAAGGCTAGGTCAAATTTCAGTAATTAAAATGATGACCCCGTCCAAACATTGCTTGTTTCAGACTATCCCAGTCAGCCTACCAAATCATTTATTCAATACTACCAAAAATTATCTTAAATGATGGTAAAATATCTAGGATATCTTGAGGTTATTATGTATAGGAAATTGAAATCATGGAACTGGGAAACGCAGACTTGATACACAGTTGTATTGGTTGCTAGCTTAGAGAAATTATACAAATCTGTCAGCAAAATCCTGGCTTCCTTTAGAAACCGTGAGACTGGGTGATTACTATTAACCTCAGTAACCCTACAGGGCTTGTTTTCTTCCCCCCTTGCCACATCTCCATATCTAAAATAGGAAAACGTATTCTGTAGCACGCATGCCAGATCTGCAAGAAATGACCAGAGATTAATGCCGATACTGTCTCCAGTCACCCCTTTTTTAAATCATCCCCCACTTTTTTTGTTTATCCGCATAAGTTGACATAATACAAGGGATGGAGAAATCTTGCGACTCTTCAGACTGAGATATATATATAAGGGATCAGCCACAAAAACTGCAGTGCAAATTAGAGAGCAATTTGGATATAATGTGCAAAAGTAGTAACAAAAATTTCAAATAATTCTTTCCTCTAATACACAGATAAAAGCTTCGGCATTAAAAGAATTAACCAGATTTGAGGAATTATTTATTAAGGACAATGATTCTGTTAAAGAGTTGATTTCAAAATTACATAATATCTTCATGAACATCTATTTTGATAATAATAGGGGGACTAAGTTAATATGGGGAAAGGATTTGAACATTTCCATAGAAGAGAATGGAAGGAATCCAATATGGTTTCAAGGACCATTTTGCTCAGCTTCTGCAGCAACTAAGGAACGCATGCTAAAGTTAGTGTAGAGGTGATACTGTCCTTTACAGAGTCTCAGCCAAATGACTGTATTGTGCCTCGAGACTGTTGGAGATGTAAATAACAAACAAGTATATACCTTCATTAGAGCCAATGTGATGTTATGGTTTGAGCATTGAACTATGACCCTGGCGATCAGGGTTCAATTCCCCTCTTGACCATAAAAATCCACTAGGTGACCTTGGGCTCTTCACAGACTCTCAGCCCCAGAAAACCCCATGATAGGTTTGTGTTCAGGTTGCCATAAGTTGGAAACGACTTGAGAAGGCACCACAGCATGTGTCCTGCTACCGATCAATACTGGGATGTAGTTTTTGAAAAAATTTATAAAATCACAGATGAACAAGTAATTCCATACTGATACTACTGAACTTTTTAATGGAATAAAATGAGAACCTGTTGGATTAAAAACTAATTGAATACATATGTGTGGTAGCTAAGATGGTTTTATAGCTAGACTTTAGAAACACAATAAAGTCCCCACAATTTTAGACAGGTTAAATAAACCTTTGGGTGTAGCCGTCATGGAAAATTTGAGAACATATTTCAGAGAACCTAAAAATAATCAGATAGTTCTTTTTACAAAGCCTGGTATCCTTTTATTAACAACTACAGTAATAATAGTACCAGCTATGCATTGCTATCTCTAGAAAGATCTCTTATTTGGTTAAATTCTGTGGATTTTAATGTCATATGGGTTCTCTGTGCATTTAATCTTTCTGAAAAGTTTTTCCCAAGTTGCTTCTCTCATGTTCTGGTGTGATTTCCTTTCTCTTTGCATTTTTGTGATTTAAGTTAAAGCTAAAAAAAAAATTAAATCAAGTTCCAAACCAATATGACAGAGCTGTTCCCCCTCACTTCACATCCTCTTCTTCTGTTTTATTGACATTTCTCCTCAGCCACCCCATAGCTGTGGGTTACACTGCAATAGGGAATGACATGGGATCCTAATAAATACAACACACGAAAACACAGGCACAGAAAGAAAGAGAGAGAAATAATTGTGCTTATGGGTTCCCTGTGTCTATTTGCTTAGACGTGTGCTGCAGGCTGTATTTCAGAGGAGGGAACTGGCAAAACCATCTCTGAGTATTCCTTGCCTAAGAAAACCCTATGAAATTTATGGAGTCACTATAAGTCTACAGGTGTCTTGAAGACACACACATGCCTAGGACATTGTGGTTGTTAACTACACTTTAAAGGGCTACACTACACTACACTTCAAAGGGCTAACTGAAGACAAGAAAATATGTAGTTATTCCTTCCAAAAGGACTTTATCATTTCCTTATTATTTGAAGACATGCTCAAAAAAGATCTGAGATCCACAGTAAGCATCTATCTGTCTCAAAAAGCTTTTATTTATCTATCTTCTTTCCTTTCCCTTCTCCGTCTTTCCTCCAGGTAGCACTTAGGTCAGCTCTCAAAAAGTCTGTGGAAGATAAAACAGAATTTTGCTAGGAGTCGAGTAAAAATGAATAATGTTGCCATATTGTATCTAAACAGCAGTCTTCATGGCATCATAAGTACTAATAATTTTATCACATTTTTGACGTTTTAAAACATCTTGAACTTCATTTTCCGTCTTCAGAATGCATTTTTTTGTTTCCCATAATGCAATGGAATAATTGTCTTCCTTTTTCCTCAAGCACACCCTCTTTTTTAGAGTTGAAATCCTCTTGATATGCTGCTGTAAAAAAGAAGAAAAAGAGGAAATGAATTCCTTTGAATAGAAGAGGCAAAGATGTCTGAGTCAGCTGGAAATGGACATTTGCCATTTACTTTAGGCAATCGTACTGGTGCAGAAAACCACAGGGGGAAAGACAAATATAGTTAAGAGCGTAATTGGTAGAAAACCCATTGTGTTACCTATTATGGTAAGACCATAGTTATTTTTAATGAATGTATACTAAGGTTCTTTCCTAAGAAAAGGAGTCACTCAAAATGATGCATGAAGGATGTATCCAAATCACCAAATATTAAAATACTTTAGGAATAAACTAAAAGCAGCAGCCAAGACAAAAATGCAAAGAACCAAAACTAGGGGTCAGTAAATAAAATTAAGCAACATCAGGACCAAATGTTTGTTTAAAAATGATTGCTACATGCCTTTTACAGTGGCTTCGTCCCTTGATTTTCAGTCTTCCATTTGAAGGTGTCCTCTGTTTATCCAATGTTTAAAGCAAGGGAGACTGCAGAGGGGGTTGGGTCTGGTTTTGGCCCTGCACTCCCTGGGGGTTCTTGGGGGTATTTCTGGTGCTGGAAGGGATATGTGATGATGCTGTGGGATATGTGCAGCCTGCAGACCACATTTGTCCCACTTTTGATTTAAAGAGAAGACCAAAGGTTCAACAGCATCAACAGCAGCTGGACTGCAGAGAGAACCACCTGACCTTCACCAATATGTTGATAGAAGCTATATTTCTGTTTCAATTGTAGTAATAGTTGTAAAATTTGCATCTATTAATATAAAGTAGAATATGCACATTTTATGCAAACCTGTGTGTCCTCTTTTGTGTCCTCCCCCCAATTTATGTTATGCTTAGCTGGCCAAGCTAGCCATAATTAATTTGAGGTCCTTCAAGGGGGAAATGTAGTATAAGGAAAAATAGCAATAGAAAAATCATGAGAACAGAACAGAGCAAGAATGTTCTACCTCAGAAAGCTAGAGCATTACAGTGATCACACTGTCATGGAATCAAATATATTAGGATGAGCAATACACTCCCCACACTTCCCTATGGCCTCCCCCCCCCCACGCACACACCATTTATTGCATATCCTCCAACTGTCTCAGTTGGGTAGGGACTGTAACAGTTTATCTTCTCTACTTGCTCATTTTCAGCTGCTTTTAAAATGTTCCAGTTTCTCTTTCTTTCTCCCACTTTTCCTTTTTGTACCCAGCTTGCTTTAGTTGCTGCAAACGGAATTCAAAGTGGAGGCAGCCACATCTTGCCCTTGGCAGTAGACTCACGCAGAAGCAAACCACTATAGCATTTCCTGGCCATCTGGACCACACTCAGATGTTGCTTGCTCAAGTGTGTCCTTGTGTCATCTGTGAAATGTTGGAGGGTATGGAATTGCCACGGTTCCACTGAAGTTCTGTGGGTATATTGAGTAAACTAGTAAAAGACTTTTAAAGCAAGCAGCAAATTCTTGTTTGCTTTTAAGGAGTTTACACACACACACACACACAGAGAGAGAGAGAGAGAGAGAGAGAGAGAGAGAGAGAGAGAGAGAGAGAGAGAGAGCTGGCAGACTAAGAGAATCTCTTTAAAACAAACATCTCGTGTCTGTTTTTAGGGCCTTTTTTCCAGTTATGATGCATAGTGGTGGGGTCTTGGTGCGACCTATAGCGTATCCTAGGGAGTCAAAATTGCCCATCAAACCTTTTGAATTTGCTGAGCCCAAATGTATGTTGTCCAGAAGGTTTCTGTTTTGTTTTGCATTATAGGGAAGAATAGGCTACAAGAGTAATAAATACAAATAGATTTATGGCCTTGAGGCTAGTGATAGAGTATGTTGCATTGACAGGTTGATGATTCCTTATGGTATGACAGAATAATGAATAACCCAGTGCTGAATCCAGTTACAGAATGATGAGAAATGTTTCGAATGATGTGTCAATGATTCTGATACCTTAGGTGGATTGCTGCATGATGGCTATACATTTAAACAGCATTATGTTTTTCTGTGTTTTTCTGTGCATCTTTATGTTGCCAAAATAGAGGTATCAGTATCAGCAAGTTTCTGAGGGAAAGACAGAGAAACCCCAAAACACTTTAATGTGTGTGGTTATTGGCTATGGAATGCTGATTGGCTATTTGAGGGAAGGGAAGATACAAAAAGGGAAGATGGGGTTGGGGGATGAGAGGAATTAAGTTTTTAAATTAAGGAAAATCACAATGAATTATAAAATAAATCAAATACTCTCTCTCTCTCTGCCTGTATGTGTCAAAAATGATCAACCGTGTCTTACAACCAATTAAAAGCCAATAAAATTCATAACATCAGAAAAAGAACACTCTACGCTGAAATCAATTCCATTTCCTTACACTTCACTTTAATTTGTGTTGTTGTTGACCTTATTTATTTACTGTTTGTATATGCTACCTTCCTCTTAGAGCGTGACCCAAGGTGGCTTAGTTGCAACAAGAAAAATCACAGAAAATTAAAAACTCGTGTAGATATGAAAAAGGCGAGGTTTCATTTACATAAAAACCAAAACTGTACTGTAGTGCTACGATTCCACTTTAACTGTTGTAGTTCCATCCTATGGAACCCTAGGATTTGCATTTTAGGGAGGGGGATTTAGAAGTCTCAGCCAGAGTTTGTTGCTTCTAACCAAACTACAAACCACAGGATCTGCACTATGGAATCATGGCATTTACAGTGGAATTATAGTGCTGCACCTGTTCCGTGACGTATCAGATCTGGCCACAGTAAAATGTGCCTTAGTTACATCCTGGTTGGATTATTGTGATGTCTGTATGTAGGACTGCCTTTGAGAAGTGATTGGCTACTTCAGCTGATCCAAAGAGCTGCAGTCATTTTGCTAACTTGGGACTAGATACAGAAAGTACACAACTCACTTGTTACAATAGTTCCATTGCCTGCCAGTTCATGTCTAGGCACAATTCAAAGTGCTGGTTTTGACCTATAAAACCACTTATGGCTCTAATCCAGGTTATATATTCTGACTTTATGGCATATACAGTATCTGATATCACTGCAATTTCTGTTCTTTTTTCCCCTTCCTTTCTCAGTTCTTTTTATAAGATCAAGTACTTTATTATGCTTTGCATCCTGTGGAAGTTTAGTGGACACAAAATTCTTTTACCAATTTTGATAGTTTATCTTGTAGGATTTTTTTGGGGGGGGGTCAGTCTTCATAAAGGGAGAGCAAAGAGATTCTGTATAGTTCAGGACCTTGCACCTCTGTTTGTAACAAAAAGTAAAATTAAAAAAAAAAAGAAATTCACTTTTCTGGAAAAATACACTGTTAATATATCTGACATGATACTTTTGTGCCATGCCAAGGTTATAAACAATGCATTTTATAGTCCTAATGTAACAAAGGGACTTGAAATCTGTAAAGTGGGCTCTAGTTTTTCAGTTTTTGTGAATTCTAAAATATTGTGGAATATCCTGGAAGAACCATGAAACAAGCAGGGATAACAGTGATGTATTATGTAATGCAATATACCAAAATGGCCATATAACAGAGCAGCCATATCCTTGATGAAGCCACTGTTCTGCCCCTTGGCAGACTTAGGTACTGCTGCCCCACACCCAGCTGTGTCATCACTGGGGTATAAAATCAGGACAGAACTCTTCCAGCATCTTCTGGAAGAAAAATCCAGGACGTGCTCTTTTGTAACCAACTGACAATTCTGGTTCCATTACTAGTGATGCCAGTGATCTATACTTTTCTTTGTAACTTCGTAACATAGTACTCAGTTCCAAAAGTCCGCCCAAGTAGCCTTCTATTGCTTTCAAAACTTGCTTAAAGAGCCTGTGATGAGAGCAAGTTCTGTATGTTTAAGCAGCCACTGGCTTATTCCAGGCAGATTTCAGCTGTTCTCCGTATTTAGAAGGTAATGTTCTGTCACTCTGTCTCCGTGCAGTAATGGAAAGCACTATGGAAGTATTAAGAGCAATGACCTCCTCAGAGTTTATTTGCAGTATTCCCACTGTGGTATATTATCATGGTACCTGGGGATGCTGTTGTTAGGTTAGTGTCTCAACAATACAGCAGTGGGTAGGAAATATCTTTTAAAAAAAACTTGTAAAAACATGTCTCTGGCCTTAGCATGGGCAAAAGGATTGCAATCAGACACAGTGGAGTCTGTTCCTACTCTAAGAAAACCCTATTTAATTCATGACGTTGCCCAAGTTAATCGGTCACCTGAAGGCACATGGCACACACACGCACACTTCAGCTGCACACACACTACAGCAGCAAAAGGAAATCTAAAAGATATGTGGCCCTAAAGATTATAGAAGTATGCCTGTCTTTGCAGCAACCAATCAGAGCAGCATAAATGGTCACATTCCTATACAGGTTCCTATCTAAATTTCACTTGGAATTTTATTGTTGCTGTTGGCTGAGGAGATACGTGGTAGTGCAAAACAAAATCTGACTCTGTTGGAAAGTTGGTTTTTCTTTAATGTTTTTTAACAACGTATTATATTTTTATGTTAATAGGACAGATACTGCTTCTGCCTGGAGCAGGTAGAATGCATATGTAAATTTTAATAACTGACAAAACAGGTGCCATGCTGATGTTAAACTATGCGGGAACAATTCCTTTTCTGCAGCAATTACAAAAGGGTACAGATTCTGGTTATATTTCTGTCATAACATTCAGTTACCATGGCAAAACTTCTGTCACGTTGTGCACACTTTCAGACTTGTCAGGAGAGCGAATAAAAGGTATTGTTTAAACAACTGTGTTCAGCAGTCTATAGTTATGTTTCTTCTCAGCATTTTATTTCCAGAAACAAATAAGAAAAACGCAAGATAAATGTACTCCACCCAATACAAATACTGGTGGCCATGGATCTCTCATTAGTGAGAGTCAAAGTTGCTTATCTCTAGCCTGAAAACATGAGAAATTAGAGAAAAATCTGTAGTGAACAATGAAAACTTTGACTGGGAAGCTATGTAGGGTATGGAAAGCAACCAAAGGCCCTTCCCAAAAATGAATTTTCCATGATCCTGCTGTTATCTTCTACTCTAATTAAAGTTTGTGGCAAAATACTGAACCTTTAATTATGCAGCTTTCGCTCTGGTCAACATATACAGCAAAATAAGTTAGTACAGTAGTCTGTACAACTTCAGGCTACAAGTAGAGGTATGTAATTTTTGAATGCTTTTCATGAACCAAAGACCTTCATGCAAGGTTGAAAACAAACAAAACATTGAGCCCACTCTGTTCCCTGTGGTTCTGTTTTTCTGGCTGCAGAGATAACTTAAAAAAAACCTGATAGGATGTGATCTCACACATTTAATCAGAAGCAGATCAATGATCTACCTCTTCAGAACTGCCACGTGATTGTTCTGCATGCAGTGTTCAGTCAGTTTATTGGCATGCTGCTTTTTTTGTGTACATTGCATTCATAGTGCTTTGGAACAACACACAAGAACAGCATTCTAAATTAGAAATAGAAATACCTTGCTAGTGGGAGAATCCCCTTTTTAGAGGCAGAGTTTATCATAGAGGTCACAGAGGGGCCAAAAAAAAAAAAATTGGCAACTATGTCGTCAATACCCCTAGAGGACATGGAAGGCAGTTTGGGAGGCAAAATGCTGATTGACTGATGGATGGATGGATGGATGGATGGATGGATGGATTGATTAGCATTTTCATGACCCTTGACGGTCTCTGAGGACGACCAAAACAGCTTTGGGAAGGTTCTGCATGCCACCTCCGGGCTGTTCTTTGCCTATCTCTGCACAAGTAGAAATGGAAAAAAGCCAGTCCCTTCTCCTCCTCTGAGCCCCCTTTCTTCCCTGAGTTTGTGCTTCAGAGTTGGGATTCTCAAGGGAGGAGGGCTGCAGAGAAAGGGAGAATCACAGACGATTTCTCCTCCCTATTCCAGAGAGATTAGCATTCAGACGGAGTGTGTTCACAGGTAAGTATATACATTGCCCATGTCTAGCATTCCGTCTGTTTTCCATGCTGAAGAGTGTCAAAGACGTAGTTGTTCCTGGCTAATATATACTGCTTTCCCTTTTTTC
This sequence comes from Cyclura pinguis, assembly GCA_030412105.1. Taxonomy (NCBI): domain Eukaryota; kingdom Metazoa; phylum Chordata; class Lepidosauria; order Squamata; family Iguanidae; genus Cyclura; species Cyclura pinguis. The sequence goes on from CM059599.1 coordinate 172,847,218, forward strand.
CGCTTTCGCCTTTCCAGTCTTCAGCTCTCCTCAAAATCTCCTCACAACTCTCAGTCTTTCTGGACCCCCAGGCTCCTTAGTCCTCAAGGAGAGCTCCTAAGGGCCCGAAAAGACAATATCCCACCGCAAAGAATGACATTCTTAATTATATTGTACCTCGTTTGTTGTTTTGTCGCCCATTTGCCTGAGAGAGGTTTGGAGATTTTAGCACACTGCTTGTTTTTATGCCATCCTGAATAATTTGGGGGCCACACAGAACTTGGGTTTTGCACTGTTCAGGGTTTGACTTCAGATTGGTTCTGAATAAGGTAAAATAGCATTGTTCCCAACAGAGAAATTTGAAGAGCCCCACTTTTGATCTCTTTCCATTGTGAAAACTATCCATTTATCCCTATCTTCTCTTTCCAGTTCTTTCACAAATTGCCAGCCCTTCAGCGAACCCACCTTTTATCTCATGAGGGCCTTTATCTCACCGTGGTCTTTTGAGGGAGGGATTTTGTCAGAGGATTTTGGAAGACCATGATTCTGTGAAATTACAGTTTTCTTTCTTTTTGTTCTTTATATTTTCATCCCCACCCCTCACATACACACGCATTTTTTTTTTGTCACAATGCACTAAAAAAGTGGTTTTTGTCTGTTCTGCATAACCATTCCCCCTGAAGTGGTGTCACTGAAAGAAACAGTTTTTAAAACCACTTGTTCAGGTTGGCTTCTTTGTTTTTCTGGGCAGGGTAAACTAAGAGACTATTCCAAGGCCACCAAAGTGACGCAAAGCACTTCTGATTACATGTCACATGTGACATGGTAGCTGTTGTAGCACACTGTGAAGGTCAAAAATCTTCCATCACAAAAAGAGCATTGTTCCTCTGAAATGGAATATATGTATGTTTGATTCTAAAAATCTGTAGTAACATTGAACTCATTGTCCTTGTGTTGATCCTTAATGTGGCCAAAATGGGGCTCTGAGAGAAAAGAACAAGGATGGTACGTGTCAGGAGAAAATGTAGATAATGACATAAAAGACACTTGGCCTCCTTTTTTTTCTTGTTCTTCTAAGAGTTTCTGTATCAAGTGTGTCGAATGGGACATGGGGGGTGGGATGAGGGGAGCAGGGCACAGCAAGCAGTGTACAATTTCAATAAATAGAAGACAGATCTGCAAGCATCCCGTTTACAGCAGGATGCTAAGCAGACCTCTGATAGGGTTGGGAGGCAGGAAGAATCGTTTGAACTCCCAAACTATACATTTCAAAATTGAATGGGGAGAGGAGTTCTTTCTTTCTCCTTATATAAGAAGCCAGTGTCAAAAGTCCAAACTAGACGAAAGAAAATATTTCTTTACATAGCGTGTGATTCAACTGTGGAATTCACAGTCACAAAACATATGGCTAGACACAACAAGGATTTAAAACAGGGATTAGACCAATTCGTGGAGGCTAAAGCTATCATTGGCTGCTAGTCATGAAATATACATTGCCTGCAATATCAAGAACAGTTATAACCGGGAAGCAGCTGTTGCACTCAAGTCCTGCTTGTAGGCTTCCCATTGGCCACTGTAGGGACAGAATGCCAGACTAAGAGTGACCATTGTTCTGATCCAACAAGGCTCTTCCTACAATGTCTTCAGAAATGGATACGCCACAGTGTATGTAGGGAAGTGTGGTATACAATTCCAAAGTTGTTGGTGAGTGTGGTTGAGCTGAAAATTCAAGCCACTTGATTACTTTTAGATCCTTTCCTTTCTATTCTTCTCTGACAATTCTCCTCCAGCACCAAAGTGGATCAAGCTGTGGTGAAATCATTCAGGGGAAACAGGAGGTAACAATGGTAAGTGAGGACTTTAGCACTGCTGTGCTAGTCCTGTGGGCACTGTAAGTCACAACCTTTCTCTGCTTAAGATGCAGTTCTGACAGACCTGTGTCTGAAGATATGGGTCTGGTTTAAGTCAGAGCAGAGACCAGGAAAAAAAAAAGTGGGAGCTGAAAGGACACAGCATGCTGAAGAGATGCACTAAAGAGATGTACATTAAAGTGGTAAGGGTCAGGAAGCATATGATGCAGTAGCTTTGCTGGAACTATGTCTGTATGGAGCTAATAGAGACTCAGAGCACCTCTGGGCCATGGACCAATCAGTGTTTGTGTTGTTTGAAGTCATCTTACCACTGCACGGTGGGGTGTCCCCCTCTGCTTCAACCATAGGCTGCCAGTGAGTCAGAGGCTGGAAATTTTGTTGCTGTTGATATCATGAAGATTTTAGTTGCTTGTTATGTTTCTCATATTTTTTTTCAAATAGCCTTTGTCTTAATAAAAGAGTAGCATGAACCTTGAAAAATAACAAACATGGAAACACTATCTTTCCTTAGTTGCAGTGGGTATGTGGATGCACACTGAGAGAAATTAGACAATATCCACCTCAGTGGAAAACTAGCCTCGAGCCATTATTTATTTTGTGAAAGAACATCAATCTTGTCCAAAATCTGCTTTGACACTTCTCAGCTTTCTTCACCCTCATACCTGTCATCAACATATACTCTTTCAAGGCATTTTATTGTGTTCTTAACCTTCCCCAAAGAAAAATACACATATCAGTCACTCAAAATAGATCACAGTAATACAAAAATTACAGGGCAGTGAAGTTTGGTTTTGTTCTGTTTCTCTTTTGATAGATTCTTTGATGTGCTGGTAACAGAAATCCAACAATTCATAAAGGTAGTGGAAGTAGCAGGGCAGAAGAAAGCATTACCGTTAGGTTCAAGAAATCTCTTGTCTATAAACTGTTCAGTAGTTTCCATACATGATCAGTATGAATACTTCATGAGGAGACTCTTCTTGGAATAAAATATGCATAACATCTACAGCAAGTAGATCATCCTATCCGTATCTCCTTGTACCACCCATTGGTCTGTATGCAAAAGAAATACAGAATGGTTTACGTTGACAAGAAAAAGAACTTGATATTGACAGATCAATACTGCAGTTGTAAATTGATGCCTGTGGTTCGTAAAAAGTAAAATAAGAGGGAGCATTGGTGGTGTAGTGGTTGAACATTGGACTTCAACTCTGGAGATGAGGGTTTGAATCCCCACCTCTGTCATGGAAACCCACTGGATGACCTTGGGAAAGTCACATTATCTCAGCTTCAGAGGAAGGCAAAGGAAAAATTCTTCTAAACAAATCTTGCCAAAACCCCCTAAGGGTTGCCGTAGATTGGAAGTGATTTGGCACACCACCACCACAAAGTTAGATAAACCTCATAAAGTTCTTGCAACATTTTCCTAATATTTCAGTTCTCAAAGAGATCCACTGACCATAGGCTTTATCAGTTGTGGCCTTGCTGCTTTACCACTGTAAGGAATATCCATGCTTCCTTAATAAAATGCCTCCTTTTGAGAAATTGCTTTGGGAAATTTCAGGCAGTTAAAACATGTCGAGACTTGCTAGCATTTCATGTGATTTCTACCCACAGGTGGGAGGAAGGGGCAGTAAGCACTCAGAATTATGGAATCCAAATTTTCTTCATCAGAATACCACTTGATTAGTGGTGGTGGCTTATTTTCTCAGCATTCAAGTTCAATACAGTATCTCCCCTGTTTCTGCAGAGGATACTTTCCCAGACATACTGTTGGTAATGAAAAATGCAGATAGTAGTGAATGTTATTTTTTCAGTGAAATGAACAATATAGGCATCAAGACAGCTATGCAGCTTGAAGCAGAGGTCCTGAAACTAGACAGAATGTTAGAATCCAAGAGGCAGAAAGTTTTGGAGCCCTTATTTGCAGTCCAAAGCTGGTGTAAAAGTTACCAACAATGTGTGGTCAAAAAACAAGATGAGAACAAAATGTTTTCATTAGTAGCAGCATCTTCATTGACGGACACAGCCTCTCCACTCAGTTTTATATTTTTAAGTCTAAACCTGTTCCTATATCTGTGCAACCAACTTCTGCTTTCAGTAAGTGCCTACTTGGTAGCAGTTCTTTGTGGGGGATGCCCTACTGAAGTCTTAGGCCCTTTCCACACGTGGGGCATGAATTGGGCAGAAACGGGACTCACCGGATTTCTTCTCCGGGCGAGTCCGTCGGGACGAGGAGCAGTGCGAGCTCGTCTCTCCGCACTGCTCCGGCGTCCAAAATGGTGGCTTCTGGTTGGTGGAGGCTCTCCACCAAGCGGAGACGCTTGCCAGCCTAAAGCCCACCCCCAGCAGATCTGCAGGCACGCACTAGTGCACGCCTACAAATCTGCACCAGAGCGCCGTGACGGAGCAACACGGAGTCGGGCGCTCCGTGCTTTTGAAAAACCTCTTAAAAGAGGTTTTTAAAAAGCACGCTGTGTGACCAGTTCCGGTTGCTCCGGGGCGGACTGAGGTGTGGAACTAAGAAAAGTAGTCCGACCCAGTCCACTCCACGGTGCAGAAGACCTCCGTCGGAGGTCGCTCTGTGCCGTTTTAATAGCCTGGTGCGGAAAGGGCCTTAGCCTCAGTGTTTTGTGGCACAACACACTGATGTCAGTGGGAATTTCTGCTTATGTCTTCCAGCCACAGATTTATTGCCTTCTGCATCTTAAAGCACTTACCATACACTGTGGAGGTAACTTTTGTAGTTTGAGGTGCGACAGCAAAACTAGCACAGATTTCTTTTTCTTTACCATTTAATTCATACCATAGACCTTAGCAACCTCAGTGTACAATTTATTAAGTCAAGAACTTTCACTTTCTCACTTAAAGGAAGCACTTTACAGTTTCTCCTTGGCATATCGGGATTGCCAGCATCATCACACTTGTGCTCTAGGGCTATTACAAACAACAGAAGCATTTTACTATACAAGCAGAAACCTTTTAGTATATATGGACAAGCACTTTATTGTACTGTACAAGCACAAGCATTTTACAGCAGCACACCGTGCCCTGATCAGATCACATAACAGAGAAGCCTACTAAATGATTGAGTAGCATACGGCACATGCATACAGTGAGAAAACGCAAGGCACCTTGGATAACGTGAGACAGTGCAAGAGCGCAAGTGAAAGACACGCCATTTCTGCAATTTTTCATTCCCTCCCATTTTCCATGCAACACTGTTATGCATTTCCTTTTATTACTTCAAGTTCTATTTAATTTCTGTTAAATTCAAAATAATGTTTTCAAACTGCATGGCAGCACAGGTGAGTGAAATCATGTACACAGGTCACATAGATATGGGGAACATACTGTACATCTTATCTTAATTATTTATGTAAATTACATCCCATCTTTCTGACAACAACACTAACAATAAGTTTTAAAGCAAATGCAGTTGAAAACACAAACAGTTTTAAACACAGGTAAAAACAGGTTGATAAAAAGAAAAATATATCCCTTTTCATGATGCCAAACACTTTCTAAATAAAAAGGCTTTCACCTGCTAGTTGAAGGATAGCGGCTACTAGACCTGCCTGTTCTCCTTCTGTGGAGAGTTGCAGGGCCTGAAAGCAGCCTTCTGGTGCCGACCTAAAATGTCTTCAGATTTAGTGACACTGACATTTTAAAACCTGGATAAAACTTGTAAAGGAGAATACTGCCAAAGAAAATATGGTTCTGATCTTCAACAGGCAATTCCATCACTATGCTTCAGTCCCAAAGAAAATATGGTTCTGATCTTCAACAGGCAATTCTATCACTATGCTTCAGTCCTGGAGCTAGCTTAGATATGTCTTTATAAGTAACTCTCCTCTCCTGTTACAGATGGTGACAAGAAGACTTGAGAATGGTATTTCTACACTACTTTAAGCCTTGGTTCTTTTGTATTGACAGTATTACAGCTGCCATGGAAGCACTAGGGATTCTCCAAAGCTAGAGAGAGTATAAGAACTTGTAAGAAAGGATCCAGAACCTGTGACCCTGTGATTTTGTGAGCATGTCAGTTTCTGTAGTCAGTCTGTATAAGGATTTTTTTTTCCTTGAGAAAAAGAATATGTTCATACAATGGAAGATATTTTACATGGATCATGGATCAGAGTTAGCCATGAGTAAACACAGCCTATTACGATTTTGCTCTTATAATTCTGCCAGGAGATATCTTGTATGCTCTTTCTCTGGGCTTCATATGGCAAAACGAGTCTGAATAACTTAATCCTTTGGGAAAGTTGCTGAAATTACATTTTGTAAACATATAATTCTCCTTTTATTCCTTGTAGTTGCTGTTCTGCTTTCTGCCTTTGAGCCTTAGTCTTCTCTATTTAATAGCGCTAGGTAGAATAAAGCAAAATGCATTTTCAGTTTTCCCCTTTGCTCTTTTTTAGGAGAATTCTATCCACAAAAAGGAGGGGGAAAGCCTCCATTAAATCTGTTTGAATAATAAATGATTGAAGATATACCTCTGGCCCTTTTAACCTCCTGGGATGACTTCTTTCAGCAGCTCTGCTTCTGCTGTTGTATAAATAATCAAAGCATTATGGAAATGAAAGACCTTTGTGGTATCAAGATCTGCAAATATTTATATGGGAGTCATATTTCTATTTATCTTGTTGAATGCCTAGCAAAGACCTGATGAGGTGCTCTTAGGAGGTGAAGTAGAATTTGTTATGGAGTTGTTTAAATTAATGTGGTTGCTTCGGGCAAATTCTGTAAAGCTGCCACTAAGAATCTGTGGAGGGTAATGTAACATTCCCCCTTTTTCATTTCGTTGGTGAGTGGACAGTGCTTGCTCTTTTTGTGAATATGCCTTCCCTGGATGGGGATGGGGGTGGATGGAGAGGGAGAGGAGGTGAAGATGAGGCAGAGAGAGAACAGAACAGGACAGAAAGCGTGCCGTCCCTTACAGTGGGGTGTATGTGTGTGCATGTGTAATAGGCTGAGAAACTGGAGAGAAAGCCTAATAGCAACACTGATGGAATGACCTGTAGCCTCTCACCGTGTTGCTCTGGGAAATGGACTCTTGGTTGGAGGATCCGAGATGCCGTTCTGTTCCTTTGCATCCTCCGTGATTCCTGGAGAATAAGAGGCAGGGAAGAGGAGAACCCGTCATTTTAAAATATTAAATACTTCCTGTCTGATTACTTGTTTGCAAGTTATTTTAGTTGTGCAGTCCTGTTGTTCACAGAGCACAGCCACGGCAGCTTAAGGGCAGAAAAATGTAGTTCACCATAGCATTGCAACAACTGTGCCATGAAACAAAAGAATAAGAGCAGGCTGAATTTCCATAATAAAAAGCAATGCAAAAATCATATTTCAAATAGACTACAGAGAAAGCTTTTAAAGGAAAAAGCCATGTTTTCACGTGGCAATGAAAAATCAGCAGAGAGGCAGTCTAGTGGTGCGTGTTGCTTGGGTGAGATTTCATAGTGCAGATTCCATTTGAGAGAGAGAGGGAGAGAGACCAGCCCTGCCAGCTTGCTTCTGTATGAAGCACAGCATGAAGAATAGGGGTCTCACAGATCTGAAGGCTTGGGGAAATAAATATGGGAGAAGCCATTCCCAAGGTATGCTTACTCAAATACAGGCACTTTTGGATAGCTGCACTTGACTAAGCATCCATATAAGTGCAGACATGCTTGGTCAAGCATAGGTATCCTTGACCTGTGCTTAACTATACTATTCTATTTTTTTCTATGACCTGGGTGTGTTTATTAGAAAATCAATGCAGGGGACTAGGCAGTTGTCAATGAATCATCATTTTTGCTGTGCAGTATCCCAGAAAATGGACAGAAACACTATCACAAATGTACAGGAAGGCTGTGTAACATGAAAGCCTGTGAAAGGTTCCAAACTTTCCAACTTGCAAAAAAAGAGAAAGGCAACAGTTGTGCGATTCAGGGAATTAACTTCCTTTTGGATAGAAACAGGTTGTGTTTCCAAGAAAATAATTTCCATAATTTCTGACCTTAATCTACTACATGGAGCCATGCTTCCCTGTGCAAATCAGTTATAGTTTGATCACTATTACAGTGGCAGTCCAAATAGTGGAAAGCATTGTGACAACATGACGAAAGCATTTTCATGGACATGCCTCTAGTAGTAAGTATGAGAGTGGCAGTCTAGCTGGCAGGTAGGGGCAGTTCACTGACTCACTGAACTGAAGTATAGACCAGTGGAGCTAAGCCCATTCTCTGGGATGGGGCTACTAAGTTTTAAAGACAACTTGATTATTTTTACTCGGTTATCTTATCTCATATGGTGGTGGTTGCAGTGGTGATGCTGTGTTTTCAAGTCATTTCCAACTTAGGGCAAACCTGAGGCAACCTGATCATGGGGTTTTCTTGGCAAGATTTCTTCAGAGGGGGTTTGCCTTGGCCTTCTTCTGAGGCTAAAACAGTGTAACTTTCCCAAGGGCATCCAGTGGGTTTCCATGACTGTTCTCCAGAATCATACTCCAACACTCAAACCACTACACTGTGCTGGCTCTGTCTTACCCTTAACAAATACTAATTTAAAAAGAATGTCTTCTCCCTCATCTTTGTATATAGTGAGAAGGATCTTCATTTTCTTTCAGTAGTAGGCCAGTTGTATACTCTTCTTTCCCAGTGACAGCCATGAACTAGCTTCCTTGAAACCTGTTGTTAGAATCATGCAAATAGGCATGTGAAAATTCCAAACAGAGACCTGGCTGCTGGATTTCCAGTGCAGGGGACGAGATAATTTGTGGTTGCAGAATGAGAGGGAATTGGCACCCTCCTTGCACTCTTTACCAACAAAATTATTACAAACAAAACTCCTCTTGGGGATGCTCACACTAGCCAAATGAAACTTGGACCAAATTGGATCCAGTGACATCGTTAATTTTGTTTCCTTTTCATGACACCAACAGTTGCTTGAGGCAGTGGCAAAGCAGTTTCTGGACTATACTGAAACTAGGAAAATGTAAAATTTGTCAAATTTGAAGATCATTATCTAGATAAACGAAAAAGAAATAAACAGAATGTTATAGGCTAGGGGCCACCTGGGTTGCAGAAGTGCATTGGGAAAAATATTTCAGGCAGGATTGAAGTCAGTCACGAACTGAACATGATGCGTCAGCAATGTGATGTGATTGCCCCTCCCCTCCCAAAAATGCTGAATGCATTTTTTGGCTACACCAATAGAATCATAGCTTCCAAGTCATTAGACGTAATCACTTAATTCTCCATTGGTAAGAGCTCATCTGGTGGACTTTGGGGCTTTAAGAAAGATGTAAACCAACTGGTACAGGTTCAGAGGAGGGCAAGGAAGAGGGCATGAAGAACAGCTAAAGAAAATTGGAATATTTGACCAAGGGAAGAAAAGACTTGACTGGAGACATGACTGAGCACTCTCCAATTCTTTCACCCAAATTCCCCTTTTTAACCGCAGGTGGAATTTATGTTGTGGTATTATCGCAATATAGATTTTAGATTTTGTATTGTTGAGCTATCCTTACATTTGTACAACAGAATTCGTTAGCTTGTCTTATAAAGCGTTAGGGACAAGGCATTGGTCTGTCTGCTTTGCATGGTCTTCTCTGAAGGTCAGAAACCTCCCAAAGTCTTAGCCAAGCATATTTTTTTTATCCCTGCTATTTGGACAGGGAACTTTTTAGCTGATGTTTTGGAGGACTGACACTTCCAAACGTCACATGTTCCAGCTACATGTTCCATGAATGTTGTTTGTTTATATAAAAAAAAGTCCCTTTTCCATTATTTTTGTGAACATTAGCCTGTTGTGCAGCGTGTGTTGTTCTGTATAATAACACCAACACTTGAGTGGAGGCAGAACCTGTCTGACCTCTCAACTTAGAATCTTTCACCATAATTCTGAGTCAGTGACTTTACCCCCATTATCTCCAACTAAGGTGAGAACATTGACTGTATGGAGGGTGTGGAAACTACAATTACTAAATTTATTTCCCTGGAAAGAGGGCAGCTTTTTTGAAAAAATCATAATTGTCAATCATGTTTCACCAATCCTAAGCTACATAAACAAAAATTTTGAAAGCAAACCTACTGTGTCATCTGTGATTTGGCACTTCTGATGTCTTTTGAGACAAGGATTGTTTAACTCATGGTGATAGGAGTTAGTCATTTATTTTTCACTGAGGCTGATATTTTATTGAGACAATCTATTATATTTTCAGTAATGTGGGCATTCAGGAGACTTAAGCCTTTTACCCTTAGGCTAGATATTGCACTGTGTCAACATCCACAGTGTGAATTCCACATTCTTGGCCTGCCAATAATTTTAGCCTGGAATCTAGATTAAATTGCTTCCGTTGGAGAAGAAGGAAATTTGGTCTACGTGCTTTCTTAGCCATGGGTCTCCCTTGAGTAGTGAATAACAGCTGTGTCATATTTTACGAAATTATATCAACTGTTTTTATACTGTAATCATCTCTCTGTGAGGGAGGGAATAAAGAGACCAAAGTGAATTTCAGAAATGGCCAGCAATAATGTCCTTCCTGGTGTTCAGAAATAGCATGAAATTTAGACTGCTTTTAATATCTCCATTCAGAAGATGTACTGAAATGTGTTGCAGAAAGAGAAAGCAAAATTACTGTGGTGTGGCTGCAAGAGGGGTTAAGAAGTAGTTAAAAGTGTTTCTTTTATAAAAGTCACTGAACTGCTGTACTGGGGTTGATGGTGGTATAAAGACAGAGTTACTGAAATAGAACAGTACAACAAATGGATGAAGCGTGCCTCAAAGAATGAATTTCATAGATTTTAACATCCAAAGGGATCTTCAGGATCGTCTAAGCTGACCTTTAAGGGTATGGGTCACTACATTTTCTCAGTTGTTACTTAGTTTTTGAAATTCCATCTCTCTGCATGTTATTGTATAGGAATAAAAAGCCCAGCCTTTTTTCTAAACCTACTGTGTGAACATTTGTTAAGCTAGGTCTTAGTTTTGGAAGGAAATGTCCAAGAAGTAACCAAGGGGAAGAATTGGGGTGGGGGGCTTTATATCAGCTCAGTGAACTCCTCTTTTTCTTCCAAGTCCTTGTTTTGCTAACAGTGAGATGAGAAAAAAGGTAGAGAATGTATTCCAATATATTCACTATTTATACTCTCACTGAGGTAAACAGAGCTTGAGAAACCAAAACCAAAAACAGGATAAGCAAGAAATGCCATGTTCTTGAGTTTAAAAGAAAATGTTAAAAGTTACTTTTCAACTAAAATTCCAGCATTTCCCCGGTGATCAGGGGGACTGGCCATCCTGGCTGGGGGATTATGAGAGTTGCTGTCCAACCCTCATCCCTTTTCAAAGCTGTGTTGAAGCTGTATGACCATAGGTAAGCTAGGACTGAGAAGGTTGGTTGATTCAGTACATCTGTTTTTTTATCTACCCCATTGGTGAATATCTGCATATAGTATGATGATCACCACTTGTGGGATTTGTGTTCTAATGCAGTACAATACTTTTATCTTTTCCAAATCTTCTTTTCTTTCTGGCATTCATTCCTGATTGTGAACCGCAAAACAAATTTGTAATGCATCATGGAGTACACAAATGAGAACTTTTTCGCTGTACATAGTGGAACCATATTGTTTGACCTACCCCCAATGAAACTGGATGACCCATTTGGAGAGAGGCAGCATTTATATGTTTACTGTCCATTTGTCCAAAATAATCCAAAACTGTTTCCTCATTTCGAAACAACACACACATATACTTGCAGAGACTTATGACTGGAATTGTCTAGCTTGTCTCAAAATTTCTTTACTAAGGCAATGTAAATGTGATGCTGAAGTGGGCTTTTTAATAGAGTACAGGTGCAAGCAAGAGGGAAGGAAGAAGAGGGGCTTAATTCCAGTCACTCTGTGTGTGTATGTACCTTCGATAGAGTTCAAGATGTTTTAAAATGTCCAAAATATGATAAAATTATTAGTACTTATGATGCCATGGAGACTGTTGTTTAGATACAATAGGGTAGCATTATTCATTTTTACAAGACTCCTAGCAAAATTCTGTTTTATGTTCCACAGCCTTTTTGAGAGCTGACCTAAGTGCTACCTGGAGGAAAGACAGAGAAAGGAAAGGAAAGAAGATAGATAAATAAAAGCTTTTTGAGACAGATAGATGCTTACTGTGGATCTCAGATCTTTTTTGAGCATGTCTTCAAATAATAAAGAAATGATAAAGTCCTTTTGGAAGGAATAACTACATATTTTCTTGTCTTGGGTATATGGGTTAGCCCTTTGAAGTGTAGTGTAGCGTAGCTCTTTCAAGTGTGGCTAAGAACAACAGTGTCCTACAAAATTAAAACAGTCTTAGGCATGTGTATGTCTTCAAGACATCTGCAGACTTATAGGGGCCCCATAAATTTCATAGGGGTTTCTTAGGCAAGGAATACTCAGAGGTGGTTTTGTCAGTCCCTTCCTCTAAAGTACAGCCTATAGCAGCTGGTATTTGTTGGCAGTCTCCCATGCAAGTACTAACCAGGACTGACCCTGCTTGGCTTCCAAGATCAGATGGGATCCAGTGTCTTTCGGGTGTTATAGGATGCTGATCCAATGCAAATGCCTTACAAATTATTATTTGATCAATTGCATTATTTTTAGTTTTGTGACTTGACAGAAGGAGTTAGGCCCAGAATAATAAGTGACAGGCAGAGAAATAGTGAAACATCTTCTGACACGCTGAATGTTCCCTGCAAAGATACTCATTCTTCTTTTATGAGGAAAATACAACATTGGAAATCCCGTGTTTTTTGTGTAATGACAGTTTCATTTCTACAAGACAAGACAATGGGTGATCTGTGATTTCTTCATTCCCAAATAGACGCAGCCGTTTGTTTGCTTTTAAAATGCTTGTGAATCAGCAAAACAAAGAGAAAATCATGGATAGGCTTTATATCTACAATTAAGCTGCATGCTTAATGCCCCTTTAGAATGAAAAATAGTCATTAGTTTTGACTAATGGATTCCTGTAGATCTCAATAAAAATATTGTATTCCTTTATATGTTGACTCAGGTTGGTCAGAGCTTCAGACTGAAAGATGACGTTTTGGAACAACATCAGCTTTCCAGCAGAGTTAACTGTGATCTGGGTAGTTTTTAAAGCAGGAGGTAAATGGGAAAATGCTCCTAGAAATTAATAGGATTAACTGATGATACACTGCCAGGCACACCTCTGTCAATTGGAGCTGTATTCCTTCTCTTCTATATTCAGTCTGTCTCTCTGCGGCCCTTTTCGCATGGCATTTGCCATGCAAAAGGGTGCCTGAAGTGTTGTGCGATTGTGAGGAGCGATCTGTATGACGCACTCATAGTCACGCGATGCTCCAGGGGTCAGCAGGCGCTGATCGCACACCTTTTCATTTTCGGCTAGAAGCCAAAAATGGTGCACGATTGTGCATTGCTCCCGGGCCCCGCGTGCACTTGCCTGGCGTGCGGAGCCTCCGAAGCTGCGCCAGTTGCGCTTCCTGCCCCAGTGCAGCCTGGGAAGGTCCCAGGCTGCATTGCGGAAGAAAGAGGTGGGGCTCTCACGTGAGCAGATAGCTCATGCGGAGCTGAAGGACCCCAGATGCGAGAGCCTCTCGCCGGAGGCTGCTCGGGCGATCCCCGCACCCCAGCACTGGAAGAAGGTAAGGATGTGTTTTATTGCACATGACATTGCACCATCATTAGCTTTCTTCTCATCATTTGCAATCTTCTTTCTCAAACTTTTTACCCTGAAGGAAATCTTGAAATAACTTTCAGGTCTCGGAGAATTTCTGCATAAGTATTATTATAACTCGTGCTCCAAAAAAAAGGTTTTTTTTCCCCCAGTTACAATCTGTCATGGAATCTATTAGTGATCTTTGCAGAACCCTGGTTGAAAAACCCTGTTCCAGAGGGGTGGTTCTTAGAGAGGAGGTCTCCATATGCTGCCCTTCACTGGCTGGGACTTTGGAGAGCCAAAATCCAATGACATCTGAATCTTCCCTTTCCAGTTCAGAACCATTGCTCTAGTTATATATTGTTCTACGACAGATTTGTAAACCTTCACTTATTTTGCAGGCAAAATAATTTTGGTAATTTTCTCCCATAGGAAGACATGCATAAGTGAGGAAAATGCACTAATTCCGATGGAGAAAATATATATCTGGCAGAAAAAGCATTATTTCTGCTCAGGAATCATCTGCACAAAAACATGATTTCTTGAATAAGAAATACATTCTCTGCCCGAAAAACAGGTTTTTTTTTTCTGACCAGAAAAGGGGCTTTTTTTGTGGGGGGGGGTACAGTTTCTGCAAGTCTTGACACGTGTTTGGTCTTTCAGCTTCTGTTGGCGCCCTTTTAAAGTAGGGTGTCGTGAGTGTCGGGATGTCATTTTTTTCATCAAGAATGTGCAACAAGAAAGAGGACGTATATGTCCCACACTACTCTGGCAGTGTTTTTAGGGAAGCAGCACATAGTTCCTGTGTTTGATCACTCTTCATGCCATTGCTCTTCCCTCCTCATGGGGCTGGTAATGAGGGATGACAATGACCCAAATGTGTCATTTCTCTCTCTTAAATTAAGGTAGACTTGTGTGGTCTGGACTTCTTTTCAGTTGTTCCCAGACCATGCTTGAACACTTGAAGTGGAGAACGTTTTGTAAGATTCTATTAAAAAAACATTTCAGTTGTTGAAATGCAATTGTTTTATTAGGCTATTTATTTAGACTTTTCCTTTTAGAATAATCTTTTTAGCCTGTAGTTGGGAAAATGAAACAGGTGTGAGTTTTTATTATTTTGATTTCTTTGTAGGATATCAAAAGGGTGTACTGTTTGTTTTATATTTATCCATGTCCCCAGATATTAAAAACAACAACAACAATAACAAGCAAAACTCATTCTCAAATCCCATTTCTTTGAGCCGTCAGTTGTGAATGTTCATCAAATTCATATCTCTCTGGAGAGGGCTTCAACAGTGCAGCATTCTTCTATTTCTGGTGCAAGAAAAATCACGTCCATAGGTACCTACATCTGAGGCACCCAGAGTTCTTGCTGATAAAAAATATAAATAACTTCACTTCTGGATCTGTGCCTACAAAACCCTATGGCAACTGATTCAGTTTTGTTTTTCTATATAGTACAGACACATAGTATTCATCTCCACTGACAAGTAAAACTTATTAGCTTTGTTACCAAAAATTGTTCATATTTTTATAGAAAGTACATGTTAAAAATACCGTATGGATGAGGTGATAACCGTAATCCATTAATTATTTAATTATGATACCAGTTTGGGGATTGTTCGTTATATTTCTTTTGGACCTAATAATATTATCATTAGGTCCAAAAGATAACAATATCTTCGCATGGTAAATATGTATTAGCTACTGAAGAATAGGTTTTGCTGGGGTGTGCTCAAAGCCTGGAAGTAAGAACAATGCTGCTGGTAAAGGGTTACTTTTCAGGGGAATCAGGGTATAAAGACATTCCTTTCACTGGGAAATGTTACAAAAAAGACTCAATAATTGACATTCTCTCAAGCATCAATTTAAGTTGAGTTTCTTGGCCATTTTTTGTATTGTTTGATTATTTGAAGGTGTGTGCTTCTATAAATCTCCTTCCCACCTTTATGGCCAATGCACTTGCTCCCACAAAGGAAAAATGCTAAAAATTTCTCCAATATCCAAAGCTATCTACTGCTTGCTTGCTTGCTTTATTGCTGAAAGCATGGGAGCCAGTTGGTCTCAATGCTCTGGGAAGAAGAACTAATGTAAGTTTGCTTCCTTCTGCCAGGGAGATCATGATGTTACTGAGGCACTCTACAGTGCTGTTATAGACTGTAGTGCTGTAATATGGAGCGTCAAGTAGCTGTATGGAGCAAAATCCAAAATTCACAAAACAGCAGTGATGCATTTAAGTCTTTTACTCCAAGTGTCTAGTCAAGTCTCAAGTCTCAAGTCTCTACCTTCAAGTCTCAAGTCAAGTCTCAAGTCTTGGGGCCAACTTTATATCCCAACCTGTATTCCAGAATGTCTGGACAAATTCAAATAAAGTCAGTTTTAGCAATTTAAGCAGAGTTAGCTCACCACATTTGCACATTTGCCATCTGAAGCTTTGGAAGTGGGGACTAAGATCCTTCTTATTTCCCATTTCTGAAGCTGGAGGATTTTTCAGAAGTGGGGAATAAGATCCTTCTTACTCCCCATTACTGAAGCTTCAAAAGCTTTAAAAGGAAGGTTCCTTCCTCCTCAGCCCCACTGCCTGACACATTTGCCGTTCCCCTCTGAGAAATGCACCCTACACCCTGGGAGTGAGTCTTGTTGTCTGCTCTGAGGAAAAATTTTAGGCCTTTTCCGCACCTTACCTTTTTTCGTCGCTGGAGTGTGGGGATCGTGCGAGTAGCCTCCAGCGAGAGGCTCTCGCATCCCTGCTGCTTCAGCTCCTCACGAGCTGCCTGCTCATGAGCAGGTAGCATGAAAGCCCCACCTCTTCCTTCTGCAGTGCAGCCTGGGAGTTTCCCAGGCTGCGCTGGGGCAGGAAGTGTGACCACCACGGCTCCGGAGGCTCTGCACGCACAGCAAGTGTGCGTGGGGCCCTGGAGCAATGTGCAATTCCGCACCATTTTCGGCTGAAAGACGAAAATGAAAAAGTGTGCGAGCGGCGCCTGCCAGGCCCTGGAGCGTTGCGCGAATGTGAGTACGTCGTGCAGATGGCTCCTCACAATCGCACAATGCTCAAGGGGCCCTTTTGCATGGCAAATGCTGTGCCAAAAAGGCCTTAGAAGGCTCCTCCGATATGCAGCAGGGACAGGCTGCTGAACAGATCTCAAGCCCATTTGCCTGACCCATTTGCTGTTTCCCTCTGAGAAATGAGCCCACACTTTGTGCTTGAGACAGATTGTCCTATGACCAGTAAGCAAAAAGAGATGGAAGCGTTGTTCAAAGTTGTAAGGTTTCTGGATGAATGTGTTATGTTACTGAACCAAGGGCAGCAAGTCAGTCATTAAAAATATACAAGTCTCGAGTCAAGTCGAGTCAGTGCATTGTTTATGGCCAAGTCAAGTCCCAGTCGAGTCACTGAAGTGACTTAAGTCCAACTTGAGTCCGAGTCTATCAACTCGAGACTACATCACTGCAAAACAGTGATTTTGGCCCTTTATTGGGCCAACTAAAAGGAACAAAATACGTCATGCAAGGTTTCAAAGCTTCATTGGCTTCTTCATCAGGCAAATATGTTGAAAATCATACAGGAGAAGAAAAGGGAAAGTGTTAGAATCACAGGCCTACATTTTGTTTTAGATGTTACTTCTGTTGTCAGTTAAGATGATCCACAGTGATGTCAATGCGGGTAGAGGCTACTCCCTTTTTTGGCCACATGGAGACTAGGGAGGGTCAAAGGGCAATTGCATCTCAGGTGGAAGGAAGAAGTGAGAAGGCAATCAAATGTTTTGTATTAGCACTGGTATTAGCCAGGGTGCTAATACCAAGTAGTTCACATGAGGTAAGAAAGAAAAGGTTTGGAGAAAGAAGAACTGAGATAATTTGCTGAAAGAAAAAAAAGTTTTCAAGCCCAGAAAAAAGTGTGATTTTTGGCATTAGTAGGGAGATCTGGCAATTGGATGGGAAGAGTTTTCTGGAGGTATACAATATTTTTTAAAAAAATCAAAAGACATGAAAGTATCCTGTCTTCCACAAAATAAAAATAATAAATAGATTAAAATAACTTGCAAGCATGTTACTAATGAGTAATGTTGCAAGTTCCAAAATCCCTTGGCAGTAATTGTTAGTAGTAATGTGCTGCCCTTTGGGATCAGGAAATGAATAATGACAAGTATCATTCTTTTTCATGAATGTGCCAAGCATTGAGCTTGATAAGCACCAGCTTTTATTACCCTAAGGGTGCATAATTTCAAATATAATACACAAGGATCTCTTCATCTCTTGAAAGTATACTGGTAGTATACTACAGTGCCTCCAAAGTTATACTTTTGGGGAAAATATAAGTATACTTCAAGCAAATCTCATTCCTATGATCTTTTGACAGTAGAGGTCTTGTTGTTGTTGGACATCCAGCTTATTTTAGTATATGTATAAATGTTCTTTATGTTGGCATTAGAACTTAAAGTAAATGCACCGTTTCAAACTCATCTGAAAATATTTGAAACCATACAAAACCACAGGAAATGTAAAGCTATTAGTACTAAAACTCAGTTTCTAAAGCTTTAGCTGCAACCCTATGCTGATTTACATGGATAATGAATTCAACAGGATCTTTTTCCGGAAAAATGTGAGTCTAATTGTACTGTTAAAATGGCCATTGTTTAGAAAATATCTTTTTTCACCCCAGCTTTTAGTGAATGGTGAGATCCGGTGTGATATAATGGTTTGAGCATTGGACTACAACTGTGGGAGACCAGAGTTTAAATCCCTGCCCAAACGCAGAAACTCACTGGGTGACCTTGGGCAAAGCACACTCTCTTAGCTTCAAATATTGACCAAATCTTGCCAAGAAAACCCCGTGATAGATTTGCCTTAGGGTTGTCATAAATAAGAAACTACTTGAAGACACACAAGAACAGCAGAGAATCGTAGCACGTTAGAACTTTTGTCCAGTCTGCAGTACCTCTCAAACAGTCACCGTAGAACTATTTCGTAGGCCCTTTCTGCACCTTACCTTTTTCCAGCGCTGGGGTGTGGGGATCGCATGAGCAGCCTCCGGCAAGAGGCTCTCGTGTCCCTGCTGCTTCAGCTCCGCATGAGCTGCCTGCTCACATGAGAGCCCCACCCCTTTCTTCTGCAGTGCAGCCTGGGACCTTCCCAGGCTACACTGGGGCAGGAAGCATGACTGGCGTGGCTCTGGAGGCTCCACACGCCAGGTAAGTGTGTACAGGGCCCAGGAGCAATGCGCGATCGTGCACTATTTTCACCTTCTAGGTGAAAATGAAAAGGTGCGTGATCGGCGCCTGCTGGCCCCTGGAGCATTGCACGATTGTGAGTGCATCGTGCAGATCACTCCTCACAATTGCGCGACGCTCCAGGCACCCTTTCACGTGGAAAATGCCATGTGGAAAGGGCCAGAGAGAGCTCTAATGTATGATTTGTTTTAAAATGCCTTCTACTTCAGATCTGGGCACTGTTATTAGTATATAACTTTTCTGAATACTGGTTAACTGGAGCTAGAATGGTTGTGTCCTGAACTTCATTTCAAGCTCTGTAATTCTGATAATTTCCATTTTGAAGTTTCATCAAAATATGTGTGCTTGATTGAGAGTGCATGCACAAATTTTCTACTTAAGG
Organism: Cyclura pinguis; assembly: GCA_030412105.1. Classification (NCBI taxonomy): domain Eukaryota; kingdom Metazoa; phylum Chordata; class Lepidosauria; order Squamata; family Iguanidae; genus Cyclura; species Cyclura pinguis. Next base: position 172,866,351 of record CM059599.1, read on the forward strand.
TTAAAAAAAATTTTCTGGAGACTGATAAATACAAGGCAAAGTTCTGGCAACAACAGAACACATTAGGAAACAAGTATGTTTTAAATCTGGGCAATTTTGTCTCTGTTGCTTCAGGGTTTATGAAATATTTTCCTAACATGTTTGTTTATTCTTGCCTGGTGAATAGACAAAGGGAGGGGACTTCTTGAGGACTCAAGCTACATTTTACATGTTACATTTACAGTGTGCTTGGTTGATATTCAGAGATATTAGCTGTAAAGATACAAGGATCTAAAGGATTCCTGCAGCACCTTTGAGACTGAGAAAAAGAAATTTTTAGCATAAGCTTCAATGGACTCCAGTCCACTTCATCAGATGCATCTTTGTATATTTGTTATGAGTGTCTGTGAAAGTTGTTAATTTCTCCTGCTGTTAGAATGTTGCTGGAAGGAATGGTCCGTTCTTAATTTGGGATTCACAGTGGTGGCTTTGTTCTTGTTGTTTAGTGATCTTGACCTGTTTGGAGGAAAAGTAAGATATAAATGCTTTAAAGGAATGACAGACCCCAGTGTGGATTGGTATACTAGTGGCATTAAGATGTGTGTGGGAGAGAGGAGTGGAGGGTGGAGCTTTCTATTCATGCCAGAGATCTAACAATCTTCTCCCAGCCAGGGCCACGTTAAGGTTTTAATAGGCCCTAGGCACTCCTGTATTCGACTACTCTGCCTTGCCTTGACATAGTACTAGGGTTGTTTTCATAGCTCTAAAATCCTGTTTTTGTAGGCCCTAATTTTTTTTTAATGCCCTGTGCCTAAAATGCCCAATGGATAAGATGGCCCTGCACCCAGCTGCTATTTGTCCTGGTAGGGAAGCGGCTACAAAACAAAACACCACAAACCTGCAGCTGCACACTCATTTGTGCAAATACCTGTTTAACCAAATGTGAACTTTGGCCCTTTGGGCTGCCCCTTTCTCCCTAGTCTGCGTGGTCCTTGAAGCCTGGTGTCAATCCTGCATGCTGGAATGAGTACACAGGATTGTTTCCCTGTTATGGTCTTTTCCGATTCCATCACTGTGCCGCTCTGGGCCCTTGTTTTCTTGCTCCTTGCTCTTTATATGCTTGTGATCATCTGTTTTATTGTTTGATTCTGAAATGCTTTTAGTTGCCTTGGGCATTTACCTTGACAAAAGGTAGTAGAAAGGCAAGATAACAATGAAATAAATAAATAACTTCAAAATCCTCTGCGTGTAGGAGGCTTTCCTACTGCTCTGTGACAGCCGGTGGTACTGTATTTAAAATTCAAAGAACAGCTTGTGGGTTTTATTATTTTTTTATTTTTTGAAAAGACTTTCAGTGACGTAAATTCAGCTACTGTTTGGAAGTACTTCATAATATTTAACTTCAGTGTAACTTCTGGCACCTCAAACCATACTTATTGGCCTGGACTCCAAAGCAACTGTGAACCATTTTTCTCCATTTCTTATCATGACAACCATTTAAATTTTAGCAAATTGTTGCCATATTGTCCCTTAATTTGTTTTCAAGGCATAAGAACACCTTGTTCCTTCAACTTTCTTTTCTATGTTATGCTTTTTCAACTTTTTTCATCATCCCTATGGTTCTTCATTTGTTCTGAAAATCAAGCATCCCAACTGAATCCAAAATTCCACAGATTTTATTATGAGGGCCAGGCAAAACATTACTTGCATTTTCATATACAGTGGTTGTATGATTGATTTAAAAAAAAAATCTTACCTTTGCTTTTTCTGCAAAATCAGATTGTTGGACTTCAATTCAATTTATATAGTTTCTAATCTGTGTAATGCTTCTGTGTAATACCTTCAATATTTTGATTTACTGCCTTTAGAACATTTCTCCTTTTACAGATATTAGTGTGCTATGTTGCAGCGTGTTTCTGTTATACCGTCTGCAGTTTGTTTTAATCTGTGCATTCATCCCCTTCATCCAAATAATCTATAACACTGTTGATGAGTAGCAGATATGGGACAAACCCCTTCAGAATTCCACTTAACAGCTACCTCATAATTTATTATTAGTGTATTAACTACAGGCATGCACAATAAAATGTGGCGGTATGTTCTGTATTCCTCTTCAAAGTTGTTCAGCCAGTCATCTCCTTTTCTAGCATCCCCATTCCATCCTGAACTCAGTTTTTTGTTTTCTTCTCACTGATCAGTCAGTATTCCAAGGCCACTGAGCATATTCTGTAGTTGTTGGGCTCTCCTTGGATTGATTTTGTATGGAAAGGAGAAAGTTAACTCCCCTACCCCACTTCTGCAAAATAGGGGTTTTCCCCAGCCTGCTGATATCTTCCTTTTGTACATGGATGGTGCCATTATGGCTACTTAAGGACTCATAATGAGAGAACACATTCACAATTAGCACGTATGACAGTAATTTCATATTTAGTAGGAAGGAGTCTGGCTATTACAGAGTTGGGCCATTCCACCTCTTCCAAGACTGATAAGAAGGTTTCAGTCTTCTTTCCTGGAGAAAGCAAGGCTATGCCAAGTCAGCAGTGTGCTTCCTATCTCAACATGTGAAGGCAGCTCCAGGTTCTGAGCCTGCTTCAGAGGGAGAGAAAGAGAGAAAGAATGAGAGAGAGAGAAATGAAGAGTGTGAAAAAAGACAGGGCTCCAAAAGGAAGCTACAGCCACCACTACTTCCATCTTCCTTCCTTGGCCAGGGGAATGCTAGCTAGTGGGTAAGCTTGCTCACTGTGTGTGGAACCACAAGAATACAGAGAAAAGTCAAGGGCCCTTTTCACACGGAGTTTTGGAAGTGAAAGGGCCCCTTGAGCATCACGTAAATGTGAGAAGTGGTCTGCATTACACATTCACATTTACGCGATGCTCAAGAGTGTGACGTGCAGTGCATATGCACCTTTTTATTTTCGGCTTTTAGCTGAAAATGGTGCACGTTTGCGCACCGGTCAGGGGCCTCGGGCGAAGTTATCTACCCTGCGGAGCCTCTGGAGCCGGGCCGGTCGCACTTCCTGCCCCAGCGCAGTCTACAGCTCCCAGGCTGCACTACAGAAGGAAGGGGAGGGGTGCGGGCGGGGCACTCGCGCGACCAGGAAGCTGCTGTGGAGCCCAAGCAGCAGGGACGCAAAAGCCTTCCTCCGAAGGCTTCTCGCATGAGCTCCGCCCCCCACCTCCGTGAAAAGGTAAGGTGCGGAAAGGCTCAAGACTGAGAAAATCTGAAATCCATCAGTTTCTGTAGTGTTGGCCAAAGTCATTTTCCTTGAAAATGCAAACAAGTATATGGGACAAACAAAAAAGGGGGAACAAATGGTAGCTGACAATGGCCAGTCCTGGCAACATGATATGCTTTGCTGAAAATCAGATCATGTCAGGGGCACCTTGCCTCTGGCAGGCTAGGTGTCCTTTTTGCGAACTCCAGGGTACCCAAAGGAGATTTGACTCTGATGTCTGCTTTATGGTCCTCTGGTACTTTTTCAAATTTATTAAAATGTATTATTCCCATTACATATTGCATATTGTGTGTGTGTGTGTGTGTGTGTGTGTGTGTACATCTTCAAATTGCCTGTTGACTTATGGTAACCCTGTGAACTTTGTAGGGTTTTCATATGCAAGGAATGCTCAAAGGTAGTTTTTCTAGTTCATTCCTATGAAATACAGCCCACAGCAGCTAGTATTCGTTGATACTCTGTTGCTATTTCTCGTTACAGAAAAAGGCTTCTGCACTTGTCACCTCTTGTGCTGCTTTGTTACTTTTCCACCGCTTTCTTTACTTTTCTGTGACAGAAAACAGATTAGTCTAATAGGAGAATAATGTAAAACCTGACAATTTCTCTCAAAACACCTCTAGAAGTGCCCTTAAAAGGTAACATTTCTAAGTGAATAACAAAATGCATTGAATTAATTAAATAGTTTCGCTCTTACTCATCTCATTACATTTGAAATGTAACCTTGTTACTCTTCCTTGTTAATCACCCAAAGGGACTACATCACCCATAATTCATTACTTCACAGCTCTTCGTGGAGAGGGAGAACCTTGCTTGTAGCATTAATGTGCTGATCCTTGTTCTGGCTATGAGATCAGCTGTTGCTCTGACCCTACAGTATTTGCGCTTGCCCACTGAGGTTTCTCTGGATTTTCTATCCTATCATACTGTGGCCAACAGTGCCAGGCCTCCATGGCCAAAATTGTGACGGAATATTGCACAGGTCTCTGTGAGCACTTCAGCCAATGTTAAAAGCAAACATTGCAAGAGCTAAAAATGTTTGCAAGTGAAATAACATTGCTCCAGAGACATTTGAGATGTGATATTGGGTGACTTCATGTGCACTTCAGTGCCTTAGAAGACACTTGATGAGGGCTTTAACAGAGAATGGTTTTTTCAGTAGCCACAGGAAGGAGTGACCAGTGAATCCACTACTATGGGGTGATGAATACACTTGAGCTCCAAGTTGTATGGAAACTTTGCCAGTATCAAGCCTCTAAAGGGCTTTGATCCAGCACAAGTAGAGCTGAATAACTCAGATCAATGGAAAAACCATGAGTGGATTCACTGCTCCTGCCGCAAAAGATCCACCCAGCCACACATAGCAGCAGGTCAAGTACTATCATCAAACAAGTTGTCTCTTGCTGCCCATGCTGGGAATTTAGCATAGATCTGACATATGAGTAAGGCCTGCCAGCCTCCTGATCACACATTTAAGTTTTCACACATACTTTGGATGCACATTAGTTCTTCACTTCAACCTTTCTATCCAGGGTAGAGCCTGTTAGGATGCTGATGTTGCAGATGGAGTCAATATACAGAGTGGCAATGTTCCTTCTCCTTTTGTGTATTAGTTGAATAAGCAAGCCCTAATTTCCAAAGGGAAGTTTCTTTTCAGTTTAATCTATTTCACATGACTTTTGTGACAAAAATAGGAAGGCATCATTTTTTAGGAGCTGGAAGGGGAGAGTTCAAAAGTGTTAGCTGAATATTTCTTGGTCTCTGTCTATGAGAATTACGTGAGAAATATTGCTGAAAGACATGATTTCCAAGTATCTTTCTAATGCATGGATTACTCCAGCAAAGAAAGGTTCCAGTGTATTATTTGTTCTTAATGAATCTCTACTGGCTTCAGGTGATCACTTCCTCTAAGTGCTTGCAAACCAGTGGTTTTGTAATTGTTCTAATAGGTTCTTGGTTATTGAAGTCAATTTCTTTGGTAAAACTCCCAAGGCCCTCCTCCCTTTTTTCTTGTTTCAGCAAAGCACTATATGTTTACCTTTCTCCAAAGTGCTATGGGACCTTATCTGTTCTCAGAGAAAATTGCAAACGGCTTCTTAGTTTCTTGAGCACTCCTCTCAGTGCTCAAGGGTGTCTTTCATCAAGACCTGCCAATTTAAATGTAGAGATTTCTTTACACTAAGCAGCTTGTGGTTTCCTCTTAACAAATGATTCTGTGTAATAAGTGATTCTAAACCGAAAAATCTAATTTACATCTTGGCTTTTTGTCTTGCAGGCATTCCCCTGTATTTCAACAGGAATTTATGGTATGTAAAACCCATTATAAAGTTTCCATTCAGACTATTTTTCTTCATGACAAATGCTCAACTTTGGTTTAAACAAGCCCCCCTCCCGCCATCCCTTCCTGGAGCATGTTGTTCTAGTAGATGCTCCATGACTTTTGTGTATCTAATATTATTAGCAATTTGCTCTACAAAACCTTATAGGCTCTGTTCTGCTCGCAAATTAGGGCTGTAGCCCAGTGAGCTCGTCAAGAGCCATTCCTTACAAACAGTTACACAGCTTACTTTTCAGTGAATGAGGTATTTTAATTTGTTTCAGTAGAATTACCACCTTATGGCTGAAGTTGCAGTACGATGGTGTCCAAAATTCTATGTCCATAATGCATTTTCCCCCCAAACAAATGGAATAGAATAGAGCCCATACATTCAGTAGAGGAGAACCAGAGTCTCAGTCTCTTGTATCTCTTCCTAAAAGAATATCAGGCAGCAGGCATAGCAAAATCTCTGCCTGAGAGCTTAGGGAGTCACTGATAGGCAGAGCATATGACACTGGGATGGATCTCCCTAGAGCCTGGAAATGTTTCTTGAGAGACTACAGCTCCCAGAAACCTCTCACCAGCATGGTCAGTGGTCATGATGTGTTTTGGCCTCTGGGAGCTATATTCAAAAAAGGGATTTTTTGCATTTCTGGATGGGTCACTGGTCAGATTTCCTGTAAGACACATTGTCACATCTTCATACTGGATATTTTAGATTATTAATAGGGATGAACTGGTAGAAATTGGTATGCTTCTACAAGCTGTGTGCTGTGAGCATCAAAAGAGCTAGTTTTGGCCCTTCAGAACAACAGGGGCCTAGTATTTTGTTGTACGTGTTCACAAGCTACATAAATTTGTCATCCTGTGTGCAGAGACAAGTTTTGATGTTGGTCTACACATGAATTCAAGCATTTCTTAATTAAATGCAAAATGCAGGTTTATTAAAAAATGTGCATCACTGACACAGATTCCTTTCCCATCTTTTCCTTCTTTTTTCTATTGGCCATACTTGTTTTTCTTGTGTACATTTGTAGTTTACTGATATCAAGAGAGCTGGTAAGAATATTGGAAAATATTGGAAAAAAATGTTTTAAAAATATGTGTTTCTTGAATGTTGGGAAATGCTGACAAAAACTGGATTGACAAGAATTTTCATCATTCAAGACTTACTCTGCCAAAATTCACACGTGGTTTTGTGGGGAGGAGGTTGCACAGACAACGTCATTTTTATAGCAAGAAGCAACTTTTTCTCTGCAGAAAACACTGTTTTCTCTACAAAAATACCACAGGCAAATTTTTTGCAGAGTATGTCCTGAACTACAATTAGTCTTCAGTAAACTGCAGTGTTCAATGACCTTCTTGCAGTTGGAAGAAAATCACTAAAGTTACCTGTTGCTTTCTTCAAGAATAAAAAATTAGCAAAGAATTATATCCCTGCATATCAGCAATCAGAATTCACAGAGTAAGGTGCTGATAACATTATTTATATTTGGAGAAAGCTCACTTTAAAGAGTTAGCTGTTTCCCACAGTCAAATCTTTTGGAAGAAGCAGCATTGTTCCTTAAATCTTAAAATTGGCATATTTTTGTCATTAGCTTAGAAGAGGCTAGCTGTGATAAGTGGGATTTGTTGTGAAATTAAACACAACTATCATTTCAGTTCATTTTTATGAGAACTCGTTTTGATGGAAAATAAAATGCGGTAGTCATGGAACTTGTTTTCCAGATAATAAGATAGCTGTGCCTAATTCAGCACTCTTTTTCTGTGTAGATGAACCTTTTAAGTTTATGTTGTTGTGGCAATTGTTTTGAGTTAGGCAAAATAAATAAATACATAAAAATAAAACCATGGATCTAAATACTCTAAAGGCACCAGATCTTCTCTGATCTTGGAAGCTAAGCAGGTTCTGCGCTGGTTAGGATTTGGATGGGAGACCACCAACAAATACCAGGTGCTGAAAAAGGAATGGACAAAACCACTCCTGAATATTCCTTGCCTAAGAAAACACTGTGAAATGAATAGGCTTGCCATAAGTTGGCAGATGACTTGAAGACACATACGCACACAAGCTGAGTTATTGATACTAAAGGAGAGAGTCTGGGAACTAAATACTGGTTTCTGGCCAATCCAGGGAATGGAGCCTGAGAGGGTAGAGGTGGAGCTCAGTTATACCTGGACAGTGTAAAATAATGCTTTGTCTCTTAAGAGCAAAGCCTGGATGTTTGTCATGGTGGAGCCTGATAAACATGTTTGGAGATAAAACACCAGAGCTTTGCAGTCAAAAATAAAATAGCACCAAACCACTGCCACCCCGTTTCAGGTGATTTTAGCCCTTCTCCTTGGAGGATTCCCCCCCCCTTTCCCTTTTCCATTTCCATTTCTTTTTCTTCTTCCCTTTCCCTTTCCTTTTCCTCTTTTCTTTTCCCTTTCTCTTCCCTTTCCCTTTCCCTTTCCTTTTTCATTTCTTTTTTTTTGGCTGTAGATGGGATACTGAGACGTAACAATTTGGGATGTTCATATTTTTACTCATCCCTGTCTAAGAAAGAGGAAAAAAAGGTCAACCTGTGTGAAATTTTTAAAAATTCTTGCAAGAGAGTTAAAAACAATCAACATATTTTCAACAGCAACGATACTGAAAAAAGTTCTATTTTGGGCAAAATACAATTCCTTTTTGTGCAAAAATATTGCATTCCTCTCAATTCATGGCAAGCACTGTGAAATTACACCAGTAATGTATTAGGAGCAAGTTCTAAGCCTTCAAGACTGAGGTTTTAAGTCTCTGTATGATCCAGTCAGCAATCTGTCTGCTGCGTTTTGCACTAGCTGCAGCTGCCAAGTTGTCTTTAGGGACAGCCCCACATAGAATGTGTTGCAGTAAATTTATCAGGAAGTTTCCAGGGGATGAACTGCCATGTCAAAGTTATCCCTGTCCAGGAAAGCCTGTAGCTGGCAAGTCAGCCAAAGCTGGCACCAAGCACCCCAAACCATGGAGTCCACCTGGACCTCCTGTGACAGAGATGGATCTATGACTATGAGCTGGTCTTTCTGGTGTGTGCATGTGTTTCTGTGTCTGTGCAACCTCATCAAGGACTGGTAACTGTTCTAATTCCTGAGCCCAAGAACTGCCAATCCACAGAGCCTCAGTCTAATTGGGTTCTACCTACAGTTTATTATGCTACATATATACTGTATTGAATACCACAAGTATCGTACCACCTTATATAATAACCCTGACATCTGTAACTATTTAGTATTTCAGTGCAGTTATTCACTCTGAGTTGGTTTAATCCATTTCAGTACAGAAAATATACTTACAACTACAGATATACCTCAGTTAACAAAGGAGATGTGTTCCTGAACATTAGTTCTTTAACAAAAACTTTGATACCAGGGGCAGAAATAGCACTGAGAGAATAGGGATAGATTCCCACATCACAGAATAGAGCAGTTCACTAGGTTTCAGCAACCCCACCTCCCCAAACTGACAATATGCACATGTGAAATGAAACAACCGGGTCATTTAAGCCTTATGAAAGGGGGAAAAACACTTTGAATCTTTTAGAGACCACTTGAAAGCTTCTTCCAAAATGTATCTAGAGATGACTTTTTCCTTCATAAGTCTTCACTTTTTTATGATTTCCATTTTGGTGGCCCAACTTATAGATCTGTGCTTTTTCCCCTCTCTTTCCTTCCTTCCTTCCTTCCTTCCTTCCTTCCTTCCTTCCTTCCTTCCTTCCTTCCTTCCTTCCTTCCTTCCTTCCTTCTTTCCTTCTTTTAACCTTGGGGTAGCTGGTGAAACACACTTATCTGCTTTAATCTCGTCTGTCCTTTGCTGTTCATGCATGCTCAGTAAGTGATTCTGATGGCAGTTGCTGTTTACCTTGGCCATTTCCATACCGGGCTTCTGAAACGGTGCAGAGCGACCTCTCACTGAGGTCTTCTACACCGTAGAGTGGACTGGCGTGGACTACTTTTTGCAGTTCCACACCAGAATCCACTCAGGAGCGGCCGGAACTAGCCGCGCAGCGTGTTTTTTAAAAACCTCTTTTTCGTGCAGCCCCGTGCCGCTCCATCGCCCGGCTCCAAAGTGGATTTGCAGGCGCGCACAAATGCGTGCCTGCAGATCTGCCGGGGGCGAGCTTCCGGCTGGTGAGCTTCTCCGGTTGGTGGAGAGCCTCCACCAACCGGAAGCCGCCATCTGAGATGCTGGAGGGCTGTGGAGCAGCGAGCTCGCACTGCTCCGCGTGGCGACGGACTTACCCGGCTGCGGGCAAGCTCCGTTTTAGCGTGTTTTCGCCCGTTTCCCTCCCCCCACATGTGGAAAGGGCCTATGTCTGTTGTAGGCAGGCACACACAGCAAAAGCAAGATTGGCTAGAGCAGAATCCACTTCTTTCCCAGCTGAAGCTTTATTGGATTGTTCATTGCAGACATTCTGCTGTGTTTCACCAGACCACCTTGACCATCCTCCCAAATGTGCCAAGCTAGACAGAGGGCAAGAAGGAAAGGGGTGTGTGTGTTCAGGACAGGCATGAAAAGACTTTGTAAAAAGGTGCTTCTTTGTCAGAGGCTTTGTTAGTTGAAGTATGCCTATTTTAATCAGCATAATTATCTTGTACAGTTCACTGATATTTAACATTTAGCTTCTCAGTGAGCTGTTCATGCTGTGTCTATCTTCTTCCACTTCTGAAAATGAAAGATTCTGTTTGCGTAAAGAGCGTAAAAATTCTGTTTGATTAATTCAGTTGCTTTTATTTTCTCTAGCTTTTGCAGATGACATGGTCCATAGGGGTCACCCTGTTCATCCTACTCTGTATTGTTTGGTCTTTGTATCCAAAAGTTTTATACGGCATGTATACCACACATGTCATTTACTTTATGTTATCAGAGCATAGCTAACAACTTTCAGCCTCCAAGGTGTCAAATGCTAGCATGCCATGATATTAGATTCTCACTAAGACTGATACAAGGTGACATCATCATGACTTTTTTCCCGAAGAAAACTCCAAGGTCTGTCAGTAATGGTTGGGTTCTGATCTTGATTCCATTTATCTGTCATATAATTTAAACATTTTAAACATTCATAGTGCTTACCATGAATTGAGAGTTATGAGTTATGAGAGAGAGAAAGAGAGAGGAGGGGGTGTAAAAGAAGTTCACTCATATAGAAAAAGCCCCCCTCTCCCCCCCTCCCGCTTTCTGTAGTCACATAAGGCAACACTATGCAGTTCATTTCACTGTTGTGCTTCTGTTAAACTCACACTGGAAGAGAATTAAGACCAGTTTTTCCCTAGTTGAACATACTCATTTGTCTCCACATTTTTTTATGTGGAAAAGTGTACCAAGTATGATACAGATGGACAACTTGCCTTCGTTCTTCCAGTGGTATATTCACTTTCCACATTGTGACTATGAACTGAACAATTCATGATGGGATGTGAGCGTAAAGGCAAATCATGATTGCATATGCGTGTGTGCACATATCTGTGCATCTTCTGTTCCATTCTGAACAATCTTGTCTATTTTAAGTTGTTTACTCAGATTGCAAAAATCTAGTTTGATTTACACAATCCACATCCATTCTTTTTTTGATGTGTGTATGTGAGTTAAGTTAGTAAGTAGAAAATGATGGGTTCTTTTTAAAAACCTGTCTTTTCTAGGCAAGAAAACTCATTGTTGTATTATGTCATTGCCCTTCATCATTATAATTCTCCATGCAAATGTTCTCAAATGTTCTCTGTTTCTCTATGAAATTATTTTTGGCATAATATAGGCAATTTGCTTATATATTTTTACAGGAAGGTATTAAATAGGGGGAAATTCTCATGAATTTTGTACCCAAAGCTCCCTTCTGCAGGTTAGAATTCTTTATGTTCTTGGTTAAATGACTTACAGCTACTAAGAGACCAGAGGCAACAGGCCAGGAAGGCACCATGCCAGGCATCCATAAAGAGACTCTCTCATGTGTCTCCTTTTCGAGAACCCCCATATAGATTATACTCATAACATTTTATAAGTTTGACGTAAAGAACGGTACCAACTTTGTACATCAGTGTAAATCAATAGAACCCCCATTGCAAAATCCTTACAAGACAGTTGAGTATCAACCTGCAGATATAAAGTGGCAAAATGAATCCTTTTCTTCATCCTCTTCTAGGCATGTCAGTTAATTCCCATGTGAACTCTGACTTATGCCTGCCTTGTCCTAGGGTTTTCTTGGCAAGAATTATTCAGGTGATAAATCTGAAGCAAAGGAGGTTTGCCTTTGCCTTACTCTTAGGCTGAGAGAATGTGAGTTGTCCAGATGCCCACAGTCAGTTACTTTGGCCAAGTGGTGATTCGGACCCTACTCTCCCAGAGTCCTGGTCCAACACTCAAACCACTATATTGTACTAGCTCTGTTTTCTGCTTTCCCTTAAACAGAAACAGGTGCACTTGCAATAAAGGATGCATTCCATAAGATGACTGAGTGATGATGGGTGGGTGCCCCAGTTCATCTGCCAGTATTCTGGGCCTGAGACAGAGAGTGACAGAAGTTGCAAACTTCTTTCTCCTGGGAATATGTGCATATAGGGAGACAGCTTCTGCTGCTACTTTCCTGAAACACTGAGGGTCTCACAAGTAACAGGGAGGCTGTGGGAGCTGCACAGCTTTGTGTGTTTCCACAAGATTCCTGAAAAGGAAAAAAGCTGAGTTGCTATGCGTTGGACACACAAAAACTCTCAGGTCCAGTGACTGTGGGGAACTGTGTCTGGGCTCATGTCTCATTCAGACTTATTATTTGACCTGTTCTCCATTTGATCAGAAGGTGCTATGAGTTGCTTTTAGTTGCAAGGCTGGGTACAAGGAAAGTCATATGCCAGAGTCACACATATTGACTCCCAAGCCAATGCGTATCTCTAAGTCCCTCCACTTGAGGCCTAATGCTACCTGTTGGCACACTACCATATATGATGGATTTTCAGATTTGTAGTTATTTCTCTAACATATGCGAAATCTGAAAGTTAAGTCCCTGCCCTGGGAATCACCTGGCGCAGAACTAGCAAAGGGCTTAATCACCACCTGTTGTTTCAGTTTTTCAGAATCTTTGTCTTATCAAAACTGTGTGGGTTATTTTACTGTAATTTTGGAACTCTGGTCTTCTTAATTTTTAATTCGGTGACCACTTTTTCTTGAACAGCCAAGAGGTGGGAAAACGTGGAGGACGCTTCAGTGAAGAGGGCCAATGCATAAAGAGTAGAAAACAGAAGTAATAACCCACCATCCCTATTCCCTTTGTCCTTGAATGCCAGGGGAGGTTGGTGTGAGAACTGAAGCCCCTGTCAGAGCTGCTGATGACGAGCAGCAGCCGTTGGTCCCTGTGGCTCTGGCTGGAGATGAGTCCTGCAGCTCAAGAGCTCCCCCTGCTGCCGTGGACCAAGCGGGCGCGGACGTCCCTCAGCCTGCTCCTTTAGGGCAACAGGGATCCGATTCTGAAGATGCTTTGGAGCCTGTGTCAATCGGCCCACAAACAAGACGGAGACTCAAGAGAGCTGAGCAAAGGGAGGCTTCCTTGATTAAGTTCAAGAAGCAGTGACTAGCCGCACTTGTGTCTTGGGCTATATAACTGCCTGCCTGGAAGCTTTCCTTTGCTTGTGGCAAACTTTTTTCAAGCCCTCCTCTTGCCTATTCCTGGTTCCTGCTACCTTGAATTGATCTCTTGACTCTTGGCTTTTGGAACTCTGACTATGGCTTTTGCTTGACGCTCTGGTGAATGAACTCCCTTGTGTAAAGTGCCTTCTTATCTTCTCCCGGCTGGACTTTGCTGGCTCTCACACTCCCTTCTCTGGGCTGGCTTGCTGCCCAGGTCTCTGACCTTGACAGTGGGTGACAGATGCCTTCTTCTGTGCTCCTCAGCTTCAACCTGTACCTTTTTATAAAACTTATAATACAACTTAGCAATTATATAGCACCCCACTGTGTTTAAAGTATTCCATATATCTTTGTGTTAATCCTTACATCATATCTGTAAGATGAAGTGTCTGTCTCTCTGACTAGCTTTGTTACATAAATTCAAAGCTGTTGAAAACATAAAACATTCAAACAGAATACACAATTCGTGATTGATAGCTTTGCTTGAAGTGGGTACATATAAAATGGCTCAATGAGTTGTAACTGCCATGCAAATTCTGATTTTCGGTAGCTTTCGTTTCACAGCCCTTGTTACAGATGGATGAGCTATCTGAAACTTACTCAGAAATTATTCAGGATCGACTGCAAAAAATCGGAAGAACTTCAGTGTTTTTCCTGAGCGAGTACAAGGATGTAGAAGAACTATCTGCCCACCTCCATCTCCTTTTCTGTTTCCAACAAATGTTCGCTACTATTTCCAGATCCAAAATATATTCCCCTCTCTTTTTCTGTAATGTCAGGTAGTGACAATAGTAGCAGTATAGTCCGGTGGTGAGAGTTGAGAAAGAAGGTTTTTCTCCTTTCCATTCTCTGTCTCCTATCTGCATATGTACCTATCTTTCTTTCTAAATGATCCTATCTAACTGTTTGATGGACAAACCTATGGTTTTATATCCCTGCTGCCCCACATAGCTGGATCCACATTCTGAAGGCTGTGATTGGCTGGCTTTATGCAGGATTGGCCAGTTCCTCTCTTCGCAGCAGGCTTTTATGATTACATGAAGGCTGATTTTGTGAATCCGGCTAAGGAGAACTTTGCTACCAATATTATTGCCTCTTCACATAGTACACTGTGTACAGTTACCACATGGAAAGCTGGATGGGTGGTAGGGCAACAACAGTCTGTCCTAGGGCCTTTCTGTACCACACTGTTATAGTGCTATTATTCCACTTTCAATATCCTGTGGAATTCTAGGGTTCGTAGTTTCCTGAGGCCAAAGAGCTCTCTGGCTGAGAATTCTAAATGCCCCTCCCCAAGATGCAAACCCCAGGATTCCATAGGATGTTGAAAGTGGAATAATAACACTGTAACAATATAGTGTGGAAAAGCCCATTGTCTCACTTGGAAGAGAGTTTCAAACTCTGAACAGTCACTAAGAAGGACCTCTGTCATGTCCACACTCAGTGAGCCTGTGGGGAAGGAGCAAAAGCAGTGGGAGTATAGTGTGTGTTTGCAGACCCCTTTAGTCATGCACAGTAAAAAACTCTTAAATAGGACTATATGCATATGGCACCCTCACGCACTCATCTGATGTATAATTACAGTATGTTCACAAGGGGAAAGGCCAACAGACAATGATATTCCTCACTCCTCCATGATATTTACAATGTTGCCCATGTGGTGGTGTCCGTATCAAGAGAAACCAGCCCTACTGCCTGTTTGAATAGGCATTTGAAATGGATATGCATTTGAAATGCATAATGTATTGACTGGTTTTGAAGTTCTTAGCAAATAAAGTAGCTGTTGCTTGGGATCTGTTAGAATATTTAAAGTGTTTCAGTAATATAATTAGTTGCCCTATGTAAAAATTTGTCACATACATTATTTAACAGAGATCTTATTTTAAACAGCATGCTGCCCATGTTCTAAACTGTTCCTTCTATCCATTTCTCTGTGGAATACTTTATACATGCTTAGAAATTATTACCAAGGTGTCCACTAATTAACTCTCAGCCAACTAAAATTAGTAGTAATAGGGTATATTTAGCAGACACACTGACTCTGGAAAGAGGTTCAAAGGTATTATACTCAGTGTTTTGATTACTATTCTCCTCTTGTTCTAGCTTTATGTTGTTACTCTGTGTGTGTGTGTGTGTATGCATGTGCATATGTTGTAAACTCTTGTTGTCTCTTCAACAACAAGAGAGGCCTTGTTTCACCACCATTTGAAGACAAATATCAAAATCTACAGGAAATCTCATTATAAATGACTGCTTCCTACATTTATTCCACATACTTTCTCCACCAGAAGCTGGGAAGATGGATGTTTGCATAGTTATAGGTCTACAAGTGGTAAGGGAAATAATCAGAACCGCTGGATTTCTCTTTTAAACACAAGTGCGTAGGAAATTTAGCTTTGGATAATAAATAGGATTGTTTCGCTGCTGAACACCTACAGTGGTTGCTAGACTACAGTTTCCATAATATTTCACAATGATCTATCCTACTTAGAACTGATGAGAGTTGCCCATCAGGAAGAATCCCATCTAGCATGTGAACCCAGTTTCCCACATCACACAGCTGCTTTAGTTTGGATTCTAACTGAGATGAAGAGAGTTTGGCCAGTGTCACTTAATCAGCAGAACTAGAAGCAGTCCAGGTTCCAGTGTCATGAACCGATCTGGACCAGAGCCAGATGAGAGACTTTGGGATCCTGTATTCTCAAACCAAGAACTCACACTTTTTTTTTTTTTTGCCCAATCAGTGACTATAACCAGCATGGAGAAAATCCGCAGAGAAGAGGGGAGGTTAAACTCTTAAAGAAGAGAGTTTCTACTCTTTAAGGACTTCCACTTTTTAAGGGAGGGGTAGAAACTGAGAATAATAATCAGTACTTTAGGCATAAAAGAGTTCACTCACGTTCTTAACATTGGAGCAAAGTCACTGACTAGGGAATTTTCTCGGTGCTGTCTCTACTAAACTGCCTTGCTTATAACTGCCTTGCATGTCCTGTGGGCAATTCCTAGGACCTGCTCATCTTCCAATACATTCTGAGGGTTCATGGAGGTGAGTTATGGGTTTGTGTATACACACAGTGAAACAAAGATATGTGGTCAATATGTCTGTTCACCAGTGACTTAGAGGACATGCCAGTCAGGAAGCTACACTATGACATTATTGTCTCCTTTAACTGTAAGCCAACAGAGAAACTCCCTTAATATAGTTAAATAGTGAAACTGTTTAGCAAGCTACAAGTTTCATTATAAAACAGATCTCAATACTGTTTTTTCAATATACAGTGACTCTGAACGTCCCATGGTGTGTGAGCTCCTCTGTGACATCACTGCAAGTGTTATGTCAATCTTTTTGAGCTGGATAATTCATAAATGAGCTCAATTTGCTACTGAAGTTCAGATTATTGAAGAAGTATCCAGGTATCCAGTTAGGGTGGCAGGTTTTTGTGTGGGGGGTGGTGGTGGTGTCAGAAGTGTGTTAAGGTTGGTAATATTTAGATAGGCCTGTGAATTTTTTGTCAGGGGCACCTGCAAAATCTAACTAGCAGTGTGATAAACATTTTTGTATTTCATCCTGAGATGTCTGGACTGTTAACAATTATTTTTGTTGTTTAGCATAATTATTCTGGTCTCTGCAGTTGCATAGCTTAGTATATATATATGTGAATTTTATCTTATGAAATATTTGACAGAGAAACCTTGCTAGAGCATGTTCAGTAGCAATACATAGAGAAAAACCAAACAAGGTTTTCTTTTCTTGTTCCCTTTTTTCCTGCTCAAAAAAATATGAAGAGCCTGTGCGTCTATTCCTTCATTGTACTTTGTTCCTGTTGCTATCAGTACAGCAAGATAGGAGAGCTCCTGTATTACTGAGAAGGGTGAGAATAGCTGAAGCAAGGAAAGAAACTCCACATAGCTCTCTCTGATGAATGGCTGGTACTGTTTCCACGCCAGGATCCAGATTTAGATGGTGCACTCTAGCCGCTTCTTCAGCCTTGATTCCAAGGGTTTTGCCTGTGCTAATGACAGGGAATTTCAGTCCTGGAAGTGGGTTCTGACTTTATCTCTTAGCACCTGTTTAATGTACTGCGTGCTATTGACTGCTGTGAACCCTCTCACCTTTCTTTTGTCTGGAAATGTGACATCCAAGAAAGCTAATGCATCAGCAGCAAATGAAATTCAGAGACAAGAATGAAACGTGACTTTTACCACACTCAAGTGAGTTAATTTTGAAAGCAGCTATGATCAATGAATAAACAGTCTGACTTGTTTATCTGGAACCTTGGTTCAAATAGTATCTCACCACCATTCCATGGTGTGGGAATGAATCAAAACTCTCACAATTTTGTTGTGAGGAGAAAGGTAGTAAACATGACAAAACATTTTGCTTATTTATGTAGATTATGTTGAAAAACCTTTTTTTTTTTTAAGTGGCATAATCTTGGCCTAAACCTAATTGCTAGTCTCAACAAAAGTACAGTAGTGATTCAAGGGGAACTTGGTGCGTCAACTTATGTGTAAGTTTCACTGATTCAGTGAGTCTACACTTGTTTACACTACAATGGTATTTAAGTCCTCCTTTTCTTCCTTTCAGAATATTTTTGGAAATGATCTCCTTCCTGGCTGCTCCCATGGACAGAGCAATTCAAGGGGCTCATAATTTATTTTTCTAGACAGTACTGGTGATCAGGACTGGTTATTTGGGAGAATCTAGGAATAACAAGAGGTCAGCAGTAAAAGTGAGAGAATCAGGATAACCATGTTTCATAAGATACAGTGATGCATGCCTTGATTACATCTTGGTTGGATTACTGTAACACACTGTACATGGGGCTACCTTTGAAAACAGTTTGGAAACTTCAGTAGGTTCTAAATGTGGTATATAATTCCCTCATTAAAACAGCTTCACTGGCTACCAGTTCATTTCTGGGCAGAATTCGAAGTGCTAATATAAAGCCCTATAGAGCCGAGATCCAGACTACTTGAAAGATCATATATCCCTATATGAACCTGCCAGAGTTCTAATATGCACAGGGGAAGGTTTTCTCTTGGTCTCACTTTTGTCCCAGGACATGGGAAAGCACCTTCTTAGCGGCTGCTCCCACTCTCTGGATCGACCTTTCTTGGGAATCTAGGCTAGCTGCCTACCTTTTTCCAGAGGGTAAAAACAAAGCTATTCAAGCAGGCTTTTAATGTGTGAGCAGGTGAGCTTTTCTTTTATTGGGATGTTTTACTGGGATGTTTTATTTATTTTTCAAAACATTTTTTTAATGTTTTTATAATGGTTTTATACTGTTTCTATATGGTATTTTATATAGTTATTTTAATTCTTTTGAATTATATTGTAAATGTTTTTAACTTTTCTGGAAGCCACCTTGGGTCCTACTCCGGGAAAGAGGAAGCGTATAAATACAATAAACAAATAATTGCCAGGCTTATAGATTCAATGAGAACATAGTGGGGTAGTAGTGTTAGCATCATGTGATACGTGACTGTAGAATGCCTTGTGGAAATGGTTCAGTGAAGACATGAGAGGTTAACAGATGGATTTCTGGATCAGGACTCTAGCCAGTGTTCTACCTATTATGAACACAGTTGTAGCACAAATAGGGATATTCCTGTCTATACCTGTCAGTTCTTGAACGAACAGCTATTATTAGGTATACCTTTTTCATATCTGTGAAATTGCTGTGCTACAGTTTTAACGCAGATGCCATTAGATGGTGATTCTAAAATTACTTTTGGCTTCATTAATAAGAATACTAATATTCACTTAGAAAAATGGATATATCTAGAGAAATAAAGACATTAACAAAGGGGAGGCATACATGAAACTCAAAAAGATTTATGGGTAAGAAATGTCAGAATGTATTCCCGGTTTTGTAATTAGAAATAAAGGAAGTCTATGAGCAAGTGAAGCTTTATGCCCGAAATTGAAGTATAGTTTAGCTTCCTCAGTTTCTGCAGTGCATATGTTATATTTGCCTTCAGCTTGTCCATAATGACATGCTTAGAAATCTCCTGTGCATTTTCTCATAGTATTTCAGTTTTTTAAGGCAATGGTTTAGTGCAGTTTAACCAGCTAATTAAAATAAACATGGGCAAGTTACTTCTGTAATTAGTGGCAAGTTGGTAATATAACTAAACTTTTCTGTAAAGCACTTGTGGGAGTGGGAGTGAGGAGGTTATGCTGCTTTCTGTTTCTTTAAAAAAATACACAGAGGATCAGGGTTTTGCTCAATAAAACCAAGTGCGGTTTATTTCTAAGCCGTCACAGTTGCAAAATGGCACTGGTTTGAGGGGCATTGCACAAGCAGACTAACTGTAATTGGCAATCCATTTCTTCATTTCCTTTGTACAACCAACCCTGACAAATTAATCACAATCAAATCTTGGCTGCAGGAAGGGGCAACCTGTGTAGCACAGAAGAAAAATGAGGTCTCTTGCTGGCCTGACAGCCTAATCTTTCGGTTCACCCCATTATAGCAAACAAGGGACTTTGGTGTGCCTGTCACCAGTCCCACCCATAAAGAAACTGTCCACTTCCAGACCTAAGGTTTAGCTGAGGCGATAAAGAGTATTGAATGCTACTTCACTACCTTCTTAATCAGCCTGTAGACCGAAGATCCAGTTTATTAACCCTGATGAGGAAGCGCCACTTTACAAGATTGAAGATGGTGGAATATCAGCTAAATGAAACTGTGTAGAGTGGTTTCACACTGATTCTCACATGAATTGGAAAGACTTCTTGGGTTAAGGGTGGGGGCAGGAAGATATTAACCAGAGTACCAAACCAAGGTCCAGTTAAGGAAGAGCTTTATCAAACTCAGCTTTCAGACGGGGAATTGGTACCCTCCTGGGTAAATATTTCATTTCTTTTGAACAGGTTGTTGGAGATTGTAAGGCAACTGTTTCAAATTGAAAGTGAAGGTGAGAACAGAAAAACCCACTTTATTTTCCTCACATCCCAATCAAAGGGATCAGGGAAAGAAACACTATATTTCTCATTTTTCCTCACAACAACTTTCAGTGGCAGGTGAAGTGGTGGGATTGTTTATCATGGCTGCCTAGTGACATCCACAAGGTACGTTATCATCAAGTATTGTTACCTGAATATAATGGGTCCCCTAGAGGAGCTTCCCCATGTTAGAGCTAATTTAGGTAGGTAGAGAAAGCAAGTAATACACTCCTTTCAGGACCATACTGCTTCTGAATGCAAATGCCAGTTAGGGTACTTGAAAGCTTTCTCAAGTCAAAGTTCTTGACAGTGAGGAGCTGAGCTCTTACCAGAGGAAGACAGATCCTGATTTGACTTCCTCTATATAGGCTTCATTCATTCATTTATGCAAGAAACTGCTGTTATAAAAGCTTAATCAAGCACCGTTACCTATGTTCTCATAAAGGTTATTTGACAGTTTTGAAAGACATTTGCCAGGCTGTTTTTATTGATCAGATGGGACAATCTACCATATTTTATTTTATTCCCACACACCTGAGGTCTCTGGTAAATTTAGGATTTAAGAATGGGGTTTAAACCTTCCACCGTTACCATTATTACATACTTTACCGTCAGGTTCACTCTAGAGCAGGAACCACCTTTACCACCTACTGTTTCTTTCAATAACCTCAAAATAACAGGAGTTCAGGATGATGAACTGAGATTACTCCAGACTAGAGATATGATGATATATAGTTCATCTCTTCTTATTTTTCAGTCTCAAGGCACACCATCCATTCAAAGACTGCAGTGTAGC
Source organism: Cyclura pinguis (assembly GCA_030412105.1). NCBI lineage: Eukaryota > Metazoa > Chordata > Lepidosauria > Squamata > Iguanidae > Cyclura > Cyclura pinguis. The sequence goes on from CM059599.1 coordinate 172,887,258, forward strand.
AAAACAGTGAAAAATAATGTGTGGCAAACAGCTTTCTTAAATTTTTGAATCATTCCAAACACGAATTAGGAATCACTTAAAAGAAGTGTTTAGAGCATAACGGAAATATTAGGCTCTGTAACAAAACAGTTCTCTAGACTTAACTTTCTTAATCTCAGATCTGTCTCGTTAGGGTGGCAGTATTTGGAACATTAAGTTGGATTGAAAGAATTTCTTGCATGCTCCCTTACTTAGCACTGCAACTGGAACATTAAAAATTTGTGCTTGAATTTTCTCCCCCTCTTCTTCTAGACTTTTTCCCCCTTCTGCTTTTTGTGTTTTGTTTGTAAGATTGTAATCTATATCTAGAAACAGAGCTGTCTGTTCTTTTTTAAAAAAATCTGTACAGTGATTAGCAAATAAGAGGCCCTCTAGTAAACATACACTCCTCCTAGCTGGAGAAGTTTCAAAGAAATCTCCTTTCCTGTTTTTCTTGGTGAACAATAAATGATTTTGGACCAACAGTAATGTAGGGAAGCTCAGATGGTTACCCTTAATGAAGACTGACAGTCTGTTTAATATGAGAGAGGACAGCAAATCCAGAGGTTGAACCACTGATAATTAGAACATCCTCAAAATGAAAGGCCCTTTCCACACCATACCTCAATAACATGTTTTTCTGTTATAATCCCAGCATTGCCATTTACGTGATGGTAGCAGCTTGGGAATGCTCTCTTCCACATCCTTCCACCTTAAGTGGATGAGTAGCATTATTGCCACTGGTGTTCGTCCCACACTACAACCTCCTTGGCCATTCCTTTCCCCACATTCACCTCTCCTTACCGCCCCAACTGGTCTTTTTTTTTTGTAAGCTATACTAGCGCAGCCACATTGTGACCTCATGACATGCCAGTACACTATTGCATTTGTGTGTTATAACACTAAAAATTATTTTAAAAAATTAAACTCAAAGGAGAAATTTAAAATAAACACAGAGAGGTGGTAGATTCCAAACTTGCCACACCATGGGAGTTGCTGAGGGCGGGACAAGCTGGGCATGCCCACACCCCACCCACTCCTGGATCTGCAATCACAGGAAGCACTATCAAGCGCTGTTACGATAGCGCACTGAGCCGGCTTATGGAGTTGAAGTGCTAAAGGAGGCTCTTATTGGGTTTTTTTTCCTGGAAAGTAAGTATAAGGCAGGTTTGCAATGCTTGGACATGGGATAGCAGCTTGGTTGTGATGATGTGTTGTGGTAGCAGACCTCCTGGACTGGAAACAACCCGCTACTGTTGTGGAATGGTGACATCATGCAGAAATAGCTGAAGTTACAAGACTAGGGCCCTTTCCGCAGTCCTCTGGCGTCCCAAATGGCGGCTTCCGGTTGGTGGAGGCTCTCCACCAACCAGAGAAGCTCACCAGCCGGAAGCCCGCCCCCAGCAGATCTGCAGGCACGCACCTGCGCACGCCTGCAAATCCGTGTCAGAGCCGGGTGATGGAGTGGCACAGGGCTGCGCGCTCCGTGCTTGTTGAAAACCTTGAAAAAGAGGTTTTTAAAAAACACGCAGCGCGGCTTGTTCCGGCCGCTCCTGAGTGGATTCTGGTGTGGAACTACAAAAAGTAATCCACGCCAGTCCACTCTATGGTGCAGAAGACCTCCGTGAGAGGTCGCTCTGCACCGTTACAGAAGCCCGGTGCAGAAATGGCCTAGATCCTAAGAGCCCATGACTGACATTATATTAGCAGCGTGTTTGTTCTGGTAAAAGGCATACTGAAGAGCCAGATTACCCTGATTTCTGCCTCCCTCAGGAAAGCCATGATTACCTCTAGCAAACTGGGACTCAAGGCAGCTTACCAATTGAAATAAAATACAGTTAAAAACTTAAAAAATCAACACTAGAAAGGAATTAGACCACCAACATTTGAAAACAATTTAAAACATAAAACTAAGAATTAAAAATTAGAAGCAGTTAAACAGTGTAAGTAAAACAACACAGCATCCTTGTGATCACACTTTCTTTAAAATTCTTCAATTTTGGGGAGTCCCTGCTGATGGAAGGATGGCAAGGTGGAGAGGCATTATAGCTTCCCCAGGGATGGAGTTCCAGAATATAGTGGCAGCCACCAAAAAAACCCTGTCTCCCATCCCCACCAACTGTACTTTGAATCATTATGCGACATATCCACATACAGATCTGTAGACTTGTTCTAGCAAGAAGAAAAACATTAGCAGGTTGCCTGCGAGGATCTGGAGTTAGGAAGGGAAGAAATTTTGCTTCATCCTTTGTGTTCCACTGATGGAGGAGATATGCCATGGGAAGACATGGAAGAGGGTCGTCTCTGTAATTGACCCCAGTTGTGAAATGCCCTCCCCTTGGAGGTCCAATTGACGCCAACACTGCTGTCATTGTGGCACCAAAAATTGAGAAAAACTGGCTTTTTATGGAACTGTTTGGGCCTAATTGTTTTTCCCAGGCTACTCATGTGCTATAGTTGCATTATTTGTAATTGTTTTAATGAGTTTTAAATTGTATTGTTTTTAATTGATAAACTGTTTGATATATTTGTTAATCTTTTAAAATTATATAATTATTTATTTGTTTATTTTAAATTGATTCATTTTAAATTTTGTTATAAGCCACCTAAGATCTTCAGCTATAGGTCAGGATATAAATATTTAAATAAATAAGTAAAATCTTTGAATTTCCAAGGTTGGCAGCACAAGAGGGCTGTATACCACTTCGACTTAATTATTTTATCAAAGTCTAAATTATTTTGGATCCTTTCAGAGAGTCACGTGTTACAGTGTTGTTGTTACAGAATGATCACTAGTACAGATGGCCATCCATATCTGCAGATTCTGTATTCATGGATTCAACCAACCACAGCTTGAAAATATTTTTTTAAGAAGTCCAAAAAGCAAGCTTCAATATTGCTATTTTATATAAGGCAAACCATTGTACACAATGGGACTTAAGCATCCACAAATTTTGGTATCCAGCTGGACCTGGAACCAAACCCTAGGAAATAACAAGGGCCTACTGTACTGATCTCCTGCGACAACTCTTTAAACTGAAGAAACTTGTTCTCTGAGATCTAAATCCAGTTTAAAGCTGAAGGAATGGAAATTCCCAGTAGTGCAGTTGAGTTGCATTGTGCCCTTGCAGAATGAAGCCCTGGAAGATAGCTCACTGTTACAGTCATTGATTTACATTCTCTATCAAAACCTCAATCATGACTTTTGGCCACCTCTAACTTTTTCTTGACCACCATTCCTCTTACTTTTTTTTTTTCCAAATTCAGCATGCTTATACAAGTCACCATAGCAGGACTAACCCCTAGCAGAAATTCCCTAATTTTATCAACTGAGATAGCAGCATCTAAGTGCTGTTTTATTCTTTTGTTTTACAGTCCTTGGCCATGTAGTGGCATAAAAGGAGAGGGACTGATGACCTCTCCGTCATTCTCTGCTGATGATTTTGCATTTTTTTAAACTAAAATTGAAAATATCTGGCAAGATCTTGCTGATTCTGAACTTTCCTCATTACCAACATTTCAAATGTCTGTTCTTTCTACGTTTTCTACTTTCTCCTCATCTTATCAGATGAAGTATCCAAAATTTTGAATCTGTCTTTGAATCTGTCTACTTGTTCTCTTGACTCTGTTCCTTCTCACTTCTTAATTACTATTGCCCCTGCTAGTCTCTCTTCTCTTCTCCAGATTATTAATCTGTTCCTTTCTATTGGTTCATTTCTTTCTGAATTTAAACATGCTACTATTTCTCCAGTCCTTAAGAAGGCTTCACTTAATCCATCTTTTCTTTCTAATTATTGCCTTGTTTCATTGTTGCTTTTCTTCTCAAAAGTTTTGGAATATGCTGTTTGTGTAGATTTCCTTGATCTTCTTTCTCGTGTTTCTGTAACGGATCTCTTTCAATCTGGATTTTACCCTTCGTGTTTTACAGAGACAACTCTTATGTAAAATCACAGATGATCTCCTTCAGGCCAAGTAAAAAAAACCTATATTCAGTCCTTATTCTCCTTGATCTCTCTGCAGCCCTTGGTACAATTGATCATTCTATTATGTTGGATATACTTCATGACCTAGGGTTTACTGATTCAGTCCTCATGTGGTTCACAACTTATCTCTCAGGTCACCGATTTAATGTGGTAGCTGGAAGTTGTGTGTCTTCTTCTTCTCCCCTTTCAGTTGAGGTTCTAGAGGATTCTGTTCTGGGCCCTTTGTTGTTTTCTCTTTATACAGTTTATCTGGGTAATCTTTTTACTGTGTATGGTTCCCAGTATCATTTTCAAGCTGATGTCACTCAGCTGTTTTTCTACACCCCAGAACTCTCTTTTGACATTGAATGTCATACTCCAGCTTGTCTTTCAGCTAGCTCAACATGGATGCTTCATTGTTGCCTAAAACTTAAAATGGCAAAGTCTTTTTTTCCTCCAAAGTCTTCTCTGCAACATACATTCTCCATCACTGTTAGTAATGTTCCCACTTACCTTGTGAAAGAAGCATGAAGTCTTGGTGTCATTTTTTTTATTCTTCTTTATATTTTGTTCTTCACATTGAAGTTATAGCAAAATCATGTCAATTTATTATTAATAGCATTGCAAAAATCAGACCTTTTCTTTCTTCTTCCTCAGCTAAGACCTTAGCTCATGCCTTGGTCATTTCCCACCTTGATTATTGTAAACTTCTTTTAACTAGGCTTGCATTATCTCACCTTTGTCCTCTGGTTTCCATTCAACATTCTGCTGCCAAGATTACCGTTTTGGTCTTTCATTTTGATCATGTTGTCCCACTGCTGAAATCTCTTCATTGATTACTCATTCCTTCTAGGATTCAGAACAAGCTTTTTGTTTTAACATTCAAAACCCTACAAAACCTAGCACCCCCTTATCTTTCAGCCCTTGTTTCCTTTTACCAACTTGTTCAAGCCCCGCACTCCAGTAACTCTAGGCTTCTCACCCAATCAAGTGTTTCTTCTTCTTTGATTCAGCTTCATGGTTTCACACTCACTGGTCCATTCACCTAGAAATTGCCTCCTTGAACATTTGCGGACTGCTTCTTCCCTTATTATTTGTAAATCTCAATTAAAAACCTTCTTGTTTAGAAAAACGTTCTGAGTTTTAGTTAATATTGTTTTATAGTTTTGTATAGTTTGATTACGTGTACTTGTCAGTTTGCTTTATATTATAGTGTATTTTTGCATTTTATCTGGATAATTTCTTTTACAATTGTATGGTATAGTGTTATTATTCCTTCCTTCCCTTTACATTTTAGATTTTTAGCCTTAGACAGGACCCACTGTTTTTGGTTGTTTTACTTGTAAAGTGCCATGTACATAGAAGGCGCCGTATAAATAAATAATAACAACAGTATCAACAACAACGTCTTATCTGTTGCTTTTTAAAGGTTGTTAGTTCACACAGGAGTGAATATTCTCAGACCAGCAAAGGCAGCTTTGTGGTAATCACAAAACTTGAACGTTTCTTGCAGAAAGATTGCTTGTGGCATTATTCAGTTAGATTCAGGCCTCACAATGGCATACATGGCTTTAATTTAATTTCCTTTTCTTTGAATGCATGGCTGTCAAATATTACTGAAAGTGTGCAAAACTGCTGTCTGTAGTCTGTAAAAAGCCAGCAGTTGTACTAGGTGATCAGTGATTCTCTGATTTATATTGCCTCAGCATTCTGCATATCTACAGAGACATTTTGATTAACACTGAAATTAAATTAGCTGTGTATTTATTAGTATTTATCGGCTGTTGTTGTTGTATAATGCCAGGATAACTATGCTGGTGTAGGTGGTATCATAAGAAATAAAAAGATCACAGGCAGTGTGACTGTGATGGAAGCCAGGCACTGGAGAAGCAACAGATTTTGTCTGCCTGTTTTTACCTACACCATGTGGAAACAGGTATAGTGAAGGATTCCAGCCATAGAATCTTGACTGAGATTGCAGGAAAATGCTGCTGGTACTATTTTGCATTCTTTGCACTTTGGATCTGTATTTCATCAGTCTGAATTGGAGGTAGAAAATATAGAGATTTCTGTTTAGGGATAAATTTCAGATTTGCTCAATAGTACTAGAATGATTTACTCATCCTTGTGTCAGTGAATTTAATTAGGTTCTCTGCAGCAGAAATATTTTAATCTAATTGTTCCTGTCCCATATGATACATTTAATATTTGTATATTTTTACTTCCAGGCTAAATGGCTGATTTGTGATAGAGAGGTGGAAAGGTACAGAATAGGGAAAGTTGAGTGGGAATCCCTGGACCTCTGAGTTCTGAACTCAACTTGCCCAGCTTTTAAGCTTAAAAGAATTCCTGTGATTCACAGATGCCCCCACCATCTTACCAAGTTTGTGGGTGACTGAAGAATCCAGCATCTTGATAACCAAAACTTCGCCTAGATTTCTGGATTAGAAGAAATTAATTATTCCAGCATTGACCACTGTCTTGTGTTACAGACACAAGGTGGGAGGCTGTTTGCCATACTTAAACTGCATATCAATGCAAATTGGATCTATCAGTGTAATTACCCAATGTAAGACATAATCTTAGACACTGAATCATAACAGCTTTTCATTTGATACACTTTAATAGTCTCAAAACATTAATCATTTTCTTATGTCTTTTAATTACCATGAAGTAGTTATACTTATGTCCATAATAGGTACTAAACATTACACCACTGAGCTTTTAAAACCCTGCTTTTTATTGCAAGTTGTAAATATAATATAGGAGCCCATTATGGGTTCTCAGCCATTATAACTTGCTGCCATTATCGGGGCAAATAAAGTACAAACAAACTTTTTCTAGCTATATTTTCAACAGGTCAGATTTCTCCCATTATTTCTGCTTCACTGACAAGTAGCCAATGCAGCAGGTTGGTTAATCTTAATCTTTTGTAATTAAAACAATTTTCTCTCCGATGCAGAAATAGGAATTCCAGGAGGACAAAGAGTGCAGATATCTGCATGGATAACTTGTGTGTTTATGTGTGTGATGGCTTTTGTTTTGTTTTGTATTTATGTGTGTGATGTGTGTGAAGACTTTTGACTTTAGACAGTTACTGTGATATTTGCTAATAATGGAAAATAATAATGATAGCGATGATGATGCACTGGCTGATGCCACCAACAAGCTGTTCTTAAACATGGTACTTCAAAGTAAGGAAGACTTTGCTTAGATGGCAATAGATGCCTCCAGTGGGTTCTACTCCCACGTAACATGTTTTGTGGTACAAAGATTTGCAGGATACTTCTTGTTTTGAATGGATTTCAATACATACCAGTATAAAAAGTTCTTAAGATAATGTTCAACAGTGGTTGAAGATATGTCCAAATTATTGAGCATGTCTTCAATCTAGCAGACATACTTTTCAATAATGTAAAAAAACCTGTGTGCTGGAAGATAATGTGATCAAGACCAGTTAAAAATAATCTCTGTGTGTGTTTTTTTTGTTTGCTTGCTTATTTATTTATTTATTCATTCATTCATTCATTACACTCTTCTGGACCCCCAAGAGGAAGAGGAGGAGGAGGTGGGCAAACAAAGGTATCCTTGCCTCAGGGGTTCTGCCTGCCCTTTGGGGACCCACTTCACCTGTGTTTTGGCCCTCAATGCAGGTAGGGATAGAAAAATAATTACATTAAAACCAAAATTCTCAAAAAAGTATCTTTTTAACATCCCAAATGCATTGTGAAACAAAGTGTACTGCCTCAGAAATCTGTACATTTGTCAAGGCTTTCTGTGTATTTCAGGGAAATAAATGCACACGAAAGCATATTCATGGCTGAAGATAAACACGGTTGAAAAATATGTGTAAATACACTTCAGTCAGTGGATTAAAATATAAACAAAAATTCATAAATTATGGAAAATATATCAAAATATACATATGAACAAAGCATATGTATTTCCATAGTAAAAGAAAAAAAAGCCTTACAACTTGACATGAATAAAGAATAGGTGAAGAATAATAGTGGGACTGAAAAGAAATGCAAAAAAGATCAAGGCTGAGGCTTCTTTCACACATATAAAGACAAGACAGGTTATGAATGGGACGAGAATAACAGTAACGGGTGGTTCAAACTCATGTGGAAGCCTCTGCAAGCCAGAGCAGTTGTATGTGCGAAGGTCTCCTTCCTGCAGATGTTAATGCTGCCAATTTTCATATGCAGCATAAGGGAGTTGGCACTATTTACTATAGTCCTGTCTCTGTTCTCATGCTGATTTCACACTTTTTCTTAAAACTGGATAGGTCTTAGGAGAAACAGGCAACAGAGGGAAAAGCAAGTAATATGAAGTAGAGCTATGCAGACAAGAAGAGAGAAGAGATGTTTAGGAGAGGATGTAAAAGAGGAGATAGCCATAGAGAACCTTACAGGAAAAATATATTTACTAAACACTTAGCAGGAATGGTAGGGGGGAAATGAGTGTGATATAGCCAGGGAGGTTGATTATTTACAGCAGCGATGGTAAACTTGTGGACTTTGAGATCTTGTTGGGCTGTAGCTCTCATGATACTCCATCCTTCTCTGGGCTGACTTGACCCTTTTGGAAGTTGCAGTCTAAAAATATCTGAAGGATCACAGGTTGCCTACCACTGGACTGTAAGAAATAAAGCAGAAATAGGAGTCAGTATCCATGGTAAAGCTGAGACTTGAAAGAAAGGAGAATTAAGGAGAAGCAGGGCTGGAGCAAAACCTCACATGTGATCTAGGACAGTGCTATTCAAAGTGGGGGTCCTTGGACCGGTCGCCATTCATGAGCCATCCACTGTTATAATCATGTTTATTTCTTTTTATCTATTTAAATATTTTTATCCTGCCCTATATCCCAAGGATCTCAGGGTAGCATACAATAAAATCAGTTTGATTTTTTTTTTAAATTAAAGGCTAAAAGCATTTTAAATCATTTAAAACTTAAAAACAGGACAATTTAAAAGCACCTAAACCAACATTTTTTGTTTTTTTTATCCTGCCCTATATCCCAAGGATCTCAGGGCAGCATACAATAAAATCAGTTTGATTTTTTTTAAAATTAAAGGCTAAAAGCATTTTAAATCATTTAAAACTTAAAACAGGACAATTTAAAAGCACCTAAACCAACATAGTACAAATATGGTACTTGGCATGTGGGAAGAAAGCTGCTGGTCTGTCATATCTAATAGCTTGTAAATCTAGTTAGGAAAGGTTGACAGCTAAATAACAGGAATGAAATAGACTGGTGGTGCCAACCACCGGTGCTGTTGGTCACAGTGCCAAGAAAGCTATAGATGTGCCAGGTCCACACCTGAAGCATTCTTGTACCTTGGTAACATTGCACAACTAGTAAAGGTAGAAAGTCCTTTTTGAAGACCAATATATGAAAGTTGTAAAACAAAGAACCCAAAGGGCAGGCTTAGAAGTCATTTTCCACAAATTGATTGAAACTAACTAGCATGCAGGTGTAGTGTAGTGATCCTAGATTTTGCAGTTGTGGTCTTAGAATTTGTTTTGCTGCCCGTCCCGACAATGGTAGCCCTTGGAAAGGTTCATCTTCATTGTGGTTGAAGTTTTAATGCCTCTGAAGCACAGAGCATGGTCTTCAAACATTCAGAAGCCACAAGATATGCATAACATTTAACCACACATTAATGTCTTTTATTAATAATATAAGATATATTAATGATATATTAATTTATATAATAATAATAATAAGCAGAAGAAGAAGAGGCAGAAGAAGAAATAATAGTTTTTTTTCCCATTGGGTTATGGCTTGCCTTTATAGCTCTCTGTGTGAAAGTAGCAATCTTGGAGTTGGTACAATTTCTTAACAGAGCACGTCAGCTCCAGAGATTGTTCCTAATCAAAGCTGTTAGCAATAATATAAATAATGAGCATGGATATTGGCAGTGTTTCGCTGTCAGAAACAATAAGATTCTTTCTTTGTGGAATTGTTACCAAACCAGTTATCCTATAGCCTAATTAATGAGTTGTCTCTCACATTGAATATAAGAAGCCACAATGCAAACAGTTGCCACACTAACTGTCTTCAGGTTTTTGAGGTTTGATGACTGTTCAAAGAGCTTAATTTGCTTTACAAGCAAGCTCATAGTATATACCATTATTATTTGGAGGTCATCATATAAATGTGGAGGCAGTTTAAATGAAATAATTTCACTCCATCCAGTACCTAGTCTTTTAATTATTTCAAAGTAAGTTGTGTTCATGTCAGTAAGTCAGTATAATTTCTAGTGTGTCAGAGAAGAATTAATTACTTACACATTCTTCAAATATTTGTGTATGTGTGTGTGTGTGTGTGTGCCCTTAATCATATAATCAAACTTCAAATCAGTAGTTTCATAAAGCTGGTACAGCAGTAACCTCTGCCCTTGTTGCTAGTAGAAAGGAAAATTGCAGAAAAAGAAACTGGAATTGGTTTATCATATCTTAATGTAAACACCAATATCTCAATGAACAGTGTAGTTCAGTGGATGGCTTTTAATGAGCAAAACATTCACCAATTCAATCTTTAGCACTTCAGGATAGATTTGGGAAAGGCTCCTTCCTGACGCATCTACCAGGAAGGGTAGAAAATTGTGTAGAGAAGAGGAGGTTGAAGAAAACAGAGGAGTGGAATTTCAGGGCCACCAAAGTGTCTGAGCTGGCATGATGTGTCCTGCTGATGTAAAAGACAATTGAAAACAATTCTGTAAAAGCAAATACATCAAAGCAATGAGTTTCCACCAACATCAAAATTGAACCCTCTCTGGCTTAGCTGACAGCACATTGAAACTAGTATACTGTGTCCATTTCTGATGCGGTCTGGTCTGGCTACAGTGACACATGCTTTATTTTATCCTAACTCTCTCCTGAATGGGACCGAAGGTGATTTGCAATTTGTTTTCCAATAAGATGTATACGTTAAAAATTAGTAATAAAGTGGTTTTTTTTAAAAAAAGAAATCAAATAAGCTACCAGATTAAAACATGAGTTCTTCAAAACAATATAGAGCCATTTAACTCCATGTCAAGAACACAACATTCTGAACATTAAAAACCTGCTTTATTTAAGTCCTCCTGTTGGGCACATCTACAGTATTCCTGGCATCAAGAAAGGTGGGCAGATGGAAGGGTCAGGAGGAAGGGAGAGCTAGATGCCCATTTGATGATGTTGGCAGTGGGGAGATGGGGAGGGTCTCTGGGGCAGCATGGGGCCTGGCTTCGCTGGAGGCAGGAGACCTTTCCTCCCACAGTCAGGCCACTTCACTTGACAGCTGCGGAGTGACTTCCAAGAAGTCTGACTTCCTTTCCTGGCCTGCCTGGCAGCACGTTTTGAGCCCCTGATAGACTGCTGAAAATCTACACAGCAATTCAGTTTTTTTCATATGGTTATTATTTTCTTTAAAATGCAAGTTTCTTTGTGCAAAATGCCATGGGGAGGGGGGGTAAAATGCATTATTTTCTGTGAAAAATAAATTCCCAAAACACTTTGGAATGTGAGAATGCTAGTCAAAAAACTGTACAGAAATATTCACTTGCCCACATTAGGAAGAAAAAGACAGGTATTAGATATTATTTGTCTTTGCATGTGAGATTTACATCCCAATTATTCAATTCCTTTTCTTTTCTTTTGTTTTCCTTTCTGGATGAATTTTCTCAAGTCTTCATTCCTCTGAAACAATCTGGTTGAAACATAGACTTTATTCTTCCCCAAGAACATTTAACTCTTAAGTTTTTCGAATATTCTTTTCTTTCTATTTCTTTCTTTTGCTTTTAAAATCCTTTGTTCGCTCACATTCAGTTGCCCTCCAGTGTAACTTCTCCATTGGTAGAATATCTTTAAATGAGGTGATGAGTGCTGAACATAGTGTTCCAAATGAGGCTTGACTGGCATCATTATTATAATGTTAGTGTAATCTACCATGATGTTTTTAACTGTTTCAGGTGTGCTTCTTGTACTAGTGTTCACCTTTACTTTAGGACTGCAAGTTTTGAACTCAGTGGGATTCACTTCTGAATAAACAGGCATAGGAATTCACTGTTAACGACTAGGACGGGGTGATAAATGCCATGAAAATGATGCAAATCTGATTTCCTGTGCGTATTAGTGGAATGTTAATTCTTAGTGTGCTCTGCATAAAGACTTCTGAAAAGGTATATTTAGCCCTGAACCACTCACTCATTCTCTGCTAGAAAGAACTCCACCATCATTCTTGGAATCTGATTATACTTCCCCTTTAGTGCCAGTGGAAGACATTATGCTGCCTGAGGCAAAGGAGAAAACAGTATTTTCCACTTCATCCAGGGGAATGACCAGCAGGATAGTTTAGGGTCACAGGGCAAGGGACATGAAATACACAGGTCTATCCAGAGATAGACAAGTGGGGAAAAGCCAGGGGATGCCACAATTGCTTCCTTCAGATGACCCCAGGTCTGGCATCTGAGGCAACCATCTTACTCTGCCTAATGGCAGAACCAGTCACGTTCTTCCAATACTTGTTAAACCTGTGTGTGCCTCGTTCCCCATCTGATCTGCTATGTTCAGCAATAGTCTGTTGCATGCAAGAGGAGCTTCTCGCTATGTTGCTAGTAATACATTACTTTGATCTTCAGTGAAAAAGAATTTGGAATTTGACTTGGTTGTTGGCAAAGTCAATCTGACTTGGCAAATGACTCCTGCTTCATAAGCGTCCAGCAATTAGAAAATCCCTATATTATTCTGGCTGTGGTGTGTAAGGTGGATGTAACTTCATTAACATGGAAACTAATCAGTGGAGGAAGTTTATTTTGGATGAAAGGTATGGATCTCTGATGAGAAAAAAAATTGGTTTTCCTTCTGGGCAAACCTGTGCATGTTTACAGTGCTACATAGGGTTTATTGCTTAGCAAGTAGGTTTAGAAAGCATATGACACATTAGCTGAATGCAGAGCTGAATGACAGAGAAGGACAACACCCAACAAACCTCTTTGCTGCTATTCAGACGTATTTTCAATGGAAGTGTGATGCAAAGTCAGTTTTCACTATAACCCTTGAGTGGAAAAGCCTGACAAGTAGTAAGTAATGTAGACTGCAGCTGTCTACTCTAGGTAAATCTTCCAACTTTGTTCTGAACAGAAAGATTGATTCAGCCAAAATATTTACCCTTTATTTCCTAGCAAGGTACATTTCTCCACTTGTTGGAATCTTTCTTCGTTTTGTCATGTTCTAAAGGCTGCTGCAAATGACAAGTTGATTTGTAAAGAATGGTGATTTTATTATTCCTCAAGAGTGTTCTTTGACATAAATTGAACGGTTTCACCTAGAAGCCAGATGGCCTGTTGGTTCTTGGTATATAATAGATTGTCCCAGGCCTTAGGAATTTTCATTATTCACCAAGTGAAAAGCATTTGCAATTGCATTTATTATGAGGCTGAAAAACCCACAGGCTTACATCCTGACAGTATTTTTGAACACAGGCTGCAAATGCTATTTAAAATGTCTGTGAAAAGAGTTCCTATCAAGATTAAACTGAATTTGAACTTGTGCGATCAGAAGTGCCATTAACAACTTGCTTAATTTTCTCCTTGACTGAAGTAGGCAAGAATCAGTGAACGCCTATACTGTGAATGAAATGCAAATGATGAAGAAAAATGTTGTTTGACAATTTTATGATCTCTTTCGATCTCAAGAGAGAAGGGGAGAGAGAGAGAGAGAGAGAGAAGATAGCCTGAAGGACATTTTGTTTTTGTTTCACCCAAATTCTTGTAGGTTAGAGTCCATTTGTAAAATATGTAGTATTGGCATCTAAGGGCTTAGGTCAGATGCATGTATTGAAGCAGCAGGTGAAGTAGGTAACAGTTAGTCCAGGTCAGATGGTTTTCCTCCTCTGGTACCTTTTGCTGGATCTCTGAATCTGAAGAAAGCTTCCAGATTCTTCCCCCTTCCCAACCTATCTGCATGACAAAAGCTTGTCTTAGGAAGCGAAGAGGAAAAGAATGTCCAGAAGAGTATCACACCCCAGGAATGGGCATCCTGTTTTCAACATGCATCAAAGGAAAGGAAGAAAAATAACAGGAGTTCCTGGCCATAAAGTGGTTATGTTAAAAGCCTGCTTGGAAACTTAAGTGTCCAGAAAATATATAGGACTACAACTTTAGTTTTTTATTTTTTTTAAAGGCAGCTGGGGTGAATTCTGGGGCCTAAATCCAATTACTGGTCCCTGCTTGCGTGTAGCCCCTTTAAATCAATTGCTGAAGGGCAAGTCAACCCTTATGTAAATCCCATTGATTCAGTGGGTCCACTCTGATTAAGAGTAATATTTGGATTAGACTCATGTATTTAATGCATGAGATGTTGAGACAGTGTCAGCTTTAACCTGCATGTATTTTTAAAAATTAAATGTATGTAGTAGTAGTTAGTGTAGAAAGTAACCTAAGGTAAAGTAAAATACAGAGTTCATTAAATCACCAGAAGACACTGAAAAAAGAGTCCTAGTGGTTTGGGGCACCTGTGCATTTCTTTACCCCCTCCAATAAATGTTCTGAATATATACACTGTCTAGTAAGTCCAATACAACCCCTTCCCCTAATCTTATCATTGCCAGAAGGAGTGGGAGAAAAAAAAATCAAACTCTGTATAATGTACACAAACAGAGGATCAATACTCAATTTGTTGACAGAATAAATTTAACTGAGTTAAATGTCCCTCGTATAGTATCTTGCCTTTCACATAATTTGCCCGACAGCATTCTTCTGCAGTATTGTAGACAAAGCTTTTTATAAGAGATATTAGTAGAAATTTAGCTTTTCAATTATTTTATTTTATATTTTTGCAGAAGGACATGTGTGTCATCTTTAATTTCTTTTTTTCTACTCTAATCTTTAGCCAGCTGCAACTAGTATGCAGAGTCTCGAAGGTGATGTCTGTCAGACTGGTGTTTGCCGAAGAGTGCCATCTTGCGTTTGGGCCTCAAAACCCTGCTCTCTTGAGGGTCCTTCTCACAAACAATGTTGAAACAGCATTGGGGATGGTGACACAGATCATGTGCTGTATGACAGGGGAGAGGAAGTACTTCCCAGTCTCATCTCTGTAATCTCTTGCATGGAGCTAGTATTCAAAGGTGTAGCACTGTATGTCTACTTTAACATAAAAAGATATAAGGGAATCCTGTAGCACTTTTGAAACTAGATGAGAAAAGGAACTTCCTAGCATAAACTTTTCTGAACTCAAGGCCATTGCACCAAATACAGACAGAGATCACATGGAGAGTCTCTATGCATACCTCTAAGTATGTGCAAAGATGCTGTTTTCCCCACACCATACAGCAAGGAAGTGTTTCCACCATGGGGAATAGCGAGAGAAGGTGAGGCTTGTCTGCACAGCTCTCCCTCTCACCTCATTGCGTTCTCTTCCACATGGACCAAGAAGGTGAAGAGGGGAGCGTTGCTGATGCACTCCCTTCTGGACCCGGGACTGCAGTGAGATGACACGGAAGAGCATTGTTGTGCGGAAATGGCCATAGACGCACATAATCACGAGTTATTAACTCAGCAATGTAAAAATGGCAAACAAACAAACTGTGCTTTGTTGCAGTGTTATGTCTGTGCCAGTCTGCAAAGAGCAAAGGATCAACTTCAAGTTATTTAGCACATACTATTCTCTCAGGCAATCAAAGATAGTTGGTGGTTCTATTAGAACTTCTCGTATAGTGTTGGATCTTCTTCCAGTAATCCAGAAACTTCATCTGAAAACCATGAATGTGCTAGATTGCTTAGCCATCACTAGGTCCTTGGCCGGTCAAATCCATTCTGAAGTTGATATTCAGTTGGAAGTGTACATTTTTCAGTATCTAAGGATCACCTTCCAGAGAGTCCACTGATTAGAATAAACCTTCATTTCTCTATAATATGGGCAGACATATCCTTTATTCTTTGAAGCTTGTATTAGGTGTTGTGACCTCTTAATATCTCTGTTTTTAAATCTTGTATCGCTTTTTATATTGTATTATACGGTTTTATATCAGCCCACTAGAGATTTTATTTTATTAAGTGCCACATAAATATGATAAATTTATAAATGCCTTCATTTTATGCCAGCATTGCTCTCTTCTTGTTACAAAGTTTGTTCTTCGGTAGAAAGAGACCTCTTTGTTTGTCCACCTTTACACTTAGATCATTTCTCTGGGCCTAAGGATAGATTAGGATGGCCTTCACCTGCCTGAATTCCCAGATAAGATAGATGTATACTGCTTCTCATTCCACAGTATATTTACCCACTGCTTATCATCACTGCAACTTATAGAATACAAATCAGGAGTGTAATATAATGATTGAATTGCTTGTGCTGTGCATTACAAAGACAGAATAGTAAATAGGTGGTGGTAAGGGACATTATACTGCTACACTTCTTTTCTATTTTTATAAATATTCTAGATTGCCCTTTAAATTAAGAGTATAGTTCCATTTCTAGAGATGAGAAGATCCTCTCTCTATTTTTATCAAGTAATTGTAATATTTCATGCATAAAATTAATGACATTATCAGCTTTTCATTGTATCTGTATTATATTTTCCTTGTGTTGTAAAATATTGAACACCAATCACCTCAGTTGGTGTGGTACTATGGGTGTTCTTCAGCATTCTGACTTCTGAATAGACAGAATTGTCCAAATGCTTAGGATTTAGTTTCAGTGTAGCAGACAACTTTGTCAGTTTGGCTGGAACTAAAATCTCACAGAAAGCTGAGGAACGGGATGCAAAAAGATGGTTGAATGAAGGGCTCAAGTAAGGGAAGAAACAGAAATACTTAAAAAAATTCTTCATGTGTGAATTTTTCCCCAGTTTGGGGGTTTCTAATTTAATATTGTTTACCAGGTAAGCTTGACAGAGTTAGCACTGATGCTTTGACTCAGTATTCATGCAATCATTTATAGAAGTGATAGGAGGGATGATCACAAGGTCACTGTATTATGTAGTGTCTGTGTAACAGTGTGTGCTCCTAACTCAAAGATGTAGGGCCTGAGGAACAGGCAGAAACCTTGAGTGGAGGCTGAACTCCCTTTACACCCACCAGCATCTCAGAGACCAACCAACAGAAAGGTCTGTTGCAAGCTACTCTGCAAACTAAGAGCAATCCCAATAAGGGATGGAGAAAGGGTGGAGCAGAGGAGGAGCCACGTGATGCTAGATCCTAACCTTCCCTGTCCCAGGGATGAGAGCACAATGTTAGGCCAGAACAAGGCTTGTTGTTGTTGTTGTTGTTGTTGTTGTTGTTGTTGTTGTTGTTGTTGTTGTGTTCCTTCAAGTCATTTCATACTAATGGGAACCTGAAGGTGAACCTGTTATGGGGTTTTCTGGGGCTGGGGGTGTATGATGTACCCAAGGTCATCCCAGGGGGTTTCCATAGCTGAATGGGGAATCAAACCCTGGTCTCCAGAGTTGTAGCCCAACACTGTACACTGTACTGGCTCTCAGAGCAAGAGTAGCCTTATGTAATTCCCAAAATTCCTAGGCCGGGAGGAGTTTGGTTTCAGCACAGTTTCATCTAGCCTAGTGGCAGTTTAGCTGGCTCTCAGACTTCTTTGTGAGTTAGAATTGTACTCTTAAGCCTTTAGTCCATCATCTATTGTATTTGTGAAGAGCTATGTATGAAATTGGAGAATAATATCTTCTAGGGAAGCTTGAGAAATCACAATTCTATATTGAAAACATGAGAGTTGGGTTGCTACCTGCCTTACAGTATCATTCTGTTTTCCTAGCATTAGTTCTTTGGAAACTGCAGTGATGAATTTCATTCATGAGTTCTGTAAAGCACAATAGAGTCTTTTTATATAAATCAGTGGCTTCAAATAGGTGTTTAACCTTGTTAGGATCTCAGAAACAAATGAAGCCAATATCCTGCTGCTACTCAATTCGTTGTATGATGGTGATTTCACAGCTGACTATGCTTTGGACCTTGTTCTAAATTGCTTTTCAGTATTTTGACACTGGTGTAGAAAACAGGCATGGTTCAGAAATCAGATATAGTTGAAGGATAAGCACATGTCAGAATGAAGGGATAAATCAAGTACCTTCCAACTATTACTCAAGCCAGACTTCATGTCTTTTTGACGAAATATTTAACTGAGATCTATAGAATTTTTTCCTGTGTTTAATTAGTTACTAACACTATTATCTCTTCACTTAGAGGAGACCTTCTAGAGCGGATGGGTGGGAAACTTCATTGTCTTAGTGGTGGCTGATGGCTGTCGTGTCAATGGAGCCATGCATCCACTCCATTATGAGATTTACAGGAGTTATCTTTACAGGTGCTGAACTCTATCCCTGTAACAGATTATTCCTTTAAAGTTGGGAATAAAGCTTGGAACAGGTTCTCCAGCCTGCTGATGTGAGAACCACCAGTCACAACTGTTTTGTGGACAGTCAGGCTAGGTTCTCTGGGAACTAAAGTCCAAAATACCTGGAGTGCCAAAGGCTCCTCACCATCTCCAGTAGGACAAATCACTGAAAATAGTGAAACATAGCAGCAAGAACAGAGAAGTACAAATGAATCAACAGTAGTTTCAACGTAGGGCCCACTTAGGCGTATCCAGAAGATATTAGTTTTGTATCATCTCTGGGGAAGAAATCCACTGGACATCAGTTCTGCGGGTTGTGGCATGTTCTTTATTTCACAGCTGCAGAACAATTGCAGCAAAACCTCCTTACTTCAAAGAGTGTTTTCTGGGATTACAGATATTCCCTGCGGAATGTGGCCAGTGTTAGAGGACAAGCAAGGCTGTTTTTGTTTTGGGGGAGACTTCTATAACATGCTTTACCTCCTCCAGTTCTTTGGCCCCATCCTAATTGCCTCTCAGGAGGACAGAGAAGGTATAGGAAGCTGCAGCCTTTTGACACCGTGTCATCTAATGACTCTCTTTTGACACTTCTGAATTAAGGACAAGTTCCATTAATGTGATATGGGGTCCAGTCTTTCATCAGTTCTTCTTACCTACAGAGGTTTGCTTGGGACTGCTCACACGTATGTGCAGTCCCAAGTCTGGCCTACAGAAAGAGCAGATCCCCTGATCAAATTAATGGAACTTGCCTGTATTGCATGCACTGAAACAGTGTACTTCTGTCAGTTCTTCCTTACCTCTGGAGACTCACTTGGAACTGCTTATGCTCTGCTTGCAAAGAGAGCTCAGGTTAGGAAAGGTGCCAAGCCAACCGAGAGACTTTATGAGCAGTGCATGCACATGGTCTGTCCTAGGCCATTTCTGCCCTATACTGTTATAGTGCTACTATTCCACTTTCCAATATCCTGTGGAATCCTGGGGTTTGCAGTTTAGGGAGAGGCCTTTAGAATTCTCAGCCAGAGAGCTCTTGGGCCTCAGTAAACTACAAACTCCAGAATTCCACAGGAGGTTGAAAGTGGAATAGAAGCGCTATAACTGTGTAGGGAGGAAATGGCCTGTCTGAATGAGCAAGTAGTGAGGCAGCTACTCATCTTAGGCCACTGAAAAGAAATGAGTCAGCAGTCATTTACATTGTGTATTTTATGGTTTCAATGCATGAATCAGTCCTTTTCTGGACTGTGTTGCTTTTGCATATATTATTAATGATGTTCTTTTCTCTTTCTACACTAATTTGCATTTTTTAAAAAAAAATTACCATTACAGGCATATTTTCAGATTTTCTCTTAAAGTACATGTTTCTTAATATATTTTTACAATGCATTTTTATGATTTTGATCATTTTTTTAAAAATTCAGCGCATTAACTAAACGTGAAAGCTGCTAATAATCACATTCTAATTCAAACATCATTCAGATCTGTTATATTAATTCTGTTGCTGACTGCTTTCTGATCCAGAGGCCTCTAAAGGGCATAAAACCATGTTAAAATGCAGCACAGCTGTATTGAAATGCAATCATTCGTTGTGTGGAATGGCCAAAGACCTTCTTTGGGACTTTCCCCCCTTCTTGCTCCTAGTGCTGAACTCCTGTGGCACCAAAATATTCTGGTAGACAGTGTTTCCTTGCCAGCTGGAACACATTTTTTAATTTTTTTTTTTTTAGTACACGAGGCACTGCTGGAGGTAGATTGCTGGCTGTGGTGGAAACCTCAGAGCCTCTTGGCAGTAGAACATTGGGATCTGGCTTCTATGTAGCTAGTAACATACACGAGTAGCGTTTTGGATTTCAGGATTTTTACAAAGGTCATATCAGATGTTAGTGCCTGATATGAACTTAGGTGCTTCACTAACTCAATGTCCTCCCCTGTGGCGTGCATTTTATAGTTGTGAATTAATATGCCTGTTTGTGTTGAACAAATGTTAAAAGGGTACAGCACCTACAATTTGTCCCAGGAAGCCAGTATAGAGAGCAAGATCATAATTCAGCTCATTACCTGCCTTTAAGTAAGTCACACTTCCTTCAATTAACCTACCTTGCACAATGGTTGCAAAAATAAACCAAGACACAGAGAGATCTATGGAAGCTTGATGGACTTAAACCATGAAAGAAGGGTAGAATAAAAATGTAATATGTAAATGTGTTCTTTCTATATAGTTAGCTTTTCCCCCCAACAGGTATTCACAGCTGCCTTCTGGACTAACTGAACCTTCCAAATAATTAAGAATCATTCCCAAAGACTTTTTTTTATCAAGTCTAAACTTGGAAAGTGCAGTGTTATGGACTAGTGAATAACAGAATACACTTTATATATTAATATACATTTATGGGTACATTAAATACAGGCACAACATTCAAGCTCTTCACAATTATATTCCTATCCATCCATCCATCCATCCATCTATCTTCTGCTTTTGCCTGTTGAGGTATCCTATATTGTGTTTGTATAAACAGATAAGCAAAGCAAGCTACATTGAAGGGTTGTTTAGCATTTTATATTAAACTGCCT
This sequence comes from Cyclura pinguis, assembly GCA_030412105.1. Classification (NCBI taxonomy): domain Eukaryota; kingdom Metazoa; phylum Chordata; class Lepidosauria; order Squamata; family Iguanidae; genus Cyclura; species Cyclura pinguis. The sequence continues at coordinate 172,908,130 of CM059599.1, forward strand.
CATATTGCCAGATCTACGCATGACTGTTTTTATCTCATTTTTCTGTCTTGTTATTGTTGCCCCCCTCTAATTCCATGAATGTAATCTGTTGTGACTTTTTCATGTGCTTTCCTAAGCAATATATAACAAAAATACCCATAAGACAAGATTTAAAACTCTGCTGTTTAAAATCACACTGATTGTCAGTGCTTTTGTCTATCTGATGCATTGAAGGTAGATTTGTAGAATCTTAAAGAAAACCACCTGAAATGTGATACGAGTCCTACAGAAAGTGTTAAAGAAGTTCTGAGAAGGAACATTAAAGAAGTTCCTGTTCATCATTAAGAATGCAATATTTTTTTAAAAAATAGCTGAAAACAAAAAGCATAGCCTTCTCCTCAAGAGAATATGTTTGTGAGTTTTCTGCATTGCAATTCAGTCTGTCCAGCAGAAAAGTACTCCCTACACATCCTGGAAAGATGACAGTTTTCACTCATTGCCATTGCAAATGTGTTCAACTGCACTATCATCCTGTACTTTTGCAGTTGCCTGGTAGGTTATATATCATGTCTCTTAAGGTGAGTGTGGGCATTTCCTGGATCCCTAAAAAGAATCCTAATCCACTTTCTTCACTAAGCCTTCAAAACTCTTTCAAAGTTCATTAAAATTCAAGGACAATATTCATAATCAAAATATAAATCACCTATATTTTCGTTTTTGTTGTTCCTTTTTCTCACCATACTCTTTCTTCATAAAGTCTTGACAAGGATGGTTGGATTTTTAAAATAAATACTATTTAAAAAGGCAGCTGACTTTTAAAATTTATGCTAGTGTAGAAATCAAGAACACATTGGACGCAAAAATAATCCTACTGTGATCCGTATTTGTCATGTGATCAATATTTCTTCCACTGGTTCACTTCATGTGATTGATTAAATGTTTTTTGTACGCTTGTTTTAAAAGATTAAAATGTGATGCCTCCTCTTGTGATGCTTAAAAGTCTTCACTGCTGAACGTCCTGTTGTCTCCAAACCTAACACAATAAGAAGAAAAAAAACTTATTTCTGTCAGCAAGCATTAGGATTATGTGACCTCCTGGATTTAGATTCCTGAAATTGATTTATTGTCATTCATATTTATTGTGTTCAGGTCTTTCAAACTAAAGTGAATATGGTAGCTAGACTCAACATATGGAAAATTAAATTTGATGCAAGAAATGCTGATTCATTTTCTTCTGTATGTCATATCTCAACTAGCAATTTAATAGACATATATAGATTATATTTTTGGACATTTATACTAAGTCAAAGTTTTGGTACATCTAGTTTGATACTGTTGACACTGAAGCACATTGGCACTCCAGGGTTTCAGCAAGGATTCACTCAGAGCTTATGAGGCTGGGTATCAAACCTGGGACCTTTTACATGCAAAACATGTGCTCTATCACTGAACCATGGTGACTGGGCATTTCTCCTGAGCAGTGGGGTACCTACAAGGAAATTAAATGAATTTTTATAGATTCCAAAGGTCTGTGACTGTTGTTCACATTCACTGTTCTAACTTCCTTTTACAGATGGGGTAATAAATCAGTGCCAAGTAAAATGGCCAATCTGACTCAACTGGCTAGAGTTAGTCTTTCCTTCTCCACTCCCCTTTGGCAAAAGGTTTGTTAAGGAAAAGAAGGGAGGAAGGACCCTTGTTTCCAACAGTACTTGAATTTCAGTTTCATTGTCTTAAACAGTATGTCATATGCAGTTAACCAAGTACCTGAACTGGGTCCTGTCTCAAGGGGTGTCTGTCTGCAGTCGCATAGGGACGGGGGGAAGGTTCGCCCTGGGCAGCAATGCTTTTGGGGTGTCCCGGCCCGTAGCCACGCTCCTGCGTGCCCTGGCCATGCCCCCACACACCACAGCCATGCCCCTACGCACAGTGGCCACGCCCCTCATGCTGTAGCCCCTCCCGCTCCCTTCCACACACTCCAAGCTCTGTTACTGTCTGTCTGGTTGTGTATGACTTGTTTCTGTTCCTCCTCCTATATAGGATGTGCTGCCAGTGATCAAAGCTACCAGCACTCATAGCTTGGGACATACAATTGCTCATCACTGCAATGTGTATTTTCAATGCATCTCCACCCCTGCTAGTAATGTTACACTTCAGGAGAGATTTACGGTCAGCACCAAAAAAAAACCTTCTTGGAACTGAACTTGGAAAAATAAAATAAAAAAATGCTTATTTGCTACATAAGATGCTAGTATTGATTTGAATTTCCAATAATTCCAGTAATAATCTTGTCCTTTAACAATGAAAAGCATGAATATTATTAGCAAATATGGAAGACTGAAATAGATGTTCTGTTAAAAAGTTTCAGTTCTGCATATTGCATTAAAACAAAATATAAAATTTGCATCAAATCAGAGTGTTCTGTTTTTACATTATAAAATAAATTTGTCTTTTAAGTGTTGCTTTTTTCTTGATAGACTGTTTTTTAAAAAAAAACAGGAAAAAAGGAACAGTATAGGATTCCAGATCTCAGTCACGATTTATCAGTCATCTTAATCCCACTGAGAAATGCTCTAGTTTTGTTACATTTCTGATCAGTTGAAATTGGGATGAATGTTTGCTGATATGTATTCCCTTTCATTTTATAAATTACTCTGAAAACAAACACTGTGTAGTACATTAGAACATGTAAATAACAGTATTAAGGTCAGGAAGATGTACTTAGAAGCTGTAAGAGAGCCTGAAAAAAATGAAAGAACAGAAGTGATACAGCAGATGAATTATGTTAGCAAACACCAATCCATACCTGTTTACTAGTGTAGATAGGCTTTCAGGCAACACTAGATTTCACAGTTAAAAGTGCCTAAGAATGCCATTCTTCCTTTGTGAAGTCATTAAAATGCATTGGAGTGAATCTCTTTCCTGGCATTTTTCCCATTTAATCTTCTACGCTTGCAGAAATAGCCTGTTTCCATTTTCTTGAAGTGCATCTTGTGAAATGTGAACCACACACTGCCTGAATATCTGTTAATGGCCTTTTTTTGGTGGGTGTATTAACTGATGATAAAATGAGTAAGAATTTTTCACTCATTTCTTACAGCTGATCCTATATACAAGAGGGTGGATGGTGGGAGGGGGACTGGAGGGAGCCTATACAGACTGAAAATAGTTGCAATAAAGCTGCAGCAATTTTCTTCCACTTTTACTTGTGGAAGGCAGGTTATAGGCTTTATTCCTCACATTTTTGTATGTTTAAATTAGGAATCTGGTGTATTTTAAAAGTGGCTTGATGTTACTTTGCTAAATTGTCACATCACAGTATGCATGTATGCCACTATCAGACACCTAGAGTATCTGTTTACTGGAAAATCTTCTGCAGTTCTGCTAACAGGGGAAGGAGAGGGGTTTAGACCTCTGCAGGGACTGTTCGCTGTTGTTGTATGCCTTCAGTATTAGTGTACAAATGAATGGATGATGGTAGAGGGAGACTGGAACTATGCCTACTGGGCCCATCTTTTTACCTCATGCACTGAAGAACTGCTTTCATATCTATGTTCTACCCTGTAAATATTTTCATGGTACAGATTATTTGCATGGATGTTACCTGCTTGCACATGCCGCAGATTTGATACGGTTTAATTGGCAAAATACATTAATTAGCATTGATACAAAATGGATCCCGAGATGACTGTAAGGCTGAGCTGGGCAGAGGAAAATACTGACTGAACACATGTGCTGCAGAGTAGGTCAGAGATCCCCCTAGGCATAGCCACTGTCATTGTCAGGCTAATCAGGTAACTCCAGAGATAATAGGCTTAAGCTAAAGCTGTAACATCTCTGGCACCACACAATAGCAACAGGAAGTTTCCACCAAAACACAGATTGTTTAGCCCTTCTTCCTAGCACCTGGGTGTTTCCCTTTATTGTTCCTTTAGCTGTCCACCATTACAGAGCTATTAAACAGTCAGTATCTCTTTGTCACCTAACACAAAGACCATTAACTCTGTCTGGACCTCATTGTCCAGGTTGCAACTTCCAGTGTTTCCTCAGCCAGAGAGCCATTCACACCCTTGCCTTCCAGGCAGATTTTGGGTATAAAAACCCTCCATTTTGAGCAGTCAGATGCAGTATCTCACTTGCTGAATGCCATGTTGTCACTCTGATTCCTGAATGAATACTGTCCTTACTCACAAGTCTAGGCCACATCATTGCTTTCGTCGCTGCTCTCTAGATCAGTAATTATTGCCCATTCCCTAAAAGTCCACTGTCAACAACTTTCCTCTCTTTATCCTTCGGTTAGCTCTTGTGTGAGTGTGTGAGTGATTGGATCTTTGCATGTGTGACTGAACCTTTCATTAAAACACGTTTCAGCTTGATTTGGAATCTCTGACTGGTTCTTTCCTGCAAGACCTTGTAAACATTCGTGGAAAATATCTTTAGGTTACCCCAACTCTCACAGGTGTCCTTATTGGGCTCATTAATTCTCCATTGTCACATGGAAGTATGGCATCATGTGGACCCTTGAATCACCAACATTTTGGGGTAACGTGGAGCTTTAGTGTACATATGCTTTGGTTTACATAAATAACTGGCTCACTTAAAGACTGAAGCAATGTAAAAAGCCCCAGTCCTACTTACCTTGCTGTGTGCTCATTTGTATACCAAACAACCATTTCCATTAATATAGCAAGTGGCAAACTGCCATTCTGGCCCAGGACTCGGGGCCCTTCACACTACATAGTTAATAGCAGTACATTCCATTTGAACTGTAAGTATTGCATCCTATAGAATATAGTTAATCGACAAACTAGAGTTCTCTGCCTGAGAATTCTAGGTATCCATCCCTGAACCCAAACTCCAAGATTCCATAGGATGTTGCCACAGCAGCTGAGGTGGAGTCGTGATGCTATAATTGTATAGTGTGAATGTGTCGCACATGTTGTTTCTAAGCTGTTATTTGGTGGATCTTAGTAACATCGACAGTATTTTAACTTGAGAACTTCTTTCAGCAGTTTTACTGAATGCTTTGGGAAGAACTCTAAAAGCACTTTAAAAGCAATTTGTTACAGTTCTGAGATCAAAACCTAGCTACTTACTATTGTAGCTGTGTTAAAACCTTTTTTAGTTTCTTGTTATTCAAATATAAATATTTATTTTAATACATACACCCGAATGGTAAAGACCTCTTTGCCTATAATACAAAGCATACCTGAGTAGAGAGGCCACACTCATAATGCAGCTATAAAAATAACTAGAATAGATATGCTTATGTATGACTTAGCTATTGCAAAAATAAAATAAAATAAAAGAATAATTAAAGTAAAGTATTTGTAACTGGTTACATCCTGGCACTGGGAGGAATAGAGACATTAAAGCCAGAGTCCTCAGAGAATTGAACTTTTAGGTGTAAATCATCTGTTTTCTCCTGTTGCATTCAACCTGTCAGGTGGATCTCTGTTAAGTTGTTGTGTTGCTTGCCTCTGTCTGCTGGGTAATGCACCCTTGGCTTCTTGTGCCCTTGTCCTTTTCAGTATTCCAAAGGCACACTCACTGCGGCAACACAGGCCAGTGTCACTCGTATTACCTTTGCCTGTTTTATCTTTTGTGAAATTGAGCCTTTAGCCAGAATTGTCTGAGCTGCTTCTCCAGAAATTGGTTACCTGTGAGACTTCTCGAGCTCATTTCACTCAAGTAATTTGATTCCCACGTGCTTATGAAGATTGCTTTTCTGCCAAAGGCCATAATGGAAAGGAGCAAACCCACGCGGTTATAAGAGATAACACATCTCAGAGACAAAAACAAGATAGTGAGAATCATTGAAAAATAAAGAAACCAAAACAATGAAAATGGTTGAGAGCCTTGCCTTATGCTTTGGCTCATGTCACTCTTACCCTGTCTATAACCTCCCGCACTTTCCTTCCCATTACATGCCATCCCAATGTTGTCCCATGGGCTTTAGTGTTTCTTTCCCTCTCTCTCTTTTAATATATGAATCTGGTTTGGAAAGGCCAGCAACTATTTACACATTTCACCGCTTCTGGTATTTTTGCTGAAGGTAGGGGAAAGGGAAGAAAACTGGTGGGGTAGGACCAGTTTGATTCTTCATGGCTGCAGCATATTTCATAAGAGAAGACATGTTTTGTATGAAAAAGTGGCAGGTTCAATACTCATCTCTAAGTAAGACCAAATCTCCTTGACTGAAAATCTGTAGAGCTGCGTCCGGTCACTGTATGTGAAAGAAGACTTCTGCGTACAAGCTTCAATTTGAGAAGTGGTGTTTCCCTCATTACTCCTGTCGTTTACATTTTTCAGGTGTAAATCTTGGTTTATTTCATTCTTACACACAAGATCAAATAACTTCCCCAGGATTATGAGAGTGTTTGTGTTGTTGTTGCACTTCACGGTGTTTCTGTGCAAAATTCATTTGCATGAAAATGACGCTTTTGGACAGAAAACCTTGTCTTTTGAGCAAAGGGCAGCATTTTCTGTGCAAAAATTGTCATTTTTTTTGGCATACAACTCCAGCATTTCTGTGCAAAAAAAGTGTCTTTCGCACATTTATTTTTTTTAAAAAAAGTTCCCATATAAAAAACTTACAGCTGCTGACTTTTTGTCTAATATCACATCTCTATACATTGAGAGACCCTTTCTCACCAAATAATTTCTAGTTTCAATGGACTTCTAGAACACTGGATTTTCTAAGGCCAGCTCCATGACAGTATCTCCAAAAATGCTGTTTCTGTTTCCTTAAATGTTCAGCATTGTTTTTTATTCAGTAATTTCTTTTGTTCAGTGAGACAGAATTCAAAATAAAAAATAGAAGTCAGAACTGTCTTATTTTCCCTTTTACTGCAAAGCATAAGACTGCTGATTCCCCCCCACTCAGCTTTTTGTAAAAGACTTCTGTTTTGTTAAATAAACAAACAGTGGGATTGTGTTTGTGTCTGTGGAGGGGTGGGTGGTATGTATGTGTATTGCTTTATCACAGCTTCCAGCCAGGGCACTAAGGTGTAGAATTAACATTTTAAAGGTGAATCATTTTTGCTGGAAGAAAAATGTTTCTTTTGAAAATAGGCTATGCATAAACAATCACATATTTTACTTGGCTGAAATACTGTTTGGGCACTGTTGGCATATATACTCTTCATTATAATTTATCATCAAGCAGCCATGGAACTATAAGACATAGAAAAATGCACTGTGGAGCTCTTTGCTTAAGGGGCTGGGATACTAATTTAAATTGCTACTATTTATTTATTTATAGTACATATATGCCACCTTTTGAAGCCTTCCCAAGGCAGCTTGTAACAGAAAATTAGTTTCATAATTAGCTTTCTTGTTTATATATGGTGAAAATTTATTGGGTATTCCATTAATTTGAAGTGCATAATCTTAAGAATAATTCAAATTATAGCTTAATAATTAATGTAAATCATTAATTAAATAATAATAACTTACAGCCATTCAGTTGCTACCTAAAATAATGACTGTTGTATGTATCAAGGATAGAATCTGATCTGTCTTTTAACCGGACCTGTCAAGCTTTGAAAAAATAGGGAATTATAAGCTCACTTCTTTGGCTTTACTCCAATGAAAGGAGCTATTTGTTCTTAGCCTTGGCCGATCCATTCCCAACATTGTCTCTTTTAATTCTTTATCTCATTATGTGACTGATTATGTGATCTTACCCAAGATCCCATCCTCTTTGATCAACAAACATGAATTTAATTCACCAACTGTTGTTCAGAAAAGTTATAACAGTGGAGTTATAGTAAATGTTTACTCTTCCAGGCTGATGAGGATTTATGTCTATATTTAAAAAAATGTAATCTGGATTATGTGTGAAGTACATGTATGAAATACTAATCTCAATTGGATATTCTCCACATGTTGTGGACTGCATGTCCCAGCAATTCCTGTCCACGTGGCCAACGGTAAGAAAAGTAGTCACAAACATCCAGACAGCACTCACTTGGGAAGAGTTGAACTATGTCACTTTATGTTTAAAGGGATTTGAATAGATGCATAAACAAAATAATTTTTTCTTTTAATTTCCTTCTCTCTTTAGGTTTTCCAAATGAGCCAGCTGCAATCATTGCACTCACCACAATCAAGGAATGGTTAAGCAAGAATTATCATGAGGTATGACTATGCTGTGGATTTTTCTTTTATAAAATGTCACTGGAATATATGCAGAATATATGCAGATCATAGCAGAATGCCCTTTTTTGTTTTTACAAACTATACTGTGGTTTGTAAACTGTTTCTAGGAGTGTTGAAGGGTTCATGGTGTCCTCTAACGCTTTTTTCTCACCATATGTTTTTTATCATTTATGTAAACTGTGGGACTTGTTAGTTTTGAACTTCATTCTGGGTTAACGGGAAGGAGGAAGTCAGACCAATGGCATGCTGAACTGGTCTCACATACTGGAATCTATGTTGGTAAAGGGAATACAGAATTAACAGGTGATCGAAGTTAATAGGTGACTGTTCATTTGTGTAAAGGCAGATGACTTAGTTATTTTACTTACCATGATGTTTTGCCCCCAAAGGCACTGAAAGCAGGATAGAATGGTTTAAAATAGCAACACATTTATTCTGTGTGTGGGGGGGTGCATTTTAAACGTCCATTAACAGAATTATAGAAGTAGATATTCTACTTTGATGGAAAGGGCTCTGAAATATTTGATCTATTTACTGTATGTCGCAATACTTTGGCCATTGTAATTACCATCTATGACTATTTTCTTCTTGGTCAGGAAGTAGGAAACAAAACTTTTTGGTTGGTTATTTATTTATTTATTTATTTATTGCTGCAAAATACTTAGATGTAACATTGGAAGTATCCTTTTTTCTTTCATTGACATGGACAAATGTAAGGAAGGAAGATGAAAGAATAACTGAAATAAGTTTGATTTCCAAGTGATGGCTATGATGATAACAGCATTGTTTTGAAACTATTTTAACTAAGGTCTTTTCTACACTTCACAGTTATAATACTTTGATACCACTGTAAATGCTATGGCTCTGTCCTGTGGAATCCTGGGATTTGTAGTTTTGTGGTTTATTTAGAATTCCCTTCCAGAGGGTTCTAATGCCTTGTCAAACTACAAACCCTAGGAATTCACGGAATCCAACTATGGTATCAAAGTTGATGTAAGGATGGTAGGAAAGAGACCTAAGGGTTTTAGTATTGTAACTAGTTTAACTATTTTCAGTGGCTGGTACTTACTGTGGTTTTACTGGTACTTGCTTTTTAATTATGTTGTATATCTCCTTGGATTCTGGTTCTGCAAAAAAGGTGGGGCACAAACCACGTAAGTAGACTTGATGACTGAAAAATATGATTGCCAGCAGGCTTGAACACTGATTAAATGATTTAGGGTTTTTAGTTCTATATGTTTGAACTAAAAGAGTTACTCAGTGGAGTTTAAGCATATAGTGGTTTGTATAATATCACACGTTTTCACTTTCAACTGTGGATTAGGTCAGTTTGCATTGTTTTATTATGTGATGCCATTCTTTTTATGACAGTCCGTCTATTGTTATTGGCCCTGTTTTGTAGTGGTTGTCATCATTATAGACAGCTATAATGTAACTTCAGTTTGTGTTTTGACACAATATTATTGGATTTTTGGATAAAACAGATATATGTGAAGCATCGAGGGGGGAGCCTATCTGCATATGGATGTTCTCTGCTCATATATGGGCTAGTTTAGGTGTTGCACTAGATGCTGCCTCTTGAGCAGCATTAAAGCGGATTCATAGCTGTTGCTCTGCATCAACAAGAACTTCTGCAGCCTCTTGCAGGATGGGAATCCCCATGGAATTTACAGCATAAGGACTTGCACAAGTACTTCCAAAGTAGCGCTTGGGGCTTTTGCACTGTTGCTCCTACAGTTCTTCTCTGAACTCAGATAAATGAATTAAAACAGCAAACTGGGATTTTAGACAACAGGTACTCTGACTCCTCAGGTTGAACTTAGGGGACTAATTGTTTCTCTTGAAGAGTCCAGGGAAGTTAATCAGAATTCCCCAAGTATAAACAGTGTCTTCTTTAGACACCAAAATACTGCTTTTGAAGTGCGTCAAGGTTTCAGAACTAGTGCTTTTACTTGGAAGTATATTTGATTGATCAACAGGTCTCTTCATTTGACAGGTCTCTTCATTCAAGTAAATGTACTGAGCATTTAGTATAAAATGAACAATATAAATCACATTACAAATTTTGCAAGGCTGTTACACAGCTTTTAAAAAATTGTGATATAACATAAAGGTTACTGCATGTGAAATGCAGCCTGTGGCATGATGAATTTGATTCAGAAGGTAGAGAACCACAGGATTGCCAACTAAAATCTAGTTCTACCAGGCCCCCAGAAGAAAACTCTGGAATAAATAATGATATGTATTTAGTTGTTCTTTATGAATTACCCTGGTCTGGCCTTGAAATACATCTCTTAGTGGAACCAGTTTCTGGTCATGTTTTATACCGAAGTGTGCTGACTTGCAGCTAGAGGATAAATCAAGTTTGGAAGTTGGTGAATGACCATATACTGTCAGCGTAGAAATCCTTTTCATTGAGTTCACAGGAATGGCAATCGTCAGCAGTACTGGACAAATTCACTGCAGCCTTCTTGGTTATCTCTTTAGTAAACTACATTTTCACATTTTACAAAGTTCTCTAAAGGTTTAATAGAATTCTTCAGGTTAGAGAATATCACTGTGTCCCATCCCTAAACAAAATTATCCCTTAGGAAGGAGTGTTTTCTTTTAAAGGCAGATTTAGCCCCTTAAATGGATAAAATGCAATTTTGATCAGTAAAGGTAAAGTTGTTTCTTCTTGTTCAGTTATTATAAAATTACTAAGGAAGGTGCATTGGCATTCAGGTTCGCTTTTCTTTTCTTGGCAAAGGTCTTTGAAATTCACTGTGCTTATTACTTCCTTTTGAAAGCTGTCTTCTGCAAGAATTCCTCCTGTCAGTGGCTTGATCTTCACAGTGATGGCAAAAGCTGAATGAAATTAACAGGTTTGGCTAAAACCACAGCTTTTCCAGCTCATCACAAGGAACGTTTCAGTTTTTATTGTGCAGTCACCCAAGTGAAATTTTATTGAGTTTACCCTGCTTCTTGGCTGGTACAATCATCCTCTGCTGCTCTTATTTTCTAAGCTACTTTCACTTCTATTGAATGCCTATTTAGTGCCAGTGGTATCCTGAGAGCTGCACAGAACATTCAGTCCAGAGCATCATCTCAGCCCCAGGGGCATGCCTATTTAGTTCTTACCTCATCCCCAGTGATAAAGCAATTTAGTCATGATTATCCAGTGTGCAAAAAAGAGGGAGACACTTGTTTCTGTTGCAGATGAGTAGGAACAGTATAGTAGCAGTTGTTGTTTTGAGAGAAAAGACCGTAATCATTCTTCCTGATATAACTAAACTTTCAGAAAATATAACTGGCGACATTTAGGAAGGGATTTCTATCACATCATAATATACAGTAAAATATTGCTTGTGATCAGAGCTTGGAAAAATTAAACAGCAACTCACCAAACAACTGACTATTCTTATCAGTCTCAATGAGTTAATCCAGGTAAGTATGTGCGAGATTGGGCGTACAGTTTAGCGTGGTGTTCTGAGAGTTGTCAAATGAAAGAATAATTTCCCAGCTCCGATCATGACTGCTGATGGGCAGTTGTTTCAGTTCAGTTGTTTGCAGTGAGATGGCTGAATCCCACAATAAGTAGTCCATTTTGAAGGGTTCTGGGACAGCCACCCTCTGGCTAATCCAAAGTGTCAAAAAGTGGAGAATGTTCATATTTTTAGTCTGAAAAGCAAAATGTATATTTTTTTCATGGTATAGAGGAGCAATTAAAAATTTTGTCATATGTTCTGTTCATTATTGGCTTTTCATATTCTTGACTGGTTTCAGAAATTTAAAAACTATTTAAAAAGAAATAACTTTTAAGGTTAGATTTTAAACATCTCATAAAACTTAAAAAAATTACCATTCATTCATGAATTCCTCAGTACTTTGGGATCTCCTTGTTATTCTTAACAATGAGAGCTAGAAATCTTTATAAAATGAAGGTGGTTATTTTGTACATTTATTGCAGTGCTTATGGTTTTGTGTTTAGTGAATGCATATGGACAGGCATGCCCCTGTTGTCAAACTGAAACAACAACATATTTTATTCATGTTTCATCTATCAGCAGGGAACCTCATCTTCACTGCTTGCATTCTCTTGTTTTAGCAAAATTGATTAAACATTTTCAGGCATAAGAAGCATGAGAGATGAGTGTTCAGTTTGATATGCCCTTCCGTTTGGGCTATATGTTTACATTATTAAAAATAACTCTTTGAATATGTTTTTTTCCCCCTGAGGACTTATACAGACCCTTCATAATGGCAGTGGTGTCAGTAAAAAACTGGTTTTCTATTTTAGTCATTTTTGCATGAAAGGATCACTAGATTAGCAGCACCATAGTGCCTTTTTAGAACAACACTCTCTTGGTAGTTCAAAATTAGCTGCTTTCTATTTCTATATTCTAATTAAGGTAGTAATCATAGGCTGCTGATTGAAATGAAAATCAGCCATCATCCTGCTGTCATTAATGTTAATAGATGGGGGGAATACTTTTCAGCTTTACACAAAAATAAAATGATTCACACTCATTATGCCACTCCTCTCGGGTTGCCTTCAAAAAGAATCCATGTTCTCCCCAATGGCTAAACCTAAATATCATCTCACCATACAAATCGCTTTCACAAATGATAAAGAAGCTATCAAGGGAATGGATTTGCCTTATGACATCTTCATAGTAAGCCTGCCTTCATTCACTAATCTTTTTTCTGCTTCTTTAATTATAACATATCTATTTAAAGAAGTAAGGACTCAAGGTGCTCCCTCAGGAGGAAGTATGCATTTAACTATCAGCTCATGTCCATCAAGACGCTATGAGCCCTGCTTGTAGGACAGTTAGGTATATAATTGCTGAATTATCTTGGTAGGAAAAGAACCCAAAGGATTTCCCCTGCCTAGTCTTACCCATCCCTTAGCTATGTCAGAGTCTTGAGAGGAAGTCCTCGCAGCATCAGGCTGCTCTCCCTAGACCAGTGGTGAAAGTAGAGCTCCTTGACTTCCAAAATAGCTTGGGATTTATCTAACTATGTATCTATTTCGTTTATGTCTTGTTGGGGGGTATAGTTGAGTATTGAACAATACCGTAATGCTGGATTCAGATTGTTGGTTGATATTATCTTATGGAGTGTATGGCAACGTATACATATGGACCTATTGTATATTGATTTTTATCTATTGTGCTGATTTGTTATGATCGTTGAACTTAATAAACATATTTTAAAAAATAGCTTGGGATTAACTGGGTCTCACAGACTTATCCCTCAGTCTAGGATTGCAACAACAGTAATCAGATGGGGTAGCTGCTTATTTCCCTGGGAACTACATCCTTGGAAGATTTTATAAAGGCGTCATTGGCATTGGTTAATGGCGAGATCAAGTCTAAGGCCATTTCCATACCGGGCTTCTGAAATGGTGCAGAGCGACCTCTCACGGAGGTCTTCTACACCCTAGAGTGGACTGGCGTGGACTACTTTTTGTAGTTCCACACCAGAATCCACTCAGGAGCGGCCGGAATTAGCCGCACTGCGTGTTTTTTAAAAACCTCTTTTTCGAGGTTTTTAAAAAGCACGGAGCGTGCAGCCCCGCACCGCTCCGTCGCCCAGCTCCGAAGTGGATTTGCAGGCACGCGCAAGTGTGTGCCTGCAGAGCTGCCGGGGGCGGGCTTCCAGCTGGCGAGCTTCTCCGGTTGGTGGAGAGCCTCCACCAACCGGAAGCCGCCATTTGGGACGCCGGAGGACTGCGGAGCAGCTAGCTTGCGCTGCTCCACGTGGCGACGGACTTACCCGGCTTAAGGTAAGCTCCGTTTTTGGACGTTTTCGCCCGTTTCCCCCCTCACATGTGGAAAGGGCCCTCGAAATGCCTCAGTGCTGGAGAACCTCTATGCCATTTCTGTTGTAATGAGTGTCTCAGTTCTTTGAGCTCTCTACTGTACCTGGCAATTTGGTGATCTGCCACCTGGCTGGTATACCACCATAACCTGCGAGGATTGTCTTTGATTTGTATGTATTGGACCTTAGACCTAAGTACATAGCAGTTACCATCCTTGCTTCAAAGTGAGGTGAAAATGGGCTTTAGGACACTATTTCCAAACTTATCATACTAGTAAGAGTTTTTCATGATGCTGGGCCCTAGGTCCTGGCTGCAGTCTTTAAACTCAACAATTTGAAAGCCAAACTCATTCACTTCTAAGTCAGAATATCTGTTAGGCAATAGTAAATTCTCCTCTAAAACACTGAAGAATTAACACATGGATACCGTTGCGTGGTATCCCATAACCCTCTTGCCTTTTGCTCCCAAGGGAGAATTTGTAAAGAGGACTAAGCTAGTCAATTCTATTTTTGTAAAGCTCTGTGCATGATTCATGTGATGTTATAAATAATGATTTAATTTTCTGTATGCTAATTAGCGCCACTAAAACAAAGCTCACCTCTGTGTGGTTTCTTGGATGTTTACTTTTTAAAAAACGTATCAACATCTTCCATGTTAATGGTTTATTTTGCACAGCTGAGCAAGAAACTGACAGATAAAATGACAGATAAAAAATAAATGACAGATAAAAATAAAAGATCTTTTTGAAAGCAGAATACTGTTAAACTTTCTAAAGTTTCTAAAGGACTTTCTCAAAAGTGTCAATGGCCCAGGTAGCAATTTGTAGCAAAGCGTTTTTCAAGATAATTCAGCATTAAAGAAAATATTAAGGCAATTTTTTTTTAGAACAGGGTGTGTGGGTATTTATGCTAGCTTGTTTACATCTTACAGTGCACATTTTATTCCAGTAGTCTAAATTTTAATTTGATTGACATGATGTAATATATGGAAAATCAGTATTCCATGGTAACTCCACTTCCCTAATTTGTGGAAGCTGGTTGCCATAGATGCTATTCTGTTTCAAAGCATTATTGCTAATATCCTTGTAATTTGTTTACATGGGTGCTCATGGAAAGAGTCATTTATTAAAAGTTTTATCTCATCTTTGTTCCTTGAAGCTTTGAATGAAACAACCATTCTTGTGTTTCTGATTTGTTAGGTTGCTTCAGGCCTATAGCCAGAATTTTCCAAAGATGTGCCAGACTGCTTTCATTTTTTTGTGAGATCACTAACAATATTTATTTTATTTTACCTGTGAATACAGGCCTAAATACAAATGTGACTTCTAACTACAGTAGTAAGCCCATGGAATCAGTGAAATGTACATAAGTGATGACCTGTCAAGTTCATACTGACTCACTGGGTCTTTCTGAGCTCAGTGTGGTGCGGGATTCAGGCCCAAGTCTGGAAAATATAAAATAAAATAACATGCATTTTATATATAAATATAAAATGCAATAATAATTAAATAAATATAAAATAATAATTTTAGTGTCAATCTCTATTTTATTAGTACTTGAATGAACAAATGTACTCACATTTGTTATTATTTAAATAAAACAGAGGTGGTGCGGGATAGGATTTGAACACTGTACTATGACTCTGGAGACCAGGGTTTGAATCCCATTTCAGCCATGGAAACCCGCTGGCTGACCTTGGACAACTCGCACTCTCTCAGCCGTAGAGGAAAGCAAAAGCAACTCCTCTCGAACAAATTATGCCAAGAAGACCCTATCATAGGTTCAGTTTAGGGTTGCCATAAGTCAGAAATGACTTGAATGCACACAACAACAAAATCTTATTCATAAGGATTATGAATAAGAAATAAGTGTATAAGGCAGAGCTTTCCAAACTTTTCATGTTGGTGACACAGTTGATTAGACATGCATCATTTTGCGACACAGTAATTCAGTTTTACTAGCAAACCAGAAGTTAAATTAACCCCTTATAAGAGATACAGACACATATGTAACTTGTGATAACAAAATGTATGGGGACACAACATATCTCATGAAAATCTTTCATATATTTTTTAAAAATATATGATTTATAAATAACAACATACATTTCCAAGATTGCAGGTGACACACTAATGTGTTGTGGCACACCGTTTGGAAAGCCCTGATATAAGGAATAAGTCTTTCTGCCACTGGGAGGAGCTCATTCTATCCTACATCTGGGTTCTTGTGAGACAGCAGCATAGTCCTTACTCTAATGTAAGTCCCATACATTCACATAATTGTATAGAATTGCAGCCTTGTTACTTTTATAGCTATACTTGCGATAGTAATAAAAGATTTCTTGGAACTTGCTTAGCACCAATAGAAGCTTTTTAAAAACAAGATTAATTTCTGCAGGGCGGGAAGGAGTGGAGGCCTGAGGCTGTGTGTAGGACAGGAAGTTCTCCATTGTGGTTTAAACAAAGGAATGTTGGAGGGAGGGAGGCCTTTTTAACTCTTTTCCCTCTACCCATTATTTTTGGCTTCAGACTGCTTCCCAACTGCTTTTTTCTTAATACGTGTACCAGCAAATGGAAAATCACTTTAGGGCATGGGTAAAATGAAGTGGGAAATGGTCAAGCAGCCCCTTCTTTACCCACTATTCCACTGATTGGATTCACAGTTTCCTGGGGCTGTATTTGTGCCCTGCCTCCGCCCCCCCCCAAAAAAAAGTCACAGGAAAGATATACACAGCTGTATATCACTTTTGGTTTATACAGCTTATATAGAAAATAGTTACAGATTCTTTTGTTCAGATTGCTTTCCATCATGAGAAGAACTTATCCCTGCCAAATCTCAGCATTGTAAAACTCAGTTTGAAATGTATGATTTTGACATTTAATAGGTCAGGTGATAGTGGTCAAATATTTCATAGATTTCATATTAGAATATATTTTGGAGAAGGTTAAAGGTCTCTGTCCACTTGAAAAAAATGATGTTATAAATGTTGTAAATCAGAATTGTTAGGAATAGGGCCAGAAGGGAAATGCTAGAGATGAACTAAACATAGAACAATGAAGGGAACATTGTGTAAAAATGATCTGTTGGCTATTTATTATCACAAACTATTTATTGGATCAGTTCTGTAAAACTGTAAAGTGGAATGGTGGGCAGTATCATAGATCTATGCGAGGCACATGTCTGGCTGAGTGAGAGGCAAACTCAGTTCATATTTCCAAGAATTCATCATTTCTTATGAGTTTCCTGCCATGTACACCTGCCTGAGGGAATCAGAGTTGGACTGTGGGCTACAGTCTGTGGTGAGTCAGGAGTCATAGGACTAGCTGGTTGTAATGGTTAAAATGGAGATTCATCTTACTATATCACTGTAGATTGGGATTAAATCCCCCCGCCACAAAAAAAATGTTAGGAAAGCCAACAATGAAATGATGGAACACTTTATATCTAGTGGTAACAAGTGACACTGTTATTTTTTCAGTGCAGTTTTGTAAGGATATACAGTTGGCCCTCCACATTCACTAGGGTAAGGGTACAGAACCCTCACAAAAGTGGAAAAACCCCCAATATGTGTGTGTCTGTGTCTGTGGGAAGGGGGCCAAGGCATGGTGGGGAGAACAGGCACCCGTGGTCCAAACAAGGCCAGGGAAAGAAGAGGGAGGGAGGATTTGGCATGGTGGCCCTATAATTCCTCTTTTGCCCATCTCTTTCCTTGGGTGTGGGGGGCATTGGGAGAAGTTTTGAGATGTGACCCATCCTTTCTTAGCTAGGCAGGCAGTGGCTGGTGTTGGAGAAGGAAGACAATAGAGGGCTTTTTAAAGGGCTGCATGGCCTCACTGGAGCTGTCGAGAGGGAAGGTTCCCCTGGAAAAGAAGCACCTGAGATATGCGCGTCGGAGAAACTGACAAATAATCAAATTCATGAAAGTGAAACCCACAAATGTTGAAGGTCAACTTCATACATAGAAGCTTCATTATTTGAGTAGTCACATTTGAAATCACCTCCCTGTTGTAATGGACGAGTGTGTGCATGTGTGTCTTGTTTGGGAGTGAAAACTTTCATAGTGAAAACATCTGTCTAACTGCTGAGAGGTAATGGAAAACAAGAGAACTGAATGCAAGTGAAATTTGTCAGTATCCTTCTGGCAGCTTGATTCCAGAAGAAACATTGGCAAACAGAACGTAGGTTGCTACTGAGATTTATTTTTGCATCAAATAACAGGAGAAAGTGAATCTGTATATGTACAAATTGCTTTTCTCTTATTCCCCAGCTGGCTATCACACTTAACAAAACTGAAAGGGCAGTGGGGTCTTAAATCAGAGGAGGGTGAAGTCTCCAATTTGGCATACTTCTGCTCTCTTTTTAAAAGTAATAATAAAATAGGAGCCACTAACTGTTGCTATTTAGCATGATAGGCATTTGCAGAACAGAGATGTAGCACTGTTTCTGTTCATTCAATAGGGTTATAGGAGGAGGAGCACTAGTCTAGTGTTATCAGTTGTAAGAATGCACAAGCAGTGTGCAGGGGAGATGTGTGAGCAAATCTCCATCCCCATATTGCTGGGAAAGATGTGAAAAGAAGCTGGAAATATATTCAGTTGATCACAGTTGATAGAATGCCATGCAGTTGGAAACCCGGACGAGGCAATGGGTTTGATTTTGTGGCCTTCTAATTAGTTTGCTTGTTAATTTATAGCATTTATGTATCAGTTCTTGGTCCATCAGAGCTTTCAAAGGAACTTACAATGAATAGAAACATGTTAAAAGTAAATACACAAAGAAAAACTATTAAAAATAAACTCTAAAACACCTTTGTATCTTAAAATAATTTGTAAACCACAGACCGTGAAAACAGTTAGAGAAGTCATTCCTGGAGGCTGTGCAAAATAGCAGTTCTTAACAGCCTGTTGGAAGCTCAGAAGGGATGAAGCCAGCCTGTCTTCCTCAGGATGTGTTCCGTAGTCGGAATGCCTCTATAGAGAAAGCCCTGTCACATGTACCTGCCAAACTGGGTTTGTGAGGGCAGTGGAGCAGCAACAGGTTTTCATACTTCTCCAAAAATATGGAAGAGAAGGAGTTAAGAGGTGGGACTTCCACATGCTTTCAATAAATAATGCCTGAATAGAGCTTATGATATGCAGTAATAAGGATACTGAATTTTCAGGTGACCGGATAGAGATAAATGCTGAAGTACGAGGCTCTGGTAGTCAAGGAAAAGCCACAGAAACTTGGAGCCAATGTTTTTATGTTGGTCAATATGTGGAAATATCCTAAGCTTAAGGGAAAATATGTTGTTGTTAATGAGTGAAGTGACACATGACATGCAATTTGTGAAATGGCAGCTGTGCATAAATTTGTATGAAACTACCGGATTTTACTGCTTGGCCGACCCAAATGTTTTTATCATTAATATGAGTCAGATTTGATATGCATGTATAAAATAGAGGCCACCTCATTTTATTTGATAGGAAAATATCTGACAAGTGCAAGAATTAGTAAAAGTGGGTCACTTTTCTATTCTAGTTATTCTTCTGGCATGTTGCCGCACAACAGGGTTTTCCATTAATAATGAAGACGTTTTGGAGACATAATATTAACAGACAGTTGGCTTTATTTAATTGGCATGCCATTGTATCCCCATAAATTCTGTCAGGAACCACTATGTAAGCCTTCGAAGGCTTGTGAAAGAAAAAGCAGCATGGCCCTTAAAGAAAGAAGTTATTTTAAGCTAAAGGTTTTAAGATTTCAGGTTTCCTGCATCTGGCTGAGAATTAACTAAAATGCTTTGAGTTCCTTGCTTTCAAGAATGCTAATGTAATGAGCCTATTAGGTTGTCTCTGTGGGAATGAAGTATAAGCTCTGGCAGGACTGGGCCAAGGTACTGAGCATTTCAAATGATATGAATTTGAATGACTTAATGACACATCCTTTTATTTATGGATTTCATCCAGTGCTCCACTGTATGACTCACAGTAATGACACTGACAATTAGTGTAAGAGAGAAACTCTATGTGTTAGTGAGGCACGCCTGGTAATTGCTGGATTTTTTCTCCTGCCCCTAACACCCCCCCCAACCTAGTTCCTAAAAATGAATACCTCTCTTTGCTATTGTAATGAAAGCTATAAAAAAGAATGGCATTTTAAGAATATGGCTGATGAGAAAAATGTGGGTTTGAGCACACAAAGGTACTCATTAAGCATAGGGATTTTTTCCCCAAATAATTATTTGAGACCAGTAAAGATGTTACCTACTAGAAGTTTGCACTGAAGGAAATCAGACATCTATTTCGAAAGGTTTCATGGCATGGCCTTGAAGGTACAAGCTTGCCTTTGGTGATTTCATGGTGCCATTTGCCATGACATCAGACGAAAAGGTTACTTTAGGAGACACTGATGAGTAGAAGAGTAATGGTGAATGAATCTTGGATAGTGGGAGTATTTTAATGAGTAATTACAATAGATGGAGGGAGGGATGATATATGGAGATTTCTGGGAAGAACTGTACTTTAGTCAATATATAGTCCCATTTTCAGTGGGTGAAGACTGGCACAGTAACATTTACTGTAAGTCGGGAAAAAGACAGCCTACATTCTGCAGCCGTGTGTTCTTAGTAGGGCTAATGGAAGATTTTGTTTGGTCTGCCTTTCAAAGCCTGGTCTCCTGGACTAACATGTGTTTCAGAACACAGTTATCTGTCTTACTTCTCTGGACTTTGTGTTGCAATTTCCAGTGCGAAATATTACTAAAATCTTTATGAAAAGCCATATTTCAGGACAAATCACATCTAGAAATGCATATGATGTGAGAAAACAGGATCATAAACAAGAATTTCTGTGGAGACTGAGGCAAATAAACCATAGATTATTTGTAGCAAAAGCATGGGACAGGAATATAAAAATGCTCACAAAACAAGCATAGACTAAAACTAGACAGGACTATTCGTCCCTTGTTCTGACATACTTTTTTCCTCCTCAAGAGTTCCTTTTTCACTCCACATTCCACAGAGTCTGTGAAAATCTATCTTAACATCATTGACATCAAAAATCTCATTTTTTAAAATTCTTATTCTTTTTTAATTTTATTTTGTTCATATCCTGCTTTTCAACTGCCTCCCGTCAAGGTTGAATTCTGAGGGGAAATGTGTAATGAATTCCCAATGGATCAAAATTATTACAATTATGTAACTTTCACTATGGAAGTCCTTTTGCTCTATCTCTCCCCTAAAACAGGATTCATTCAACCTTTTCTGATTGTTCCTTATGTGTAAGGACAGAACATATAGTTAGTTATGTTTATAACAGCAGTTGGTTGGGGGCAAGATTTACAAATGGAAATTCGTACACTAAGTAATAATTTAGTAAAGAGTAACATTTCAAGATGAGTAATCATGCTTAATAAAATTGATTATTGTTATTATGGAAACAGGATGCCAAATGTAATCCTCTGTTAAAGAAGTTTTATAATATGGTTATTATTTTCAATGGCTTTCAGTTTCATGTTGACATTTTTTAGTGAACAAATTTTAGTGTTTGGCATTTTAATTTGTTGCTTGCTTAGATTTACTCTGTATTTTTCCTTTTGGAGACAAGGTCAAGAGTGTTTAGCAGAATTAGCAATTTATTGAAATAGCTGGATCTCTGCTGTTCTCAGGCATCTTAGAAATTTGGTGAAAGAACATTTTGCTTTTCTTCTACATATTTGAACCACTTTCTTCTAGGTATTTTAACAGAAGTTGTTTACCTTTGAAGATTGTTTATGTTGAGGACAACTAAATAGCTAAAAGTGCAATCCTGTTCATACCATTCGAGTTCAATGAGACTTATTCCCACATAACTTTGTATTAGATTTAAGAACAGAAACAAGTTGGCCTTAACAAATCTTGATGAATATAGTATTTTGCACTTCCCAAGACCTTTATCCCATCTTGAAATTTACTAATTTGCAAGGCTTACAGAACATTTCCAGCAAATGAAGTATGCCCAAAACAACATTCCAAAGTGCTGATTTCAGTGGTGAAGGAGCTAAATCAGGGTGGGAATTGTGTGGCTCACCAGATGGTGTTGAACATCACCTGCCCCAGCCTTCATCATCTTTAGTTATGTTGGCCAGTGTTACCAGGAGTTGTACTCCAACATCTGGAGAGGTGCAAAATCCACCCCTCCAGAAGTGAATCATTTTAAGCAGTCTCCTAGAGTACTTTGATCCTTGTGACACCTTTGGCCAGAACTGCAGGATGAACCGATAAGGTTCTGCTTTTTGTTTTTTTCTTTATGTCTGCCTTGTTTTCAGCAAGCCTTTTCTAGGGTGATCTCCCTCAGAAACTTCATTTATCCCTTTTTCTTGTTTCTTTTCTAAAACAAGTCAGAACAAGCCTATCCCACCAACCTTTGGGAAGATGATTTTATCATACCACTGTCTTTAGGATTTGTGCTCTTTGAGGGGAATATTTTAAATAGTTTTGAAATCTTGTTTATAGTTTAACAGTCTTGTTGCCCTCTTAAACACATGGGCTTTCCAGGCTTGTTGAAAGGCAATATAGGTCTGGCCTGATGTCCAAAAGACTGCGAAAATGAGACTTTATGTGTTGTACGTTTTCTGATTAGATTGTTTTTATACTGTTATCATAGAAGGTATTGAAAATTATCAGAGATATCAAGCATATTGACTTGGCTTTTTCTTTGTAAGATATTCCATCACTTACTTGCCCGCATTTTAATTATGTGGATACATGAATGAATGTCTGTTGATCGTTCCAGTGATGTATCGTTTCTCCCAGAGACTGCTGATGCGGAACATGGATACTGTGAGATTCAGTTAGCGACAGCAACTTGCTGGGTTAGTGGCATTCAGGAAAATATAACTCTTTTGGTCTCAAAGCAAAGGTGGTGATACTATTGTTTTAATAACAAAGTACTGAGTACCTTCAGAAGGACTAATGAGACGATATAGCAATGTTTGCATGAACAATTCATACACATTTTATATTTTCTTTGTAGTAATATGTGCTTTTTATCCTTTTGATGCTCAGATATTAATTTGCCCTTTATTATAATTTTATACTATTTTATGTAAAATTATATAACACAATTTCCAAATAAACCAAACCAAACCAAAGCTGGCTAAAAAGAAGTAGAAAGTTTATCAGTCACTAAGGATTCTTATACAATTGTTTTTGCCTTTTCTGTCATGAGAAAAGTATTGTGATGGTGATGATGGTTTTGATTATTGTAATTTAAGTCTAGACCCATGGTTTTCAAGTGGTGTCCAAGGGACCATGGGACATCTCAGAGCTTTATCAGGAATTCCTCAAAGAGAATGTTTATAAAAAGAAAAAAAAAACCTTCTGAGAAATAACACTTGCCCACCATCCCCAATTTCCCTAGCTGTACTCAGCCATAGGAAAGTATAAGATGTGTCTAAGGATTTGTACATGAGGTGAGAGGGGCACAACCACCACTCTGTATAAAGTGAACTAAGCCTTTTAAGTCAAAGAGTCCCATTTTGCAATGCAGCCAGTTGATGGTACTTGAGTAAGGAGCTTCTTCAGGAGACAAGTCTGTGTAAAGTGTACCCTTCAAAATAGAAAGCTTGGCAACTCTCACCTAGAAAGTTGGCTGTAACTGTTGGCACAGTGCATGAAATGCTGTGGTCTACATTCTGCATTGTCTTGAAGGATATTGCCTGCTTTACTATATAGGTATCACAGCTGAACATTTGATTTTTGGAACTAATTAATACATTGGTGATAAATAAATGTCATGCACAATAGATTATAGAGAACAAGAATGTCACACAATAGATTACTCTTTCTGGAGCCAGAATATATGGAAACAGCTGGAACACTAAAGAGTCATTGGGAAGACTGAGAAGCTTTAAAATTACACAGCAAAGGGTAGCTGAAAAGGAGTGAAATTGTATTTTGTGTTTTTTCCCCCACTCCTGTCAAAACATAACTGAAATAATAGTAATTATTAGTCAATCAAGCACAAAAGGGGGTTAAAACAGCCAACTGGGAAGTTTGAGTGACTGACTTGTAGCAGGCAGCAGTGAGCCTCCTACATGCCACAGTGTTACTGGCCTGTAGACTGTTCTGCCTTAGATCTTAGCTTTACCTGGTGTCTGTAGATGGGCTTCCAGATATTAAAAACCAGATGCTAGCCTCCCTCCTTTTTTTTTCCTTTCATTTAAACTTAAAAAAACAATTAATTTCACTCAATTTATTTTCACGGGGAGGGGAGCTGTAGATATCATCAGATTCCCAGAAAGCCCTGTGATCCCCCAAAAAGGTTAAGCACCTTAAAGAAATAAATGATCTTGAAGATCTAAGTCATCTTTAAAAGTAGGTTCAGAACTGAGCAGTCTGAAGCAGCTTGCTTTGAGCTAAAACATGTGAACAATATGTAAAACACTGGCTTAAATAATGGAAGTACATATCAGCCATTTTTCTTGCAGTGGCTGTCATTCTCAGGTAGAACTAGGACACTGTTGTTTGTTTGGGTCACAGATAGTGTTAACTTCTGTGTTTTTCCATTGGTGATCCTAAGCTTTGCAATTCACATTCAGACTGATGACTTGCCTACTTTCTTACAGTACCTGACTACTGTACAATGTCACTGCTTTCTTTTCTTTGTCTTCATTCTTTCATTCTCCCTGGAAGACTGCGAGAAACATATTTCTGTGTTTCAGACATTTATGTGAAGTTGCCAGTACAGTTTTCACTTGCAGAAACTCTATTTACAGGTTTTCATTGCAACCCTACCACATGCAAATAAAACCCTTTAGACTATCATCAGTTCATTTCACACAAGGAAAAAAATGGAAAAGAAAAGGAAAGAAAAATGGTGAAAGAAGAAAAGAAGGAAAAGAAAGTAAAGGAGGAGACCTGGCCAATTATATGGAAGAAAGCCAGATTAGGGAAAATGGCCCAAAATAACTACCTCTCTACCATCCTTTGAGTTTGAAACACTTTAAAGGCTGATTCAAAGGTTAGATCTGCCATGTGGAGACCACTGGGAATCATTCCATATTGGCAACAAAGCCACATAGGATTGATGAAGCAGTCTTATGTCCCAACTGTGCAGCCCTCCTGACAAGCCTGTTTGTTTGTTATGCTTACATAGCTATCCCATAAAGTTCTCTGGGCAGCTCACAAGATAAACATAACTTTTAAATGCAAAGCAAAAGCAATAAAGAGCATTCTACACTGAAACACTAAAGTAGAAGTCTTAGAACTGACAGACCTAGACAGTGAGATACAGTTAGTTAAAAGGCATGGGTGAAAAAAAAAGGTCTTTGACTGAGGCTGAAAGACCACGAAGATAGTTCCATATGAACTCCTCTAGGAAATGGGGAGGCTGGTGGCCCCAGGCAGCTGTTTTGAGGACCATGAAAGGGCAGAGGATTGATAGCTATTTGCATCATTATAACTCAGTGTTTGTTCCCAAGGAGGGAGTCTCCTGAAATTTTCTGCCTCAGGTTTTGACGTTACTTCACGAGTCTTGAGTGCTATGCACCTTGACCGTATAGGTTAGGAAGGGACAGCTGTGTTTTTCTGTTCTTGTATTTGGAAAATACAAATGAAACTCTCTGGTGTGTGCGGAGTTGATTGGGGCAAGTCTTTTGATCCAGTTGAATGTGTACAAGTAAGTTTTACATAAAAAGCCAGCATTTTTTATATCTATACAACAATGCAATGTGGTATGGGCATACCTCAGTTAATGAAGCCTCTGCCCGAGAATCAACTTTTTAGAAAAGCATTTCATGCTCACCTACCCCTCCCTCTTTTCATTCTCATTCTCTATTTTAGCTAGAAGTTTTTAACAACATTGCTATTGGGAGGATGGTGAAGGAATAATATAGAAAAACAGACGTTTGATGTCAAGTTGCAGCAGCATGTCAGCAGCAAACAATTCAGTAAATAAAGCTTGAGCTGGTAAATGGTAGGATTCTACTCCAGCTGATTCTGCTGTAACTGTGTGTGCCTGCCAAAAGGCAAAGTGAATAGCAACTGCCTCTAGAATCCATTACTGAGCATGGATGAGTTGCAAAAGAGAGACAGAAGAGAAGAGAAGAGCAGATAAGCCTGCCTCAGCAGCTACCCCAGCCTGTCAAAAAGAGCAGATCAAAAAGAGAGTGAAGTCTACTGAAAGAAAAAGTCATCCCTGGATCAATTTGGAAAAAACCTTCAGATGGTCTCCAGAATGGTTCAGATGTTTTTGTTTACTTATGCAACGCTTACTTGACCTGGTTGCTTCATTTCACATGTGCATCTTGCCATTTGTGAATAAAGTTTCTTGAAACACAATGAACTGATTCACTTCTCCTCCATTCTCTTCCCTTCCCTTCCCTTCTCTTCTCTTTCATTTTTGGGGCAGGAAAACTGATCCCTATTCTTTCCATGTTATTTCTACCACTGGTCCTAACTTTACTGCTAAAAAAGTAATGCCCAGGAATGCATCTGCTTCATTAGCTGAGGCATACTTGTCCAGAGAGTGCAAGAACTGGAGGCCGGGGAATGAAATACAAGTATGTGAACTGTGTGCAGATGAAAGGGACTAAGCAGACGCCTGCCCCTTGTCTGTGGCTGGTAGTGGGGGAGAAAAGTAGCAATTTCAGTGAGCACCTTGGAACTCTTTCGGTGAAAGGGAGGGCTCTGGAACTGCCTCTTTAGGTCCTGGGACCTGGGGGTGGGGAAGAAGGCTGTCTTTGGGGTTTTGGTCTCACTTTAAATCCTGTGACTTGGGAGGCATTCCTCAGGTCTGCCTTCTAGGAGATGGCTAGATGGGAGCAACCCAGCTATTGGATTGCCACTGGGGCTCAGTTGTTTTACCCAGGGAAAAGCTGAGGAGGAAGTCAGGGGTTGATACCTGCCTCAACTGGGCTCTAGATTGTTCCCCCTTCTTGCTCCTTTCCGGGTTCAATGCAATTAAATAGGTTTTAGGTTAAATAAAATGGCTCTTATTCAACCCAGTTATCTATGTCTGGTCTCATTATTCCATGGTTGGTCAGCGATAAATTGGCTCAGTCTTTAGTAATATGCTTGGAGGAGTGATTTTCTTGCAGTGGAGACCACTGCAGAGACACATCTTATTAGCTGCTTGTCATTTTGGGGAGGTGCTGAATTTAAAAACATATCAGCTGGTTTACTAGCAAGTCACGCTTCAGCTAAAAGCAGAAAGGCATTGCTGTGTTGTGAACAGCATGTTAAAAATAAGGTCATCTAGTTGCCTGTCTTACTTTGTTCTGTTTCCTGTCTACATGACTTAAATCAAATAAGTGTAGGTTTGAGGCTACATCTTTATTTAACCTTCAGAATGGCTCAGACTGCACCTCAAACCTGCAGGTGTAGGAATGTCTATGTGGTACAAGTTCTATGTAATCTTCTTTTGGTTGCCTGTATCTGTAGCCGGGATAAGGAAATCTCAAAGTATTAAGTCATGTAATCCTGCATGCAATGGTTGGAGATATTCTACAAGACTCACTGGTGATGGCTTTTTAAAAAGATTAGGCAAATTTGTGATGCACAGACCTATCAACATGAGTAACATCATGACAATAAATGCAATGTCTCTGTTTGAAGTATATCTCCTGTACACTTACACAACTCATTCTCCTAGTGATCATTTGAGATCCTTATATAGCCAAAATGACACCTGTTTATAAGAGCATTGCAAGGAATCCAGCATTTGCAGATGCACTAAGAAATCTATAGGGGAGGAAAAACCCTAACAAGTGTAACTCCAGTCAGCCCAATGAACAGTGAGTGTGGTGGATGATTGTTAGGGTAAAAAAGACACACACACACACACACACACACACACACAGAAGGAAAAGGTAGAGGGAAGATCAAGTGGATTCATGTAGACTGGAAGAGGTCACAGCTCTCTGTGTGTGTATATATGGTATGCTAAACAAGAATACCCCACATTCAACATTTTGTGTTTGTACCTCTGAACATGCCCTGAACATCAAATTGTAATTGGGAATCTGTTCACTTGATGTTGGACTTAGGCCCTTACTACATGACCTCACCATCCCAGCATGACGATGTGTTGCTACCGGTCCATGACGTGTGCCATCACATGACGTTGTTGCGGTCCCACCGCTGTCACATTGCCAGTCGTCACGTCATGCTGTATACCATTACTGGGGAAAAATCTGGTAATGGCCCCCCTTTCCCTCAGCAATCTCATCGGCACTATCAATTGCTTCCTTCTGCAGTACAACACAGGAAGAGGCCAGCTGTACTGCGGAAATAAGAAATATGTCCTGAATGCTACCCCTCCACTGGCAGCCTACCAGTGTGGTGGGGAGCATTCAGGTGTCGGTCCCATTTCAGCAATGGCACTGCCGGGTTGGAATCGGGATGTCATGCAGTTGGGGCATTGTGCAATAAGGGCCTTAGACTGCCAAAAGACAGATAAGTGCATGAGAACAGTGGGAAGAGGCAGCCTACTATTGTTTGTTAAAAAGTTTTAAAAGTCTGGTGTGACTTCATAACATTATAAGGAAATGTCACTCACTAATATAAACTTTTTCTGCTTCAAAACTTCTTCAAATTTAGATGTGTAGAATATTTTCTGTAATAGTAATATGCTAGGTTTGAAAGATCTTTACA
This sequence comes from Cyclura pinguis, assembly GCA_030412105.1. Taxonomy (NCBI): domain Eukaryota; kingdom Metazoa; phylum Chordata; class Lepidosauria; order Squamata; family Iguanidae; genus Cyclura; species Cyclura pinguis. The sequence goes on from CM059599.1 coordinate 172,936,691, forward strand.
ATATATTTTACTGCAGTAATTTTTTTTTTAAAATAAAAAATATGTCACTGTAGTGGAACACGTGGGATTAAAGATACCTTGGTGTTCATAGCACCTGAACACTGCCAGTGTCAATTGCCTATAGTTTTATTTTTAGCAGAGAAGTTGTGGTACATTCATCTCAGGAGGAAAGCTGCCTGCTGGCTTTTGTTTTGTGGAGAGAAAGTTTTACCTCCCTTTCTGAAACTTGGGCAATTTGGGATTTTGTGACATAGAGTTACAATAGGGGCAAGGAAACATTTCTACTCTGGAATCTAATCTAGTATGGTTGCAAACTGTTTTGGGGGCAAGCTCCTCAATTTACCACTAAGTATCTCTTTGCTATTTTAAATCTTGGTATATAGCAGCAGATTCTCTCCTAGTTAGAAACAGTAAGTAGTTCAAGTAGTTTACATTCCATCCTGGGAAGAAACAAACAGTAATTTGTTTCCAAGCAGGACTTTCTGAAAAGGGGAATAAAAACCTCTTCCATTATAGCAGATTGAATCTTAACAAACAGGAGGTAAAGAGATGGTGGTGCCAGTTGGTGTTGAAATCGCTAATTAAACCTGTATTTGGCAATGAGTTGAGCACAGTTTTGCCTGTGCCTTCCATCTAACAGGTTTTTTTCCCTCTCACTTGTCAGCATTTTGGTTTCCAAAAGGATTATGCCTTTGATGAACTAAGCCAGCAAACACACACTGCTGGATTTGCATAAGGCAAAGCAGCAGCGGACTGGCAGTTGTTGATAAAGATGTATCACCCTCCAGTTTTTCTCTCCCATCCATATGGAGGTGAAGTGGGAATGGGAAGGCCTTTTTATCTCTTCGACATGGATTGTCTTCTATGAACAATGAAAACACGGCTGGACTGGGCAATCACTTCCCTCTTCCTCTGTTTTTGAAAGCTTTTAAAAAGACTTGATTTATTTCCAGGGCTTCTGAGATTTGCTTTCTCTAAGAACATTTTAAGAAACAAGAAAGGAGTAGAGTACTACTAAAGCAATCACTTCAGTATTGCTTGCCCTATACCAACAGAGCAAGGTTAAAAAGGAGGAGGGGGGATAGCTTTCAGCCATTTATCATGGATATTAATGGTAGTGCTATCTTTTCCTTGCAGGATTGCAAGATTATGAAGAATGTAATGATCGTTTTAGCTTTTTGAAAATAGCCCTTTTTTTAATATGGGTTAGGTAACACTTGTCTGATCAGTTCATTCAAACTATGGAGTATCTCCCTGCCCTTCATCCTTGCAAGAGCTTTTCAAGTGACATAGATATCAAAACTAAGATCCTGTGTGTTTGAGGGGAGGAGGGATGTTTCATTAACACAATAGAGGTTCTCCTACAAATTTCCTTATGTTTTTTAGAATATGGAGTTTTGCCCTGATCAAGTGACACGTGTATGGAGCAGTCAGGCAAAAATCTATAATAGCAATCATCCGAGATAGGAAAGGAGATGGGTGTGTGGAAGATTACCTCCAAACAGCCAAGCAGCACTATCAGCCCCCTTTCTGAGCTGGGGCAAATAGGACCAGAGACTACACATCTGGCACCTCCTTCCTCATATACATTTCTACCATCTAGTTTGTTGAGTGTGGTTAAGTACATATTTTAAGTTGTCCACAGTCCTGAGCACACCCATCAGTTAAGGGACAAAATAAACTTTATATGTACACTGAGCAGATCCGTCTGATTTAAATAGGCTGCTGGAATTATGGATTGTTTATTGCAAAAACTATTTTGTGAGTTGAGAGCACTGCACATTTTATAACAGATGGAGTGATGGTGCACTTTTACTCTGGGCAAAATTAGACATGGCATTAAATGTGTGAATACAGTTACTGGGTCTGTTTTTCTTCTAAAAACAAAAATCAAAAAACAGGTTCATGGGGGTGGGAAATGACTGTGAATTAACTCTTCATCCTCCTCAGTCTCAGTGAAAGTCTTCCAAGGCTGCAGTTAGCCTGGAAAAAGAGGCTTCCTTCTGGACTGTAGAGGCTGTATGCGGCATTCATGTAACGGGCATATGTAGTTCAGTTCTGTGAATTAGGTTCCAGTGAATTCCATGGAACTTAGCTGTTTCAACACAACTAACACTGGGTGATAAGACTGGAAACTTCATATATGCTAGGGTTCTTGCCAGTCTACTCTAGGAAGTTTTTATTAAATCCTAATAAATTATTGGAAGTTTGTTCGTTTGTTTGCCTTTATTTAATCACAGGATTCAAAGTGGAACAGGATTCAAGGCGTGATTCTGTAAAACAGATTTTTAGATTTGTAGAACATAAACTTTTATGTCAATTAGGTATTGATGTCTCTGATCTTAGGAAGATAATTCTTATCAATTGTTTTCCAAACGGGAATATTTGCTGCAGCTCCTCTCTGAGCCCAGGAAAACAGAAGTAGAGGAAAAGCCAACATGGTATAGTGGTTTGAATGTTGGAGTATGATTCTGGAGAGCAGGGTTCAATTCCCTGCTCAGCCATGATTGCTCACTGGGTGACCTTGGGTGCATCACACGCTCTCAGCCCCAGAAAACCCCATGATAGGTTTGCTTTAGGGTTGCTAAATTTGAAAACAACTTGAAGGCACAGAACAACAACGCAGGTCAGAATGAGCCAGCATGGTGTAGTTGTTTGAACGTTGGACTGACTTTGGAAAGCAGGGGTTGAATCTCTGCTCAGCCATGGGAACCAACTGGGTGACCTCGGGCAAGTCACACTCTCTGATCCCCAGAGGAGAGCAAAGGGAAACCCCCTCTAAAGAAATCTTGCCAAGAAAACCCTGTATTAGTTTTGCCTTAGGGTAGTCGTAAGTTGGAAATGACCTGAAGGCACACAACAACAACAAGGTCAGACTATTTCATTTTCTTATCTATGATTCCTCAAATTTCATAAATCACATTGTGGCAGTTCTCAGAGAGAGAGGCATTTTAGTTTTTTTTTAAAATATGAAAAGAAAGGCCGAGCCTTCTGGCACCTTTTAGACCAGGGATGTCAAACTCAATTTCATCTTGGGCCGCATCAGCATTATGGCTGCCCTCAAAGGGCCAGTCGTATCTGTAAGACTATATAAATGTATCTACTCTTTTATCATATTAAATAATTGCCTCTGCATCCGATTATTACTGGTTTTTAAACCGTCTTCCCTCTGCATAAACTTTATTTGTCTTGGACATCTGGGGACTATTTCATCATAGTTTATGGTCCCTGTACCTCTGTAAAGTAACATAGAATTGGTCAGTATATCCAAAATGTGCCTCGTTCTGCCCCCAGGCTCGCCAGGCGAGGGGAGTGCCACTGCTGCAGCAAAGGTGCAAGGGCCACATGAAATGGCCTGGTGGGCCAGATTTGGCCCGCGGGCCTTGTGTTTGACACCTGTGTTTTAGACCAACGGTGGGCAGAGTGCAGCCTGAGCACTACGGGAAATTCTTGGGACCCCCAAGTGCATCCCCTGAAGCCTCTCAAAGCCCTGACCACCAATTTGAGTGGTTATATTTTGCCCAAAAACTGCCCCAAAGGCTCCTAAATCATCCATAAATGTAGTGGTTTCTGCTGTCATCTCCCCAGAACTCCCTAGCCCTTCCCAAACCCAGAGAAAACCAAAAAAACTCAGCCAAAAATTAGCCCAGATGGTGGTGTTACATCACTTACAGCACATCAAAACACTCCAGTGTAGTCCACTCAGTGGTTTCAAGGGGAAGGGAACAGACTCTGCCCTGTCTGTAGTTGCCCACTCCTATTTTAGACCAATCAGTTCATTTCAGTGTCAGCCGTTATGGAATCCAGTTAGTTCTTCAGACCCATGAAACCTAAGTGAACAGATAGATGTAGAAATGTGGGACAGGGAGAGGAGTTTATGCACTAGACATGCAAAACATTTGTACCTAATTAAGAAAGCAATTGAATTAATAAGATAAGATGGGTACCCAGGGACAGTAATGTCACCCACAACATCAGAGTCTCATTCACTTGTTTGTCTTCCAATGTCATATGTGCTATTCGTGCCCCCCTGCATTCTGTGTAGGGCAAACAGGACTGCTTGCATAGAGACTGCTCTATGCAAAATAATAAACAGACACAAATCTAATATTAGAAATTACTCCAGAACTAGTGCCAGGATATTCTGTCATTGATCTCAAGATGGCCATTGTAAAACAAAGGTATTTCAAGTGGAGGCTGGGAAGGGAGACACAGAGACAGCTCAGATGAGATACGTTCACAAATTCCAATCTATCTGCAAAGATTTCAGTAAAGCACACATATTAACATGCTGGTTTTCTTTACAGTTGTACGTACACAAAGAGTCTTCTCCAAGATAAAGTCTTTGCCTGTTTAATGGCAATATTTGGGTTGTTTTTCCTTTCCTGATTTTTCTAACAATGTAGTATATCTAGACAAAGATTTCTCTGTATCCCACATGAATTTGCAAAGATTTACAAAGATAAACAAAGATTTTTCTCTACGCCACATGTATTTAATGGTTCACTTATGCTTACACCTGTGACCCATCTTCAACCTTTTATCTGCTCCTTATGATCACCATTAAGACTGCCAGCATACTTCATTTCTGTTCCATTTGACTCCCACCTCCCACATATATACATCTATCTGTCTTTCTGCATGTCTACTTCTGAAAGCTTATGGTTAGATTGGCTAGACTAAGGAGTATCATAAAATGCTTTCCTTCTTCTTATAAATCACATTAACTGCTATACTATTTTGTCATTCTTACACAGTTTATAAATCTTCTTTTGAAATTTGTCTGTTTGTCATGGGATTTTGTAATCAAAATGATACATAGATCAAAACATATGTTATAGTCTAAAGTTCGCAAAACCCAGTGGACATAAAATGTGCATATTTTTAGAGGCACTTACAAACGAGCAACAGGCAGAAGCAAATGTTTGACGCTGTATTGGGTTTTGTACATCCTACCAACTTCATTTATATCATGACAATCATCATGACATCATAGGAAGTTTTTGTTGTGTGTAAACTAGGAACTACAGATCAGCTGCGTATCCTGTTTCATCTAAAGTGACTGTTGTCTGGATGGCCTCTTTTCTCCCTTTTTTTTTTTTCTGATGTGAAATTGCAATGGTTAAGACAGCAGAGGAGAAAGTAAGTGGATAATATTTAGAATGCAAAGGCATTGGTGACAAATGCTATGCTCTCCATAATATTGTGATTATCTACATAAGAAAGTGAGGTATATGCATTTTGTGAAATACTTCACTGAAAGCCAAATCTGCCTTTTCCAACTTAACACAGATAAACTTTGTCATGAATGACACCTTTTTACTTTTTCTAGAGGACAGAAGGGGGTGAGCAGTGGAAAAGTCAAATAGAGAAACAATGAAACCAGAGAACTGTCTCACATTCAATTGCAATTAGTAGACTGTGATCTGGAAGATTCATGAAGACCATTATTGGAATTGTGATTATGCAGATATTGCTCATACCACAATTCTGTTAGTGACCCCCTTAATTTCTATCATACCACTCAGTGGGAGCCATTCATATTTGCTAATGGGGTTTGATGTGGGGATGAAACATATCTCTCCCTCTCTTTTCAGTGCAATCCTGAGTGTCTTGGATGGCAGGATAGGTTTTTGTCCATATCTCAGCTGTTTGTCCAGCTAGGCCTGATCTACCATGAGACAAAATGGAGCAGCTATTTCAGATTTGAAATATTTTAAAAGAACACCAGATAGTTAGTTGTTTAGCTTGTTATTATTGTGGTTAGACGAAGGGAGGGGTATTTGTGGGGATTTTCTGTCTTGTGTTCCAAAATCACCTGGTTGGGTTTAGGTACTATGCGTCTTAACTGGACAGGATTTGGAGAGATCCATTTGATGCTCTGCCCCAGCCAAAAAAAATTTGTGGGCCAGTCCTGTTCCTCAGTTTCCATAGGTTTCAGTCTCTGTACTTTCTTCTTTACAAACCAGTCGATCCCATTGACATCACTGGAATAAACTGTATACAGCGAATTTTATACTTTTCTAATGACAAATGACACTAATAATGACAATAATGTTTTACTTATTTCCTCAACTGGATGCCTTGCATGGGCATTCACACTCTTTTGGTCTAAGAGATGGCAATGTTTCGCATCGCTAGGATTTACAGTGATCAATAAAGCCACAAATAGATGATCTAAAGCAATGTTTTGTGCAGACGATAAGTGTATGGATCTCATTCTCTATGATCGTATCAATTCCGTCTAGTTCTCATTGGAATGAAATCAGATCATCTCCAGTATGGAGCATGAAGTCTCTTTCAAGCAGCCATTTTTTTTGTGCCTAGTATGTCATTTGTCCCATTTTCTAACCTACTGTAGAAGGGCCATTGTTCTGCAGGCAGAAGAGATAGAACAATAGAAAATCAGTGGAAGCTACGCAAGGGCTACTTTTACTTTCCTGTCATTGTCCTCACTCTCTACCCCCTAAATCTCTGACAAATGTCACTGCAGACAATGGGACTCCGATTGGAACTGACATGTGGTAAATTGCCAGTGCAGGCAAACTCATGCTAGCGAGGGAATATAACATGGCAATCATCCTGCATGGTCAATTTTATTACTGGTGTGAACTCACTTTCCACAGTCAACAATGTTTACCCAGTCTTTTTACTTTAACATAATAGTTTAAATTTAGCTTGAACTAGACAGAATGTTCATAAACCTTACATACAGTTTTGATATTTGGACTGAATCATTTCTTGCGGCATTGGAAGTTCAATACAAAATCATAGACAAAATTCTGCTGGTTAGGTGCAACCTCTTTAAAAGGTTTATCACATGGGTAAGATCGAAAAATTCAGTTGTTTCATTGTCATCTATGGCAAATGACCCCTCTTCATGCTGTTCTCACTGAAGCAAGTTGGCAGTGGATATCTCATAGTGTTATCTGTCTGTGTTCCCCTTTGGCTGATTTGTTTTTGTTTCTAGTATTCTTACAAATGAAATTCCTTTCATTTTTTTCTTTAAGCTTCCAAAGTACTCATACTCATGCAGACTACCATAAAGTAAAAATCATTAGGGTCTCCATATTTACAGCAACGTAGGTGTATGTCTGTTTTTGACAAGCAGAATGTTATCTTTCTTTCATTCTTTTTTTAATTGTAGAGACTGGGTACTGGGGCCATCCAACCAAACAAGCCTTACTGTCTAGGGAAGGTATACATGATTTCACTGAAGCAGCAACTTTGGTGTTAGAAAATGCATGGCTTCTGGCAAAGATTCAAGCAGTGCATCAAAAGAATTATGTAGTACATCTATAGTTAGGCAAGTCAATATGCGTCTTCAAATTAGGGATGTAAACTGTGTTTCAAAGCCTGACATTTATTTAAAGAATGGATGCCCTGAGCATTTCGAAGGTTTCAAACTATAGAGTGAGTCTACCACAGGGCTTTCCATGGTGTGTTGTGACATAGGCCCTTTTCGCATGCCACTTTCCACATGAAATGATCACGAGAGTGCCGCGGGATCATGAGGATGTTTCTGCATGACTTTCTTGTGATTGCACAGCACTCCCGTAGCGATCCCGCGGCAATTGTGGATTATGTCATTTTCGGCTCTTCGCTGAAAATGACCTGAGATTGCGTGTTCCTCCTGCATCCCTCCTGCACTTACCTGGCATGCAGAACCTCAGGAAGCACGATGGCCATGCTTCCTCCCCCATCGCAGCCTGGGAAAGTACCCGGCTGCGCTGCAGAAGGAAGGGGCAGAGCTATTGCGCTTTCTTCGGTCCAGCACGGAGCTGGTGCAGAGGGCAACGCAGGGGCTGCAATTCCCTCCTGCAAGAGGCTTTTTGCACTATCCCCACGCAATGGCAGTGAGAAAAGGTAAGGTGCGAAAAGGGTCTCATTATTATGTTGCCTGTAGTTTGTTGGTGTGTTGCCTCCATGGCTGAGAAAGACCACCCGCCCACACTCAAGCCTGACCTGCTGCTGTCGCTCTCGCTGGGGCCTTTCCTGATGAGGGTGACGACAGCAGGCCAAGATCAGGGGGCTACCTTTCCCCACCCTAGATATGCCTCTGGGTACCTCTGGTTTGCTAGTAAAGCTGAATTACTGTGTCACGAAATGATGCATGTCGAAAAAGTGTGTCACCAACATGAAAAGTTTGGAAAGCTCTGCTCTACTATGAAGGAGTGAGCACTATGACACTTGAGTTTGATCTGCAGGTGCTGAAATGGAAGAGGCCTCTAGGAATCCTCCAATGAACGAGTTGTCATTTTTTTTTCACTGAAGCCTCTCCCCACATATGGAATTCCTGTTCCATGTGGGTGTTTGTCAGGGTCAAAAAGTGAAGCTGAGGATCAAGGAACCTCTCAGTAGGAACTTGTAAAGCAGTGAGTACAAGAGAGGACATGTAGTTATCAGTGGAAGCTAATGGCCCCAAAGTTAATGAAGGGATGAATCTACTCTTGGTTACAGTCTGAAATTTTAAGGACTTATTTGAGATGCTGGAATATTTTGGTGGTAGGGTTCTACTCCTTGAATAGCTTCTTTAAAGATCAGATTAAAACCTGGGAGAGATTCAGCGCCTCACTGCCACTGGAGTCACCAGTCTCCACTGGAGGTTCTTATTCTTTGGGGCAGATTTGGAATCTGGGGTAGATTTTGTTCCTGTCTTCTTAACATTGCTTCTGCTTCGTGATACCTGCTCTGTTCTCATCCGCCATAACAACCTATCCAGTAAGCAGGTTTATTAACACCCTGAGCCAGGCTGATTCTTTCACTCTGTGGTTAGTGGAGGGAAAGGCAAGAAGACAGTGCCCCTTGGGTTATTGGTACTGGCTGTAGGAGCGTCTTGAGCTTTGTCCCCAGCGGAGCTTTACTTCTTGCAGGCTCACCATGGAAGCATTGCCATGCTCCTACCCTTTGCCATGATCTCTGTTGTTGGCTCTCCCACGTGGTGGCAAATTTACTTTCTGCAGAAGAAGGAGGAGATGAGGGAGGGAGGTGCTCACTGTTGAAGCAGGGAATGGGATTGTAGGCCCCAGCATTGCTGGTAGAAAGCAACACAAAGTCACATTTCTTTTGGGGATATTGTTATTTTCAGAGGCCTGGTGTCCATGTCTCCACTGCCTCTTCTTTCTTTTTGGTAGAGAAGGGGGTTTGCAGCTACTGTGTTTTTTTGTGGGCAGCAGCAAGAGAAAAAGTAGCATTTCCTTCTCCCTTATTTTTTCTGACAATCAAAGGGGCAGGCAAGGAGATGTTGGTTTGAAGCCTAGAAATATACATATAAAGTATAACCGATAGAATGCAACCTATAGAGTATAAGATACAATGCAGAAAGTTATATGTATTAGAATGTGTGTGTGTGTGTGTGTTACTGACAAGAAAGAAGCAGGCTAATTCCAAGCAGAACAATGACTGAAATATGAACAAATCCCTGCGTTTCTATCAACATTGATATATGAACAAATTTGACTGCTAATAGGCCTCTTAGCAAGTGCACTGGCCAATGTAACCAGGATGGAAGACAGTCAAAGACTTCAAATGGGACCTGCAATAACATCAGATCTAGATCTCTGTTTTGTTTGGTTGGCATAAACAAGGCATTATCGGCACTTTTGTTCTGAATGGATCAGATAGGACAGCTGATAGGCTGTGCAAAGACTAGGGAGAGAATAAAAGAAAATGAGAAGAGACCAAAGTCAGACTGCTCTGCAGAGTGCAATGGATGAAGAGGAGGCTGCAGTGTAGCCACCAAGCCAATAATGCTGCTTCTGTCTGATAAAGAACCCAGATGTACTGATGTTGGTAACAGAAATATCTACGCTGTGCCCATTTTGACTCTAATGGATGCCTGTTACAGATATTTACAACTGTGTAACAGGTGTTTATAGAAATAGCAATGCTCAGTGATTTTAACCGTTAGAAGCATGTAATAGAATGAATGTATGATGCCTTATAAACAATGCAATATAAAGTGATGAAAACAGAGTGCCCAAACATTGACATGTCTGTTTTTCTACCTAAGTATATTTTTGTATATCTATGATTGCATAGAATAAATAGCCTAAAACATTAGCCAAGTAGTCTGATCATTTCCCAAGTCATATTCTGAGATTATAATACTTAAGAATGCTTAAGTGGAGGGTTGCTATTAACTCTGCCTGTTTAGAATTCATCACCAACACAAATTGAATGGTTGTTGTGGGTTTTCCGGGTTTTGAGGCCGTGTTCTATTAGTATTCTCTCCTGACATTTTGCCTGCATCTATGGCTGGCATCTTCAGAGGATATAATATCCTCTGAAGATGCCAGCCACAGATGCAGGCAAAACATCAGGAGAGAATACTAATAGAACACGGCCTCAAAACCCGGAAAACCCACAACAATCTATGGATTCCGGCCATGAAAGCCTTCGACTTTACAACAAATTAAATGCCTAAGTGGACGGAAGGTGATACTAGAACCTCAGACGGAATCCGTTTGGCAAGGGACCTCAGTCTAAAGAGACAGGAGTGTGAAACCACACTTGTTTCAGAGGAATCACATATTAGTACTGCATTCAGTTCTGCTCAAGAATGTTTCCCACATTCTCAGGTAGGAAGCATATAATTTTCTGTTTATTTCCATCCCTCAATGAGTGTAAACTGTATTTCAGTGTTTCTGCAGATGCAGCCATAATGAAATGGAATGCTGACAAAACAAATTGTGGTTTGGAGCAATGAGAGAATGCCAACAGGAGTCCCTTGCCATAAGCACACCAAATCTGACTACAAAATGAACAATCCAAGGTTTCTGTGAACTGTCACAGAAACCCCTTCAGCTTCTTCTCCCCCTGTCATTTTTTTTCCTGTGTCATGCCTGTAGATATTTAAATCATTGTGTATATTTTACAGATGTAATTCTTCCCTGGTTTTTTCTTGAAGCATGCAAGGAAGCAAGCAAGCAAGCAAGCAAGCAAGGAAGGAAGCTAATTAATTAATTAATTAATTAATTAAAAATTAAAAATTAAAAAAATTTCACAATTTCCTTCTGGCTGTGAAAAGGCTTCAAAAATGCTCAGTTTTCAAAGACTATTTGTGGTTTGGGACTTATTCTGCACTAAATTCACATATGGTATTTTTGCACAACCCTTCCCCAGAACTTTCTGCATAGGAAGTAGAATTTTTTGCTCACAAAATAATATTTATGTGCAGAAACATTCTGTTATGAGCAGAAAATACCGTTTCTGTGCAAAAATCCCATGTGCAAATTTTGCACAGAAGATGTTCTGAACTGTGGGGATTTTTTCATCAGGCCAGGATTCTTCTCATCAAGGTTTTTTGGCATATGGGAAACATGTTTTTCAACCAACTGCCAATATTTTGAATACTTTTCCCATCCTTATTTGTTTAGCTCTTTTGACACTATCTCAGTAACACTGACAATCAGAGAGAGAGAACTTGATCTGCATTTTTGTGGAACCCATTTCTCCAGTCCTATTAGACAGATGGGGGAGAAATACACAGGGAGAGTAATAATAGCCAAAGTTGTCAGAATGCTAACAATGTAACAGTACTAACAGTTCTCATGGCATTCTCTTTCCTAGCAATCTGTCCGTGGTGGCAAGCTCTGTTCTCAGATTAAGCCATATGCTGCTACTGGGCCAATATGCTAAACAGAGAACAAACATTCTGCACTTACGTTATGTCAATGACAGTGATAGCTGGTGTTTTAATACTGGATATTGGTGCCATATCATGATCACATCATTATAATTAAACAAAAGGTGCTTGATGGTATTGGGATTTTTCTTTTGTTGTATTGTGCTACTTTTACAGTTCTCAAGACATTTTTTTTAAGATCACGAATTGTTTGTAGATGTGGCATTTATTTTGTCCTGCAGGGACTGACAGACTTCAGGCTTATAAGGATCTACTTTGTCTTTTGCTTGTACCTCAAGACTAACCAACCAGAGCAGATGAAAAATGGTAGTGTAGGCCAGACATGCAATCAGTATTAAGAAGCAGAATACTTCTGAGCATGTGCTTAGCTTGGAATTTTTTGAAAACTAAGCTAGTAAGCTCCCAGTTCTTTCACTGACTAATGGTTCCCCACAAGAGCATACTTCATTTTGGAAGCCAGCTTGGTGTACGCAACTGAGAGTGAGAGCCTTTTTCCATTTTTACTGCAAGTCTCTCTAGGATCTACCTGCAGATATCAATCTACCTCCTCTCTATTTTAGATTTATTGAATGTGAACAGCAAAATATTTTGGGCATAATCTGTAGAAGATCTTTATCACTGATCATGGACATTTTTCTTCCAAAATGTTATGATATTCTGGCATCACTCTTCTCTTCATGCCTTCATCTATTGGTAAGCAAAGTCCATGGACAGCGAAAGCCATTATTGTTGTCAAGCATTCCTGAGACGGGGGTTGCAGTCTATGGTTTATTATTTCCATAATAAATTTTCCTCCAGCTGTTTAGTATTCCAAAAGATTTTTAAAAAATAGCATTGAAGTATCTGTTTGTCCTCTTTTTAACCATGTCATTGGAAATTATTTTCTATGAACAGAAAAAAATACAGCCAGATCAGCTGGGAGAAAAATGTAAATAGTTAACAGGAGTGAAAGCTTCTAGGTTTGTAGGATATGGACTGAGATCAATCTCATGCTTTCTTCCAATTGAGGGCCTGGCCTGACCTCGTTTTCTGTGGCATGCACACTACTTTGAAAAAGTTATTTTCTTGGGAATACAATTTCCAGCATCCCCCATTCTGAGAGTTGCAGTCCAAAAAAGAACCTTTCTGTAAGCATGGGAGAAGCTGGTTTTCTCACAGCTGCTGCTTCTGCTACATGCCAAAACTAAGCAAGTTCTGCTGATCTGGAGGTACTGAGCAAGCACAGTGGTGCTGATGAATCCTTATCTCTCTGCTCATAGATTTTTTGCTATCCGTCAGCACATCCCATCTTAATTAATCTTGCAGAAATCAGAATCAGCGTCAGGTGTATAATCTACTCTCAGCACATTCTGCCATGCTATGCCCTTCTCACACATTGACAATGAAAGGATTCTTACATATCTTGCCAGTGGCAGCATCTGGTTCCTCATCACCCACCTCAGGCACTATTTCATTAAGATTGAACTTTCCTCTGTGTGTGTGTGTGTGTCTGTATTTTCATATATAACCCAGTTAACATGTCACTGCCTTTTGTCAGCTTCCTTGACTCCCATCCGCTTAGATGACAGCTTTCAAATGACAACCTTTCAATCTGTAACATGCTGTAGTGTGATTTGGGTCTTTTAAAATCCTAATTGCATTCGTACTTTTAGATCTTCTGCTTTCATTTGTGATGAGAAGAGGCAGTTGTGATGATTCATATTGGGAATATTTTAAAGCTTACAGTGTCCTTAAAGAAAAAAAGGTAATGCTTTTGCTTTTGTTGGTAAATTATAAGAGCACTATTTATCATTATTTGGGATGAGCCAAAGCTATCACTAAAGCCCCTACCACTAAATTAGTTCACTCTAATCACCATTTATTTTCTTGCAGTACATTACATTAATTTTTTTTTTAAATGGATGTCTTCTTATGTGGAAAATTAACCCACCTAGGGGACGCTTAATAGTTTAAAATTATGATTGTCCTGTCACTTGTATATAATTCTGATTTCTAGAAGACTAGAAGATTAACTAAAGTGGCATGAACAATATGTTCCCAGCGCTTACTCTAATAGACATATGATTATATTGATTGATTATTGATCATTGAAATTGATTATATATGTCCAGTACAAAAGAAGCAGTTCTACAAACTGGGATTTGAAAACAGGCTTACAATTCACTATGTGATGGAATCATTGTGAGATGTGGTCTGACTTCAGTAGAACTTAAGACTGTAAATAATTGGTAAGCAGAAGAGAAACCAGTCAAAGCTAGATGAGCACTGACCTTAGGGCCAGGAAAGGTCCAGCTCATACGAAATGCTGTTCAGCCTCTAAGAGTACGTAGAATACAACTGTCCTTCTGGTTTCTGGGATTTTCCACTGATCCCAACTGCTGGCACCAAATGTGAGGGTCCTGCCTCGGTATGCCACCTCTACCACTAAATATGAGGAATTCCACTTATCTCCACTTCTTCCACCAGTGTGAGGACTTCCTCCTGTTTCACTGCTGTAGCATCAAATCTGGAAACCTTTTAGATGCCCATGTAGTTCATGTGTGAGACTTTATTCGTCTTATATTCCTACCAGACATCACCACCTTTGATTAATTGCTGCCACCACAGACACTGTCTCTGAACCCAAGCTTTCCAGTATGTAGCATCATTGGAGTCTCAGTATATAACAACAAAAGTAATGATTTATTAAATAGAAATTGGAGAATAGAATCACAGAGTACTGTCATATTTTAACTAATCCTGACCCAGATTCTAACCAGTCTTTATCTCTGACCTTAACTCTCCTAACCTCTCAACTCCTAAATTCAACCAAGTAATCCAACCAAATAATCCCAGCCTCAATCCCTGACCAACTGTCATACCCCAACTTTTTCAAAATCCCTTCAGACATCCCATCAGTCATCCCTCAGTCCACTCTCTCTCTCCTCCCAGAAGATCCTCCCCTTATTACATCTACTATACCTTGTATAGACAACCACATTATCTTAATTCATCTAATAAATGCAACAACATTCTCCCACCAGGTCTAGAACATCATGCAGCCCTACTGATAACATGATAGTATCAGCAATATAAACAATACAGCATCTTTTGTCGATTTTGGGTAATGAATAAAGAAGCACTGGATGAGATTCCAAGGTCTAATTTTAATTTGTTCCTAGTTGCCTGAGGGAAGTTCACCCAGTTTTGGGTCACTGGCATAAATGAATAATGGCTTATAGAATATTATGTTAAAAAGTTGTCCCACAGCCTCCTCTAGGTTGACTAAATAAACATTGTTTAGCAAAAGTCTAGATTTTCCCCCCATTTGTCATTTTGGCATGTTTTAATACTGAGTCGTATTTTTAAGCTGCTGTGCTTTGTCAGTTGATACAGTGTGCAGTCCTCTCCATTTTGTCTCTGCAAAGATGGCTATGAAAAATTGGATTCTATCAAATTTTCATGTGGCTTATTCAGCAAGACCTGTAATGCCTGGTAGCTGTACAATCACTTTGCCTGTCTCAAATATGCATTATGGATGAATTTACATTTATTCTAACAGCACTGAGAGTTGAGATGACATAAATATGTCCTATGGGTAAAATTTGCCCACTTCTACATGCAAACACACATGAAGTGTGTAAGAGATTGTGCAGTATTATCACAATAATAATTAGCAAACTAAAAAAAATTTTTTTTTTGGTTTTGTATCATCAGATAAAACTAAAACACTAATCCTTTTTATTAAATAGGTCCATTCCCACTCAAGACTAGTTCAAATAACCACTGTGAGAGTGAGTGATGTTTCACACATTTTTCCATTAACAGTTTCTCTTGCGTAGTATTACAAGTCATTACATCCTTATTTATATAAGGGTGCCATAATTTATCAGTGTCCATGTCTAATTTAAATATACCCTGGCTTTATATACGGTCCTAACATTTTCACAGGTAACTTTTTGTGATGGCAGACAAAAGCAGTTAAACTAACTCTAAATTGTGTATCATGACTCCCAGATTCATGAGGAAGTTTTAGAAATCATGTGGCTTAACACTGAAAGGCTCTGTTCTTAAAGTCATTCTTCCTTTGGTAGGTGGGGACTGGTAGTGGTGGAATTTGCTGCTGTCCTTCAAGCTCCAAATTATCATGCAGTGACCTTGGGATGTTTGCTATTATCACTTTCATACTACCCAATTATAACACTGTGATTCCACTTTAACTTCAGTGGGTATCTCCTATGGAACACTGGTATTTATATTTTGGTGAACCATGAGAGCTGCCTGGGAGAGAATTTGAAACACATCACAGAGACGGAGCTCTCTCTATGGCTTCTCCCATGCTTTGGAAATCCTCTTCTATGGAGGCTAAGATGGTTCCCTCCTTGTTCTCTTTTGGCTGGCAAGTAAAAACTATTCTGTCAGGCTTTTAGGAATTGACTGTGATAGGCTTCTAATGCTGTAGTGTGCTGTTTTATTGATCTTTTTAATATTCTCTTTTAATTAATTTCAATTTTTTAATTCTATAGATTATTTAATTTATTTTAAATTATATATATTGGTTTGTGTGTATGTGTATCTATGTTTTTTTTTTATAGTTTTTAATTTGTGCTGGCCATAGTAAATTGTATACTGTTTTGAATCCCATCATTAGGAAAAGGTGGGATGTAAATGAATAATAACTACCAACACCAATGCCACGATCACCACTACTACAAATCCCAGGATACATAGAGTGGCTCCATGATAGTTAAGGTGGTATACAACTGCTCTGATTATGTGATGTGAACAAGATAGTAAGACTATAAAGCAAGAAATGTGATTTGTTTTATCACTAAATGGCATGCAAACGGAACAGAAGTAAGCATCCACAGGTTCTTCTATGTATACTGCCCACCACCCCAGGTTTTGGGAAAGGAAGATTAAAGCATGGGCAAAAGACATGGGGTCTGTTCCCTTCCCCCTGCCTGCTACATTTAGTGATAAAAGAGACTTTATTCATCAGGTTTTATTCCTAAACTGGCAAATATTTTATTTGTTTAGCAACGTGTACATACTGTATATCTTAATTGGCCCATAAGTGGGAAGGAAAGGGAAGATTTGTTATCTCCTGGCATAGGTCAGCCCGTAACACGGTGGCATAGGTAACATTTATATATTGATTATTAAACCAGGATAGGAATTGTGTGACCTTCCAGATGCTGTTACACTGCAGTTCTCAACATTCCTCATCACTGACTATCCTGGGTAGAACTGATGGAAGGTGCACTTCAACAGTATCTGGAGAGCCATGAAGTGTTACTCTGATTTAATCTAACCAGCCAGAATCTTAGGCTACAGGTCATAACCTGTCCTTAATTATGCTGCCTGTACTGGGCATGACCTATGCATATCATTGGGCCAGGAATTTAATGCATTAGTTTTCTCTAACCTGGTACCCTCTAGGTGTGTTGGACTAAAGCCCCCTTTTATCCTTGTGGGAAATATTATAATACAGGATTGTGGTTTTGCTCTTAGCTGCATTCTGAGAGGGCTTGCATGTGGAGAACATCAAATTACTTCCTGTTTGTGTAGCACATCCCCTAGCTGAGGATGTGATCCTCCCTTGCTGTGTTGGAGAGGAAATTTGCACTGTATGAGAAAAAAAATGCCCATATAAATTGTATTGTTCTGTGGAAATTGTATGGTAGAAGAGTGGTATGTGATTGTATAAGTGCAAGAAGACACTGCGTAAAGTCTCAGAATGATTTCATATGCAAGACTGGAAGTCAGAGACTCTCAAGAGTCACAGCCAGTCAAGACAGACAATACTGATCTAGAGGGCTGTTCCTCTACTGCCATAAAACAACTGTTGGCCTTTCCAGCAAGTCTGCCAGGCCCCATAGACCTTGCTTGGAAGGGTCTTTTGTCCAAAGAAGACAAACAGGCAGGTTGGCTATGGGTGTGTCCTTTGCCGTCACATCATGGGTTGTACCTACACCCGTGCCACCCAGGACATGCACCCTTGCAGCTATGTTTTTGGGATTAAGTGGTGGAGGGATGAGGCTGAGGAAGGAAGCAGCATTGAGGGTAAGTAGAAAGTGTGAGGAATGGCATTGTGGGGAAAGATGAAAACACAGGCAGTGGCTTGAGGTGAGTGGGGTGGGAGAACGGGGGCAGGAGCAAGACAGAATAGCATGTATCTTCTTACTTCAGGTAGAAGGATACATTGTGGCAGCTGGGCATAAAGGTTTGAGCGGGATGGAGCTATTGTTCAGAATAAAGTCACATTTTCCTTAAAACGTTAGTACAGCTAGCGTTTGGTTGTTCTTGATAGTCACTTTGTGGGGGGAGATAATTGGGCAACTGCCTAGGAACAAAAGAATAAAAGGACAAAAGAGGACAAAAGAATAAAAAAGTTTCTGTCCATCTCTTTTGTTAAAATGGTTCCTTCTAGAAGTCAATTAATATCACCTCCTTGCTAGCATGAAATGGACATGAAATTGTTTGAATCAAAGTATCTGGATTGTCTCCAAGAAATAAGTCTTGGCTCGCTGTGAACAGTGCATTGTGAACATGTGCTATTAATAATGCTGTATGAGTTAATCTCCGAGGTCACATGATATTGCTCATTCTTTGATTGAAAGATCAGCCAAAACAGCGTGAGCTGAAACCTTCTCTTTCAAGGGAAGATAAATGAAAGCGGGCAATTTGCTTTCCCCTATTACTTCAGCTTTCTCTCTGTCACACATGCACATACAAAACCACTTGTGAGCACTGACTTAAGGGAGTGTTGTGGACTTGCACACAGCAGAACTAAAACGAAAGCAGAATCTGGTGAAGGTTTGCTTAAAACGGTTTCTGTGTTTCACTAGTCTGTGGTTTTCATAAAAGAGGCCAGTTTTGCATGGTTTCCAAACCACTGTTACTGATAACATGAAAAAGAAAATAACTTACTGAGGCCTGAATACAATTTGAAGAGTTTGCTATCAAAGGGAAATCAGTTAACAGTATACGCTTATTACTTATGGAATCCTTTTAACTATGGGATTCACCCGTTCATGAAATACATGAGCCAGTCAGTAGTCAGTACTGAAAGATAAGTTAAAAGATGCAGTTACAGGCATGAAGGAAATATAGAGGATAGCATCTGAGGCTTAGCAAAAGTGTGGGAGATCTCCTACAAAACTTTTCCAAAATGTTTGGACTAAGTTCTCAGGTTATAGTCAAGATAGGAGAAGGCAGTGACTTGTTTTTGAGAAATGAAAGGAGCAAAAGAAGAAAGGAACTTCTGGGGTGTACTAGAAACAAGAAGTCGTTTACTAATCCCTACTCCATTTAGAATATAGCAGATTTCTCCCCCTCCCCCCATGCCAACATGATGTAATGGTTTGAGCGTTGGACTACAACTCTGGAGACCAGTGTTTGATTCCTCACTTGGCCATGGAAACCCTTGGGTGCATCACATGCCTTCAGCCCAGAAAACCCCCAAACCCCATGATAGATTCACCTTAGGGTTACCATAAGTTGGAAGTGACTTAAAGGCAAACAACAACAGCGGCAGCAGCATTTTCTTTTAAGACCCTTTAGATAGTTTAGATCTCCAGATTTTTTGGACTGCAACTGGTACAGTTCTTTCCCATTGACCCTGATGGCTGGGGCTGATGGGAAGTGTGTTCAAGAACATCTGGGGGAGGGGTAAATGTTTTTTACAATTCCTTTGGGGGAACTTGAATAAGTCGCATGATGAGACACTTTAAAAAATTTTGACAGTGTAAGGTTTGGATCAGTTGAATATGGGCTCAGGGACTGCAAATATTTCTTTTCAAAATCACCAGTTCAAAAGTTTGGTGTCATCAGACTCACAGGTGGCAAGAAGGTTCAGATGTTTCTTTTCTGTCAGCCCTGCCAAATCTTCTATGCCAACTCTTTGTTTTCTCTAAATGTTACCTTATAGCAGCAACAAGAAAGTTGTATGTTTGCTTCATTGGGCATTCCCTGCATCCACCAGGTAAATTGGAGGCTGATTTGGGAGACTTGGCAGAGGGATGGGCCATCCCAATGGTATTCAGGAGTTAAGAAGCAGGGGAATTAATTTCCACACACTTTGGCCAAAGTTCTAGAGCATCAAATTCCATGTGGAATGAACCGTGGACAGTTTGACTGCTTGACCACTTGTGCATGGCAATATCCAATGCCACCTTTCCAAGTGGAAAAGCAGCAGCCATGGCAATAAGAAACTTGCATGCTATCACCACAGGGGGAAAACATACCACCCGCTGGAGGCTAACTGTTTGTAGAGCAGCCTTTACTGCCAGTGGCTAGCTTTGGGGGTTCCTATAAGCCAAGCCACTAATGAGAGGAATGGCTAGGGAAATCACTGGTCACAAAGGTGGAAAAACACCTAAGAGCTAGGCAATGAAGATTAATCAAATCACTGAAGAAAGAGGCAGTGGGGAACCTAGCCTATTTGACACCCAGGGAGGAATAGTAAACCCACTCGTTCCGCTATGCAACAAAATTATTTTCAGTAACGATCGTGAACACAAAATAATAATTAAACACATGTTGAAGAATACTGGGAGCTGCAGTTCAGCCACATCTGGGGGGCTGGATGATTCTCATCCGTGATGCACATAAACCCAGGATTAATAAATGAGTGTGACTTGCAGTAAACCTACGGCTGATGAGCTGGGCTGGGAGTAACAGAGCTGGTACCTGCCGTGGCAGCTGCTGAATACCAGGTACAAACTTTTCAGGCAGGTGTGGTGGCTGTGAGGAGCCTCTGCCTCATCTGAGGGGGTAGCTGGCTGAACAAATGAAAGTATGATGGCTGAAGGATGCTAGCCTCGCCTCCACACTCTTACCTGTTGTTAGGAGTGAATCCCAGAAAGCTGTTACCACAACAACGAGCCGCATCCTCTTGGGGCTGTCACAGAGTGGATGGCATCCAGGTGCTGAGTGAGGAGAGAGTATGGAAGGTCTCAGATATGACAAGAGTTGTGTGATACCAATGCGCCTGGGGAAGTTGCATACCTCTACTTCCTCATCATTGTGCTGGTGCCACCAACACTGCTGTGGCTGCAGCTGCTACTGCAGAGAGAAGTGCTGGGCAACAGATGATGCCTGTATTGTCATTGCCAGCAGAGCCCTCTTTCTTCTTTCCCTCCCACGTTTGTCCTTGGGAACAATGCACTCTGTTACTGCCTATACAGTACAGTAACTGCCTGTACTCCCACTGCCCTGTCCTTGGTATGGCACTGGAAAGAGAGACCTTCTGGTTCTGTGCAGTTGCATAGGGATGGGAGGTGGGGGAGCAGTTTGCCCAGGGCGGTAATGTTTTTTGGCCACGCACCCTGGCCATGCCCCACACTCCCTGGCCATGCCCCCACGCACTGCAGCCACCCACACACACAGTGGCCACACCCCTTGTGCTGTAGCCCCACCCCCCTCCCACCCTGCCTCCCCACACACCAAGCTCCGCCACTGGCTCTGTGTGTGCACAAAATGGTTCAGCATAACATCCAGCAAAGGAACACTGGCAGGACATCCTGTTCCACTGGAACAGCAAAGGATCTTGGCCTGTGGTTGTAATTCTTTGACTTTATTATTCTTGCAGGGAAGAATTAAAAACTGCATACGTTTTTATCTGTACTGGTTTAGAGGAGGTTTTGCATAATTTTTTTTTTGATGATTTTTCACAGTTCAGGACTTTTGGGCAAAACTTTTATAGAATGGGGATTTTCTATAAAATAATCTGTGTTCTATGCAATACAATTTGCTGCTGCTGAAGAAAACATTGGTCTTCTTGCTCTTGCACAGTGACAAAAAAAAATATCTTGTGGTCAAGGACAATTTTTTCAAGGGCAAAAAAAGTGTAAATATCCTTTGTATCTTTATCTTATGCAATTTCACATTTCACATTCCTCTGATATCACTAATAGATGCTAATGATACAAATCTACTGGGATTGGAAGAGTTAAGCATTTTATAAGCCTCTGTGGAGTAGTTTTATTTCTGATATTATGTGAAGATATGTCACATTGCACTCATGTGTATCTTAACAAGAAGGTAAAATGGAATTCTAAACTTCACAGATTCTTGACTGCTTCAGACCTGCCACTGAACTGTGGCTTGTTCAATGAGGCATATTGTTTGAGGACAGGGAAATTAAAAAGTGCCCATACACATCTGTGTTTTCTTTGAGGCATGTCATGAAAATAACCATTTTAGGAAGATCATAAAAAGCTTACCCATCTGTCCGTTTTATGTGCACAGGGACTCTGAGCTCTGGCATTTCAATGATTGATGCTGTAACATAAAGACTACATAATAATATATGTAGTTTGGGATGGTGAAAATCCATCATAAGCATAGATTTGCATTACCTATTTCTGTTCTGTGATGTTAACATTCTCTTGAGTAATGTTGTGACTTTTCATTTGTTATTCTAAAGTTTGTCTCTATAGTGATATGATTTACTTGAAATAGATATGGGCGGATTATGTCATGTAAACAGAGAAATCTAATACATCACCCATTTGGAGGTCCTTGAGTAAATGCAGTTGCAGGATTCTCTTAGTGTTATGAGGTTAGCAAAATATCTAGCACACCTGAAGTTTTGAACCATTGGACGATGGTTAAAATTTTATATGTTGAATTTTCCTTCATGCTTGCCAACTTATCTGTACACTGCTGTATGTGTGGGGTGGTAACTTTTGGTACTTGCCTATTGAAATGTGGAGACAAAAACAGGACCAATACAAGGATAGTTTTCATATTGTTTTATTGTTAAAGTCTGTGTTAGCAATAATGAGCTTGATTTAACTGTCTCTTACCGTAAATCCCTAAAACGTGACAATAGAAAACTTGCAAGGGAAGAAGGGGCAAGCTCCACTGATGTGTTATGAGAAATCATAGAAGCTTGTTTGGGCAGAGGAACAGATCCATAGCACTGACTTCCAAATGTGCAGGATTCTGACCCAGCTTGGAAAAAGAGTTTTGTTTTGTGTTTTTGGACTGCAATTTCCAGAACAACAAGCTTTAATTAAAAGTATAACTTGTGCATATGTAAAGTGCATTGAACTTGTTGAAATTTTCATTTGAGCAGGCATGTAAAGGAGCGTTCTCTGTGCCTGTTTCTTGCAGTTTCCTTTGGGAGGGATGTGTAAGAATCTGTGGACGAGGTCTAGTAGCTATGATCTAGAGACCGAATTAAATACTTTTGAAAATTTCCTTTTTGGCAGATCTTCATAGCAGACCCTTTCTTTTTAAATCTGAAGGGCTGGTCTAAAAAAAGAAAGAAGTCTTTTTTAAAAAAGGTGAGGCTGCAGTCTTTTACATAATTAGCTGGATTCAGTGATACTTATTTGCGAATAAAAATATATAAGACTGCTTTGTAAACTCGTTAAATACATTTTCCCAAGAACCTATAAATCTGTGTAATATTCCTCTGCTATGAAAACACTAAATGGCTGCAGGTCCCCCTGGTATTTTTGTGTGTGTTGAAATATAACAATACCTCTCCTGGAAGATATTATCTCGATATATGTTACACTTCAAAAAATGGCAATGATGCTGAAAAATTATTTAATGGTGTACATGAGACTTTGCAGATGCGTTTGACTTAAGAGTATGTTGCCCTGCATAGTTATTTCTGCACCATTCAAAATGAACTACTGAGTAGAATATAAGGAAATTAATTTGTCTTATCAAGTAATTTGATTTTTTGCAGTTGCTTCTCCAGCTTCTCTCTGAAGCAGGACTTTAATGTTTAAAACTTTTATTGTTTTTTAAAATCCTTTCTACTGCTGGTGATAGTTCACAGTGATGCTCTGTTAGTGTAGCAATATTTCTCTTGTTATATCACTGTATTTTCCATGGGGTTATATAAAAGAGACATAACTGCCACTGTGTGACCAAAGCTAAATGTTGTCATTGCCACAGTGGGTTTATTTTCTGAAATCAGATTTTTTATTTTCTTGGTACATACTCATTTTGAAGGTACAGGCTTTTTGCCCATGGCCTCTCATTGAAAATCAAACAAACTCCTCCAAGAGTGAATTTAAGATAAAAAAGTGCCACGTTTGCCTTTCTTTTTTTTCTTCTTTTTTTCCCTCTTTCTTTCTTTCTTTGGAAGGGGAAAATTCTAGGAACGTCTCTAAGCCTTTGTTGTCATATGGTTAATTATTTATATCTGTAGTTATTATTTGATGGCATACACACTTTGACTTCAAACTGGAATTTCATATCCTTCCCCTGTAGCTCTATGAACCAAAATGTTTGTGAAGGGAATTAAAGTAAAGGCTGAGGGGGAGACTCTCAAACATTATTAAAGTCTGTAACAAAAATCATGTAATTCAGTGAAATACAATATCACTGAGTTATAGAAACATCATAAAGTATCCCAGTTATGTTCAAGATCTTATTTCAGAGAATCATAAAGTTGGAAGGAACTGCAAGAACTATGGCCATTTCCACACTACACTGTTATAGTGCTATTATTCCACTTTCAACATCCTATGGAATCCTGGGGTTTGCAGTTTGGGGAGGGGCCTTTAGAATCCTCAGCCAGAGAGCTCTTTGGCCTCAGAAAACTACAAACCCCAGGATTACACAGAATGTTGAAAGTGGAATAATAGCACTATAACAGTGTAGGGCAGAAATGGCTTATCTTGTCCAGCACTTCACCACTCAGGAGTATGCAGCTTTAAACATGTTTGGGAGATGGCCATCCAGTCCTTGTTTAGAGATCTCCAAAGAAGGTAATTGATACTGCCACTCTCTGAGGCAAGCTGTTCCATTCTCAAACAGCTCTTAGAGTCAACAAGTTCTTCCTAATGTTTATGCAGAATCTTTTTGTTTCCCTTGTAATTTGAATCCAGTTTGCCTCACCTTCCACATGACATTCTTCAGATATTGAAAGGTGGCTATCATATCACCTCTCAATGCTCTCTTCTCCAAGCTTAAACAAACCCAGCTCCTTAAGCCCATTCTGTGTAAGGCTTGGTTTTCATCCTCTGGATATTTTCCAGCTTGTTAATATGCTTTCTGAACTGTGGTCAACTGGACACAGTATTCTAGGTGAAGTCCGAGAACAAAAAAATAGAGTGGTATTTTGGTATTCAACTATTCCTGTTCCTATTACCACTTTTGTTGATATATACTTCTGTTGATGCAGCCTAGAATTGCATTGGCTTTTTGTTCAGCACATCATATTATTGACTCATGTTTAGCTTGTGGTCTGTTTAAAACCCCTAGATCCTTTTCACATGTACTGTTGTCAAATACATGTTATATTTGTGTATTTTGTTTTTGTGCTTAAAAATAATATTTAATATGTCCACATTGAAACTGCTCCTGACATCTGGAGTATTAGCTGCTCCCTAATTTGTTATCAGCTGCAAATTTGATCATCATGCCTTGTAATCCCTCATCCAAGTCATTTATAAAGATGCTGAACAGCACTGGGTCCAGGACAGAACCCTTTTGTGAAGACACACTGCAGACAGAAGTTTTTCCACCTTGCTAAGAGAACATAACTTAATATGTAGAGTGAGAAAGTGTGACAGGAGTAAGGAAGAGGTTACACAGAAGTGTCAGGTTTGCCAAAGTCAAAGTTGCCAAAGTGGTTTTATGCAGATGAAGGAGACTGGAGAAAACTTGAAATATAACTGGAGCCAATCCATGGGACTGTGTTCCAAAGATCCCTTCTACTGATTCCAGCAACAATCAGTGACTTGTGTTTTCAGAAGCAGTGGTCACAAATTCAAGCAGGGTTAAGTGGCCCAAATATAACAACAGCTTTCCAGGCATATTTTTTGCAGTTGTGAAAGTGAGAACAGTGGTGCACTGTGCAACTTAACCTTATCTATAATGTGGTTTTTGATTATACTCCATTTTGACAATTGATGCAATCCAAACAGTCCAAAGAAACGAACACACTAAATGGAGAATGGGGAAAGAGAAAAACAAGCTAGAATAAATCTAGATGAGCAAAGCAAGCAGGTTAACAGTTTCTGTGGTGAACATGTGTAGTGAACATGCAGTGTCCCGTGAAATAGCAAGCTGGTGTAAACAAAAATAGCAGCACTATTTGCTCACGTTTTAAGTATAAAATGGCACACAATGGACAGAACAACATTCTGCTGGTAGAGGGCAGATAGGATGGCATTTAAATAAGCCCTTCTGCTGGAGGAAAGGGGTTACACTGGAGGGGGAGATATCTGCTGTGGAAAGCCCAGTTCATGCATGGAGTGCTCCATGAGTGTAGAGATCTACTGGTGGGCAAAGTTTGCATGGGCTATAGTTTTCATTATGCCCCAAAACAGTTCATTCAAAGGAAAAGCAGGAATGGGAAGACAGGCTTGGGTCTGCTGAATCCCAAGCCCCTTCATTGGCTGGAGAAGCACCAAGAGTCTTCCCATAGTGATTAGAGTAATCCCATTAGAACCAATGGAGAGAAATGTTGAAAACACAAATGACTGTGCAAGAGAGAGACAAGACACCCTACCTTCTTGTATGCACACACAAATACTTTCCATTCTGGCCACAAAAAGCCAGCAAGGCTTCAGAAATTATAGATACTTTGCAATCTGCACTGTACTTAAGGATTGCATTATAAGCTAGTCTGTGTTTTTCAACTGAAGTCACATATAGGTCAGGAGAGTCCCAGAGCTAAAACCTAATACCTAGAGACGGCCTGGGTGACATCGTCAAGCATGATATATTAAGCATCAACCACAGTTGCTCAGATCATGTAATTCGAATAAAAGATGCCAAGCCTAACAAGTGAGAAAGCATTTATCTGGTTGGAAGTTAAGTTTTCCAAGTTGGGGAATGAGTGGAAAAACAACAACCAAGTTTTCACACTTCTGTTTTTAACAGCTTGGCAAGCACTGCTTTTAAGAACATGTGGGAACTGTGGTCCTAGCAAACACATTATGCTTCCTAAGGCAGTTAAATCTGAGGGCTGCAATTTTCCTCCCAGTGGTCCCTGGTGCCAGCTACAGGTTGAGGAACATTGGGAGGGGGAGGGGGAGGAATGGGCCAGGTGGACCACCTGGAGAAGGTTTTCCTAAGCAGCCTTTAGCAGCATAGCCAACAACACAAGTAACATGCAAACACATTCACTTTTTTTTCACCCTGAGATTCTTCCTCCCTTCCTGGAGGACCAAAGAAGAGCTCCAGGCACTGAAATCTGGAATCTCTAGGGGCACTGGGACCATGTTTATGGCCCAAGCCAACATGCAGTAACTTGGACAATCCTAACCTTGTTAGCATTAAGTGATTTTAGGAATTAATATCCTCCTCAAGTTATGTTGCTCTTCAGTGGTGATGAAAAGCCCATAGTAATCCTAGGAAAGTTTTCATACATATCTGGAATCCCTACTGTTATTTTTAAAGTACACTGAGTCACATCCAATACACAGGGTTGTTCCATGAAGGAAAGGAGGATTGTGTGTGTGGTAGGGTCCCTTGTAGTGGAAGAAGTCCTCTGGAGAACACAGCATTCCTTTGATTTGTGGAGGAACAACATTGCATAGAACCCATTTTCTTAGGAAGATGTGTCCCCTTACTCACTTGCTAGGGCCACTTTTGTAAACTGTGTTTACAGTTAGGACCATGGAAACAAAGATCAAAAATCTTGAAAGGCATTTGATTTATAATCTACTTTTCTCCTAAAACAGACCCAAGGTGACTTACAGTAAGATTAAGGTATACATAAGATAGGTAGGTTTAGCAACTAGCTAAAATGACTTCTGTATGGGATTTTCTAAGCTGCAGACCTAATATTTATTTGTTTGCGTCATGTGGAGTTTCTCCACACAGGTGTGAGCTACATATTGAGAAGCTGCCAGGTGGGATTTGGGTTCTCCTGGCAAACATTCTATATGTACAAATTATGGTAATAACCCGCAAAGGTAGCCTGACTCTTCCTCACTTATTCATGACCCATTTTCAGGTAGTCCTTGATGTTGATGTTTAAATTAATGTAATGGGATACAGTAGGTATCAAAGCAAGAGTCCCAAACTAGACGATTTAGTATGTGAACCATATTGAAACAGACTGGTAAAACTAATCACAGTTAAAATCCTACTGATTTCAGTGGAATTTAAGTATGGCTAGATTATTTTTTGGTTGAAGCCAGTGAGTACTCAAAAACCTTTTGTAAAATCATGGCAGTATTAATTTCCCTTAGGATTAGACTTCAGACACAAAATGGTATTGTTTAACTGATAAGAATATATATATAGTCTCAGGTAATGCAAGAGGAAAGGGAGTTTTGTAGATAAGAAATAGTAAGGAGATCCAGGAGATTATTTCAAATAGTCTGATTTTATTTTTAAATTAAAGTTTAGAAAAAAGTTACTAAAGTGTAATAGTATCTTAAAGCCAAGAGAGAAATGTTATATAAGAGGGGGGGAAAATCAGCTTAAATGAGTTTCTACCTATGATTAGGGTGATTAATTATTACTATAAAAATGAATAGCATTTCCTTTTCCTTCTCTGTAATTTTTAGTACATTGAATTTGGATGGCTGCCCCAAATTAACCCGAATCTGGACTATGATTAGATTCCCCCAAACTTCCTCACCCTTAGATTTTTCCCCATATTACTTCTGATGTCTACCAGCTGGTATAAACAAGAGAGGTATGCTGTAAATGTATTTCCTAGAGACTGTATGTGCCTTGAAAAATAATGACACTGTCAGCTGCTATCAGTCTAACTGCAATAGTAGACCTAGTCAGTAAGACCTAGCCCCAATCCCACGACGGTTGTAAACACCACATTTGCTAAATCGTTATCGCACTGCAGTTGTTGTCTATTTAAACTTCTATCAGAAGTGAAACAGTGAACACAATTTGACAGTTAGGGCCCACATTCTTTGTTGTGAGAGGCAGAATGTGTGGTATAAGCAGTTATTTTTAAAAATGATTTTTCTCAGATGAAGGAGTGTGAATTAACGTGTGTGTGTGTGTGTGTGTGTGTGTGTATTTCTTCCAGCTTTACTTCGTATGGAAAATGAACGATTTTTATATCTTGTTTTCCCATCTAATATTTACTGGATTGAATCCAAAGATTCATGAAAAAATACTGCATCCATGTGATAGAGCTGATAAGGCATAGGTGACAGTATGATCAATGGGATCAAAAATGCTTCTGTTGCATAGGCAGCAACATCTCTGATAACAACTCTGATATCTGTGGATAAACATAATAAGACTTACTCTTTTGGACCAGTAGTAACCCTTTCTTGTTTATTTATTCTACAACTCATGAAATCAATTCATTTTTGAATCCTCATTGACCCAGGAAATGTCTGTTAAACATATAATAACTACTACAAAGGGCTACTTGAGGCTACATGGAAGACTGTTCTTTATAACAGGAGTAGGAATCATCTGGCCCATGAGATCTCCTGGGGAGCAGTGTCCAGTGCAGTCGTTACGATGCAACCAACCCGTTAAAGCCCTTGGAACCCACCATTTGGCTGGAGGGGTGGAAGATTTTTTTTTTTTTAGCTAAATAAACATTTTGGTTAAACAACATAGCTCAAATAGTGCTCCTTCCCCTTCCACTAGCAAAAGCAGACACAAAGAGAAATGACCCCCAAAATGAGTGGGAATGACACAATATTACTTCCTATCTCCCAAAATGGCAGCCAAGATGGAAGTCCCATATGGTTTGCTGGAACCCTTTGGGTTCTGGAACATGCCCACTCTGATTTATAAACATGACAGACCTCAGAAACATCAAACTCCCACAATCTCTTAACCAGAATGGCCAGTGGCCATGTTGGCAAAGGGTTATGAGAGTCACAACCTCAAAGTGGAACATTTCAGAGCTTTAAGAACTGGTAAGATAAATTTATCCCACAGGGAAATCTGCCTCTGAAAGTTTTCTGACTGCTCATATCATACTATCCAAATCAACAGTCTGATTTAAGGCGTACCTTTGTGAATTAAGATTCCAAATGGTCACTACATGGCCACCTGTAGCTTGCTTTTCCTTCCTTCCTTCCTTCCTTCCTTCCTTCCTTCCTTCCTTCCTTCCTTCCTTCCTTCCTTCCTTCCTTCCTTCCTTCTTTTCATATAAATACTTTTCACCCTAGGGGTCCTAGGCAAAAGGGGCTACTGAATACAAATCTGATTTTGCAGTTACCCCGGAGAATGGAAGAGTGAAAAACAGATAAAGACAGAAGTGTACTGTCGTTAGCAGTCTTCTAATAGTGACAAAATGTTCTGCTGATTAATCTAAGTTCTAATTAGACAAAATGTTCTGCTGATTGGTCTAAGTTCTAAGTTCTAGAAATTTACTGTATGGGAAGAGTAATATTTTGAGAGCAACAGTAGGAAATATATTACCGTATGAAACCCACTGCCCAAAGAAAATCCACAGATTTTTTGGTCATCACAAATTGTGTGATGGAAATGCATTAAGCATATTGCAGCAGAGAGGCCCAGTGGGTCCTCTTTATTCACACTGCAGTTTAGGTTTTGTGATTGAGCAGTTTTGCATTTGTTCACCTTGGAATTCTAGAGCCCTTGCAGAGCATCCCGTCTGATCTTCTCTACCATTTCACGCCACTCCACTTAGTCACACATCATTACAAGGAAGAGTTAGGAGTTAACTGTCTGTTTTGACTGGAATGTCATTGCCACTTGATATCTGTTGGCTGATGTGAGAAAAGCTCATTATCTGATGCCTAGTGCCCAGTGAGGCAGGTATCCACTTCACAGCACAAAAAGTACCTTCACAATTGGCAGTAATTAGTATTCTTTTTGGCAATCTCACAAGATGGACAGAAAATCAAATGGAAGCAGTCTTGATGTCCCTGCATGTCATGCTGCAGGGAGTCTACACCAGGGCCATGTGGCTAAGCTTCAATCTTCTTTGCCCATGTTGTACCTTCTTATGATACAGAGGTCGTTTGAATCTTTCCACATGCAAAGAAACTCTCCTTGTCATTAAAAAAAAAAAATCAAGCACTGAAACTATTGAAGTACTCACTGTACATTGTTATAATTCCTTGAAGCCTGCTCCCAATGGAAATGAAATGCTCTGAGAAACAAATTGGTGTTTTTTTCTGTATTCGGTTGAACCCAGTTGAAACCAGTTTGAGTCCTGGAGTCAATCCTAAAAAAAAAAAAGCTTGATCAGCGTATGATGCCTTGTAGCTAGTGAAACTGTAGTGAAGCAGTAGCATAACAATGCGTTTTCAGTTAAATTGTGCAGTTTATCCCACTCTGTTCCAGTTTTGATACCTGCATACTATTTTGAATTAAGGAAAAGCAATTAAATCGGCTTTCCTCCCTGTACCTCTGCCACTAGTCCTCTTATGGTTTCAGGCAGAAAGGAAGAAAGAAGACAGGGAAGTGATACACATTTGGTCATTTTCTGCCATTCTAAATATGTTGCTACTCCTTTCATGGATTATAGCTACAGTGACACGGAGATTCATGGGAAGAATGCAAGAACTCCAATGAAAGTATGGTGGAGCACCATCAGTGGTATCACAGGATGCTTTTTTCAGGGAAAGGAGGGGCATGTTAAATCTCTTTGGTGGCATTGGGTGCTCCAAATAAAGACTGGGATGGATAGGAGTCCCAGAAACTGATAGCCTTCTGAGAAAGGTTATCTGTCGGAAGGGACTCTAGATTGCTCAGTTACTCAATTTGCACTTAATAAGGTGAACATTCATGTAGAATTAAAAAGAATAGTGTTCCTCCACTTGCTGGGGAGAAGTTTTGCTGCTTGTGGTGAGGCAGAGTGGCACAGTGCCATGTTTTGGTACAGCATTCCCAGAAGCCTGTGCAATTTCTGTAGGTTGAGGCAGAAAATACCAGCCAATAGGATCCAAATGCTTTGGCTGGTAGGTGGGACCACAAAGGCCTCAGCGAAGGCTTCACTCAGGTTGAGTAATCAGGTATAAGAAGGGCCCTCAGTCATTCCAGGCTTCAGTTGGCTTTGAAGATTTGTTTCCACCCACTGTCCTTAGGCTTCTATCTCATGGCCTCCATGGTGATCCTATTTATGCTGCCTTTTGTCACAACAAAGAGAAACATAACCACTGAGTGGTTTGAGCATTTGATCTGGAAAGAAAGTGACAGGGTTTGTACTACCTGATAGAATGAAAAGGAGGGGGCAAATGGGGACCTTGGAAATATGGGCCAAAAAAAAAAAAAAATCACCCATGGCTGCAGGGAACCTGGCTTTGCCCTACTGGCAGGTGACAGGCGTACCGTGCAGTGGGGTCTGCCCATGTGGAATCCCGTATCTGTCATTTCTGGAGTAACGCCCAACAAATGGGCCAGGATCATGTGGTTTGTCGACCAGCAGACAGGTTGGTTGATGTTTGGATCCAGACCTATGTAGATGCCAAGCCTAATGGCAGCAGTAATTAATAAAGTTGTGGTGTATGTTTATTTAAACAAATTGTTTAGGTGTTTTCTTTAATAATGAAAGCCAGAATTGCCACTGAACATGCAAAAAAGCTTCATTTTTTCTCATATCAAAGCACAAATCCAGTTTGCAAACTGTTATTGAAGGTGGTCTTATTTCTAGTTACTTGCAATTATGATTTAGAATGTCCTCAATCCAGTGATGCTCCTTGTGTCTTTCCATCACTGAATTTGTTGAAGACTAGAATTCTTATACTCTGTGTCTCTGGCCCGTACCTTTAGTTAGGAGAGAAGAGAAATTATGTGAGGATCATGTAATTGACTTTCTGACTCTTGCACGTTATTCATGTTGTTCTTTTAAGTCTCCCTTAGTTAATTCAGAAGTAATTCAGATTGTAAATTTTGTTTGAGATTGCTTCTGGTCCATTAGCCTGAATTCAAGAAAGATAAAAAAGTTTGGCTTTGTCCGTGCAAGAAGAGAAGCTGCAAGTCACATAGATTGGCAGGAAGGAGCAGGAAAAGGAAACCACATGCACAAGAGGTGTACTAGTTTTCTGTTTCAGTGAATCAGTTTTTAAAGGCTTGAAACAAATGCTGATGGTTTTTCATTCCATTTTACCAGATGCTACTGAGAGTGTGCAATATGTTCATATTGTTGAAATTCTTGTGCGTTGTGTAAAGGATTGCATTTTCATAGCTACCCATAACCACAGATCTGATTTTGAACAATTTCTTTCATTATCTATAATTTTGAATGTTAAATTGTTTATCTTTTTAGGGTCCAGGATGTTACTTTTAGCTCTGGCATTTTTATCTTTCTTGAAAAAATGCTCTTTAATTGTGATTTGAACATTGCTTGGGTATATCTATTGTTTGAATTGTAGTATGTGAACCTGGCTCCTGAGAGATTAGTGAAATCCAGAGTTGTAAAAAAGGCTCAGAATTGCATGACTGTATGCTAAATATTTGAACAACCCTTACAGGCTAATCCTGAAAGCAGCTTAACACTCTACATTTTGTACTGCGTTACAGATATCCTAGTCCAAATTACAGATTTAAGAGGAATGGGCTTCATTTCATTTGATTGACTGCCAGCAGGGTTTAGAATAATGAAGAGGATGAGGAATGACAGACAGTAAAGGATTCACAATGATAATTGGATAAGGTCCTTGAATGGATATGGTCCAGTTTCATCAATTTCTGTAATGAGTTTTTAAATTGTTTTTGCGATTCAAATACAATGTAGATAGTAATAGTTAATTTTATGTGTTTATATTTTAATGATACGATGAGCAGTGTGTTTCACCTCTTTTTGTATTCCTGAATGGCCTTTGATTTGGATTTGGGTTACTCCAGATTACGTGTCATTGTAAAGGATGTACATGGATATATAAATCACTGTTTCCCCTTCTATTATTGGGAAATGTGATAGTTTACTAATCCGTGCTTCTTTGTATTTTGATGAAAAATTTCTTTACACAGTTTGGGCTGCTTGTGACTTTTTTACTAGAGTAGCTGTAATCCTCTGCAAATGTAAACATGAGAAGGTGTGCTAAGTCACAAAATCTCTGAACATGGCTATACTGTGTGTTGGATGAAAGAGTCTCATTCAGACTGGACTGCGGATAGGATCGACACTTGATCTCTGCAGCACATGCTAAGCTTGCCTTTCAGCATATGAAGAGCTGTTTTTAATAAAGTGGTCAGACATTATGTTGTACTGGTAGCTTATATGAGGATTTGCTGAACTTGACATTTGAGTGTAATGAAAGTTGTGTAAATTAGCTTTTGGTCAAGCTCTCCGAAAAATGATGCATAGTAGGGCCAATTAACAACAAAATCGCAGGGATGTTATAGCAGCCCTGCAGTCAGGATGATAGTCACAGATGTTTAGGATCACTTGCCAAGTTCATCATTTGGGTCCGCTGGATTGCAAGATATGAAAGTATTATCTAAATAAATCAGCATATTAGTGCATCAAATGCTCTAGACTGGGGTAGGCATCACAACCCAATCCTGTTTTCATTTTGTGGTTTAGGAAAGAACCCTTAATACATGATTTTCTTGGTTGAACATCACAGGGAAATTGTGAGATTAAAAAAAATATATGCTTATCTAAGCAATACAGAGGAAGAGAGGAGTAGAGCAGGTGGGTTGAGTGCTTCTACCCTGTCCTGTAAGCCATGGCATATGAGATTGGAACTGCAGCAGTGGGGTCATAGTAAGCTTTATGTGTGAAATTCTTTAAGTGTTTGGCTAGGTGACAGGGAATATGGAAGATTCACAAGCATGTATTTATCAACATGATTAACCACCTTATTTTGTAGGAACAGGTGGGACTTGCAAATTGTTTATTATCTGTATTATGTATGCAACACATGGCTTGTATATGAATTGCATGGGATAACATCATAAACATTTTTTCACTAAAACGTTCCTTTCTGGTAGTATAGTCAATAGGCTGAAGGCTTTTATGCTCTCTAAATATTTGTTGTGATGATATATTAACACTCAGATTGCAAGTAGCAGGAGGAGATGGCACTGTTTCTTGAAATGACAGTATAAGTGTTTGCCAAAATCCCTTCCATAAATCAGCTCGCCCAGCTGTAAATTATAAACACATGCACCACATTACTGAACAGTGGCTTTGATCAGCATTTGCACTTCCTTCTACTTGTTTGCGGTTGTTCTTTCAAGGTCATTTGAATAGACTGCATCTTGAAATCTAAATCTTCACTCAGTTTCCTCTGTTCTTCATTTTAGACATGCATTTTCTCCTGTGGCAGAAGGAAGGGAAGGGAGAAAAGACAATTGTTTGCTTCTTTTTCTTAAAGTGAATTGCACTTTGGTATTTTACGTTACTTTTGCTTTGTTTTGGAACAACAACAAAATCCCTCAACAAGTTAGGACAAAAGAATCTCCCCCCTGCCCCCCGCCCCGCTCTCTCTATGCACCTTTATGTGCATGTATATGTAGGTAGCCAGTCTGCATTTGTGGGGAATGTACTTTAATTTCCTGTCAGTTGCAGCCTCCTGTGCCCTATTGTAAACTGCTCTGGAGAACCCAGCCCTTCAGAAGCAACATTTGATGAGTTGCCAGAAGTGAATGTAGGAAATGGTAACCAGAGTTTTGATGCTTGATTGGAACTACTGAATGTTACCAAGGAAAACTTTTGGCACTGTTCATCCTTGCATGGAAGGATAAGCAGTTACCTATGTATTCTCTCCACTGTGGCAAAATACAAAGCTCTTTGTGCAGTCTCTGTCACTCTAAGAAGTCTTTGAGCAGATTATTCTGCACAGAAATATGCATATTTTTTTCTGCTTAAAAATACCCAAATCTTATGCATAGGAATTAGTATTTCTTTTCTTTGCTGTTGTATGTATTGGAGCTCAACTATAATTATATAGGAACTGAAAAAACACAGGGTTAAAAACAAAGTAATTTCTAAATTTGCACAATGCTATTGTTTCAGCTTGGCAATGTAATTTTCATATAGAGCTGTAGATGGCAAAATATGTGAACTAAAAATTTAGTTTTTGATGCCAAAATCCCTTCTTGTGGGTGCTGCTACATTTTCAATCCTCATAGGGATCTTCTTTGCTTAGGATTAGAGTTCTCTGATTTCAAGGCCTGGAACCTCTTCTCCCGTTCACCAGTTGAGGTGGAAGAATCTCTGGGCAAAAGTGCTAACTTGAAACTCTGCCTGCCTGCCTGCCTGCCTGCCTGCCTGCCTGCCTGCCTGCCTATCATCTTCTCATTTGTTAGACTTGATGTTTTTGATTTAAACGGCATACTCTGTGAAATTGTGGTTGATATTTAAGGTATCATACTGGATGACATCATCAGGGGTTACCCTTTGTAACATCAGCCTTGACAAAGAAGAAGAGTGGGAGAAGGAGAAAAACAGCTGAAAAGGTGGAACTACAGAGGATTAGTTGATACTGTACCTACAAAACCTACAAAACCAAGACAATTGGAGATATGATATCCTGTCTGGCCTAGTTTTCAAAAATGGATAACTTAATAGGACTGATAACTTTGCCTTAGGACTGATGTTCCCAAATGCCTGCCACTTGCATCGAATGAGGCATATTTATTCTGAAATATGCTGCATGAAACTGAATGGTGCTTAGTAAATATGCATATGATTTCAGCATCGGGAATCATTTTGGCTTACCACAATTGGGGGATATTTGCTCTTTGCTACAGCAAACTCTAGGCATACCAACACCAAGCTTGGTCAGAAAGTTGCTTTTGAATAACAAATGCTCATAAATGGTCAAGATATTGTTTGTGCACCCGCTTTGACACTATTTCTTTGTAAACACAAATGTAATTGTAGTTTCTTCACAGACATGAGTGGTTTCTTGAGAGCATGCATTTGTGTAAAAAACCTTTTCGCGTGAGTATTTCTGTGACTTCATGGGCCCTTTTCACATGTGGGGGGGGACGGGCAAAAACATGCTAAAATGGAGCTTACCCGCAGCTGGGTAAGTTCGTCACCACGCGGAGCAGCGCGAGCTTGCTGCTCCACAGTCCTCCGGTGTCCCAGATGGCAGCTTCCGGTTGGTGGAGGCTCGCCAGCCGGAAGCCCGCCCCCGGCAGATCTGCAGGCACGCACTTGCGCGTGCCTGCAAATCCACTTTAGAGCCGGGCGACGGAGCCGCACGGGGCTGCGCGCTCCGTGGTTTTTAAAAACCTCGAAAAAGAGGTTTTTAAAAAACACGCAGCCCGACTAGTTCCGGCCGCTCCTGAGTGGATTCTGGTGTGGAACTACAAAAAGTAGTCCACGCCAGTCCACTCTACGGTGTAGAAGACCTCAGTGACAGGTCGCTCTGCACCATTTCAGAAGCCCGGTATGAAAATGGCCCTGGTTACTTTTATTTGCTATGGGTCTTCAAGATAATTTTTAGAAGCTCAGTAGCTATTTCCATAACTTTGGAAGAGTTCAGAATTCAGTCAGTGTTACTTTCCAACCTCAAGGCTAATGCTGCTTATTTTGTACTATATAATCCCAGTTACTTTCCCCAGGGTTCCCAAGACCAGCAGTGCTGAATTCCTCTGAACTAACAAAGGCGGAAAGTGAATAAGACCTTAATTTCCCCAGTCTTCAACCCTTCCTCCACCTTTCAAGGAAAGCTAAGATTTCTTTTCTGTAGTGTTAATAATTCTATACAGAGAGCTTATTCTTCAAAGGATTTTGTAATTAGTCTTTTGCATAACGACTACCAGGTTTTGTGTTACATAATGTGCATTTTCACGTGGATTCTTTTCCTGTGCTCCAAGTCATTAAAAAAAAATCCATTAAGGACTGCATAACTATCTTTAGAAAACCATGTTAATTGGCTTTGCTGTTTTCAACATGAGTGCATTTGAAACTGGAAGACTTAAGCACGGTATCCAGCCCATGTTGTGTAACTTTTTTTCATACTACTATTGCATACATCACAGTCAACTTACTATAGCTCTTAAAGAGACAGATTAATATATGCTTTAGCATCTGAAAAATGTAAGGACCCAGGAAGTACCTGTAGAGGGGGAAAAAGAAGGACACAGCTAAGAGAACATTGTTCTTTTTTATTCCCCAACCAGACAAGTGTTCTTTCTTACTATGCAGTTATAGTGCTATGATTCCACTTTTGTGGTTCCATCTTATGGAACCCTGGGATTTCTAGTTTGGCCAGAGGCACCAGAGGAGCTCCCTGGCTAAGGATTCTAAAGGTCCCTCCCTTGACTGCCAATCCCAGGATTCCACAAGATGGAACCATGGAAATTAAAAATGGAATCATAGTGCTATAACTGAGTGGTGTGAAAGGGCCCTAGACCTCCTTAACAGAATAGAGCCATTGTGCCTCACTGTGGGTCCCTCTTGGAGACAGAAATCACTCAGATTGGTTGGAAGGTCTAGGTTTTCCCTAGACTAGAGAAATTAGAGGATGTCCTGATAAATCAGACACGTGGAGAATACAGCCTGTGGGACACATGCAGGTCTTTCTTGCAGCCCCCAAGCTCCCTCTGCCCACCCATTTTTAATTCTTTTCAGAGGCCAAAGAGACTTCAAAACCACACCAAAATGCAGTGCTTTGCACTTTTTACATGCCTCACTAGTCCCATTCCCCAGCTCCTACCCCAAATGTCCTAAGAATGGGCCAAAACACAGGAAGTAAACTTCTAGGGTTTCCGAGGTTTCCTTTTTAGTGATGCAGCCCAGCAGAGGAGGAAGAACAGGGGACAAAATTGACTCTTGTTGCAGTTGGCCATCCTTGGGCTAAATCTGACATCGTTCCTGTTTAGTGCAGACCCATTGAAATGAATGAAACCTGTTAGTCATATCTATCATGTCCCATTCATTTCAGTGGGCCTATTCTGGGTAGGATTGACATTGGTTTCAGCCCAGTGTTATGAACGGCAAATGTATAAAGGATGGCTATAATCCGCATTATCTCTCTGTGTTGACCACTTGTGACTGAATACCAAGGCAGGGTACCTTGTCTGCCTTTTCACAGCCATTAGGTCATAGCCAGGGAAGCTCCAGGGAAACTTCACAGTCAGTGGGCTCTCAGTGAATGTGAGAGGCCAGAAATCTCAAGCTCTTCAAGATAGCTGTTGCATTTGTCTTTGCAAAGAAGGAGAAGGAAGAGAAGAAGCAAGTGGCCCACAGAGCTGATGCTGTAGTGGCAGGATCAGAAAGAAAATAGTCTCATTCCACAAGAGGACTGTTCCACAGACACACGTACACACCACTGTGCGATTTCCCCTTTATCAGTTCTTTTTGTGTCCTGACCCACGAGTGATTTGAGCTTGAACTGAAAACTAGCAAGGAGAATCAAGATGAGCAATCTCATTTCACTGCTTATTTCATCTTTCACTGAACTTCTCCCTCCCCACTTCATCTGGAATTCCCTTCCAGATAGAAAAAGCAAGTGGTCATGTTGATTTTTTTTGTACTGAACCAGCTGCTGCTGGAGAAGTTACAAGGTTTGATGCAACAATGAACCTGAAAGATAAGGATTTCTATACTAGCTGAATTTGTACTGTAAAGTGTACTGCTTTATTGATTTCATATGTCTTTAATGGTTGGAACCCTATGCTTGAAAAATAAAAAAAAGACATAGATTATACTACATTCTCTCATTCGATTTGCATCCCATATACCCACCCTGTCTTGGCTTTTCTCAACCTAACAATACAGTTGATTGTTTAACTTGGGGCTATTTTTTTTATTCAAAACGACCATCCCCATTCCATTGTTAGTGTGTTCATGACTTTTCATTCACCATCACTTAATCAAACTTTATTTTCAGGGCAAATTATCTGTGGATTTGTTCTTCTATCCCTTTGTCTCAGTAGCTAGATACTGATGTCTTTGTAACTGAAAGAATTAACCCTTGATTTGATTTCTTTATGATTGAGATTGGTGCCTAAGCTTTTTGTTAGCTCCAGCTGTGCATAGCATCTTCATCATAGTACAGTAATTTTATGTTTGATTGCAAAAGGTCACAGTATGTCTGTTCACATTGGGAAAGACATTTTTCTCTCTGTCAAAAGTATTACAGTTCTACAAGACTGAATATCAGGTTTCCACAGAGAACAGGGCTAGTTGCAAGCTGCAACTGTTTCCACCACTTCACATCTCTCTAGTGTTGTGTCCCTGAACTGATTCTTCCTTATGTTCTCTTTACAACTGCATATGTTTGAAATGAGGGATGGCTAGGGAAAATATAAATATTTAAAGTAAAGTCTTTTGGATTACTGATAGAGACAAAGAAGAGACAATAAACATCCTTCAGTACAAATATTTGATATCCAGGTTTATTTTAACTATGTCTTTTCAATTATCATAAATGAATCAGAAAAAGAAGTCATTTGTGAGAAGCTAGTGAAATGCCTTAGCTCATTGCTGAGAAAAATCTGACAGTGATAGTCGGTTGCAAGCATCCTAGATCCCTGTCTGTTATTATAGCATTCTGTGTGAGAAGAAACCTTTCCCTTTGAAGCATTGGAAGAGAACAGTCTTTTTAAACTGTACCTCCAAAGAACATGGAAAGGGGTAAGTCCACCCCCTGAGAGGTCACATAGAGCAAGAGGGTGTCCTGTAGAAATGAGTCTTCCTCTCTTACCAGGTGCAGGCTTTTTTACAACATTTTCAGTATAATGGAGTGATGTTCCATTATGTTTAAAAGGAGATATAAAATTACAGCACACAAAAGCAGCTGTTGAGGGACACACCCACACAAACAAAAAATTATCTCACTCCAAAAGACAATCCTGAGCACTTGTGTGTGTGGGGGGGGGGGGCGGGGGGGCTGGTAGCACTGCAAATCATGGGCGCCATTGATTCATTGATTGATTGATTGACTGATTTGTTTTGCACAGCTGGGTGAAATCTGTTGGGGCCACAGTTGTCCATGTGCTGGTAACTTTCTGATTAGATATTGCAATGTACTCTGCATGGGACTGTCCTTGAAAATGATTCAAAGGACCAAGCTTGATGACATTTTCCAGCGATTCAAATTGTCCAATTACCCCTACTCAAAAAAGAATAACAAAAAAAAAAAATGGAGATAGCTTGTAATTGTTTGTCTTTTCGTGAATACAACCATCTATACCACGTATTTTATTATACATGTGGTGGAAGGCTCATCCAGCATTGCAAACAAGATCCTCATTTCACCAATACATCTCAGTTAAGAAGGACCAATCTCGAATACCAGATATGAGGGAGAAGGACGCCATTTGACGGAATATCAAGACCTGGTTCCACTGCTAACAGGCATAATTGACAGTTCTGACCTCAAGGCAGTTTGTTTATACTAACATCGATGCAAGTGGGAAAGCTGAAAGGGTACAGATATGCAATTCCATCTTTTATTCGGAGTTCTTCTTCAGGTGTGTTTGAACTGATTGTTTTCCCTTTAAATTCCCCTGAGTTTTCAGTTGAGCTGTTGTGTGTTTGAATGAAATAATTTCCTCTTTTACTAATTCCAAAAGACTCCTTTAAATTTCAGCATAAAAGTAGATTCCCCACCACACTGACACAGAAGCCACTAGCGGCCACTCTCTTTAGTTCTCAGTAGCCCAGTAGTGTTGTGGCACATCCAGACTGCTGCTGTATCCAAGTCAGTCTGAGCAGTATTTCCACGTAGGTGGATGATTTTCTGCATATTCAAAGAATGATGTGCTGCCATGAAAAATTGGCTGTGGGAATTCATATTTAATTGAGACTGTAAACATTCAGTGCTCCAGGAGCAGAATAAGATATACTGTAGAAAAAATACAGATAATTGTTCTAGCTACTTTAAGAAGGAGCGGCAAACGAAGCGGCAGCAAGGCGGTATGGAAGCCAAGAGCGATCCGAAGAAACGCTCAAAATCAGGGGTTCTTATAGGCGAAAATGTGCCTGTAGGGCAGTCCGTTCCCGGGGAAAACAATGGGTTTCGGGTTGGAGACAAAGGCTCCGAAAGGTCAGTATTTAGCATGATTGGATTTTGACGGCGCTGTCAATAGCGCAGACAGTATGCAAATGGAGAGTGCCTGACAGTTGAGTAGTCAGAAGCGCTAATCTCGTCAAACTGCCTGTTCGGGGCAGAGAATCCTTTGTATGCCTCGTGCGTACTTAATGTAAGTTTAAAGTGTACTTGCCTGGAGGTCTCCTGAAGCTGTGTGCCGGAAAATTACTGGCCTGCCTGGATTTGTTTTGTATTTTTCAGCTTGTTCAGCCGTGTCCGTGTGCGTGCTTGTCCGGGGCCTCATGAGCACATGGAGGGGAGAAGTTTGGAATGGCCAATTCTTTGATATAAAATTATATTTAGTAGACCTCGGGCTTGGACTATGCACCACAGTAACGTATGTGTGATTCTTTAAATCTTCTTTTGGGTGATTTCCCTCTTCCACTCGTGGTGAAGAAGAGCACATTTTGAGATTCTGGTTTTCCTTAGTGCCACTGAAAAAGGATGAAGTGTTTGTCTGAAGTGTTAGAAGTGTTCTCTTTCACTGTCAAACTATTGCAGAATTTTGAAAAGCTGACCTTATAGACTAAAAAGACATTGGGAGATCAGACCAGGGTTCATATCCCTGCTTGGCCATGGAAACCCACTAGGTGACTTTGGGAAAGTCACACTCTCTCTCAGCCTCAAGGGAAGACAAAGGCAAACCCCCGCTGAATAAATCTGTCCAAGAAAATACCATGATAGGGTTGCCATTGGATTTCCATAAGTTGGAAATGACTTGAAGGCACACAAAAATAGAGAAGGGAAGGATAATTTCTCTTTAGGAAGTTGTGAAAACTGAAGTGAGACCACATTAATTTTTGTGTTCTTACGTCGATCCTGAGACAGAGCAGGATTCCTTTTGGCAACCAAGAAATTTTGTATCATCCTTAGGTTCAGCTCTGGCAATGCCGGGATGCATGGCTCCTGTCATAAGTCTGCTGGGTGTGTAATAATATCTGTTCTAGGATAAGCTTTAAAGATGAAAGGGGAGCTATAGGCTGCTGTGCTACAGTGTATCAATTGCCAATTGCTGTTTGAAAATATATTTGAAGATTTGAAAGTATCCGAAGGTGTGAAATGGTTAATCACTGCAGTGTTTGTTGTCACTTTATACCTGACAAGGAGGGTAACGATCAGAAGGGGGAATGTGAAACTAGTGGGAAAGTCTTATGGGAATGGGGATGGCAAAGATAAGGAGACAGAAACTTGGCTTGGCTCCTTGGATGAAAGATATGTAAACAACGGAACAGTCTGGGAAAATCTGGTACTTGTGGGCTGATATGACATTTATGACTTTCACCAATCATTGCGATGCACACTTAAATTCATATGAGAAGGTATAAAACCTGTAACCGTCCAACATACAGGACTCTCAGCAACTTTAAGGGAAAGTTGCTGTATTGCTTGATCAAAGTGACATCAAACA
This sequence comes from Cyclura pinguis, assembly GCA_030412105.1. NCBI lineage: Eukaryota > Metazoa > Chordata > Lepidosauria > Squamata > Iguanidae > Cyclura > Cyclura pinguis. Next base: position 172,979,619 of record CM059599.1, read on the forward strand.
CTGGCGTGATTAGCCATTTGCTTCCTTGGGACACTTTCAGACCTTCAACTGGATGCATATTTTCAAAAGCAATTGGCAGTCGATATATTGTAGCGCTAGCAGTCTATAGCTCCCTTTTCATATCTAAAGTCTATTCTCTAACATATATTATTACACAGCAGCAGACTTAGGAGAGGAGCCCTTTTCCTGACAGGTATACACATGACATAAACCATGCATCTGCGGTGAAAGTATTTCTCCTTTTCCCCCCTCCCCCTTATGTGGAAATTTCCTTTCTGAATCTGTTGTAGTTCTGGAAGGGTGGAGCAGGTTGTACTGAGGACATAAAGAGGGTGGTAATACCGTGAATATGGGGAATCCAGACCTTGGATTTCCAAGAGAGAGTCATGTAAGGCAAAAGTCCATTTCTCCCTTCTCATAAAAACTCCATATCCTCCTCTCACAAAAATAGTACATCAGTGAAGTGTCTCGTATGTGTTACCTCCCTGATGTACTATTATTTCTGATCATGCTGACAATGAATCCCATGGTGGAGAAAAGCAGGATATGAAAGAAGGAAGGAAGGAAGGAAGGAAGGAAGGAAGGAAGGAAGGAAGGAAGGAAGGAAGGAAGGAACGAAGGAACGAAGGAACGAAGGAAAGTAAGTTTCTTTCCCCCACCTCCAGCGACTTTACTGGTATTCCATTATCCAAAGGCCATCTTTATATTCTCTTGGCAGGTAATTATTCTTTATCATATGGAAAACAAATATGAGCTTTATCTTCTCATAGATATTAATGAGAAATGTATTGGTCCTTGCACTTCAGTTGAAGTACCGTTATTTTCTTCTAGCTTCTTTAGAGATTGTCTGTATACACTCTTTGCCCTTCCTCCAGGATTGTTTTTCTGCTGATTAGCTGTATCAGGTGCATGCTGCTGTGAAAATGGTTTGTGATATTATAGTAAAGAGAAATATGTGGCTAAATGGAGACAGATTCTTTTCGTTACATGAGTGGTGGTCCTTGACAAATGACCATAAAGCAATCACCGTGTCAACAGGACATGGTGATTTCTTAATTTTAGATTGCTGAACTTTTCATAAAAATGTGGGCTGCAGTTCACTATTTTGTTTGAAGATAATTTCCTGGAAGTATATTTATATGTGGTGTTTGGCTGTCTATATGTATCTCTCGACTTAGTGATTCCTTCTGTAGGTTCCTTGTAGTGTAATTGGTTTTCCTATTAGTATTTAGAAGAATGAAAATAGTGTCCTCCAACAATATCAAAAGAAACAAAATCATTCCCCTGGATAAAGTTAGGCTTGATATTAAATGAACAAACATGCATGCATGTGCACATATGAAAACTAGGACATCTTGAGCCACTTAATGTCAGATTCAGTGGCAACTTCTGCAATTGAATATTCTTGGACCTTATTGGAAGAAGTTGTAGCTTTTGATCTGGAAGACTCAGGATATGTGGCTCTTAGCTGTAGTTTCTCACTGGCAAGAGCAGCCATACTCTACATAAGTCTCAGATGTTCCCAATTCAGATCCTTCTATTTTAAAAAACTTGAGCCCTGTTCACCTTTATCAGTTTTTGTTGGGCCCAATAAACTATTTGTTGTTTATTATAGAGATTTTAAAAAATTACGGTGGTGCTTGGGTCACAATATAATATTGCTGGAAGCCTCTCCCACTTTCCCCAGATATTTTGAACTTCAGTTCCCATCCATCCCAGTCCACATGAGTTTTCAGGAATTCTAGGACCTATCAATCACTTATGGATTTCACAGTTATAGGTCAGGAAAAGGCAGCTTTTTAAAGATTACATTCATTTGCATGTGAAATGTCAGTTTTGCTGACACTTCTGTTATACACAGTGCAGAAATCTGCACACAACTTATGCAGATAATATCAGGAGGCGTCCATATAAATTGTCTTGAATTTCCAGACATGCATTATTTCCATGACTTGCTTTTTAGAAAATTAATTTTTTTGTTGTTAATTTTTAATCCAGCAACAGGTGTTTGTTTTAAGAGAAGTGCTTTGTGTAATATGTATGCAAATAAGCTTTTTGGGGGGTTGGATTTAGTTGATGACATTTCATTGTATACCGATTTATTCCTCTCTCATTGAACTATGATAAGATCTCTGTGCAGCTGGATCAGCTAAAAATGGCTGTACGAAACCAATATATTTAATAAAGTCTATAGCTGTTCATATAAAGGTCATAAGATGATATTGACAGAAACCTTAACCCTTAAAATTAAAGATCAATATATTTCATAACTTTAAAATGTACTGAGTAACAGAGTAATCTTAAAATGGACACTCTATTGAATAAACTGTGTGTGTATATATGAGTGTTTTAATAATAGAATTTGGCACATGCTTCAGCAGTGTTATAGTTAATTACCTTAGGGAATTTGTTGTGCCTAATTATCTTTATGACAGGAAATTGGAGCAAATGGCTCATTTTTTCCTTCACGTACCTGACTGCAATTAATTGAGCTGGATATATTGTATAAATGTATCTCTTTTATAGTTTAGAAAGCTGTTCGAGGAAACATACCTGTAGCCACACTAGGTTTAAAAACTGAAAACATCTTGCTTGTTCTCCTCAGAGAGCCAAACTAGGTGTGATTTGAGCAAAATAGGTCTTGTTTTAGCACATGAAATTTTTAGAAAAAAAAATCCTGAAATGTGATTATCGTCTTAAAGTTGCAAAAAAAAGTAAAAAGTCATTACAGAATCATAAAAACCTCACAATTTCACTTAGTGTCATTTAAACTTTTGAAATAATGAATTAGGTGAGGATTCGTATCCATACCAGTGACTGGTCCCATCTAGCTCCATATTGTCACCAACCCCTACCCTGTGGTACCAGGGAGTAAATGCAGATATCCTGCATGGCTTTGATCTTTGTGACTTGGGGAAGCAACCCAAAGTGGCTAAGCCAAAGCACTCTCCATTTTCACAGTCCTGCTCACAGGTTGTGAAGGGAGGGGGATTTCTTTGAGTTGTTTGGGAAGCCAGCGTGGTGTAGTGATTTGAGTGTTGGACTGTGTCCTTGGAGACCAGGTTTCAGTTTCCCACTCAGCCGTGGAAACCCACTGGGTGACCTTGGGCACATCACACACTTTCAGGCCCAGAAAGCTCTGTGATAGGTTTATCTTAGGGTTGCTGTAAGTTAGAAATAGCTTGAAGGCACACCACAAGTTTCCCTTAAGTAGCAGTGGTGGGTCATTTTTTGTGAGCACTATATTCATTATGTACAATGATCTGCAGTGATGGTGCAGCAGTCTTAGGAAAAGAAAGTGTTGGGCAGGCTGCTGAAAGAAGAGCAGTGGAGGAAGACGGAGACTACTTGCTTCGAACAGTCACCTCCATCAGATTTTTATTTTTCCTCTTTGATTTTCCATTTGGCTTTGCTCCTCTTTTCCCTACAAAATTCCCCAGTGCCAGCATTCAAAATTTGATGAGTTCCGGCTAAGTCATAAACAAATTGTTTTGGAGACCTAGATTAACTCAGAGTCTGGAAACATCAAATTGAAAACAGTTACTTGTAACTAGTTTCTTTTCCCCAATAATAGCTAACATTACCTTACATTATGATTCTGATTTAACAAGGAGTAAGTTCACTTCTTTGTAGTGTAACTGTAAATTTTTAGTTACTTTCATATTTATGTGGGTTATGCTTCATTAAATGGCAGGGGAATAGTATCATACAGCTAAGTGCTGCCTTCTGCTCTGTCATAACTGCTGAAAGAGGAGAGGATCTTTTTCGAAACACAGGCCATCAGTGTGTAGCATTCAGATGTGATGTCTTTTTAATAAAGTGACTAACAGGCAGCTACTTCAGTTACTTTTAAAATTGTAACTATGACAGGAATTATCAAGGGCTTAGATCTAGAAGTATAACTAAGTATTTTATGAAAATAACTTTTTGTATTCTGCAAGAGTACCAAGTACTAAGAGAGTACCAAGAGCTGCAAAGGAATCTATGGGAATAAGACCAGATGCAAGAGATTTAGATAAGTTACAGAGAAATTTCTTCTTGAATTATTGATCACCTGCTGACATTAAATATCTTTATTGTCTTCTCCTGCAACCCTGTGGTCCTACAGAGAATATATTTGATCTGTATGAGTTGGCAGGCTGTCTCTACCAGCAGCCTGTAACCCCTGCTAGCAGACCTCATCCCAGAGAGTATAATTTTAATATTAAAATGTGTCCAAGCCAGAGGTGACCGGGCTGGTGCGTAGTCAGGCAGGGTAGCGATCGGACAAAAGATCAAAGACCCGAAACTTCCCCTATCACATCTCCATAGGAAACCTCGGAAAGGCACGTATGCTCAGGTAATGGGCCATCAGCTACAACAATACTTTGGGGAGATTACCCGATTCCCCTGGACATATCAAAGCAAGGTGCAGTTACACGGTGCGACCATCATGCAGCCATCAGCCAGTTATCACGCAACCATTATCCTTGGGTTTCGGCCATTATCCTTTCTGGGAAGAGGATCTGCCCCCAAGACATGTTTTGCCCTACAACTAAACCCCCTTTTTAAGACTCCATTTCAGAGCTCTCCCATGCTTAACTAGCAGACTGTCATTCTGTCAGTTGGGGCTCTCCTCAGCCCCCTCCCTACGCTGAGTTTTTCTCTTCGCTTGTCTTTTTCCCCAGCTGAAGACCTCTGGACAGGTGCAGTATCTCCCCTTTTCACATTCCGTCCACTTTTCCCCTATCAATTTTCACCTCTTTCCATCTCGATAGTCCTAGTGTGCTTGCATGAGCAGTTGCCTCTGAGTGTGTGTATTTTAATATATATTTTCTAATAAAATAGCTTGATTGAACTTTTAGCCTGGTTCTTTCGTGATCTGACTCAGTAGACATTGGGTAAAAGATCTTGCTAATTGTTGCCCTGACCCCTGCTTTGTTCGAAGCCAGTGCTCTGCTGATTTCCCCAACTTTGGCATTTTTGAAGCTAATCAGGGTGTCCCCAAGGGGACCCCTGGAAGTCAGGGTAATAAACCTCTCCACCTGATTGTTATGTAACTTATTTACATAAGGACACATGTGTTTGCTTGGTTTCCTTTATCCACTCCATCCCCTATCAATGTTGTATTTCGTTGGTTCAACTTGTACAACACAGTGAGCTCTAAAAGGGCTCTTCTTCAGCCAGCTGAAATACCACCATTGGTTTTTAACTGGAAATGTGAACATTATGTCTAATGAGGTGTTACTGTTTAAACTGCTACTATTAATTAAGAACCCCATCAATAAAAAGGAGAAGAGAATCCACACTCTGCTTGATTTTTATTATTGCCTCATTCATATAGCAGAGTTGGGAGGGTCCGTCACACATCCTGATGCTGCCGCAGATGTTGCCGCTGCTCCTGATTTTAAAAACTGTTCTGGAGCTGCACTCCCCCTTGTTCTCCCTCCGGTACACCATTGCTTCAAGGAAGTGCAAGAATTTTAAAGAACATCTTTTCAATAAATAAGTAATCCATATGCAAGAAATGCCTTGTTGAGTCTAATATACTCGAATGAGCTAGACGCAGTGAGCATTTCACATAATGAGGTAGAGATATCATTGGTGGGATAACATAACTACCACAGCTCACCATGCAAAGACAAAGATACTGCTGAAAAGCGCAGGCCCTCACAGTTACTTGTGAAGGAATTTTTTTTCCAGAGACTTTCAATAACAAACACAATCTGTTTTTTTGTTATTACTGTTGTTCATAAAATAAAACTGCTGTCTCATAAAATACATAAGCTCCTATAGAACTGCAGCTGGCCTTGAGCCTGCAAGGAAACTGCCAAATGCAATGTAGCCTGAATGTAACTTAATACACAAATCGTGTTGGCTAAACCAGAACCAAATTGGCAAAGCATGGAGTCTTTGGAGCTGCGGTGCTGTACCATACTTAACTAAAGCCATTTCCGCACTAGACCGTTATAGTGCTATTATTCCACTTTCAACATCCTATGGAATCCTGGGGTTGGCAGTTTATCCTGCAAACCCCTGGATTCCATAGGGTGTTGAAAGTGGAATAATAGCACTATAACGGTCCAGTGTGGAAATGGCCTAAGAGTAAGTCTCATTGAACTCAAAGGGTCTTAACATATATATAGGAATGTATGCATGTTTATCCACCCCAAAGAGCAGCAATGTAGAAGACATTAATTGCCTGAGAAGTGAAAAAAAAACGGGGATTTTTGGTTTTAGTAGCTGTGTGGAGATTGTTTAATCTCCAAACACCTTTGTGTGTTTCTCTTAGGAATGTACCAGCTATTTTTCCTCCATCATCAAAAGCATACATTATAAGCAGGTGTTCTGGATAGCTTAGTGCTTTAATAATTTCATAAAGCCTTCTGTGCTACCTCTTTTCTCCAGAGCTGCCCCCCACTTTCTTTCAGCTGGGGGTAATCACCAGCGTACCCTGCAGAGCAGTAGCTGCTTGGTAAGCAACCAGGTGTGCTTTCTCAAATAGCAGTGGGTGCTTTGTAACTTAAGGAGGATTACATTTATTAACAAAGACCCACAAAAGATTTCAGAATGCAAATCATAAACATTCCTAGAATTACCCAAATTGCACATATGCTGCCAACCAACATCCAACGTTATAGAGAAAATAATCCACAAAGTACCTCTTTGCTCTTTAAAAGGCTGTTGTATTTCTACTTTCTTGGGGGGCTGGGGAGAAAAACAACAACAACCTATCCATGTCTGTTATGAGCATACTTGACACAAGATGTGTCAAGTATGCATTGATCAAATATTGCACTAATAAAACATTAGATGTACTAATTATATATACGTATCACTCACTTGCTAAATGCTGCGTTGACATCTATGCAAATCCCATTGATTTAATGGCTCTACTCTAAATCCAGGCAGTTGAATTTAGGTGCTATCATTTATGTTAAAGCTAGGGTATTAAATCCCAGCAGAAATGATTGATGGTGATTGCTTTAAATAATCCATAAAAGCAAATTTTAAAGCAAATGAGTACTTGTTAACTGCAAGTCATCTGTAGGTTAAATCATGCTACAGTAAAACAATTGATAGTCCCTCTTGTAGGGGGTACTGGGGACTTAATAAAAATATCCTGAAGAAAAAAGATCATCATGTAACATTTCCATTTCCTGGAAAGTTTCCCTGCTATAGAAAGTTAAGGGTGTGTGTGTATGTATGGTTGTAGATGTGCATGTACACAGGCTATTAAGGATAAAATGAGAAGCTGAAGTTGCCCTTTTATTAGTAGTAATGATTTTGATGTATTTCCCTAACTCTTTGTCAAATAATTTTTAAAATTCAATGTACAGCTCAATAGGGGGAAAAAAAGTCCATTAACCTTATTTGCTTTTTTTTAAGTAAATCAGTACTATATTTCCCAGTTGAGCTTTGTGAAAACTACCTAATACTCCACAGGTCTGCGTGATGGCAAATAAGTCACAAAAAACCTTCAAATAAGAGCCCCAGAGAATGAATTTAATGCATACAACAAAGAGAAGTGTTGCAAAAGAAACAGTATCCGATGAGTCTTGAGATGTGAGCCCTGTTAGTTAATATGTGTAATCAGCAGGTTGTAAAAAATATGCTGATTATTGCAGAGAGAATTCAGTTGCAGAGTTCATAAGTTTACAGAAAATCACACAATTATTTACAATTATCATTACATTTTATTTTATAAGTTACTTGGCATTTTAATTATTTTTTAATACTAACATAAGGGAATTTTATGATTATGTTTTCATAGCTGATTATCCATTTTGTAATAAATAAGCGTAATGTGTGCTAAGCATTTCTTCCCTCTGTGTACAATGTCACATTAGTTCATATCACTGTGACAGTGCTAGAGTCATATGAATATTTAACAGTCTGACTTAAGTTTAGCTTCAAAAAAATGTGATGAAGCTATTTAACCTCTTAAACTTAATTCACAGCTGTAAAGAATAAATGACAATTTTGCTGAAAGTCAACTTCATTTGCAATCAGTCTAAAATATCTTTGTGTTCATGCTTTACTGAAGCTTAATACCAGTCAGTATCTCATGTTACTCATGAAAGCCGACTTTTATTCTAGTGTTATTCATGTGCTTTTCCATACTTGTGCTTGTTGTCTCCTTCTGAAAGCCCTCTGTGGGAGTGAGTGCATGAATGTGTGTATTTCCACTCACCAATTCATTTAGCTTAATTCCACAAACCTATCCCTGATAGGAAATAAATGCTATAAGAGTGCCCAGGTGTCCTACTTTACAGGCAACCATCCTCTATTTCAAGGTCTGTCAGAAGGCAGTCCTTGGTTCAATGGTGTCTTCTGCTTGAAGGTTTATCTACTCTTCCATTTGAAGATCTGTCCAATCTAAAGCTGATTTAAAGAAAAAGACTCTTAAGTGGAGAAGGAACAGGCAAAAACACTTCTGGGTATTCCTTATCTATGAAATGCATGTGGTGAGAGGCAACAAGGAGAGGAACAGGGGCATTGAAGATGCCCATCAAGTGAATACAGACTTCTTTGTATTCCGAAAATGCTACAGCAACTATCAATAATACTAAACAAAAACTCATCTGTTTAGTCCTGAGGTGGGCATCTTCTCAAGATCTGAGGAATCCATGTGTGCCACAATAATTTGAAAATCACTTCTGGTTCAGGAAAAAGCCCTTTCCTCAGCTTAAAGCAGGTCAGAGATCCCTTCCCATGTGGAAAAAAATGCTTGGGAAATCCCTATGTTGCAGCCATTGGCCTAAATTTTCTCCCACTCCTGCCCTGAGTAGTTTGTGGAGTTTTTTTGTTTTGTTTTGATAAAAAGAAATTAAAGACATTTTTACAAAACCAAATTTGGAGCTTGGGGTTAGGGGGGTTCTAATTACTTTGTTTGCCTCCCCCTAACAGATTAGCCAGTGTTTGGAACAATAAGGAATCCTTGCTGTTACTCTTTGCATTTTTAAAAAAGTAACTCTTATTTATTTCTTCTTTTCTTTTTAAAGAAATGGTTCGTTCATTAATATGCTTGCAACTTTTTATTACTTATTGTTTTCTTTAAAAAAAGAGAGAAACCTAGAAGTTTTAGTAGAAGAAAGAAAATCGCCTAAAACCAGATAGCATCTTCTCAAAATATCTCCCCAAAGTAACAAGTAATGAATAAACATTGCTCATTAAATTGGGGGAAACTAACATTACTAGTCTTTATGTTGCTTTCAGAAGGGGCTTCATTACCCCTTAATTATTCCCCAAACTACTGTTCCTTATAGGATGTTACTTTCAAGCTCTGCTTTTAATCTGAAGAGGTCAAAGCATGGTACCATCACTGGCACTTAGAGATGAGTTAATTGTTCTCTAAATGAAACTATGACATATCTAACAACTTAACTGACATTTCCAGTAGTGGAAGGAAAGGATATGCTCAGAAATGTGTATGGACCTGTATACAGTTTTATTCAATTGCCAAGAATTAGTTCTGGTTGTGAAATGCATTGTTGTTGGGTGTCTTCTAGTCCTTTCCAACTTACACCAACCCTAAGGTGACCCTATCTCAGGGTTTTCTTGGCAAGAACCATTCATAAGGCGGTTGTCGTTGCTTGCCTTTGAGATGGAGAGAGTGTGCCTTGCCCAAGGTCAACCAGTGATTTTCAGGGCTTCTTGGGTATTCAAACCCTGGTCTCCTGGATTCCTGGTCTAACAACCTAACCACTATACCACATTGGCTCTAGTTGTGAAATTAAGGTATCTAATTTAGACAGAAGTTCAGCACCTCAACCCAGTGCATACTTACTCAAAAGTAAACAGTTTTGACTTAGGACCTTTCTGCAGTACACCGTTATACCGCTATTATTCCACTTTCAACCTCCTATGGAATCCTGGGGTTTGCAGTCTAGGGAGGGGCCTTTAGAATTCTCAACCAGAGAGCTCTTTGTTCTCAGTAAACTACAAATCCCAGAATTCCAGAAGATGTTGAAAGTGGAATAATAGCACCATAACAGTGTAGTGCGGAAAGGCTCTTAATTTTTTTTCAAATAAATAGGGTTAGGATTGTCATTTTAGACCTGAGCAATTCAAAAGGAAGGATGTGGAAAATAATCTGTCTGTTGCAGTCCATCTCATTATGGAAAGACAGTCTGATAAGGACGTGGCAACGTCTGCAAAAGAGCTGACCTCTATGTAGAATCATAGAATCAGAGTTGGAAGAGACCCCAGGAGCCACCCAGTCCAACCCCATTCTGCCATGCAGGAACCCACATCAAAGCACTCCCGACAGATGGCCATCCAGCCTCTGCTTGAAAACCTCCAAAGAAGGAGACTCCACCACATTGTGATGCAGCATGTTCCAGTCAGGAAGTTCTTCCTGAGATTTTTTGAATTGTGTTTTCTGCATTTTTGCTTATAATATTTCTGCATTTTTTGCTTTTATTTATTGTAGTTATTTTATTTTTAATTTATTTTATTGAGTGTATTCTGTTTTGCTTTTCCCATCTTTGCAGTTTAAGCTCACCAAGTGTAAAGGGAGAGGCCAACTGATTGTAAAAACATTGACAACCCACCCAGCTGTATTACTTTTAGTAATCAGTACAACATGGCAACAGTTATCACATTTTGATAGAAATGTACAAGAACCAGTCTCAAAAACGCATAAAAAGGTTGATAAAGAAAACCTCACCAGCTCACAGCAATTCAGGAACCAAAAGCCTGCCTGAATAAAAATGTCTTCGTCTGCCGATGGAAAGAAAGCAGGGAGAGGCGGGGGCGACCAGACCTCCCATGGAAGGGAGTTCCGCAGTCTGGGAGCAGCCAGAGAGATGGCTCTCTCTCAAAGCCTCATCACTATGCCTGTAAAGGTGATGGCTGATAGAAAGCCCTCCCCTGCAGATCTTAATACTTGTGTTGGTTTACTGCGCAAGGATAAAATAAGACAGAATTTACATTCCTATCAAGAATTTATAGGGAGAAATTTGTGAGAGCTAGTGTAGCGTAGTGGTGTGAATGTTGGGCTAAGACTGTAGGAGACCAGGGTTCAGATTTCCACTAAACCATAGACTGTTTCCTCACTACACTGTTAATAGACTTTCAACCTCCTATGGTTTCCAGTTTGGGGAGGGGTATTCAGAATTCCAGCCAGAGAGCTCTTTGGCCTCAGTTAACTGCAAAGCCCAGCATTCCACAGGATCTTGAAAGTGGAATAATAGCACTATCACAGTGTAGGGCAGAAATGGCCATAGAAACCCCCTGGATGATCTTGGGCAAGTCAAATTCTTTTAGCCTCCGAGGAAGGCGATGGTAAACTCCATCTGAATAAATCTTGCCAGGAAAAGCTAGAATTGGGTTGCCATAAATTGCAGTTAGCTTGAAGGCACATAGCAACAGGGATTTTTAACAGGGATTTTAAGTCTTTAGGGAAATTGCTTCTATAATTGCACAGAAGGATCACAGTCCCTATAATTTGGTAGCTGGTGTATGCCTTCAGGGTGTTTATGGTGATCCTAAGGTAAACCTATCATGCTTTTTTTTTTCCTGGGGCTGAGAGTGTGTGACATGCCCAGGGTTACCCAGTGGGTTTCCATGGTCAAGTGGGAATCAAATCCTGGTCTCCAGGGTCATAGTCCAATGCTCAAACCACTACACCGTAGTGGCTCCCTATAATTAAGCCCTTTTTAAAAAAAAGGTTGAAGTAATTAGTGGCTGGATGAACAGAAGGCAGCTTCTGTAAGGATACTTTCTCTACCTCTCTGCACTGTGTGTGTGTGTGTGTGTGTGTGTGTGTGTGTGTTGGTAGGTAGTTAGAAGGAGACATTCCATTGTAGGAGCAACAATGATTTTCACCTGTTTTAAGCATAAAAATCATACATTACATAAGCTTATAAGATCCATAACAAGGGTTTCGCTAATCGGCTGTGTAAAAAGGAGAGGGGGGGCATCCATTTTGTAAGAGTTAGTGTATACGTGTGTTATTTCCAATAATTTTACATTAAAAGCTATTAAATTATTTTAACATTTTATTAACATTTAGTTTTGTCTAGGGCTTCAGTATGATTTTGTGTCTCCCCTATACAGAAAAGGATGCAAATTTTTGTGTGGACCTTGAAGATATACTTTATTTATAGGCACAGGGGCAAATGAAAAAATAAATTGTTAGATAATCAATATAAAATATGTACCTCTTGTTATTTATGAGAACTATTGTCTTGAGCTCTTCTTATAACAAGTCTTGGAACAAGTCTTATCAAAATCTCAATTACGATATAGTAATTGATTTTTTCTTCCCTTGCCTTTAATACCAAATACATTTTAAAGAAGATTGTTACCAAGTGTCTATTTTCCATTCTGAGTACATACACTGAAAACATTTTTTTGGTTTTCTGTTGATTGCTACCAATTTTGTACTCGGTCATCAATAATAAAATGTCAAAACGCACATTTCTTGCCATATTCCAGTGTGTTGTTCCTTCTTGAACTTAATCATATATTTTAACATAGTATTTGGATGGTCAAAACTGGTGCTTAAGGAGCCTTAAGAAGAAAAACACATTTGCTTTATGCGTTTTCTCTTTCTTATTCTCTAATTTCTCTGGTCTTTACCTATTCATTTTACTTCTACTATGACTGAGAAGGAGTTGTTCAAATGTTTTCCATATTACACTTTTAAAACCCAAAGTTATATTTGAGAAGGTCACATCTGTACCTGAAAAACTTGTTCTTGCCAAATTTTGTTCTAGGTGGAATTCAGCTAGAGAGAGATCTGTGGCTTTGACAAAAGCAAGCTACACTACAGCTGAGAAGGTTTTTTTTAATCTGCCATTTTGTATTTGCTCTTTGCCAGTCTAGGGAGTACTCTAGTATGTTTCATGTCACACACTTGTTGTTGTTGTTGTTGTTACCAGTTCATCACCAAAATACATTAATCTTATCAAATTCCATAATAGCCCCCCAGACGATCACTGTGCATTTGTATTTTTAAATGTGCCTGTATTTCTCTATCTGCTTTCAGTCTGATTGCAAGTGAAAACAGTGACATTTGGTGGTTTCTATGTCAGTGCAAATGTGAATCTGCTCTGGGTTTTAGTCCACACTTTAAAGGAGGCACCCATAGTGCTGAACCTGTTCCTCTGAGAGCCCCTTGAAAATTGATTCACATTCAGCACATTGGATAGTTGCTAAAGCCTGGATTGGATTCTTTGCCTCAGTGACACAGAAGCTTCTAGTTGCCACTGAATGAAAAGCATAAACAAGAAACAAAAACCTATGTAGATTTAATATTTCAGTATGCATCATATGCAACTGAACGAAACACATAGGCAGGGCAATGTTTCAGGTTATTTATTTTAATTGGGTGTTAACAGGGGTGCAACAGTACTAGCAGAACACTGTTACTAAGTCTCTAGGATCTAAAAATGAATCATGCATGCAAAGATAGCATTAATTCAGAATGCTAATGTTGCACATTGAAAGAAATAATATCAAAGTATAATTTGTGTGTTTAGCTGGAAGACAATAGCCAGTTTGGCTGTTATTCACCTCAGCTTTCCTCTTCAGATACACACAACATTGCATTATCCTCATTATCTCTCATTAGAGGTTATTGTGGCAGGAGAGTTGCTACACTAAGGCCCCCTACTCAAAATATTTGGGGGGGGGGGTGAAGCATATTTAGCAATAACATTTTTGTTGTACTTCTCATATATTTCTGTAAACATCCAGCAGGATAAATGAATTACACACTTCTGTAGCTCCTCAGCCAAAATGAAATGACTGGCCTTTCTGCATTTGAATTAGGGTAATGAAATTGTGTAGAATATGCCTGATATCTCCAAAAGAAATCAGCAGCACTGGCAAAGCAATTGTATCAAGACAACCATAAACATACATTTAGCCTAGAACGAAGCTGGTGTGAGGATCTCAGTTAAATGCCGCTACTATGTGACACAGGAATTACACAGTACTAACTTGCAAATGGAGCAATTCAGTTTCACCTTTTTCCTTCTTAGTAATGCAGAAAGACAGATTGATTGGCAAGTGTGCTCAGAGGGCATTCATCAGCCTTGTTTTCTAAAAATGCTCAAGCGCATCAATTTGTTCTGAAAGGAGCACAGGATGGGAGCTACTGGGATTAAATCCAGTCTTCCTTGAAAGCAGAAATCAGTCTTCAGAAAGGGAAGAAGACATTTTGATCCCTAGTTTTTTTTTTTATTGTTTATTAAAAAACCATTCTTGTTTTGTGCTTCTTTAGAGATTGCATGCTGCATGTGGCAAAAATGCTCCATCTCTGGCACTCCAATTAAAAGGCTCTCAAGCAAGATGAATGACAAAAGCCCCTGCCTTTGATGTTGGAGCACAGTTGCCAATCAGAATAGGCAATACTGGTCTAGAAGGACCGATAACTGGACTTTGGGAATCACCCAGCTAGAGTGGTCAGTGGCATGGCTATTTTGGGAGATGGAGCCCCTCAAAAGTATCTTGTCCAAGCTCTGGTTATAAAGCAGTTATATATGTTCCTTTTTTCTGATCCATATATCTTTAGACAAATCAAACTGGCTAAGGTTTTTCAGAAGTCTTTTCCAGAAGAGATCAGTATCTGAATCAGAAACTGAACCTGACTTCATAAGGCGTAACTTTTTACATTATTAATGGCTGAGGTGTGGATTGTGGTGCTCAAAGCACCACAGATCATGTTTGGTCCCAATTATTTTGTATAGTTTTTTCCCAAGCTCCCTTTTCCCCTGATGTTTTGAGTAAGGAATGTTTAAGAGGGGAAAACTGGCTCTGAATTGGAAGGCCCTCCCCCATTCTTCTCGAAATAGTACAGAGACTTGGGGAAAACCATTTCAGGAGGCTTTGTACCAGCAAGAACCAAATTTAAGTCAATTAAATCAGACTTCTTCTCTGGAAGCAAGTGTTTCTGGTAAGGATGTCATGAAATTTTGTCAGTTTAGATTTTGGGATAGAAATGTGACATTTGGAAGGACTACAATGCTTGTTAAAAACTAAAGTCACTGAACATTCAGCACATTGGTCCTTTTGTCAGTTCTTTTTTTTGGGGGGGGGGGAATAATTACGTGTTCCAATATGCTCAATCACCATTTTATTTAATACCACAGACTATTATAAGGTCCTGGCAAGTAGTGAACTATTGATGATTCATCAATTTTCTTTCTTCTCAGAGTCTGAGAGCAAGAGCTAATTATCCAGTGTACTGATCTCTCACTTATTCTGCTACCCTGTCTAACCAAGAAACTAGATTTTAATTTTTTATAATGGTGGTGGTGGTGGTGGTGGTGGTGGTGGTGGTGGTGGTGGTGATGATGATGATGATGATGATGTCAGTCTCACTGATGCTTCTTTTGAAACTGTTTCTGGTGAGATATTCTTCATGATCTTTAGGTCTCAAAGCTGTCAGATTCTTTTATTGCAAAGACTATACACAACTGAAAGTGGTGTAGCTGATCCAATACTTGCAGGTTCAGGCATCCAGGCTTTTTTTTTTTAAAAGATATTACAGATTTTCAAATATGTGAGACAGAATGATAACAATATGAAAAAACAACATGGAAATGCAAAGAAGGAAAAAGATGAGAAAAGATAAGACAAGTATCAAAAGAAGAAAGAGAGAGAAAACAAAAAAGATAAAAGTGACTTTGAATCTTCTGTTCAGTGGTGATTAACCTACATTGCCTCTTTCAGTTCCCCATTAAACATCAGTCTGTCATAACATCAGCTGTATCTCCCAAACATTCACCAAGAATGGTTTCATTAACAATCACAGTTACTAGATCCATTAAGATAATTATATTTCTTGCTTTTAGCTTTCCTTAGCTAATATTCAACACACACCACTTTCACATTTCATATTCCTAACCTTTCTAAATATATACATCATGCTTAATAACCTCCTAAAAATCATTTTCTTAAATCAACCAGCTTTATTTTACGGCTGATTCCTTTACACTAAATCATGCTCTAACAATAAGCCAGAAAAATCCAATCCTTATTTCTTTCCTCTTTCCTACTTAAAATCTGCCTTTTTTTTTTGACAAATCTTTCATAGTTTGGGCATTGATCAGCAAGTTACACAAAACCTGAGGAGGGAGTATCCTTCCATGAAGACTAATTTTTGTTGTTCTTGTCCTTTTTGTCTTCATTTCCCCCCTTCCAAAAATCTAATTAACCACCAAATGTCATAATTTTCCTTCTAAAGCCTCCCCTGTATGTCATTCTTCCCTCTGGGTTCAATGTTATCCCTGTTATATGTGCCTCCACTATTGCACCCGGTATTCTCCCTGGTTAAGCCCTCCAGAGTCATTTCTCAATCTCCAGAATCATCTTGTTTTGGCTGCAAACCTCCAGATTGAGAAATAACTTCAGATTATTTCTTCATATTCCAAACTAACTCCTTGATCCTCCTCTTCGATGTGAACTCTGGCTAATTCCTCTAATTTATCTAATTCTTCCATTGCATCCTTCAAACTCTTGACCTTCATCATATCATCCAGCAATCTAAAACTCAAACTAAAGTTCTTAAGCTAATTTTTCATCAGTTTCCATTCCTCCAGTATCTCTTGCAAAATCAAAATCAAATCAAAAATCAAATTGCAAAATCACATTTATCTTCCAGGGGTTGCATCTTTGTGATTGTTTTATTAAACAAAATCTTGTCATACAAGGAGTTAATATTTTTGCCTCCACAGCAACTCCTCCGCTACAATATTGCAATGACACAGCCCATTTACCTTCTTTTATTATTCAGATTGCTTTCGATGTGATACCTCTCACAACCAAAAAAATTCCCTCTTCTCAAAATGAATCAGTCTCTTTCTTTAATCCATTTTACTTGCAAAGTGTATACAAAACCAACCAATCTTCCAGTTTTAGAAATTTACTTTCCTTATTTCATGTTACTATGTCCTTCATCCACTTAAGAACTTTACTTCCCCCTGCCTTTTCACACATTTTTATTAGACTTCCTGATTTCAATCTGCAATCTTAAAGCTTCTTGAGAGTAATCCTCATAAAAAAGGCAAGAAAGTGACCCAAAACATTGTGGTTACTCCTGATTCAAAGATTTCTTTTTATCCCTAAAATGCAAATAATAATTTTAAAAAAGTTAAAAGAGTGGTTGCTGGCTTGTGTGTAGCAGGATACACTTGATCAATTTGTCCCATGGTCTCCCTTGACTACCCTCCCAATGGAATGAAACAATCCTGGTAAGCTTGGCAAAGTTTTCAGGCCCTTCTGGGTGATTTCCTCAGTCTCCCTTTGCCCAGAGAGACAGTCTCCATTTGGCAAATGGGTGATCATTACTGCTATTACTGCTATCACTCTCTCTTTCATGGAGTTCCACAGAAGAGATGTCTGCCAACCATTCTCACACCTGGAAGGCCAGAGCACCAGGTCTTCTGATTAGCAAGGAACATGATATCATCACTGCCCCTCTCAGTTTGCCCTGTTTCCTCTGAGTCTGGTTCCTCTACTCTGTTTTTTGTGCTCAGCAAGGGAATGAATTTTCCAGCAATATCATATTGTGAGCTATCTCTGCTACTGTGCCAAGTGCTTTGAGTGGCTTGGTTCTGAATAGCCAACTAAGAGCCGTTAGTTTTACAAAATATCTGCCCTTCCTTTTTCCTTGTAATGAATTAACACAGCTGTGTGCGTTTGCAGATTCACTATGAGAGAATCTTAGTCTTTTGGTGGGTGCCTGTACCCTGAAATTTACATCACTATAAATCACTACATTACTGTCTGGATCCTGATTTGTAGCGTTATCTTTATTTGTCATTTACTGTTCCACTATCCAGCTTCTGTACAAACTCTGACTTAAAAGTTCAGCCTTCATTAGGCCATTTCCGCACTACACTGTTATAGTGCTATTATTCTACTTTCAACATCCTGTGGAATTCTGGGGTTTGTAGTTTCCTGAGGCCAAAGAACTCTCTGGCTGAGAATTCTAAATGCCCCTCGCTAAACTACAAACCCCAGGATCCATTGGATGTTGAAAGTGGAATAAGAGCACTATAACAGCGTAGTGCAGAAATGGTCTTTGTTTTCACATGATATAGCAACACATCTAAACTAACGCTAACATTAGCCAGAAAACATGAGCTGACTTCAGAACCTAGTGGAAATCTTAACTATAGTCAAGGAGAAGTGCAACCATCACACTAAACCACAAGGGATGGAATAAGAAGTTGAAGGGAATGATTGTTCCCAAGCCCGAATCTTGATTTTCTCGTTATGATTTCCAGAGATATATTATTATACCCTCCCTAGAAAGTAACAAAACAGAACCAGACTCCTCCATTTCCTTGTGTTGATCTAGCAGCCCTAGCATACCATATGTCTTAATGTGCCCCTCTTACACTTTTTGAAATCTGCTTTGAAGAACTGGGAAAAGTAGAAGCTGCTATTCCACAAATGCTGAGGAATAACAATTCAGTCTGATATGACTTGCTAGTTTTTAGATGTGAATGCTCTTCCGGTTAGTCTGTCAAATGCATACTCCAGCTCCATTTTAAAGGTTGGATTCCATCAGACTGTGGTCTCCTATGGGAATCAGGCCTCTGAGAGAACAACATTTACCATCTTTCCACACCTTATATTCTTTCTCCACCATTAAACCATGAATAACATGCCTTTTGGAAGCATATACTTTCCTTTTTAATCAATTTTTATTTATTAAACTATTTATATCCCACCCTTAGTCAAAAGGTCTTACCCTGTTGTTGTTAATATCACCAAAAGTAGTGCACCATGTTCCTTAACAATAGTATATAAATGAAGTAACAAAGATGAGCTCCCCTTCTCCCTCCTCTCTTTTTAATAGGTTTTCTATCTGTTTGCAAATTTAAGAGCACAGAGCTCTTGTGAAGTGCAGGAAGCTAAATGCAGGTTCCAAACATCTTGACCATCAGTTCAATAACCATTCAGTCTTCAGCAAAATTACTCTTCTCTGTGTATAACAAAAAGGAAAAAAAAACTGCTTTCTCAATCTGTAGAAGCAGTCTTTCTCATGCATTATTATATCTCTTACTAAGGTAAATGTCCATTTAAGAGCCCATACTTGTTGGCAGGCAGTTAAAAGGGTCAGCATCAGGGTTTGGGATGTCTTCTCCCTCCTGCCACTCTCAGAGAGGTAATTGGCAGCTGTACGGTACATTTACAGAGCTCCTTAAAACTCAAAATGCTACATTGCTGAAACAGATTGTTCGGTCTGTGGCAGGGGTTTGTGTGAGCAATCTGGGTGACATTACCACTACTCCAGGAACTGATATCTGTGGAATCTTGAGTTAGAAAACTGTGACTGTTGAGAAAACACTGACTAGTAAAAGGATCAGAAAATTGTGAGAAAGCAATTGAGACCAGAAAGAATGTTATAATGTGGCTTGCTGGAATGTTTCCTTTCACAGTGCTGCTCAGTCAGTCATTACCTGCTGCAGGACCTCCTCTCCTATCCCTGCCCCCTTGGAGAACAAGAGAAAATGTAACTTACACTCCAGTCAGGGATTGTGAGTTGAGAAAATTAATAGTCAGAGCTGGTTGTTTTCAAATTTCAGTAGCATCTGTGCTAGAGATAAAAATGTGTGTCCGTGTAAGTTCAAGCGCGCACAGGCAGGTACATGTCTTGCCATAGTCACATTTAATTTCATTTTCTGTGTCATTCTGTTGGGTGGAATTGAGATATCAGTCCTGCTGCACCTTCCCAGGTGTGGCACAGAGCTGGATTTGAGCCCTGAATCAAATTAGGAACAGAGGCACATACATGTCATTTGGCCGTCTTTCCCAGTCCCTGCTGACAGCCTAGCTGTGTGAGCAAGAGCTGGTCAGATGGACAACTTTATTTGGAAGCATCAGCAGTTTATAGAACGTTCACTGTTACGTGAACAGTGAGAAAGTGCTCATGAGTAAAAGTTGTTTAACTTATGCTTCAGTGTCTAGAAAACAGGTTCTTTGTGACCGTTCCAGCATACACAACATCATTTCCTGTAAACAAACAGATGTTCTCAGGATAGGAGAACTAGTTTCAAAACTGTTCTCACCATCTTACTTCTGACATTGATCCTGGAAGCAGTATTTGTAGTTAGAGTAGTTTGCAAACAGGCAGGGAGACATGCTCAAAATGGATTCAGAGATTTTTGCCCACAGAATGGCTTTGTTTAAAATGGCTTAGGAACTCAGAAAGAAAAGACTGTATTGAGTCCATGAATTCTGTAATGGATTTCAGAACATAAAACGGTATTGAAATATTTGGATTTAGAGATGTCATAAAACATGTAATAGATTTATAGTTGTAACTAATGAATGTATTATGTAATTAAGTCACAGATTTAGGATAGTGATACTAGATTGGGTCTATAAAATGGCATTGATCTGTCTGGAAGGTCATTAGATATGTAACACACTTACACTCTTAACTACTGAAAACAGTATGTAATTAAATCAATAACTAGCATTTAGTTAAAATTAGTAGCATTAAGGTTATTTAGCATTATTGTTATTCATCATGTAATGTCATTTATCTTTTATGTAAATTGTAATAGAATGTAATGAAAAGTAATATGGAGATATTATGCTTGATATGTTAAAGTCCATATATTTCTTTTTTTTCTTTCTGAAAGTCTGAACTGGAGGAGAGGGAAGATGAGAAATGTTGGATATTGTTTTTAGAGAGGCTTAAACCAATTGGGAGGTTATTATCTGTCCAAACGAAGGGGAGGAAGTCGATTATTTTGTCTTTTCCTTTCTCTTTTTTCTTTTCTTCTTTCTTTCTCTCTTTTTTTTATTCTTAACTTTTAGTTAATATGTTTTTATGTTTCCCTGGATGTTGTCTTCTTTCTCTTTTATGTATCCTTTTATGTATTTGTAGTGTTTTTAGTGTCTTTTTTGGGGTGGGGAGGAGATGTTAATAAATAAAATTGTAAAGGAAATAAAAGACTAAATGCTTGCAAATACTTTTCTGCCCTAGAAGCCACTGGGCAAAAACAATCCGCCTGGTGTAACAAAGCCAATGAATGCATATGCACAGCTTGGTTTGATTCATTAAAATACTGCAATATAGAAAGTAGACTCTTATCTCGTAACCGCATCCTGATGAAGAATTTTTCTCAAGTGAAATAAGGGTTTGGTTGTGAACTGAACAGGATGTCCCAAAAATGACTCAAATGTGCCTTAAGTCTACATACACTGAAACTCTATATTCAATTAGCATTCAGCTGAAAGTAATACAAAACCTATTGCATTAGAGCATGAATGAATCTATATTATATTTCTGAATATATATATACTAAGAGCAAAATCATTTTCCAGGCCTGTGTCTTTGTATAACTAAAATGACACCATCCGTGTAGAAATGAGAACAATCAGTTCTAGGAGGAACCTCAAGGTTTGCAAAAATAAGAAAAGAGGTGAGAGAGAGGTGGAAAAAGAAAGCTGAAGCGGCAGCTATGGGGGAAAGGAGTGGGGCTAGTAAGAGCTTCCGAATGACTGAGTCCAAACTTAAACCTTGGTAAAATAGATATTTCACTTAGATGTGAAGAGATGCAGTATCCACAAAATGTCACAACTACACAGACGATATAGCAGAACAGAACATCTGTAGTATATAACATCTTTAATACTGGAGGAAGACATTGGAGAAAAACTTTAAGACCCCACTTAGTAACATTTCCTCCCTATTCTTCATTTCTACCCATGCTGCTCATTGACTCTGCACCCTTGGTGACCTCTGCTAGCACAGGGGCTGATCGAAAACTTTGCGCACAAACTTAATCTTTAAATGTACATTTTTGGGGTACGATGTCATTGTTTCAGTTGGGGAGGAGAATTAAAAATCATTCGGGGAGCACTAGGATTTCCAAGTGAGGCCTGTCCCTGGCCGTGAGGTTTCATTGCCAGGCCCTGAGGACTGAGCATTGCCAGTCGATATAGAGTGCTAACTGAATCTTTGGCAAAGGAACAGGAGACTAGTGGATAATGGAAAATAATAGAGTATCCTGGAAATGGGCATGGCTGGCTGATCTCCCTAACAGAAGTAGTAGTATTTTGCTTCAGGTTCCCTCTTGTTCTTATCTGTGGACTGATTTTCTCACCCTTGTGAAGCCTTTTTGACTGAAGCTCCCAACTCATAATAAGATGCTGGAACACTTTTAAGACTTTTGCAGTGAGCAGTACAGGTTTCAAAGCAAACTGTAGAAGGGTTATAGTGGATTTTTGATACAAAAATCCAATAGTTACGGCAGCCATACAGTTCAGTGTCTGATAGCAGTCTGTAAGACTGAGCACACATTTTTGAAATGCGAGAAGAACCTTCTAATACTTGAAGTCTGTAGAACTCCCTGCAGCTACATTCCAAAGACAAATTACTGTCATTCTAGTCCCATAGGAAACTTTTATTTTTGCCAAAAGATTTTTTTAAAAATATAGGATGTAGCTTACAGTACAATACTTGTTCTTAAGCACATTATTCATCCTGAACCTTTGGGATAGGGCAGAGTAAGAATTTAAAGATGTAGGCTGTTTTTAAGTAGTATAGTTGAACTGACATTGACTCTACATGTAAAGTAAAGTACAACTATTGCTCTGGAATTTTACCATAGTAGCTTCTGAAAGACCCTAAAAGCACTGGATCACATCTGATCTAGGAAGCTAAGCAGGGTCAGCCCTGGTTAGTACTTGGACAGGACACCACCAACAAATACCAGGTGATATACACTGTATTTCGGGGGGGGGGGGGGACTGGCAAAACCATCTCAGAGTATTCCTTGCCTAAGAAGACTCTGTGAAATTCATGGGGTTGCTGTAAGCTGACAGGTGACTTGAAGGCACATACACAATGCCATGTATAACCATTAAGAGATACACTTTGTTTACCTGGTGTCAAGCCAAGCCAAAGGATATTGCTATATAAGTGAATTACAAATTCTGTGTTGGCACCTAGGATTCATTCGAAGGAGACATATTTCAGCAGCCATCTGTATCACCGTGTGGGAGCTAGACAGTGGTCATAATTTTGTCTGCTCAGGAGTGTATATGCAGGAGCAATGGCTTTTAGCAGGAGTCAGAGCATTGCCAGAGTGGGCCTAATAGCTGCTGCTTTTTCTTTTGTGATCAGGCTTTTCCAGAACTAGAGAAGGCTCAGAAGTTGTAGTAGAATACCGTATTCCAAGCTCTGCCATCTGTAGACTGAGATAGCCCCTGTCTGTAACCTGTAACAGGAGAGCTCCTGTTGGCTGGTGCAGTCAATACTGGTAGATCAGTGATCAGCATGGATTCCTATTTTCAGAATAAAAGGAGATTAATGATGAGGCAAGCTGAGGGAGATGCTTTTGCCCCTTCAACTGCATGAACCCCTTTCCTCAACTGCCCCCTCTCTGAGAATTAAAGCCCCTTGATCCCACAAGGGTGAGGTTACACCTACTGTCACCCCTTGCTGAACCACTGTTTTGTCCCGACTGCTAAGGTCCCCCTCCTCTTGTTTTCTGTAATAAAAAATAGCTTCTTAATGTTGAAGTATTGGAGATTTTTTAAATAATCCAGCTTCTTGGGAGGAAAAAAGAAAATGCTTATTCCTTGGTTTGGAGAGGTATTAAATGTCGCTTTTTTGCAAGGAAGCACCAGCATTCTAATCAGGAGTAAAAAGATTTTTGTTTTAAAAATAATAGCCAACACATTTTAAATTTTAAAGACCTGTCTTTCACAGAAGGAAAGAAAAGCATGTTTATTCCTTTGAGATATTTATCTTATTTTTCATGTTGGAACATAAAAATATCCCAGCAGAGAATAAAAAAGTGTTTTTTTAAAAAAAATATTAAAAGCTCCAGCTTTCTCATAAGAAACTGTATTTTATTTCCTGTGGTGCCTTAGACCTACCTCACGTGAAAATGCATTATCTTACCCTAATTAGAATGGAATGAATGGAGAATCCCAAGGTCCTGGGACACTGCAGGAGATCTAAAATGATGTCTCACAGACCAGACTAACCCTTGAGGTATTGGGAGGGTATGGAGGTAGAGTTCTTGGGCCTGGTAGTTCCTTGAGGAGGCTGCATACTGACACTGGACCTAGGAACAGGTAGTCTTCCACTAATTACAAGTATGAAAGAAGTATATGTGTAGACAGCTAATATTTTTCTTGTGCAAAATACATGGATTAACTCTATGACTGATGTCTTTGCTAATCAGAGGTGTGGGTTCTTGTCTCACCTGTAAGTTTTGAAATTCATCCTCACCTTTTTAAAACAGTGAGTAGAAGCAAAGCTTTGAAATTAACTTTTTTGGGGCAGCTACAACTCCCAGAGCTCCCCGGATACCGTGGCCACTCCAAACACAAGGTAGGTGTTAGTACCTTTCAGGAGACGATCAGTGGGGACACTTTGTGGTTTGTGGTAAGAAGTAAACAAGAGCTGCAGTTAGAACAAGATTACAAAGCAACAATGTACATATGAAGCTAGGAAATATGGAAATTAAAAGAAACATCAGGAAATGGGGGGTAGTCATGAGAGAGAACATGTATGTGGTAGACAGAGATCCTCAGCAGTAGATCCCAGATGACGGCTTGAGAACTATTAAGGACTAGCATATTTACCTGGCATTGCCCAGGATTTTATTTTCTCATAGGTAACACTTGTTCGGAATACCTTAGGAATTACCTTACCTTACCTTAGGAATTAGATGCAGCTGAAATACACAGATTTGAGATCCTGTGTCTGTAATTCCCAAAACTGCCTTGTCCAGTATCTGTAACTTTTCCCTATAGTCCCCAATCCAGTCCGTATTCAAAGTTGTTAATATACAGAGGTTGGGTTTCTGAAGGAATACACTGGCCTCCTTGTTGCTAGGCCTTGTCTCCATAGCAACTGGCCTGAGGCCCAAGAGCTCTCTGGCTGAGAATTCTAAAGGCCCCTCCCTAAACTGGCAACCCCAGGATTCCACGGAATCATCACAGCTTCATCAGCTTCATCTTCTCACCTGACACAGCCAATCATATGAGGTCTTCGCCTGCCTGACAGAGACAAATTCACAAACTCACAGACAAACTTTGACTTTTATATATTAGATAAGATAACCCAATACTGTGGGTGAGGAAGGTCTTGTTAAGCAGTGGAACTTGGAAGAGCTTGCCCCCGAAGGTAATATGCCTACTTAAAAGGGCATATCCTCTGTTATTCTCCTCCTACTTCTTGTGCCAACCTTCCATCTCAGCATATTTTAGTACTTAACAGATGTGTAATACCAGTGACATACATCCTATTGCCGTGCCTCTTGAATTATGTCCTTATATAAATTGTGTACATTTTACAGAAGGGAAACAAATTCACAAAAGAGCTAAAAGATATTTCATATTGTGGTTAATATATTGCTCCAAGTTATGGTCAGTGTATATTTATTTGCCGATATTTGACTGCCAAATTGTGGATCAGCTTCATTAAGATCCTGGTCGCTACACTTAATAGTCAACTTGTTTTCCTCCACTGCCAATTATAAGTAGTCTAGAGTCCAACTGAAAGAGAAATGAATACTTCCTTCAAAAGAATATTTTGTTCCTTCTTTTTCTTATGGATCTCTTCTGCACAGTGATGACTAGACATTGTATCTCTTGAGATTTTGAATTCGAAAGCAGTTCTGTGGTGTTGACCCCACTCAATAATTAGCTCAGAATCCAAAATATAAAATGCGAGTTGAAAGGAAATAAAGTTGTGTAATACCAAGCCAAGCATTCCCCGTTTGTTTACTTTCATTCTTTTCAAAAATGGTTGGTCTAAAGAAGATTTCTGTAAAATAAAATGCTAGCTCACCGCTTTGAGAATTTTAGTTGATTCTACTAGATCATTGTGGCTGCTTTGAGTTTGTTTTTCCTGAGAAACTTTGTTTCCTTTTTCATTTTTCAAAAGCTGGCAGTACGTATATGGTGGTCTGTTAGAGTCTGATGCACTGAATGGATTGCCTCAATTGCTATTATTACAACCCTAACGGTAATAGGACTGCACTGTTTTCTAAGAGTCAGTGAGCACGTATTGAAACCAATGGGGCTTAGGTTACTTGTGAGTGATTAGGCTAGCCATGATTAAATTGAATGCCGTTGATTTCAGTGTATCTGCTCTAAGTATGTCTAAGTCCAAATACAACCTAAATATAGTCAATGTATGAAAATATGACCATAATGAAGATTTTGGTATCAAAGATACATTATGAATGTCAGAATGTGTGTGTGTCTTATCTCTGGGTATTTCGGGGTAGACAAGGTGAGATAGGGTTGAAACTAAATGCAATTGCTAGACCTAACCTGGGGGAACCTTTTGAATCAATGAGGAATTGGTCAGTCAAACCTCATATAAATTCCATTGATTCTGGAGACCTACTTGAGTTGTGAGCAGCAACTGCACTTAAACCAGAGCGTTGTTTTGTTGATGGTGGCATCTCTTGAGCAGAGTGCAGTAGAGCAAAAGGGTGCAGTAGTGATTTTTGCACATTTCCACCTCTTTCCTCCTCCTCTGGGGCCATTTCCGCACTAGCCTGTTATAGCGCTATGATTCCACTTGCAACATCCTATGGAATCCTGGGGTTTGCAGTTTAGGGAGGGGCCGTTTGGCCCCTCCCAAAACTGCAAACCCCAGGATTCCATAGGATGTTGCAAGTGGAATCATAGCGCTATAACAGGCTAGTGCGGAAATGGCCTGGATGTTCCTTAGAGAACTGCAGCAGGGCAAAAATAGTCTCTATCCTTATTCTATGAACAGGATAGTTCCACTGGGTCAGAAGCCTTCTATAGAAGAAAGAAGCCTTTTCATGTGTGGGAAGGGATTTCTGAATGTAAACCTTAAACTTTAGGAAAGATGTACCTTCATTTTCAGAAAGAAAAGCAAAGGCGCAGAAATACAATTGAAGTAAACAACTGGGGTTGATTCCATTCTGTGACTGAGGCTATTTCTGCACTGGACTGTTATAGTGCTATTATTCCACTTTCAGCATCCTATGGAATCCTGGGGTTTGCAGTTGAGGGAGGGGCCAGCTGACCCCTCCTTAAACTGCAAACCCCAGGATTCCATAGGATGTTGAAAATGGCATTATAGCACTATAACAGTCCAGTGCAGAAATTGCCTGACTTCCCTAGAGCATTGATCTGGACAGAAAATACATTCTAACAAACCATTTTGTGGTCTATCTTATGTCTCTTAAACTATATGTAAATTCTTGATTCTCGTGTTACAGGTAAAATTTTGGGCATCTTCCCCTCTTGCAACAATTGAATTGGTACTTCATCATCTAGCATAATGGGTTTTAAGCCACAAAGTTTCATAGCAGATGAGTTCAGGTTGGTTTCCTGTCTTAGAAGGTCATTCATCTCTCTCTTCTCTTTCTCTCTCTTTTGAAACAGGTGATGTTGATGTTATAGCAAAGATGTAATTTCAGACTCCCAACTTGTTGTTTTTGAGCTTGCAGATGCCATTAATTTCCCATATTAGACCAAGTGAGTGAAACAGCTGAATCATTAGCTAGGGCAGATACAAAGGCCATTTCTGCCCTCCACTGTGATAGTGTTGTTATTCCACTTTCAACCTCCTGTGGAATTCTGGGGTTTGTAGTTTCCTGAGGCCAAAGAGTTTTCTGGCTAAGAATTCTAAAGACCCCTCCCTAAACAGCAAACCCCAGGATTCCATAAGATGTTGAGTGTGGAATCACAGCACTGTAACAGTGCAGTGAGGAAATGGCCTAAAAACAGAAAGCACATTTGGGTGTTTTTAAAGAAAATTCTAGCCATATTTGTGGAGCTTATATTCTGCTAAGTGTTTAATTTGAAAATGAAATGAATTGCCTCCCCAATAGGAAAATACGTAAGCAAACTGCAATCACACAAGGAGCTTTAAAGAATATTGCTTATTGCATGTTAAGGAAGAAGAAGAAGGAAAAAAAGAGATTTTAAAAAATATATTATTGAACGAACATTTTTGGCAACAGAACCCAAAGCTTTAAATAACAGAAACCAAGAGAACAAATAGACAGGCACTCATGGGCTTCTCTAAGGCCTACAAGTGTTTGCCCAGTAGAACAGTTGACTTTTCTTTGGATTCCAGGTTCATGCCAGTCACACCATTGCTTCCAAAATCCCCCATTACTTCAGAATGGCATTCCATATTGCATCGGTGACTATTATTTCAGTCAAAATGTCTCTTAGGTGTCCACAGAACTTTGGTTTCTGGTCACTCAGTTGTGTATGGTGTGTGTGTGTGTGTGCACACGTGCGCACATGCACATGCCTTCCAGCCAGATGCTGACTTACAGGACCCAATGGATTTTCATAGGGTTTTCTTAGGCAAGGAATACTCAGAGTTTTGCCAGTTCCCTCCTCTGAAATGTAGCCTACAGTCCCCAAAATTAGGGAGGATCTGGTGCTATTAGAGTAGTGAGGCATTTGTTGTGGATTATGTAATTCTATATTAATCCTTGGAGCAACTTAAAAATCCACAGCAAAATGTCTCCAAGATGATAAGGAATATGAACACTGAGAACAGAATGTGAAAGATCATCTGGAGTGTTGTAAGTAGAAAAATTATGCTGAAAACGAGGACGGTTAATGAGTGATAGGAGGGCTGTTTCACACATGTATATACATTATATGATGTATAAATGTGCGAACAGATTCCATTGAAGAGAACTGAAGTGATAATGAAAGTTCTAACTCTTTTGTTTGATCTGTGATCACTCATTCACACATGCAATTCATCACTTGGAGCAGCCTTTGTCAAGTGATGAGCATGCACATATGAAGTAGCCTTAAGAGGTAAAGTGCAAGGAGTAAAAGGAGGAATTCGGTCTAGAAGACTTTACAGAGAGCAGGGAAAGAAGAAGCCACAGTCAAAGGAAATGCTAAAACACTAACCCTAGTGATATGAATGAAATAAACCAAGAAGGGAAAAGAAAATCATGAGAACTTCTAATTAAAATAAGAATGGGGCACAGTAATCAAAAATACACATTGAAAGGAATAAAATCCTAAATCCAGAGGTGGAGAAATTGTGAAATCAGAGAAGAAGAATTTGGAATTAGGAACAGAATATAGAATGGTTACATTCTTTCCTGGGTTACAGGAGGATGTGAAGGCTTAAGAAACAGTATATGAATATCATAAAAACAATGTGAAACATGTATGAAAAAAATGTGAAGTACAGAATAAAAAACTGATTATCAAATATGAAAGAAAAACAGATTGCGTGTGATAGTGGGATTAGCATTAATTTAAAAAGTGAATGGCATTTTCATTAAAACTAAAGGTAGAGGAAGAAGAATTAAAATGAGATAATAAAATGAGATATGGACTAGATGATGCTATTGTTAAGTGGATTTGTGGCTCATTGGTAGAACCCATGAATGCTCACCCGAGGTTCTTCTTCATTTTGGAGAGAAGTGACAAGTGGTTCCCACAGGGTTCTTTCCAAGTCCCAGTATTGCCAACATCTCCATAAATGACATGAATGGAGGTATAGAGGGCATGCTTATCAGCTCTGCAGATAATACCTAACTGAGAGAGGCCACTAATGTCTCAGAAGGCAGAATCTGAATTCAATGCCTGCAGGCCTTAATGAGTAAGCCAGCATGGTTTGTAGTGGTTTGAGCATTGGACTATGACCCTGGAGACCAAGGTTTGATTCCCTACTTGGTCCTGGAAACCCACTGGGTGATCTTGGGCACGTCACACCCTCTCAGCCCTGGAAAAACCCATTATAAGTTTGCCTTAGTGTTGTTGTAACTTGGAAATGATTAGAAGGCACACGACAACAACACAATAACCTTAATGAAGTGGAGAATTCAGTCAAAACAAACAACACAAATTTCAGGATGAATGTAAGATAAATAAAAATAAGATGTACAAATATAGAACGGGTGACAGCTGGTTTGATAGCAGTAGGGTTTTAGTATATCACAAGCTAAATATGAGCCAGCAACTTGATGCAGCAATAAAACAAGCTAGTGCAATTCCAATCTGCATTAACAGAAATATAGCTTCCAGATCAAGGAAGGTAGTAACACTACTTTGTTCTTCCTTGGTTAGGCTTCACGTGAAGTGCTGTGTCCCATTATGGGAACAGCTCAAAATGCATATTGACAAGCTGGAATGCGTCCAGAGTAAGGTGCACAAGATGATTAAAGGTCTGGACATGAAGCCCTGGAAAGAATGGATTAGGGAGCTGGTCTTGTTTGAAAGTTTGAAAGAAGCCTTAACTCTACCACTTGCAGTTTGCTGACCAGGTGTTCAATTCAAGGGTCCTCAGGTCTATCTGAGAGAAATGAGATAAAGAGAGAGAATTAATATCTTACACGCACTACACATTTCTGCTTCGTATGTTAAGAATTCAGAAAGCATAATTTATTCTCTCTATAAACAGAAGCAGGTTGCCATGGGAAAGGGTGGTCTGGCCCCAGATTGTTTAGGCCCTAAACATGGACTGTTATGTGCTTTGCTTTCCTCCAAGAAATTACCTTAATTCAGCCTGACCAAAAAAAAAAGCCTTTTGAAGCTGTCAGTTATTTCTAGGTAGATAGGTTATGAAAGATAAATTTGTTATGGGGAACAGCTTATGGTCTGATCAGTTCCCTTGTTCCAAAGTGTATGTGTGTGCGCGCACGCACACCATGCATGTGTATTGCTCTGTGTAAGTGTTCAGTTACTCTTTCGTGTCCCACTGGTTTTTCTCTTTATTGTTGAGACTGGGCTGTATTCCTAAAAGTGCTTGTGCCAATAACTTCAAGGCAACTATGTGCAGGGAGTTAGTATATGTTATTTTTTTAAAAAAGGGAATTGTAGCTTTGATAGTTTGAGGCAAATGCAGACAGCTGGCAATACTAGATCACTCTGTTCAAAAGGCTGCATTTTCATGAGTGATTTGGGCTTTGCTGTTGGGAGTTATTATCTGGTACTTCAGAATAACATTCAGTGAGCTTGTTCTCTCATGACACAGATCTGAATGGGGGTATTTATGGGTTATGTTTCAAGTTTTTAAATGGTGTAAAGTTATATTGCATTTATTATTTACAGGAACTAAATCTGAGTTGGAGTTGCTCAGACCTATTTTAGAGTAATGTATTTTTTTTTTTATGGCACAACGTACCATTACCCCATATGTTCAGGAAAAAAAATGCTCTTAAAAGCTTTGGGGAACCATTTTTCCTGCCAAATATATAGCATGGTGAGTGTTCTTTTTAAATTGCTGCCAACCACCCATGTAAAACTGAGAACATTATCTATGGCAGCTCTGCAGAGGTGTAGCCAATTCTTATGTTTGTGTTGTTTCTAGAACTTTTACCAATACTTTATTTACACTTTTATCCATTGCCATTAGTATTTATAATATATTGTTGCCAACTATATTAATAACGTCAAGTTCATACTTTTCTTCCACTCATATGTAACTATATTTGAGCTGAATGATGCCTGCATACTTAACTGGCTGAAGTCAGATATTATGAGGTGGGTAATTTGTGGTTCTCAAGCTATTGCTGGACTATAGCTCCCAATATCCCTCTCCGCTGATTATACTGAGCATTAGATTAACCACTGGTGTGGTAAGGATGAGAATCTATCTGAACCAGTTTAGTTTTATGGGAATGAACCTAGCTTCTCTTTTCTTGCCTTGATAAAAGAAATCATTATTATTTAAAAATAGAGAGGAAAAGTTTTGAATTCTTCATTAACCACAGCAGTGTAGGGTGGAAGAATGCATTGTCACAGCTAGAAACTGGGCTTGTTTCCATTGTGATAGAAAAAAAGGAAAACATGGTCCACTTCAGCACAGCCATTGTATATATGGTTTCAGTAATGTTAGCATCTCCAGGATGAAATTAGTGTCAATGTCACAATTCAGCATCAGTGTGCTTAAGCCGAGGTGACATCAGTGGCAGATAGGTGAACCTGAGAAGTAAAACGGTCGGCACTGACTTTAGATGCAAGGGCTGATACTGACATTTTTATTGTGGTTGTATATTGGTTTAGCCAGTTCAATGATCTTGAGAAGCAAGCCACAGTGAAAAAAAGAATGAAAACCCCAGACAAATCAACAGAAATGTAATATACAGTGCAACTGCAATTTCAGTTTCAGCAAACCAGTTTTGCAGGTAGGTCTAGGACAGGAGCCTTGTAATATCGTATTTCACTTTTTTGCCTCAGTGTTGTCACCATTTTGGCAAACTTGGTCTTAATTTTATTTATTTATTGGCTTATTTATGCCTAGTAAATAGTAAATTATTAGAATTTTGGGGTGTACACAAATCCCTGCCCACACACTTGATAAAATAGTTCCATTTGCTTAGCATGTATGGCAGGCTGTTGGTGATAAAAACTATGAAGTAGCCAGACTGCAGAACCTTGTAGTAACCAAGTGCGCTTTTCATTAAGACATTAACCAAACAATCTTGACAGGATTTCAGGGTGTGTGACTATATTTGGTTTTGAGGAGGGTTGGTTT
The DNA here is from genome assembly GCA_030412105.1 of Cyclura pinguis. Taxonomy (NCBI): domain Eukaryota; kingdom Metazoa; phylum Chordata; class Lepidosauria; order Squamata; family Iguanidae; genus Cyclura; species Cyclura pinguis. The sequence continues at coordinate 173,012,050 of CM059599.1, forward strand.
CCAGTCAAGAAAGAGGAGTGAGAGTGGGATACTAAAGAGATAGTGGGGAAAGGACACAGCATGTCTTTTATTATTTAATTGATTAATATTTGCTGTCCTTGTTAGCTTCAAACTAATTCGTTCATGAGATCTTAAGGATGGTGAAAAGAATTACAAGAATTGTAATGTGGACTTCTTGCCCCCACTCCCCACTCTTACACCCTTTTCACAGATGTCTTTAACAGATCATGTGAAAAACTCTTTACCTAGACAGCTCTTCATCAGTGGAAGACTGAGGGCATTTCCACACTATGCTGTTATAGTCCCATTATTCCACTTTCAGCATCCTGTGGAATCCTGGGGTTTGTAGTTTACTGAGTCCCAAGAGCTCTCTGGCTGAGAATTCAAAAGGCCCCTCCCCAAACTGCAAACCCCAGGATTCCACAGGAGGTTGAAAGTGGAATTATAGCACCGTAACAGTGTAGTGCGGAAATGCCCTGAGTTCCTTAAAACTATGAGGGAGAAATTGACTTGCTCCTTACAATCTTGAATGGAAGTTGTGTGCTCTCTGTATACAACATGCAGAAAGTTGGTTTTCAGACTTGCACAGAACTCTTAAGCCTAAATCCAGTTACAAATCTCAACTAAAGTAAACTCATGGAATTAATGGGCTTTATGCAAGTATTGACTCACCATAAAGTACTGATTCAGTGAGTGTAGCAATTATATTTAGCCAAGGAGGGGTGTAATATAACTTGTTTCCTGCCACAAAATACTTAGCACAAAGTACTGGCATGGGTTAGCACCCTCTGCAATGCAGTGCTAAATAAAAACAGTGTGCTTGTCTTACATGCTCTTTGATAATATTGTATGGGGTCTGTTTTGAACGGTCTGTAAATTCACAGGCTGTAAACTGTCTGTAAATTTTAGAGCTGTACTGAGTATTAGCTCATTTTGATTTTTGATCTGAAAATGGAAGTTTTGTGGTGGGGATAATATATTCTGAAACACTCTCTAATATTTACCATTGTTCAGTCCTGTACCTGATCACTGCTGCTACTTTTTTCAGTGTCATTTTTTAACTCATTTTTTTTCTCTTATACAAATATGATGGCATTACATTGCAGTGTAGCCAGTGAGATGTGTTGACATGGCTGTGGACAAATGAAGCCTATATAGAGTGAGGGTAATTCTTTCTAGATATGAGTGACTCTGACCAATTGTGAATCATATGTGAATGTGATGATATCACTGAGAAACTGGCCTATTCATGGTGAGGGTAGTCCTTCTTGATTAATAAGCAGTCATGTTATTAAACATTGTTTAGTAGCTGTCCCTGCAAGGGTATGTTGCCTTTTGACACTGATAACAATGTTCGTGAGAATTCACTCCCTTTCAGCTCAGTCCTAACCAAGAACTGTTAAAAAACATACCAAATTGTTGTAATCTCCCAAGTGCATGTAGATTACACAGTTGTGGAATAAATGATTTGTAACTTGACATCACAGTGTTGTTTATATGTGGTTTTAAGAATGCAAACTTCTTAGCTTCAAGTGTTCCAGAAATGAAGAATTTGAGGAGAATCTGCCAAAATTTATAATGTTGGACATTCCTTCTGTGTGTATGAAAAGCAAAGAGCTTACTGTAAAGGAATAGCAGCTGTTTAAACATGTGTTCAGCTAAAGCAATGTCACAGTGTTTTGAAGAAAACAGCCTCGCTCTACTAGAGATATAGGAGAAAAGGCTGAGAATAACTGGAGACAGTTTGGTTTCCTGAAACAGCCGTAAATTAGAAGTAATTTGTATTCTCCACAAGATTACTCTAAAAGCACAACTGCCTCACAACTGGTAATCAGATTTATCAATGTTGTTTCAATAGACAGGCAGGGCTGGCTCCAAATTTATGGGAATTTTTTTGGTAAAGTACCTCTCCATGGCCCCTTCCATCAAGATCTTACAATTTGTTTGTTTGTTTGTTTAAAAATAAATTTTGGGAAAAAGAAAAAGAAGGCTAAACTACATACTGCATTAAATGCATAATGTGCAGCTAAGATATACTTTTTTTCATAAGTAAATGTACAGTAAGTAAGTACACAAAAGACAGGTCCATAATGTTAATATTCTTCATCAGGAATATTTCCAGTTCTGGCAATGCCTCATGAGGGCAAATCTTCAGTAGACCAATACAGTAAATGCACATGGACATAGATACGTGTGGAACCATTTACATGTTCCAAGAATAAATCAGGCATACTCTTTAATAAATCCTATAGTGCGCAGTTGTCATGTACTGGATAATCCACACTCCACACTCTGAGGTAGGCAGAAGTTTATTTTTTTATAGATAAGCATGAACAACACAGCACACTTTCTCAGAGGTTGCCGACGGTGAAAGGTACATACAACATGCATCTTTTATAGGTTATCAATACATATCTAGGTGTGCAAAGCATCCATTGGTCCCAGCAGAAATCCCCTCACGTGTCTATCTTGCTTTTATTTTTCCAGGCTGGTGGTTTTCACAATCACATATGCCCTTCACCAGGATGACCCTTCATGCATATTTCTCTACCCTATCTCCACAGTGCTTTCTTCTCACAACATCCCGAGAGTGCCAGCTTTAATTTCAATTTCCTACTGTACCCTACCATAAAATACAATGTAACAACCAGATGCCTAGAGGTAACAGTGAAGTAGCAATTAGCAGTGCTTAAGCCTGGATACAAAGTAGCCCCATTTGTGCAATGATAAAATACAAAGTAGCAGTTAGCAAAGAACACACATTCAGCAGGTTAGTATTTCTGTGGCAGGGAGCCCAGAAAACCTAGCAACCTGACAACAGATGAATAGAGTGTGTTCATTATAATAATCTAATACACTAATATTGATATATTAATATGTAGGAGCAAATGTGGTCTTTTTCTGATAGAAAGACTTGGACTACAGTCTATTATCCCCTCGGTATAGCATAGTGATCCACATATAGAGGTAAGTTACACCAGCTCTACACAGCCACCATCCAGAATAGGAACACTGTGAAACTCATCAATGACTAGGTGCCATTATGAAATTCTTAGTGAGTAACCTCAGTGTGCAACTTTGCTGTATGTGCGACTCTGTTTCCCACTGATGTCAGCAGAATATGTTGGTGGCACTATGATGAGTAATTTGTTCCACCTATGTAGCACTTAGTGCATCTCACTAACAGAATGACAACTGTAATGCGTTATGGTACTTAAAGATCCATCACTTTGTTGCAGTACCTGCTGAATAATTATATGCAACACATTTAAAGTTTAGAAACCAGAAAACTATCAGCTTATTTGAGAAGAAGAAGATCAGAATCAGGTTTGATTTTGATTCTGATTTGATGTATATCCCCCATTTTCCCAATATGGGACCCAGATCAACTGGTGAGTTATGTGTAATAAGGGGACTGCCTCCTTTGCAGCAGTGTGCCTCTTCTAAAAGACCACTTCAAACGTAAGGACATATTTTCAGTGGGACTACACATAGATCTTCCTGGAGCTTTATCTGTTTAAATGTTTAACCAGCAACTTATTTATCTAAGAATATTTGGAAATCAAAAAGACTGAGGATTCTGCCTCAGCCTTGAAATTACTGCACCCAGTCACTGGTCTGAAGGAAAGCAATCTGTAGATAAAATTAGAACATGGTGGGGTGGTGGGTCAGCCTTGATACCAATAACCTGCTGTCCCCGTGGGTGGAGAGGGCAGAACTGGACATCTGGTACCCCTGCTGAGAAGGGAGATTTAGCTACACTATACAACCCTTGAAGAGGACAATAAGAGCTTTGGGCATTGTCAACAAAAAGGTAACCACTATAGAAAATCTTTCATCAGTGACCAAGTTCTGTGTTTGACTGACACCATCAACCATTTGAGGCTTGCTCTGTTCTTTTGTGGCTCTGTTATACAGAAGACATGCTGCCCATAAATCTGGGTAGAATTTTTAAACAAACAAAAATACCCTTTTGAATATGGACTGAGAGGGAGTTTATAAATAATTATTAACAGAGCAGGAATCTGGATGAACTCGTAGCAATGGTTATTATAGGTTTGGTAACAGCACACTAAGCTGGTAAGGAAGCAATATTAGGCAATTAAGCAAAGATGTTTGAGTTGTGTGGCCATGTTGTAACTTTCTGTTTGATGTTGAGTAGACCATAGCTTAGACCCCAAGATAAATTTTTTAAAATGCCAGGAACTGATCAAATGCCTCCCCTTTTCAGCTATCCTGCACAATGTCCCTAAATAGCTCAGGAAGATCTCTGACCCATTGGAGAAGTTTGTGGCAGGGGAAGGAGCACAGTTTCATATAGAAACAAAGAGGGAATGGGAGACTTTTCTTAAGTCTTCCTCAAGTTTGCTTTGCTTAGGTCCCAAGACCACAGGTCCCAGTGTCTGCAGGCATAAAATTATGGCATGTCTCTTACAAACAGCATTTTAGCAAAATAGAACTATTTAGTTCTTTATATTATTGTTCTTTTTGTTCTATTGTTCTCTTTATATTATTTTTAGTTTTCTGTGCAGAGAATAACAATTATTTGTAACAGCTATTGTGAAACACCCTTTGGATGACATCCAGATGTGGGCTTCTGCCTGTCAAATCAGCTTCTTTTTCTTCCATTTCTAGCAAAGTCAAGGAAAGACAGTGTAATGTCTTGTGCCTTCTTTAGTGTGAATATTTGTTTACAATAGTTGTGGATCATAATCAAGGAAATAGAATTGAGGATTTCAGTGTACAACACTGAAATAAGGAACCCCCATGCTCTTTTTTAATTTTAGCCATATTCTATTCAAAATTAAACATTTTGAAAACCACCTATTTGAACGGGAATGAATATTCTCCTTTACAGGGTAAAGCAATTTACCTTTAACTAAGGAATTTACTACATAAGGCTCTTCTCTCATTAAAAAAAGGGTTGTTTCTAAAAATGCTATGTAATCAGGATTCCTCCCTTTAGTTTTGCACCTTGGGAACCTTTCCAGAGTTGCAGGCTTTGTTTGGGCTAAAACCTTATCACAACACAGGACTTGGGGCTGCCCAACCAGTACCTCCTCCAAGACATCATCCCAATCCCTTTTCCTAGTTTGGCTTCATCTGTCCATTTCTCTGAAGGTTGCCTTTACTTCCCCCCTCCCTGATTAGAATCTTTTCTCGCTTTAATACAAGCCATGGAAACTCTCACACACCCCTTTCTGCAGCCATAGTTGTGGAATCCCTGTGTCGGTCTCTCTCTGCCACCCCACACACAGATGCAACCCCACACAGTCCTAAATATAACAGTATTACATTTAAAAGTGCATTTATTTAATCACAAGTACAAAAGAATAAGGGTCCCTTCTGCCTTTTTTTCCTCGTGGTGGGAGAAGCTTTGAGGATAGGTTAGACCAGAGCTTTCCAAATTGTTCATGTTGGTGACACACTTTTTAGGCATGTGTAATTTTGTGACACAATAATTCAGTAAATAATTCAGTAAGTGGAGACAGCCCCTCTACCCGAGCCTGGCCCGCTGCCACCACCACCCTTGCCAGAGTCTTCTTCGGCCAGGGGTGGCAGTGGGAGAGGCAACCCCTCCATTCAGGCCTGGCTCACCACCACTGCTGTCCTTGCCAGAGTCTTCATTGGCCAGGGGCAGCAGTGGCAGAGGCACCCTCCATTTGGGGCCTGGCTCACCACTGCTGCTGCCCTCTCCAGGGTCTTCATTGGCCAGGGACAGCAGTGGCAGAGGCAGCCTCTTCACCCGGTCCTGGCCTGCCACGGAGGTGAAAGAGTCAGGCCCTCCACCTGTTATATTTGTGTGACACACCTACACCTTGCAGGCGACACACTAGTGTGTCACAGCACACAGTTTGGAAAGCGCTGGATTAGACTAAAATAGCTGCTGGCTTTCATCCGCCAGCAATTAATAAAGCCTGAAGATGGAAGTAACTGGGGGAGGCAATGAGCAAAGTTCTCGACAAGTCCCAATTGTGAGGAGGATCATTTGCCACTGGTTTTCTTTTGCTATAGACAAAAAATAAAAAATAAAAATAAAAAAAATTTAGATGTTTCTCCCTTACTTTGCCATCTCAAATTGAAGGAAAATCCGATTAAAATTTCCACCCCTCTTTCTTCTCACTTGATCACTGGAGGTAGATTGAAGTTTCTTAGTACAAGAATGTAAGCAAAGAGCATGCAAATCAACAGCCAAAGCACACCCAGCAGACACCACCTGTCCACCCATTATTGGCATAAAGTGGAACTAAAAGTTCACACTAGAGATTGTAGCGGAATGCAAGAAAGGCAGCCATTAACAGATTTTTTTTGTGTTTGTAAAAGAAATGCTTTCCAAACAGTCTCCCACTGGGAGAACGGCAGAAGAAGAATGACATTCTGTGGTAAGTCCCAGCCAAAAATGCTATTAACCTGCCATAATGGCCTCCTGTGATAAGCTCCTGAGTTCTCCTTTTCTCTGAAAGCTCAAGGCAAGTAATAATAATTAAAAAACAAATGGTCATAAAGTGGGCATAATAAAAATAAAATACAGAATTCCCCCTCCTGTCCAGACATATCACTGACAAATAAAGGTCAGTTAAGTAAAATAGTTTGTAGAGACTCCAGGAGATCTACCATAAACATTTGTTCAGTGTGCTCCCAAGTGACAACTTATAACAGATATTTACTGTGTTTCAAATGGCCATGTGCTGTGATCTGTGCCCACTGGGGCTTTTCTGGCCACTGTTCTTGCTGCCACAGCATCTCAAAAACCTGACAAACCACTTTGGGGGATCAAGGCACCCTTCAGAACAGCATATAATTGGACGGTTAAGCTGTCCGAAGCTTCTCTTGAATTAATGTGGAAAGGATAGCAGAATCTTTTTTTCCCAAGCCAACCACAGCTCAGTAAATGATATCAAGGATTTAGGGACTTTCAAAGCTTGCCTCTTTTTTGAGATGGGCTTTTATGAGTTTCTGATATTTTCCTCTGAACCCAGCTCAGGGGAACTTTGATGTCATCTTCATGGGTGAAGTAACATGGAAGCATATAGAACTGCGGGGAAGTCAAAAAATCTTCACGAGGAGAAGAAAATACGTTGTTTGGATCGTGGGTCGGTTTCAGAACCATTTTCCTCCTGCATATCCAAATTCTGGGCTAATCAATGCATGCTTGAAATCTTTCTTTTTTATTTTGAATTACATTTATTAAAACTAAGATTGCAGCAAATCAGCAATAAATCACGTAGCGGACTCTTGAATGTTATAAGCAGAATACAGTTAATTGGAAAGGAGAAGGAAGGAATCCAGAAGAATAAATTAGTGGGCTGTGAACAATCACTCCTAGAAAATCTGCTGAGATTATGAAACTGACAGGGTCAGCATTAGGCAGTGTGAGGCAGATTTTGGCTGTCATAAAAGGACAGAAAATGGCTTCTTATTTATTCTGTTGTTGCTATTGTCTTTTTATTGCTAGGGATAAGAAGAGAGTTTTCTTTTTTTAAGGTAGGGAGTTCTGCCTCGTGTGCCAAAATTAATGAGCTGGCTTTGAATACTGCAGACCTTGATTTGAATGGATCTTGAGGATGGGAAATTTGCTGCTCTGCCTCAGGCAGCAGAATATCTTAAAGTAGCAGAGGGAACTAAGTAAGTGCCCAAGCAGCACTCCACTGTTTCAGATGTGTCTAGATGTAAAATTATAGGATGCTTTCCCTCGTAGTGTGGAATTTTTTATTTTAATTTTTAATTTTAATTTTCAGCTTTTCTCTAGGTCACATCCTTAATGTTTGTTTATTTTGCCAGTGAAATAAAAATTATAGGCTTGCCCTCACTTTTCAGATATGTGAGAGTCCCTGGACAGCTTGGGATCTGTTTTGTGTGTAGGTGACACCATTGTGTCTCTAGCCTATTTAACTGCTGGCAGTGGGTGACCTTTATGTTTAAACTGGCAGCTGCTGAACAGTGGAGTGATTAAATTTGCAAGCCTCTTGTGGAGACTTACCCAGATGTCAAGGAACTTTGTGGTAGTGCATACAAGTTAAGCTACAGCAGGGACTGCTGACTTGCACTAAATAGACTGACTGCGATAACTGTTTGACACATGCGGTTAGAACTTCTTGCAGCTGATTCCGTTTGGAGTTAATATGTGGTGTAGATGCAAGATCTGTAGTGTATTATCCTGATTATTTGAGCGTTTTTTTAATGCAATAGTTGACAACCCATTCTGAAAAACTGGGAGGGACAGCTTGGTCATTCATGCTAGCACCCAGTGCTTGAAGTCTTCTGTGATGCACTGCTGAGCCCCACCACACTCCCCGAAAATGATCCCATGATCTTGGATGTTTCATGCCACACTACAGTACCTGACTTCACCAGAGGTTATGGCTTGGTTTATGGTCTAATATGCTGTTGCTGTTATTGCTTTTAATTAGCTGTTTTTGGGAAATGCTCACTAGGAGGGTGGTGCCAAATATTTTCCCCTTTATATCATTAATAAAGAAATGTGAATAGGGAAAACAGCATGTTGGGTGAGATGATAGGGGCAAGAAAAGTTGTACGACAGCCTTTTCCAGTGGCCCCTATTTGGTGCCTTACCTCCTGTTCTACCATCTCACTTGTCCCTCAGAAAACTGTGCAGATTAGACACTTAAGGGCTCATTCAACTGCCCTCCCAGTCTGCCTGGGATCAACTGTCTCCATTGCTTTGTAGGGATGCTACTGCACCATACAAAACCCTTCCATTGAAATTTGATGTTCAATCTGAACAAGTTGTCTCAAGGTGAGAAAGAAAGATGATGGGGTGGGTGAGGAAGGAATAGAAATGCTAGATTCCATAGCTCTCTTTAGCCTCTCAACCACATATCCAAAATGGGGAGGAAATGCATATCAGATCTGAGGTTGGTCTGAATCATTTTTTTTTTTTTTTTGGAGACACGAAAGAAAATTTTCTGAAGGTTGAAAAACAGAAATTTGGCCTCTGTTGTTTCTACTGCCCTGTCAGTAAGAGCTAGGTTTTGGATAGATCAGAGACTCTAACCCTGGGGGGTTTTGTCACTCATGCTGTTTACACACAGGAGTATGACCTTAATGGGTTTCTGGTTTTGTGTGGGCATTTCATTTTCTGCTGTACTGAGGCTTTTTTTTGAGATTACCATTATTATTTTTAATTGTCATTTTGCTACTTTACTGTTAACTTTTTCAAGGGCATCAGCTGAAGGGTAGCTTATAGCAAATTACATAATTCCTGTTAGAATACATTGATTTGAATGTGTCTTCCAGTTGTTTCACTGTGCTCTCAAACTGTACCTACTGGAGGTGCCTTCCCTCAGGTGACTGCAAAAAAGTCACCTTGTGGCAGAAAGTGAGGTAGTATTTGCAGAACATTAGAATGACATTTGAAGAAGGGACTAAAAGTTATCTGGTAATTTCTTGCATAGTTAGTTTCAGCTGATGGAAGCCCTGAATATTGATCATGTTGTATTGCTGTGTTCATAACAGTGTGTTACTAATGCATGGTTGTATTCCTTCACTACAATTCATTTTGAAAGTAATAGAATTTCTGACTAGTAATCAGATATATTCTGAAGGATTTCAGCCTTGCAAAGAAATGTACACCATATCAAAATATATTTTAGATTTCGCGCAGCATTCCAGATACACACATTGCTTGCTGACAAGTGAATAGCATGTCATTCAATTCCCTCCTGGAATATGTATCACTGTGAGGACAGATTGCTCAGTTTCCTAAACTCTATGACTTTGAACATGACTAATGATTTAGCATGTAATGTTGACAGAAAACCACACAACTCCATATTTAAATGACATTTTCACAAATGGATATCAAGATATCTCTTTCCACAGGGGCATAGGGATATTATTCATCAGGCGTAAGCTTGTGTATGTCAGGTATATACAGTCACTGGGGAATATCAGAGTACTGCTATACTTTTTGTTAAGTGAACAAATATCTACCCAAGCAGAATAGAGTGGATGTCATCCACATATCCAGATTTTTCCCTAGAGCTGAAGCCTTCCACAGTTCTGTACAAAATCTTAATGGCAGAGTGTATAGCATCTCACTATTCTCCCATAGTTTCAGTACTCTTTCTATGTAGAACAGTAAGGCTGTCTATATTATTTTTTTCTTGCCAAAATGCCCACTATATTTATTAGTATTGCCCACAGTGACATTATTGTAATACTGTATTTCACTAACCACTGCTGGGCCCTCACTTTTACTGCATGTTCCCATTTGATGGTATTGCCCATATGACCAGCTCAGAAAATACGAAATAACAGTAGGTAGAAGAAAAAAATTATGCAGAAGTTACAGATCAACTTAGAGTCATATCACACCACACTGTTATAGTATTATTATTCCACTTTAACTGCTCTGGCAATATCACATGGAATCATGGGATTTGCAGTTTCGGGCAAGGCATTTAGAATTCTCAGCCGGAGAGCTCCAGTGCCTCACCAAACTACAAACCCCAGAATTCCACAGGGTGCAGCCAAGGCAGTTAAAGTGGAATAATAGCACTATAACAGCATAGTGTGATAGGGACCTAAGGCAGAAACCCTAAATTCAGACTGCTACTTTTCTGTGAAGTTCAGCAGGTGAATTTGCTCTGTTCATCACGATTTCTCAGCTTAACTGAACTTATGGGGACATAGTTGTTACCATATTCCACTGTGAGGCATTGCATTCTCATAGAAGTTTTACTAACCAGGCAGTTAAAAGTAATATTCAGTTAGCATAATAAGCTACATGAATGCAACAAAGATATTGCCATTTCCTCTAACCCTCCTACGTTTCCAGGCAAAGGTAGAAAGTGAAACTAGGTTTTGACCACCGAAGGACCTTTTGAGAATCTTGACATTTACAGTGGCCCTTCCACTTTCACAAGGGTTTGGGGCACAGAACCCTCACAAGGGTAAAAAAAACTGCAAATAAACCTGCCACCAGAGCGAGAGCTCCCCCTCCTGTTCCTTTCCAGCGCTCCCCTCTCCCGTTCCCTTGCCTTTTGACCAGGCATGTGTACCTTCTTCCATGCACCTGGGCAAAAGGCAAGTGAATGGGAGGGGGCAGCTATGAGCACAGAGAAGGTGAGCGTGTGCTTCCCTCTGATTCCCTTGCCTTTTTCCTGGATGCACATGCCTTCCTTCCACCTGCCCACGCAAAAGGCAAGGAAATGGGAAGTGTAGAATGCACACCTGCCCACGTGTGCACCTTCCTTCTCCCCACTCCCATTTGCTTGCCTTTTGCCTGGGTGTGGAGAAGGAAGGCATGCATACTGGGGCAAAAGGCAAAGGAATGTGACGGGGAGAATGGGAGGGGAAGGCAACTGAGCTCCTTGCAAATAATCAAATTTGCAAAGGTCAAACCCATGAATGTGGAGGGAAATCTGTACATCCTTGAATTATCCTCTCTTTCAATATTTAATTTTATGAATGCTCCTTTTTCTCTTCTCTTAGCAGTAAGTCCTAGGTCAGATAGAATCAGTCAATGAGACCCAGAGTGCATTTACAGTCCGTTGCAGAATATTGAGTCTCACCATTTTATAACCATAGAGCACTGGCATACAGACAGAGGGGCAATGAGGGCAGTCCACTTGGGCATCAATTTTTGGGGGGCACCCCACGTGATGTGGCCATGCCCCCATGTGACATGGCCACACCCCTGCGATGTGACCATGCCCTGTGACATGGCCATGCCCCCACACAATGTGACCATGCCCTCACGCGACATGGCCACGCCCCTACCCTTCTGTCTCCCCCCTGTGCCTCCGCCTCCTCACCCACACTCCAAGCTATGCAGCCAGGTGGGTTTGGTTTCAAAAGCTGGTGTATATACTAACGTGTCTTAGTCATTCCATGCTGTGGGGTATAGAGAAATGCTTCAAGTGATATCATGAAGGGGATGGCATTGGAAAGAAGTGAAATAATTGCTAAAGGTTGATAAAGGTATTAGTCCTAGCTGAGAGGAGCACATTGAAGCACAGTTTCACACTACATAAAGAAAAACGGCTCAAAGAGACCTCTGAGAACAGACGTATGTTAAACGCTAAGACATCAATGATACCATGAACTTTTGTGGATAATAGCCCATTTGCACCTGGCAAGATCGAGCTTCCTATGCCCCTGGTTCCAGCCTTTAGTGGTTTATTTTCATTTTTTTTCTTTCTCCAGTGGCTGCATTTCATCACAGCCTCTACTGTTACTACTACTACTACATTTAAAAACAACTCTATGTGTTGGAAAAGTTAGTTTTTTGCATTCACATTGTTCACAGAGTCCTCAGCCAGCAGAGCTACTAGCTATGCTATGCTATGTGGATGATTTGGAGGGGTTAGTTCTAAAAAAGAGTTTAAACTTTAGAGTTTAACTTTTTATTGACTGATTAATTGATTGAATTTATATGCTGCCTTTTCTCCCAAAATGGGCTGCAAGGCTGGTTCCATAAAGTTAAAAAAAATTAAAAGCGTTTAAACAATTGGAAACATTTTTAAAACATTTAAAATTATAAAACAAACAATAAATTAAACTTTCACTCAAGCCTTTCTGCTGCTTCCTAAGTCCTCCTTTCGTAATGAGGCTTGATAAATAAAATGTGAGCATTGATAGGAATCCTGTTTGCCGGTATCTTGCCATAATATTCTGTGAAGCAAGATTTGCATGATGGGTCTTGTGGTGACAGTCATGGAAGCCAGAATAGATTTTTCAGTGTGCATTTGAAATGATTACGCTACTAACAGGGTAGTTTTCAAAATGAGATCTTTTCCTGAAAAGAAGGTGTCATTATGCTAACTTTAATTATTATAAAGAACTTTGAACATCCTTAATAAATAAATAGTAATAAATGCCTGGTGCTATTTACTTGAGTTGTCTAATAATGAAGCAGATTTAAAAATGACTCTGGAATGCTGCCAAAAGTTTTAATCTTCGTAAATATTTATTCCTAATGGCAAAACCCCTGCACTCTTAAGTCTTTGCACCTCATTTAGAGCAAAAGTACTGGGATTAAATCAATAGAATGGCACACAAAAGGGTATTAAATGTGATGGCATTCATTATAAATGTTAAGCAGAATGCCTAGAATAGCAACTGTCAATCTTTTTTTCAGAATTACAGGACCATTTAAAAAGGCTTTTAGGAGGAAAAAAGGGGAGGGAAAGATTTAATTTCTGATTAAATGAGGAGATATTTATAGATAGTAGCTATGACTCACTGTAGTATATGTGCAGAGCTCAGAACCTAGGAAGAAAATTTGTTCTTTTGATGGACTAGTACACAAAAAATCAGTTTAGGCACCCTAGAAGCAAGAGGTCAGTTCTCTCCCTTAGAAGATAAATGCTGTCCTGCCATATAGACTTGCTTCATACCATCACTAGAGTTTAGGTTTCCATTTTACTCTGGGGTTCAAGGTTCCTGAGTATAAGGTCAAGTTTTATTGTGTGTTCAAAGTCATCAGAATAGTAGGAACAGAACTGGTCAAAATCATATATTAACAAAACAGAAATCCAAGTAGTCTGACCCAGATCAAATCATTACTTACAGTTTAACAGGTTGAAATTGACAAAAGGTGTTCTACTGTTACATCTTCTGTTGCACGCTGTGTGACCTTAGGAGTGATTGGAGATGTTAAAATCTCTCTGTTTCAATTTTGTTGGATTTATTAGAAACCTACATTTACTTTTTATTATTGGGTCATAAAAGATTGCTACTATTTTCTGCCCCCACTGAAATTCATGCAGTTTTTTTAGAATATGCCGTTCCTGATATTCACGTTTGTTTGATCAGTTTACCTAACTGAAAAAAACTTTTCCTCATGCATTGACATGTTTTTGTGTGCATTTTCTTAGTTATGTGCATTTTCTCCATTTGCAGTTCAAAGCATATCAGTTGTGTTGTTTGCTCTTTATTTCTCAGAAACCTGTGTGCACGGTAAAGTGAGTATTTCTTGCAGCAAGTTTGAGGAGTTGCAAAAATACTGCTGTCATAGAGACTGTCGAGTCCAACAAAATTTCTTCCTATCTCTAAGACCGTTTCTGCACTACACTGTTATAGCGCTATCATTCCACTTTCAATATCCTGTGGAATTCTGGGGTTGCAGTTTAGCGGGGGGGGGGGGCATTTAGAATTCTCAGCCAGAGAGCTCTTTGGCCTCAGGAAACTACAAACCCCAAGATTCCACAGGATGTTGAAAGTGGAATAATAGCACTATAACAGTGTAGAGCGGAAATGGCCTAAGTAACACATTGATCATGTATCATTCAGGTTTTAAATTCACATTCCCAGGGATGGTCAACTGTTGCACCTTTTATGATGTCATGTGGTGATACCGGTGTTCAGAAAAGTTACTCTTTTGAATTAAAAGTCTACATCCTGCAGCCAAGATAGGCAGTGGCCATGCTGAATTTTGGGGTGGTAGTCCATAAAAGCCTTATCAAGACAACATTGTAGAAGAAACTATGGTAGACAGATTTTTAAGCAAATTTGATGCCACATAGTGAAATCTTTCAGTATATGGGGAATAGCCGAAATGCCCCTAACTTCACCAATTGGTCCAGTGACTGAAAGTGGAATTTAAAAATGGCTTCCTTAAAGTGAAAGAATTTCCATTCCAATAGGCAGTTTGCTCACTTGAAGACTGCTTTAAAGCAAAATAACAAAACAAACAAAAAAGTGAAGTTCTAGAAGCTTGATGTGGTTCAGTGCTCTGCATGATATATACGACTGTGCTCCAAAATCAAATGCTCTGGAAATCCACATTTCCTTAATAGCTTTTGAAGCTGAGCCTATCAAGAATTATTATACAAAGACTCACGAGAGACTGACTCCTTTAAAAAGAATTGAGACACTCTTGATTGTCTATGAATTGCAGTTTTAACCTGCAATTTGACATAATAAGCCCAGTTATAGTTGACATGAAACATGTATCAGTTTTTGGCTGAAGTAAAACTGGAGTGTTGTTGGCTGCCACAAAATAATTGATACAAGAAATTTATTTTCAAATGTTTTGATTCCTGTCAAAGTACAACCACCATGTGAAAAGTGTGATGAGATATGTGTGCTTGAAAGATTCATTGAGCTCTTCATGTCAAAAAGTTTCCCATACAGAGTAGAGCAGGGAATAGAGAGATATCTTAATCCTGATAAAGGTCTTGAATTTATATTTCTGTCTCCTACTTTCTGTTTATTGAATAAAAAGATCTAAATTAAAATGCATCTACTTGATAAGTTATGTGACCGTCTAGCATCCAACTATAGCATGGTGGTTTATGCTGAAAAACTATGACCATCATGTTGGAAAATCATGGGGAGAAATTCTGCCAAATTGTATGGATTATTTACTTTAAGCAGCTGCCCTGAACTGAGTCAGCTTTGTGCCAATGTGATTCTGTTGATTCCTTACAGCAAGAACAAGACAATATATTTTCTCCCATTTCAGCATGGAAGGCTGTAGTTGATGTACCCTTTTCACTTGCTAATTATGAGATTTTAAGGTAATTTCAGAATGATACTATACGGCAACCTGTCCTCTAAGTAGGATTCCAGATCGTAGGACCTGGCCCGAGTCTTACAGACTAGGCCCTCTTTTCCATTTCTCAGGGTGAGAGGGAGAAATCTCAGAACAAGAGAATTGCCTTGGAAGTATATGTTTATGTGTTTCCCCAATTATTTAGATTTGGTGTACTTTTTAATTTGGACAGTGTTTGCCGTGCAAGTAGGGTTGATGCTTAACATATCGTGCTTAATGACATCACCAGAGGGCTGTTCCTTGTAACATCACCCTTGTAGCATCAGCAGGGCCTGTCTCTTGTGACACCACAAGGGGTTGTCTCCAGGTTTCAGGTTTTGGACCTGAAATCTCAGGGCTTGGGACTGGCCTGGCCTGGCCACACTATCTCTGAATATATATTTTTTTAAATGCGTGGGTACAAGCTCTGGCAACATCACAAATCAGCTGATAGGGAAAGAGAAACTGGAAGTTACAGAAAGGATAAAAAGGGATAGGATTTGGGGTGATGGCTATGAATTTAATAAGGTATTAATGCTTCCCATAACCATAAGATTAAGGTCTGTGACCTTAGTCTACCCTGTATTTCTCATGTTACCCACCCTTATAGTGCTTGTTTATTTATTGTTTGCTAGCCTTCCCTTCCTACAGCTACCCAAAACAATGTTTGGCATTATAACTAAGAAGAAGATTTGAAGCTACAGTAGAGCTAAAATGCTGCTCTAAATTTCTTGCAGGAAAGGTGAGGTATAAATACAGTAAACAGTCCTATCTCTTAGGAATTCTGTCCTGCATTTTCTCTTCTTTTCACTCTGCCTCCTCCAATCCTGGAAATGGTAAAATGGAGTTACGCCATCTGCAGTGCCCTTGCTGATCATAGGCAGTAGCTTCACATTATCTAAGGTCAATATGTAGTCTCTTCAATAATAATAATTATGGAAAGTAAGTCGAAATCTATTTTCTTTAATTAATGATTTCTACTGCACTCAGAGGCAAAATCAATGTGGTTGTTTTCCTCAAGTAAGGATTGCAATGTGGAATCCATAGCATGGTTTGAGGTTCAAAGGTTTAATTTTTTTGAGCCAAGAATAATTTAATTGAACTGCTTTAATATATGTGTAGTAAAGTGTTTGAAATTGGGAAAACAAATATTTGTGGGCTGAGCGCCTTTAGGCTGCATGGTTACTTAATGACTAGTCCTGGAGAAAGCAGTGAAACATGATATTGAAGGGGAAATTATTAACTTGAAGCTTTCTTGTGTGGATTTCCAATACAATGCTGGGGTTTAGTAGGGGGGAAAAAATCACTTTCAGCTACTGGTGGCATGTTGCCTGGAGAAGTTTCCCAGTTATCCTAGAGACACTTTCACAAGCCTAGACAAATTTAGTTAAGGGCCCTTTCACACCACCACACAGTGCTATGATTCTACTTTAACTGCCATGATTCCGTCCTGTGGAAACCTGGGATTTGCAGTGGAGGGAGGGACATTCTTGAAGTTGTCTATTGACTTATGGCAACCCCATGAATTTCATAGGGTTTTCTGAGGCAAGGAATAATTAGAGGTGATTTTGCTAGTTCTCTCTTGATTGCACAATTAATAATCAAGACAAAGAGACGACCAGAAATAAAGATAGAAGTGATTATATGTGAATTGATTACATTGGTGAAACTGAATGTGTGGTCACTAAATCAAGAGCCATTAAGAATATTTAACCCTTCCTGTGAGAATTGCACCAGATATATCCCTAATGTTTTGATGTAAGACATCTTTTGAGTTTTTCATTGAGTCCAGGAGTGCCAGATCATTGGAACATCTCCTTGCATTGAAATCACCCATGGTAACATAGACTGCAGAAAAATTGAAATATGAGAGAAAAGAAATAAAAACTTTCAACTGTTGAGTATACATCTTTCACCTTATCCTTTTTAACCATAGCAAGTATGTATAAATTAAACAGAGCTTAGATCTCCCAAACTATAGTGGAACTGCAACCGTCAAAGATCAGACATGTCAGACCGGCTATAGGTCTGACTTTAATATTATTAGAAAGGGCACTACAATTTAATTGATGCAGGAGTATAGTTTAGTATAGTATAGTTTTATGGTGAAAATTTCTGTGTGTTTATAAAAGATATGTGTGTGTGTGCATGTGTGTGTGTATGGGTTGGGAGAAGGGGTTCATGGCCAGTCTCTGCAGTAACATTCCCAGATGATCATGCATAATGCCAGTGATAATGATAGAGCAAGTGTCCATACATACATACATACAAAGAGCAGAAGGAGAAGTATGAGTAAGTACTTTAAGCTTGGTATGTACAGGAGTTTATGCATGAAATCCATTGGTGGGAAGGGCTTCAAGATATTAGCCAGTTTTTCTGTACTTTCAGAAGGGTGCATAGAATACGTTGCCTGGTGGCAGTCTGTATCATGTGAAGTTTTCTACTCATGTAAGCATTGATTTGGACCGTTCACACATACTTTTGAGTTTTGCATTTATATACCATAGTTCCTCATGAACTACCACAAGTAAAAAGGTAGCTAAGCAATTTTTAAAAATGTATGCTAAATTTATAAACCTAGCCTGAACGGTGAACTTAAATCTGGCCTGGTTGATTTAAGATTGAACAGATGGCGATGCTAGTGAGTTTAATAGGTACAGAGAAGGGAAACCATCTTGATGTAAACATACATGATTCTTTGCATTTCTTTTGTGTTTCTTTTTCAAGATGAGTCAGCAGTCATGTGTATGAATGTAAATGTTTTGACTTGAGTTCAGCCGTAATAAATTATGTCTTTTAGAAATGGGCTTCATCTTGTACTGTTTACAGTGGTTTTATCAGCTTTATTGGTTCCTAAGTTTTGCTCTGCTAGATATAAAATATGTACTGAAATGCTGCTATCTTCCAGTTCCCTGTAAACAGTGTATTTTAGAACTGTCAAGGCTAAGTATTTATGTTGCTCTCCCTGCTCGTTTATTTAACTTTATGACAGGCCCTTGAAGTTTGCGCTAATAAATCAGAAAAGCAGTAACTACTTTTGAAAAGTACAAATCTTAGCATTTTATTACTGTTATAATTTATCCAGACATTTGGTTAATTCCAGTAGAATTGTCTTTTCTAAGTCAATGGTTACATAACAAATCCTGATCTATTCATTCAAAAGGATCAAGAAGGGAGTATCTTTACTACCTGAAGAGAACTAATTGTTTAATTAGTACTTTCTTTTGGTGGAAGGCATATTTACCATAAACCTGTTGGCAGTGTACGCAGATAAATCCAAAATGCTGAAGCTGACACTGCTTTTAATAAAATAAGGAGATAGGAAAGCTAGATGATTGCCATAGTAGCTTATAATAAATTGTGTCATTTAAAATCTGTCTTCGGATTTGTAGACAGAGGCCATTTCCGCACCAGGCTTTTGAAATGGTGCAGAGCGACCTCCAACGGAGGTCTTCTGCACCGTAGAATGGACTGGGTCGGATTACTTTTTGTAGCTCTATACCTCAGTCCGGTTCCGCACAACCAGAACTGGTCATGCAGCGTGCTTTTTAAAAACCTCTTTTTAGAGGTTTTTAAAAAGCATGGAGCGCGCGACTCCGTGTCGCTCCGTCGCCGTGCTCCGGAGCAGATTTGCAGGTGCGCGCAAGTGCGTGCCTGCAGATCTTCCGGGGGCGGGCTTTCGGCTGGTGAGCTTCTCCGGTTGGTGGAGAGCCTCCACCAACCGGAAGCCACCACTTTGGATGCCGGAGCAGTGCGGAGCGACAAGCTCGCACTTCTACTAGTCCCGACGGACTCACCCGGACACTCAGAAAATCCGGTGAGTCCCGTTTTCGCACGGCCCCCCCCCCATGTCTGGAAAGGGCCTCAGTGTGTACACTGTAAATTTCATGTTGATCTTGTTATTGTGGGAATTAAATAGGTAAAGTTGCAGATTGGGGATACTTATGTAAATGGTTCTAGTAATGAAATTGTGTTACTATTAACTTGTTGAATTGGTTCTGATATACTTTCAAGACATAAATCAGATATGTCATAACTCCATCTGGCATTCCAATGAGAATCAGAAGTGCTGGGTTGGACTTATTGGAGTTAATATTGGTTCTGATATAACATTGGTGATTATGAATGGTTTTCATACTTTTTTTTCTTTTATAACTGGATGGGTATGGTTGCCTCTGGAGAAGGAGTTGCTTTCCTCATGTTTTGTAAAATTTAACAGGCAATATGAGTCATGGACATGTAAACTTTTCTTGGTTTGATTTAACAACATTGATGGTGATATGCAAGTGTATTAATAGTCATCAAAAAGCATTCACATATTTGAGAACTGTGAGCAATAGGATATATTCATCCTTTGTGGAAAAGTTTTTTTCCTAAAAATATCAGTAGTAAAGGTGATGTGACAATACTTTTGGAACTGCATAACTTTGCCATCTTACTAGATCCTTCTCATAAACAGGAGACACGCAAGTAGGACCTACCACAAACTTCAGTAGTATGGAGTCTCCCTGACCAGCCAGTCAAACCCTTTTCCAGGATGAATTATTCCATTCTTTCGCCCTCTTCCATTTTCTCTCCCTGTTATTTGTTTTCTTTTTATAGATTGAGAGCTTTTGCACATTGAGATTTAGGGAGTTTTTGCACAGTTTGAGATTTTTCTTTTTTTTTTCATTTTGGCACTTGTTGGCAAAATTTTCACAAGGGTTTTTTTTTTAATAAAAACATTGTCTTCTGTGCAAACCTCAACATTTTGTGCGAAAGATTCTTATAAATCCTTTTTTGGTATGATATCCCTGACAGTGTTCCTTGTGGAAAACCCCTTCACAAAATTTTTCACAAGAACATCTTGAGATTGAAAAATCTTGCAGGATTTAGCGTCCCATCCACCATGCCAACAAGGCATCACAGTGTTTCAAAATACCATTCTTGTTAAAGAGAAGACAGTGTACAGATATGTTTTATATTCCTAAGCAATGGGAGTGAGGGAGAAACTTTTTAGTGGTGAAAACTTTGGTGTGGTGTGGAATGTTCTCCCGAGGGAGACCTGCCTGATACCTCCTGGGACATCTTTTTTGATATCCGCCAAATACTTCTTGTGTTGTTGTTGTTGTTGTTCGTGACAGCCTTTGTCACTTTTAATGTTATGTGTCCACATTTTGTTCTAAACTGAACATTTGTTCCTATCTAATCTCTTCTCTGAAAGTAATTTTTCCCCCATGGGATTGTTTATGTGTGTGTGTGTGAGAGAGAGAGAGAGAGAGAGAGAGAGAGAGAGAGAGAGAGAGAGAGATCTAGTCTGCAGATACACTATTTTGGTGATATGATATTTTCATTGTTATTATTTGATTGGTGTTTTAGTACTCAATAGACAACTAATACATATGAATAATAATGAAATAAGTAAAGGAGCTGTAATATTCTCTCTGTGTTTTAGTGGTTTTTGGCACACACAAAAATATGTAACAGTGCAGCGAATGTATTGGCCTGTGGCAGTCTATAATAATATAAGCAGTGCATTCAGTAGTTTACAGCTTCTCAGAAAATGTGGCTCCTCTTTCTATTCTTGCCAGAGTTTTCAGATATGATATATCAATTGGAAAGCTAGAAGGAATTCCAAAATGACATCCCAGATTTAAAATTAATCACCTTGGGTTCCTTAAGCTGAATTAACAGTACTCAAATGTAATTTCATTGCTTGGTGACTGTCCCCATGCAGTCAGCCACAAGGTGCTAGTGCTTTAGAGCAACTCATACCTTGCATATGAAAATTATGCATAACCATAACAGTTTGCAATAGCTCAAAACGTCTTCTAAGAATACCTCCTACTCCATCCCACTTGCAAGCAGGCAATCTGCAGGTTGAAAAGTGAGCATGCCAGAATGTGCTGCTTCCCATTATTACATCGACCCTTCCTTGGCTGGAGCAATAATGCATAGGTTTCTGGCTGCCCTTTTATCTCCTGAAAGGGAGGGTTCCTGCTGTAATGAAAGCAGTGGGTGCAACTGCTTTGTATTGCTTTTAACTGGAGTTCTCCCTCTCTATTCTGAACTATAAAGCAAGCAAAGTATGCCTGTATACTTCTTATTCCCAAAGGAAGAATTTTGCACCTCTTTTCACTTGGCAGGTACTCCTTCATGGTATTTGAGAAGATATTGTGAGGAGAGGATCTGGGTCATCCTCTCATTTCCCAAAGATGGAACTCTCCCAAATGAAAGGTGGCACAGAGCTCTCCACTGTCTCCTCCTTGAGTTGGATTATGAGGGAGAAGTGTGGTGTCATAGCTTGCTTCTCAGATGCCTCTCCTGAAGTACCTGCCAGACAAGAAATGATGCTGTGCCTTTTCTCCCACAGTGACAGGGCCACTATACAACCAATATAGCATGTGAAAGTTGGGACTTCATGCACGCTGTGAGCTTCCAGTTGGTCACACCCATTGATGACTCTTCTATTAGCTTCCCCTTCGCTCTTTGCACAGAGCCTCTCAACCATTGGTCCTCCAGATGTTTTAGATTATAGCTCCCAAAATGCCTGATCTTACTAGTAAAGGCCTCTGGGACTGTAGGCCCCCAAAATCTGGACAAACACTGCTTTAGCAGGTCTGTTCTGTTTCACTTTTTCCCCTCATACATTTACTACAAAGAACACATTTTTCAAGTAATGTGTGAAGTTCATATTTTATAAGAGTGGCTTCTGCCTTTTTATGAATAAAAATCTGACTATTTCTTAGTCCTTTTCATAAAGCTTCTAATTGGGTTTTCTGTAAATTGTTTATCATAAGGACATTTTTAAAACATATATCACAAAAATAATATTACCGATAGTGAAATCTTATAGACTGCATTTTCTTTTGTCAGCTGGATTAACAAAGGCTGTTTTTATGGGTCTGTTTACAACAACAGTTTCCAAATGGAAAATACCTGTTTAGAAAAACTAATAAAATCTCTTAAAAATAAAATTGTGTCAAGACGTTCTGGAATCCAATACTATTTCGTCTCCGTGTTAGATGGTATGCTGGTTTTCTGAGAATTATCATTGTTTAAACTGTTATTTAATGTTTGTTTTTAAAGACTATGTTAATGTCCACTATTACAACCGTTACTAATATCACTATCTCTTCAGTCTTTGTACAATTGAAGAGAATGGCCAACCTGTGTTTTCTTTGGACCCTGGAATGTTGGTTTGGGTTAAGTTTGGATTAGGGTTATTTTGGATTTGGGTATTACACGTTACTTTAAACGTAATGTGTTATTGATGTGTTAATTGTTCACAAACTGTGCTGCAAAGTTGCACATTAAAAATAGACAAAAGTTTCACACCCCAATTCCTTGAACAGTGTTTTAGAAATCTAAATAAGCATTGCATTGCATGAAAAAGTAATGATGTTATGAGATATTGTGCTATTGTAGGGGAAAAAAGGATAGAATGAAATTTCATTTGCATCGTTGTCTCCGTAAAAGAGTATTTTTTACACCTCCCAAGACGTGTTTAAAGAAAATGTCCACCTTGCTTCAAGCATTCACATTTGCAAGTCTTCCAGGCAGTTTCTGAGAGATACCGTACGCACAGAACTGTGCATTTATTTTAAAACCCAAATGGCTAAAATGTGCGTAGTCAAAACAAACATGCACAAACACTTCATCTGGGATAGGAACACTGGGAAAAATTATGTCAGATAAATTGCAGTAAAAATGTCCACATTAGGGAAAATACATTAAAAATGTGTCATGTGAATTTTGGTGCTGGAGGAGAACACAAGAGTCTCACAACCCAAAACAAAACAAGGACAGGAACAAAATGCATTTGGGGTTCAGACAAGCTGAGCAGGGTTGAAAAGGAGATTTTCAGATCCCAATATGTCATGTTGTTACTTAGTTAATGCATTACTTTAAAGTTTTGGCCACCAGATCCTGCAAATTCTAGTTCCGGCTTCAGAAGAAGTCCACCCACATACAAACTGCCTTGCTTTCTGATGAGGCAGGCATTGCTTTGTATGGCTTCAGGAGTACAGAGCAAGTTTGCTCAGATAATTCGTGGTAGGCAATGAGAAAGTCGGAGGCAAAATGAATGTGTTTCCTAAAGATCTCCCTGAAACAGATTGGTAGCAACATGTAATTGCTGACACTTTTCTTCTCTTCTGCATGAAAGAAACAATGGGGAAATGTTCTTGAAACACAAGAGGAAGCTGCTTGGGGAAGCTTTATCTGCTTTATCACTGCCTGGGGGGCACAGTTTTCTTCACTTTGACCCCTGCTGCTTCTTGCTAGATTTCTTTTCTCTGATGTTTACACAGCCTTTATAGAGGGAGATGTGTGCCATATGTACAAAACGCCCTCACTGTGCATTTTGAGGTGGCACAGTCACAGGACAGGACTGCGTAACATGAGTACTGCGTGTTTTAAATGCCTCTCACTGCGCAAGATAACTGTTGTGCTCGTCTGTCTGTGTTCTGTTTAGTCCTGCTCTCTTAAAAGTAGCACCTCATTAATTCTACATGGGTTCACTGTCTGTGTCACTTTTGAACTGTACTAAACAATGAGCTGAAAAAATTTACTTATCATATTTTACTGTCAAAAGCCTTTTAAGCAGGCTCTTCTGTTTGCATTACATCAGTGTATCGTGGATGGCTTAGCACCACTCTTATCATGATGGGTTTTTAAAAAGAGACCATTTGTTTAAAATAGCACATCTAAGATGAAAGGTATTTAATGTTGCAAGATCTGTCATCTTCAGCCTTCCTGAATGCTGGCAATAATTCACATTATTCATCTTTTAAAAGCCGTAAGTCAGGACTTCCTTGCCATCATCTCACCCTCTATTACTAATCCAGTAAATCTTTCCTGCTATAAGTGACCTAGGAGGATGGTAATTAATCTGCTTCAGAATATAATAGTAGAATCAGCAAGTAATGAACAATTTCCTTCAATTTTTTTTAAATAATAGCATCATGCTTAAAAGTCTAGCTTTGCTTCGTAAAGAAATCGGCATCTTTCATCTAATAGTCATCATTACCAGTGAATTGTTGAGCTAGGAAAGTGATGTTTCCTACCATTGGCATCTAATTTTTCAGCATTTATCACAAAATGCAGCATTTTTACAGGGAATTAGTGTGTTAATAACTGCTTCCAACAGAATGAAGTAGCTTCAGTACATAAAATGAAAGAATATATTCAAATAGCTCAGGAGAAAATGTACAGCTTTTAGAGAAATAAATGTTATGTTTCATAAACTTTAGAAGATTCTGAAGATTGAGAAATGTTGAGTTGCACAGCATGCATCATAAAATGTGGTATATAAAATCATTCATGGAGGATGGTCTTTTGTAGGAAGCAGTGTGTGAGAGACGTATTTGCTGCTAAAATTTACTGTTGTGCTAAAGTATTCAGATGGCTTGACCTTTTCATTAGCTCTGTTATTTCCTCGTTTGTATTATTGGTTTCTTTTAGGCAGAGCTTGAAAAAGTTACTTTTTCGATGCTACTTCTCAGACTCCCCCAGCCAGAATAGCTGGCAGCCATACTGATAGGAGTTGTAGTCCAAAATAACAAAACAAAACAAAAACACTTTCCCTATTCTGATTTTAAAAAGTAGACAAAAGTAGACACAATAAGGGTTCTATTCTCATAATCAGAATAATGATAGACAGACTCAGCTCGAGTTCACTTTAGACTGGGACTCAACGAAGTCACATTTCTCCCCACCAAAAACCTGTTTTCTGAGTCCAGTTCTAGTTTGTCAAGCTTCCAGTGACACAATAATCTACTGTCCTGTACCCAGTCTGCTCATGGCCATTGAGAGTTCACTTTGATAATCCTACTTTGTAATGTACAGACCCTTCCTCCCTACCACCTCAGAATGACTTGCTATCTGTATGATATGGCAGCGTCACTTGACTCCCCCCTTCATCTGCATATTTTTTTAAAATTATCTTTGCCTGATAAAGAAGCACATTTGTGTCAAAAAGCTTGGAAGGAAATTTTGGCCCCTTTTCTATTTTGGTGGCCTAATATCAGAATACAGAGTTTGGAATTTATCTTATGGTCAGTGTGGGTACCTCGACAACTCAACAAAAACAGCTCAAAAACACTTCCTGAACCATCCCCCAGCTGCCCTCTTTTCCTTCCAATCTTTTTGGTGGTGGTGGTGTTTATGGTGAAGCCTCACTTACCTTCAGAAAAAATGCTACCAAAGAAGCACATCTGGCACCAATGGACCTCAGAAGTGTCTTTTCTGAGCCTCCTTGTGTTGATGTAGTGTTCTGGATGGCAAGGAATGGGGAGAGAGATCTTGCCTGAGCAGTGGCCTTTGAACAGGTGGTGTGGAACTGTGCGTTCTCCCCACTGCTTCTGGCAGATGTGGTTGGAATAATAGAACAGGGAGGAATAGCTGATCTGCTGGGCAACTGAGGCAGAGGAGAACCCTTAATTTTGACTTCTGTCCATCTTCAAATGAGATCTCAGTACTGTGCCACATTGTCCATAGTCTATGCCGAATACAAATTGTATGTTCATAATGGACTGTGCAAATGTTACTTCATTTTATTAATATCTGTAGTAAGCAAAATTCAATTTCAGTTATGTGAAATGTGGCCAAATTCCACAGAATTTTGTGAAGAACAAATGGAAAGGGGCAGGAAAGAACCATGGACAGCATATGTATGTGAAATAATTAGAGACTGAAGCTTTCCTTACAGGCAGCTATTTAACATTGGGATTTGTTTTCCTTTTAGGGTTTTTCTTTTTTTTTTTTTTTTAAAAAAAGAAATATCCCAAACTATCATAGCAGTGGTTTCTAAAATGCTGGGGGAAATAAAGAAAAAAATGCATTTACAGCTTACATATGTGCAAAACTTTCCACTATGAAATAGATTTCAAAAGACTGGGAGGCATACAATTAAATGAACAAGCAAGTTGTTGTGCCCTGTGTCCTGTTTCACACAATAGTAAATTACTCTATGGAAGCTGGTATATTGGCCAACAAGATAAACTAGGTTCAGGCAAAATCACACAGTATTTGTTAATGATTTTGCTCTTCTCCTTCTTCTGTGCGAACCCTTAAGTGTCTTTGACATTCTCCACCACCTGTGGGATTTTTAAATTGTCTAGTATTTGTATTTGAGGAAGTCTGTGAGATGGAAAATAAAACAAGGACTGGAGAATCTATGGACTTCTAGCAGATAATTATTTACCTTTGGCCAGTGGTTGGATGGAGCTATATGGTGGGGCTGATAGAAAATGTAAGGGAAAAAAATAGACGTGGAGCTCAAATGTTACACACCTCTGGTTTAGAGGAAACTCATAATCACTACAATTGATAGAAGATACTTAATTCACCATCCTCCTGTTCATCATATAGGGTTGTACTAAAGCAAGGGTGGGTCACCTGTGGCTCTTTAAACTCTCACATATTCTTGCCATTGGTTATGCTGGGCAGGCTGATAAGAGTCGTAGGTCAGATTATCTGAATAGCTTTGGTTTTCTGATAGTTAAGTAAAGAAACATGTTTTTAATTGCCATGTTAGTGTTCCTACCTGAATTACTCTCATCTTTAGAAACCTGTCCAACTCATCCTCACTGATTTATACCCCACTCGGTTTCTGTTTTATTTAGAAAGTTTCATTACATAACGTTAAGCAGTGGGGTGAAATACAGTTTGTTTCTCCAGTAGTGCCTTCTTCCTAAGCAGACATATTTAACAGCCCGTAGTTTACCCCTGAGATGTCCTAAGATGTGTAAACTATATGCATCAATTTAATTCTGATTTAAATGTGCAAAATTCAAGCATGTCGTTGATATAAAGGGTTCCCCAAAGGAACATTTACATCAACATATCTTCTTTATGGGCTTTTTTTTCATAAAAATAGAAAATCAACCTTTGTGAAGTTTGGTTTTTGTCAGGCACGTTTGCAGTTAATACGCTTGTCATATTGAAGTATGGAACACACTGCATTTTATCAAGTGCTTGTTAATAAAAAATATGCTTTAGCAGCCTTCATGTTTGTAAAGATCAGCTGCAGTTGTTCAAAAGAGGTGAGGGCTAACTGCAAGGGTTTTTTGAGGTTTCTACAAATACCATCTTGTTTCTTCCTCTCCCTGCCACCATTGTAAAGATGTTCCATTTTTAAAAAATTCTGCGTTACATTTTTTTCCAGGGGATATGCATTTAAAAAGGAGGCACATATTATGAATGTGAGGTGAAACCTGTGGAAATAGCCTTTGCGTTATCATTGGTTACTGCTATGGCAATAACACTTCATGTAGGCCATCATATCCTTTTGGTACCTGGCATGGAGAGTTTCTGTATCACCGTTAGTTACATCCATGTAACTCAAAGGCCCTTCCCTAAACTGCAGACCCCAAGATTCCATAGGACATTGAAAGTGGAATAATAGCACTATAACAATCTAATGTGGAAATGGCCTGAGAATCTTCAAACTATGAACAGCTTTGTTGCATCCTTTCATAATGGTGTAATGGATCCAGAGCTATACACATACCATCAGTTTTCCTTCTTGAGTTCAACTGCAATCTTCACAGTTCGGAGGGGGGCGGGTAGTGGTTTTTTCCAGAAGTAATGGATTGTTGTGAACTAGCCATGTGGTGATAGAAAGTATTGGGGGGCATCTTTTGAATGGGGAGGTAAGATACAGTGGGTTTGTAAAAGACTTGTTTACAGGTCACCACAGCTGCCTGTATTTTGGGCCTGCCCTTGGGACCACAGATATGGGGGTTATCCTGATGAGTACCTGCACCGCCAGAATTTATCACTGCACCCATATGCAATGTAATTTTAGGTGGCATGCAGTCAACGTGCAGCCAGTGTGAACATCTGAGGTAGCTGTTTGTGAGATGTGCAATGCACATTTATCAGCTTTAGTTGAAGACAGCTATTTTCCCGTGGAAACTGGAAAACACACCTAGCGTGTGACTGCTACAAACAAGACAGGTTCCAAACACTTCCTGTGAAGTTGCCCTTTTTCTGCCCAAGTTATGAAAATCCCTTACGCCCTCTCATTTCTTTCATCTTGTCACTGCCTGCTCTGTCCATGTGCTTTCAGGAAGATTTGGGATAATGCGCAAATGCAGAAGACTAACTTGCTGCTCTTTCCCAGGTTATACCCTGCTGTTTACCTCAAGGTCATATGGCTCAGTTTTGGCTCACCTCTTTTAAAGATTGAATTAATGAACTGGAATATGACTACATATATTTCTTTTATTCTTTCTAATAAAGATGTGACAACAGAAACGACTAGAGTTCTTTGGGGATGTGGGTCATTTCCTGTCACCCTTACCTAGGAACAAGTGACATTGAATTCAGGGAACAATAATTCTCAGGGGATGGGTAGGATCTCCTTGAATCTGTGACTAATATTCACCCCAGATTCTGCTTCATCTATATGCTTTTGATCACTACTCTACATATCACAGTAACAGAGTTGTCAGCAATCACAATTTTCTTGTCAGAGCAACTGAGATGCTTGGGAGTATGAAACCAGGTTAACCAAAATAAACTTTAAAGGTGACAAAAAATATCTTGAATGATCTGCAATATTTCTGAGGAAGATAGGACGTTTCCACATGCAGATACATTATCCAGGCTTACACTAACTTAAAACATTCCATTTGTCCTGCGTCATTCAGTACTTGTTAATGGTTAATTGGTCCCTCTCCCAAAAATGATTTTTTCTTTTGCTACCCTGTAACTTGTTAATTTTCTTCTCTTTTTTTTCAAATGGAAAGAATTTAAAATACCTTTGCAGTAAATATAGACATCACAATTCTTATAGGACAGGAATGAAATTCAGTGATAGGGCACACACTTTACATGTAAAATGCCATAGGCTCTGTTTCCAGCATCTCCATGAAGAGACGGATGAGGCCCCTGCCTGGAAACCTGAAAAGTGGCTGCTGGTCACTGTAGACAATGACAGCTAGATCAAAAATGGACAATTTTGGTCGGTCCTGGGGCCAATTCCCACAGCCCCACAACTCATACCCCTGCCACTATATTCCTGAAATTTAGTAGCAAAAATTGCTTTAAAACAGGAGAATTTAGGGGAGAGGGTTGCAGAAATTCAGAATGAAACTACAGTTCCTCCTTAAACATTTCCTGCTATTTAAAAGGGACTCTCCAGTTGTTTTGGGAGCCTGTGGGGGAGGGGAACAGAAATGGTCTGGAAGGACACGTGCAGCCCACAGACCACGTGGTATCACCCACCACTAGACAGATCAACGGGCTCAAAGTAAGGACCCTTCTCAAGCCCAGTGTTGGCATACATTATACTTTGGCAAATGTTAAGTCTTTAAAGACCAGGCAGAGTCCAATAGTCAACTGGGCAGGTGGGCAGAGTGCCATATCAGACCGACTGGAGGTACTCAGCACCCTATACAAAATTTGGAAACTTTTTTCAACTGTTCCTAGAATCCATATAGATGGATGGATCCCAGCGGCTGTGTTGGCTGGAGGATTCTCAGAGTTGTCGTCAAACTAGTAACTTTACCAAACTCTGCTGCTATCATCATTTACAGCAGAGCTTTCCAGACTTTTCATGTTGGTGACACACTTTTTAGACATGCATCATTTTGTGACACAGTAATTCAGTTTTACTAGCAAACCGACTGTTAAACTAACCCCTTATAAGAGATACAGACACATACATAAATTATAATAACAAAAGGTATGGGGACACAACGTATCTCATGGAAACCTTTCATATATTTTTAAAAATATGTGATTTATAAATAATAACAGAGTTCCAAGATTGTAGTTGACACACCTACACACTTCAGGCGACACACTGACGTGTCTTGGTACACCATTTGGAAAGTCCTGACTTACAGGATCTATCACTGGCATCTTCCCCATCCTGCTACCAGTCAGCCTGCAGCAGTCCAATCAGCAGTGGGGAGGAGAGAAAGAGTGAGCAGTGCAGGGCAGATCAAGGAGAACAAGCAAGCCCAAGGGCATCACATAAGAGAGAGCGAGTCCAGGCCCAGCAAATGGAGGGGAGACTGTTGAGCCATATGGCACAATAGAGGGTTCTCCCCCCCCCCCAGGGTTCCTTCAAACTTGTGTTCTTCAAATGTAGTCATTACTGATGATATCCTGTACCATCATCATACCTATGTGACCTTCCCCCATTTTTCTTGATATTATCCAATAGTTGGGCTTGTAGAAAAACTAATCTACAGTCTTTCTTCAGAGGAATTTGGTGGCCGCCTGTATCATGCACCACTTCGTATTACTTCTCAGTGGAAAAAATGGCACTTTCTTCTTTACAGAATGTGTGGTCTGTTACTACTTGTTCTCTTTTTGTGTGAGTTATAAGGTATATATTTTATCTTAGCTAATGAATCCATACTGACTTAGCTGCATGCTTGGTCTTGTAGCCCTTAAGACCATGGAAGACTTCTTATCTATTGCTTCATGTCTTATGAATTGATTCTCTTTCATTGCTTCAGAAAAGTCCTTCAGCTTCTTTCAACCATTTAGAAGTCTTCAGCTGAGATCAATTTAATATTCTGGGATGGGTGACTTTCTGAGTTTATACACTGGTGAAAAAGCATTTGTGGCCCGTTCATAGCTGACCCAGTGGAGATTATTTACATTTGTTTAACATCCCATCTAGATGTTTGGTTTGGTTTATTTTCATTCTGTAATGCTAATGATACTATCTTATTGTGTGGACATTGAAGTACAGGGAAGAAAGATTTCTCCTTTGTAGTATCATGGCTGTAGGATTTTTCTTTGTGTGTTTCCTCTTTTTGGGTGCAGAGTAATGAGAGTTTGATATCTTTTTAACTGCCGTGACTCCATCCTATGGATTACTAGGAAGGGTTATTTTTTTCTACACTTAGAATTCTGAGGTAGAATTTTCTATTACACACTACTGAACTACAGCAGATAACTTTAAGAGTACCCCAAAACTACAAATCCTAGGTTTCCATGGGATAGAATACCTAGTCTGTGTCTAGTAAGTGTTTTGTGAAGAACTGTCTGACCATGAATGCTAACGCAAGAGCATTTAATTTTCTCTATTTCTGAAGTAGAATCTACCATTGTCTTTTTGTATGTAGAGGCAGAAACAGTGTGTGTGTGTAGGGGGGAGGTAGTAGATCAGCTCCCCTTATATGGTTTTTCCACTGAAGATTGTATCCTTTGCAGATGCATTTTATTAAAAACAAATGAGGGGGCAGATGTGACATGTAATTTAGCAGCATGTGTTCTTTGAGGCTTAGCTGTGCCTTCAGTAGGAATGCATACACCTACATGTGTGTTCTCATGGCCACCTTGATATGATGTCTACATTTGTTCCATGTAACAGCATAGTCTACAGGAGTGTATCTCAAGCTAGTGTTCTCATGGCCACCTTGACATGACATCTACATTTGTTCCATGTAACAGCATAGTCTACAGGAGTATATCTCAAACTATCTGATTTGGGGGATCAGCATTTTTCCCCCAGTGTATCAGGGAGTGGTACCTGATTTGTGCCCATTGGCTAAAATGTTTTTGTTTCTTTCTTGGAAACTCTGTTTGGACTGGCAGCTGATGGCTCATGATCAGGTCCAGGGACCACTACTTTGAGTAGCACTGTTCTACAACATGGCTGACACAGATTAAGCAGAGACTGTGTGTCTCTGGGCAAAATTCACATGGGAACTGCAACTGGACTGCTCCAGCCTTTTGAACTATACACAAACATGCATCATCTCCCATGGAGCAGTTGTCATATATTATGTAATATTATGCACAAAAAAATTATTTATTGGTGGTAATGTAAACGTTAAGAAATCTTGCAGTATTTTCAAAACACACATATTTTCCTATCAAAAATGTTATTGTCAGAAGGAATCCCAAAGTAATATTTAAGTGTGTGTTTCCTGTTTACTTGTCCAACTTTTTGTATATATACAATGTTTTATTGTTCTGCAAAGATAGTGTCCGTGACACCAATCTTTTTCAGTATGGAATAAATTGGAGTGTTTTGTTTTTGCAGCGTTGCTATTCCATTGTGCTTCATTCTTTCCTTTTGTCTCACTATGAATAGAATATAGGATCCAAAAAGGGAGAGAAGGGAAAATCTATTCTTGCTCTTTGTGCTCTGAATTAACTCCCCTTGTTTATCAGTTTCCCTAAGAGCTTTTTTTCTCCCCTATGCATTGCTTTATGCTGGATTTTTTTCAACTGGAATGTTGTTTTTTCAGGCATGTAGTATTAAATTCCTATTTGCTTAATTCTTCATTCTTTCCTAGTCAGGATGTAAGGACAGTAACACATGTTTTGCATTAGCTCATAAGCAAAAAACACAAAAGCTGGAACAGGCATCATCCTGTGGAAAGGTAAAGTGCTCAACATGGGCAGGGCAGAGCCAAGTAGTGTGGCTTTCCCTGAGCTGAAGGTCCCGAATATTGACAGCAGTATACTTAGAAGTGCACTTAGAAATATTCTTTATCTCCTGAAATCCACCCAGTCTTGACTGTCATATTAGCTGGTTTTACGTTTCTCCCCCCATTGGATGCCTTTGATCATCTGCTGTATACTCCCACAGGAGAAATTTAAGCTGAATTGCCTCTGAACTACTTCCCATGCTTAATGAATATCTGTTCAAAATTTTACAGGCATTGCTGTCAGTTTTCTTGGTCAAGCTTTTCATTAGTGTTTGTGTCTATGCAGATGCACGTATGTGCTTTTTGTTCGTGAAGAAGTGAAAGATATTTTTAGAATTATCTGCATCTCTCTTCTCTCCCCAGCCTCCCCTTTTCTATGTAGAAGATAGTGTAATAGGCATTAGTTTGGAATTGGTTTGTATTAGCCTGTGGGTCGGTATGTAATACTATCCTTTCTGATGTTCTTTTTGAGCATAAAGCCACATATCGGTAAAAGCAATGCGTATTTTCAAAAAGTGATACAGATTTATTTTGCCGGCTCTTGTTTTAAGTGATGAAAACTGTGGAGAGGCAAGGAGAATGTTCTGCAAGGCAATCCCAATTGAAAAGCTACATTGGGAATTTCCTGTCTTGCAGTTCCTTATTGTGCTGGCTCAAGACACTTTGCTGTTTGAAGCAGAGTCCAAATGTTACCCTTTACCCTCCAGCAAAGGCCAGCATATTCTAAGGATGTGATTCAGATGACAATTCCTGCCTTCCTCTATATCTTAGCATGGGGAAAACCTTTGCCTTCCAGATGTTTAGACTCCTGCAGTCCATTACCACTAACAAAATTGACAGAGGCTTCTGGAAGTTGAAGTCCAAAATATCTGGAGGGCTGAAAGTTTCCACACCCTGGTCTACTCTCTCCTCATGGGCTCCCTGAAGTAGGTTGCTTAATCCTGCATGACAGAGCTTTCTCTTTAGTTGTCTTCTTTTATGTAGTACTCGTTTTTTCTAGCATACTCATGTTCTAAGAGTGTTTTCACAGAGTCTCCTCTTCATTCCAGTTCTGTACGCTGCTGTGCTGTTAGAAGACTGGCATAAAAGAACTTTCAAAACATTAAAAAATAATGGCAATTGGGAGGGAGTGTTTATTATAAGTGTGTTCGTAAGAATAATAGCTTGTTTCTTTGGCTTGCATCAAATGCACTACTTTGAAGTGCTTTGAATCATCATTTCTACAGTAGCTATTTTCTCAGCTGCAAATGGGAGTTATAATTTCAAGTGGTTAAACTACAGTGAGTGTAGAATTCCCTGCACAAGCAAAATCTTTATTTAATTCACATACTTTATTCATTCACACACTCATTGCTTTCCTTTTAGTTGAAAGAAGCTAAAGTAGGATCTCTGATATAGAAACAGGAGCATATGATTGGAATGTTTTCCCATTCCATTTCAGGCTGGTTTAATGCAAGGGAAAACAAATATGAGAGAAGAGTGCTAGTAACCACTGAGATTTTAGCTGCATACCCATAGCAGTGATACCATATCATCCCATGTTTAGAAAAAAGAATGATATAAAGTGTTATAGGTCAAAGGTGATGTGCTGGTCATGAAGTAACTTTCATACTGGATGTCACTGCAGAGTAGGAAGAAGTGGTGTGCAAGTTATAGTATGTTCTCCCCAGTGAGGTTTGTTTGATGGCCTACACTGGTGGTATTTTTAACAACAACATGATGTGTACACTGAGGTGTATGTACATATGGGGGCCATTTATTTCAACCAGCCAAGATTAGACTGGCAATGGTCACCAAGAGGGCTTTTTCTTCAGAGGTCCTTAGAATGTGGAATGACCTGCCAGAAGAGAAGAAATTAAGAACCCACATGCTTACAGGAAAGCATGCTCGCCAGAGAATTGGAGACCACATGCTTGCAGGGAAGCCAAAGAACAAAAGGGGGAAGAGGAAGAGAACATGCAAGGGGAAGTGAGAGTTGATCAAACAACAGGAAGTTTACTCTAGGCAGTCCCCTCTATGCCTACAATACACATGCAAACTAACCAGCCAGTTAATTAAGCATGCAAAGGTTGCCACTCCCAACAGTTTTCACCCTGGCAAGGACACACAACCAAAAGAGGAAACTTTTGGGCTCCATGATGGGGCAGCAGGAAGGAGAAAGAAAGAAAGAAAGTGCCAGCTTCCTTGGAGGTTCTTCTGCTCTACTCAGTCAATACAACTCTTCTTTGTAGTTGCCTGGAGGAAGCACCTCTTGATTGGACCAGAAAGAGGATGTTGTCTGTCTGGTCCAGCTGGATAGCATAAGGAATTCATTGGTGTGCTACAGCATCATTTGGCCTATATGGCAGTGTTCTGATTCTGTGATTAGTGGTCTTTGTCTTCATTTGCTCTGGGATTGTTCAATTATTACTCTCCTTCATGTTCTTTTTCTTTTTTTCTTTCTTTTTCTTTCTTTTTTTTTTAAAAGATTGTCTTTATTGTGTATAAATCAAAGACAGAAGATAACAACAACAAGAAAAAACATAAAAACAAAAAGACCAAAACCAACCAATTATTTCAAAGCACATTTGGAAAACAGTTCAAAGAATGTTGGAAAATTAGGCAGAATTTCAGGTATTAAGAGTAATGTTCTACCCAAAATTGTATATCTCTTTTGAATTATTCCAGTTATTATAGTTAATATATGGTTTGAACAATGTAAAAAAGATCTTTGTACATTAAATAGGGGGTAGGTAAAAAAAACCTAGAATAAGGTTTAAATCTATGCCTGATGTTAAAGAGAAGAGAGGATTTGCTGTTCCATATTTCAAAATGTACTTTCTTTGATGTTTCTTGTAACCTGCTACAGTTTTGTTGGCAGTTGGGCATTGGATCAGATCAATTTGTGAGAGGGGAGAAACAGAGTTTGTATGCCTACCTTTCCCTATTCTAGAGATTTCCGTAAAGAATCTAGGGATGAAGGCCTTCAGGAACATGAGAAGCCCAGAGGAAGTTGAATCTTCTTCACTTCACTTCCAAGTGGCAAGGGAATCATATGCCTAGGTGTGATCCCATGTCTTACTATCTTGGGTTTCACCTCTCTGGCAGCTGGGAGGTGGTCCATCTCATGGTAGATAGCTTGGATCTGTTTCTATTCCTGTGCCAGAATTTTTCAGATGCTGTAATCAATAAAGTTCTGATCAATCTTTTTTTCTTGTAATGTATCTTGTGTGATATTTTGTCTGCACCATTTTATAGCTAGGGGCACAAGATGATTTACTATTCACTAAACAAAAATTACCTGTGCAATGCTTTGCAGACATGGAGATTGCTTTTCCTGCAACTGAATGCCAGCAGGGAGGCTGCATTTTCCCATCCATCAGGGACGCCACTTCTTTCAGCCCCAGAATAATACTCAGTATGAAGGGCTTTTCTTTTTGCAAGAGGTTTGTGGATGCAGTGAAGCCTTTCAGAGCTCTGGACCGGAGTGGACTGGAGGGACTTTAAATCAAAACAACAGCAACTGAAAACTATCAATGCCATACCTAGCCTGGTGACATATTTTTTGGAACCACTCTCTTCAGCACCATGGTGCTGGTGTGTGCAATGTTGTGGGAGTGCATCAGTTGTTGCATATCTGTGGCATATCTTAGACTGCCCAATCCCAAGTATGTGGTTCAGGTCAAAATGTCTCAGCCTCATAAGAAACAATCTTGCAGCAGTTTTCAAAGCTATGAAACGTGCTGATTTAAATTCTCAACTTCATAAGTGTTTTTTTCTGTACTGAATACCGTTTGCAATATTTTGGTCAGCCTTCACATAAGAGACTTTTAATCATCCCAGTGAATGCCTTTGTGGTAAATATATCACACTTTTTACCCCCGTATACCTTTCTCAGACAGGAAGATCTCAAAGAACAGGCCTGTGCAAGAATCTGTTTCATCCTGTATAATGATCCATGAATGCTGCTTTCTGCCATTTTTAACTAAACCTTTCCTTAGACGTTCCAAACTATGACTTACTGGATACTGCATTATAACTGGACCTGGGATCTTTAGAGAGCTAATTCTTCCATGTAGTAGGGTCTTTGATTCTTCTTTATCTGGTTTTGGCTGGGGGGACAGGGTATGAGCATTTTCTCTAGTGACTTATGCATATGAGTTTTTAGCAGAGTGGCCAAATCAGAAGCCTATCATTCCATTCCCTTACATTTCAGAAAGAAACCTTGAGACCAAGAGACAAGCTTTTGCTAAGGGGCAGGTCCTTGTGATACTACTTAGACAGGACAGGCATAGTTTGACAAGCTAGAATTGCTTCTGGGTCAAGTGATTGTGGAAACAAGCATGAAGACAATCTGGGTAAAATGGACCCAGGATATCAGCTACCCAGATAATGTGGTAACACAGAGATGGTGATAGCATTTTTCAGTGGTCAGAGAGGCATCACTCTGAAGACTGGAGAAGAATGGCAGTGAAAGAGGCATCATAAAGCAGTGTGAAAGAATCCCAGAGAAGCATGGCTATTGCCCAGGGCTACAAGCTTGCATTCTGAGACCTGTGAACCATAGTTTTTAGTCTATGGAATGTGTTGGTGACATTTATCATTAATGTACATTTGTGGGGTGGGAAATAAGATAAACCGTGGAACGGAAAATACTGTATTTCACTTCTGTTTCTTTTTCAAGGCAATTTATTTTAGCGTGCTGATTAAAACCACTTCTTGTTACTGCAAAATGAATTGAACACAAATAATCTTACAAAAGATAATTTCCTTCTTAGAAGATTTCAGGAGCAAATCTGCGAACGTTTAGAGCTTTTATCTAAAATTAAAAATGGATATATAGTCCCTGAGCAGTTTAGGCAGTCCTGTTCTTTCAAGTACTTCAGGTGAAGAACCTGAAGTGATTGAGAGCTTATTTCTGTAAGGATTTTTTTACTGTCTTTTGCAGTTTAAGACCCTTTCTTAAATTCTTCTGTCAATAAAGGGGATAAGATTTGGTGGATGTTGCTCTTAATGACCATCTCAGGACTAAACAAACATATTACTTTCACTTTGACAATTTTCCAAGTAAATATTGCAAGACTAGTGGTTTTGTTTTCTCGCTTAGTTATGGAGTTCTCTTTCTGACTAATTTTAATATATAACCCTACCTTCTGAAGCAGAATCTAAGGATTGTACCAACCATTTACTAACAGACCAAGTTCTTTTAGATTGTTTCCCAACACTGCTACAATACAGATGCAAAGGATGAATGAAAAGGTGGGCAGTAACAATGGCAAGAGTTATGGTGGTGGCTGCTGAGGGCCTTGGCTTTTACCTAGGTGTACCATGAGTGGAGCTTAGTGCTGAAATGTTACTCAGCTGGATATTACCTAGTTTCTAGGCATGCTACCTTGTGCCAGCTGGCCTAGATTTCAAACTTTCATTTTTTTAAAAAAAGTCTCTAGCCCTTCTGGAAGTCAAGTTGTGCCTCAAAAGCAAACAAGCCTCTGTCTGCTTGGAAACAAAATGTCACAGGAAAAACACCATTATCACAAGAACTGGAAAAAAAACCCAGTTAAGGAGCAGTGAAGAGAGTGTGCCCATGAACTGCATGAAGCCTCCAAGCACTTTATTGCAGCCCTCAGCCCCCTAAGTTCCTGAGCAGTAGTGCAATCTAAAGCTGGAGGTGGGTTATGTGATTTGCCACAGAAATCCAGCAACAAGGTAGGACTGACTTAGTATGGAAAACCCTTCTCTTCCTTAGTCCAATAATCTGTTCCTTATCTCAGTGACAAAGAATTGCAGTGAGAAACTGAACTAGGATAACTCCCAATTTTGGGATCCCCTCCAAACCTTTGTAAATATTTTGCCCAAAATTTGTACCATTTGGCAGCTAAAATGCTCAAAACTGAGTAGTGGATACCTCTCAACTGGTATTCTTCTTCTTGGAGACACTGCAAAATTGGGGGGGAGGGCAGCAAAATGATGCAGCATTATTTCAAAAACAATGTGGAATTTAGGGCTGTTTATTGTGAAATTCAGGTTAAGGTATCCATTACTCAGTTCAGGAGACACATCAAAATATTGGCATTTACTACAAAAGATGAAAAACACTGCAAGATTCCAGGGTTCATAGTTATTAATTTCCACCTAGTCTTTTGTCTGCCTTTCTCTTCCTTCAGCAAACAGGCAAACAAGTTAAAAAAGGAGGCTCACTTGTTAAAAAAAATAAAGGTTTATATATGTCGGCTGTTAAAAAACCAACAGAGAATAGCTCCTTGTTTGCTACTTTCCAGCGGAAGATGACAACCCACTAAGGGTCTCTTGCTAAGTTCCATCCTCATCTCTGGAAAGAAGTAACTTGTGACTCATGTCTTTTAAGAAATCCTTGATACTGTGCTTGAAAACATTTCTCACCCAGAAAAACAGAAATTAATGGGATAATCTCTCAGTCTCCCCCTCCTTATTATTATGTTATTTACTGCATTTCTACCTTACCTTCCTCTGAAGAGATCATGAGGGTTCCTCATAATAACCATGTGAGGTAAGTTAAACTAGAGGACATGGCTACCCTAATGTACTGAACTTTATAGCTAAACAAACAGTTGAATCCATATGCTGCTAGTCTAGATTGATACTCTATCTGCTATACCTCCCCCCTTAGTTTGGTTCTCCAGATACAGTAGTTGCATGCCCTTTTAATCTACAAAACAACCCTGTTAAATGAGTTACACTATATGAGAGAAACTGGCCTAGGATGATCTGATGGGATTCTTGTCAGAACAGGGATTTAAATGTGAATCTCCCAGTACTACTCTGACTCTCTAGCCATTCCACTACAGTGGCTTTCTAAGGTGATCACATCCATAAAACAATTTGAGTATCGAAATATCCATGTGCAATACAGTACAAAGAATCTCCTGTTTCTGTAGCTACGATTTAGATTGTTTGTTTATTAGAAGATGGCATTTATGTAGTCATTAAGAATTAGTAGCATCTATTTTGAAATTTAATTGCTGCTCTGAATTAAAATGCAACCATTAATGACCGTTTGCAAGTCAACAGGAAAAGCTTGTAAGAAGCCCTCTCCCTCTTTGTACTTGTGGCTGAACTATTATGTGGTCTTGTTGTTAATGCACATCCATTTTCAGAATTGCTGCAATCTGTTTTGTTTAGCCTTCATATTATAGGTTATCAAAAATGAACAGCACTAACAGTTAGATGAAACAAGCAGCATGTGGTGAATATAGAGAGTCATTTTTGTCTCTGGACAAGTGGTCTTTTGTTGCTATGACACAGGCTGATTTTGAATTGGTTCTCTCTCTTGTTCCCAAGTACAGGCTACACTGAGCATTATGCCAAATGATATACAAACAACAAAGTCCCCGCTGTGAACTGGATTATTAACTAGAGCCTTCTACTGCCAAACCATTTTGCTTGTCTTGATTCCTAACCTTAAAATTTTGAATAAAAAGAGAGCGCATTTCTGTAGACGTGAATGCAGAGGAGGTCTCACTGAGAGGAGGGACAAACTACTTCAGTGTGCTGTGGAGAACTTCTTAAGGGAAAGACAGGCATAAATGGATGCCATTTGCATATATTATTGTCTGTTTACTTGCTCCTAAATCCTGGATTATGGGCACGGATGAGGAACTTACATGGTCCTATC
This sequence comes from Cyclura pinguis, assembly GCA_030412105.1. Classification (NCBI taxonomy): domain Eukaryota; kingdom Metazoa; phylum Chordata; class Lepidosauria; order Squamata; family Iguanidae; genus Cyclura; species Cyclura pinguis. The sequence continues at coordinate 173,052,569 of CM059599.1, forward strand.
CAAGATTACTCAAAAAGAAGTTCCTCTGTGTTCAATGGGGCTTAGTTTCTTTCTCATAAGTTTGTTTCAGATTGCAGCCTTTAGAATTCAGCATAGATCCAAGTGTTCGAATGTGCCATTTTAAAAAAGTATGCTGACAGAATGCTTACCCCGGGGCGTATATGTGCAGCAGTTTTGTGGAGATGGCAGCAAGCAGTGGAATGTAGTATTAGCCTCAGAACATCAGTTCTTTGTTGGGATCAAAGCAACATGCTGCTCTCCGTTGTTGGGAAAATGTACTAGAAAACATCTGGCAATGCCTGAAGAAATCAGTGGGCAGAGGGCAGACCTTTAGTATAAATTAAACTTCTAGCATACTTTTTTAAAAAAGTAGAGAAGCAGGAAAGGTGGCAAGATGGATTACTAAAGAGAAGTTTTGCAAATCTGCATAAAGATCATAGCATCCTGCTTTTTGTGTTTCAGAATCTGGATTTCCATGGTGCCAACTTCTGATACCTTAAAAAAAGTCAGAATTAAAACAGTAACCTTACTTACAAAATCATTTTATTGAAAAGGATTAGAAATGCTGTGTCAAAGGAAATATATACTTACCTGTCTTGCCATATGCAGGCGTAGCAGGCTTTGCTTCAGTGGTTATTGCTTCAGGAACATTAAAATGATATGGTGGTTTATGATAACTCGTTATTTCCATGTGCTGTTGTAATTTTTGAAAGCTGAAGTATGAGGTTAGAGCCTTTCACCTTTGTGAAGCTTATTTTTCTTGAATAATATGGCAATCATTCCTTTTTGTAGTTGGAAACATTTTCTTCCCCAAAATACTAACTTACAGTATCTGACAGTTCCTCTAGAATACACTGTTCCACACTACACTACAGTACATAGATCAGACATACTGAATCATTCCATAGACAGATGTATTTTTAAATATGTTTACAATCTTTAAAGTTCCAGATGTTCATTAACTCTTTGCTGCCACCAAGCACACAGTGTGAAAAACAATAAACAGTGAGAGAATTGATACCGTGCCATAATGTAAATCAAGCTGTTAACAAAAGGTAAGTCCTTGTAAGAAAAAGATGGAGGGATAACTTCAAAGGAAGATATTCTTAAGTTAAGTAATACTCTAGTTTGAAGTTTAATCACATGTTATTAAGTTGTGGCATCTGTTAAACTGGACAAGAAAATGATATTTAAAGTTTTACAAATTGCAGAATACAGATAATACCAGGTAGAAAAAGATACAAATCAAATATATTTGGAAGTGTAAAATTTTTAAAAGAAAAACATAGCAGGACTGGAAATGCCCCTCCATCTCCATTGTTATATCAGCTTGGTGGCATAATGAATTATTGGGTTCTTTGAAAGTTGGCAGTTCACACATATTAAAAGTGATTTAAGCTATTTCCACCCTCTACTGTTATAGTGCTATTATTCTACTTTCAACATCCTGTGGAATTCTGGGCTTTGTAGTTTACTGAGGCCAAAGAGCTCTCTGGCTGAGGATTCTAAAGGCCCCTCTCTAAACTACAAACCCCAGGATGCCATAGGAGGTTGAAAGTGGAATAATAGCACTGTAACAATACAATACGGAAATGGCTTTAGTTTCCCTTTGTCATGCACAGTCCACGTGTGTTACTCTCAGGCAACATACCTGTGACAGGTGGAAGCCTACATTGATGTTACTGTTGCATAGAGTACATATCCTCTAACAGACCCAATTTTGTTTCACTTTTTCAGCTGCTTCTGAAATGTCCCACACTCTTTCTTCTCTTCTCATGTACTGCCTTTGTGATTGCTGCAAACTGAGTTCAAAGTGCAGAAGTAGTTTGTACTCAGTTAACTCAGTGGGGCATGAAAGGAGAGGAATGGATGGGAGAGAGCCAGAGGGAGAGGAGTCTTGCCATTCCCAGTTGGCTCAGGCAGAAGCAAACTGCTGCAGTATCTCCTAACTTGTGTGTTCCTCCTCATTAATTTTTACCATATTGTGATGTTGCCTGGCCACATGTATCCTAGTTTAGATTTGTGAAATGTTGAAAACTGTGGGATTATGGCCAAGTGTCACCATCCCCTTCTTGGAATAGTTTATGGTGAGACAGCTGATATTTCTCTCTCTCTCCTCAGTTGTATTCAGTTGGTCACTGAAAAATTCAGTGTCATTTTATGTGTGTGTGTATAGTGTGTGTGTGTGTGTGTAAAAATATGTGTTGTTGTTGTGTACCTTCAAGACATACATGACATATGGACACCCTAAGGTGAACCTATCACAGGGTTTTCTGGGGCTGAGAGTGTGTGATACTGTTACACTCAGTAGGTTTCCATAATCAATTGGAGATTTGACCCCTTGTCTCAGGGATTGTAGTCCAGTGTTCTGACTGGCGCTCTCTCTCTCTCCCCCCCACACACACTTATTTTGATTGATATAGATGTTCCTTGTAGTTTTTGCCTATTATGATCTCTTCAGTTGGACAACTGATGCATGCATTTTGGGATACCAAGGAAAGAAAAAAGCCAAAAGTGCTCTAGCATGCTCTTTGATGGTCTGTGCTTTGCTGTACAATTAGCACACAATAGCAGGGAAGCACAAACCAAAGAAAGAGGCAACGTTCATAGGACCATCTCTTTATCATCCCTCTGCCCCTTGGTCACATAGAGATGGGATATTACACTGATGTTGCTGCTATGTCTTTGGCAGAATTTTGTCATATTCAGGTGACATAGCTGTGCTCTCTGAAAAAGAGAAGCAAATGGTGACCCAACCCATCTGAACCAACCAAGATCCTTAGTGGTCAACATCTGTAATGTTAGCTGGTGCCTGAGACAGGAGAAGCACACAAGCTCCGTCACCTTCTCTTCCAGTAAAAATAGTATAATAAATTAAATGACCAACAACTTGCTGCCTTTCAGTTATACCCAATGAAGCAACTGTCTCATTGTATCTTATGGCACAGCCAGAGCAGAACCTCTTGCCTAGCATCTTCTGGAGATAGCTAGAAAGCAGAGTAAACCAAGAAGGGGAAAAAAAAAAACCCAGAAAATCTTAACCCTTAAAACACAACCCCATTTTCCTTTGCCTTACCTGGCCAAAGACCAACAATACAGCAGGTAGAGGTGATGCCATCTAGACAGAAGGAGAAAGAAGAAGCAAGGTGGTCTTTGCAAATACATAAATCCGCAAAGCCAGTGAGCCATTCTTTTGGATGTGCTGCGTAAGATCTAAAGCATGGCAGAGTTGCTTTTGGATTATAAATCCTTGAATTCCCAAAACTTCATATTCATCCATTTTGAAGTCTGTTGACCTTTTGTGGTAAGAATGCATCTGAGCAATCGAGAGGGACAGGGAATAAACGGAGCTTCCTTCTTTCATCTCCCAGGTAAATGGGAGGACAAAAAGTATTTGGAGGAGAGGGAGGCTCAGAATGGGGTAAGGGAAGTCTGGAATTCTCCAGATTTTAATTTGGAATTTAATTTGCAAATTTTGGGAGTTGTACATGCCTGAACCTTGTACAGGCTTTTATGAGACTGTGAAGTTATTCTTCTACAAGCCCTGCCCAGAAGAATGTTAGCCCTTAAATTAAAAAAATCCAATTAGCCCTTAAATTCCTTGCTAAGGCTACTTTAAAGCCTAGCAAATGTATTTTAAAATATGGCATGGATCAGCATTTGGTCAAAGGACAAGAAGACATCTTTAAGTTAATATATTTTTAAGATGCCATATCTGAGTTGGAATAAATGACAGTTTTCACAGAGTGCAACTGTGCTCTTGAAGGACTGGGAGATAGTGTGAATTGTTCAATGGGGGAATAAGCCCATGGCAAATTTAGAGAGAAAGAGAGAGATCTGGTAATATTGTAGTTTCCATGTCAGTGAAGCTGTGAGTCTACTATAGATTTCCTCCTGAAAGTTAAAGGATCTATCCACTGACCTGCAAATATTTTAGATATAAACTTTGGTACTTTGTACATTGCTCCTTTAAAGCTCAGAGTAAAACCAGTGCAGATTGAGTGATCCAAACTTTAAGAGTTGCTTTCATGTAAATCAGAGAGGAAAATATGGTGACTCCATGTGCCTCTAGGAAGAACACAAAAGATGATTAGTGAATGCAAAATAATTAATAAGGCGTTGGGACAGGGGAACAAATCTACCTCAAATTCTCACTATGCTGGAAATTTACTGTTTCTTTTACAACCTCTTTTCAGCCTTCAGTGTTTTGTTGTGACCATTACCTCTGTATCTTTTTTTGTTCTGTTCAAGATCTAGTTCGTTTGCTGAAATACATCAGTACTTTTTCTGTCTTTTGGGAAATGGAGAAAGCAAGAAGAATGGATGAAACTATTCTTCTCAGAAGGAATGGTATTAAGCGTGTCATCTCAGGAAGAAAGAAGGGTCTGAAACTGTTTTTATTTAAGCTGCTGTCAGTGTTATCTTTGTTTTACATTGTACAGTACATAAGCCCCACACAGGTTTGTTTCTTGGAGATTTTTTATTGTTGGCTGGCTAACAAAATATATCTGTAGGGTAAAAAAAAAAAAATGAAATTACTAGTAACTCATCCTGCACTGAGCTTTTGTGTGTGTGTGTGTGTGTGTGTGTGTAAATCTCTGGTACTTGTGGTCGTTAATTGGTATATCTCTTAGTGTGTCAGAACCACTGCTTAATTTAGTATGTTTTTGATCAAAAAGTGGGCTATAAGTTCCTATTTTTTAAAAAAATAACAGTCAATAGTCCCTTATTTCAAATGTTTTATACATAATTGCAACAGTCGATAGGTCCCTCCATATCCAAGCCCTCTAGTACGAGGAGATTAATTTTAGGAAGAGAGTTTGGGACTTTTCTCATTACTATCCTGTATACTGAGTAAGCTAAAAAGAGCTAGTTGTAGTTTCTTCATAACCCATTTTGATTTCCTTTGCTCATGTAAGCTGAGAACAGCAAAAGGGATAATTGGGTCAGTAATTAAATGTCAGGCGAAGGCTGTCTGGTGAAATTGGAAGTTAACCGGTTGTAAGAGCATTTTAGACAGGATAGCCACTGTAACTAGAGAGATGCCAAACAATCATAGCGGTTTTAAAGAACATATCCTTTTTTCCCCACAGTACATCATCCTTATTTCTCTTATTATATGGAGCATGACAGTGAAGATCCTTGATGCCTGGCTTATCTTCAGAACATACAGAAACTTTTTCTACAATTCTTTTGTAAAAATCTTTTTAAGTGTCACATTTTAAGTTCTACAAATAAATTGGACAACCAATATTAGTGTGTAATTTAAAAAGAAAATCCTGAGATGCTCTAAATGCAAATTTTGTGTTGGATCCACTGATGATCATGATTTCAATCCCATTTATTTCATCTTTGGATAATTCAGTTGTCGTTACCCATTTTTCTACCTGAATTCAAATCTGTGTCCTGACCATTTGCTTCTCTCATCTTACTGTTTGCGTCCAGCAAGTACATGGTAGTAAGATAGTAGTTTAAGATATGTCACCACTTTCTCATTTTTAGTGAGGAATGCAAAGGAATTTCTTTCAAACTAAGGTGGTGTTTTGACCTTTCATTAGTTTTGTCTGTACTTCTTATATTTTTACTTCTTTTACCATAAAAAAAGTTGTGAATGCTTCATTTTGCAAATGAGCCTGCAGAATAATGAACAAAACTTGTAAGGGCCTTTCTGCCCTACACTGTTATGGTGCTATTATTCCACTGCTAACATCCTGTGGAATCCCGGGGACTGTAGTTTACTGAGACCAAAGAGCTTTCTGACTGAGAATTCTAAATGCCCCTCCCCAGTGGAAACCCCAGGATTCCACAGGATGTTACAAGTAGAATAATAGCACTATAACAGTGTAGGGCTGAAAGGCCCTAAGTTTTACTTGGATGCAGAAGTTCCTAAACATTGGTCTACCAGTTCCACCCAAGATGTTTGCCAAAAGATTGCAGAACAATTGAGAATATCTATGTTTGGCCCAGTCTGTCTTCGGTAGGGTCAAATTATTAAACAGATTGACAAGACCTCGATTCTTGTTACATTAGCACTGATTAAATCTGATAATTACCCCCTCCTTGCAAAAAAAAAACAAAAACCCAAAGAATTAAAGCAGCACTTCTTAGAAGCCTAGCACAAGTCCTCTGGTTTTCATAAGTCACTGGTTTTGATAGTGTCGCTGCAGAAGGAAAATTTTAGTAAAACAGAATGAAATAAATTTATTTGATGGATACTAGAAACTTTCTGGTTTGAGAACTGCTGACCTAAAGAATCCGTTGGTTCATTCATACATTTATGTGATAAGTGTTTGGAAATAGACAGATGTAAGGCTTGGGAGGTATTATCATGAACCTTGCTAACTCTGCTGAAATAGTTTCAAGCAGTTCCCCAAAGTACTCATGACTGTCAAATATGGTAGGTCCTCCTTCCATATTCACAGGTTTGACCTTTGTGAATTTGATTATTTGTGAGGCATGCACTCCCCTTCCCCGCATTCTCTCTCCCCCATTCCCTTGCCTTTTTCTTTGGTGTGCCATGCCTTCCTTCTCCGTGCCCTGGCAAAAAACAAGCAAATGGGAAGAAGGAGCCCCACGCACAGAGAAGGAAGGCATATGCAAGCCTGCCCTCCCTCCGCATGGGTGCATAGAAGGAAGGCAAGTGCACATAGGCAAAATGCAAAAGAATGGGAGGGGGAGAAGGGAGGAGGCACACACGTGCCTTCTCCACACTTAGAGCTGCCTTCTCCCATTTGCTTGCCTTGTGCCCGGACATGTGGAAGGAAGGCACATGTGTCCAGGCAAAAGGCTAGGGAATGGTGAGGAGGCACATGTGCACCATGTGCAGGGCTGCCCACTTGCCTTTTGCGCAGGTGTGTGGAAGGAAGACACATGTTCTCAGGCAAAAGGCAAGGGGATAGGAGGGGGAGCCCTGGAAAGGAATGGGAGGGGGAGTGCTTGCTCAGGCAGGGGGGCCTTATTCATGGTGTTTTTATTTTCATGAGGATTCTGCACCCCAAACTCTTATGAAATTTGAGGGGCTGCAGTATAAACAGTAACCTCCCTCCTCAAGTTACCTGCTTATGAGTTCCATACTCATTTTAGATTAAGGAACTTTGTCTGCAAGACAGTGTAGCACTTAAAGGGGTGGCGAGCAGTTGTGGCTGGTCCAACATTGTTATATCCCACATTTTGATCCCATTTTACTGTACAATCTTTTACCACTTCTTTTTCCATGTCCTGTTTAACAGAAGTTTGTACAATTTCCCAATTAAGTGCTGTTCATTTGTACGAAGTTGTTTCTTAAGAACATTCTCCATCAGTTCAAAATCATATATCTTTCTATGTCTTGTATCTGTCTACTGTTTGTCCATATGAAAACCATTGGAGACTGAACCCTTCCTATATTACCTTTTAATTTTAATTTAATTCTATGCTGATCTGGTTCAATTTCCAATATATCTCAATATGTCATCCTTCTTCTTCTGCTCTCATCTCTTTCATATAAGATGCTTCTTGAGATGAAACCCACAACAGCATTTTTGGACATAGCTTTTGGTTTAAGTTTATTCCATATTTTCAACAGGGCCCTTCTCACAAAATGATTATTGAAAGCAACATTCACTTTATCTTTTTCATACCATGAATATCCATGCCAGTAGAATATCAGCACATGTCCCTCCAAATCCAGTAATCTGTTTGTTAACAAAATCCAGGCTTTCAACCAAACCGAACAACATGCTACAAAATATAATTTCAGACTGGCAATCCTAGTCCTCCTCTCTGTTTGGCATCTTGTAAAATGTTGTACTTAGCTCTGGGTTTCTGCCTTGCCAAACAAACTTTACTAACTCACCTTTGAGTACAGAGTCATTTGTCAAAATCAGAATAGTCTGGAATAAATACAACATTCTTGGCAGAACATTCATTTTTATTACTGATTTTCTACCCATTAATGATAGTTTAAGTTTCTTCCATCTTTGTAAATCTTTCATAATCTCATTCTGTGTTCAGTCATAATTATTCTTCAACATACAAGTCATGTTTGTGACCCAAATATTTCACTTTTTCCCCCAGTTTTGCTCTCAGATTTTTGAATCAATGATTCTTATTCTAACTTTCTCATATTTTTGTCGACATTATTGTTTAACCAAAATCGTCACCACTCTGGGTCTTAAAGGATTTATCCAAGCTATCTCCAGCTTTTAAGGGATTCAATGACCCACTGAGGTGAAAGCTACCAGCCCTGCTCACCTCCCTCCCTCTTGGCCAATAAGCGGCTGTAGCAACACCCCTAGGACTTGGCAGCTGCTTTAACACAGATAGATTGTAGTGTATATTATGTCTGACAGTGATGAGTATTGAATCTGTTGAATCTGTTTCAGTCTCTAGAGCTGCACATATGGAGAATTATGCTACTCATGCTTTGAACCAATTGTTTTGAGAGATGGTGTGGTCTCCTCCTCTGGACATCTTCAAAAAGAGGCTGGACAGCTACCTGCCAAAAATGCTTTAGCTGGAGATCCTGCACTGAATTGGATTTGGTGGCTCATGATGCCCCATCCAACTCTATGAGTCTATGACCTATGATTCTATGTAGGATTTGGGCCAGTATATTCTGTGATGTAAGAGTTTGTGCAACTCAAAAGTATGCTGTCTACTATAGATCTAAATGCTGTTGTCACCACATGGTCTCCTGAGTACGTTTTTGTGCAAGTGAAGACATTTAGTGGTAGTGGAGATTTTTACTTCCAACCGTAGTTCTTTGAAAGCAGTCTATAGATTTAACCATTGTTCCTCCATTTACTGAGAAAAGAGCATAAAGAGGTCCCCTGACGCTTGTTTGATTTCATTTCCTACATGGAAGAATCTTATGGTTATCATCATTTTAAATGGATATGAATAGCTTTAGAGGATGTCTGTTTTAAGTGATCGGCTGACAACCTTGGACACAATTACAAAATGGGTATTTTAAGAGTAATATGCTTTACCCATGTAATGTGTTATAATAATTCACAGTCTTTTTATCTGATGAATTAATGACAGTATGCATCTACAGTGTTTGCTTCTGAATATTTTGTTAAACATTCAATTTTATATATTTTATTTTTAATTATACAATAAAATATTTTATTAAACATTTCATAATAAAAGATATATTATGGCTACCATCCTCTTCCCACTTACTGGGAGTAAGCCCATTGAACTGAAATGGGAATTACCTAACTTAGAGATAGCTAAACTAGACTGTTTCCATCTGTTTCAATTTCACATTTTAATTTTTTTTTCCTAAGCCAGTTTCATCCTGTTTCTTCATTAATCTGCTGATGTAGGTGCTGGAAAAAATGATAGAAATATTACAGTATTTATGTTATACACAGTCCATAATAATAAAAGAGAACGTTTGTGTTGTTGTGGTAGTGGTAGCTCCTCAGGACTTTATGCTAAATGACTCAAAATTTGAATGAGTGTTTATTGTGTTAGGGTAGATAAAATAAACCATGCTTTCACTATATCCCCAGGTGGACATGGGGCTGGATTAAACCCCAAATACAAAGTAGGAAGAATAAATGTGAAAGTAAGAGAGTAAAAGAATACACACTCACACTGTAGCTTTGGCCAAAGGATCCACGCAAGTATCACTGCTGACAGTATTGATAAGGAAGGATAATTTTATTCTTTCACGCTTCTCTTTTTATACCATTTTTATATTTACATTAAAGAATGCTTACATGAAATGAAAGATTCATGCATCAGCATCAACTAAGTTACAGTTTGTGCATGTTACATTCTATTTGACTCTTAACTTCCTGAGGCTACATGACCCTATCAGTACCCTGGGTTATCTCTGAAGACATCGTGGACATTTCAAGAGTCCTTCCCTTGAACAGTTTACACTTCAGGCATCCTTCACTTGTACATACTGATATAGAAAAAATGTATGAGACAGAGCAAACCATTATTAGGCAAAAGTTATTTGATGAGCTATAAGTGTGTAAAACCAATTAATACCATAGCTAATTGTTAACACACATCAATTCTATAGCAAATTTCCAACAAAAAATCATGGTAAATGCCTCAAAATTGGATAGAGTATCTTTGGTTGTCATTCAGATTGCAGTACCCAGTTTCAAGATGAAATTCCAAATTCCAAATGAGGGTTTCTGAGAAGCAAAAAAAGGGCTTTGCCCTAACACATAGGGAATCATGGTAAATACCTCAAAATATGTGTATTTTTTGGTTTGTTATCATCCAAGTTCCAGTAGCCAGCATCAAATCAGAATTTCAAAGGACAGGCAGATGGAGAGCTTGTTGAAACTCATTACAATTTTTTAAGGGCTAGAAAACCAGAAAGCACTCTCTGAGACACTGCTACTAACATTCATAAAGCAGTAGGGAAACAACGGGGAAACAAGAGAGATCTAAGATACTTCTGGGAAACAAATGGGAGAGAGGTCTTTGAGGTATTATTAGTAAGATCGCCAAGGTTAAAGAAAAGTAGGAGAACAGGATAACCTTTGAGGGTATTAGGTATAGATGTGGGTAACACAGTTCAGCTAGAACGTAGAAGAACTCTGTCTGAAGCACCGCTGCCAAAATTCCTGAGGTTAAAGAATGGGTGACAGATTGGGAGAGGGTTCTCTGAAGTCCTTCTGCTAAAAATTTTGAGCTTTTTTATAAAGAGAAGAGCAGGAAAACAGGACCCCTTTGGTTATTAAGTACTGACTTAGATATTGCCAGGTACATTTCAACTAGTATATTATAAAATGCACATTTTTATTCATTAGGGTAAACATATCTTTTAATTTTTTTAAAAAAACCTAAAGCCCTAACTAGTGAACTCATTGTGAATTAATTCAATGAGATAATTCAATGCTTACATAAGTTCCATTGATTCAGTAGATTTACTCAGACAGTGACTAATAATTGGATTTAGGCCCATGTTTTTATATGGACTTTGGCATGTTCTCTAAGCAGAAAATTCTGTTTTGCAATCAGTATGCTAGCTGTATTCTAGTTAGCACATTAAGTCCAGAGCTTGATACATTTTTTTTGGACTACAACCCCCAGAATCCCCCAGTTAGGTCATTTCTCTCCTACATGTGGACCAAATCCTTTAGTATTTCTCCTTCTGTGCAGAAATTTAAAATACTGTGCTTCATGTCTTAAATTACAAAAGATGGCATATTACTTTTTAAAAAGAAAACATGGAAGTGAAATATATAACAGGTTATCTCCTCTCCTCACCTCCCATTAGTTCACATGCTTTATTCCTCTATTTCTCTGGTACCTGTTTGCAAACAACATTTGAACAAATGATATGAATGTAGATTACCCAATACATCGCTTCCCTTGTACCTCTTAAAGCTGAGTCATTAGCTTAGCTTTAAAATGCTAGAAAGCTTTAAAAGTAATATCTAAGCATAATTGTAGTCTTTGGCCTGGAATGCTTATTCCCTTTTGTTCTATATTGTTCCCAAATGTTTCTTTCACGTTGCCCAAAGGTTTTGTCAAACATCCAAACAGAACTTTTCACGTTGTTCTAACTCAGCAGCATGAAACAAATGTGTGTCTTCCATCCATTCTTCAGCTTCTTTGGGCAAAGCCAAAACTCTCCGCCTCTCTAAAGCCTCTTGAAAAGGACATTTTTTCCTCTTTTTTTAGTGTAATAAGTAAAACTGTAGAAAAGTTTTTTCTACATCCAAATCCCCCAGGAATATAAACTCTTTTTACACCAATAATTTGAGATAAAAATGTTCATTTCAGTTCTTGAAGAGATTATAGTGGTTTTTCTTTTTAAAAAAGAGATGATGTAGTGAGGAGTGATTGTTAATTCATTTTTATATGGAGCTCTGAATGTTAGCATAATGAAGAATTTAGATAATTTCCCATTAGTGAGAGAATTTCGCAGGGTATTTGAACATAATATAACAGTTATCATGGCCTGAGAGCATCACTGGAAGTGGTGCAGACAATGCTGTAGTGGAACCATGCTGGATTTTAGTCTGAATGTTGAAGTGTGAAAGTGTTGACCTCCTTCCCAAAAATAAGTTCTGCACCTTGGAAAGGGTGCTGTTGTTATTGTCTTGACTTTTCCTCAGTCCAGGACTCAGGCAGAGCTAAAACAAAAAGGTCTTCATCTCCAGACAAAAAGATAGTAGGGAGATCAACAGTTTACCTCTCTGATAAAGAACTTCTGGAACCTGAGAGCAGCTGCCAAGAAGGCTGGTGTCATGCCCTGCCCTGGGGACTGCGGCAGCAAGGAGGAGGATTCTGACTCTGAGGTAGAGGCTTCCCCACAGGCTGAAGTGTCCCCAGAAGCTGATCCAGAGGGAGTTAATACAATAACACAAGGTCCTGAGCCAGGGGAACAAAGAGAGAAAGACATGGCTGACACACCTACCTTGCAGTAGAGATGCCGTGAAAGGGAGGGCTTGTGTCGCTCGACCTGTTTAAATAGTAAATGAGCCCTAATGAGGGAACACCTGTGGCGACAGCAGCCATAGATAAAAGAGGGCTTCAGCTGGCCTTTCCTCCCAAGGTCAGGAACTGGTCTCTTTGGCCCTGAAATCCTGTGTTTGGCTCTTGGATCTGGTTGTCTTGGAACTCTGCCTGTTTGGACTTGCTCCTTTGGATTTGTTTGCTCTCAGCTGCCTTTCTGTTTGGACATTCTCTGATTCTCACCTCATGCATAGGAGCTGTGCTGTTTGTGAGTAACTGCCTGCACTGCTGCAGATGTGACAGCTGTCTCTTGGATTCCCACCTGATGTATGTGTGTGGGTGATGGGACAGAGAGAGGGGCATCCCCAGAAGATCTCAAAACATGGGCAGGCTCCTATGGAAGAATATGGTTCTTCTAATTACCTGGACTGGAGTTATATAGACCTTTGTAAGACATTATCAGCACTTTGGATTCTGGAAGTTGTATTTCCAAAAAGTAACTTCCCACGCTCTATTTATGTGTACATTTTATATATGATACTGTATTTGTGCTTTTCACTGTGTATAAAGTGGAAATATAAACTGTGGGGTTAAATGAGGTTCATGTGCATTTGCAACCATGCATTTCACTGTATGAGAGATGTGGGAGTTTCTTTTTCAGATATTAGACAGGCACAGTTCATACAGAACCACTGCACTACTTCCACTCTTACCAGTTCTGATCTCACACATATGCAAAGTTTTGCCTGATATGGTGATAGTGAAACATTAAGGGGACTAGTCCAAATGCATTGGCCAAGCCAGGCATGTTGTTGTTTTTGAATCCGGAATCCATTTATGCTTTAGCCCTGGTATATAAGTGGTTGCAGTTTCTCTGAAGTTATGCAAGAGCAGCATCTTATTCAGGTCTGCGGATGTCATGTGACACAATTGTACAAACCTTGGATCACTGCCTAGGATGTTCTGTAAGCATGTCTCTTAGCAAAGAGACAGGGGTCTTGGATCAACAACTGTTCAATGGGAGAGTGCACAGTTGTGTCATCCACTGCATGACTGCTTGCACAGATCAAAGACTGGAGTGTGGCTTGGCTTGTGGGATTTTTTTTTTTTTTAACACTATGTGACTGGTGAACAAGGTCTTGGCTTCAGTTTTCTGACGCAGTTCAGCAATGGTGGATGGTGGCTGCGATGCCAGTGAGGCAGTGAATCCACTCTAAGTGTTGGACCCTATTCCCAGGTTCAGCATTCTGGACAGCAACTTTAAAGTTATGGTTAAAGTGTGAAGTAGAGTCACTGCCCCACTAACATGGGAACCACCAGCTACCACTGCAATTTAGTTAAAATAAGCTGCCTTTATACCAGAAGCTATGGCTGTCAAAGGCAGTATCACAACGTATACTTTGATACTGATGAAATCTGCTTCTTCTTGATCTGTTAGTTCAAGTAAGGCCTTTTTTATTTTTCTGTAATGCAACCCCAAGAGATTAATTTTCCTCTCATTAGTTTGCTTTTTGTGTTCAGTTCGTTTGTATTACCCTCATTTGATCAAGCTGAATTCTGTTTTATGTTTCTCTCGAAATATTAATGCTGCTAAAAAAAGACTTTCCTGCATTGTTGAGCAGTATATTAACAGAAGAAAGTAATGAATTCCCTACCTGACCCCCTGAGATGTCACCCGTAAGATTATAGAAGCAAGGTGCTTGATTATATATGACAGATCCAGTTGAATGGGGCAATACACTGAGATTCATTTAGATTTCTGTTTTAAAAGGAAGAAGAAAGAAAGAAAGTGTGGATCTCATAGCTCATTCACCGAAGGAATGGCAAGTTCCTAATCATGGGTACAGTCTAGACTTTAGGGGATTACCTGTTGGCGGGCTGCATGCCCTAAATCTCTCTTTGCAAGAGTTGGGTGTACTTGCCACCAGCAACTGCATCCGATTCCCAGTGATGAGCATGTGTGAATGTAGAACTGGGATGGGAATTGTGATACCCTCCAGTATTGCTGAACTGAAATTCCCAGCAACCCTAAGCTTGCATAGCCAGTGGTGGGGAGTGCTTGGAGCTGCAACTGAATGGCATAATTGAAAGGCTAAAGAATTCCCGCCTCTGATGTCAAGCATCTTTACACATGCTATACCACTCTCATTCTAGGTGTCTATCCCTTGAGTAGTCCATGATGTTTCACTGCCATAGCTCTCAACAAAAAGTCCAGATACCCACCCATGGGCTACTGATTTTACTGGCTTATTCCAGGCCAGAGTACACACAGGGCTGGCTGGAGCTAGACTATGACAGAGTGTGAAGCACAGAACTTAGAAGAATTTACATGCTCTGTTGCAAAACCCAGAAGGACCTTGTGCAGCTAACATTTTCTTCTATTAGCTTTCTTCACTGTCCAGGTTTCATAACCATACATAGAAAGTGGAAATAGGATGGCATGGACAATCCTAATTTTAGTATTCAGTGATATATCTTGACACTTCAGGATCTTGTATGCTTCCTTCATAGCTGCCATTCCAAGTCCTAGCCTTCTTCTGATTTCTTGACTGCAGTCTACATTCTGATTAATGACTGAGCCAAGGCAGGGAAAAACTTGAACTATTTACCTGTTTTAAAGTTATGTAAATCACCTGTTTTAAAGTTATGTAAATCATATGTGGCCATTATTTTCGTTTTCTTAATGTTCAATTCTATAAACTTGCTTCTGCACTTTCTGCCTTGACTTTTTTTGGTAATCATTTCAATTTTTTTACTCTTTTCTAATGGTAGTGTGGTGTTATCTGCATATCTTAAATTACTGCTGTTATTTCCTCCAATTTTCACACCTGAGTTTCATCCTGCTTTATGTATGCTATGTTCAGAGTACAGTTAAATAGATAGGCCTCATACACTGAGGCTTCTCTTTCTCTTTGGCTGCAGACTGGGTATGTTTGCATTTCTGCCTGAGAATGTCCCTTGGCTTCAGTCCAGAGTTCTTTTCACTCCTGGTCAATCAGGCTTAGAGCAATTTTTTTAACATTATCTTTAAATTCTACTGGGATGTTCTTCAGATTGTATTTCGGCACAATGTTTGGTTTAATGTTCTTCCTTAGCTTTGCTTTTGAGTAGTTCATGATCTGTTTCACAATCTACTCCTGCTTTTGTTTTTGCAGAGAGAATGGAGCTCAGAAAGGGATATCCTTATGCAATATGACTATGTTGACAGGCATGATGTAGTGCTGATGAGCTGGCTTAACTAAGGAACTGTTGTAGGGGAGAGCTCTTCTATTATGACTACATTTGCACTAGACTATACTTGCAGTGGTGCAATAAATCGTTGAAACACTGGAGAGAGATATTTTATGGAACAACATGTGTAAATTTAAAACTTAACCACCATCTAGAGAAGGTCAAACACAATAAATGTTAACGTCTTCACTACAATAAATATTTAGCTAATTTTATCACACCCTAAATATCACATCCTAAATATATTGGGTAAGGTGCACCCATTTGCATGGGTTCGATCCCTCTGCTCTAACTTAGCGTTAAGCTACATAATGTCTGCAGTGCAGAATTTGGACCTGTCATGTTTAAATTTTACTGGCAATGTATGCCATTGATCTTACCTTACCTCATACATTTATATTAGCAAGTCCTCGTATTTTGGCAAATAAGTTCACTTAAGAACAAAGCTTGTTTTACCAAGGATTGTTGTCGTAAATGTGAAATTTACTGCCAGCAATTTGTCTTTAAAATTGCTCTCCTGAGACAGACAAATGCTGTTTTCCCACATGGATTTTTAAAAATATGTTATGTGCCTTATCAGGAAAAGAAAGATGGATTACAAGATATGTTTATGCAAAGGCTCATGGTCATAGGTAGAAGTGTATTTGTATGAATATATGAGACTTTGAAATTGTATCTTTTTTATGAAATGTGGCTAGAACAGGAGATACTAAAAAGATAGATTTCCAGAAACTGAAGGATAGCCCACTATTAAAGAACTATTTTGACAGCTGCCTGTCTTTGGATTTTGAATAAAACATCTGCTCATTTTAATGTTTTTTAAAACCTAGTTCTATGCATGTATACAGTATTATAACTCTGCCTTTAAAATGATAGTGGTTTGGAGAAAAAGATACATTAATCTTCCCTTTCACCTATAAAATGCGAATGCAGATCAGCTCCCTAAAGCAGATTGTCAGGTTTAAAGCTGATGTGCTAGACTTCATGTGCAGGTATTCTGGATGGTAGTGGACAGGATCCATCCGAAGAGCTGGCCCATTATTTCTGTTTGCCAGGGTCAGAGGCATTCCTGGGCTACTGTGCCTCAAATAGCAGTCTGTGCTTCCAATTTGACTCCTCCCCCCTTTTTAATGTAAGTGGAGGTTCAAACCCAGTTTTTAGTTTGGCGTTTAAAAAGAAAAAGTCAGAGATTCCATTAGGCAGCTTTTGGACATAGCTAAAGCAGTTCTTTTAATTCTGGCCAAAGAATATGATGTCTTTCAAAGGCCTACTATATTTGTCAGAAATCTGCTCTGATTGTCTGTAAAGACATTCTCCAGATTAGTTCTTTTTTAACGAAACAAACCATAATGCAATCTCACACCTTTGATCATAATAGTGAACAGAACAAATGGCCTTTTCCCTTTGATCATATTGCACACACCTTAACAAAAGAGACAAAAAAGCAAATATATAAAGCACCTTAGCAGGAAGAATCACGCTGCCTTATGTTGGTAAACCACTTGTCCTTTCGAGTGGCCCGAATGTGTCATTATCACAGCGAGACAAATAGCGGGATCCCTGAAGATCTGTTTGTTGACTTTTACTTTCACCCTCCCTTGGGTCAATTATTCACTTATACCAACTGCTAGTTGTGGTCTTCCGACTTCAGGTTGCAGACCAGCTCCATTGAATTCATAAGCATTTTCTCACTGTGGGGCAAATGATTGTGCCTTCATCTTCAAAGAATAATATAATTGTATATTTTGTCATGTGCATGTTTACTTGTGTTAAAAGTCAGTTAAAAAAAATTAGACTAAATCCAGGATTAGGTTTATATAGACTAGACCCATGGAAATGGCTGAAACAAGTAAGTCTCATGTTGTTTTTTTCAGTGGGTCCATTCTAGGGAGGGCTGTTATCGCATGTAGGGAAATAACATAGAATCTTACTGTTTGATGGGTTCTCCAGAACCTGCTGAATGATTGACTTTTTCCAAGACATTTCCAAGATACAACGCTCCTCCCAGATTGACCCAGGTAATCAAGATCAAAGAAAATCACCATGTAGTAGTCAATAATTGAGCTGTACATGACTTTAATGCCTCCACAATTTTGAGCAGCTAATTTTTCAAGCTGCATTTGTATTCCATGAGACAACTCACAGGTGACGGCATGGGTGGGTGGGTAGTTCATGTAGACGCTTTTGAAGTCACATGCATGATACAGGTAGGCGGCTGCATGACATAGAAGCACCCACAGTTATACAATTTTTGGAATTAAGAAACTTTGATCTCTATTTCTTGTCTGAAAATTCTGATCTGAAATCTCACAAGTGCAAATAGCACCACTTGCTGAATGTTTATGAACCAGTTAAAGGTTACCCTGTGTGTGTGTGTGTGTGTGTGTGTGTGTGTGTGTGTGTGTAAAGTATATGAAAACAGAAGAGAATTGTAGAATGGGAAGCATTTCTCTGTCGAATGTTCTCTGCTTAACTTTTAATAAGTTTTATGATGGAAATATATTCTGATTAATTCAGAAGATGTTTTTAAAAGGTGCAGGCCTTATGTTTGCTTAGGATTTGTCGTGACCTATGTAGTCTTGTCCAAAGCCTGTGAGCAATAATGCATTACACTTGTGAAGGAAATGTACTGTGAATGATAATATTGGCACGCTTTAGCTGGGAGTTCTATCTTAAGTCAGCAAAAAAGGATTGAATCTGCTAAATGAGTGCAACCAACTGAGCCAAGCAAAAGTATTACAGGAATGGATTTGGACATAGTCTGTTGGCTAAACAATCTTACTATCTAGAATTTAACTGAGATGGTATTAGTGCTTTCTGGGTTATGTGTAATTTAAAGAAATCGCCTTAACTGGGAGAGTGTTCCATGTTAACAAATGAATTTCTTTAAAGGTTTTGTGTAAAGTCACATGTTTCTGTGTTCTCTTGTTATTGAAAAATGTAGTTAGAATTGTAGTGAAACAGGGACCCATTCATACTGGGCTACGGACTAGAACTGTATTCCATTTTAACTGCTATGGCAATAGCCTATGGAATCCTGGGGTCTCTAGTTTGGTTAGAGGTACCAGAAGAGCTCATTCCCAGGTCCACACCCCCAATCCTCTGAGCTGGCTTTTGAGAGGGTATCAAGGATCAGCATGGAGGAGCATCTCATTCTTTGGATCTAAGCTATTATTTTCCATGGTGTTTGCTTAGGATTTGTCATGGCCTATGTAGTCTTGTCCATTTAATAAGAGGAATTTTAGATGAGCTTTCCCTGGTTGGGCACATCTGGAATGGAAAAATCTGTTGTATACATTATATTTATATCATAGTGTTCCCAATTACTCCTTCTTTCCACTGTCCTCAACTATTAGTGCTGTTTATTAATACTCTAATAAATATGTAATCATGAGAAGTACCTCAACCAATAAATTGAAGCAATCTCATGTTGCTGAGATGATAGTAATATTAAGGCAAATGAGAAAAATTACCATATGCTGAGGAGTATGAAAACCATGCCTTCCAACATTTCACACATGAAACGAGGACCCATGTAGCCAAGCAACATCAGAGTTGCACAAAGATGGCAAACATTGTAAATGAGGAAGAACAAACAGTCTAGGAGAGGCTGCAGAAGTTTGCTTTTGTTTGAGCCTGCTAGGAAGAACAAGATTCCATCCTCTTCTCTCCTCTTCCGCCACTGGGGCCATTTCCACACTACTCTGTTTGAATGCTACTGTTCCACTTTCAGCCTTCTGTGGAATTCTGGGGTTTGTAGTTTACAGAGGTCAAAGAGCTCTCTGGCTGAGAATTCTAAATGCCCCTCCCTAAACTGCAAACCCCAGGATTCCACAGGATGTTGAAAGTGGAATAATAGCATTGAAACAGTGTAGTGCAGAAGCAGTCTGAGTTGACTGAGGGCAAACTACTTCTGCACTTGCATGATTTCCGCACTTGCATGATTTCCGCACTACACTCTTATAGCGCGATTATTCCACTTTCAACATCCTATGGAATCCTGGGGTTTGCAGTTTCGGGAGGGGCCAGCTGGCCCCTCCCGAAACTGTAAACCCCAGGATTCCATAGGATGTTGAAAGTGGAATAATCACGCTATAGGAGTGTAGTGTGGAAATGGCATTGGACTCACTTTACACCAGCTGAAGTAAGCTGTGGACCAAGGCAGAAAGTAGTAGTAGGAGAGATGAATTGTGAAATTTGGAAAGCAGTTTTAAAAAGTGGGATGACAGAGAATTAATTGGGGCTGTCGCTGTCAGATGAGGACATTTGGAAGTTATTGGAAGCTGCTGAAGAAAAAAAAAGACTAGCAGCAAGAGTTCAATGTGGCCATAGCTGAGATAAAGGTGACAGTGTGACACCCACCAAGCCAGAAGAAATTGCCCACACCTGACTTATGTGTTTGTTCACAGGGAATATCTGACACAGGAGGGCACTGTTGGAACTAAACATTGTGGTGACCTACAGAAAGGGATTCAGGAGCATCATTAGAACTCTCTTTATGTTGGCTCTTACACATGGATATCCCAAGACTGCCAAATCAACCACCTGCCTCTCCTGCTCTGCCATGCGGGCCAAAATCAGATCTCTTGAGTCCCACATTGTCCTCATCTGCTGTATCCCATGGTACCAAGGTGCCCAAACACCATTTAACTAGAAGGTTATAAAAGACAGTACAAGTCAAAGTGTTGTCGTTACATTAATTTATATCCTACCTTTTCCCCAAGGTGGCCTACAGAATTATTCAGGAGAGATTAAAAATTGTACAAAAATGCCAGTAAAATATATATGTATATATTTAAATGATTTTAAAAAGCAGTTAAACAATCTGTAGAATTAAAACTATTACAAACTCATTAAATACCAAAAGCAAAAAATTGGTTGCAACCAATTTCCGAAAGCCTGGTGAAATAAAGATTTCCCCTGCCGTCAGAAGGAGACCAGACAGAGAGCCATCCTATTCTCCCCAAGGCGGGAGCCCAAAAGTCTGGGAAAGCCAACAAGAAGAGCCTTTCCCTTTTACCCATTAGATTTGCCTGTGAAGGCTGTGGGATTGAGAGAAGTGTGTGTGTGTGTGTGCACACACACATATATGCACACATATCCGCATACATAAGTTTTGTGACAAAGTCATGGATTGTTTATAGCTTTACAGATAGACAGTCACTTGTTTTTCTTTTTCTTTTTCAATACTCTACCTATAATGATAAAAGATAAAAGATAATGATAAAAGATAAATATAATGATAAAAGATAAAATACCTGTACATCTGTAGCAGCCCTGACTCTTTAGGATTTTACAGAGTGCTTTTTATTGCCATCCAAATTGCACTGCCCAGTTTCAAGTCAAAAAGTTGAAATTCCAAACACGAAGATTTTGAAAAGCAAAGTCTGTGGTGGGGGCAGGGGCAGGAGGACGTTGCCATACTCACTGGGAAATCATGGTAGAATCACTAAAGTTTTATGGAGTGTTTTGAAATACCAAACAAATAATTTCATAATGGGAATGCCAATAAATTGTTGACACTTTATTGACTATATTGTGATGTGTTCTCTCTTCATGCTGTGGATGGGAATCATGCAACCCATTAGCTAGTGTTAGGTGGCATTCCTCACCATATGTTAGGATGTGTACGGCTGATGGGGATGAAGTCCAACTATATCTGGATATCCACACAGCACCGTTATTGTCGTTGTCCTCTTCCTCTTCCTTGTCGTCGTCGTTGTCTTCGTCTTCTGTACCTTCATGTTGTTCCTGACTTATGGTGACCCTAAGGAGAAACTATCTTGGAGTTTTCTGGGGCTGAGAGCGTGTGATACACCTGAAGTCACCCAGTGGTTTTTTTGTGGCCAAAAGGCGAATCAAACCCTGATCTCAAGGGTCATTGTCCAGTCCCCAGACCACCACGCCATGGTGGCTCTCTACCCCTGTTTTATAAAAATATTTTTAATTAATGAGGAATATAATGTGTTGCATGAGAGCCTGTGTAATATATTGGTTTGAGCATTGGACTAGGAATCTGGAGACCAGGGTTTGAATCCCCTCTTGGCTGTGGAAAACCACTGGGTCACTTTGGGCAAGTCTCTCTCTGTCTCAAAGTAAGGCAAGGGCAAACTCTCTCTGAATAAATCTTGTCAAGAAAAACCTATAAGTTCACTTTAGAGTCACTGTAAGTCAGAAATGACATGAAGGCATACAACAGCAATAAGAACAACAACAAAATGTGTTTCATGCAACATTATTTAGATTCACTTTACATCAACACATACATTATGCATGTTTATAAATAGTTCTCTTTAGGAACAAAAAAATTCTCAAATAATTTTCTCTTGGGTATTTGTTTTTGCACGACATTAATTTCTAGTTGTGTTTGTATTTATTTGCTTAAACTTGTTGATCAAAGCCAATAGACTATAGAAGGCTGGTAAAAACAACAGCAACAGACTTTTAATTATGTATCTGTGTCTATACAGATTTGGCAAATTGAGTTTGTCTTTTTTGGGAGCTAGACCTTTTTTTTATTATTTCTTATGCTTTTCTGAGCTGCAGATATGTGTTGGATGTTAGTAGCACTTTGGCTCTTGTTGAAGAGCCTCTGCTACTGACCAAGTGGCACATTTATCTGTGGAACTCCAGTAAGAGTTGAAGTTGGTCACAGGAGTTGGTAGTGATGGTGGTGGTGGTAGTGGAGATGATGATGATGTCTTAGCTAGATATTTTGAACAGTATTTTACCTGCTTTTCTTTTGCAGTTGTTTTACAAGACAGTTTTGCATATTTGCATTGTTCAGACTTCATGTACGCACGTGTGTGTGTACACAAATTTCTTATTCCTTAGTGCAGAGGTGGGCAAAGTGTTACTCTCTAAATGTTTTTGGATTGCATCTTCTAGCAGCCCAGCGAGTTATACAAAATAATGGCAGTTAGATTCCAACAACATCTGGAAGGCAATACTCCCACCACCCCAGCGGTTTACTCCATTTGTTTTCATAGCAGTCATGGCTGTTACCCATAACCTTGTGTCTGCGAAGGCCTTCCATTGCCTTTATTGGAAGGAAGGTGCAACATCTCTGCATCTACAGTTTCATTTGTTTTTAATACTACCAGATTGCAATCCATGCTCATGACTTTATGTTGTCACCTAAGTAGGTGGAATGATCTGCATCTGGTTTTTATTTTTAAAAATGTTCTGACTTGCTTATTTGGGCTAGATGTGCTTACATATTTGTTTCTTTTGTCTCTTCATTTTTGAAGAAAGCACAGAACTTTGCAAATGGTGGATACTTACTGCCTTGTGGAGGATGTGAGAAATTCCAGATTCTATGCTGCAGGAAGATTTAGAAACTCAGATTCTGAGGATAGGCTGCTAGCCACTAGGCATGTAAAGAAAACGTCCTTAGCACAAGATTTTTCATAAGTTAAGACTTTAGCTTTTTAATTTTTTTTGTTTACTGTTTACTTTTTTTATAAGTACAATACAAACAAAAAAATACAAAAACAGAGACTTAAGTAAGAAAAATTTGTTTCTGCCAAAAGCACTGCTTGCCTTTTGAAGAAAAAAATGCTAATTTTTCACAAAACAGTGTATCTTGCACGAAATACACAGTAAAAACAAGTTTTTGTTTTTTGAAAAAAATTCAAACTGTAAAAAATTGTCCAAAAATGCACAAAAACTCTTAGCAAGTAGAAAAAGAATATCTGAAACTGTTAGATTTTCTATGCAAGAATGAATTTTGTGATAATTTACATCTCTATTAACAGTAAAACTAGGCTTTGCTTAATACTGTGAGTCAGCCCAGTCCTTGCACTTCTCCGTTTTTCAGTGGCTTGGCACAATTTTCTTCTCATTACTGTAACATTATGCAACAGACTAAAATTAGTACAGGTATGACTTGCTTGAGTCTACTAATTAAGGGTGGCAGATATTTTGGTAATCCAATATCACAGCCTTAAGTAAATGCAGACAAATTTATATAGATAATAATACTGGCCGCTCAGTCAATTAGTCATTCCATAACCATTCCACACCATAAAGATACAATGTGTTTTGAGATATTTTGAGCAAAGTGCCCCTGTCTTTAGTGTTTTATAGAATCACTATACCGTTACCTGTTTTCTGCTTCTATGTCCAATATATTTCTACCGTTTTATGCAATGTTAAATACAGTAACAGATTATAAGCATTTCAGGCGTATTATCAAGGCACAAAATCCATAAGCAAGACACAAAATAACTTTTTGACTATATAAAACTAAAGACACTCAGATGTTTGCTGCCATCCTTTTTTTTTTTTTTAAAAGCAGCCTGAATTTGGACTTTTTAACAGAAGTTCTGTCTGTCTGTGATTGCAAGTCCCACACTGTTAAACATACTGTTTGGAGGATCTGGGAGTGCTCTAGGGAAAAATAGCCCTGGAACCTACGTACATAGATCCACACACGGCGTGATTGCCCTCCCCTTATCTGTACGAACTATATAAGCTACATTGCAATCTGTGTGTTTCCATTGCAAGGAAGTAAACAGCAGCAATCCAGAGGAAACCCTCTTTACCCTCATAACATCATCGCAGAAGAAAGATTGTTAATTGTTTCCAAAGCAACTACTATTTGGCACTTTTAGCATATACAGTTTGTTATGCCCAGTGGAACAGAACTCCTGATATTTATTCATAGATAAAAGATGGATGTTTTGAGGCTATTCATCTCCACTAAACAGCTCATGAAAATCTAAATCCAAAGTACATGGTCTTGCTATGTCCACAATTTTTTACCTGAATTATTAGATGCCCATCTAACCATGTATTCTGGAAATTACTAGATGCAGCAGCAGAGTGGAGAGGATACGGTGTGATTTGTGATGCGAAAACAAACAGCTGGGGAGAGGAAGCTTCCCTTTTAGTAGCAGATAGTAGTTCACTCCATCATATTTGTTCATGAGTCAGTATGTGTGCTTCCTCAACAAAGTCTTTCACTCTTTTCAGAAAATAATGTACAAATAATTTATTGATTATAGGCAACATAAAGATTGTGTCTGCTTTTTCATTTTTCTTGTATATCAGAACCACAGTTCCTTTGTTCTTTCATGTGTTTTAATTTTTTAGAGCTGCCTTGAGTCTTAGGGTTGGGGAAAAGATGGAGTGTAAATAACCAACAGCAACAGCATTACAGTTATAGTTATGATGCTGATTTTCTTGTTTATGTCATATATTTTCTATCTTTATCATGTCTGTTTTGGGGGCAAAAAACCCTCTTTGTTTTGGTTACACCGTGGTTATTTCGAAAGTCTTTATCATTTTTCTAAAAAGTGTACGTACATGTGTATGTATACACGTGCACACACACACACGTGCACAAACATGGGGATCCACTTTCATAGGATATTTAATGCAAGCAAGCTAGAAAAACCAGTTTAAATAATCAATGCAACTGAAGTAGAATGAAAGCTCTGAAAGCTCACGGCATATACATATATATACATCTTATACTAAACCCTACCAAATTTTAATTGTTCAAACATTTATAGTGCTGACCTTTACCCAGATCACTTGTAGACATCAGAAGACGATAAAAGTTTATACAACAGAGTGAAATAATAAGTGCGAAAGTAATCTTAACAGAATCAATGTATGAATAATGGCAGCCATCCATTATACAGGCTAGTCAATTATTTATCTTATTGGAAAAGTAGAGCCAATTCCCTAATCAGCCACTCAGTGAACATTACTGCCATAGGCATCTGTATTCTGCCATTTTTAAAGTACATTTGAAAAGACCTGCTAATTAGCCATTTAATTACATGTCCAGGCTTAGAGGGTGCATTTGCTTTTGTAAGCAGTTATTTATCTTTCCTAATGCTTTTGTTGCTGTTTCTACAAATTAAATTACAGAGAGATTTAATTTTGGGCTAATTAAGCATGAACACAACAGAAGCCATGTGAGGCAATAGGCAACAATGTATCGAGTCCTGCAAGTAATATTCCTGGGAGGACAACATTAGATTTAGTCATAGTAAGCCGCATAGGTTAAGACAGCCAGAATGGCACAAAATGTGTAACGCACTGGAGTGGCTGCCAAAATCAGAAGAACAAATGAGTTCCAGTGGCATATTGGGGTTCCATCAATCTTGACTCCCCGCTGCCCACAAACTGAGAAGATGTTGTGGAATCTACTTTCAGCCAGTTCATTTCCAGATTGCATTTACTTCAAGAACATGTAACAAGAGGAACAAGAATGAAAAAAATAAGAATGAATATAAGAATGAAAAAAAAACCCTATGTACATTATAATGCAAGATGATTATATACATTTCTGTTTTACTAGGAAGCAAAGACAAACTTTCAAGAAAACAAAATGGTTATCCTATGTGATGGACTCATTTTTGCTAGGCAAAATTGCTCTTGTTTAAAAATAAAGAGGAATTGTTTGAATTCAGACACTGTTCTGGCTGTGTGAGAACTAAGTAGTAGTGGTTGTGTGTCTTGAAGTGGTTTCTGACTTATGGTGACCCTAAAGTGAACCTACCATGGGGGGGGGGCTGAGAGTAGTGTGACGTACCCAAGGTCATGCAGTGGGTTTCCATGGCCAAGCAGGGAATTGAAACCTGGTCTCCAAGATCATAGGCCATTTCTGCACTAGACTGTTATAGTGCTATTATTCCACTTGCAACGTCCTATGGAATCCTGGGGTTTGCAGTTTCAGGAGGGGCCAGCTGTGTACACACACACACACACACACACACACACCTCTATATCTATATCTATATGTATTTGCCAGAAACCAGTTTCTTTGGAATCACAGCCTTCTCAGAGGAGATTTCCTTTGTTATATGGACAGCTGTGATGACTCATGTATTAAAATATGTCATGGGCCAAGGAAACCATTATTTCTCTTTGTGCCTCTGTTAATGGATTGGAAATTGTGAATCTATCTCTGTTCAACTGTTTCTCTTTCCAGTTTTCCAATTCCATTCCTCCTTTGAAATTACTTATAATCAATTTCCCCTTATACTACAGGCACAGAATCATCTTATTACAGTTGTAACTTCACAAGGCTTAACTCCACAACTTTTGTAATATAACTGTAGCTTACTTCAACCATTGTAAGGTGTGTGACATCATTAATGGTGGTTCATGTCTCAGCTGAGCGTTGCTTCGTGTTGTGTTGGAACTGTTGAGTCATCAGCTAGATGGACAGAGCCTGTTTTGTACCAAATACCAGTAATTTTTTAGGATGGGGAAATGAGGAAAGAAAGAATTATGTTTAAAAATGTGGATGTGGATGTAATGCAACGGGCTGCTCTTTTTTGCCTTTGAATGTATAACGGTAACAAATTAATTTTTAAAATTAATTTCTAATATTAGTTTGAAAGTAACTTTTCAAGCTCTGGGATTCATCCACAGCAAGGTATTTCAAACTATTTTTTAGTCTCCAAAATGTGAACGTCTATCCCTAAGAAAGTTGATGAAGACAAAAGACAGTCCAAAGTCCTTGAGGATTCCACACTCCAAAAAAGACCTAATTTCTTTGAACCTGATTGTTCTTCTGACTCTACTTTTTCAAAGAATTTGAGATCGATCTAGTCTGATTCTTTTCAGTTTTTAGTATGACACTCTGATCTAGTTTCAAATAATCAATCAAGAATGACTCTTAATTTCACCATATGTTACCGATTGAGTCTGAGACTTTCTGTATGCGAAGCATGTGTTCTATCATTGAGGTGCCAACCTCTCCCTGGAGCATTGCATAAGCTGTTTTTTATTATTATTATTATTATTATTATTATTATTATTATTATTATTATTATTTAAAAAAAACTCTTGACACCATTATTGTATCAAATCCACTCTTAATAAACAGTAGTCATTTACTCCTACTTGCAGCTGAGTCCACTGCGTGCTTCTTTAGGCAGCGGGATAACCAAGTTTCTATCTTAAGGCATAAACATTCTCAGCATTCACCTGCGTAAGTTATCTTATTTGCACTGTGAAAGTACTTCTGGTCATTTTATGTGTAGCGTTATGGTGTGTTTAAAATGTGTTTCTCTGAGAAAAACAGCCTTTAGGGTTTTTTTCTGTCTTCCTGTGAGCAATATCAATTCAAATATAGCGTGTTCATGAAATGTTATTGCCCAGCAGCAGTGAGACTGTGAGCAGGTACCATAAGTGTTTTATGCCACCTTTATGACAGGCCTCAAGCCAGCCTCATTCTTACAGCTTGGACTGGGAGATGGAAAGCACAAATACTCATGAAAGAATTTTATATTACAAAATCAAATTTATAAGTTTCTGTGGGATACAGTATCGCTGAGGCTTTTTTTAAAAAAAATAAATAAATAATGGATCGCTGTCTTCCAGAATTCTCAGCAATCTAGAACACCTCTCTGCAAAAATATTACACGGAAGATTACTGGAAAAATCCTGCTTTCTTTGTGCAGTAAAATCTGGCAGGGTAGGGAATTTTCTGTGGTGATGCTGTTGGAGCAGTACCTCTGAAATTTCTGCCAGGCCACTTCATTACTACCATTTGAGAAAAATCCCAAGTATTCTTTTGTGGCTTCAAAATGGTTTTAATTGCTTATTGTTTTTATTGTTCTTATATTTCATTTCTAGAATTATTCATTATATATCACCTTCATTTCTTTGAGTGGAAAGGTGATTGCCAGCTTTTATAAATGTATGTATGCCTTTTCACTTAGCTGTCCTGAGGTAATGAAGCCAATGTACTTTATGTAACTGCCTGAAGATGCGCAAGCGTGGAGAGATGCCACCTTCATTTTCTTCAACTGTGGATAAAACCTTGGGCTGTACCACAAGTGGGAATCATGCAGCCCTCCAAATGTTGTTGGACTGCTGCTTCCAGCAACTCTGACCAGACTAGCTAATGGCTAGGAGTGCTGGGTGCTGCAATCCAACGTTGTCAGAAGGCATGTATGAAGGCCATTCGTAGACAGTAAGGATAGAGGAAATAGTTGTAACTATTCATCCCCAAGTTTTTGTTTTTGTTTTTTTTAAAGCAGGTTTCCTGACAGTTGGAAAGCCCTGTCAGGAAGAATAATAGACCAGTGAAAATTTTATGAAATTTTAGCCTGATACTTAATGTTCCAAAGTTGTTGTGCAGGATTTAGTCTACTGAGAAAAACAAAGTGGTTTTTGTATGTATTCCCCCCTCCATTTTCTGCATAGAAAAATGAGTTTCCTACAGACAAAAAAAAAAGTGTTTTTCTCTACAAAATTTCTGTGCCACACTTTGGGATGCTCAGACACTATCTTCTGGAGAATATTCAATTTCTCATGCAGCAGGCAGAAAAATACTTTGATTATTCATCCTCCCATATGATGATGGAATAGTCAATTATTTACATTGCTACTACACAGATTGCATAATACAATTGTTTTCACTGTTGTTGGATTCCACCAACAGCAAAACAGGAAGAACTTGGGTTTGCAAATGCTAGTCTTAGCATCTATTTAAGGGGCAGTCTCATTCATCTTTACGTTCAGATCTCCTATGCTAACAGATAAGCCATATACTGAGTGCCATAAACCATAATAAGTTGTATTATGTTATAACATAATATAACATAATATATTATATTATATTAGTAATATTATATTGGCTAGGAATACCAGTGTAGAGTGGTTGTATAATATTTGGCTAGCTATCCCAGGGTATATAATGTCAAAATTGTAATATTGTGACACAGTACTAGGCTTTGTCACATTTATTATGCAGCAAAGACACTTAGATATGTCACCTCAAAATTTAGTGAAATTTACATCTATATTATATTGTGCTTGTGAAGATGGAGCCTCTGTGACACTAACTGGCAGAGAAAATGTGGTTATCTGGAATACTAATAGTCAAATATTCTGTTTTAACAATATTGAGGGAAGAGAGAGGTTGGGATTATTTACAATCCAGTTTGGGTTAGCAAAGGGAAAATTGTCTGTTTGAAATTAAACTTTGCATAGGCCCCAAGAAGACAGAACTGTGGAGAAAACAAAGGATTAGGAAGAGAATTTAGGAGACAAGAAAATGAAAGGACACGAAGCCTAGAGATAAGGTAGTTGGAGGAAGCAGCAAATGCAGTTTTAAGCAGGGCTGGGAATCTGTACTTCTCTAGGAGATGATGAGTTACATCTCCCAGCATTCTTCAGCATTGCCTATGCAAGATAATGAATGAATGAAAAGAATAGCTACTGTTATTTGTTTCCTTGCTGAAAAGTGGGTTTCCTGACACTTGACAAATCCAGTCAGAAAAAATTGCACAGAAGCAAGGATTTTACACAGTATCTTGCAACCAGTATTTGCACATCCCATGAAACATGCTTGGGAGAGGAACAAAATCCCCAGTGCATATTTCTGGAAGCTATTCTTTTTGCAAAAAATATTGTTTTTGTGCAAGAACCTCTTTTTTCATACAATAAAACTTTACAGAAACACATGTAGACTTTTTGCAAACTCCACAAATTTTCAATTAAAAATTATAGTCAATAGTCTAATAGTCAAATAGTCAATGATTTACATCCTTGGTCTCCCCAGTATTTAATATGAAAGAGTATGTGTGCTGGGAACTGATGAGATCATGGGGGGGAGCAGTTTGAGAGACTACTGCCTTCTCTACCTGTGTCCCCACAGCGCTGAGTGAAGACCATGCTGGCCTGGCTCTGTCCATGCCAGCTGTTGGCTCCATCTGGGCAGAAAACTATAGGAGGGTGATTGTTATCTCAGTTCACTTTTGAGTAGCAGTATCTGATTGAATTCTAGTATGCCTTGTATTTCTGCTACTTACTGTTCCTTTCAGATTCTTGGTTTCTTTTCTTGTCCTGCCTCCTGCTTTGTTATCTCACCCTCGTGGTTCTTTCATCTGAACTCCTGGTTCCTGACTTACTTCAGACTGCTAACCATGGTCCAGTCCTGACAGCTAAAGGAAATATAGCAAAATAGGAGATATGCTGAAAGTGGGGAGTCAAGGAAACAACAACTAGTGGAAGCCTGGAGTAAAGGAAGGAAGCAAGGAGGCAAAGGACCCAAAGGAAAATTGATCTCAAACACTACTTATGGCCTATAGATGGGAAGAATGTGGATCATTAACAAGAAGAAAGTGGACTGGTAATGGAGACTTGGAGGGCAATAGGCCAGAAAGAACAAATTTGTTTTCAGGCAGGTGTCATACCTAGATTCTGACAGAACCTTGATGGTCAGAATGAAATTGTGCAACCCTACCAAGGTTGTTGAACCACAGCTCTCATCATTCCTAGCCAATACAGCCAATGGTGAAGAATGCTGGGAGTTCCAATCAAAGAACATCTGGATGGCCGCACAGCTGCCACTCTGCCTTTAAGAGTTGTGTTAAACAATATCTGCCAGATCTGACTTCTGCTGTCACAGGCCATGAGTGACATCCTCATTTCAGTAGCTAATCTGTCTGGATCCACATTACTTTTAAAACTTAAGGTAGATGAAAATTGTATAGAAGTACAGATGGCATTCCTGCAAATAAAACAAGAAAGGAAGAATAAGTAACAACAATACTGTTTGTTTATCATTTGAGAGGCATTTTTCAAGCCTCTGACGGGAAATGATGAAGTATGGATATAAACTATAAATGCTTCGGAAAGGATTGTTCACTCCTATCTCAACTGTGTTTTTCCTTTGAAGAGTAATACAATATGTAAGAGAACATATAACCATGAGAAAGGTGGCTACATTTTTCCTTAAATTAGGGTCCCTAACTTGTGGTATGCCTTCAAGTCATTTCTGACTTACATTGATCCTAAGGCAAAACTATCGCAGGATTTTCTGGGGCTGAAAGTGTGTGATGCACCCAAGATCACCCAGTGGGTTTCCATGGCCAAGCAGGGAATTGAACCCTGGTTTCCAGGGTTGGAGTCCAACATTCAAACCACTACACCACACTGGTGGTATAGAGAGAGTGGTGGCATAAATGAGAGTCTAAATTTTTTAAGATGCCAAGAGACAATGTCAAAACACATCCAAGTTTTGTTTTTGTTTTTAAACCTTCATTGTTCAAACTTCCAAAGACTTCTGGCTCCTAGCTTTGCCTGTTTGGATTTTTCAGACATGTTAATGTTGCTCACCAAAGACTTATCTTGGGTGAGCTGGTTGCAATATCAATGTCAGAATCCCTGCTACTCCACAATATTGCCATATATGTTGCAGCTGGCATTGTGATCCTTAAGCTACATTGGGGGTATTCACTGCTGCAGAAAGATAGACAGCTGAACTGCTCCTGGTGCAAATAAATGTAGCTTGCTTCTTTCTTTTTCTTTCTTTTTCTGTCTTTAATTTGTACACATGGGATGAGGATGACATTTTAATTGGAAAAAATTGCTACCTTTGCACAAGTCTTAACTTGAAAGAGCTTCTTTGCCCTGTGAAAAGGCAGGCATTGCAGTTCCGTACCCATTAACTTTAAGATCCTATTTAAGTAAACACTGATTTTCATTGATTGTTGTGGTATTTATTACTGGAATAATGGGGATGTTGGAATGCAGGTCCCCATAAAATAGCCATTTCCTAATCAAAAGCCCAAATACTGTTGGTTGTTGGCTACAGTTAGATGAGTTTGAGGTTTTTTTTTATCATTGCTAGATCGGTATTCTTCCTTCACGGCACACAAGGATAAATGTTGTCAGAGATTACTGATGTTGAACATACATTATGATATGGCAGAACAGTAAAAAATAATAGCTCTGTAGGACAAACAGAGAAAAACAGGAATGGGGAAATAAGGGTATGGCTCACACAAGGAGAGCCTACGTATGTCTGAGCTTACACACCTGGATGCTTGTGCAAATAGGCTTGGGGGATTCACCAGCAGTCATGATTCCGATCCCCCGTCCATGTCTTTATTTGTACATCTGGTTACTCTCAGCACAGGGTTTGTGGTCAGAAGGTAGCTGTGGTTTCCAAAAACACTAGTTCAGAAGTTGTCATGCTGGATCATGTTGTCGGAAACACAGAGAAGAGAGTGTGAATGCATATGAGAGAAGGTAAGGGGCCAGAAAGTGGTAGAAAAGTCTGTAAGAATACTGTCTCCAAAGTCCTGTGACTGTGCTGTTCTCCCTGTAAACATAGTAACCGCCTGCTCTATGAATCAGGGCTAGGTTATAAACATAAAAAAAAATGCTATGAGAGAAAAGGAAATTGCTCCATACAAGCCCTTTTTGAATTTCTGCTTTTTTAATTTTGTTTTGAAAATAGTTTTCACTGATGTGATGTGCTTTTGTAGGGGAAGGACTGAGGCACATTTAATCCTCAGAAACTCCTCTTTTTCTCTTGCTCCCCCACAACCATCCCTCTCTTTTTCTACCAGTTCCAGGGCTGCAGGTTTACTTTCCTTCTACTATTTAGTCTATATTATGGTGAGATTTGTGGTGTAGTTGTGAAGTGATTGCTCATTAATATAGGAGATAGTGTGGGATGATACGCCTGAGACAAAACGCAGGAACTAATTTCCTTCATGAGCACAGAAGCCTGGTACTGTGGTCTGCCTAGAAAGATTTAAGATCTGTCATATCACAAAATAAATTGGCTCATAGTACAGCTCTGATCACTGCTAACAGTGAAAGAAACAAAACATTGTCTTCTTGGGTGAGAGGGAGTCCTTTCAATTTGTTAGGAATGAACAAAGGTTTCCCCATGAAAATCCCTGAATTGTTTTAAGTTTAACTGAAAAATGACCTTAGAAATATATGCTAATGTGCAATCTGATATCTCAGTCCTGCAAAGGACACAGCACATTTCATTGTGGTTTTTATTTTCTTCTTCCTGCTGGAATATAAGTATGGGGCATCAAGCTGTTATTCAAAGCTGCAGTGTAAAATCATTTTCTAAGTATATGCACCAAATATAATTCTGTTATTTCATTGTTTGGTGGAATTTACATGTTTACACAGAAGTTTAGCAACTTAAAATGAGATGCTGATTTTCACCAGTAATTAAACCACAGGTACAAAGTGATGCTATAAGTCAGTCATTTCTCGGTTGGAATTTCTTGCATGGATTCTGGGATGGCATTCCAGTTTCATTTATTGAAGCTTGTGTTAAAACTACAAGCAACAACCCATTTCCATGTAGATCATCTGTTGGTGTTTAACCACTGAGGGCAGTCTTCCTTTTAAATATCCTTGCCATTTCTTTAATCACACTGTTTTGAGGGGGGGGGGAGACTTAGCTCACAAGAGAACAGATACCATTCATACTTCATAATGTCCTCTTTGACCTGTGCGGCAAGGTCAGTAGTCATAAGTAATATGCAAGGGTAATTCAGTCTGGCTGCAACATTTATGTTTGTGGGGTGGTTACTTGAAGTCTTTCCAGCAGATGCATCTTTTTAAAAAAGTAGGAAGATTGGCTAGATAATCTTTGTGGAAATTCTGAATTAAAAAGATGTCGTTGATACATCTGAATGGGGAGGGGCAGATATGTATAACTGGAGTGAAAGTAGGGCTAGCCAAAATGGTCTTTCCTTCTTTGCAGATTATTTGGCTGTACTTCCAGGTGTCTTAAACAAACAAATAAAAAAACATGTAGGTGGGAAAGAACATGTCTCTATGGTGCCTAGGCAACAAGAAAATGCATGTGCACTGAAACCACCACCCCACTCCTGTTATCTTGTGAATGTGTTCTATCCTTTCCAACATTGCACTGATAGTCTGCCATCAAAGTGCCAGAAGACAGGCAATTTATAAGAGATTTCTATCCTTTATAGTCAGTCTGTCTGTTTGCTTTTTCATTAACATATTTATATCTCACTCTATATAAAAAAAATCTCAGGACGTCCTAGTGTTAAAAAATATGGTCTACAAATTAAAAAAATAAGTTAAAATTATCTACGTGTGCAATCTGTATAACCGTCTGATGTATCAAATTTTACATAATCTGCTATCTTTTCCATACCTGATCCCTCACTGGCTAAAACCATCTAATGGAGAAGATAAGACAGCTTCAGAGGGGGGGCACTTTAGTTGGAAGCAGAGTCATGAAAAAATTAATGGCTTGGGCCATTTTAACTCCATAAATTCCTACTCCCCCCCATTTCACAAATAATAATTCTACTACATCCTAGTAGAATTAATTATCTCAAACTTTCCTATGGCCCTGGTTTGCATAATTCAGGATGCAAATATGTGCTTCAGTAGAAATTCAACAATCCAATTCTTTTTCTTTTATGGATTTGTCAAGCTCATTCCCTGTCAGTCTTTTAACTGGCTATTCAGTGTAATAACTACATTATTCTATGTTCTCAGTTCTTGCAAGTCTATCTTTCAAGTTCCTGTCTTTATGTGTCTGGGGACTTGCCACATAAATAATAAGTGTTCATTCTCTTTGTTCACAACTTCTATGAATTTTGAATTACTCTTTATGATTGAATCCTGCCACTTGAGCAATAGAATTTTTCAGATTTAGCAGAGTCATTTTAAACAGAGAATGATAGTACACCACAATATTAAAAATTATTGAACCTCTGTGATTAAAATAACTATCCAATTCATGGAGGATATAATGTAGTGAATTTATGACAGTCTTGCTTTATCATCATTTCTCTACTGCTACTAACACTTTTTTTGAGACTCCAACTATTTCTGCTAGAGCTGCTTGGAAGTGAAAACTTACTATTTTACCAAATAATCATTATCTTGTCAAAAGCAAATGCTTTGTTTCTTGTAAAATGAGAGGCCCACGACCCAAAATAAACAGTATAAGCAATGTAATATATGAAATTGAAATGACAGAAATGCAAAAATACTGTGATAATTGATATTGGATATATCCTGCCAGTATAATGTTGATCTGACATTCATGGTGGTGTTGGGGAGCTAAGTATCTGGAAAAGTAGTATAGATTTCTTTTATTATTAAGGATACATTGATGATATATTGCATGTAAACATTATACAGTTCCTTCTTCAGTGTGCACAGTTCATTTATTGTTGTTATTAATTAATATATAGTTTACTGTGGCAGTGATAAGAGTGTATTCAAACAGGACTAATTTATAGACTGAGATCTACACATTTCAGCCTTCGGTGGACTCTGTTTTCAATTTTTGCTGTAGTTTTTAATGGGGAGACAGAAACTCTCTACAGTGGGAGATTGCCTGAGGGAGAGATCCTTGAACTTGAAAGCAGAGATCTGAACTTGAAAGCAGAGGTCCATACGTGCTTCTGGTTGCCCTCTATAAGCTCAAGTGAGCATAGTAACCCTGATGATAATGAGACTAAGAGGATCTGCTTCTTACTAGAATTGTTAAAAGTGCATTTAATAGAAGCAATGTGCATTTTCATTTGTTTTAAACGTTCATTTCCTAGAAAAGCATACATAACCTTATTTGAATTATTCTTTCATTCTTCGCTGGAAAGCATTTCATTTCCTTTTCATTTATTTGTTCCGTTTATTCATAACTGGCCTTTTAAAGACAAGCCCTGACAAAGCAATGTACACAAAAGGCGAAGACCAATGGAACATTAAAACAACAAGCAGTCCTGTGACATGTTTGAGACTACCAGATTTATTTTAGCTTGAGTTTTCATTGCTTTCAGTCCACTTCCATGAACACAAACAGTACAATATTAGAGCTTTTGATACATATGAATATTGTACATGGGTGGAAGAGGGATCAGAGCAGAAAATGTCAGTGATATTATTAACACTGGCCACAATCAATTAGTTTTAAAATCCTGGGATTAAATAGGCAGTTACCACGTGATAATTATTTATTATCCAGTACAGATCTCCTCAGGAATTTATTAACTTTAAAGCAGTAAAATGATAAAAAAGTGTTTGTTTTTTGATGTTATGCAGAAATAAAAGTTTCAAAGTTGCATTTATTAGAATTATGAACTGTTGGCTGTTACACAAAATTATTGAAATCTCTTACTGCATGTAGCTAGCTTCCTAATAAACTATTTTCTCAATTCAAACTTTTAGTGATATACTTGACCTTGTGAACGTATCCCAGTTGAACTGTCTCCTGCTGTAGCCTCCTCTTGAAATTCCTTTGTCCCAAAATAGTTGCTTAGAAATATGTGAATGTAAGTGGAGACAGAGCTTGGAAGTGACCAGTTACAAATAATGATCTAAATCCAATGCTAGTACTAAGTATGGTGAGCTGTTTGTGTTCTAAACCAGTATCTGTCACCAGTAATGGTTTGGATGACAGTGAACAAATTGAATCTTCGTTGGTCGAAAGGCAGACCAAAGAATGGGTTTTCAGCTTGTACTAGGTAGGGTTGTAATCTGCTTGAAAATAGATGTTGCTGTTTGGTTGTACCCTTGGATTCAGTCCTGAGCAATGATACTCAGATTTTAGTGTGTCCAGGAGTGTATTTGCACAGTTAAAATTAGCAGGCCAACTGTACCCAATCCTGGAGATGTCTTGTTTGGCCTCAAAGACCCGTGCCTTTCTTATGTGCCATTTGGATTACTGTAACACATTCCATATGGTGCTGCCATTGAAAAATGTTCATAAATACTTGAAGCCTTGAAGCCAGATTATTGATTGGGGCTGGCTACACAACAGAAAACACACAACTTCCTTCTTGCAGCAGCTGCAATGGCTGCTGGTCCATTTCCAGGCACAACTCAAAGTGCTTCCTTAATGTTTCTCCTGTTATGTTAGTGATCTCTTCATGATAAAGGAACCATATCAGGCTCTTCAATTTGTTTTCCCTCATCCAGTCCATTAAAGACAACGGACATCGGTTCAGTACCATTAAAGCTTCCTTGGAATCAGACGGAAAGGAGAGGTAGAGTTGGGCGTCGTCAGCATATTGGTGACACTGGACCCTAAAACTGTGAATGACATCTCCCAGCGGTTTCATGTAGATGTTAAACAGCGTGGGAGGCAAAACAGAACCCTGAGGGACCCCACAGGTCAGTGGCTAGGAAGTTGAACTGGAATGCCCCAGCTCCATCTTCTGAGTTTGTCTCTCCAGGAATGACCAGAACCACTGCGTGACAGTGCCCCAAGTCCCATCCCAGAGAGTCAGCTAGAGTCAGCCCTTCTGGGCCATCTTGTAGGAATGGGATCATGAGGCCCTTTTTTACACTCACTTTATTCATTCTTGGAAGGGAAGACCCAGAAGGTTGTGTTGGAGAGTTCCTGCTCAACCCCTTGGCCCTTGGCCTGTGGAGTTTTTCAGGGTTTATTTTTGTCCTCCGTGCTATTTAACATATACATGAAACTATTGGGGGAGGTTGTCCAGAGTTTGAGGGTCTGGTGCCTATCAATATGCAGATAACATTCAGCTCAGAAATCAATATTGGTGCCAGTTGCACCTCCAAGTGGGAGGCATTCCACAGTTGAGGTACCATAGCTAAGAAGGCCCTCTCTAATGTCCTCCCATGTTCTCCCACTTCAAATATATATATGAAGTGTGTATGTATGTATGTGTAATATTATACAGTGTCTTTCTCCCGGGACCTAAGGCAGCAAACAAAAAGAATCAGTAAAAAATGTAATAATATGTTTATGTAATAATAAATTTTAAAAAACAATTAAAACATTATAATATCATTTAGAAATCATTCATATTGCCCTCACTGGTGGAACACAGAGAAGGGCCCCTTCTGCAGTCCTCAATTCTTGATCAGGCATGTATAGGAAAAGGGACTCTTTCAAGACCCAAGACATTTTGAGTGTTAAATTCTGTCACAAGCACTTTGAATTCAGACTAAAAACCTATTGGCAGCCAGTGCATTTTTTAAAGACCAGTCTTATTTGCTGTCCGCATGATATTATGGACAGCAATCCTACTGCTACATTTTGCCCTAGCTGTAGCTTCTGAGTCATTTTCAAGGGTAGCCCGACATAGAGTGCATTGCAGTTCTCTAGTTAGAAAGTTACCAGTGTGTTACTGCAGTTTCTAGTCCGAACTTGAGGGATATTAGATATCATTTGATATCAAGAATTTGGCCTTCACTACCCATTCCTCTCCACATGCTTGCAACGGCCCCGGACAAGCACGCACACACGCGTGGCCGAAAATAGCTGAACCATTCAAAAACAAGTCCAGGCAGGCCAGTAATTGCTGATTGCAGCTTTAGGAGACCTCCAGGCTGGTACCCTTTTAAGATCATATTATGTATGCATGTTGTTTACAAAAGATCCCCTGCCCCGAGCAGGCAGCTTGATGAGCGGACTATCCAACTCTCAAGCACTCTGCATTTGCATACTGGCTACGTTATTGACAACGCTGTCATAATTCAATCATCTGAAGTACTGACCTTTCGGAGGCTTTGTCTCCAGCCCAAAATCCATTGTTTTCCCCAGGAACGGACTAGCCTGCGGGCACATTTTCCCTTATAAGAACCCCTGAGTTTGAGCGTCTCATCGGATCGCTCGTGACTTGCCTCCCGACTTGCTGCCACTCCGCTTGACGAGCCTCCCCTCAGCCTCCACGTGCTGAGAATCTACGCTCCCAAGCTTCTTTCCTTTTACCGGGCTACAGGATCAGGTGTAGTATTTCCCCAAAAATCCTCCTGAAAATCCCCTATCTATTTTCCTCTCTTTATTTTCGTAGGACTGTGGACGTGACTGCACAATTGTGCAGTATTTCTTAATTTCTAGTGAATTAATTTCTAGACTTTATAAATAAAGGAAAACAATTATTATTTACTTCTGTTTGATTATTGACTCGCCCTGACCCCGGAGACACTGGGTAAAAGATCTCGCTACGTTGCCCTGCCTCTCGCATTGCTAACTGGTGCTCTAGCTAATTCCCATTCCCCATTATTTTGAGCACATTGAGGTGTCCCTCATGAGACCCGCAGAAATCAGGGTAACAAGTGCATGGACTATATCTCTGTACTTGAAAGGCTATAGCTGGTACACCAATCAGCTGGTACTCCATGCCATGGAATTCACTTGGGCCTCCAAACAGAAAGATGGATCTAGGAGTACTCCCAAGTTATGTGTCTGGTCCTTCAAGGGGAGTGCAACCATATCTAGAGTAGGTTGCTTACCCAATTCCCAGACTTGAGAACTACCAGTGCACTGAGCCTCCATCTCATCAGGACTAAGCTTCAGTATATTGGTCCTCCTCCACTGTTTTATAGCCTCTGGGCACTGATCAAATATAGAGAAAATTAAATACAGCAAAGAGAAAAATTATGGAGATAGAGATTCCAAAATATCATTCAGCTAGAAAAAGAATTTGTGGTGGTGGTGGTGTGATGATGATATTGATGTTGATAGTGATATAGGAAGGGGAATCATAGAATTATAGAGTTGGAAGAGACCCCAGAGGCCATCCAGTCCAACCACCCGCAATGCAGGAACACTCATCAAAGCATTTCCAACAGATGGCCATCCAGCCTCTGCTTAAAAATCTCCAAAGAAGGAGACTCCGCCACACTCTGAGGCAGCATATTCCACTGCTGGACAGCTCTGACCGTCAGGAAGTTCTTCCTGAGGTTCAGGTGGAATCTCCTTTCCTGTAGCTTGAATCCATTGCTCCTTGTCCTAGTCCCTGGAGCAGTGGAAAATAAGCCCGCTCCTTCCTCGACATGACATCCCTTCAGACATTTAAACATGGCTATCATATCCCCTCTTAACTTTCTCTTCTGCAGACTAAACAAAACTAAAAGACTAAAACAGAAAATGAAAATCATTAGTAATAATAATAATATTCAATAATAATAATAATATTCAATAATATTCAATAACACCAACTGTTATTGTTGTTGCAGTTACAGAGAATGCAAACTATTCTTTTAGAAACACTCGTCCATATCTTATTTCCACACAGACTCATGCCTTTGGTAGGGTTGAGATGTTTATGGCACTCTCACTAGAAGTTCTCAACTTGTTTTGTGCTCAAACTATGTTGGCTATAAATTGTTATATTATTCCCAATCCAGATTAAAATTGTATTTCTTAAGTCCTCTTACTGTCTTTATGAACTCCTCTAATTACAATGTTATTATAGTGTGGGGTATTGTAGAGGGGGTGCGTTACTAGGTGGTCAGTAAGTGCATGCACTGTAGAGCACTGGCAAAGTGGAAATACTGCTGTGCAGTGGGTAGGAACATCCTTTATTCATTGTCACGGTTGCTAGTCAAAGTATACTGGTTTGGAATGATGCAATTTTGATTTTAATCTAGGCCTGTACGATTGTTCACTCTGTAGGGTGCCTTCAGCAATCTGTGTCTCATTTGTTGTGGTTTCATAAGGTTGGATCTGGAGTTGTGTGTGGTGTAATTTTCCTTGTGCTAGAGGAAGAGGAAGGGAGTTGGTCTTCAACATGTCTTCCATGATACAGGCTTTGGCAAAATCACCTCTGAATATTACTTGCCTTAGAAAACCCTGTGAAGTTAATGGGCTTGCCATAACTTGATAGATGACTTGAAGGTGCGCGCACACACACAGAGAGAGACAGGCTCTCTTGCTTTCTGGGAAGATGTTTTCAAGGGTCTGATGCAGCATGAGAACAGGTGGGATGGGCTAGAGGAGGAGAGAGGACATGATGATGCTTGTCTCTCCACTGCTTCCTTAGACCAAGAGCTTCCTCTGGATCCTGGTGCATTCCATTCATTGAACCCATGTTTCCTTTCACAGAACATTATGGACCTATCCTAAAGAGATTGTTCAAGAATGTTATGAAGTGACCTCATCCTTTTTTTTGTTAGAAACTTTTACAACATCAGCATTTTACTGGGTGAATTTTTCACTTGACAGGATATTCCTTGGTATTTTTTTTTCATTTTCTGGTAATATAGTTTTTATGCAGTGCAGTGGTTCTTAACCTGGGGTTCTCTAGGGGGTCCACATAGGGTTGCCATTCATTCTGGAAAGTGGGGAAAATCCCAGATTTAAGGAACTAAGAAAATGTCCTAGCTGGTTGTGGCGGGTTGATGCGACATGTTCTGGATTCCTCAAAAGTGGTAATGACAATAATGGCAGCAGCAGTGACAACGTGCTGGCAGGCATCTCATCCTGCACTGGAGGGTCCGGGCACTCCTGCACAGGTGCTCCAGAGAGCCCAGAAGGTGGGACGGCAAGAGGATAGCCCAGAAGGTGAGGGAAGAGACCCAACCCAGGCCTTGTCTGGTGAGTGTGGCAGTGCTGCTTGAGGCCAGGACCAGGCAGAGGGGCAGAGCTTTGCTTCCAAGCAGCCATGAGAATGGAAGGGAGTCCCTTTACTCTTGTGGCTATTTGGAAGCAAAGCAGCAAGGTTCTCAATGCTCCTTCAGGTAATAGTGCAAAATAAACACCATTTCCCTCTGAAGGAGCACCAAGAGAATAGAGAGGGTAGATGCTTTCAAAAGAAGCACTTACCCTTTCTACTGTCTTGGTCCTCCTTTAGAGGGAAGTGACGTTTCTTTCGTGCTTTCTCCAAAAGCAGCACCAAAGCTCTTACTTTCCAGGAGCTGCTTTGGGGTTAAGAAAGGGCAAAAGAAAATATTCTTTAAGCCTGCTTCCCACTCATAAGCTTCCTTTACAAAATTTGGGTTTATTGTTCTTTCCTGGCACTTGAAGGATCTTAACATGCTACTCCCCAGACCATTAACAAGCCTCCTGTCCTTTGCATTGTCTACTGGAAAAATAAGGGATAAGGCCAAGCAACTGATAAGAAGCTTCAAATAAATATTTGAATATTGAAATAAATATTTAAATGTTTAAATCTAAATATTTAAATCTTGAATTACGTCTTAGGGGACCCTAGCAACAAATTATATTTACAGGGGGTCCCCAGTAAAGAAATGATCGAGAGCCACTGATATAACGGGGTTCATCTTTGTTAATAAATTGGGAAAATGTGAAATATTGACAGCAATTATTGTAATGCTGTATAATTACTGATTTTGCCAACACAGCATAGTTGACAATTTGCCAAATATATTGAAGGAAAATATATGCATAGACTCAATGAATATGGAGCAGATAAGTATTTTGAGAAAGATTTAATTCATTCTAGTAAACATGAAATGATTATGCAGAAAGTTTTTCTGGTTTCTTCATCATTAATGATTAAAGATAACTGACAGAACAATACTGTATTATTATATTATGAATGTGTAGAACAGCTTCCCAACTTAAAACCTTGGTTCTTACTGATTTTTTTCCTTCTAACTGAATGATCTGTTAGACTAATATCTATATCTCTGTTGCTTTTTTCTTTGTTATTTATTGTTTCCGTATTGAGAGCCTCCTTTCAAAAGCAGAGTACTAACAGTGTGGAATTATATTGAATTTTTCTTGGATGGAAAGCAGAAATGAATAAATTATACTGGGACTTGAGTTTAAGGAATTCTAGATATCTCAATCGTGATCCCTAAACTGCTAAGCCTTCCCCTCTGGCTAAAACACCTCAACAAGTAGGTCAGCAATTCTATGGCACCTCCTGGGGGCAAGATAAGGAATAAGTCTCCTGAAGCGTGTGCAGGGAGCGGTGGATCAAAACTGCAAGGCACACTTGAAATGATTTTTTTTCTTCTGTCAAGAAACCTTGGGGCTAAGTATAGCAACAAAAGTTGAACTTTTGAAACGGTCACCGCAGCTTTTCCTTCATCTTGTTCTTATTCTAAAGCTTCTGAACATTTTGTTATATAACCATGTTTCTCATTGTAAAATAACAATGTTTGTTATTATAGCGAGTGAGTGATGCATGGAGGAAGGACCTGAGGGCAGTACTGCAAAGATTCCAGGGGCCCTTTTGGACTGCGTAGTTGTAATGCTATGATTCTGCCTTGACTGCCATGGCTTCATCCTATGAAATCCTGTGGTTTGTAATTTGGTCAGAGGCACCAAAGGAGCTCCCTGGCTGAGGATTGTAAATTCTCCTCCCTCAACTGCAAAACCCAGGATTCTACAGGATGGAACCATGACAGTTAAAGTGGAATCATAGCACTACAATTGTGTAGTGGGGAAAAGCCCCTTGTTCTTTCTTGATGGAAACAAATGTCAGGTATGGGGGGGGGGATTTTGCGCTGCTACTTTACTCCCAGGTAGTAAGATTTGTACCTTTTCTTTATAGGAATGACTGGCAGCTTTCACTTTTAGGTGCCAGAGTAAAGGAGTGCACTTAAAGACAGCATTAAGGAGGAGAAATAAATTTGCTATCCACACTGTACAGATAAGGGCATTTACCTGCTTTACATAGTTCTTTTACAGCAGGGCTTTCCAAACGGTGTGTCCGGTGAATAGCGTCATGGGGCGATTCCCTCGCCCCGTGCGGAAATAGCCAATATTGTTTGGTTGGTAAGCAGTGCAGTAATTTCATTCAAGCTGTAGGTCTGGATTTGGTACAGAGAGAGCTTTGGTTACTCTGACAGATTATCTAAACCAGTGTTTCTCAGTCTTTTGGTCCTACTGTTTTGGACTTCATTTCCCAGAATCCCTGACCATTTGCTATGCCAACTAGAGCTTCTGGGACCTGAAGTTCAGATATTTGAAGGATCAAAGTGTGAGAATCACTGCTTTACACCATGAGCTTGGCTATTCCTGTTGGTTTCATTGGGCATTTTGGCAGTGGTCAACACCATTAACCCAGAGCTTGGAAGTAACATGGTAATATGTATTACAGCGTGCTACTTATAACCAGTTATTTTGGTGATAACCACGACATGCTGTTCTGGTCCCTCATTTAACAAAGACATTCCTTTCATCTCCAATAAGAATGGGGTCAACATTACTTATTATGGAGTGTGGATACTTCACAAATTGACTTCTTTCTTTATATCAAAATCCAAGTCATATAGGATATGCTTGCATTCTTGGAACAGCTAACAGCACTCCAGAAAGCCTTCTAGGAGTGCTAATGGCTATAGTTCCTAGAAATACTGAGCACCTTGTAGAGATATAACTTTACTGTGGTCCAGAGCTGTATCAGAACTCTCTGTCCCAAACCCAGGTATACCTCTAGAGTGCTCTAGACCTACAGCTCAATTGCATATGTCATGGAAATTACAGCATTAATACTTCCAGGAGGCTTTGTGGAACACTGTTTGACTTTCAATGAAGTTGTGCATATCCTAGACAGATTTTGATGAGGAAAAAGAAAGAAGGAAGGAGAGGTTGACTTTTAGAGGCGGGGTCCCCACTGGGCTCTGGAAGGACCCTTTGGAGTGGGCCTTTCCAATATATAAAAAGGAGAAGCTCTAATATGAATGTGTTCTTAGTATGTAAAGCAGAAAATT
The DNA here is from genome assembly GCA_030412105.1 of Cyclura pinguis. Taxonomy (NCBI): domain Eukaryota; kingdom Metazoa; phylum Chordata; class Lepidosauria; order Squamata; family Iguanidae; genus Cyclura; species Cyclura pinguis. The sequence continues at coordinate 173,097,380 of CM059599.1, forward strand.
ACCTTTATAGATCAAGTAATGTTAATTGCAACATCCCCGAGCCATCCCAAATAACTAGTAATGGAATGAGAGACTTTTTAAAAATAGTATTCCACACTCTGTAATGACCATAGTGTCCTTGAGTACCTGCTGGCCCAGGTGGCTTGTGAAGGATTATCCTTCACAAGGATGAAGGATGGTTCCACTCATTTGTTGTGGGTTGGTTTCAGAACGTGATATTGGGATACTCTCGATGGACCTCTTGACTCTTAGGCCCTTTCTGCACTTTACTTGGTCCCAACGTGGGCGCGTGGGGATCACACGAGAAGCCTCTTGTGAGAGGGACTTGCATCCCCTCTGCGGCAGCTCCCTGCTGGCCGGAAGGAAGTGTGAGGGCTCCACCCCTTCCTTCTGCAGTGCAGCCAGATACTTTTCCAGGTTGCACTGGGGGAGGAAGTGTGAGGGCCGCGTCTCTGGAGGCTCCACACAGAAGGTAAGTGCGTGTGGGGCCTGGGAGCGACGCGTGATCACGCATCATTTTCAGCAAGAAGCCAAAAATGATATATTCCATGATCACCGCCTAGTGGCCCTGGCAGCATCACGCGATTGCGAGGATATCATGTGAAACGGTCCTCACAGTCGCGCAACGCTCCGGAGGCCCTTTCGCATGTGAAATAGTGTGAGAAAAGGGCCTTAGTGTATGACATTCTTCCGGATTTCATCTTATTCCCAATACTAGTTAACATCTGTATGGATCTTCTTTGAGACAGTCTAAGGACCTGAAATTTGAAATGTGTTGCCAAAAATATTTGGGTAACACACAGTTGTTTCTCCTTTTCAAGGTGTAGCTGTTTTGAGCTTTTTTTAAAAAAATAAATACAGAGCTAAGCAAAATAGTATTCCAGTCTCTGTATCTACCATAGTATGTAGTGTGAGTACAGTGTGTGATTATAGATTCCAGTTGCGTTAACCTGAGACAACAACAACAACAATGATGATGATGATGATGATGTTGCATTTTTAAAGCAAAAAAAAAATCAGGTTGCATAGAAAAGTTAAGTTCATTGAGAACTATAAAATCCGAACCATGTGAGTTATGCATGGCTTCTTCAGTGCATTAAGAACCACCAAGTAAAACCTTTCTGACTGCATAATTGAATGGGAAACATGTTAGTCTTAAAGTAATTATTAATTTATGTTTTTCCTGTTGAAACTTCAACTATGGGGCAAGGGCAAATGTGAGCAGATCTCTTTAAAATATGACTGATACGTTTGTTAGCCCCTCCCAACAGTGTGTGTGTGTGTGTGTGTGTGTGTGTAAATAATAAAATAATGCATCTGGCTTTTTAAGTTAACACAGTTTGATGAAACAAGCTGTGATTTTAAAAAAAATGGGAAAAAGTGATCACATTAATGAGCAATAAAATCTGCATTTTAAAAAATCATCCACATCTGAACTGTATGTTAAAATAAAGCTTGCTTTTCTTGGAGTGACATATCTCCTTTCTGTTTTGACACTAGACTGCATTACTACACCCTTGTTAAACTTGTATGTCTAAATTCCATTTGTCAGACACTATCTGCATGCACTTTTACCTAGAGCTCAAGTTGCACCACTTTCCAACCACTTAACACATTTCAAGTGTTTGAGTGCTAACAAATGCTTCCTTGCTTAACAGGCTTCTCTGCTATTAAACAAGTGCACTTTTCAAAAAGAAAACAAACCTCAATGTGGAAAAAAATTATATTTTACATGTTAATGCTGAAAGAGAATGAGAAACATATGGGTGTTTTAAGTGTGGCCGATGCTGCATTTTCTCAGAATTAAAATGTTGATGATACCTTCTACTGCCATACATAGGGGCAGAAGTGAGTAACATACGCTTCCACAACGGTCAACAGGATTTTTATTTTTCTCTTGGGAGCAATCCTTGTCTGTAGCTAGGAATAGATATATTTGCCTCTTGTTTAGCTCTGACTGTGTCAGTTAAGGAACTTGAAAGATCTTCTTTTTGAGCAAATTCAGGCACACTTAAAAAAAAGACTGGATACACAGTTTTTAGAGTGGAGCTTTAGAGTGCTAAGAATTGGCTTGTGGGTAAATTATGATTAAAGATGGAACACCCTAACCAAAGGAGTTCCTCCACCAGGCCAAAGGGCTATATTCTGTTTTAGGCACCTGCAGTATGTGTCTTTTTCTCCTGACTTTCCCATTAGGAAATCTAATTCATTCCCATAATGAGTACAATCCTATACATGTCAATTTAGAAGTAAGCACCATAGAGTTTAGTTCAACTTACAGCAAGATAAGTGTAGTTAAGATCTGCAAGTGAAAACCTAAGAGGAATCGTTGAGGGAGCAAGGTGGGTTTACCTTGGATATGAGAAGACATAGGGCCTTTCCGCATTGCACTGTCATAGTGCTGTTATTCCACTTTCAACATCCTGTGGAATTCTGAGAGGCCAAAGAGCTCTCAGGCTGAGAATTCTAAATACCCTTCCCTAAACGGCAAACCCCAGGATTCCATGGGATGTTGGAAAGTGGAATAATAGCGCTCTAACACTGTAGTATGGAAATGGTCTTAGTAAAGCTCTGCACTCTAGAAGGAAGGTCACTGGCTTTGAGGGATGTCCTGCAGTGTGACTCATGTGCTCTAGCGCTAAATCTTCTTGGAAGTGGAAATAAATTTTCAGAAAATTTCTAGAAGGAGCTCTGCACAACTGAACATCCTGAGCAGCCATGAAACTTGGAAGCCAATAAGGAGTTTACTGTTCACTGTTAGACTGTAAACAGAAGTAGATTTCAAACTGCTGATAAGAATGATAACGTACAAGGAGATTTCTAGAGGCTAATTCCCTCCTCAAGAAAATTCTTACAACATCTGAGAGAGAGCTACCTTTACAGTTGCTGTGTTTGTAGCTTTCTTTTGTTCTTTCACTAGATGTTGTTATGTTTGTTTTTGTCACTTTAAACTGTACGTTGTCACCTTGGGAGTTTGCACTAAAGGCAGTGCATAAATCTGATTTAAAAAATACATCAACTGAAATTGTGAATAAGTAAAAAAAATGCATTTATGTATTTAATAAACAACAGAATTTAGCAGATTTTAAAAACTACCTTGTTCAAGTAATGTTGGGTTATTCTGAAATAACTGATGCACAATTGACTTAATTTGTCCTTCCCACTATTGCAAAACTTGTATACCTCCCTAAGTGAGTTGAATGGATAGTACCTTTGGTTTTTCTTTTTTATTATTTATTTATTAGTTTTTACACAAAGATACCTAATTCACAATCAAGGAAATATACATTCAGAAAGAAGAAGAAAAATGCAGGAAGAAAAAAAGAAGAAAAAAACCCTAATACCCAATATTAACACACTAAACTTAAACACTGAACACTAACAAAAATATTCAGCACTAACTTCATTGCTGTTGTGCACCTTCATGTTGTTTCCAACTTATGGCAACCTTAAGGTAAACCTATCACAGAGTTTTCTGGGGCTGAGAGTGTGTGACAAGCAGAAGGTCACCCATTGAGTTTCCATGGCTGAGCAGGGAATGGAATCCTGGTCTCCAGGGTTGCAGCCAAATGCCGGCTCCTAATTTACAGAAATACAAAAGGGGACTGAGCAACTAGAGTTACTAGTAGCCATAGCCTCAGATTGTTGCATTGTTACAGTTCTTGCTCAAAAAGTCCATAAACAATTTCTAATCTTTCAAAAAAAAAACCCTGCAATTGGCTTATCCTTTCAAACCCAGGTTTCTTTTGCAGTTTGGCTAACTCAGCAACCTTAACAATTCATTCTTCCATCTTCTGTGCTTCAGTCTGTTTCCAAGTTTGATTGAACAATTTTCTTGCTGTTTTTATCATGTATTAAAGAACTAATCCTTATTTACTATCCAATTGTTTATCCATAATATGCAGCAAAAACATTTCTGGTGCCATGAGAAAATCCAACTTGAGTTTTGTTGTTTTTTTTAATTGACAAGTAAATCTTAGAGCATCTTCTTACAAGTCCACCACATATGGAAAAAAATGAGGCCTTCCTATCTTGACATCTCCAGCATTGATTTGAAACCTTTTTGCTAGCTTGTTTGTGATTAGATACCATCTATACAACATCTTATACATGTTTTCTTTTAAGTTACTACTCAAAGTAAAATTTTATATCTTTAGACCACATTTTTACTATACCTCAATTTGAACATTGGGCCCCAAGATACTCCTTTGCAGGTTCATCATATGTACACAAGTCTAAATAAAACTCATTTTCTCCAGCCTCTATGGCTTGGTCTTTCTCATCTTGGTTAAATCTTTCTTTGAGTTGCATATAAGTAAACCAGTTAAGGTCTTTGCCTTCCTTAAGAAATATTTCATTCGATTTAAAATACTAGCTTTCTTATTCAAAATACAAAAAGTCATAATAAAACAATCATCTCTTATTTTTAATGTATTTTTTCATTAAAAGTGCTTCTTGAGGTAAGGTGGCTAATGTTATCTTAGGAAAAAGTCTCTGCTTATATTTATACCACACTTGTAGAAAAACCTTTCCAATGCAATGATTTTTAAATTCAGCATGTGCCTTAACTTTGTCATATCATATCATATTCATGCTACCCAAATCTTAAATCATAACCTTCACGTTCCAAAAGTGCCTTATCTTTAAGCAATATCTGTTCCTTCAACCATACAAAACAACAGGCCTCATAATACAATTTTAAATTAGGAATTTGCAGGCTACCCCTTTCTTTAGCATCATACAGTGTTTAAAATTTTATTCTGGGTTTCCTTGCCTGCCCAACAAATCCAAAGGGAATTTCATTTCTTATGGCAGGACTCATTTGGAAATAGAATAAAAGTCATAGCAAAACTTTTGTTTTTATTAGGCAAGAAAGTGTGTGTGTGTGTGTGTGTGTGTGTGTTTAATGCATAGACCAAAGGCCATTTGCATACAAGGTATTAAAATACAATACAATACAATACAATACAAAATGTTAGTATAAAATAATTTAAAATGCGTATATAGAGACAGCATAGCAAAAGTACATCATACATTAAGCTACATAATGGACATGTGTGAGAGAAATTTAGAATTTGGTTTAGTTAAAACATAAACAATAAAACTATAATTAAGTGAACGCGTCTCCAGAACAATCAACCACGATATCGGCAACATATCTGGCCCGGATCTTCATAGCTGCCGGAGTGAAAAGAGAGACCTTACGAGTTACCATGGAGTCAGTATCAGCGAGGAGATAAAAAATCTTTTCTGAAACAGTATTAGATTCCAAATGAAGCAGGATAGATCCCAAAAATTTGGCTCTTGGATCAGAATATAGTGGCCAGGAAAACAAATAGTGAGGCAGATCTTCTATTTCAGGGGCCCCACAGATGCATAAATGGAGAGCCAAAGGGGTATGCGAGTATCTGCCGTCAATCACAGCAGTAGGCATACTTTGAAAACAAAGGGCTGTAAAAGCTTGCCTAAGCTTTGGAAAAGTGAGCTTTGTCAAATAACTGGCCCTTTGATGGTCAAGTTTATAAAATTTGTACCATTTAGAAAAATTAGAATTATTGATAGCCTGTCTGTCTAATTGAGCGGTATGATGGAAAATATAATCCCGGAGCTTCTCTTTGGAATTCAAGATGAAAAAGTTGTCTGGTGGACTAGGATACCATTCAAGCAACTTATAATATCTTGAATTCCATACTTTACAATTAGATAGCTGTTTGAAACATAACTTGGGAAAAGCTCTAACTGGGGAATCTTTAACTATTCTCCAATAATTAAATAGAGCCAAATGAATACGGGCTCTGATGGATGGGAACCCGACCTCTGCCCGAACCAAAGCTGCCGGAGTGCCCGGGGGGAGTCTTAGCAGTTTCTTAAAAGTGTTCTGGAGAGATTCCAGTTTAGATGTATGAGAATCATCCCATCCCCATACAGAGGCACCATAGAGAATCTGAGCAATAACTTTGCTTTGGAATATTTTTAGTGCTGGAACAACCAGGTGACCCCCAGCAGTAGTATAGAATCTGAGAATTGCCCCAATAGATCTCAGGGCTGCTGCTTTGGTGGCTTCTATATGGGGCTTCCATGAAAGATTTTCTGTGAAATGAATGCCAAGGTATTTGAATTCTCGGCATTGTTCAATCTGATGGCCATTAGTAGACCATTGAAAAGGAAAGTGTCTTTTCCCAAACACCATCACCTTTGTTTTAGAGTAGTTAATATTCAGTTTTTCTTTAGAACAGAAAACACTAAGCTTCGAAAGCAACCTTTTTAAACCTACACGGGTGAGTGATATTAGAACCATGTCATCAGCATATAGCAAGATAGAAATCTTTTTTGAACCAACAGAGGGTGGAAAAAATTCTGAGCCTGACAGGGCTGGAATTATGTCATTGAGGTATAGATTAAAGAGTAGAGGTTCCAGCAGGTAGCCTTGTTTAACTCCTTTATTTATGTGAATAGGAGCTGTTAATGAACCAGAGATACCTACTCTTATTGTAGCAGTTATGTCAGAATAAAGTTCCTTAATTAGGAACAACAGGCGAGAATCTAAATCAGTGTTAGCCAATTTATGCCACAACAGGTTTCTATCAATAGAGTCAAAGGCGGCTGCTAAATTGACAAAGGTGACAAATAAATGTTTGGTGGGGCCCAAAACACTTTGCTGTGCTAGAAAGGAGAGGGTGAGGCAGTGGTCGATAGTGCCTTGACCTTTCCTAAAGCCCGCCTGTTCAGGATGAATGACATGATTGGCAGTTTCCCAATCTTCTAATTTATTTAACAGATATTTGCTATATAACTTGGAGTCAATATCCAAGAGGCTAATAGGCCGGTAATTATTGGGATCTTGCTTATCTCCCTTCTTATAGATGGGGACAACTATACTCTGTTTCCAGCCTGTTGGAATTGTGCCTGTATTGTTAATCTGGGTAAACACTTTTGCTAATATAGGGGCCCACCACTCGGGGAAACATTTAAAGATTTCAGGGGACATCATATTTTCCCCTGGTACCTTACTTAAAGTGAGAGCTGCGATCGACTTCTTTACCTCTAACACAGACACAGGTGGCCAAAAAAGCAAGCAAACAGTCTTCAAAATCAGTGAAGGGTGGTTCTCTATGGATATGCCTCCATAAAGCCCGCTGAAATAAGTATGCCATTCTTGCGATGAAATTTGTCCAATAATAACTGGTCTAATCATGTGCATACCAATGGAAACAATGTCCCAAAACTGCTTCTCGTTCTTGGTCCTCACAGCTAGGGCCAAATGACTCCATTGTGTTCTATTATAAGTATCTTTTTTTTTGTTTTAGGAGTGCCTTATAGGATGACCTCATGACCGCTAAAGTGTTAAGGGTACTAGTATTCTTGTTTTTAAGTACCTGTCGGGAGAAATCCATTAATGCTTTCCGGGCACCTCTACATTCTAAGTCAAACCATCTATTGGTTGTTACCCTATTAGGGTTAAAATGCTTGTTGCAAACCAATTTGGGTCTCAATTTTTCAATGATAGTTTAATAGACGTGTAAGATGTCTGACTTAGCAACTAAGATATCTTCGCGGAGGGCTTTGAAAGTGTTACTCTCAAATAGTTGAACTAAAGAAGCACTCAGATTAATTGACCATTGTATTCTTTGCTCTCCCAATTGGATTCCATTTAAATTTTGAGAACGATATGTGGGGGGAGATATTTCAAAATTAAATAACAATGACAAAGGAAAATGATCACTTTCAGCCCTGCTGATAACTTCCAAACTATGAATATTAGTAAGCAGGTTAGCAGAAACTGCAATATAATCTACTGTACTAGCTCCTCTACTGGTGACATAAGTATAAGCACCCAATGTTATGTCATGCTGAGATCCATTCAGGCATTGCAGGTAGTGCAGGGAAAGGATCTCTAAAAACCTCAGACCTGACTTGTTTGTTTTAGTATCTTGGGTGACCCTAGTAACCAATGTATCTTGCGGAACCTGACCAGAGTTAGTACCTTCCAAATGTTTCGGCCTCTCACCGGTTCTCGCATTGAAGTCTCCGCACAGCAGGGTTCTTGTGTAGGGATATTGATGTTCTAGAAGGCCGAGGGTTTCAGATAGACGGTTCCAGACACTATTAGGACCTGAACATTTAGATAAACTGGGTGGAATGTACACATTTATACAAATAAGAGAACCAAAATGACTACTCTTGAAAAGGAGAGCCTGTATACATTGTGGATAGAGAGTGACCAGTGGTTGAATATCCACTTGCAAGTCAACTGATACAAATATTGTGAGTCCGCCACTACCACGGCCCCTAGCACTTGTTTTAATGGCCGGGACAGAAAATGAGCGGAATCCAAGGAGTGCTGGTAAATTAGGGCCGTGAGCCCAAGTCTCTTGCAAACATAGAATTTTAAACTTTTGTAAATAGGTTGCAAAAGCTGCATCATGGAACTTATTCGTCCAGCCCATAATATTCCAAGATAGCAAGTTTAATTGTCAGGCTGCTGCAGTTAAATCAATGTCCTCACAAGTATCCGCAGGTTCTGTTTGCACCAGGGCTTTTTGGTAGGAAGGCAACTCTTTCAAGGTAACTGTTTTTTTTAACCTTCTTTGGTTCCAAAAGTTGTGTTGAAATTAGAGTTGTCAGGTTGTCCTGATCCATTGCTAATAAGTCGTCAATGCAACCCCCGGCCAAATCTCTTCCAACATGGGGAACTTCATCAGTCGTTACTAATTTTACCAGAGGACTGGCCAAATCTTTGATGGTAAACAGCATGTTTTTGAGATCGTCCAGTCTGGAAGTAATGTCTATATGTTCTTCATTAATAGTTGATTCACTTTGGCCCACTGGTTGCTTCTCTGTTTCCATACTGGAAATTTTAGATGGTCCTGGTTGTGGCATCATCTGGCTTGAAGTTTCTTTGGGTGATAACAAGCCGTTGTTCCTTTCCTCAATAGGCAACCTATTGCTGCACTTAGGGTTAATTAAAGAAATAATAGCCAAGTCTCTATAGACCCGGACTGGTGTTATTTGATAGTTAGACAAAAAACCCTTCATTTTCATCAACATAAGAGGAATTGTGGATTGTTTGAATGTTAGCATAGTTCTCTTGTGGGCAGAAGTACTAGGAAGCCAGTCCACAGCGACCATGTCAATACTATAAGGGTGTATATGTAGAAGTTGGCTCAGAGAAAGTCTAATAGCTCTAAAAGACCTCCATCTACCATTGTTTGTTCTGTTGTAGGTGATTTGCAACATGACTTGATTTGTTTGTAACGTCCTGTTACCTTTCCCTGTTTCCAACTGTATAGAGGCTGCTGGTAAGCTGCTCCTTGGGTTGTTATTCCTGTTCTTTTCACACTTCAACTTGTCTTCCTTGTTGGGCCCCAAGCTGCTAGGTTGACCCAAGCCATCTTTTAAAAATGTATATTTTTGTATAAAATTGTCAAAGGAAAGTTTGAGAAGCTTCATTTGGTTATCAATTTTTTCCAAACGTTCATAGATTGAGATAACAGTATGGGCTGTTAAGAGACATTGTTTGGTCACAAAATCTGGAGAATATAAATGATGTTCTGTGGATTGTTCGTTCTTGGTAGTGAGCAATTCCTCAAGGACAGGCTCGCCTGCCTCTTTTGGCTCTGCGGACACTCCCTCCTGATAGACTGACAAGTCATTGCCAAGATTTTTGAAAGACGCAGATAAAAACTCATCCTCATTACCCAAAGCCGAAAAACTATTGGTAATGGGATTTGTAGAATTTGAGATACTCACATTTCTCTCACAGGCATGCAATTCATCTATCTTAAGTTGTTTAGAAGCCTTGCTGTGCTTGACTGTCTCTGGGCTTGTTCTGGAACGTTTTTTCTTTCCCATTTAAAACTGTTGTGGCTTATTACAAAAATAAACAAAAGCCTGAGCGAGCTCAAAGCCCATAAAGTGTTAAATTCCCAAAAAATAGTAGTTCTTGGCTTTCATTTCAAACTAGAAAAAGTGCTAGTAGAGCAAAGCATCTAATAATAGGCCTGGAGGAGGAAGTAATGGGAGTACAGAAGTTTCCCAAAACAAAGCAAATAAAGATAAGCAATGCTGCACCGCGATACGGTAGCGGTCAACTGAAAAACATTACATTCCAGGCAAGACACAGTGGAGGAATTAAAATTCAAGATAAAAGACTAAAAGCTAAAAAGTAAATAAATGGTAACAGAGTCAGTTAAAACACCACCTATTGTGCCGGCGCCATCTTGCTTCCTTATTCCTATTCTGTTATTAGGTAGTTCTTCCCAAAGGGGATAAATTTAACTTTCCCCATTTTTCTAAATCTCTTTTAATTTCTTTAATTTCTTTCCAGACTTTTTCATAATTGTTTTGAAACAATAGACTACTATTCTTTGTAATTAAAACTCACATATATTTATTCCCCCCTTTTTCCACTTTTAAAATTGGAAAAAGCAATGAATTCATTTTCCTCTTCTGAAGTCTTAGTCAATAGTATTGTTTTATTACCTACTCCAAATGCTGTAATTTTTTTTTCAAGGAGAACCTTCATTGTGTCCAGTGGATTTTGTGTCAAAATAAACAGCAAAGGTGAGATGAGGCAACCTTTTCTAATTCCCTTTTGTATCTCAGTCAGTGTTGTTGTGTTGGTATTTACCAAAATCTGGGGGTTTTGAACGGAAGATATTGTCTTCATTGACTGAATATTATTTTCACCAAAGTCCATTCTCTCTGATACCTGAAATAAGTAATTCCAAGAAATATTATCAAGCTTTCTTTGAATCTAGAAAAATTAAAATAGCCTTTTTGTCAATATCATAGTCCAAATATTTGATAATATTAAGAACAGTTCTTACATTACTTCTGAGTAATATTTTTGGCAAGAATCTGCTGTGATCCTCATAGATATTCTGAGAAATATGTTTCTATGATCTGTTTGTCAAAATAGTAGTAAATATCTTAAAATAATTGTTTATAGGTCTGTTATTCTTTGTTAATGTCTCCTCTGTATCTTCTTTATGATTCACTGTAGTGTAGGTGTTTCTCCAGGAATCTGGCATTTGTCCTTTTCTAATAATTCATCACAGGCCATCTTTAAGGGTTAAAGTAACTCACCTTCAGATTTCATATATTACGGATAGTCTATCTGGGCCTGGAGCTTTCCTAGCTTTAATCTTTTTAATTGCTTCAGTAAGCTCCATACCTGTCGCATGCCTTTTCAAACTTTGCTTTTGTTCCAGAAATAGTTCATCAAATTGAAGTGTATCAAAATAATCTTCCATATCTGAGACTTTTTTCTTACCCCTCACATATAAGCTTTTGTAATGTTCCTCAAAGGCTGTTTAATATTTTCTAGTTGTCCATTACATACTGATCTCCCTTCCTGATCTTTGTGACAGATTACTTTATCCTTTCCCGGTTCCACTTATAAGAAAACCACTTTCTGGGTTTATTTGCAAATTCAGAGTTCCATTGTTTAACATATAGTAGTTTGATACTCATTTTTTGTACTATAAAGAGAGAAAACTGTTGTTGAACTAAATTAATCTTTTGTTGATTTTCTTTATCATAATTTTTCTTGATTTTTCCCTCTAGGTTTCCATCCATCAATTTACTCTTATTTGTTTCTCTTTCTCTTTTCAATCTGGAGCAATATTTTACAAATTTACCCCTCATATAAGCTTTACTTGCATCCCAAACTACTGTGGGATCTTTATCCTTATTTAAATTCATTTTTTAAAAAAATCCTCAGTTGTTGTTTATGTTGTTGTAGTATTTCTGTCTTCAGAAGTAGATTCTCATTAAGTCTTCACCTAAACTGTTTTTGCTCCATGTCCAGAAACATTGTGATGGGACTCGTCTGATTTGTTTTCCCCCATATTCTTAGAAGTACAAAACATATCTATTCTAGGGCAAGATTCATGACAATTTTGGGGGAAAAAAAGTATAGTCTCTGGCATTTGGCTGCAAATACCTCCAACCATCCACGAACCCAAAATACTCTGTATATTTCAATAGTGCCTTTGTTTTGCATTTAGAAAATATCCATGAAAGCAAATGTGAAGGATCTGCGTGTCCCTTGCAATATGATAACTGATTCAGATTGTTTGTGTTCTCAGCACATTGCTGTTTTTCCATTTTTCTGTTGTCATAAGCTGGAATACTGGTTGATACAAACCAATATGTGCCACTAAACCATGGAGTGTTGTGCTGGTAATATTGTAATGCTATTTTGAATTCTCAACACTTGGACATGGAGTTTTATGGCTAACCAGTTAGTCTCTGACTATTTTCCCAATATTTTTACTTATTGCTAGAGGGAGTTGTTGTTTACTTCCAGCTTTTTTCTTCTCATTCATCTTGTCTGTGTGGCAAACAAGGGACTTGTTTTCAGTGAGCAAAGCAGGTCAGGCAATCAGTTTGAGAGAGCAAGATGTAAACCTCTTCTCATTATTTACAGTTACAGCATTCATGGGACCTAAGCAACCATACTGCTTTAAAAAAATTGTGTGTGTGTTTGTGTTGTGTGTGTGTGTGAGAGAGAGAGAGAGAAAGAAAAAGATTTATATGTATGACCTGATTCATTAATCTTTCAGTGCTTCTGAATATATTTATCCCAGAGGTGCTGACTAGAGTTTTATTTTATTTCGTTTCTCAGTATTTTGTTTATTATGTGTGATACGTGCCTACAAGAGGATAAATTGCTGTCAATAAATTAATGACACATATCAATTATTTATAAATAATGGCTTTTGAGTCAGCATGACATGTGTCCAATTTTGTTGTAGAAAAATGCCATTGCTTACATACTGGTGAATAAATTCAGAAAACCAGAAATTTGTTTTTGCCTTCCGACTCACTCTGGGATGAGAGGCAATAAAGAACAATTTACTTTGTTGAGAAGATGGATGCTCTGCCTGTTAATTGAACCTTAGAGTGATTGCCAGTGTTACATGAGATCAGGGTCTTGAAGTGGACAGATGACAGCTAAACTAAGTACAAAGAGGCATCCATATATGTGATTCATATATCTACCATGATCACATGTAAAGCAGGACATGGAAATTTAGACATAATTTAGACATGGAAAAATGTGTAGCAAGATGAGATAAGTTGAACCCTCCCTGACCTGCCTTACCTTCATGATATCTGAAGCAATTGTCCAAGGCACTTTTCTGACAACCTGGTCTCCTGTCAGAATTGAACCAAGTTGAGGAAAAATGTGTGATCCTCTTTATCCACACTTGTCTCGTCATGTAAAAATAATTTGGGTTCTGCTTTATAAGTGAACTAGCGTGTATACCTGGCATTGCCCAGGATTTTATTTTCTCGTAGGTAATACTTGTTAGAAAGATTAGAGATCCTATATCTCTAATTCCCCAAACTGTCTTGTCCAGTTCCTGTAAGTTCTCCCCATATTCCCCAATCCAATCTGTATTCAGAATTATTAACATACAGAGGTTGGGTTCCTGAGGGAATACACTGCCCTCCTCCTTGCTGCTAAGCCTCATCTCTATAGCAGCCAGTCTATTCAAGACAGACACAGTCGACTGAGGTTCAAGAACTGTCTGGCTGAGAATTCTAAAGGCCCCTCCCTAAACTGCAAACCGCAGGATTCCATAGAATCTTCTTAGGCAGCCGGTCATATGAGGTCTTCGCCTGACACGGACAAACAAACTTTGGCTTTTATATAGTAGATGAGGCAAACTTACAGTTTTTTTTTTTTAAAGTATGACTTCTCCTTCAGATTTAGCTTGGCCCTATCATTCAGTTGTGGTGCTATTGCATGTCCAGTGAGTGTTGTTTGAACTATGGAGATGTACCATACGATTAGAATTGTATTACTGACTCCAACTTAATTGTTTGTTATTGTAAATTTCCTTACACTTCAGTAACCCCGAAAACACTGATTTTGAGCATCAGGTGATATGTAGTTTCAAACATACGATAGATTAAAAGGAAGTTCCCAATGCATTTTTCTTTCCTTACTACTTAATTTGTTGGCCACCAAACCTTGAATTCATGATATGTGAAGGAATTCTGTGCTGGACACAAGCCAACTAAGACAAGGCTATCAACCCATGAGCCACATGCTACCCCCAGAGGTTCCTTGTGCAGCCACTATGTTCTCCCCCACCGCACATACACATAATTGCCCATGGGGGGTTGCTTTTGTGCCGCAGTGGCAGAGAACAATGGGTTACCACAGTAAGAGCGCTTCAAAGATTAAGCGTGTTTTACTAACTTAGTGCCTTGTACTACGTTATGATTATTGAACTGAGTTTTTACTCGAATTGCTGACATGGGAAGGCTGTTGAGTGTCCTGAAAGAGCACACACTTGTTAGCTACTTACTTCATCTCCCCCACTCATTTTTTTAGTGTTAGGGAGGGGAAGATATACTTATAGGATTTTCTCCCTCAGGCACCAAGCTAATGTTTGGTTTGGATGATATGCCCCTTGACTTGAGGGAGGGCAGGCGCATTTTGGTTGTCGAGATAGCAAAATGTCTTTTTCTGGCCTGGATTGCTTTCAATGATAATACTGCACTTTGATAGTTCGCGACTGTTGTGAGCTGTTTGGGGCATTGTCCATTGCTAAAAAGCAGCACATTAATTAAGCAAAGTAGTTTTCACAGGCATTCCAGTAAATCAGTCTTTTTTTAAATATCCGTCTTCCCAAAAGCAGGACTAGAGGCACCTTACGAGACAAGAAGAAATATAAGTAAAACCACATATATCTAAAAACATACAAAAATTAAGATTAAAACAATATTAAATTGCCCATAGAATTAAAACCATATAAAACTTTAATATAACAGCACAGATTAAAAACAGTACGGTACTAAAAGAGGAAACCCACTGTATAAAACAAGCAGTTCCCAAATGCCTGCTGAAGTAGAAAAGTTTTCACTTGATAGCTAAAGCTCAGCAAGGAGGGAGCCAGCCTAGCCTCCCTGAGAAGGGAGTTGCAGAATGCAGGACCAGCCATGGAAAAAGCCCCCTTATCTGTTCCCACCAAACATGCCTGGGAAGGTGGTAGGACTGGGAGAAGTACCTCCCTGGAAGATCTTCAGGCAGGCTCATATGGGATGATATAGCCCCTTAGCCAGCCTGGACCGAAGGCATACAGAGCTTTACTTTCCTGCTACTGTATTTATTAACTGCATCCCTGCACAATAATATGCCTTATCTTATAGAATAATATGTGTGATACATGGCACTTTAAGAAAGAGCATGTATCAAAAATTATAAAGTCACTTGATCTTCATGAGAAGAATAAGATTTCCATGTGTCTCTGAATCAGTCTCTGTGAATGCAAGACTGAAGGTTGAGCCTTTAAATTAGGTTTCTTCGGAGGGATCTCTCTTCTGAACCGACTCCGTGGCCCTCTGCTTGTCTGAGTCATAGAAATTGGTAAAACTGTTGTGGAGCTCTGAACTCCAATTCTCTGGAAAAGCTGTACAGTTTGTACATGTATATTGCTTATATTCTTCATTCAGATGGGGGTGTGTGGGGAGGGGGCAGAAAACTGAAAAACAATTCTGTTTCAGTGACCAAAAAAAAAAAGGTAACTTGAGAAGCAGCCTTCTCAAGATGAATGGCTGGCACGCTGCATGCCTCTGATTGTGGCAGTCACAAATGCCTCAGTTCAGGTTGTGAATGTTATTTTCATAATATGTAGGGTCCACTTAGAAAAGAATGAAAGAGGTACTCTTAGAACGAATTAAAAAGCCAAGTGTGGTTATATATCCATTTGTAATCAGTGAGCCTTGTCTTAGAAAAACCCTTTATCCTGAAAAGACGTATAGATACTTGCTGAAATTGTATTGTTTATCACAGTATGAAACTTCAGGACTTGATCCTAAATAGCTATTTATTCTCTCAGTCTGCACATACAACAGAGGGCAATGTGGCTGTTGTCTCTTATTATCCAAAGGCCAGAGCAGCAATGTTCTTTTGCTCCGTTTCAAGGGCCGAAGGCTGTCTTAGTGAATGCAAATGACACAAATAATGAATGAGTTTCCTGCTCTCCTGGCGTCACATACAGCAGAATTCATGTGTTTACTTCAGGCTATATAAATGAGTCTTTAAATCTGCTTCTCACTTATTCTTTAGGCAAATGTGACAAAGTGAAAGAAAAATCCGTATATTAATGAAACCTCTTTATGATCCCAGCTGGCATGGGAAGTAGCAATTGTGCTCCAATGAAAATGGTTTTGGTCCAGTGTATTTTTATTCGTTCTTGGGTTCTGTGTTTATCTGTGCAACAATCACTCATTGGTACCTTTTTTTATTGGCACTTTATGAATATTTATGTTTATCAGGCAGGGAAAATAAGAGAAAAGATTTATTTTTGTGATGAGTTTCTTTTTCCTGAAACAGCAAGTTCAGTGTTTATGTCCAAAGATTTAAATGCTGGCGTGAAATAAACAAAATAATTAGAACAATAACTTGGATTAATTTTCTTGAAGCTACTTGCTCAAAGTGTTTGGGAAAATAATTTTAATCATATCTAGACACATACCATTAGGAAATTATAGTTACCTCTAAGCTGAATTCCGGGCAGTGTTGTGCTGGCACATCAAATAATATGGTTCTGGATTCGCTCACACACATACTCACATGTACCAAAATCCGATCATGTCACTACCGTTGGGTCAGCAGTGGTGTTCGTTGGAGCTGGCCGGGGGAGTAGGTCACTAAGGGCAGAGCCAACAACATCTAGGTAGCTACTCAAGTTCCACCCTTGTGGGGTCTACAGAAAGTTTGGAAAAAAAACAATACTTAAAAAAAATTGGGAGTAATATTCCTAAAACCTCGCACCAAATGTGGCCACTCATTCTGATTATAATAATAATGGTGATTATAATTATTGTTATAATAATGGTGAAACTGGAAAGTTCACAGATATGTTCCTGTAAAAACAGGAGCAAGAGTTCCTCAAGAAAGGAAAAATGTGTCCCACATCAGTAGGAAAACAAAAATCCCCAACACAGAGAAACAAGTTGGAGAGGGAAGGTGGGCAGGCAAAACCAGATAAACCTCTAACTCTCTGGTACACAGAAGAATCGAAAGCTGGAGCAAAGGAAGGGAAATGAACAGAAAGAAAAAGAGTCCCAATGAAAAATTCTTTCCTTTTTCCTTCCACAGAATCCCACACTTCATATGCAAATCTTCAGAGGAGTATATCGTTCAGTAACTGGCCTACCTAATACCTTCTTAGACTTTAAAAGAACACTTGCTTTACAAGCTTTTGACCTCACTTCTATACCCTTCATCAGAAAGCATATGACAGAAGCCCTTTGCTAAGCAAAAGTAAAGTTGATGAGAACTAATAGAACAATTAAGAGGAGGAGGAAGTTCAAATACATACAAAACTAGGATTAGAAATAAAGACAGCTAGCAGAACAATCTGAGATGCACTAATAAATGGAGATTTGGAAAGGAGGCAAGAACCAGGAGCGGTGGGGAAGCTTCATAGGCACAAAGAATGGGAGAGTTAGATGGAATAGACAATCCAGATGCACGGTGAAAGTGAGAATTTGGAGAAACTGTTCCGGAAAAGGAGAAGGGAAAAGGCTGAAAGGGAAAGCACAGCTGAGGCAGAGTAAGAAGAACAGGAGCAGGGCAGAAGGGAGTTTTTTGCAAAGCTGTTGGGCCTGTAGGGGAACATGGGAAGGCTGAAGTGTCATTTGGCTCTCGCCTTAAGGCACATTTAGGCTTCAGTGGGGACATGCATGCCAATATGGGGGTCCTATTGCATGAATAAATATTTTCTCTTCTTATAGGAATTTGTTCCATTGTAAATAGTCCTTCTGCAAAGTGGTGCAATTCCTTTTCATAGGGGACTGGATAAATTTCAGTGTCCATCCACATCCCAGGGATGCTGATTCCGCATCAGTCTAAACCTCAGAATTATTTATTTTTCCCTTTTCTTTTTTCTTTTCTTTTTTTCCCTTCCCTTCCTTTCTCTTCCTTTTCTTCTAAAAATGCCTTTTTACAGTCAGTTTAGGTTGGTCATACTGTTTTTGTTGTTGTGTGCCTTCAAATAATTACGGACTTATGTTGACCGTTAGGTGAACCTGTCACAGGGACTTCTGGGGCTGAGAGTGTGTGATGCACCAAGAGTCACCCAGTGGGTTTCTGTGGCTGAGTGGGGCACTGAACCTTGGTCTCCAGGATCATGGTCCAATGCTGAAACCACTACACTATGCTGACTGTCTTAGCTAACATTAAAATCTTTGTATTGCCCAGTGGTTAATGGGAGTTGTCGTTACTGTTTTAAGTGGCTTTTATAAAATTTGCACAGAACTTGTGCAGAATAAAAAAGTTGTATTTTCTCTCTTCTGTTATGGCCTTTCAGTTTACCTCTTATAAAAGTTCATTTTGGAACATTGTAAAGATTAATCTCAACTGGCGTTTGGACAATGTCACCTGCACTTGTCCTTCAGAAGTTGCATTTTTTGGCCAAAGAGATGTATAAGCATAGTGCTTCTACTAGCAAATGATATAACTGAAAGGTAAAACATTGAAAAGTGCAAAACTTTGTACGGAAGCTAACATTAAAATCAGTAATTTACTGGCTACGAGTACCGAAATCCCAGTTCTGATATTCATGACTCACGAGTCCTAATAGTTTTCCAATTCTCTTGATCTGTTCTATCAAGATAACAGTACTGTAGTTAAATATTCATTGCAGAGTGAGAACAGAATGTTGATTGTTCTTCAGTAAATGCTTCATCTCACATTTTTACCACCCTTGCCATGAGACTCAAAATTCTGATTCACCAGGAACTGTCAGGAGCGTCAGAGACCAAGATGTTCAGGACAGCCGGGGAGCTGTCTAACACAATGAGATGTACTCTTGTTTTGGTACTATTTAGGACATGACTGAGGAGCTTGATAGCTGGTTTTACTGTGCTATCTTTTTCTTTACTGGCCTGTCGGAAGGATCTTAATCAGGAGTATTTTAGGAGTCTGCTTCCCTTCTCAAGAGTAGGACTTGAGATAGTTCACTCTCTGCTGACACTCAAGCAAGTAGCAACTTCACTTTGTCTTCTGGGCTTCTTCTTAACAACGACACTACAAACATGACTCCTGGGAAGATCTTGGTGAATCTAGGGTAGGAAGATGAGACCAGTCGGGGTACATGGGTTACTCCAGACCTTTGGATTCCTCAAGTGAACATTCTGAACCCCTTAAGTATCAGGGCTGGTGGCGTACTAGCAAATTCTGAAGTGTAAGTGCACATCATGACAGTCCCCTCCGCCTCTTTCAAAAGGAGTCTAAAAGCTCAGGCAACATTGTTGATACAACAAATGTAGCAAATGTTGTTTGCACGAGTGTACAGTTGATGGTCTTGAATGGGCAATTAAAACCCATCAATTGGACAGCCACCAAAAGTACTTTTCATAAAAACAAGGATAGCTAACCCAAATACATTGTTTCAGGGAAAACCTCCCAGCTACTGTGAAGATTGTAGCTGTGTACTCAGGGGACAGGGAAACCTGATGGAGCTGGTGGATAACATTACTATCATTACTATGTTTGTTTGTTTTTACTTTAACCCTGAGTGTCCTGAGTCCGCTTCAACACTGGGCAGAGCTAAGAGTATGACCCTTATCTTCCTCTGAGGTCTTATCCAGTTCTGGCCATGGTCCAGCTAAGAAGATGATTCGACTAGACACCAACCTAATATGATGCCAGATCCTTAACTGCAGCAGTGGTATTGTCTTTTCAAAAGTACAGCACTGATTCAAAAGCAGTGGCATCCATGTAGTGACTGTTCAGAGGTAATGACAGCTATTGCTTTGTCGTTACGTGAATGAGAAGCCTTGGGATTATGCAATCTCCCTGAAGAAAACTTAGAACTATTTACTCTCTCCCACATGATGGGAGAAAATTAGAAGATTGTGCTGCTGAATTTTGTGGAAAACCACAAAATCTGACATGAGTGTGGGAAGTAATGGTTTGGGCAAACAATATTTTGCAATTAAACCTGGTCCCAAACCGTTGTTAAAGCATAGTTTGCATACCTTGGACAAAATGTCTAACTGTGGAAGCTTCTGCTCCCTTTCCGTCATCCATAAGGGAATACATGTGACCCTGAGCCTCACAATGGCTCATTCTCATAACAGTGAGCCATATTTTGTTGCGGCAAATGAATGTAGCATTCATCTTATTCTAATTTGTACTGATGGCTGATATATCTATAAATAATGGTTTATCCTCAAGATGGATGACACAGTGCTAATTGTGGAGGTTACAGAGGAGGACATGGGTGCTGTTGTATAATAATTCCAAAATCACCAAAGTTTCTCACTTAATAGCTGAGGGCCGTCAATGTTTAGGTTTCTTCTGTCTTTCTGACACTGAGAAATTAAATGGATCCGCAGCTAATATGGATGCATAAAGGTCAGTTTGCTTATGGGTGAATAAATAATTCATGAACCCTTAAGCCCTTAATATCCTCTCATGTTTGCCTTGAGCAAACTATAATGACATAATGTATGAGGTAATTTTCTTACTAAATGCCAGCAACTACCATTCAGAACTACTAGTCTTGTTCTCAGGGCTTTTTTTTTATTAATATTATACAGAAACATTAAAGAGGAAGCTTCTTCTACAGAGTATTCAAAATCCAATATTTTGCATATCTCCGGGGAACACTGTTACAACAAGAAAGCTGCTTGCGGTGGATAATTATGTACTGTATTTAATGCTCATTCCACACGGATGCTGTTTGGTGTTGGGGAAGTCTCTTCTGTTCTTTCAGACAGATCAGCACTTGTTGCAAAGTGGGTGTAGGGAGTGGACCTCAAGAAGGATACCTTGCCAACCTCTCAGCCATAGGAGGGAAGCAGTATTAGAGGCTAAGCATTGAAGTAGCACATTCAGAACTGAAATATTTATTGGACAAGGAACAAATGCAACATTTCAGTTCTGGGTCCCCTTAGGAGAACATGTTTGGGAAATATTGCATTAAAAAAGAAGAACATGGTGTATAACTTAGTATGAACTAAATTTGGCACTGTGACTCAAGAAGGAAATTTACAAAGATGCAGGCACATGCTGTGGAGAGTCATAGGACAAGATGTAGTTCTGTTAGTTCCTTGAGTTACTTAATTGCTGAAAGCTTGTAAGCTGATGCTTCCTTCCTTTTGCAATTTGTCTTGATGTTGCCTTATCAAATGCATTATCTAATGATTAGATGTGCACACAAAATATTTTGATAATTAGACATTTTACTTATATATCACTCAAAACATAAAACAAGAATAGCATGCATATATATATAGAGAGAGAGAGAGATTGACAGAGAGAGAACCTTCTGGTTGGGATAAAGGAATCACCAATCTGTATTTGTGTTGCATTTGTAAACTGGGTTTTGTTGAATGGTCAACATAGCTCCCCATGCATGTTTACGAATGGTTACAATGGGATGGGTCTACATGAAAGGTGCACAGTGAATTCATGAACTTAAAAGTTGTGGATGGGAGATGTTCTACTTTCTATTTCATTTTATGCTCTCTGTTTTATTTACATTTATATTCTAGTCTTCTTGAGGCACTAAACAGTGGGCCCTTGGTATCTATAAGGGTTCGGTGCCATGTCCCCCATGGGTACCAACATGTGTTGATGCTTAAGTCCCATTATGTACAGTGGTGCAGTGCCATGGAGTTCCTTATAGAAAACGACAAAAACAAAGTGTACTTCTTGGATTTGTTAAAAATATTTTCAAGCCATGGCTGGTTGAATCTGTGGATGCAGAGTCCACGGATGTGGGGGACTGACTGTACGGAGAAGACGTTTCATGACCGACAAAATTGTGCCTTATGCATACAGTTAATATGATTCCACTTTCTGATTATTTGTCAAAAACAATAGCAGTGGAAAAAAAGAAAGAAAAGAATGGCGAAGGAGGGAGGAATGGAGGAACAGTATCCAAATCTTTTGAAAAATCAATGTTTGAACCTAGGTATGCTATGTGAACCTAATTTGCTTCTCTGCAGGCATGAGCAGTTGCATAGCTGCTGTCTGATTTTTGCCAATCTTGTCATTCCCCAACAGAAAGAACAACATTCATTTCAGGAATAAATATTGTGCACAGGGAAAGGCTGAACTACTTTCTTTTGTTTCTTTTTCGAGAGATCGTAATTTTGGTGTCATATTCCTCACATGTTATTTACCATGCGTGCCTACGTCCCAGCCCCTCAAGTGCAGGTTATGGTTTTCCTGTAACTGAAAATCAAAAGGCAACCCAACTCATACGTGTCAAGTGTGTGGAAGAGATGGTGGAAAGCAGCTTTGTATTTGTAAAATACTTTTGAATTTCCTTTAACCGGTTTACAAAAAAATACGTCCTGAGTAAAGATTTAAATCAGCATGTTGATTTGATGAGCTTATGCATCTCCGATTTTGTTTTTTTTCTAATATGCCCTTAAACCAGATTGACATAAATTTTACCCAGATGCCATGCAACGTGCACTGTTAGATTCTGTCTTTTCTGCTTTGGCCCTAAGTGCAACAATGATTGCACTTCAGGCATCCTTAGAAGCATTCCTATCAAGTTAAAAGCTCATCTCAGCATGATACTATCTATGACATCACGTGTCATGGGAAGTGCTCTTTGAATAGGTTATGATTGCATCTCCATATTGCATCTTCCTCTCAGCTCTCTTCGTTTCTTGAATGGAACTTGAATTATTCACTCATGCATTTATAATTTAATTTATCTTCCTTAAAATGAAGTGATGAATAGGTCTGCTATAGGAAAATGATGCCAGTTTTTTAGAAATTGTTTAGAGGTCTTAGTTTTTTTTAAAAAAATGCACGTGTCCTTTCAAAAAGAAAAACTTGTGTTTTCATTTTGACTGATATCAATCCATATGCTACTTCTGGCTTCTCAAATGGAAAATGAGCTTTATTTTTAGCTTGGGAAAATTGCTATAATAATACTTCAAATACAAGTGCGGGCTATTCATATCTGTGCACAATCCCAAATATGCACAAGTCTTCTGAGAGCAATTACTTTGACTCTTAATGCAAACCTTCAACTTAGATGATAATATGTTGTGATTCTGAGTACTATATCAGTATCACATCTGATATAGAAAAGTTTTTCTTTGTTGTTTCACATGATTGGTGGTGATGGTGGTGACAGTGATCAGTGCCAACAGCAGCAAAAGCAGTGTGCCAACAAACAGGTTCCTAGCCAAAGCAGCATCTTTTAAATGTAGAAAATAGACAAAGGAGAGAGAGAGCACAGGAAAGGTTGAATGCTTCCAAGAGGCCATACCTTTCTGTGAGGTCTTTTGCAATGCAGAGATCGTAGGAAGAAGGGAAAATGGTTCTCCATCATCTTAGAAAAAGCCTTGAGAAGGTCCAATCTGAGATGCTTTCTCTTGGCACTTCTCACCTATGAATTCCTCTTGGAACTCTTCCCCCATCCCCTGGTTGTGAAAAACAGGTGTGGTGGTGAGCAGGAAAGGAGACTGCTTGATCCACAGCTCTCTCAGGCCATTTCTGCACTACACTGTTATAGTGCTATTATTCCACTTTCAACATCCTGTGGAATTCTGGGGTTTGCAGTTTAGTGAGGGGGGGGCAATTAGCCAGAGAGCTCTTTGGTGTCAGTAAGCTACAAACCTCAGAATTCCACAGAATGTTGAAAGTGGAATAATAGCACTATAACAATGATCTCTGACTCTGACCATACACATGGAGGGGAATTTAGACCCACTAACAGCCTAAAGGGTTGTTGCAGGCACCCAGAGACAAACTTCTGCCACATTCAAACATAATATTTTGGCTGAGAAACCAAGATTTCTCAGTCCCAGTGCTTCAGTTATGAGTTCTGGGTGCTTAGGTTTCTATGACCTTCCAAACACACAAAAGGTTTTGAAATAAATAAATAGCGAGAAGCCTTCTTCCATCCAAGCAGTACTTTTGTCTTGTGAATGAGAGGAGGTAGAGTGGGCTAGGAATAAAGGAAATATCTACGTGCCTACTTCATTCTTTCCCCTGCCCCTCCGTGGTGCTCCTTCCGTATTGGGGTGAGGGAAAACGATTGTGCTTGTCTGTGGAGGTTCTCCAGGGTACCCTGGAATCTCTTGAATTCTGTACTCCCAGGCATTGTCTGTTTTGCTGGGTAATTCTATCCTGCTTCCTATTGAGCATGTAGGGCCTGTGAATGGAAAGTCTATCACGTAAAAATATTTCCTTCTTCCCTTGCAGGGCTTTCTGGCTTTCCAGAAAATGTATAGAGTTGCTGTTGGTCTGTGGGTGCAGTGGTAAATTTTGAAGTGCAAGTTCTCACTTCTACAATCCTTCTGGTGAGACTCTCAACAAAATAAATGTAGGCTGCTGTGTTGATTCCAAAACATTTCCAAGTATCCTCATGTACACTAGGAGCAGTTTCTTGTAAAGCCACCCCAAAATACTTGGATTGCAACCTGTACAGCTCCTAACAGCAAGCTGTTGCTAGTACAGTCCATTTTCTCTCCATTGAGGAGTACAGATAAAATCTGCAACAGTGGGGTCCAAGGGGGGTGGATGTGGCAGATGATATCATAGTCCCTGCCGATCAAAGAGTAGCAGGACTTTGTCCTTGTGAGCCCTGGCTCCAACACACTACAGGTGCTTAGAAAAATAGTGCGGTGTTTCACTAGATTCACCTGTACTCCCAGCGGCTGCCCTTCCCAACAACTCCTCGTTGTTGGTGGCAAGTAAAGATATGAACATGCCCATTATGATTTAAACATCATGTATGGTGTAGGTTAATAAAATGTGACAATGTTCCATTCTACATTACTTGTGCAATTGTTAGAACCAGACCACCTCATCCAGGTACGAAGTGTTTGCACTGTGATAGACAAACAACTCTGGTCAAACTCATAAAACCTCAGAATCAGAATTCTGAAGCTATTTATTTCCTGAGTCCAATAGGGTCTTTTTGAATGGTGATGTCATCCTCTTAAGCTATAAACCCCTCCTAGTTTGCTTCCCTCCAGAGTAATTCCCAGTTCTAGGGATTGCAGAAGTATTTTTATGCTGTCTCTGTGTGTAGGATGGGGTATTAACATTGGCAGGCAGCTCATTATTAATTTCACCTACTTGCAAGTATGTATTTTAGTGATTACAAAATAGAGATTGCATTGCAGTAAATAAAAGCAGCAACAAACTGAAGTAGGAAGCAATCTGATTACATGAAAGCAATGGCAAAACAATAAATGAAATATTGCAGAACTGAATGAATAAAAGATACATTAATATTTCAAGGAAAGGAAGAAAATATGTATGACCCTCTTAAATGAATGAGAATATCCTATAAAGTCTCTTGTCACATCTGTATTACTACACTGTTGTAAAAGCAAAATCTATGGAGATATATTAGAAAATACAGGATTGCATGCATAATTCTCTCAAAATGCAAAAGAATGTAAATTTATCAAGCTTGAGATACAGAGAATCAAGTGGAGGACATAGTCAAAGGCAGGGCAAATTATTCCTCCCATTCATTATCATTCAATTTTTTTTTTAATATTTAGACCCTTACAAGCACAATGTGTACGTAGAAGTCCTCTCCATGTCTTATTCCAAATAAGGGAGCAGAGAACAGATGGCATGCAGCCTTTATTATATTCCTGGGAGGGCTCACTGCAACAGCTGCCATAATATTTTTTGTGTGTGTAGGGGTGAACGTTTAGTACATTTTGGGCATAAAGAGATTCAAATATATAGGAGTCCTGATGGTCCCATTTGCCAGATCATTTGAGGGGCTCAGCTCCCCCACCTTGGGGGTCTTGAGCCCACCTGTGCTTCTTTTCTTGGGCCCATGTCTGGTTCCCTTCCATCCACAGAGAGAGAAAGGCCCTTCTTCATGCCCTGCAATCTGACAGAAGCCCTGAGAAAATGACATTTTGCAGAATTCCTGGAATATGCCTCATATTATAGCAGGGCTATAGTATGGGTTCCACTGCAACCACCCTAGCAAGTGAGGTAAATAGGTTGCTAGGAGGAAGGAAGGGGAACAGATCTTCAACCCAGACTTTAATCCACCATGAAAGGTATTTTGAACATGCTTTCAACTCCCCCTCCCCCACAATGTACAGTAAACACACACATGCATGTACACAACCAGGGACTGCAAGGAACATAGATTATCAGGTACATGCACACATTTTGTCACACAGTCACAAGAACTAAAGGTCAATTTGACATTTGTGTTTTTCTTGAACATGGGATAAAATATATGCCAGGGCTGCCAAAATAAAACTCATTTAGCTCCTTTTCATAGGATGAGATAAAGACTTCTGATTAATTAATGGTTCTGTTTGCCGAGTGTCATTTTTCCCAGAGGGTGCATTGGAACTGCATGGGTTTCAGTATTGATCTTTGCCTGTAGGAAGATCACGGCTCTGCTTTCTTGTAAATTGTTAGCAGCAGCTCAGCTTTTTTTAAAACTTTATTTAACAGATCATTCTCTGGCAAAGTGCTGAATTGTTGATCTATAAAAGCATCATGTGTGTTCTTTAAAAGCTTTGTTTCCACCTGCTTAAAATGAAATCTGGTTGTCACTTTGCAGATGGAAAAAATGGCTCATTTTAAATGGCAAATAAGCATTAAATGGCATGTAGAATAGGAATGATCCATCTAATTAATGCTCCAGCTAATATTGTTACAAAGCAATGTGTTGGACTGACAGATTCAGACTAGAAGATACAGATGTATAAACCATTGCTTATTTGCATTTCAAAGAACTGTGCCAGCACCTGTGATGTACTATGCTGTGATGGTATAGTATCACGATATTGCAGATTGGCCCAATAAAGTTCTCCCTTGACGCTGCATTGAGTAAACAATTACAAAGATAGAGCAGGAAGGCTTTGTTCAGTGGTGGTTGAGTCTGAAGCTCAGGTTGGAAAAGGTAGGGCAAATATTCCTGCCACTGGTGGTCTCTGTTGGATCAGTCTGTCTAGCTTCTGGAAGAAGAGATGACAGGAGACCATTTTTTTTAACTCTTTTATAAAGATATTTGATTAAAAGAGGGTGACTTTACATATTAGTCATAGTATGTGAAATACTTAATACTATTTCTCCAGAATCTGTTCTGCTGCATTGGTGTCATCTTCATACAATTGTAGCCTGAGAAAGAATGACAAGGCTACCACAAAGTCCACATTGAGCTCATGTCACTTGTCCTGTTCACCTTCATATTTGCACAAAAGGTGAACAAAGAAAGGACAATCTAGTGTTGCAACCAGTTGCAAGGATGTGGATGTGGGGAAAGGTAAATGTTGTATTTCTGTCAGTGGTTTGACTTTCAAAAGTGTGCTGATTTTAGCCAATGGTAACCATACCATGTCAATGGGATGGTGAATCTGCTCTGGATTTTGGACCTAGTTGTGAAGGAGGTATCCAAGGAGCATAACCCTATCTCCAGAATAGGCTCAGCACTTTGGGTAGCTCCTTTACATTTCAGACTACAACGAGGATAGATTCAGTGCCCTACAAATGTGGAAGCTGCCACTGACCCAAGGACTTCAGGAGGCAGAATAACGTATAAAGGAAAATCAACAATGAAATAGAGCAAAACAGTAAAATGTGTAAAGCACAGAAGCCCAAAACCAGTTAAAAGCATTCCCTGTCTGTTTCCAGCACTCTGCGAGAAACAGGTTTGTTACCATGTGAATCACGAAAATACTTACTGCTTGCTATAATTAATAGTGACAGTGCATATTATTTATAAAGCACTTTTCTTACATTTTCAAAATACTTTTGTGATCTGTAATGTTTCAAATAGTCCTGTACACTATACTGCCAGAAATATTATCCCCATACTCCAGATAGGAGAGTGAGTAGATTGCCTGATGCTACCTATTGAATTCTTGGAAGAGGTGAGGTAAAACCCTAATAAGGGATTTTCCAGCACATGTTCTAAAATTGTGCTCTCATTCTCATTTAGTCGACACGGTAATGACACAAACCAGGCAACGCCTATGTTATCTCTCTCACTGTCCATGGATTTGAATTATTTCCACAGGAACTCCATGTCATTCAAAAACGTCTTTAAAGTTAACAGAAGTAATAAATTACAGGTGCCAGCTTCTGACTTACTCTGCAGTCTTACACTCCTGTACTTCCTTAAATGGACATGAGGCCTATTGATCTTGTTTACTTCTGAGCGGGTATATAGAAAATGCACTGCAGGGTCACTAAAGCTGCTAAAAAGCAAAATGACTGCTGCTCCTGTGATTGTACAGTTTTCCCCCCTCTGCTTCAGCTTAAACATTTCTTATACCAAGTCCTCAAAGCTTGCTGTTTCAACTTGGGGTAATGTTGAAAGCAGTTCCATGGGAGCAGCTTCTGGAAGGAACACCCAAAATTCCAGTACTCATGGGAATAGTATATGGCTGCCCCTCTCATTTTCTCCCACACATTCTGTAACTAGCCGGAAAATTAATTCGGTCCTTGTTGCCTTATTTTATCGCTGATTTCTGATAATTCTCATCATATGGCTTGCTTGTGAAACACAAGGCTGAGTGAGTCTGAAATATATAGTACCTTACAAACTTTTAAAGATTTCTTGTTCTAATGTACACCCAGCCGTGCATATATGAATGACATCCGCTATAGCAACTGTTATTTAATCTTATGTCTAAATATATTTTACCTCTCTCTTTTTGCAGCGCACATGTTTTCCTCAGGCTCTTTGGCAGTACAGATGGCCCTGGGTTACAAAACATGCCTTTGCAGTTTCTCTTTTGATTACACCTCAGTGCCCCATCTGGACATTCATATTCATGTTTCTATTGCAATGCAAGGTGGGTGGGAAACAGTTCACTAACAGAGAACACATCTCCACCTGATCACAGAGGGTTTTAGATCTTCCTTCCATATAAAAAAGCACAGATATCTGGATTATATGAAAAGAATTTGCCATATTCTTTTTGTGGGTATATCATTTTAACATTTGCATATGACAGCAAGATGAAACACCAATGAAGCTTCATTCTCTTGAGACAGGAAAAAGTTATGAGAGAAGCAGCAACACCCGTAATTCAAAAGAAAGGGGAAATCAATACAAAGCTATAAATCAGAAGAAAGCTCCAGCTGGTTCCATGCTGCGTTCTATTATGCTAACAAAGCTTATTTAATGATGTAAAGTATTTATCATGCTAATGAGTGGTTTAAAGAGCTAAATAAATAAGGCATGTGTAATTAAAATACCGTTTGCACTAACTGTATTGTATTAGTGTACAATGTCCTTAAGCCATATACTATACCTTGGGTGGAAACTTACTCAGCTGCAATATATAAGGTAAAATGGGTTCCATCTCTTTGTCCACAGTGCTTAGGGACAGTGCCTCTCTTTCCTGCTTCTTGAGTGGCTTCCGTGTCAGCAGGGTGGTGAATCTGCTCTGGAATTTAATAAGTACAGTCAGCCCTCCACATTTGCGGGTTTCACTTTTGTGCATTTGATTATTCACAGAGTATTTGCTGTCACCTCTGCTGCTTCCCTATGCCATTTTTAATAGGGACTGCAAACCTTGTGAGACTGAGAAACTACAAATGAAGCTTGTAAGTCCTATTAAAAATGGTATGGGGCAGCAGCGGAGGTGGCACTAAGCCCCACCAGCCATCCACTTCTACCTTGTGAAGGAACCCTGCTGCCTCAAAGGAATCCATGGTAGGTTGAATATGGTGATCATACTTTTTTTTGTATTAAATATGGTTTGGGAGGGCCTAGAGTTATTCATGAGTTTTCCACTTTCATGGGGGTCCTGTGTCCCTAACCCTAGCGAATGTGGAGGGATGACTGTAAACTTCAAGGGAGTTATCCAAGGTGTGGAACCCTATGCTATTGAGAGTTTAGGCTAAAATCCAGGGTGGATTCACTGCTGTAATAACATTGGAGTCACCAGCCATCAGTAGACCAACTGGATGATTCTCAGGATTACAGAGGTCTTTTTTTTTTTTTTGCAGGGGGCCTCAATCCTACTCGTGTTTTCTTGGCAAGGAGTCATCCATTGATTATAGGGGGGACAAGTCAGTTTTTATAGTGTTTCATCCTCAGTCATGCAAGTCTTCCATGTGGCCATGCTATGTTTAAAAACACTTCCATGTGCTCAACACATATAAATGCTGCCTTGTGCCAGCAAGTTGTAGAAATATTTTGATAGTACAGTTTCAGCAATAACCTTTAAGCTTCCTTGTATATCAGTCAAAATCAATAAAGCAGTATAAAGATATATTTAATGACAACCCTTCCTTCTCATTTTTTCCGTCCAAACCTGTGACAACAGGACACTAAGAATCAGTGAGGAAATCTGACATTTCAAATGTTAGCTTTCTTGTCCAAAACCCCTAAATGAATGAATTGTTCAGGTTTATAAAGTGTCTTGAGAGTAGCATTTAAAGAATCAAAATATTATGAAACCATCAAAAAGACCTCAAAGAGGCCTCAAAGACATAATCCTAGTATGTCAATCTGATAGTTGTACGGTTGTTAATTCCTAAATCTCCAATACAAATACCTGTTTCAGACCAATTCCTGACTTGGGGGGATGTGTCTACTTACAGTTGTCAGAAACAGTCCCTTCAATTGTGAAGAGCCTGATTTATTTTTAAATTTCTGAGCAGGGCCTAGTGATTTTAGATGTTAAAAATTAATAAACACGCATTCACGTGTGCACACACATACATACACATCTATATATAAAAGAGAAGGACATCTTACGTTACACATCCTGTAGTGTATTTGTGCTACTGTCTCAGGACACTGGGTGTCTCTTTAAAACATAGCATCTCCTCATAGAAACACCCTGTGGGAAGATACAAATTGACACCGACTTGGTGCAGCAAGTGGAAAATTAAGGCAGGTGGTCACCGAATGTGTTACAGTGTAGAAGATAGCAAATGCTAAATTAACTTCTATATGAGAACTTGAACGTGTGAAGCAGCTCTCACTGGGAAAATTATTTCATCATCTTCCACAGAGCAGTTCACCAAATTAATCTTAACTGCAAAATCTGGAAAGTAGTACAGTGCATCTATAATAATAAAAAATAATGCATTTATGTGAGTGCATATATGTATAGCCACCATAGCTTCAAGAATATGAAACCTAGAAATCTGAAACGTAACACTGATACCAAGGGGCCCGGAAGGTGTGTGCATTTGCAAGAGTTTTAATTATATAATTACATTGGGCGTTCTGGAATCCCTGCAAATAACCAAATTTGCGAATGCTCACATCTCGTTATACGATGGTGGCAACGTGTACATGTATGCTTCAATGTGTCCATGTGCATGTTGCTGCCACTTTAGGTATAGAGATATAATGTTTCATGTAAGTTGGAAATAATGCCCGTGGAGGTCCCACTGTAATTAAAATTTATATGTAGTCTGCAATGCCATGTTGCATCATTAGGTGGCAAGCACTGGGCTCCTTAAAAGTAATAAGGCTCAAGAAGTAAGAGAGCTCTTCAAGAGCAGGAAGCTTTGAGGTTTGATTCAAATACTTACAGCTTATACCTCTACACTCCCAGTTTACTTCCTGGTTTTAAAAAGATCTTTTGCAAAGGGGCCCAAAATGTGGATACCTTATGACATATCCCCAGGAAGGAGTAGAGAGCCTTTTGAGTAAACAAAAGTTTAAAAATCCAGTTTTGGGAGGGGCTTCAATATTGACTGATTGAATTTGTACTACACGTTTCTCCTGAGA
Organism: Cyclura pinguis; assembly: GCA_030412105.1. Taxonomy (NCBI): domain Eukaryota; kingdom Metazoa; phylum Chordata; class Lepidosauria; order Squamata; family Iguanidae; genus Cyclura; species Cyclura pinguis. The sequence continues at coordinate 173,129,083 of CM059599.1, forward strand.
TAGGATTCAAGGCAACTTTCATTAATTTAAGACAAGATTAAGCTAAAATCTTGTTTTACAAAAGTTATTTTAAAAATTAAGTAACAGTATTATTTAAAAAATGATTTGAAACAATTTAAAACACATTTAAAACATAACTACTAATAAAAGATTAAAAATACAACACACCACTTCATATACATACTACTTCTGCATTATTACATTTCAAGGGCCTGCCTGAATAAAAAGCTTTTCACCGACTGGCAGAGAGAGAGAGAGCAGGAAGGGGGCTGACCGGCCCACAAAAGGAAGGAATCTCCACAGCCCGAGAGCGGTCACAGAGAGAGCTCTCTCCCGCATCCCCACCAAATATGCCTACAAAGTGATGAGACCGAGAGAAAGCCCAGCAGCTGGCTTGTATAGGAAGATAACAGTTTTTTAAATACTCAAATCATGTAGAGTTTTAGAAATCAAAACTGACACCAGAAATGGACTGGTAGCCAGTGAAGCTGTTTCAATAGGAAGTCACAAGATCCTTGTGACCAGCCCCAGTCAATAACCTGGCCACATTTTGAATCTGCTGAAGTTTCTGAACAGTTTTCAGTTTTCCGTCTAGAATGTGCTTCAGTAGTTTGAATGGGATGTAAGCAAGGCATGTGTCAATGCAGCTGGATCTGACTTCTGAAGAAATGGGTGCAGCTGACTGTGCAACTGTGCAAATGCACTCCTGGCCGCAGCTGAAACCTGGACAGGCTCAGCTCCAAGGCCAGAAATACACTCAAGTTGTGAACCTGAAATTTCAGGGAGAATGTAACCCTGTCTAGCACAGGCTGGATCCCTGTTCCCTGATCTGTGTTGTAACTGTGATGAGGAGCAACTCTGCCTTGTCTGGATCTAGTTTCAATTTGTTCATCCAGTCCATTACTAACAAGAGACACTGGTTTAATACAGAAACAGCTTCATTGAAAGCGGATGGAAAGGAGAGGTAGTATTAGGTGCCACCTCTGTGCTGGTGACACTGCATCCTAAAACTCTGGTGGCCTCTCCCAGTGGTTTTGGGTAACTATTAAACAGCAAGGGGGACAGAACCAAGCCCTGAGGGCCACTACAAGCCAATGGACAGGGCATCAAACAGGCATCGCTCCAGCACCACCATCTGAGTCCACCCCTCAAGAAGGACTTGATGCAATGTAAAACAGTGCCTCCAGATGCCATCCCGGAGTGGAGACCCATAAGGATAGAGAGGGGAGGGGAAGAAGTTTGAAATACTTGATACATTTGCTAGTGTCTAAGAAGAAGTCTTCATGAATTAATTGGGTTACTTGGGTCCTATAGCTACCTGGAAATATACAGGGATTGTTGATATTGCTTTTTAGAGAGAATCTTCAAGAAACCTCTAACACTAACTTCATTAAACAAAACACCTGCTTAGGTGTGGGCATTTCATTTCATCGTAAACTGTATATGTATTTATGTGTGTAAGTTAATTAAGCATAACTTTTAAAATGTTTCCACAGAAAACGATCAAACTCGCATATATTTTTTTCATGTTTGCATTAATTTTTACACCTGCAAGCATACTGCTGAATCAGAATATGTTGCAGTAATAATAGTTTATAGCTCCAAGGCAATAACATTCCTTACAAATATATTCACGGTTGCCCCATAAATCTGCTAAATTTTAGAATAGCTGTTTCTATGTTTTATTTAGTAACGACATGATTAAGGAATTTAGTCAATATTAACAAACCTTTTAAAAATGCACCTTGTAAAACATCACTGGTTTGAAATTAGGGCAGAGCTTAGCTGCATTTTGAAGATAAAACATTACTGTTAGACTCCAAAGAGTGTGCTCCATGAGCCCAGGGGAGCTTTGGGTTTATGTTTCCTAGACAGCATCCTCAAGTGTCATGTAGCAAACGTCTTTTTTAAAAAATGGATAAGATTTTCAGAAGCAGTTTGTATGCTCTGACATGGGAAACTGTTGTTCAAAGACAAAAAAGAGACCAAAATCCCACTGAGCATGTCCAAACCTTCAGGTGAACCTAAAGTAGTTGCTTGGATCCAAGAGGGTTTCTTGTATCAGTGAGAGAATATGCATTCTTCTTCATGGTCTCTGTGCTTCACAGAATGGGAATCTTCACGCATGCGCAGTAGCATTTCGGAAAGTTATAGAGCTGAGCAGCTTGGCGGGAACTCCTCCCCCATCCAGTACTGAGCATGCTCAGTTCCGCCAAGCTAACGGTCTCTCCTCAGTTTCTTTTCGTCCGCCGACCTGTTAGCAGCTCGGAAGGCTTCCTTACTGAGCAGTTTTTCTGTTCCTTTGTTTTTCTTCGTTCTTTCGGCCTTTATCATTTTGGTATCCTTGGGACAAAAATTGTAAGAACTCTTCCCCCTTCTTATGTCATCTTTGTTTAAATTGTGCGTGCCTTGCAGCCGCAAGGTCTCACTTTCTGACGTCCACTCTGAGTGCTTGTTCTGCCTCGGGGAACTGTTCTGCCTGTTCCATCTGTAAGGATTTCACATCCCAGATGCTGAAGAATAGAGCTTCTCACTTAAAATTTTACTGTTGGGAGCAAGCTCTTCATCTCAAACAGCAGGCGGCTTCCAATATGACCCTCTTCACTGCTTCGGTGACACCGCATCCTTCACGAGGCCCCTTACTGTCGAAGCCCTCTACTATGGCCTCCTCGTCGACCTCGACATCAATGGTAACGACTGAATCCTTGGTACCAACAACTTTGGTATTGGTATCGGTACCAACATTGGCCTCACCACCCTTACCACTGATGTCTTCCTTACCGAGGATTCCAAAGCTCTCCAAGATGCTTACCGTCCCATCTTCCAGCTTTGGAGATGCTTCCTCCAGCTCGATGCAGCACCCTCGCAAGGTGCCTACCATGGTGGAGCACAAGTGGGCTTCTTCACGTCACCTCTCTGTGTCTTCTAAGAAAAAGAAGAAAGAGGAGCATTGCTCCCCTTCTCCTGCTACCCATCTATCGGCTACTCGACCGTCTTCTCTGAGTCCTTTACTGACGCCTCCTTCGATGCAGCCTGTGATGTCTACCATGGAGGAGGATGAGGCTCCTGTTCTTTCACCAATGCAGGATTCTACCCAGCTTCCGGTGCTGTCTGTCTTGGTTGCCGTTGATCTCACTTCTGACTGGGACCGCTGGCCTTCACTACTGGCTTCTCTGCTTGTTATGTCAGGCCAGTCCAGAGATGGATGCTCTCAGACTCTGCTTCCTCCGGCCCTCTCTTCTGGCTGCCCTGACACAGACTGTCCACTTGCTCCGGACACTCATTGGGCTACTTCCTGAGACTGGCCTCGAGTTAGTGTGGTCCGCTCTCCGGGACGTGGTGAAAGGGGTAGATCCCCATGTCGTCGCGATTGTGGCTATCGTGCTGCTCACGAGCCTTCGCTGGCGAGAGTTGATTCGCCTTTCTCATCAGCCTCCTATATTGCTCAATACGGTCACGAGCATCTTTGGAGGGAGCAACCTGGCTCTTACCACTCGTATTCGCCTGCCTATCATGATCAGTACCATCCTGATGTGCATCGCTGATCTCCGTATCGCCCTTGGTGTTCGCGCTCCCCATCGCGATCTCCTCCAGGGCCCCGCTACCGACATTCTCCTCGGTACCGCCATTCTAGATCCCGTTCTCAGTCTCGATCGGCCTGTTGCTGGTGTTCTCCATCTCAACCTTGTCACCAGTCCCATGACCGATTGCCTCACCATCGAGCTGTTTCACCACCTCCTCAAGTGACAGCGACGGTGTCCCAGCCTCTGCCGGATACTCAACCTGTGTCCACTCTGCAAAACTACTTTATGGGCCTCCTTACCGACGCAGTCCATCGCACCGATCCTGACCGTTCTACCCATTTCGTCGGCACTGACCGCAGTACCGGTTCTGGTTCTGACCTTGGTACCGACCCTGTCTGTCCTGCCAGTCTCTGTTCCTGCTCCACCAGCTGTTCTTGCTGCACCGTTGGCTACTAGAGGTCACCGCTCTTGTTCACCTCGATCGTTGTCTGCTTCTTCTGGTTCTTCTGATTCTGACGGTGATTCAACAGTGATTCAACTGACTCCACACCTCAATCTCATACCTCCCTGCCTCTCACTTTTGGGGACCTAACTCCTGATTCGGTTCCGGAGGATGTCAAGCAGTTTTCTGACATCCTGGTCAGAGTGGCCAATGCCTTACGCCTTGATATTTCCAGCCCTGCTCCTGTGGTACAGGACCCGGTATTCCACTATGTTGAAACTTGGCCTCCGTCGACAGCTCCTATTCCATTTCTCCCCATCTTGCAGGAGGTGCTGAAGCATCCTTGGGCCCAACCAACCTCCCTCCAGCCGATCCCTCACTGTCTGGAGCACCTTTACTGCACTCAGAAGAAGGACGTTGACTTCTTGTTCAACCATCCGACTCCAAACTCAATTGTTGTTGAATCCTCCCAAACGAAAGGGGGCAAAAGAGCTCACATGACTCCGCCTGATCACAAGGGTCGTAGTTTAGATATCTTCAGCCATCGGTTTTATTCGGCCTCTTTATTGATTGGCAGGATCTGCAACACTCAGGCTTGCCTGGCAGCCTATCAACATAACATTTGGGATAGATTCTTCCCTCTGCTTTCCCACCCGCTGGATGACCACAGAGCTGCTGCCGTCCAATTTTATAACGAGTCTGTAGCTCTTTCTAACCAGCAAATCCTATCTTCCCGACACACTGTGGAGGGTCAGTGTGGGTGATGGTGGGTGCGATTGCCCTTCGCTGATTTATGTGGCTTTGGTCCACTGGGTTGACTGAGGATAACAGGAAGAGGACCGAAGACCTACCCTTCGATGGTCAGGGACTCTTCCATGCTACTACAGATGATGCTATGGGTCATCTTATAAAAGCTTGTCTGATGGCGAAAAAGACGGGTCTTCACCCAGGAGCTCAACCTGGGAGACCATCTTCATCTTGCTCCTCATGGAGATGATGTTCCTCCTCCTGTAGGTCACGTTCACCTCATCGCACATCTCACCAATCTTCTCTGCCAGCTTCATCCTGCTGCTCTTTCAGACTCCACCAACCATCATTGAAGAAGTCTTCTTCAACCACCAAGTCACATTTTTTACTTCCTTTGCAGGTTGCCATCTCTACCTTTCTTCCATCTTCCCAGCCACCTGTCCAAAACCCCAGGACTGACTCGCCACTTCAACACCTGGCGCACCATCACTTTGGACTCCTGGGTGTTAACCATTGTCCGTCTTGGCTACGCCATCGAATTTCGAGGTAATCCTCCTCTCAGAGTCTTCTACTCTACCCCTGCCAGTCCTACCCTTCTCAAGGAGATCGAGATCCTCCTTTTCAAACGGGCCATAGAGCAGCTGCCACCCTCAGCCAAATCCGCCGGCTTCTTCTCCTGGTATTTCATGGTACCCAAGTTGGACGGCACTCTCCGACCCATTCTAGTCCTCCAGGGGGTGAACTCCTTCATTTCCTCTCGAAAGTTCAAGATGGTCACTCTGTCCTCCATCCTGCCTTTCCTCAAGTGGTAGGACTGGTTTGTGTCCATAGACCTAAAAGACAGCTACTTCCATATCGCCATTCGCCCCCAGCACAGGAGGTACCTCCGGTTTGTGGTTGATGGTGTCTGTTACCAATACAAGGTCCTGCCATTCGGCCTGTCTACTGCCCCCAGGGTCTTTACCAAATGTTTTCCTCTCGCTGGATCCAACAGCTCCTCGGCTACATGGCAGCCATGACCACAGTCACTTACCTGTCCCGCCTCTGAGCCCGCCCCCTTCAACACTGGTTCTTCCAACATTTCGACCCTCTCCTCGACGATCAGTGTTGGATTCTGCGGGTCCCTCGGCCAGTCAGGGATTCTCTCTGCTGGTGGCTGTCTCCACACCATCTACTGTCAGGAATGCCATTTGCCGAACCCCATCCATCACTTACCATCCCCACTGACGTGTCCCTCCTTGGTTGGGGAGCCCACTGCGGTCGTTTCTGAGTGCAAGGTCACTGGGCCAACCTGGAAACTCATCTTCATATCAACGCATTGGAGCTCCTGGTAATCCTCAAGGCTCTTCAAAAGGATATGCCATCCTTTTGAACCCATGGCCACATCTGATGACCGTCTCCTTATTATGAAGACTGTGTTCTTGGTTGCTGTTACGCCAGCCAGACAGGTAGGGGAACTGACCGCGCTACACTCCAATGAACCATTCCTGGTGTTTCATCGAGACAAGGTGGCCCTGCATCCTGACCTTTCATTTCTTCATAAAGTCGTCTCTGACTTCCGTCCGAACCAGGATTTGATTCTACCTACCTTCTATCCTGATCCGGCTTCACCTCTCGAGTGTTCTCTTCACTCGCTCAACGTGCGTCACGCCCTAGCCTTTTACCTGCAACAGACTTTGACCTTCCGCAGTACTCCCCACCTTTTTGTCTGCTATGGTGGGTGCCGGAAAGGTCACAAGGTATCCACTCAATGCTTTTGCAAGTGGGTTGTCCAGACAATTCACCTTGCCTACGAACTTGCCGGGCAACCACCACCGGCTCCGCTTCATGCCCATTCCACTAGGGCGATGGCCTCTTCAGCAGTCCTTCTCAGGGAAGTTGACCTACAGGAGCTTTGTCATGTGGCTACGTGGTCACGGCCTTCGACCTTTGTCCGCCACTACCATCTTGATTGCAGGGTGCAGTGTGATGTCCGCTTTGGCTGTGCGGTGCTATCTTCTATCCTCTAGCATCTGACCTGCCATCCAATGGTAAGCTACTCAATCTCTCATTGTGTGAGGCACAAAGACCACAAATAAGAAGAACATGTTGCTTACCTGCAACTGTGATTCTTCGAGTGGTCATCTGTGCCCTCACACACCCAGCCTCCCCTCTTTCAGGTCCTTGCTTCAGTGGACTTCGAAACTGAGGAGAGACTGTTAGCTTGGTGGGACTGAGCATGCTCAGTACCAGATGAGGGAGAGGTTCCCGCCAAGGTGCTCAGCTCTGGAACTTTCCGAAACACTACTGCACATGCGTGAAGATTCCCATTGTGTGAGGACACTGATGACCACTCGAAGAACCACAGTTACAGGTAAGCAACCTGTTCATATAAAGCAGGGATGTCAAACTCAATTTCATCTTGGGCCGCATCAGCATTATGGCTGCCCTCAAAGGGCCAGTCGTATCTGTAAGACTATATAAATGTATCTACTCTTTTATCATATTAAATAATTGCCTCTGCATTCGATTGTTACTGGTTTTTAAACTGTCTTCCCTCTGCATAAACTTTATTTGTCTTGGACATTTGGGGACTATTTCATCGTAGTTTATGGTCCCTGTACCTCTGTAAAGTAACACAGAATAGGTCAGTATATCCAAAGTGTGCCTCTTTCTGCCCCCAGGCTCACCAGGCGGGGGGAGTGCCACTGCTGCAGCAAAGGTGCAAGGGCCACATGAAATGGCCTGGTGGGCCAGATTTGGCCCGCAGGCCTTGTGTTTGACACCTGTGATATAAAGGAAAGGCTGTATACTGTTGTGCTATTTCTAGTCAGGTGGTATTTATGCTGTTTCTTAGTATTCAAGGTGGATTATGTAACAGCAATATATCAGTCTACTAGTTCCTAGTAACATTTCATAGATCCTGCAATTTGCTGCCGTTTCAGTGTCTTGTTGTTTTTAACTACTAGTTTCTCTCAGCACCCACACTAAGACCCTGCAGGCATTCAAAATGAATGTGAAGGAATGTGAGGGAAGGCTCCTAAAGTGGGAACTTAAGCACTAGAGACATGTGCTAAGATCTGAAGAGCTTAGCTTAGGAAAATTGTTCCACTGAGCAATCAAGAACCCTGGTAATGCAGGGTTTCCACCCACATAGATTCTTCAAATCTTGGTCAACAGCATTTCCTTGGAAACAACCATCAGACACTTGAGCTAGAGGTTTGGAGCTCCCTCTGGCATAGGCAGGGCCATGCAGGAGGTCATATGCATGTAACCCTGTTGCCTCATCCTATGTTTGTTTCAAGAGCCTGAAGAGAGCTACAAATAATGGAGTGTACATATCTTGCACCAGTTATGAGTATTTTAGTAAATGACCTTGAAATGTCCCTCAATGTTGCTTGACAGTCCCTCAGGCTGTCAAGATCTTGCCCTGAAAGGATCCATTCAGTAGCATGCTGCTATTGTTCAAAACATGTCTGTAACTTTTATCCCATGATCCCTTTGTGCTGTATGTTCCATACTTGCTCACTGAAGCCTGATGGCCTAGATTTAAATATCAGTGAAGTTGTCTCATGGTGCAGGAGACTGACATCTTAGAGCCCAGTCTGCTCAGGTGCAACACACTATGATACTAGTATATTAAACCTAAAACCATGTCAGTGTGAATGACATACATATCAGTAGAACTGTTAACCTCTTCTCTAATGTTTAAATAAAAACAAAATATTGTAACTTGGTTAGCTTTACATCTGTAGCTTATAGGTCAAGAATTAATATGTCCCAAAGTTAAATGCAACTACTGCTACTAGCAAGTCTCAGTGTGTGTACAATTCTGAATGTATAGGAAGTGATTTGATTTCATCTCCATGGATTCATACAAAATTCAAATTTCTGATTCAGTTCTCCTTCTCCAGTCACTTAAATCTTTCCTACTTTCCAAAAACAGCCATTCATTTAAATATAAATATTCTTTGTGAACTTAAATTCTGACATCTCCTTCCAGTAGCATTTTTCTCTTCTGCACTGAAAGCTGGATCAGCACATGGTTGTGAATCTTTCATCCATCAATAAGCTGCATCTTTCTGTTGCATATGTAAAATGACGAAGAAGCCAGAATAGCCTGACATCTGATTTGACACATAAGGTATTCACAAAGTATAAATTGTTTTCTTTTTAACTTCCAACGCTCATTGCTTGATACACTTGCAGAATAAGAGACCTCCGCATCCATGGATTTTTGTGGAAATTATCCTGTAATGTAGTTCTGTACACTTACATTTGTGAGAAAAATTTTGTAAACTCCTTAGGATTGTCATACTTGTCCACATTAAGATATTATTATATCTCAGTCTAACTACATAATCCTAGATAAATGACAGTAGATAACCTGATTAAACATATGACTTACATGCATAACACATTTTCAACATTATTTATCCCCAAGTGATTCAACAGTCAACATCCATGCGTGGAAAACTATGTGAGTCATTAGATTCAGAACCTTGTTGTACTCCCTTGAGCAGCAATGACTTGTAGTAAGCATTTCCTGTAATGATTAGCCTTTCTCCATCAGCTTTGAAGAATTTTGACTCATTTCTCTTTATAGGACTGCTTTAACTCAGTGACATTTGAGGGTTTCCTTTCCTGAACAGCTCATTTCAGGTCCTGTGACATTTGATGGGATTTAGGTCCAGGGTTTGACTAGGCCATTCTACATCACATCTACATAACATCTTCTTCTGCAGCCTTCTGTGGCAGATGTGCTTGTATGTTTGAGAATATTGTCATGTTGCATGATTCCCTTTCAGTGCAAGTTCACTTCTAAGATGGATGACCTAACACTACTCTAATTTTCTGATAATGCTATAGAATTAATGGTTCTATCAGTGATGGCAGCAAAGTAGGCCCAAGCAATTGCATTCCTACCACTTTGTTTGACAGTTGGGATGTTTTTCTGTTCCAGTTCAATGTTTGCCTTTTTTTTTTTTTTTTGGCAGACATAACACTTTTTTTTAAAATTAAGACCAAAAAGTTCTATCTTTTACTCATTATCTTTCCCTAGAGAACATTCTGTAGGAAGTCTTGGAGATTGTCTATAGGATCTCTTGAAAACTTCATATGGGCAGTTTTCTTCTTGGCTAAATGAACGAATGAATGGATGTCATTCTAGTTCCATCTTTTCCTGATTGTTGAGTTGCAAACACTCACATTAGCCAAGGCGACAGTGGCCTGCAAAGTGTTTGATATTACACTGACATTCTTCATGATTTCCTGTATGATGCACTGGTTTGTTCTTGGAAAGATTTTGGTAAGACGGACAGAGGAAATATGATCTTGAACCTTCTCCATTTGAAGAACATCTGACAATTAACAACTGAGTCCGAAATCCTTAGAAATAATTCACTAATTCCTTTTCTGAGCTCCTCAAAGATGTCTATTAATTGTGGTATGACATGTATTGGTACTCCAAAAGGTGGGGGACTTTGAGGTCCTCCAGCAGTGCCAGTGCCTCCTTAGAAAAGTGGGGAATTATAGCTCAAAGGAGGCCTGCGAGACCGAGGGTAACTATAGAATATTTTCACCTGTGTATACCAGTACTCGCTGCAAGACAACAGTTGAGAGTCAAAAGAATGTTTTATTGGGGGAATTCACAGACACATACAAGCAATCATGCAGCCTCACAAGCCATACAAGGCTAGTGAAGATAAAGGAGAGAAAGGTTGGATATCAAAAGATTTGGGGGTGAAGTGGATGATAATTACAGTTCCAGAATCAGAAGATCAAAATGAGGGTTTGACGGTAGCATGGGGCATGAGAATTGGGGAGTCAAGGGACAGAGTGAAATGCCTATGTGTGTCCAAGTTACTACGAATTGTTGGGCTTGGAGCCGGGGTTTAAGTACCCTGTTTCCTGCCCGGAAGGGGAATATGTTAATTGGTCTCTGGCAGAGTAAACAAAAGGGATCTGGAATGGACTAATGGTCTTAACTTCAGGCGACAAACCACTGATGGGAGCTGTGTTAGTCTCTTAATGTCTGGGCAGCTGAGGGAACAAAGGAGAGTTTTTGTGTGAAGAGGTTACAGGTTGATGATCATTGGTTGCTCCATTGAGGCAGTTTCATTCACTACTGTACTTGAAGGTTGGGTCGTCGAGGGGATTATTGCAAGCCTGTCCATGTTGGGGCTTTCTGACTAGTTGTTTTGAACTTACAACCTGACCATGCTGAGGTTATCTGTCTTACCGTGCGGCTTCCAGTGAGAATCCTTGTCCAGAGGCCTTCCAGGCATAAGTATGTTTTTTTTTTAATATTAGGAATAGTGTGGAGGAGGGCCAGGCCTGCTTTTCCTTCTCACAGACTAGAGTGGCAGCGTGCCCTCCCCATACAAGCCTGCTTTTTCTTTTAAAACCATCACCTTAGTGTATAAGGATAAAGCCTCTCAGCTGTTATTCAAAATGATTTATTGATCTGTGATAGTGGGTTACTAATTCATTAAAACTAATGAAAAGTACTCTACTGAGTCAGAATTTATAAAAATATAATGTGATCTTTATTAAAATAACAAACAGAGAACAGGTATTGGGTATCATATGTAAATCCAAGCAGTACAGAACTTCAAAAGGTATTTAACCAGTTTCTTATAGCTCCTCTCAATATACAGGCATGAAACTTTTATACACCCACGGGCTTTTGGCTTCCTATTTGCTCAAAGGCTCATTTCCCAAGTCTACATCACACCTTTTGACCCAAATAAAAAATGGTTTGGTTTCTCCTCTGTCTCTCTCTAGACCTCTGAGAAGACAACCACACTTATTCAGACAACAACCCTGGCTGACTGAAGAGCTATAACTTAAAACTCTCTCTCTCTCTCTCTGGAAATCTCATTGAAGGAATCTCAAAAATCCAAGTCACTGTGCTGTATATATAGATCTTCTCCTCACAAACTTCAGTCCCTCCCTCTCACCAATGGGCTGGGTTTCTCCCATATAGAGTCACTTTGGTTACGTGGCAACCTGTTGCTAGGGCTGTCCTGCGACTCAGAGTAACCACACCCCCAGGCTCCATCACAAATGATATTGCCAATTAAATGATATTTCTTCCCAATTAGACTGTACCATGGTAACAGTACCATGGCAGCAGTATGGACAAGACCAAACTCACAAAGTATCTCATCTTTTTATAGGGTGAGATGTCTCCAGCTCATGCCTGCAGAGATACCTAAGTAAGCTCTGAAATCCAATTATTCCTTTTAATTGAGCTGAAACAAACATAGTTTTTAGTGGATATAGTGCTTTATAGTTCACATTTATAGTCTTCTGCAGACTGTAGGCAGTCAATATTTACAGTTTTCTGAGATAGGTACCCATTTTACCAATAATTTAGTTGGATAAAATATTAGAAGTTACATTTGATGTCTTGTTAGTGGCATGCTGGTGTTAGATAAGGTAAAATTTTCTTTCTCCCCCCCCTGCCCCTTTGCTGCGTTTATACACAAAATTTTCAATGCCATTACAAAGCAGTAACAGTTCTGTACCTGCTGGGACTTGTGGAGGATCAACTGGAGAAGAAGTATGGAAAATTGCTACAATATAAACCACTGCAACTAGATTACTGTGTATGCAGAAGTGGAAAAATACAGCAATACCAGTGAGTGAGGACTGGCTGCTACAACTGACAGACTTAACTGAAATGGACAAATTAACAACATTAACTAGAAAAAAAAATCACTGGTGACATTGTTGAAAGACTGGGAACCCTTAATTGGCTTTTTGCAAGGAAAAGAAAACAACATATAAACTATAGGTTTTGATAGTTGCTAGAATTGATAAAGAAGTGCATGAATGCTAATTGTAACTGGAGAAATTATTTTATATAGTTATGTATAATCATCATTAGGAAAGTTGGAAGTCAAACATAAGTTCCCTTTTCCTATTCTTTGCTATTCTTTTTTTTCTTTAGTATTTTTGTTTTTTTCTTCTTTTTCTTCATTTGTATATCTTTTGATCTTTTATTGTATTGTAAAGTGCTTAATAAAAAAGGGGGGGAAAAACAAACAAACCAGCAACAGTAAATGCGGGTTGATTCTGTAAGCTAGGCACAAAGTGAAGTGAACATGTAAATGCTTACCACATACCAAGCTCTGCTCAACCCATCAATAAAGTTGTGTAAATTGTTCTTACATTTAGGAAGAAAAAAAATATCTTGTCTGTTAGGTAGAAATCCTCTTTAGCTTCTTATTTTTTTAAACAGCAGTCCTAGAAGATTCAGTGTCCTATTTTTTTTTAAAAAAAAACCCTAAAGTCTCTTAATTAATAGCATTCTTGATGCATGATTCTGTAACACTAACAAGTTCTGGTACTAATGAGCTGCTAAAGGAATAATAAGTTCAGTAAGCTGTGTTTATCACAGCTAATGAGGGTAGAAAGGTCTGGCTTTTGAGGAAAGTTGAGCTAATTGACTTAAAAATAATAGAACTATCCTTTCAGATAGTTTGCTATAACCAACAGGTTGCTTCTTGTACAAATTATGTTTCAAGATATCTGCATTTTGCTATATGAAGCTATGTGAATAATCTTTCTCATGCTGTAACTAATGGATACATGGTAAGACTGAGATATTTCAGTTCAGAATAATGGACATTCCAGGAAACCAGTTTGAGCCACAGTTTCCTTTGAAGAGCTTTGGAATTCTGAAATAAGAGTTGCGGGAAAGGAAGAGATCAAGGCCAGTGGACCAGTTATATAAGAAAAATATTTCAGCCCGTATTTTGTTGTAACGAGTTGTGAAAGCCACCCTGAGCCCCAGTTTGGGGGAAGAGGCAAAATATAAATGAAGTTAATAGTAACAATAATGACAAACAACTTTAGTAGTAAGGAAGAGAATCTACTCCCAGCATATTCAAAAACATAGGTTTGTTAAATCTGGATCAGTATGCAAAGGGATCTTGTAGCGCCTTTGTGACTGAGAGAAAGAAGTTGGTAGCGTAAGTTTTTCAAGACTTAAATCTGCTTCATCAGATGCCACAAGATCCCTTTGCAGATGTATATGTTGTTAACTTTACTCCAGGAGATAAATGATGCTTCTCATATCAATATGTGACAGATAATCCTGATTTTGTTAGTTCAGTTTAATTGTTGCTACTTTATCGCCATCTGAACTTTGTAAAATACTGTCACTTGATTGTAAGATTGGGGTTTGGAAAACCCGGGTTCATTACCCTGTTCAGCTCCCTCAGTGCTCCTTAGTTACTTATGAGAACATGATAATATGACATAAAATGATAAAAAATATACCACTAAGCAGAAACAGAACAACAACAAAAAAATCAACACAGATTCAGCACTAAGGAGAGTACAAACCTATCTCACTAACTCTTACCAAATCCTTCCAGAATATGAAAAGGTTTTATGAATCCAAATGACGGAAGGAGATGGACCCAATGAGTTTCTGTATGCAGAATGTTGCATAAAAAGGCTACAGTTACCAGAAAGTCCCCTGTATACATAAAACCCATCAACCAGGTCAGCTCCTTCGCTGTCACTGGAAGTCCAGAATCCAAGGCACTGATAAGGGGAATAGTGATATGAAGCAGACATATTCATTCTGTGTTCCTTGAGGCAAGCCATTTAGGGTTTCAAAGTTTTAACTCTAAATGACCTGGAAACACCCTCACAACCTGCTTTGTTCCTGGAAGCATCCTCACAAGAAGGGTGTTTTCAGAAAAGGCTTTTCTGGGAAGTCATCCTACTTTACACACGCAATTTTACTGGGATTCCAGCTGACGTCTTCCATTTGTAATCATTCCATGTTTTCCCATCTCCTCTTCCAACTTTTTTATTACCATTTTTAAAAAAAATCTTCAGAAAGAAAAGAAAAGTTGAGATTTAGATAGTTTAACAAGTACTTAGATCCCCACCAGTGAGCACAATATGGCTACCTCACTATCTATGAAGTATGTATGTAATGAATATATTCAACTGGTGAAGACATGACCAAATGTTTTGCAGTGGTATCTACTGTGGAGCACTGTTGCTTTACTTGGATTGGAGATGAGAACAATGAGGACGTCTGAGGCAGACACGTACTACCAGTTGCATAGGGATGTGGGAGCAGAGGGCAATTTGCCCCAGGCAGCAATGTTTTTGGGGCATCCCAGCCCATAGCCACGCCCTCGTGTGCCCTGGCCATGCCTCTACGCACCACGGCCATGCCCCCGCGCACAGTGGCCATGCCTCTTGTGCTGTAGCCCTGTCCCCCCTCCTGCTCCCCCTCCACACACTCCAAGCTCTGCCACTGCATACTGCTGCTCCAATGCCTCACCTGAGTTCTTTGAGCAGAAAAGTACTTTAAAAAATAAATAATAATAAGTTGGATCCTAAGTTTACATTCTGTGAACGGAGCAGAATTTCCGTCTCTCCTTTGTCAACGTACGTTCATCTGTACCCTTGAAGATCTGTTTCTCCTTGTTGTAGAATGCTTTGGAATAGTGCGGGTTGTTGCAGATGGAAGTGAGAGTTGGTGGAGCAGCTTAAGAGCCAACCTTATCTGTCTGTCTGTCTGTCCATCAGTTTTTCTGTCTGTCTGTCTGTCTGTCTCTCCCTACCTGCCTCCACCCCCCCCCCGCCATAATAAATCTTCTATCAATCTCTATGCATCTACACAGAGAGAGAGAGTGTGAGAGAGTTTTTAACTCGGGAGAAACCTACTGGAAAATCTGCA
This sequence comes from Cyclura pinguis, assembly GCA_030412105.1. Taxonomy (NCBI): domain Eukaryota; kingdom Metazoa; phylum Chordata; class Lepidosauria; order Squamata; family Iguanidae; genus Cyclura; species Cyclura pinguis. Next base: position 173,144,492 of record CM059599.1, read on the forward strand.
TGAGTGAACTTTTTTTTTTTTTTGAAAATTGTGAAATCGTGATACCCTTATTTGAAGAGGAAGAAAAGAGAGTTGTAAAGTTGCTGAGAGTCTTGGAATTCAGCTTGCATGTTTCCAATCACAGAAGGACTAACATTTCTTTTTCCCTTGCCTCATGTCAATCAGTCATTTGGGATAAATTTTAGAGGCATTATGCAGGAGGTATAAACACATACCCTCTTGTCTCTTAACCAAATTTAAGTGCATACCTCCCAAGAATTACTTTGAAATATTACTCTCAATTTAGCTCGTTGCTGCAGGTGTCAAGCAACAAATTTCAGATCCCGCTTGTGCTGACATTTGCTCTCAGGGAGAAGGAAATTAGATTTCTACTAGTCTGAAACCAGAAACAAATGTTAGAACTGAGAGCAGTTTGTTTGAGATGCAAGTTGTAAGATTAAAAAAAAAAAATAATGAAGGCAATTCAAGACACTTTCTCATTCACATGCACTAATAGTGCAACTAATTTCTTCATTTTGAATCTTGTTAGTTACAGATAAACAGAAGTCAGACAATAATGTTTATGTTAGAAACTCAGTTTCTGCTTATCCTATGACCAACTTTACAGAAGGTAATGTAGAGAATAAAGCTATGTATGCAAAATAAATGTTTAAGGTAGGGTTTTAATAGGATGTCAGTCTACAATGGTCACTAATGAAAGGCCATTTCCTCACTACATTGTTATAGTGCTATTATTCCACTTTCAACATCCTATGGAATCCTGGGGCATCTCCCTGAATGGCAAACCCTGGGATTCCATAGGATGTTGAAAGTGGAATAATAGCACTATAACAGTGTAGTGTGGAAAGGTCGAAAGTTGAGATTTCCTGTGATTGTGATCCTTGTGAAGGGAAGGAACTGATGCAGGTTTGTAACTCTCTGAGTCCAGTTACTGGAGATGACTAAACACAATAGCTATTCCTCTCCAATTCTTCAAGAGTAATTCTAGTACCAACCGGCTGGATAGCTAAAAAGACTTTCAAAATTTGCACATGTCAGTAAGTCATATTCATGACTTCTGATGGTTAAATAGGAATACGTTGCTAAGGAATAGAGAATTTTTCAGATGAGGAAGAAGGTACATATGTGAATATTGGTGAGTGAAAGAAAAAAAAAAGATCTTCTTATCCCCATCCTCTGCTTCTTTGGCCACCTGCAAAGCAGCTGAAATCATAAGAAAAATATTGATACTTTGGGGATTATTCTGCTTTCTCAAAGCTGCTAATTACTGCTACATATTACTGATTTCCAAGAGAAGGTGCACCTCAGCATTTTGTTTTATGTGTATTACCATATGCACTGTGTGTACATTCTACTGTCATTTCTCTCAACAAGGTTTTTATATCATACTTGCTCCTGTTTACAAATTGTACCCCTTTACTCTACAGTATGGCTGAATTTAAAAGTACTGTTCCCTCCCTCCCCTCCCAGCCTCCTTGGTTGTTCCACCAGAATGTGGCTTAGCAAAATTTTCAGCAAACATCCTGCATAATATAAGCATTATTTTCCTGCAGTGGTTGTAATTAGTCCCCAGCCACCAGCAGGGTGCAGACGTTTATGGAGAGAGTGAATAACAAATCTTTCAACAGTCTTTAACTGTCAGAAGAAGACTTGCCTGTACTTTTCAGACAAGTGTTTTATGTCCAGTACCAGACAATAAACAGAATTTGCTAGTCCTCACTTCAGCAAGCTAACTATGGGTACCTCCTAAGAGACTTTGCAATAAAGGAGGCTACAGCAACTATGTTTTCTGTTTCAGTCCATAAGCTTTTACAGTCAAGCCCTAATTGGAGCCAGTATTGGGCCCTAAAGAAAATGTGTGTGAGGGATGTTGACCTTTTCTATTTAACTTTGAGCTTGTCTAATGTTTTGCCTTGCTTACAGGTATATTGTATTGACTGCTGACAAGCAATGTTGAATAATTCATTTAGTTTTTGAATCACTGTTATATCTGTATTTGGCACTCTGATCTATGGAGGACCATTACGTAGATGTGAAAAATATGAAATGCCTGATAAGAAATACTTTTTAGCATCCTCATACACTGCTTTATGGTGAGTCAAGTCATGCTTCCATCTCCATCTGGACTATTTACAATGGCTGGGTTCACACCTCATGACAAGCCAGAAGCAGAGACCAAAAATGACAAGTTACCTGTAATGAGTCACTCATTAAACTTAATAAAAGTAATGACTTGTACTCTTTTTTTGAATGAGGAACTTAATGGATTTATATCTTGAAAATCAGGTAGTAATCAGTGACAGCCCAACCTGTTTTCTGTAACAGGTAATAGTATTGTCTAGTTAGTTTTAAAAATTATTTCTAAGGGCATTTCACAAGCATTTTGACAGAAGTTTTTCATGTTTCATGCCGTTCGTTCTTACAGTACCCAGTGTTTGTAGGGTGAGTGAACAGTGTATGTGTTTGACTAAGGAAAGTACCAGGCTGGGCAAGGCAATGTAAATCGCTGACAGATCACGCTTGAAGGAGCCATGAATGTGCCATTTGAAGGCTATCACTTGAGTATTATTTATCATTTTTTCTCTAAGTTGCATGGTTTCTAAAGTTAATGTTTGCCATTCATGTAAGGCCACCTTAATGTGTTAAAGCATTCTTCCATCCAGTGAGAATGTAAATAGATTATATTTTCAAGCTCATTAATAGTTAAAGAAACAGAAACAACACAAAACAGAAACCAGCTACTAGCATTCTGGTCTCTGGTTGGAATTCAGTAGAATGCTGGTTTTAGAGGATGAATCAGCTACTACCTCTCACTTGTAGCAGGAGCAACGAAACATAACAGGGACCTTGTGCTGTGATTTCTTTCTTGTGACATCCGGACATGGATATGGTAAATGGTCTGGCTTCTTTTTCTTATAACAGCTCAGAAAAACAAACCCAGAGCTTTTTTTGAGGCTTGTTTCTCTTGGGGGAGAGGGAAGGAGCTGGACTACAGGACAGACTGATGCTGAGTTTGGGCATCATGATAAAGAAAGTGCATATCGAAACATGTGGCTTGTTCACCTTTTCTTACCACAAGAGGGACAAATCAGCAAGTGGGAATCAGTACATTGGGTCTTTCATCGTCAGCCCCGGTTCCCACATAACTCTGGCGTTCTGTGATTGCCGAACGCAGCCCGGTGAGCCACAGCAACTTTCTGTGAATTCAGGCCTACTTGGAAATGCCAGGGGACTGAACCTGGGAAAGCATGTGGTCTACCACTGAGGTAAAGCATTTTTTATTATGTCATAAGGCTCTCTACAGTCTTTGTGAAACTGAGCAATCTCATGTCTTTTCTGCATAATTTCTAGTATTGCTGATTATTCCTCATAGCTAAAATTGATCTTCTAAACTAATCTTTCATCTGTGATCATCTCCTCCTCCCCCTCCTCCTTTGCTTTTAAAATTCAGGTGTTAGTTTGTAGTATATTCATTTATTATTTTCCACACTTTGAAAAATAGGATGATGTTCTCACCAGACAGGTTGCAGGCTGAATCTTGACTGAAGTCTCCCTCATACAAATAACAAGCATTCTTTAGGCATTTGTACTGCTGGAATGGAGAGTGTTGTTATCACCCTGTTACACGTGTTTCTATGAAAGAAGTGGGTGGCATCCTAGCTTTATCTCAAGCACTTTGCAATATGCTACCAGCTTTAGCACAACGCGAATACAGTTTGGTTCTTATCACATGTAACAGATTGGTTTTGTATCACATACTCTGAGAGACCTAAAAGAATCTGCAATTGTGTGGAACAGGATTTTAAACTATCATTAATGCAGTACCCATAGAATAGAATGTATGTATGTATGTATGTATGTATGTATTTATTTATTTGATTTATACCCCACCAGTCTCTCAAATGGGATCCAAAGCAGCTAGACAGAATGCAAAATTTTGGGAGCAGCTACACTGCAAAACAAAGCAAAGCAAAACAAAATGAAACAAAAGTAGAAGCACATTTGTCTGTTGCATCTACTGTTCAGACTATGTCACATATGAACAGGTGTGGCTCCCGGCATGTTTGTCACCAGAATGGGTCTTTACGTTATTTTCTATACACAACTGTATGTCAAAAGTTGTAAAAAGCGTTATCAGTAAAATACTATGAAGGCATGAAGTATGGATGGGAATCATGTGGCCCTCAGATGGCATTGGGCTGCAACCTCCAGCAGCCGTAAGTGGCAAAACTAAGCTTGCTGAATTTCTTCGTATATTCATTAAAATAATTATTTCCTGCCCTCTGTCTAAAATCTCAGGGCAGCATGCCATGAAATCAACACAATCATTTTAAAACAATGCAAACAGTAAAATGTTTTTTAAAAAGCTAAAAACATGTTATGTGGTTTCACAAGATAAAAGATTAAAACCAATTAAAATACAATTCAGATTCACCCCTGTCTTATTCACAGTGGTGGAGCTTGGAGCTTTTGGGGGGGCAGGAGGGGGCGGGGCTGCAGTGCAAGGGGCGTGACCACTGTGTGTGGAGGTGTGGCCGCAGTGTGTGGGGGCATGGCCAGGGTGCATGGGGGAGTGGCCAGGGCATGCAGGGCATGACTACGGGCCAGGACACCCCAAAAACATTGCTGCCTGAGGCGAAACACACACCCCCATCCCTATGCAGCTGCTTATTCATAGAGTATTAGAAAATCAGGTCAGTTCCAGGCTTAAACACACTTGCACGTGAAGGGGGAAGGGTTCACCACTTCGGGTAGCTCTTTTAGATTTGAAAGTAAAACGTAGAGAACATTGACTGCCCATTGGTATGGAAGCGCTTAGCCACTGGAGGCAACAATGGTCATATTAAGCAAATAAACATGTCTGAGCAAATAAACATGTCTGTGGATAGCATTTCCCATGACAATATGAACAATTTTAATAATAACACTCGTGCACTCATTCATTTTATCAGATTCTCAGACTGATCCTTGCATTATGAGTAGAGACTAGAAGCACCATACCATGTTAAGCGTGCCTGAAGATGAGGTAGCTCCAGATGGCCTGGCAAATGACCCAAGATGCATATAACATCCTTCTTTGAAGAACAAAATTCTTCCCTGAATTGTGACCCCCCCCTTGGCCTGTAAAGATGTGTGAATGAAGAATGGTGTTGGGAAGAGCCTCACTTTCTGTCACAATTTTTCAAACTCTGTTGATAGTTTCTATTAGGCCCATTCCTTCTCATTTTTGAATTCTTCTGGGGAAATAAAGATCAGTGTAATCAGGATGCAAATTGCACAGAGTAAGGTAGTTCCAGAACTCAGGTTCTCTGCCAAAGGGGAGATTATTGAGGGGTTTATTTTTACTTGAAATTCCGATTTCTTTTCCACCCTTCCTGTCTTAAGGCAAGCAGCTGACCTATACCTGAAACTAATCGTCTTCTCTTCTGCATCTATCTCAGCACAGATTAAAGGGCACAGCAAGCTCACATAGCCATTCCTGTCTTGAGCCACAAATCTTTACTATTAGGGGGTCTTCTCTTTTGACAACCCTTGAAAGGTCACACCTGCTGGAGGTCAAAATACTACCAAGGTCTTCTTTGCTAAAAGATACAGTTGACAGCATTAGGCATCTAACCAAAACAAGCAGGCGGGGGGGAAAGAAGCCTGTTAATTTGTTCCAGTACCTTCTCAGAAACACAAGGTTGGATCTTGCACTATATGGCTATTTTAAATGAGCAGCACTAGTAATAAAGGAACTTCTTACGGCTTACAAAGGTGTACACATGTTGAAATGCAAAATCTGATGGCTTCAGACAATGCGAGAGGCACTAGAGGTGTACTTTTATTATGATAACTGCTCAAGCAGTTAGAAATAAAAATGAAAGAATGTAAGAGATCTTTTAAAGAAAATGTCAGCATAACTCAAATGATGCATAAATCTTATCAGGAGCTAGCTACAATCCTTGTTAGCTAAAATGGGTATCGGAAGTTGCTCCCTACCAGAAAATGAACATGCAGTCTTCATATCAGAACTAAATATGCCATTCACATGCTGTTTTAATTTATGCTTACATTTGAAATGTGTAATTTAAAGCTACCCTGAGTGATTGTACAAATTAACTTGCTTGTTGGTTGTGAATGCTTAATTTGGAATACGATAAATGTGAAAAGTTGTTCTGACATTTCTTTTATCTTGGATTCATTTGAAATTGGCTTTGTAATATGTCTTTGATACCAAGCTTTAGTGCCATCTCTGAAACCGTGGGAATGCCCTTGTGTGTGCCTTGTTTTTAATGAAATAATACCATTGCTGAGCAGACCTTTTCTTTAATATATGAGAGTTTTCATTCAAGGAGAAAAAGGGGGAAATTCCAAGCCTTCTGGGAAGACTCACAGTTTCAGCGATGATGGGCCTTCCCTGCCAACTCTGCAGATCCCAGAGAGTCCATAATATGCATGGCTACCCATTAAACTTAGTGGAATTTGTATCTTGAGAAGAAGTTGCACTATAAACCTTGGATTGGTGCTGAACTTCTGGTTTAACAAATCCATAGTACCATAAGAATATGCAACCATTTTCAGCCATTTTATTTCATGGCTGACTGAGGCATAATGGCCACTATACAAAAAAGGAAAGAGGATTAATGTTGAAGTGCCACTGAAGGTCCTGGAATCCTATTGAGAGGGAAAAGAGCAGGACTCATCTGGGTGAAACCTGTAGCTCAGGAGGTAGATGCTACTGGGTCTGTAGATTAGTACAAAGTCAAAAAATCAAAAAGCAACCTGAAAGGTTGTCTTGTGTATCTGATTGTATCTTTACTGGAGAGTGACTCTAAAGTGGAAATGTTCAGCATTACAGAAACCACATTGGCCATGCTTGATGCTATATTCTAGATAAACCTGTCATAAAGATAAGAATATCTCTATTGCTTTTTGAGCACCACTTTCTATTTGTTTTAAAGCTGAATTGGCATACAATACTAGTCCAAGACAGATTAGATGTAAAGATTTGTGTACCTTGTTCCTCTTGTAAAAGTGGATGTGAAAGCTACACCAAGAAAACAGGAGAGGTTAAGCTCTGCAGCATAATCGGCTATGTCTTACTGGCCGCATTTTTCAGCTAAGAGCTCAACTAAGGGCCTTTTTGTACACAATTATAGTGCTATAATGAAACTTTAGCTGCCTTGGCTGCATCCTACTGAAGCCTTGGATTTTTAGTTTTGTACCATATTTAGAATTCTCAACTGGAGAGTTTCTCTAGTACCGGGGCGTCAAACTCAGTTTCATCTTGGGCTGCGTCAGCATTATGGTTGCCCTCAAAAGGTTGGTTATATCTATAAGACTATATAAATATATCAAATAATTGCCTCTGCATTCGATTATTACTGGTTTTTAAATTGCCTTCCCTATGCATCAACTTTTCTTGGACATTTTAGGGCTATTTGATTGGTCCCTGTATCTCTGTAAAGTGACATAGAATTGGTCAATATATCCAAAGTGTGCCACTTTCTGCTCCCCAGACCCCCTCCATGCCTCTTGCAGCCCCCCAGAACCTCTTTGTGCCTCTTTCAGCCCAAACCTTTCTGTGCCTTTTTCTGCTCCCTGCCCCTCTCTGTACCTGGTGAGCCTGATCCCCATATTGCTGGCCCCCGGCTGCCAGGATTCTGAAGAGGGGCCCAGCAGCCAGCACTCGCAATCTACTTCTACTTCTGACTGCTGCTCTGTTCAACTCTCATGAGCCACACAGAGTTTTGCTGTAGTAACCTGCGGCAACGCTGTGATGGCACGAGTTGGACAGAGGAGCAGTCAGAAGTAGAAGTAGATCACAAGTGCTGGCTGCTGGGCCCCTCTTCAGAATACCAACAGCTGAGGACCCACAATGTGGGGATTGGGCTCTCCAGGCAGGGGGAGTGCCGCAGCTGCAGGAGAGGTGCAAGGGCCACATGAAATAGCCTGGCGGGCCAGATTCAGCCTGCAGGCCTTGTGTTTGACACATGTGCTCTAGTGCCTCTGACCAAACTATATATGATACAGCCACAAAGTTATAGTGGAATCATAGTGCTATAAATATGCCATGTGAAAGGGCCCTAGGTGTTCTGCAATTTTGTGTAAAATATTAATTACAAAGTATTGAAAGTGTTTGAAAGGGGAAAAATATATGTTGCTGGCTTGTTTTTGGGAACATTCCCCCAATATTGCTTCCTTCCTCACCACCTCCCCAGCTGCACAATTAAATGCATCGCATCATTTGTCAGATTTGGATTTAGTAGGACCCCTGTAGTAAAATGGAAAGCAATTGAAATGTTGGCCAGGTAAAAGACAGACCTATGCTCCTGACCCAGGGTGAGCTCATGGGGAATTTGGTATGGGGCGGGGGGAGAGTACCTCTAATTGGAACTCAAGGAGGGAATGCAGTTGTTAAGATAACATCTATTCACTATCAGGAATTGGGATGTGTTCCCTTATACTGAGCTTCTCCAATCCTTTCATAACCTCATAGGTTCCTGATAGCTACCATATTTTCTACCTTCATGATGTTCTTGGTATATGGCAGGTCAGTCTGTAAAGAAGACCTAAGTCATTCATAATTTGATTGTTGATGAGAAAACCAACTCTGTGTGTATTACTGGAACCACGGTTGGTGAACTGAGCAATGTAGACCTAACTTTGCTTTGCTGGTCAGGGTAGGCCATGAGGGCCTTGGGTGAGGAAATTGCTGTGTTCCCCAAAACTTTGGTCTAGGTTATCAGAAAGCTATGATATAAGGGCAAGGTATAAGGGCCTCTATCTTGTGTTATAAACAAACAAGGAGTACTACTGGAGTACATCCCACTCTGATATTTGTATACATGCCCTCCTTCCCTGGCTGGCCAAGGCTGTTTTGGAAGTGCTGTTGGAGAACCCCAGGACCTTGGTCCTGGAGAACACAATACATTGCAACATACATTATGGGGAGAGGGGGTAGAAACAGCCTGGATGTCTGGTCAAACCACTTTCTGATGAAGTGTGGTCCCATGATGCCAGTCCCTACCTCTAGAAATGCAGAAGCCAATGAGATGGGTTACTACCAGGATCTATAGAATCCAATTGATTCCTGTGGAGGATTTTCCAACAGCCAAAGCTATTTATACTGCTGAGGTCCTTATTGTACCAGGCACAATGGGCTCCCAATCACACTCTTTGGCACTGCTGAGTTCAAAATGTCCCTGGTATTTACCAAGCAGCACCGGACACTAGTGGAGCACAAGTGATAGAAAACTCATTCTGACTGAACATGCATAAGAGTGCATAGTGATAGGTACTGTACTGTATGTACTGTAAAGGTGGCCGCCTCCCTAATATCCATCAAAGTCCAGCTGAGCTTTCCTATGTGCTTTGGGGCTTTGTTTACTTCATTGAATCCAGTACTGGATCCTTCACAGCCTCACTTTGATAAGTTTAGAGAATCTTGGAGGACAAAATCATGCCAATCTGACCACCACTTTGGATAGCATGTGTTTTGAAGTATCCATTGTATTGCTTTGCCTTATTTTGTGAGATCAGTTTCAGCTGTTGGTACTTGCACTTTTAACATTTTATTTTTATATTGTCATATATGCATCTCAGCTGTGATTTTTTTAATAGTATTGCATGTGAGATCCTGTTAAAAATAGTATAGAAGTATCACAGATAAATAGGGTGAGAGGGAGGGAAGATGGAAAGAAGGAAGGACAGACGGACAGACTGGACTGGACTGGACTGGACTGGATAAGGTCCAAAGCCCTGATCAAGCTGGGCCCTTCTTTCATCTCTTATGACAATGTCAGTAATCCACAGAAAGACATAAGGCAACGCTCCTTTATATAGTTGTACCACTTGAACAGTTGATGTCCATACTAAGTTGGTTCAGTAAGTTAGAATGTCTAGTATATCTACTTGACTGTAAAAAAAAAAGCTAATTCATGAATATGGATGTACAGAGGATCTCATCCTAGGCACAGCATGCACAATAATACTGAAAACTTTTCATGATTCACTTGTCCAGCCCTTTTAAAACTGATGCATGAAGGACCATATACAGATGCAAATAGTCTGAGTAGAACATAAAGATTTTATTTCCCTTCTATCTTTGTAGTGAGTAGATTAATTTTTAAATATATATATAATCTTATTGTTCAATTGTACTGTATTAAGCACTATTCGATGTGCAGAGGTATTGTGATAGAATTGTAAAATGTGTGATTACCTCAACTTAGTTAAGAGGGCACATCTAAAACCATGTCCACAACTCAGAGAAATGTGGGGCAGGACCATAGATATAGTGCAGCTTTTCTCATCTGCTCCTCACCCCATTCTGCAGCTACAGACAAGCTATTTTCCAAACTAGTGGTTTCATTGGAAAAAGAAATTGATTGCAACTGTGTAGTTAGCTTGATTTCCAGAGCAATAAATGATTTTAATCAGTTGATGGTCCTAATAGAGAGAAAGGTCTAAGCTATTAGGGACTTTCCTTTAAAATTCTCACCCGAAAAAGCCCCATCACTCAGATATTGTTTGTTATCACAGTGAGTTAAATGAATACTATAGAAGAACCCTTCAAGTCTCTGCAGCAGTCGTAATTGGTTCACTGTGCTCATTTAGCGTTTGACCTTTCAAATACATAAGATTTCTCCCGCACTCTGGAATGACTGTTACACTACGGCCACCATCAAAGAGTACCATTCCTGACTTTTGGCTGAAGGGGATAGAAATAGGAAGGGATTGGTCCAGAATATCATCTTACCCCGCCTCCCCTGCACAACTGTCCATGTTTGCAAAACATAAAAGATATAGGTTATATACCAGCAGTAGTGGAAACATGTATTTAGACTGGAATGAATCAGTGATACAGAAAGGGAAGTTTTGTTTTTATTTTGATTTTCTCTTGAGAATTCAGTCCACTTTCACAAGAGAAGTTTCACAAGAGAAAATACCCATCAGGATAATCAGTATTCCATGGATTTGTCTCACTAAAATTTTTGGTTCCTGGATAGACCAGAAAGAATTAAAGTGGTTTAATTCAGACCATTTTTTTTTTTGAGAGATGGGCCAGTGTTTGTTATTCATGCCCTCAAAATTTGATGTGAAATGGGCATGAGTTTGTGATGGCTTGGAAAATAGGACGTTGTCACCTGCTCCATACAAATGGCTTGCCACTTGAGGCAGTCCCTATGTGCTCAAGCTCTGTGTGATTTTCTCTAAGGATCAAAGCTTCAAATTGCTTCCCAAGGTAATACCTCAGCTATCTGCAGCTGGACAGAAGCATCTTATTTTGTAAAATAACTTTATAGGGTGTTATAGAGGAATGCAGAGGAGAGGCTATGGCAAATAAACCCATCTTCAATTTAGCGGCATTTCTTCTCTGTTACTTCCTCTTGCAGCACAATTTAGCAGAAATTTGGACAACACAAATCTTGGCACAGCCCTCCTTCTCTGACATTTAATAGTGTAACATATGCCAGACACATCCTTATTCATTTTTCCAATTGAGTGTACCAAAAGAAAATGCGGGAGAAAAAAAGAAAGAATAAGCTTGGCTATTCTTGTACTGTATCCATCAGTTCTTTCAAGTGTTGTTATACTGAAATTATTTGGTTACTTTAAAGCTAAAAATACATGTTATGGTTATGTGATGCAGAATTGCCCTCCTTAGGCTAGAGATAGAAAGAACTATTGTTGGACTCACCAATGTAAATCAAAATAGCATTTTCACAGCTCTTGGGACTTATTGCAAGAAAATGTGCACCTCGCCCCCATCACTTACACATTTACATGGCTTACAGAGTGTTTCTGAGAAATAAAGTGCGTATAAAACAATGCACTTGTTTTATAATGTGAACAACTGAAATGTGCATTATTGAAAACAATACAGTGGACATGTTTCAGTCAATAGGTCTGCATAAAATAGGTAAACAGTACAAATTAGGAAGAACATGTAAGAAGTACAGAAATTTTAGTTCTGGACTCATGACCCAATATAAAACATTGGGGGATGAGGTGGAAAAAAATGCAGGTAGAATCTGAAAAAGTAAAATGGAGGCTGACACATTTTCATGTTGCTGCCTTTGAACTATCACATTAGACATCAGTTTGTTTAGATGCCTGTTGTACAGAGTCAGAATCAGGCAAATCTAGCTTCAGCATCCATAAATCAGTCCATTTATTTAAGTGCAGTATCATAACATATATTGTAGTAAGCAGCTAATTAAAAGCACAATCAAAGCAAATTGTGCTTTTTATATGTAGATATTGTATTTCCTCTCTAGGTTAGATGTGTGGTCAGTCTTTTTATCCAAAGATTCAAATAATGACAGATGAGCTCCCCATACTGGCAAAGAGGTATAACAAGACATCCTTAAAAGTATCTGCTTTTTGGTTTTACAGTGGTGAAGAGAGCACCAGGCCAAGTACCCGAAGTCATATGTTGGCTTTTTGTATCATGATTTCCTACCGTGATGTCCAGTTTCCTAATTCTCTCTGACTTCTGTCCAAGCAGTACGTGTATGGAAAAGATCCCATATGGTCCAATCTAAGGCCCTTTTCGCATGCCATTTCACATGCGAAAGGGCCTCCGGAACGTCATGCGATTGCGAGGACCGTTTCACATGACATCCTTGTGATCACGTGACACTGCCGGGGCCAGTAGGCAGCGATCGCACAATATATCATGTGCAATCACGCTTCACTCCTGGGCCCCACATGCACTTACTTTGTGTGGGGAGCCTCCAGAGATGCAGCCCTTTCGCTTCCTCCCCCAGCACAGCCTGGGAAAGTACCTGGTTGTGCTGCAGAAGGAAGGGGCGGAGCGCTAACGCTTCCTTTTGGCCAGCAAGGAGCTGCTGTGGAGAAGAAGCAGACGGGACGCAAGTGCCTCTAGCAAGAGGCTGCTCGCGTGATCCCCGCATGCCCACATTGGGGCAAGGTAAGCTGCGGAAAGGGCCTTAATGTAAAGAAAAGTTGGGAGGCAAAAATACACTGAAGATATCAGATCCCATTTGATCTTAAAAGCTAAGATCAACCCTAGTCAGATTTGGATGGGAGACCATGAAGGAATAACAGGTGCTGTAGGCTATATTTCAGAGGAAAGAAATGGCAAACTACCTTTGAGTATACCTTGCCTAAGAAAACCCTATGAAATTCGTGAGGTCACTGTACATCAACAGGTGACTTGAAGGCAAACACATGCAACAGCTGCTGAATGTAACATCTTTCATAGGAGCTTGAACAAAGTGTCTGAGCAGGTCCTCACCCTCTGGGTTACTTCAGACATGACTCTTTGAGTAATGCTTTGCATTTTTTGTGTATTGTCCCAAGTATAGCCTTTATTTAGTGTAATAAACAAATAATGAAATTATATTTAGTTCCCTGTTTCCAAAGATGTTTCATGAAAAGAGATTCAGAAGGAATGGATATTGTAGTCTTGGTAGGAAATTTATTTTCAGTGATGGTGGGAAGTTTATTTGCAGTGATGGACCTACCATTAAGCAGAGTGAGGCAACCACCTCACTCTTACATTGTTCACTGTTCGAGGAAAGAGCAGTAGCTGTCACATAACTTGTCTTGGGCCCCCTAAACTAACCAGCCATCCCAAATATGGTGAAGGGTACTGTCCCATTGCCAATGCTAAAGTAAAATTTATCTGCAAGTCCAGTTAGTTTCTGTAGGTTAACATCACTTGATATTCCATCAATCATGAAAGAGTCTTGAAAGAGTCTCAGAATAATTCATGTTTTGTTCATTTCAATATTATCCCCTGAAGTTCAACATTTATGTAGGACATCAAACCAGAGCCACCAGCAGAATTGCAATTTGGCTGCCATTCTGATATCCAGTTTGAGTCTAACAACTGAAATGGCAAGTTATTGTAAATCTCAGTATAGTTCAAGCAAATTATATGAATTCTTCACATCCATGGGTTAGCAGCAAACACTGAAGTAAGAGTACAATCATGTCCCCATAAAATATCCAGCTCTGTTTGAGATAATATACCTACAAGTAATCTTTCCAGTAAAGCAGAAACATAAAATGGAAAGCGTTGTTCATATACAACCTTCCCTTATCTTCATGAAAAATGGATATGGTTTTGGTTTTGCCTGTCAGTCTTGGTATTTTTCTTGTGAGGGGGTAATGTTGCCTCTTTTGGATGGCATATAATGCATTGCTTCTGATACCAAGTAGTCCATCATGCATGTTCCAGTATAGTACATTGAGCAGTGTCTGTAGTGTTTGTGTGGATTAGAAGCATACTGATACTGAATTTGTTTAGTCAGAACTATGTTCTAGATTGGCAAAATGTCTTCTGATCAACCCCTGTATTTGTCAGAGGACGTTGGGAGGTTGAGCTACCAGGATGGCACCCATCCAAGCAGTGCTATATTTCTAACCAACTGTTAATTTTTTCCCAAATGTTGCATAGGAATGGTAAGGGGCATTGTGGGAAATGTAGTGATTAGATCCAGCCACCTGACACTGCTCACATTTATAAAGGGGTTGGGTGAGGTAGGAAAGATAGCCGCAGTGCCAAGTGCTGATGCTGGCCCTGAAGTATCCCCTACTTCAGAAGTGGTGAAATCTTTGGTCCTCCAGATGTTTCAAATGGCCAGTTTCCATCAGCTCCGACTAGGAGGGCTGAGGGGTTATGGGCATTTGGTCCAAAACATCTGGAAGAACAAAGGTTCCCAAACTTCTCTCCCTCTTTTTCTTCATGACATGCTTCCAACGAAGGCCCTTTTCGCATGGCATTTTTAAAGCGTATTAGGCACACTCCCTCCTTTCTTCACGAGCCACCATACCGCATGACGTTCTGGCAAACCAGGTGCTATCACAGCCACGGATAGTGCTGATAGCACGTTTTCTTATTTTTGCCTGAAAGGCAAAAATAACCTCCCTTTCACGCATCGGTCATGCAACCAGAGGGCCTGCGGAGCCGTCGTCCGGTGTGCTTCTGAGAAGGAACCGGGAGTGGGCGGTGTGTGGGCATCAACGCTTCACCCAGCAGCAGGCCAGCCACTGCCCCCATCACAGCAGGGAACACTGCACAACACGTCACCGCGAGAGGCCACCCTGGGGCTGCGTCACCACTCACACTCGAGACGACAGCAGCCCCCGGGGTCCGGCTGACTGTGTTTTTTTTTTAAAAAAAAAACCTGGCGCTATCGTTAGCACGTTAGCACGTTAGCACGTTACCAACGTAGTATGAAACAGCCTGTTGGCAGGATCTATCGTGCTAATGTTAGCACGATAGCCGGCAAAAAAAAAGAAGAAGAAAAGAAACACCACTGCCCAATCAGCGGTGGTGGGGCGGGGACAGGGCGGGACCTAGACGTGGCCCAGGATGCCGACATGCGGAGAGGCCACCTGGCGGGGACTGGTGCTCTCTCGCCAATGTCCTGCTGTATGCGGACTGCAAGGGAGTCTCTACTGAGCCTCTTGTGATGTTAGCAATATCGTGAGGGCTCTGGTTCGTCGCGCTATCAAGGTAAGGTGTGGAAAGGCCTAAGATGCTTGCAGTGTTGTTGATGTATTACACATAAAAATGTTTGTTGTTTTGTTAGCAACAAACAAACAATTGACCAATAGATATTAGTTTGATGTTTCTGCTGTCTTTGCATTGAAAGATATAGTGAAGTCACAGAAGTCTCATTGACTGAACTGAATGACAAATTAGTTCAGTGTTCACTTCTATGTGCTTGAGCTTGTTTCATGATTTCACTGATTTCTTTTTGAGATTTGTAATGCCAATCCAAGAGCCAGCTTGGTATAGTGGTTTGATTTTTGGACTATGACCCTGGAGACCATTATTCAATTTCTCACTCAGCCATGGAAACCACCGGTTGACCTTGGGCACATCACACACTCTCAGCCCAAGAAAACCCTGTGATAAGATCAGCTTGAGGTCACCGTAAGTCAGAAATGACTTGAAGGCACGCAACAACAACAACGACAACAACAACGGCAATCCATCACGGCAATCATTCCCCCCTCACCCGTAATGACTCCTGATATTGAAGAAGCAACAAACAATATTGTCTTTCTAAGCTTATCTTTTGTTGTGGATTTATCAAAAGCAGTAGTTTCATTCTAATACAGAGGGTAGGCCAAAGGCAGTCAATAAGACCATAGTTCACTTTACTGTAGAATGCGGTATTACTGCCATCCTTGTTACTGATCTCACTTAGTGAGTGTTGTAGGAGCCTGAAGGTTTTAATGACCCAAATCTTTTAGTTATACACTCGTCAGATGTGTTGAAAATCACTTAAAAGTGTTAATCAACCTTTTTTTTTTACTGTTGTTTCCTTACTTTTCTTCACCCTTTCCCTCATTCTCCAGCTGCACCTTCCATTTCTACTTTGCTTTACTACAGCTTAATTTGGCATGATTTGTATTGGAAAAATGGCTTGTTTTGGTTTATTTCATTTTCTTGTCTTTTAGCAATTGTTTTACATCTACTTAGATATCTTTGTTACAGTTGTGTTGTCATGAGATAAGATTGCTCACTGCAATCTTGCAGAACAATAACAGTGAGATAACACTTAGCCTCTCTTTTGGTAAACTGCCCATATTTTGGCTACATGAAAAACAAAGCACATAAAAGACAGCTTAAAATGCTTTACACTTTCCAAATTTCTCTGAATTAAGCAAAATGGAATCTTTCAAATACATGCAGCATGACTAAACATAAAGAAGAAAAGGGAATCTTAAGATATTAGTATGATTTTAAAAGAGAGAAAAACATAAGAAACTAAATGCCATGGTATATTTCACATGTGAATGTATTTTAATTTCTATGAACGGAAGTGTTTCTTAAAACTAGTAGAATTTGTTTAGCAGGAAGTTTTAGAGGAACCTGTGCATGCTTAAAATGTTAATTTTTTTTAGAGTTGTGCAGTTGGCCCTCCACATTCTCTAGGGTTAGAGGTAAAGGATCCTTGCAGAAGTGGGGAAATCACAAGTGTGTGTGTGTGTGTGTGTGTGTGTGTGTGTGTGTGTGAAGGTGTCTGAAGCATGGTGGGGGAGAATGGGCACCCAGGATTCAAACCAGGAAAAGGGAAGGGAAGGGAAGGGATGGGTTGTCATGATAGCCTTATACTTCCTCTCTCACATCCATCTCCTTCCTTGGTTATGGGGAGCATCAAGAGCGGAATCTGTGGTGCTGAAAAACTGGGCTGTGAGCTGTCCTTAGCTGGCTGGACAGTGGCTGGTAGAGGAGGATGATGACAACTAGAGGCAAGTTTTTAAAGGGCTCTGTGGCCTGATTCGAGATGCCAAGAAGAAAAGAAGTGGTTGAAGTGGGGAGGCAGGGGTTGGAGAAACTCACAAATAAGCAAATCTGTGAAAGTCAAACCCACAAATGTGGATGGCTTTCTGTATCGAAATCAGTTCTAGAACTTGCCTTTATATCTGTTTTATATGTATTTTGGTGATAGAGACAAGATCTTGGTTGAGGTGTCTTCATTCAGCCGTAGCTGCTGAAGAAGTCCTTTATTGTTCAACATTATCAATAGTAGTCCTGGATCTATACTAAGTAGTAGTCAGACCATTTCTAAAAGGCATAGTGCTGACTGAAGCCAAAGATCAAGTACAAGTTAAAGTCAGGTAAATTTTTGATATGAGAGAATAGGTGAACCTTTGGGAAGAGAAATAGAAATGGTCAGAATTTGACCAAAGGGCTACAGGAGAACCAGAGAGACTTGCAAGACAGCCAGGGGCAGGTTGGGCTGGAGCAGAGAAAGCAAACCATTTATAAGGATGCAAAGGGAAAATGGAAAAGCAGTGTAGCAGCAAGAGACATGGAGAATCATAAGTGGAACTGGTAAAGGTCTAACACAATCACAAGGTGCTCTACCATAGTATTTCCAAAAATTTAAAGTACTTCTTGCAAAGAGACTCATCTTCAAATAGGCATATTTTCTATAGGCACAGGTTATGGGAGGTTTTTCAGTACCAGTTCTTGAATTTTGGGGCAGCCAGAGGGTAAAATACTATCTCCAAAAGACCCCTCAACCAAAATGATATGAAGCATGAAAACTGAGTATTCTTTTGGCCTCTTGAGTGGCAAATGCAAAACGAGAATGTTAACTATATTGGAATAGCAGATTCTTCCCTTCCCTTGAGACCTCAGAAAATGCATGACTTTGTCATCCTTTGGAAAGTAGCCTCGACTTGCATTCAACTGACTGCCTTGTCTTTCTTCAGCATAACACTTCTTTGTAGACTGTCTGGTCTAGTGAATGTCTGGGTCCATGAAACAAAAGTCTGGTTTGTGATTTGTCAGAGCAAGAGGGGCTTGCAACAAGTTGTTGCTGTATATCTTCACCCCTTAAAAGAAGTGTCCCTGTTCAGAGTTTCAGACACGATACTTTAGGTTTTCTAGGAAACAATACGTTTTTAGGGGCTCTAACAAGCCAGCTTGAACCTGTCCCCCCATCCCACCCCAGTTTTCTAGTTTCAGCCTTCTGATTTAAACTGAATATTATGTGGCTCCTGAACATGATCCAAAAGTGTACATGATAAGAGTGTAATTCTTCACCAGTTTTCTTCTTGAAGGAAACAGTGAGTAACTTTAGCAGTTTCATTCCGTTCATTCACAGGTCATTCACATGATGGTTGTACACATGAAACAGTATTTTCTTTGTAGAAATATTTTTCGTGCAAAAAAATTTGCTATTTTCTGCACGCACACACACAAAAAGCATGTGCAAATTTTACACAGAATATGCCCCTAACTGCAGCATGTTGAGAATTTATTTAAACAGCAAAAATCCCCCACCACCAGCTGCAGTAACTTTTTTTCCCTAGGGAATAGTCTGCAAAAACAGGAAAAAGCAGCATTCACACACTCATGATGGGAAGAATATTTGAAGATATTCCAAAAATGGCTGAAAAACACATTTTTCAATTATTGAGAAACCCTGATGAAAAGAATCCTAGGCTGGCTAGAATCTTTAAAGTTTGGGACTTAATAGTACACAAAATCTACACATGCTTGTCTTGTGCAGAAAATAGCAGGTGCTGTACGAGAATTAGCATTTTCTGCACAGAAAATGTTTATGTTTCTATTCTATTAATATTTCTATTGACTATTGCATATATTTTAAAATTCCTTTCCAAATGTAGCAAAAAATAAAATTGGTGAATGCCCTCACACTTTGGAGTTCAATTGCTATTTTCAAAAATAATTACAACATTTAGGGGAAAAAAAGATCGTTTGACAATAATTGGAACTGAACCCAAAGAGCATGTAGGTTTTCAAACACATGTGGTTCAGTCTTAGTCAATTTAGTTGTGATTTTCCAAAACATACATCTAACTCACCAGGAATGACCAAGCCCTCACAGATGCTGCGCTAGTAAATAAGGAATATAAGGAGATCTGACTACTGTACCAGTATGATACCATGAATTGTGACACTGTAATAGGGCTGCCAGGGTGTTAACAACAGAATTCTATGTGAATGTTGCAGAGACCAGCTGCTAACAGTCTTAAAAGGCATTCTCCCACCTGCTGTGTGTGAGAGTTGGGTTCAGTAGACTGATTATGACTTTGAAATACTTTTTTCTTAATGAGATCCACAAACTTTGAAAATAGTGACTCATTAATTCTTTTAAATTCACACATGATCAAATTAAGTAATTATTCAGATTTTGGTAGTAACTGGACCTGGAAAAACTTCACTATGTCATTCCCTGCTCCCCCACTGCCATGAACTTACTTCATTTCATTGATTATAACCAAGTTGAACTTTTTTTAATCTCAGCAGAAGAAATGTGTTTCCTTATGCCATAGGAACTTAGACCTTTTAAATCTGAGACATGGTTATTCACAAATGTTGGGTATGATTAAGAATGATTGGAAGCTCTCAATGGAGTCATAAGAGAGGAGTACATGTATGGTGGGTGTCTTTTCATAATGCAAGAAATTCAACCTGTAGTTAGTCCTATAAAAGTGGTATGTCATCTTGGAATTCTCAGGGAAATGGGTGTAATTTCCTCCTTTGGAAGTCAGACAGGATACCAGGAAACTGTCTTATGCCACGTGTCATTGTAACATCTGAAAAAACCCCGTGGACAATTCATCATGGCAAAACAAGTAAACTTTTCCATTACCTGTGGGTGAGCCATCATAACCATAGAGGACTTCCATCACTAGACATGTAACATTGAATAAGAGGACTGGAACATTATTTCTTTTGCGCAGAGAAATGCCTCACTGAATCCAGCATCAGATATGGGGAATAGCACACTAGGAATCTGTCACATAGGACGTGGCTGCTTCATGAGCTTCATAGCAATCACCCATGAATAAAAACTGTCATGCTTTGCATACTGACTTTTCAAGGGGCTATGCAAATTGTCACTGATCAGTAATTGAAATGAAGTTTTCATTTGGCACATTTATCAGAGACATTTTGTCAATAAGAAGTTGTGGAAATTTTGTATGCAGCAATCTCTTCTCCCACTAATGCTATACATTTCTACTGGATCAACAGCTTAATATTTTGGGACACTGTCTACCTTGATAATGAATAGATGGATGAGTAGCTAGATGGATGGGTGGATGACATGTCAGTACCAAACAGCAGAAATGCAAATGGAGTATCTGCTTTTCTGTCTCTCCAATAAATGTAAATCAATGCCTATTTTCTCATGCTGTTTTTCAGCTGTGACCTGTGGTAGAAACTAGAAATGGAAGCATTAAAAAAAAGGAACTGACAGTAGTCTGTAATATACCAAGTCAAAAAGGAAAATGGGATCAGGAAAATGAATTTTGTACAGCTGCTGTAGATTTAGAAGAATATTCAATAAAATGCTGGAGTATCCGTTGGCTGCTTTTGGAAATCTGTCATTTTACTACCACCTCTTAAAATTAATTTTAAGCTTAAACCTTTGGAGAGATTTCTCTCCCCCATCCCTCCTCGAAAAGAAATCAGCGGCATAAACTTGACATTTATATAATAGCAGGCTGTGTTTAAAAAAAAAAACCACACATAGAGTGAGTATATTATAGATAAATTTCCTCTGTTGTAGATGTCTGTCAGCTACACAGAGGAAGCTGGGAAGCTCAGTTTGAAGAGGCAGAAGATACGTTAAGTGAACAAGGCCAACTTCTAGCAGAAAAAAAAATTACTTCAGGACATACATAATATTTCAGCTGTAATACTAATTGCCTCATTTGGAAACAACATTAAACAGTGGTTAAAACAACAGTCCAATGTTACATGAATTAGCTTTCGTGTGTGTTTTGCCTTGTACACTCCAATTTCTACTTCCCATGTGGTGTGACTGAAGAGAGAGTCAGGAAATTTTCATTTCTACTTTTAAGTGACCAAAGTTTAGATCAGAGTTTAGAAAAGTTACTTTTAAACTACAGTTCTCACAAGCCCCCAGGCAGGATCACCAATGTTATCTTTTAACTCAAATTATGGTTCATGAAATTTATTTGTTTCAGAACATAGTTAAGATTAAGTACAGTTTATGTTTTGGAAATAGTACTAACTAACTGCATATTGTAGAGAACTAGAACAAAAAGTTTTCCTTATGGCTCTGCTAGAGAAGGAGGATGAGACAGCATGTAAGAACAAGCGATGCTTAGTCTTGCTCACATAATGTTAAGCCTTAGTCTGATGATACTTGCATTTAATGTTGATGTGTTTGAGCTTAAATTTCAGGGCTTTTGAAGATTTGATTTTGCACACTGAGGCCAGATGCAAGGAAAGGGGAAGGGGAAATTCTGGATAGGAGAAGAAAGGAGTGCACATGCCTCCCCCCCCCCCAATTCCCTGGCCATTTGCCTTGGTGCAAGTTCTCAGTGCTGGGACCAGAGGCAAGGGAATGGAGGAGGAGAGCTCTGAATGGGAGAAAGAAGACTCACATGAGCATTCCCCGAGTCATTCCTTTTGTCTGGGCACTTGCCTTCCTTCTCTGTGCCTCGTAAAATGCAAAGGAATGGGAGGAGGAGAACGGGAGGGTAGGCATGTGCACTCCTCGTAAATAATCAAATTTGTGGCGGGCAAACCTGTGAATGTGGAGGGAGGACTGTACAATTATGGTTATTCTTCTCTGAAGTTCAGAAATGTAATAGAATAAGTTCATTGCATACACATTCTTCAAACAACCAAAGAAGTGCCGGTACACATGGATGTCACCTGATGGCCAGTACAGAAATGAAATAGACTACATAACTGGAAGTAGAAGATGGAGACACTCCATTCTTTCTCCAAAAACAAAGCAGTGGATTGTTGTACTGGTTGTGAACTGCTGCTATTAACAGTTAAGACTAAAACTAAAGAAGTAAAGTAAATCAGTGACAGCGCCAAAATACATTAAAGAGAACCTCACTGTAGAATTTAAAAATCATATGGACAACAGACTTTCACAACTCAGCTTGATCTACCAAACTCTGGACTGATCCTGGTCAAAGGAAGAATAAAAAAAAAAGTACCATTAATCAAAAAGAAAGAAGAGCCTCATTGGATGATTGATGAAGAACTTTAGATTAAGCAGCAAAAATAAAATGTGACAGAAATAGGGTCAGAACCCTGAAAACAGCTGTCTGACAAGTTGTATGTAGAGCTAAAGAGAAATATTATAGTTCTCAACACAAAGAAATAGGCCATTTCCACACTACACTGTTATAGTGCTATTATTCCACTTTCAACATCCTGTGGAATCCTGGAGTTTGCAGTTTAGGGAGGGGCATTTAGAATTCTCAGCCAGAGAGCTCTTTGACCTCAGTAAACTAGTGCAGTAAAAAAAAGTACAGAAAGGTTCTCTGTCTCCACTGTGATTGCTATCTTCATCTATAACCATTTCCACACTACACTGTTGTAGTGCTCTTACAGATGGATTGATTCAATAAAGGAAGCCACAATCCTGAGTCTGAAAGACATAAACAGGGATGCTGACTGGTGCTCTCATTCATAGGGTCACTATAACACCAAGCCAATTTGATGGCAAATAGCAACAAATATAATTCGGTCAGTTTGGAACTCTTTTAAAACATTTCAGTATTTTCCCATGCTTTCTATATTAAATGTCATAATCATAGAAATCATAGAAATGTAGAGTTGGAAGAGACCACAGGGGCCATCCAGTCCGACCCCCTGCCATGCAGGAACACCCTCAAAACTAATTGCTAAGAAGTGTAGAAGAAAGCATTTAAATCATTCTGACCTCTTTGTTTTGAAAAACAAGCAGTGGAAGCTATCTCAGCACCTACAATGCGACTGTTGGTGTTGAAAATCATCTTGAGCAGCCTATTCTGTCTTCGTGAGTTCGAAGTAGATTTGTCTTAGAAGGATTTGTAAAGGTTATTAGGTGTAATGTTTGCCTGTTGGAAATTAAGCCAACATAGATTAGTTTTAATTGGATATGTAGGTAAGTTTTCTTAATACATACACATTAGTTTTAAATAGGAAGACAGGAATATTTATAAAAGTCCATCTATGTGGGCTTGGATGATACCATTATTGAGCTAAAGTGACTACCCTTAAAAATATTTCCCCCAGAATAATAGTGTTGTATCTAATAACACAACATTTCTGTGACAGTTGTGTAGTTTTAATGTCTTGTATATCCTGTTCTCAGAACCTTGGTTTGAAGTACCTTATTTTTCCACTAATGATTTTCAATTACCAAGGAAGGAAAAGGGAAATTAATAACTTCTTGTATCAGCTCGTCTCCAGATGTTCCTCATCAAATGCTACATGGAGGTCTGGAGGGGCTAGCAGTGAAATATACACTAGAAGGGGGAAGCTGGGGTCATGTTAACATAATGGAAATGTCTTGATAAACAATCATTCCATCACTGGCAATGTAGTTTTATACCTCTTGCTGAATTATTGAACAGTTTTGCTTGATGGACCGTGTTCCCACCTTCTCAGTGTCAGTTACAGGCCGGAGTCATCCCAGAGATACAGTGCTGGCAGGCCTTGACTGTAAGAAGGTTAAGCAGAGAAGGGTTTCCATGACATTCTTCCCTCTCTATAGGAGAACGGGGGGCTTACAAGGGCACAGAAAGGTTACTGAGGGTCAAGTGTGAAAACAAAAGCTAAGCTGAGAACACAGAACCAGAATTTGAAAATCAGTGCTTAAGCAGAAAGCCAGGAAATGTGAGAAGGTGAATAACAGAAGAGAGGGTAAGATGTCCTTAAGGAACACAATGAAGTTGGATCGGTATATAGATAGATGTTAAATACATGTAAAGATGAAGGTATAGAAATCAAGTCAGGATTGGGTCCACTGAGTATTGCCCTGACCTCTCCATATACAAAGTCCCATTTACGTCTGTATAGAAATGAAAGGCTCGCAGGGCCCTACCTGCATAAATGTCAAGGCAGAGTCAGTAGGACTGCTTCCAAACACTTCCTTTTATCTGTAAATCTATACAAAGATTAACCATTTGCTTAACAGGACAGATGTTCTGTTTCTAAAGTGTGAACTATTTGGGTGCCTTCCATGTTAGCTTAGAATGTATTCCATGTACCATTCCTCAGTTGCAAATGTCTGGATGTCCGGGGAAGTGGAGAAGCTTTAATTCTTCCAATATGGAGGAAAAGGTAACTTTCACTGAATGGCAACAGAGATTATCAGCTTTTACAAAGATGCTGTGCTTAATCCATAATGTGCTATTTCTGTACACAATAATCTTCCTTTCCAATCTCCTCCCCTCCCCATAATGTTTCTAGCAGAAATGTTTAATTTACTTAAACAACATACCCGCAAAACCAAATATGAAAAAGCATGCAGTGTATTTTCAATCACACCATCTTGCATTCTCTTCAGACATTGAAAGAATGAGCCTTGAAATTGCAAACAGGTCCTGGAGCTAAGTCTTCAATCCATTAGACCCAGATTATAACAGTAGTTGCAATGTATCACACAACATAGAGCTACATCTATTATCTTAGCTTAAACCTTTATTCTGTCGATTATGGGTTTGAGAGGAATGGTGAAAAGTTAACTCTGCCACCTGATCTTCATTTCCCTCCACATTTCTGAAATCTTGATCCTTCCCTGTAAGCCTGGTATTACTTCTGCTCCGAAGCTGGAAAATGCCATGCCCTTTCCTTTCCAATTAGTGCAGCTGGTCCGTCACTGATTTTGGAAAAAAACATACATTTACTCTTCCTGGCCAGGGGTTAAAGATGACGGGTGCTAGAGTCCAAGAACATCTAAAGTGGCATGGATACAGCCCTAACCACCAATGTTTTGTGGGACTAACAAGAACTATTGAGTTACTGAGGTAGAGAAGACCATCTGCAGAGAAGACCATCTGACAATGTGTGTTTGGAGAAAGTAACTGGCAAGTTAATTTGTCCTCAGGGTGTCTGTTCATTCTATACATTAACCATGTATATAACTCAAAAAGAACAGAGTCCAGTGTTTTTTGTAGGATTGGTCATTATTTATATTCTCCTGAGCCTTGTAGTTTGTAGAAATATTGGCATAAACATTTAATATTAATAGATGTTCTGACAGGAACGTATGAAACATTTTTCTTTCATTTTGGGTATAGGAGCATTAAAGTTATGTTGCACTGTTAGGTCATACTGAAATAAATTCTTAATAATGAATCCTTAGAAGTAAAGCTTACTGTGTTTAAAAGCTCTTACTCCCAGGCAATACAACTAACTGCAAGTTCACACTGTAAGTTAACATTATTCTCTTCAAGTTAAGAATGAGAATGACTCTGAAATTTATTAGCAAACTATTTTTAATTAGTTTGTTAGTCTCAGGTATGGAAATCTCATGCAAAGTCTATTGAATTATTACAGCAGAGTGATATTTCTTTCTGCTTCCGTTTAAATCACTTCATTTCTTACAGTTCTTGTTCCTTTACATTAGAGCATCAGCATCCCTGGAATGAAATGCTGAACCAGTTCCATATTTTAACAGAAATTTGTAGCAATATTGAGATGAGAGTATAAGAGTGATGGGGGGCAAGGGAACAAAGGAACTTCCTGGATAATTGCCAAGAGGCTTCAGATTATGTCTTCATTGCTTCATGTCAAAGATTAAAATAGATATTTGAGGGCAGAAAGACTGAAAATATTATATTATACTTTCAAAATTGTGTGGCACCCACACATCACATCTTCTAAGGAGATACATCATAAACATGTTTTTGTGCCCTCTGCTGTGCTTTGATTTTGATCCTAGTGAACATATCAAGTGCTGAGAGTCTTGGCAGCTGATATGATAGAATAGTAGTTGTTTTTTTTGTTTGTTTTC
Organism: Cyclura pinguis; assembly: GCA_030412105.1. NCBI lineage: Eukaryota > Metazoa > Chordata > Lepidosauria > Squamata > Iguanidae > Cyclura > Cyclura pinguis. The sequence continues at coordinate 173,170,723 of CM059599.1, forward strand.
TGTTGTTTTTGTTCTTTGTGTGTGAAAAGGGTACAAAAATAACACTATTTATTCAGTTCTTGTAAGAGCATTGATAAAATCTCAGGTTCAAGATCTTTTTTTAAAAAAAACCCTGTTGGAAAATTAAGGTGAAATAATTGTAGCTTTAACAGCATTGCTCATCTTTAAAAATGCACATTTGCATGCTGTGGACCTGTCTGCATGCATTCCAATATGCATCCAAGTCCCACTGTCTGCACAGTGAATACTCCTTTCTAGACATTATCCTCAGTTCTACTGCTGATTGTGGGGTGCAGCTCTAAGCCCGGGAAAAGGCATTTCAGCCAGTTGTTCTCCCAGTCTACATTGTTTCTGCTGTACAGAAGTAGTTTGTCACTTTATCACTTGAAACATTGGAAAGAATACTGAATGGTGTCTGGAAATATTAGAAGAGGGTTGCATAACAATCCTAGGCCAGCCCAGAAATGTTTAGAATGTGGCATATCAACAGTTACACCAGGGCAGTGTCACAGAACATGCCATTATACTGGTATTGCAATGGTGGCTCACAGTCATGGTGTTCATAAAAAATGAGCTCACAATCAGGGTGTTAAGTCATAAGAGCCAGAAGAGATAGTCATGGCTTACCTAATCTGGCTTCCAGCAACACCCAAATGCCCTTGTCTTACATCAGGAGTGGGAAAGTTTGGTCCTCCAGATGTTTTGGACTACAGCTCCCACTGGCCAAGCTGAGAGGCTGGTGAGAATTTTCATCCCAAACAATGGGAGAGTCAAAGATTCCCTGACCCTGTTTTACCCCAACATTGGAAAGTGCAGAATTTTCAGAAGACTGGTATAAGTTCATAAATTCGTTTGATCTCTTCATGCAAGCATCTCTTTGCTATAGAATCCTCATCTAAGTGTGTTGATATCACAGCATGTCAATTCCTGAATGTATTGCAACATATTTAATCTTTGTTGTGCTGATTAATTGATGTCATAAGGTAGGATAAAAGAGCCTAAAGTGAGCTCATTGAAGGAGAAAAGTTCCTTAATTGTGTACCCAGGTGCCATCTGACTCAATGGAGATTCACAATGAGGGTATAATGATAACTTAATGGAACTTGATGACTGATCTTCTCTGAAAAATGAGCTTGTTGTAAAACTGCCTATCAGATAGTTCCCAAGTACTATCCTTCACAAGCCCTTATTTAACACAGTAATATTTGCATGCATACCCTCTCTTCACATTTGCCATTTGTCACTGAGATAGCAAATTACATTCATCAAAATCCATTCATTCTCCCAGTATCGCTGAATACAGGATTATCTTGGCTGTGTCAGCTGCCCTATGACTGGTAACAGTGAAAAATGGAGGTCGACATGCATCTTCAAGAGACTGGATATCAAGCTGAAAAGATTAATGGAGCTGATGTCATCATGTTTGTATGGCATAAAAATGAATTCTGGAAACTGATGGATCTCTTGGTAGCACTGAATGCATTTTAAGCTACTCCCCTGCTGCCCCTTTGCTGATGAGTTTTAGTGACCATCAAAAGGAATATACTGAGATGTTTTATTAGATACAGGAAAGGTTGATTTGGTCTCCTGGGCTGCTGAGTAGCTTCCACTATTGACCTAGCAGGAGCAATACTGCAACATCTGCTGAGTGCTCTTCATTGCCTTAGCTGCATGTTGCCACCATGTTGTCTCCCACAAAAGCAGCTGGCTAAGACACACTGCAGCAAGCAATCCCTGTGCCTGATAAACATGTCCAGCTGACATGAGAATCCCAAGAATCTGCTAGCCAATCTCTTATTGCTAAAAATTGATATAGGACTACCTGGGAAGGGAATACTTCATTGTTCTGTGCTTCTGCATGTGCTTAATTTTTATTCTTTCTGGGTGTTTCTCCCAGAATATGATAATGCCTCCCTCTTCCTTTTCATTTGGTTCATTGTGGCTCAAATCTTGTCACAAGCCTGACTCGGGCATCTGAATAGCACATTGATTCTGTCCGGGTTGCAAATAATTGGTTCCATTCCTCTCAGCAAAGAGTCCCCAACCACTAGAACTCGTCTCCTCTGAGGCTTGTCCGGGGTTACTCAACGAGCAGATTCCCTCATGGCTACCTGAACTTTCTGTTTGTGCAGAGAGTGTTGGTGCTGCTGCTGTTGTTGGATGCAGTTCTGGGCACCTCAATTCAAGAAGGATGTCAACAAACTGGAATGTGTCCAGAGGAGGGTGACCAAAATGGTGAAGGGTCTGGAAGCCATGTCCTATGAAGAACACCTTAGGGAGCTGGGTATGTTTAGTCTGCAGAAGAGAAGGTTAAGAGGGGACATGATAGCCATGTTTAAATATTTGAAGGGGTGTCATGTTGAGGAGAGAGCAGCTTTGTTCTCTGCCGCTCCAGAGACTAGGACAAGGAGCAATGGATTCAAGCTGCAGGAAAGGAGATTCCACTTGAAGCTCAGGAAGAACTTCCTGATGGTCAGAGCTGTCCAGCAGTGGAATATGGTTCCTCGGAGTGTTGTAGAGTCTCCCTTCTTTGGAGGTTTTTAAGCAGAGGCTGGATGGCCATCTGTTGGGAATGCTTTGATGGGTGTTCCTGCATAGCAGGGGGTTGGACTCAATGGCCCCTGTGGTCTCTTCCAACTCTATGATTCTATTATTTGATGATTCTATGACATACATTTGTTTCGTTTTTGCCTCTCTTACTGTATCCCTCAAATCTTGGATCAGAAGCAAATAAGACTTATAAGATGTGTTGAGAAGGGAACGTATATTTCAGTTACTTCATTGGATTAGCAGAAGTGCGCACCTAAAATGTTTCCTTGTTTGCACAGTTCTTCTTTTTTTTAACTGCTTAGAAAATGCTCCAAAAGAAAGGTGTTTGATTTCTTACAGGTTCTTTTGTTTTTGAACATTTGTGTTCTTGACACGGTGCAGTACCCAGGATGGTGTTAATCCACTTTCAGATATTTCATTTGATCTGGATAATAGCATCCTGGCCTCAGGATTACTGATCAGCCAGTGGAAGTTGTTCTTATGATGTATCACGTTTGTCTTGCTTCATTTCTGAGTACCTTGCCATTCAATATCCTGTTAGGACTACAGATTGCTATGAAGCTGAAGGATTCCATTTAGATTTTGTGATCCAGATTAATCTTTTAGGTCATAATAAAAAACATTGGCTGATTGTTTCTCCTTTTTTTTTTTTGCCTCAATAGGTTAATTATTTTTCACTGCAGTTTTTTTTTTTTAATGTAAAACATAATGTCAGAACTTTTAAATAAAGTTCTCGGTGTTGTTTAAGGAGACGGTTTCGTAGTGGCGAGATAGCATCAGGTACCTGGCTAAAGAATTCATCATTTTACACATAATTATGTTTCACATAATCTTTCCTCCCCCATATTTTCATTGCTAAAATAGCACAATCATTTATCTTCAGGTTAAATGTTTGTTTCCTGCAAATACCTTTCTCCTATCTGGATCTACTGGGAAGGCTTATCCATAAAAGTATATCATTAGAATAATGCAGGTTTACAAAGTGTTGCAGTGTGTTTGATGTGTAAACATAAATCTTTAGCCAGCTGGATGTTTTCATGTCAATTTCCCAGTATCATACCTGGTAGGATAGTTTTAGTTTTAAACGCCATTTGCACCAACAGAGTGTGCTAATGTCAGTTTCCAAGTATTGTCTTTTATAAGCCTCTATACAAAACAGCAAGTATTTGCATACATACACGTTCTTCACATTTTCTGTTTGTTCGCATTTTCTTTTTTAAAAAAGGAACATGGTGTAGCAGTATGCCTGCACAGGAGTAAGCTTACTTCCAGCGCCACTCTTACATCAGTGGGAAGCAAGAGATGAAAATTGAGGGAGTGATGGAAGAGATACAGAATCCTATCTTTACTCAGAGATTCATTCTAGCTCTGATTATACAGATAGTGTTGCAGGCAGAATTATGCCTGCCAAAAATACTGATAATAAAGAACTCCCATTGCTGTCTGTGGAGAATGTAACAGGCTAAGCGCTAATTCGGTCTATATAATTTGCCAAATTCAAGCCCCTGAAGCCTGAATATTATGAAAATAAGTGTCTGTGTAAAGTAAGAAGTAGGATGTTTGTGTATCAAGACAGCAAGAATGTAGATTTACTGGCCAGTTCCAGGCATGAAGCCAATCTAATGTAAAACAAAGAGATAAGGGGAAAATAGTTTGAGAGAGACAGTGTAAACAAAGAACCAGTGTGTAATGAAACCAAAAGGTACACTGCATTTGTACAAATGGTTACTACTATCTGATGGCTGATTCCAGCCATTTCCACACTAGACTATTATAGCGCTATCATTCCACTTTCAACATCCTGTGGAATCCTGGGGTTTGCTGACTGGCCTCTCTCTGAACTGCAAACTGCAAACCCCAGGATTCCATAGGATGTTGAAAGTGGAATGATAGCGCTACAACAGTCTAGTGCGGAAATGGCCAGAATCAGGCTCATGCAATATGTTAACAGACCCCATCACAATGGCTAGTAACACTCCCAGGTTACTGATCCCTAAAGTGGCCTCATAAAAGTCTCACTTTCCGTTGGAGGGAACTTTGTCAACTTTACTAAAGACTAATAAAATTCATCTCTGATTAAACAGATAGAGGTTGGAGATAGTGTAAAAGCCAACTCCTGACGTTCATTCATTCATTCACTCATTCATTCATTCATTCATTCATTCATTCATTCATTCATGATATATCTTTACATTTGAGGATCTTATCTAATTCCTAATTTCTATCTAATTTATGTTATGTCATGCTGTGTGGTAATGTTAAGTGCTTTCTTATTGTTCAACTACAACCTTGTGTTTCAACATTATTCCTTAGTTTTCATTAGTGGCGGTTCCAAAATGGTGAAGGGTCTAGAAGCCATGCTGTATGAGGAGTGTCTTAGAAAGCTGGGTATGTTTAGTAGGCAGAAGAGAAGGTTAAAAGGGGACATGATAGCCATGTTTAAATATTTGAAGAGATGTCATGTCGAAGATGAAACAGGCTTGTTTTCTGCTGCTCCAGGAACAAGGAGCAATGGATTCACACTACAGGAAAAGAGATTCCGCATGAACCTCAGGAAGAACGTCCTGACGGTCAGAGCTGTCCGGCAGTGGAATATGTTGTCTTGGAGTGTGGTGGAGTCTCCTTCTTTGGAGGTTTTTAAACAGAGGCTGGCTGGCCAGCTGTTGTGAGTGCTTTTCTGCATAGCAGGGAATTGGACTGGATGGACCCTGTGGTCTCTTCAAACTCTGTTATTCTATGATTCTCTGATCTATGATTCTAAGTCCTTGCTATTTGCTACATTCTGTAAAGCTGTTTCTGTAGTATGGTATACTTGTTCATTCATTGTAAACCCACATTTTTGGATAAAATGCCCAAGGCAACTAATAATAAAATTTAGTAAAATGCTATATATTTTGGTCAGAGTTAGATAACATTTTAGTCTCTTCCTAATCCATGGTTTCACACAAAATGGTCCCATGCATACATGGCTGAAATGACACCATGAACCCAGAATGTTAGACTGGAAGGGGCTGTAGATTCCCCCCTCATCGATACTGCTGCTACTAGAGCCAGGCCTTAAATCACGCCACTTGGGATGAGGGGATCTGCGTTAAAAGGTTCAGATCATATACAATGTCAAATGTTCTTTTATTTTCAAATCTGAAGCAGTAGGAAACCCCGTTCTTTATTAAATCCCTCCCTTTACAAAGTCATCCTTTCTTGTTGTGCAGTCTGCTGTCCAGTAATTGACAATAATTGAGGGGTAGAGGCTCCAGTGAATAGGACATTTTGTTGCAATGTGTCATTAAAATATTTGAAGTTTCAAGACGCTTAATAATTTAGCTTGTCACATACTATAAACTTAAAGGACGCCTACATTTAGAAACATCAGAACTGACCTGGGGCCTATTAAAGTCAAGCAATAGACTCCCTTTTGCATCAGTGGATGTTGAACCCAAACAGCTGTAAATGTGATAAATATGAAGAGTACAGCGACTTTCTGGGATTAGAAATTATTTAGTGACAAATGCAGTTATTAATAAGGTTTACATTTTTAAAAATAAAGCTTCTATGGTTGCATCTGAAGTCTTTTTGCTCTTAGGTTACTTGATGAGCACCCTCTGGAACCTATTGGAGGGGTTGTGTGAATTACATTATGCTCTGGGTTCTGCCACAGGACTTCTTCACAGGTCTCTTATTCATGGCGGAGTAGCAAGAAATAGATAAAATATGTGTCTTTGTGTCTTAAGAGCTGGAAAGCTCTTTATTGTGTTTAGTTAATAGTTAATGTTACTGATAAGAAGGCACAATATGCAGTGATCAGACCTCTTTTAGTGGTAGCGAAGAGAGTGATTGTTGGGCACAGAAGAAAAGGAGCCATAATATGTATTGGAAAGACTTAGTGGAATACAATATGATGATGATGGAGAAAATGAAGCCACACGTTGAAGTTAGTATAATGTGGCAAGTTATTTTAAAAGTGTTTGATTACTTTTAAAAGTTTCAAGGCTCCCAGCAGTAGTGAATTACTGTTGTGGCTGCATGTTTTTTAAAAGCGACTCTCTACTCTCCCATTTCTCAAAAGTACTGAATAGGGCCTTTCTGTTATATACTGTTATAGTGCTATTATTCCCCTTTCAACATCCTGTGGGATTCTGGGGTTTGTAATTTCCTGAGGCCAAAGAATTCTCTGGCTGAGAATTCTAAAGGCCCTCCCTAAACTGGAAACCCAAGAATTCCATTGGATGTTGAAAGTGGAATCATAGCACTATAACAGTGTAGTGTGGAAGTGGCCCAGAATTGCATTATTTACTTAGGACAAACCTTTGAATGCAGCAGCATGAGGGAGAGCGGGAGCCATCACTTGAACCTGTGATATTTGTACTCCCCTACTGAACAAGGCCACGTCTCTGCAACCATAAACGTAACTTCAAACATTGCAGCTAAATTGCAAAAGTAGTGATTTTATTCCTCGTCTAGTTATAGGGGAAAGAACAAATTGCAGGTTGCTTGTTTTGTGACAGTTAATTCCAAGCTCTGATAAACAGTAGTTGTCAGGGCTGAGCCATGGGAAGCAGTCTGGAGTGGGTCAGGAACTTGGAAGTAACAAGTGACCACAGTCAGAGGTCAGAGGTAGAATCACAGCGCTATAACAGTCTAGTGCGGAAATGGCCAGAGTCATAATGGCAGGAACAAACAGGCATTGGGATGAAAAGGAGTGTTGAGAAAGACTAAACTCACCAGAGTTGAAGCAGATGTAATTGCTCAAGTAGGTATAGAATCACAGAGTAGGAATGTGCCCTATAGGCCATCCAGTCCAGCCCCCTGCTCAGTGCAGGGTCTCCAGCTACAGCACCCTCAACAGGTAGCTGTCCAGCCTCTTTCTGAAGACATTCAGAGAAAGAGATCCCACCACCTCTCTAGGCAATTGGTTCCATTGCCGAAACCACTCACATTGCCAAGAAATTCCTTGTAATGTTCAATGGAAATCTCCCCTCCTGTAACTTTTAAACCATTATACCTACTATCTGAGACAGCAGAGAACAAGTCTCCACCCTCCCCTTTATGGCAGCTCTCGAGGTACTTAAAAATTTAAATCAGTCTTCTTCTCTTCAGCAAGCTAAGAATGCCCAGCTCCTTCAACCTCTCTTCATATGTTTTGTTCTCCACACCTTTTACTGTCCTTGTTGCCCTTATCTGAACTTGCTCCAACTTGTCTTTTTCCTTCTTAAAATCAAGCACTGTACTCCAGATGAGGCCTGACTAGAGCAGAATATAGGGGGACTGTTACTTCCCTCCACTTGGAAACTATGCTTCTGTTAATGCAGGCTAAGATAGCATTGCCTTCTTTGCTACAGCATCACACTGCTGACTCATGTTCAGTTTATCATCAACAGTAACCCCAAGGTCCTTTTGCATGTAGGACTGCTGAGCCATGTATTCCCCATCATGTACCTGTGCATTTACTTTTTGTGGCCTAAACGCAGAACTTTACATTTGTCTCTATTAAATTTTATTTTATTAATTTCAGCATGGGTGTCTAGTTGATCAAGATCCTTCTGAATCATGTCCCTTTCTTTCCAGTGTGTTAGCTACCTCTCCCAGTTTTGTATCATCCTCAAATTTGATAATAAGTCTCTCCATCATCTAAATCATTAATAAAAATATAGAAGAGCATCTGCCCCAGGACAGAACCTTGTGGCACTCCACATGACACCTCTTTCCAGTTTGAAGCACAGCCACTGGTAACTCTTTCAGCATGGTTTTCTAACCAATTATGGATCCATGTGATGGTGGTTCGATCTTTTCCATATTTAGTCAGTTTGCTAATCAAAATATCATGGGGGACTTTATCAAATGGTTTACTGAAATCCAGATAAGTGACATCCACAGCATTCCTACCATCTACTAAACCAGTGATCTGATTAAAAAAAAAAGCTATAAGGTTAATTTGGCAGGATTTGTTCTCCACACTGACTCCTGTTATTCGTTGCAAGATACTTGCAGATGAACTCCTGTATAATCTGTTCTAATATTTTTCCTGGGATTGGAGTCAGGCTGAGTGGCTTGTAGTTTCCTGGATCATAGAGTCATAGAAATGTAGAGTTGGAAGAGACCACACGGGCCATCCAGTCCAACCCCCTACCATGCAGGAATACTCTCAAAGCACTCCCGACAGATGGCCATCCAGCCTCTGCTTAAAAACCTCCAAAGAAGGAGACTCCACCACACTCCGAGGCAGCATATTCCACTGCCGGACAGCCCTGACTGTCAGGAAGTTCTTCCTGAGGTTCAGGTGGAATCTCCTTTCCTGCAGCTTGAATCCATTGCTCCTTGTCCTGGTCTCTGGAGCGGCAGAAAACAAGCCCTCTCCCTCCTCTACATGGCATCCCTTCAAATATTTAAACATAGCTTTCATGTCCCCTCATCATCATCATCTACTACTACTACTACCACTTCTTCTTCTTCTTCTTCTTCTTCTTCTTCTTCTTCTTCTTCTTCTTCTTCTTCTTCTTCTTCTTCTTCTTCTTCTTCTTGCCCCCCCCCTTTTTTTTTTGAAAACAGAGACAACATTTGCTCATCTCCAGTCTTCTGGCACCTTGCCTGTCCTCCAGGTTTTCTCGAAAATGATGGCAAGTGGTTCAGCGAGCATGTCAGCAATTTCCTTCAATACTCTGGGATACAGTTCATCTGGGTCTGCAGATTTGAACTCATTTAGGTTAACTAGGTGATTCCTGATTAAGTACTTATCAGTCTTGATTTGCAACCCAGATGCCTTACTAAGGTCTCTGCTGATATGTGGGAGCACACAGTCCTCTTTTTGGGAAAAAAACTGAAGCAAATTAGGTATTAAGCAGTTCTGCCTTTTCATTTACCATCCTTGCTGAGCAGCACCCCCACCATTTCCTTTCTCACTCTCTTCCTTCAAACACATTTGAAAATCCCTTTTTTGTTGCTCCTTGCCTGCCTAGCCAGTCTCAACTCATTTTGAGCTTTAGCTGTCCTTACACTATTCCTGCAAGCTTGGGCCTCACATCTGTATTCTTCCTTGTTGATTTGTCCTTCCTTCCATTCTTTATAAATGCTCTTTTTTCTTTTTACTTCCTCTTCAAGTTTATTACACAGCTACACTGACATTTTGAGACATCCCCCATTTATCTTTTATCATGAAATTGTTTTTGATTGGGCTTTAGCTGTCCCTTTTTCATGAAATCTCAGCAATTCTGGGTGTCCTTTTCCTTTAGCATCTCTAGCCACAGGATTCTGTCCAATATTTCCCTAAGATTGATAAAATCAAGTTTTCTGAAACCCAGGGTTCCTATTTGACTATACTCTTCTCTAGCTTGTCCCACAATCATGAGTGCTGGCATTACATGGACAGGCAACTTGAAGGCACATATGCAGACATGATACGAAACTACTATATGGATGTTTGCTCTTTGAAGAAAGCTGTCTTTTCTGATATTTCTGTTGTGATCTTCCACAATACTGTGAAGTTTTTCCTCCCAGTATTCTCTTAGTCAGGGATGGGGAATGTGTTGGCCCTCCAGATGTTGTTGGATGGCATTTCCCATAAATAGTGAAGAATTATGGGCCTTGTAGTCCAACAACATCAGAAGGGCCACACATTTCTCATCCCTCTTCTAAATCCTTCCTTTAGCTGAGAAAGAAAAATATTGACATTTCCTAATGAAATAGTTGTGTGTGTGGGGGGGGGGGGCGATCTGCTTGCTCATTTACCCATCATTCATTGTCTACAGGGATAACCTTGGATACTTGCTGCACACCAAGAAAATCCAGTCTTTTGAGGTCATTCTGCCTCTTTCAATTTTACCGGTTTTAAAAGATTTCACTTGGGAAACGGTCCATCCCAAAATATATTCACCCCCATTCTGCTAGGCAGAGTCCTGAAAACTGTTGATGCTTGTGGCATCGTGGAGAGGGAGGTGCCTGGTTACAAAAAAAACAACCTTAAATAGAGTCCATGAATTACCAAAGGCCCCAAAGAAGTAAAAGATCAATATGATCCGCAGCCTGGAGCTGTGAAGCTGCCTTGTAAGTGAAACGCTAATGCAATTGAACTTTCTTTCTTTCTTTGCTGCTGTGCTCTTTGCTTATGGCCTCTTTGATCTGCTTATTCATAGCTGTGAAGCAAGCAAAATTTAATCAAGCCTGTGGGGTAGGGGTGGGAAAGGGTGGAGAAGAAATGCTGTCAGTGCTGGGCTCCAAAAACAGGGCTGTCAATCAAGGGATGACTCATAATGCCTTCATGTTTTAGCCCCTTTAAGCTTCTTCCTCAGATGACTGGTTTCTCTTCCACTTGGCTGTGGAGGAAGAACCAGAGACTATAGTAGGACACTCGCTGGCTTGTTGATGAGCCTGGTCAGATTAGTGTCTCCATATCCTTGCTCTCCCTTCTGTTAAAGAGGAGAGCATGAAATGTCTAATCAACTTGGCATTTCAAAAACTCAAGAGAGAGAAGATTGCTCACTAGAATAAGAAATGTATGACAAAGGGGTCCTGTAGGGCTTTTGTAAGTTAGCATCCAAGTGAACCCTTTTCTCGCTGCCTCTGCCTTTAGGAGTATTTGACTTGGGATTGAAGCTGCGAAGAAAAAGAGCACTTTCTTCCACTGACTAAATTCAACTTATTTTATCTGGGTTTCTTGGATAAAATATTTCCTGATTGGCAAGATGCTGGAATATGGTTTAATTTCAATTTTCTATCTGCCAACACATGCCATTCAATCAGATAAACACAGGATCTGAGCTGTCATCACAGCCCTTTATGCATGCTTAAAAATAGGACTCTTTCTTCACACATTTGGAAGGAGTTGAGTCACATATAGAATGTATATGCAGTGGCCACTTAAAAAGTTTCAGGGGGCTGGAAATCTCTTTAGTTTCTAGAAAGTTTCCTCATCACAAGATTCAAGGAATACTGAGCTTGAAAAAGCTTCTGTCAAGTCACGGCCTATGTGCATACAACATGGTACATAAATATAGCTAGTTGGGAGCCTCTCTACCTATTTTGTTTATAAAATGTTGGACCCCCAATGAATTCAGCAGTAAAATTGCCATTATGCACATAGCTCATGTATGATTAAAAAATAAGAACATGTAGAAAACTAAATGTTAGTAACAAAAGAATGTGCTGCCCTGAGGAAACAGTGATGAGTGTAGATTTCAGGCCTAGTCTGTCTTTCCACAGTGTCAAAGAGGGGAGGGAGGAGAAAGAAACGTGGCAACTGCAACACACATGAGTACGTAGAGGAGCAACACTATGAAGATGTACGATTCCTAGATTTCAGGGCAGAGAGCAATCTGAGGTCAGAGAACTGCCTTGAAACGTATGCGTGTATGTATCTACATTCTCATTTGTTTGCCTTTCTTAAAAGAAATCCAAGTGACATACCCTGAGCAACTGTAGTTGATGCTTAGTTGTGTGTGCCTTCATGTCGCCTGTCGATTTGTGGCAACCTCATGAATTTCATAGGGTTTTCTTAGGCAAGGAATACTCAGAGGGGGCTTCGCCAGTTCCTTCCGTTGAAAAATAGCTTACAGCACCTGGTACTCATTGGTGGTCTCTCATACAAGTGCTAACCAGGGCTGGCCATGCTTCACTTCCAAGATTAGTTCAGCTCTGGTGCTTTTATGGTATTTGGGCCCACTGATGCTTAATTACTGATGCTTAATTATCATAGCATCACCAGGGTCCATCCCTGGGTCTTCGATTTTGACCTTGAAACATCTGTGCCTGCGATAATTTCCAAGCTCTGGGGTGGAGAGGAAAGAGTCAAAGAAATGGGTTAGCATAAGTGAAGAAGAAATGGGCCAGGTCCACCTAGATGGGTTTCAAATTTAGGATCTCATCAACAGGCCCTGTACTGGATCCAAACATTCTAGTGTATGTTGCCATTTCTTCCTGGCATATCCAGGAAGGGTGAGTTAGTAGAAGGCAATGCGGTAGCATCCTAAAGTAGTGCAAGAAAAGACAACGGCAGGCTTCAGATAACAGCTGAAAAGTGTTAGAGAGGGTAAGAGAGAATGCAAGACTGTGTGTTTCCTGTGGGACACTGCATAGAATTGCTGTGGGTGGGGTTCATTAGAGAAGTCAGCTATTGGCCAGCAGGTCCATAGATTGATAGGATGTGTTGAAGCTTCACATAATGATTTCAGCTCACAAAAGTTTGATTACAAGTTCTTCAGTGACCATAGTTAGTTAGGCAGTGTTATTTCTAGTAGTATTTAAGTGCTGCCAAGTACTGGAAGCTTGGGCAGTAGCAGAATGCTCCACAGGAGGATTCAGCAGGGAGTTTTATTCCTCCCCCTCACTTCCTCTCCAGGAAATCCTAGAAGATGGCAGCTCTAAAGTATGGTCCACCCACTTGTGCTGTTCAGTTCCTAGTCTACCTCAACGCTTATGAATACAGCACAGATGTAGAATCAAATATGAAACAGTGGGCACCCTCCCTGCATTTTCTTTTTCCTTTTTCTGATGACTCTTTTGAATAAAACTTTTTGACGGAAAATAGCTTGCCAAGAATCCTTGCTAAGAACTAGTAGCTGTGTTTTGTTTGTGTCTTTTTCATGGCGGCTTTCCTTGACTTTCTCTTCTGTATGAACTGTTTTATTTACTGTTTCTGCTGTCTGCCATCTGGCTGACTTGTGCTGCTCTTTTTGTTGCTGCTCAGGCATCTCTAGATTAAAAGTAGGTAGGTTTGTATAAATAATGAAGCAATGAAAGCTTTGTGAAAACCTTTCAAACGTAGTAAGGATTCCTGCAGAAACATTATTTTTCAGTGAGGTTGCACGGAAAGTTCTCCCCTTTAACCCTTTTGTATTCCTGGCAGATGTTTTTCTTACGCTTTATCTACCAGCCTGTAGTAATTAACTGGACTGATATCCTTCCCTCACTTACTCCACAGTGAAGGCACATTGCAAGAGCAGGTGGCTATTAACACGGAACACAGTTCAAAACTGATTTTGTAAATGGAAGGCTGTGTTTATTTAATGCAATTCAGATAGGTTTCTGCATCACAAAGGTTACAATCCAAGTTTTACTATATTAAAATCTGAATGTGAGAAGGGAAGAAAAGAAGAATATAATTTTTCTCACCTTCAGTTGTTTGAGAGGTGAAAAAATTGTCAGCTACCATAAGATTCCCCCCTCCCCAAGAAATACCAACATGTAATAGAAGAATAACAGGTGCATGTGCTTAACCAGATTTCAGGCAGGAAGGGTGTATGAAGCTCAAAGATTCATGAAAGGCAGCCATTTGATGAAATGGGAGTTTAATAATCATGGGCCATTTCCACACTACAGCCTGAGCCTAGCACAGGGATACATTAAATTTGGTCTGCAACTCATACTACCGCATGACTTTGTCGCAGTCCCACTCTTGTCACATCTTCAGCCCTCACGATCATGCATTATACTCTTACTGGAAAAAATCTGGTAATAGACCCTTTTTGCACAACGATTGCATTGGCTGGGACCATGCAGAAAGAGTAGAAGTGATACCAAGGCACTTCCTTCCTCAGGGCAGCTGCACTGCGGAAGGAAGGAGTGTGTCCAGGTGCCAACATCTGCCAGCAGCCGGCTGGGTGTGGAGGGGAGCATTTGGGACACGCTCCCATCCCGGCAAAAGCACTTCCAGGATGACGCTGGGACACAGGGAAGGTGTGGAAAGGACCATAATTTGAATAGTGCTTCCAAGCATTCAAACCACTTCATATTTATTACCATGTGTGGCTTCTTTTCCCTTATCCCACTACTGTTCCACCAGGTATTAGGTTCTGCCCAACTCTCCACTGCCACCAAATATGAGGACTTCTTCTTGTCCCACCTGTGTGACCATCAACTGTTGGGACCTCCTAGATGCCCTCAAGGTTCCTGTCAGAGATATTATGTAGCCTCTGTCTGGACACCACCATTTAGGGCCCTTTCATATTACCTAATTATAGTCACAATTCCAGTTCAACCACCATGGATCTGTCCTATGGAATCCTGGGTTTGTAATTTGGTGAGGAATTGGAGCTCTCTGGGTGAGAATGATAAATGCCCCTGCCTAAACTACTAATTCTATAACTCCATAGAGTAGAAGTATGGCAGTTCAAGTGGAATAATAGCACTATAATTGCATAATGTGAAAGGGTCCTTAGACTGGGAACTTCCTGGTCTATAACTGTCCTCATTCATCCTTACAGAGCTGGAGCAATTCTACCAAAAACAATGGGTAAAAGCTTCAGGATTCAGATGCTCCAAGATGGTAGAAATGCAGCCAAGAAGAGATGCAGCTGTAATTGCTGCCAGAGGTGTTTCTACCAAGTATTGGCTGAGAGGGGATAAACAGTTCCCTGTTTTCTTTTCTGTTAACAATGTAAATAATGCACTTCTGGATCTGTGGATTATATAGTGTGTGTGCATGGAGGTGTGTGACTGGTGGATTGACATAATGTAAACATATGCAACTCCCTCCTGCATGTAAAATTATAGCTTGATAAATGTCTGTTGTCTAAAGACTAGAAACGTGTTGCTTAGTATATCTCTGCTTCTTTTTTATACAGATGGATCGTGTCATTTTTTGTGTATTTTTGGAGGTTGACTACAAAATCTACAAGAAGAAAATGAATGAGTTCTTCCCCACAGGTATGTATGTTGATTTGCTTCTGTGAAAAATAAATGTGTTCTTGTCTAGATATTGTCCAGACGCTGATACAGAAATGTATGTCTGCATTTTACACATGCATATTAATTATTCATGTATAGTATTTCTGAATAACTTATCTTTTAAATGCTGGGTATATAAAACTTGTAAAGATCACATAAACATAGGTGAGTAATCATCATATGGTCAAATCAGAATAATCTCATTTTACATTTGTTGAGAGCCAATATTTAATAGTAAACAATAATGTATTTTCTTCTTCAAAAACTTGTTGCACACACACTCTCAATTATAAGACTGTAACTATATGTTGGGCTTCATATGAAAAATTACCATTAAGAGCTATGGGTAGAGTCAAAGAATCTTTTTAATTTTACCAAACACAGTAGTGAGCATATTTCTTCCTTACTCACCCCATCATCAAGCCCAGCTGTAACCTCTTCTGTCCATTCCTTCCCACTGCTGGACTCATGCTAGGGGCTACTTCAGACATTTATATAGAGTGGTGTAATTGTCCCTGGGAGGCATGGCCACTTGGTGGAGGAAACACCTGGCTCTCCTGCTTCTCTATGTACACCTGCTGTTTTTTCAGGAGTGATTTATGTGAACACTTACAAAACTGATGACTGAGAGATGCTGATTGCATCAGCTATATGCACACAGCTTTAACATTCTGGGAGCCTTCACATTTTTTTTCTGTCTCCTCTTCCGAATCCCTCTAAAATCATTTAAATCCCTCTAGGACACAATGGGAAGTTTTCAGACTTCAGAGGGATTACACATAATTCACCTGTGGCTGGGGGCTAAAGAAGGATCACTAGCAGTCATCTATTTCCCATGCTTCCCCTTGATCTCACTCATTACATCTAGAAAATTATCTCACATCAGCTTGGAGCCCTGCTGCATTCCCCATGAAAACATAAGGCTGAAATTGTCCCTGCAAAGAAATGAGTCATCACCAGGCAGTTCTCCTTAAACCACCTTGGAAATGCCATATTCCATTATGCATGGCAGTCTTGTCTTTTCTTTTTTTTCCTTGCATGTAATTAAAATCTTGGGTCTGTTTTTGCTTCTCACTCTCTTTCCATTAAAAAGTCCTCTAACAAGTGAAGTTGACATGTCTGCTCAACAACATTCTGTGCTCTCGCCTCAGCACAGCAGCCTGCAGCTGGGAAGAGGGACATGGCCAATGCTGGCAGAGGTCTCCTCTACTCTTGGACCTGCGTCACAGAGACTGGGATGGGAGTGCTTTTCTCATGAGTTCATCCCAAACAAGAGCATAATAAATAATAAAATAACCTCAAATGAATTATAGACCCAATGAGGTTGGGTTAGTATGCACATATAACAGGGCTTTCTTTGTAATATGCACCCAATTATAGAACTCTCTGCCAAAGGAAAGTAGATGGAGACTCAAAGGAGAAGGAGCCTGGCAGTTGTTCATGGCCTTTGATATTTGAAGCTGCTCTGTTTTAATTGCCTCTTTCAAAATTATATTTTGAGATTCTTTCTAGTCAGTGTATAAGGGTTATTTTAATGTGTGTGTTTTTTCAGTCTTCGTACAGTTTTAATTGCTTTTATTTGTTTATCACTTTGGTAGTCCCTGTGGGCTGGGAGGTGATGTATAAATACCATAAATTAATAAATAATATTTCAAAGAAGTAAAAAAAAACCCTATGTAAATGCCAACCACTTGAGCAGATAACAAGTGAACAAAGTTAAATAGCCACAGAAATGCAGGCCTGAATAAAATTCCAATAATTCCCAGCATAGGCAGAGATCCTAAATCAGCTGGTCCAATCCCCAAATCCTGACCTGACCCCCCTGCCCATCCTGCTTTACTGGGCAGCAGCCACTACAAGCAATGGAGGTCTGTTCTCCTGTCAATCAGGATGCTGCGTACTGATGTTTCCATTCTCTCTTTCTCTCCAGTAATCTCCAGTGTGACAATCGGAAGTAAAATCCCTAGCACAATTCCTCCTTGCACTGGAGACTGGTGGCAGGATGGGGGTGGAAATGTCTGTCTGCCGTGCCCTGATCAATAGGAGTGTTCACAAGGGCAGCTGTCAAGCAGTATTGGTTGGACTTTTATGATTGTGAAATAGTGCCACAATTGTGAATACATAAGACCTGTAAATAGGAATCATTTATGGATACATAACTCAGATTACACATCCATAACTTCAGTCGCTAATTTCAGCCATAGACTATAAACATTCATAGAAAACAACTAGGAAAAGAGACACAGAAAGAAATCAGGTCCATATATATACAGTCTATGTATGATGGCAGATGGCAAATGATCACTTCCAGGAATTTGTGGAGCTATTTTACTGGTGTGCTTCAATGGAATAATTTCCAGTGTTCAAAATTAAACATTTCTCTTACCTTATACGTACTTTGGAGATGAAGATGATTGAAAGAAAGCCCCTCTCCCAATATCACCCCATAACTGCTTTCTCCTCCATTTTCCATCTTTGGTCTCAAGGCCCACAAAGAGCTGGAACTGGCGTGAAATATGACCGTGAAGTACCTTTTCCTTGAGATATCACCATTCTGGAAGGAGGAAGCCATCCATGCAGTCTTCTTAGCTTGAATTTGACACCCTGGAATGTGTCCAGGGTGAAGGGTCTAGAAATGAAGCCCTGTGAGGAACAGCTTAGGGAGCTGGATATATTTAGTGTAGAGAAGAAAAGATGGAAAGGTGATAGAATAGCACTGAAGGGAAGTCATGTAGAAGATGGAGCAAGCTTGTTTTGTGCTGCTCCTGAGGCTAGAACATGAGCCAATGGATTCAAAGTAAAAGAAAAGAGATCCCACCTGAACATTAGGAAGAACTTCTTTACTTGTAAGAACTGTTGCACAGTGCCTCACAGGGCGGTGGACTGTCTTTCTTTAGAGGTCTTTAGACAGAGATTGGATGTGCATCTTTCACAACTGCTTTGGTGGCAGAGGGTGGGACTAGGTGATCTTTGAAGTCCAACTCTAAAATGCTATGATTCTAGGATTCTGTATGTGATGGACAAGGACACTTTTAAACCCTGTTGTAAACTGCAGAATATTTTGAAGAAGAACTAAGTCCCTGAATAACATTTGAGTTTGCCCACAGGAAGAGAGAGACTGAGAGACGAGAGAAGACCTACATTGCTTCCAGAGTATGAAATTTGAAAATCAAACCTTTAATCCCCATATGAAATCTCAGTTGCTGCTGGCTGTCCAGTAGCTTGCTATGGACAAAAGTTCTTTTATTACATCTGCTTCTACTCTTTTAAATATTTTCAGTGCTTCCATACTGAGCTATTTCTGTGATATATATATAAAAGCACATGATTAAGATCACAGCTTCCACATTTGTCACCCTGAATGTGGCCTAATCATCCATTCTTACGCCCAGTCAGGACAGTTACTCTGCATCCTTTTGATCCTTGTTATATATGGAATGATGATTCCTGTCTGCCTCAGTGACTGTGAGGTCAGCATTTAAATGGATTAATGACTGTGAGTTGAGAACTAATTAATTTATAATAAAAAGTGTGATCTTGTATATGTGCCTTGTGGCAGAAGTTGCTATCACTTCAGTACACACAGAATTCTTCTACCACTTACTTAATTTAGGGCATGCTTTTATCCCCAAGTAATTAACTCATTAAAGCTACTCTGTGTGTATGTACACGTGCATACCCTTTAATTCACAGCCACTAGTAGCAATTATAGTAGCCACAGAGAGAAAAGAAAGGAATCACATAAAGAAATAACAGAGATTAGAGGAGCATTATAATCACACAAGTCCTATGAAGAATGAAGGACATAATGATTAATGCCAGCAAAGTTGCAGCCAGATCAGTGCAAATGACAATTGGAAATAGGATCTTGGAGCTGTCCAGAAGAAGGCCATAGAACTTTGGACTGGAGTGTAACAGAGCTGACAGAAGTCTGACTGCAAAAGGTCAAGAAGAGAACTGGAAAACAAGAAGCATTTGTGGCTTCTATTTCTACCTTATCTAGCAGTTGGAAGAAGAATGGCGGGGGGGGGTGCAGTGAGTCAGAAGAAAGGCCAGCAGTCTGTTCTCACAGTAGCCAGTGAGATGCCTAAAGAGAAGCCTGTAAGTAGAATGGGAGGGCAGTGGTAATCTTCTGCTCTTTCTTGCCTTGCAATTGATATTACCATTCTGGACTAGCTTCAGTGAAGCAGTCTAACCAGTTCTCCAGATGAAGGAAATGTTGCTGTTGGCTGCTTTTTTATCTGTAGTTCTTGATTTTTTTTTTAATTACCAGATGACATTTGTGTTTTCCTAGACCATTCAGTGGCAATTCCCAGTACCAATAGCAACATTTTATCCCCACTCACACAATGGGACCAAAAAAAAAAGGGGGGGGGAGAAGATCAGGATATATCATAACAACAACAACAAATATCCAAAGGGACTATATGGTTCTATATTTGCAGTTCATACTGGATTATGTATCAGGTTCCTCCTCCTCACTGTCTGTGGCCATTTCTGCATGAAGCTGTTACAGCGTTATTATTCCACTTTCAACGTCGTATGGAATCCTGGGGTTTGCAGTTTAGGGAGGGGCCTAAACTGCAAACCCCAGGATTCCATAGGGTGTTGAAAGTGGAATAATAGCGCTGTAACAGTCTCATGCGGAAATAGCCTGTGAGAGTGGAGAGATGACAAAGATTTTTAAAAAACTTCCTTAAGAAAAGAAGGCATGCTGATACTGGTGCTCTACTTCTAGAGCAATTAGTGAACAAAGGCACTGAAGAGATCTCCATGCCCACAGTGTCATGAGGGCTTAATGATGACTGGCTAAGTTGCCTATGATGCCATATAGCTTCCTTCATCATCTTCTCCAATGGCCTTTTACAGATTTTTTTTTTTAAAAAAAAGGTTGGAGAGGCTACTTGGATCTAAGAGCGACATGAAGAGGCACCAATCAGTAATAAACAAGGAGGTCTGTTCTGAGAGTTCATGCTTATTTGTACTTATTTGGAAGAGCCCTGAGCCTTTCTCGGTTCTCCTTTTCTGAAGCCTCTCCAGCTCAACAACATCTGCACTGAGATGCAGATGCAGAAATCAGAACTATACACAATATTCAATATGGATTCATATCAAAGATTTGTTTAAAGCAGGAGTTGGAATTGTGTGCCTCCCCAGGGTGTTGAAGTGCAACTGCTAGGGTCCCTCATCACTGTTTTTTCTGGTTAGAGTTTTTGGGAAGTCTATTTAGTGAGCCAGACAAAGCACATCCCTCATGTAAAGGCAGTTACACTACTGAGTTTTATTTCCAATGACTGTCATTGCAGCACACCTTTTTCAGAGATGTTACACCTCTCTCATAGCCAATGCAGACTTGATCTTTTCAATGAGCTGTTGACTGTGACCTCAGATCCCTTTCCTTGTCTGTCACTGCCAGCTCAGTCCCCATTAGCTTATATATAGAAAATTGCTTCCCATCAATTTGCACAGAGCAGATAATAATCCTCACACAAGCAAATCCCTTTTTGAAAATTGGTGTTACATTGGCTGCTTTCCAGTTCTCTGGCACAGAGGCTGATAAAATGTTAGCATAGTAACTCAGTAGTGAGTTGTCTTTTTAAAAAAAGAGAGACTGCAAAGGAGAGAAAAATGATGGTGAGGGGTGCGATGAACATTAAGAAAGCTGGAAAAGATTCTGCTTCTCCTCAGAGTTTGTAAGAACTTAGTAATCATTATGTAGATCTGTTGGCTTTTTATTCAGATGCCTGAATGGAAAATTAACATTTCAAACATGGCCCATAAATCCACTGTAATTTGAACTGCATACTGGGGCACTGTTTAATATTTCCTATTTCTGAAGGGATTTGTAGCATGATAGCGTCGGAGGCAGACTGTAGTTAGGGCACGACATCTGAATCTGTTACGGTGGCCGTATTTCTAAAGATGAAATGACCTCATTATTCTACTGAAGTGTAGGTTTTCTGAGTATACTCTAGGAACAAGAGAAAGGCAAGTCGCTGTAAGGTCAGCCTACTGGAACATCCATGTACACAAATTAGCTGTGAAACAGGATCATTCAGAGCCAGCTGTTCAGCTCTTTGTAGTTGTGACGTATACAGGGCATATTGTTGCTAAGCTCAAGCCTTCAGCACCTGCTTTTGGATTGTGTGTGACAATGTGCCCTGCTCAGATCTGTTGATGGCATAGCACTTCTGTCACTGACAATGTCTTCTGGTACAATTGTCATAATGATTAGAAAGTTTATAGGTAAATGCAAACACTACAAGGTTTTCCATGATGAGTAAATGTAGAAAAGATTCTCACAGTTAAAGACTGCTAGAGATTTCGGAATAAATGGAGACCTAGGAGTAAGTACAAGTTGAAACAATTCAGAATTTTAGTTCTTAGAAATCAAATCAGTCATCGAAATTAGCAAGACAGATTATTTTTTAAAAAAAACTATAAAAGCTAAGCATTTGCTTGTCCACAAAAGCTATCCAGCATGTCACATACAGAAAACCACAGAATCAGGTTACTTGAAGTACCACTTGATCAACATATCTCAGCAAATGGGGCAGATGCCATGTGAGAACTAAAAGCGAACATTGCATTTGTGTGGGAACGTAATAAAATATCTGCAGGATCCTAGTAAAGGCCCTTCCAGTCTTCGTTCTCACAGTAGCCAACCTGTATAGTATGGACATCGAAATTAATGCAGTGAATTAACACTTAACAAGTGAAAGAAGTGGAGAAATTATGCTAATGGAAGCTCTTTTTTCAAGAGATGTTGGTAACCAAAGGAAAAAAAGAAAAGCAAGGTTTGAGGTAGTAGAGGGTTGAAATAGGACAGATAAGATTTCGTTATGTTTCCATGAGAAGCTTTTACCATTTACAGTTAGTTTGTAGGCTTAGCCTGGTGACAGGCCTCAGGATGGCAATTGTCTCTTCAAGCAATGGTGTCATTAGAGTCTCCATGGTGACCACAGTCTCTACAATCTCTTTCCACACATCTTCATCCTCTCTCTTTCAATTCATCTGAAAGGAATATTAATCTTTTTCCCCCCAAGTTTAAAAAAAAAAATCCCAGCAGAAAAGTGAAGCACATGAATGGACTTGAAAAAAATATATTCCTGTAGGGGGTTCCCTAACAATACGAGAACAGCGTGCAGACATTGATAAGGGTATTTGCCTGTTTGGTGATAATGCTGAACACTTGCATTCTCCTGGGTTTCATTCCAGCAGCTTTCCAAGCACTAAATTTGCATTCTTTTTACAAAAGTAATAACAAACCTGTGGAAAATGAACACATTTCCTAACGATCCCATTTTGTCTTCTCTTTTTGCTCCTTTTTCTTTGCTCTTTTGTGAATCATTCTTTTTGTTCAGCTTCCTCACTCTGATTTGCATATAAAGGCACTTATAATTATTCTGGGCTGGCAAGATATTCCCTATCTCTAGAAGAACCTGCAGTTTTGCTCAATGGAGATGGTTGCATGGTGCCATGTCAAAGAGCAGAGCCACTGGGCTAGCTTTCTGACATTCAGATTAATACTCAGAAGGGATTCATGAATACTTTGCTGTTTTGTTGAAGTCTTATTTTATATTGTCTGTATTCATAAAGTGGAGAGGGGGAATGTTCCAAAACATCACTGCCTTGCTTGGGTTTTTAATTGATAGGGTTAAATCCCAGTATTCACATGAATGGCAAAAGGCTTCTTCAAAGAAGGATTAAGCTGTAAATAAAGAGGTTTTAAAGGAAGGATTGTATTATGAGTCCCCTTCCTCTGTTGAACACAGAGACACAAGAAGAGTGAGGAAAAAGTGGTTTCAGTAAATTGTTTGTGGAATTGGATTTAGAGATCCCATAATTTTTATTCAAGCCCTCCCCCCAAAAATCCAGTCAGATAATGAAATTAGCAAAGTGATAACGAAACAAAGCCAGTGTCACACCCTTGTGCTTTACAGCAGTGGAATACTGCATGTGAGGTTGAAGTCTCTGTTACTTATACATAAGTAGATTTCTGAGTACAGTTGCAATGAGAAACAAGAAAAAGAAATTAACTTACTTATTTCTTCACAAAATGTGTAAAATTAAAGACAGGTATTAATGGCTTTCATAATTTCATAGATGCACATTGTTGTTCCCAATCTTGTGATGTAATAACAGTGACAAATGCCCAGTGATATCAGCCACTTCTCCCCCCACCCTTCCAGATGGATTCTAAAAGATACCTGAAATGTCATGGGTTTGAAGCCAGTGTGGGGCTCATGCAGCAGCACTAGCATGATGGAATTTTCTTCCCTTCCCCTTCATTTTGCACCCTTTGGAGCGGCTTCAAAATTGACTCTGAGAGGTTCCCCATCCCCAGAGCAGCTTTTTCCAATACACAGGGAGCTGCAGTAAAAAGGGACGGTTATCTCCCTTCTAATCCTTTGGATTCTGCTGTTCCAGAGACAGAATCCAGTGCTAGCTTGGGCCCACAGTGATAACTGTGACAGGGATAAGCAATCTCAGATTGGATGATGCCTGTGTGGTGACAAAATACGATTAGTAGGCTTCCAGTTTCTGTTGCAACATGGGCCATTTCTTTACTAGCCTTTGAGACTCCTCCCTAATCTACAAACCCTAGGATTCCATAGGGTGTTGAAACTGGAATAATAGCACAATAACAGGATAGTGTGGAAATGGCCATGCACTCACAGTTCAGCTTGTTTTTGTTCCCAGTCATTCCCTGTAGAGAGGCGACAGAGTGGTGCTAACATCCCAGAAGACAGGATCAGAATTCAAAATAACTTTCACAAAGTGGAGAGCTGGGCCAAAACTAACAAAATGGAAGGATAAATGTAAGGTATTGCATCTAGGGAGGAAAAATAAAATGCACAAATGCAGGATGTGTGATACCTGATTTGAAAACATTACATGTGAATGAGATCTTGGAATCCTAGTGGACGACAACCTAAACATGAATCAATAGTGTGATCGGTCAAAAAAGCCAATGGAGTTCTTGCTGCATCCACAGGAGTATAGTGTCCAGATCAAAGGAAATCATTTTGGCCAGGCCTCATCTGGAATACTGTGTCCAGTTCTGGGCACCACAATTCAAAGAGGATATTGACAAGCTGGAACATGTCCAGAGAAGATAGTAAAAGTTCTTGAAAACAAGGCTTAAGTGGAATGACTTAGGGAGCTGGATATGTTTAGCCTGGAGAAGAGAAGACTGAAAGATGACATGATAGCCATCTTTAAATATCTGAAACATTGTCATGTAGAAGATAGAATGAGCTTGTTTTCTGCTGCTCCAGAGACTAGAATATGAACCAATGGATGCAAATTAAAAGAAAAGAGACTCTAGCTAAACATTAGGAGTAACTTCTTTACTGCAAGAACTGTTTGGCAGTGGAATGAACTGCCTCATAGGGTGGCGGCCTCTTTTTCTTCTTCAGAGGTCTTTAAGCAGAGTTTCTATGGGCATCTTTCAGGAGTGCTTTACGTATTCCTGCAAGGCAGGGGGCTGGACTGGATGGTTCTTGTGGTCCCTTCCACTCTAAGATGTAATGGTTCTATTTTTCTAAGTGCCAGCTCACCAGGCTCATCTCAAATACCTTCCCAATTCCCAACTCCCCAGGCACATCTCATATGCCTTCCAGACACCTGGGAGAGTAAAATTTCTACTGCCCTTTGAATGTTGTCCAGTCACTGAATTCTTTCTTAGGCCATTTCCATTGTACACTGTTATAGTGCTATTATTCCACTTTCCACATCCTATGGGACCTTGGGGTTTGGAGTTTAGGGAGGGGGTCTTTAAAATTCTCAACTAGAGAGCTCTTTGCCCTGAGTAAACTGCAAACCCCAGAACTCCACAGGATGTTGAAAGTGGAATAATTGCTCTATAACAGTGTAGGGCAGAAATGGCCTTAGGGTAAGTCTTCTGTCTCGGCCCCCATGGAAAAAAAAGTCCTCCAGCTGACCTTAATTCTCCTGAAAGAAAAAAGGAGAGAAGTGTGCATGCAGCCAGTTCCATGACTGGATTACAAAGGCAAAGCACTAAATCCTACCCATCAGCCAAATGTGGGAAAATGCCTTCCTGTCTCTGTTCTTTTAAGTCTTTCTTCCTGGATCACAACCTAGGTTGTTCTTGTAGTCCAGATTAGAGTCCATAGTTTATCTGGAGGGGAAAAAACCACCGCATTTTATATTCACGTATCTTTTCAAAGATATCCAATCTCAGAAATCTCTTGCCTTTGCCTTTGCATAGCCGCAATCCTGTTAGCTGTTGGTCAAGAGTAGAAGTAACACCGAAAGCAACAGCATCCTTTGTGAAAGGTAGATTTAATACTTTCTGACCTTCTGTGATCTCCTTCAAGTCAATATAACTGCAGGCCTTTAACTTGCCTCCCCCTTCACCCAGTAACCGTTTCTTCTCCACTTTTTCATTCTGCTCTCACATTCCTTTTGTGGTGAATAAGCTACCAAATAAAAATTCCTGCTGAATGAAATGTTTGATAGCGTATTCAGAGGGGCTCTGAATTTACATTTAGATCTTGTCACCTAAATGTATTGCCTATTTCTGATTTACCAAAATCCCTGAGGCTAGATTCACTCAGCCTTAGAAAATGTTTTTCCCCTCTCCTCATCAGTTACTGGCTGAAAATAAAATGCTGTGTAAGAGGAGAAATAGTTGCTAGGCATATAGTCAGAGTCTTTCTCTGTTCATCCGTTTCTGCCATAGCACTGGAAGAGGTCTCTCTTTACTCATGAGGCATGGTCCCACTGGATGCAGGACATCTCATTTCCAGTGGACTATATGCATAATGTGCAGCATGATTTGTTCTTAGATTTGTTAATGTGGTACCTGGCGAGTGGTACCAAAGGAAGAAAAAAATAGTAACCTGGTGGTGGTGGTGGTTGTGCTGGATACCTCACTCACTTTGGGTATATACTAAAGTGAAGGAGAAGTCAATCATGGAAGACATCTGCGGTCACTGCCCCTTCTCTAAATAATCTGGACAGCAGCCCTCAAAACCCCAGCCATTTGCTTTCTATCCTTCGAGGTCCTCCAGCACTTATTTGAGAAGCTGCAATTTCATAACCGAACACTGTCGGGGTTGGCAGCATTTGGCTTCTCTGAGCATGAGTAGAGTGCTATCTGTGAAGCAAGGCTTTGCCGCAGCAGAGAGTCCCAGTGAAGCAGAAAAAAATTCCAGAGGCTCATTAGTTAGGCTTAGAGTACTGATTTATTGCCGCACTCTAAGAGAAGGCTTAGAAAAAACATGCTAGCTTGCCAGCAATTAGACAAAGAGGAAAAACAGAAGATAATGGAGAAAAATCGGGCAGCATCTCCCCTTACAAACAGTATACTGCCAATGGCATGGCAGGTCCAGCTAGGGAGTCTAACTGGTAGCTGGTCAAGGCAAACACCAGCCTTTTTATACCAGCTTGTCACCCTGGAACAAGTGGGGTGACCCAATCAGTGCTCTGGCATGTGGCCTTCTCTAATACACAAGACATAGCCATAACAATCCTGCTGGCCTTGCACCTGGCTGTCTGGCCACACCGCCTCTTCCCTCTGCCATTCACTCAGAGGAAACCTTTGCCTGCCTGGCAACAGTCTTGACAGACACTTCAGTCAGAATACAAAAATACAAGAATAATCTTCTACCATCAGGTGCTAGGTGGCATTTCCCATCATTTCCTGTCAATATGTCTGAGGAGAGCTGTGCTCAAACTGGATTGGGTTACATATATCCCTCCAGATGTTTTGAACTATAGCCCCCTGTCCCTTATCACTGAACATAAGCCCCAAACATCTGGAGGACCATACACTCCCTTTGCTAGAGGCCCGTATGGTTTACAGCAGAGGCAGGTGAAGCTCTATACATGCTATTAGACTGCAACTCCCATCAGCTCCAGCCAGCATAGCCATTGGTGAGGGATGTTGTGAGTTGCAGGAAGATAACATCTGAAGGTCCATGCGTTCCCCATCCATGTTCTATGGGATTGATTTTCAACTGGTGGATTGAGATTTGTAACTGACTTGAAGCCTTACCTAAGGTCCATCACAAATCAGAGCACAAATAAATGGCAGAGAGGGAGAAGTAAGTCTGCAGATGCATTTTTGGCTTGAAGGGAAATCTTGGGGGTGAAGAGGTCAAAGGCTTTGCATGGCAAATCATGGACCAACTCTGCCTTTAAGAAAACAGTAGGGTCACCAGGACCTAGCATTTAGACATCTATTTTATGACCACTGATCAATGATAATGCCTAATAATTTATGAGAAAGGAAACAATATTTAAAAATAAAGGATTTTATAACAGTGTAACTACTGAATCATCATCATCATCATCATCATCATCATCATCATCATCATCATCATCATTTTCTTACCTTCCTCTCCCCATGATTCAAAGTGGGGTACATTGTAAATTAAAATACAGCTAAAAATACATAAAACCATTGCAAATACACTAATTTACAAAATTATAGTTACAAATTAACTGGGTAGGTCTGCTGGAAGAGAGAGGTATTTAGAGCTTTTTAAAATTCAGATAGCGTGTTTTGCTATCAAATCTCTTCCAGCAGGCCATTCTACAGTCTAGGGGAGGCCAATGAAAAGGTCCTCTGGGTGACCGCTGCCAGTCTAGTCCTGGCTGGTTTAAATAAATGGCCCCCAGAGGACCTGAGTGTATGGGGTGGATTGTATGGGAGGAGGTGATCCTGTAGGTAACTTGGACCCAAACCATGCTGGGCTTTAAAGGTAATAACCAACACTTTGTACTTTGCCTGGAAACTAATTGGCAGCCAGTGGAGTGATTTTAATATTGTTGTGATATGCTCACTCCTCAGTGTACCTGTAACCAACCTGGCTGCCATAGTTTAGACCAGTTGGAGTTTCCAAACTTGGTACAAAGGTAGCTCACCGCAGAAGTCCAGCCGTGAGGTTACCAGCATGTGCAGTACCATCTTTAGGTCTTCCAATTCTAGGAGGGGGTGCAGTTGGTGTATCAGCAAAAGCTGATAATAAGCACTTCTGATTGTTGTATCTATCTGAGCTGTGAACACAGTCTTTTGGGGGAGTGTGACCCCCTCCAGAACCGGTTGATATACCTCTAACCCCAGATTAGGACCCTTAATAGTAAGCACCTCTGGATTCAGTTCCAGTTTGTTTTTCTTCATCCATCCCATTAATCTCCCCCAAGCATTCATTCAGAGGAGTCATGCTATCTTTAGCTAAGACTGTTTTTGAAGGCATAGAGAAATATATTTGGGTGTCATCAACATACTGACAGTACTCTGCCCCATGCCTCTGGATGATCTCTCCCAAAAGTTTCATGTAGATGTTAAAAAAGCATTGGGGATAGAATGGCACCTTGTGGTATGCCATATAACAGTTTCTTTTTTGAGGAGCAGCGATCCCCAAGCACCACTATCTGGAACCTGCCTGTTAAATAAGGCCAGAACCGTTGCAACACAGTGTCTCTGATTTCCAGCTCCCCCAGGTGTTCCAGAAGAATACCATGGTCGATGGTATTGAACACCACTGAGAGGTCTAAAAACATGAACAGGGACACCTTCTGCCTGTCAGTGCTAAGATGGGGATCATTCATTAAGGTTACTATACCAGTCTTGATGTTACCCTGTGTACTGGGGGTCCCGGGAGGGACACCAAAATGTGCGCGACTAAAGGTGGGGAAAATAAGCTCAGAGCACTGCTTAGCGTTACGAGAGGCAGGGTAACGTAGCGAGATCTTGAACCCTATGTCTACGGGGTCGGGTCGAGTCAAGGAGCACACAAAAGTTCAAACAATAAATGATGTTTTATTAAACACAAGCAAAACAGTGTATGCGACACATTCACACAAGATAACTAAAGGAAATGAAGGTTGGAGTGGTATAGAGGGATTTTTAGAGGAGTTGCTGGTTTGGGTGATACTTCACCTGTCCTGAAGCCCAGAAAAATGGAGAGCGAGGCTGGGGTGCGACGTAGCTCAGCACGTGGAGCTGAGGGGAGGCTCGCCAAGCAAAGCGGCAGCAAGGTGGGATGAAACTCGGGAGCGATCCGAGGAGGGTCTCGGAATCAAGGGTTTTTATAAGGAGAATTGTGACTGCAGGCTATGCCGTACTTGGGGGAAAACAATAGATTTGGAGTTGGAGACAAAGCCTCCGAAAGGTCAGAATCTGAATGATTGAGTTATCGTAGCGGTTCTCAACAGAGTAGCAGTATGCAAACGCAGAGTACTTGGGTATGGTATAGTTAACCCATCAAGCTGCCATCACGGGGCAGAGGCTCTTTTGTAAGTGGCGTGCATACCTAATTAGAATACTTGCCTGGAGGTCTCCTAAAGCGGTAAGTCAGCTATTTTCTGGCCTGCCTGTATTATTGTTTGAATATTACGGCAATTAATGGCCGAGCCTGTATGCGTGCTTGTCCGGTGGCCTCGCAAGCACGTGGAGGGGAATAGAGAAGTGAAGCCGAATTATGATATCAAGAGGATATCTTTTAATATCCCCAAAGCTCGGACTAGCCAGGGCAGTAACATTGACTCTGTATCCTGCTCTGAAGCCAGTTTGAAATGAGAGTGAGGTTTGGAAGGCAACCGTCTTCTTGATCACCTTACCCAAAAAAGGAAGGTTAGATACTGGTCTATAATTATTAAGGTCCAAGGGATACAGGGAGAGCTTTTTCAAAAGTGATCTAACCACTGCCTCTTTTAAACAAGGTGCAAAGTTCCCCTCCCTGAGAGATGCACTAATACTATGCTGTGTTTGAAATCTAATTTTATCTCCCCCTGGCCAGCCAAGATGAAAGGAATAGAGAAAACAACTTGTCTTCCTCACTTGCCCCAGCAGCTTGTCCACATCAACAGTGCTCACCAATTGTAACTGATCCAGTGTAATCCCACTCACAAGAGTCACTGGACGCCTCAGTATCAACTTCTGCTCCAACCATGGCATCTAACCTGACTCTTATGCAAGAGATTTTATCTGCGAAATGATCATTAAATGATCAGGTCAGGAGGAGGGTGCCTGGGTTAGGTCTCTCACCACCCTGAGTAGGTCAGCTGGATGTGAATTTGTAGACACAGTATGTGCAGAGAAGAAAACTTTTTTCACTGCACATATTACCACCCTATAGGATCAAAGATGTTCTCTATATCATGTCTTGTTGCACAGAAGCTGAGTATTCTGCTGTCTGTGCTCTGTCTGCTCTGCTGTCTTTCCCATTAGAGCTCCCTGAGGGTCTCTACATACCAAAGATCCTGTTTACTAAAAGGTCGGAGAGGACATTTGGGGGAGACTGTGTCGATAGCCCTGGTTAGATTTTGATTCCACTTATTAACCATAGCTTCAACAGGATCGAAATCGAAACTTCATACTGCGTAAGAGTATATTAGAACAATCATCTTTTATATACCTTGTAGTAAAAGGAACAGTATGGCAACAAATAAAAGAGCGCCATCTCGACCGTGACATAAGCAAAAGGTGTTGAACTTCCCAGGAACTGACTGTTAGTGATTTCTTCTTGGAATTGCTTCAAAAGCTGCAAAACAGACACTGCATGTAATGAGACTAAAGTCTAAGGATGCTGTAACTAAGCAACTAGGAAGAGTAATTGCAGTGATGCTGAGGTTCAGGAGTATAGTACACACAAAGAAGCATTGCCTTTTAATACAAATTGTCACAATGAATTTCACTGAACTGGACCGGCATTCATGTTAGAAAGGTTATGGGGGACAACATATGTTTAAAAGGGGCACTGCAATTGTCTTGATTTCCCCACTGTCTGTCACAGATTTGTCTAAATATTTATCTTGCTGGCTTCTGAGCATTGTGAAAAGATGAGATTGCATAGATTTCCTGGATTCATTAGATCATGGGCAAATACTGGTGTCACAAGAGAGATGTGGTAGCTCCTATCCATTCTGCTGTGTGAGGCAGCAACAAATACAGCCCCCATCCTTAGACCCCTCCTCTTTCCCAGAACATAACCTGGGCCAGTAGGCATTAGTGGCAAAGCTACCATAGAGTGTTTCTGATTGGCAAGCAGGTCCCATGATGACAATCTAACTCCACTGATTTATAGGCTGCCAACTCTATATTTTTACTTCTTGATAAGAGGTCCAGCTGGTTGTGGTTATCATGTGTTTTTGGAAACAGTTTCAGAGCAAGTTTTGGCAAGCAGGATGCCTGTTGCCAGCAATCTCTAATGTTTTCTTGGTGGAGTCATGTCCTTGGACATCTGGCCTCCTGCTTACTGTCCATTTGACCAGACAATAGGGTTGTGTTCAGACTAAGTTTGTTGAACACTTTCCATTAAAATCTGGACTCTCTTGATTCAATGACATGACTAGAATTGATTTCATGTGATTTTTTTCCTACAAGAAAGAAAGAAAGAAAGAAAGAAAGAAAGAAAGAAAGAAAGAAAGAAAGAAAGAAAGAAAGAAAGAAAATTCCTTTTCTTTACAAAATAAATTCCAGGCAACTTCTCCAACATTTTTCATAAAATACAAATCAAAATATTTCAAATTACTCAAATCAGTTTCATACAGTGAAAGTAAGAGGAGGGGGCCTTTCACATCACATAGTTATCATTCCATTTTAACTGCCATGGCAACATCCTGTGGAATCCTGGGAAAGGTGTTTAGAGGCCTCTGCCAGAAAGCTTATCTGGTACTTCTGAGGAAACTACAAACCCCAGGATTCCACAGGATGCAACCACAGCAGTTAAAGTGGAATCATAGTGCTATAACTGTGTACCATGAAAGGGCCCCAGGAGAAAAGAGCACCTAATGCAAGTCACTTTGTTATGGATTAAACCCAATGAGGAGCAGTGATGCAGAGAGTATAACTGTCTTGGGGCATGGTGGTTCATCTAGGAGAGGAGCAAGAATCATGCAGCCTTCCAGATGTAGTTGAATGGCATCTCTCAGCAGCCCAACCCTTCATAACCGATGGTGAGAAATGATGGAAACTGTTGCATCTAGAGGTCTGCATGATTCACACGCTAGGTCTGAAGGCTGATTCACACAGCTCCTGGGCACAAGGATGGGTACTGCTTATTTTCTTTCTGGCAAAGTGATCATTGAATCACAGTGCTGCAGGAAGAAACAGATGGCACACCACCTCTAGGCTTCTGCCCATGAAGAAGCATTCAAGATACCATCACTACTGAACATACCAGTTTTTCTCAGATAAAATAATGTGGCTGTGGCGGATGAATAGAAATGGCTTTGTCTTGTCAAGGGACTAGAATGTATTACTCAAGCCTGTGTCTCTTGCCATTATTGGCCGGTTGCAGTGTTCCAGAAGATTATAATCAAGTGAAATTTCATAGTAGAGACAAAGGATAAATACAAAGCAAGGAGATTTCACCTGATATAGATAAGGGCTTAGGCAGTCTATTTAACGTAGGTAACATTTTGTTTTTATTAGTTAGATGTTTACCACTTCTGCATCTATAACCCGAATCAAGTTTTAACTTGGAAAGTTTTGTTAGCTGGCTAATGCCAAGAAATCTCTAATGTTTAATTAAATTTTATCGTGGTTTTCATCTCTTTGAATGGTGTCGGCTATTACCCCTGGATCTTAACAGTGCTGCTAGTTAAGTGTGTGAGGGCAAATACTTTTATAAAATGGTACCCTACTAAATAAATAGGCTTAATGGGACAAAGTTAAATCAACGAGTTTCACAACACACACACACACACACACACACACACACACACCATCATTAATGGATCTGACATCCTTTTACTTCTTCTGCTTCTCTTCTATAGCCCTTTTTATGCACTGGTCCATGGCTCGTAGCACTGACTACTTTTTGCCTCTCCACTAATGCAGGTGGATGCCATCTAGGACATACTATATAGAACGCTATCATTTCCTCATTCTTCATCTTGAAGTGTTTACACACAAACACATTTGAGTATTCATTCAATATATACATGTGAAAGAGGGCAAGGGGAATAGCAGGCTATGATGAGAATAACAGAAGAGACATCTGGGAATTGATGGGAATTAAATGAGCAGAAACAAGAGAACTGTGACTGAAGGCACAGGAGAGAGATGAAAGGGAAACTGGAGAAAGACAAAACAAGTGTTGGAAAAGAAGATGAAAGATAGGAGCCAGCAGTGCAAAGAGCAGCTGCTCTTCTTCTTCACGGGTGTAGGGGATATGAAAACACAGGCAGCCCCTGCTTAGTATTGAATCCAGCTCATTTGTTCAATCCCCTTCAGTTGAAACAATTTATTTGTTTAAGCAGAAGCTGCCTTCTGAAAGGATATCTTAGGATGCTTCTTGGATGTGCACCTTGCATAACCCAGCTGGAAGCTATAAACCAGCATGGGCAAGAGGGACAAATTGCTTAGACTTACTGAGTAATAGGCAAGAGCTATACTTTTTAAGTGCTGAGATTGATGTGATGGCTAATCACAGTAGTGCCCTTGTGAAGACTGAGCAAATGTCCAGGCAGCAGCTTCCTACAAACCCTGCTGCTCCTTCCCTACTTAAACTCACAATAGGACATCATTAATGTTGACATCACAGGCAGATCTGGTCCCTTTGATTCATATGAATTGCTTGAAACCAGAATGATTTAGTTTATAGCCTATTTGACAAGCTAAAGTAGAGTAACTGAGAACACCCTGAGGACTCATTCAGGAAAGCACACAATTTGCCTTGCTCCTTCTGTAACAAATTTTAATCATGTTCACAAACATGGCACTAATATAAAATGTCAGACACAGTGGCACAATTCAGAAGTCACACCAAACTATAATGTGCTTGAGCCTTGAATCGTGTGCTCTCTTTTTTCTCCTCGTATCCTTCACTGCCTTCTTCCAAGACAACAAATAATCTGCCATTACCTTAAAACTGGCCAAATTATGGCTACATCAAGAAGTAGTAGCAAACAAGAAATGGACACTGTGATCCAAATCTCATTTCCATTCTGGTTTTCAGGCTAAGTGGATTTCGTGCACATCATGGTTCTTCTAGATGTAATAGGAAACTATGGTTTGATGTAGAAAGTCAAGAAGGGAAGCTGAGCATGTGAAGAGAGAAGCAAGATGGAGGGCATAAAATAGGCTTGTTTGTGCAGCACCAAACCAGGATTTCATGTTCCATTTAAAATAAGCAAAACTTGGGGGAACTACTTTTTTGGACTACAGAAGAATTCCCCACCCAATACAGCCACTGGGAATGCTGTTTCAGTGTTCTGGGAAGTATGCTTCAAAACTATAATTCCTCCAAGCTCTGGAAATGAGACATTCTTATTTTCCACAGGTATGATAGTTTTCAGATTTTAATATTAATGAGTACCTATGAGGCAAAGAAGTGTCAAATATAAAACTGCAGGCCTATGTGTCTGAGCAGTACTAGGAAGGCTGATTTAGCTACCTACTTTGTTTACACTATTTATTTTAACAGATTGTTACAAAATAATAAGGAAAGGAATTAAGATGTAGGACACTCTGCTAAAGCAAAACAGCAAGTAGCATACATTGTGCCAAATGTTTTCATATTTAAGACAGATAAAACATATGCAAATAGAAAACAGGATTGTCACCTCTCACTGCACTATACAAAAACTCACTTTGCTAATTAACAGATGTATTAATATAACAAGCATGGTGTATAAAATTAAAATAAAAAAGGGAGAAAAAAACTAAATGAGGAATGTGAAGACAAAAACTTTGCTTACTAACTCAGTAAGTCAATTTATATTTAAATGACATTGTACTCCTCATAATTTCAGCATGCACACTGGATAGGAAGCAACATTCTTGTAAAGTGTCAGATGTTATTGTCACTATATGTTTTTATTGGACAGGAAATACTGTCCATAAGAGAAGCCTTGGTCTTGTTAAACTATGGCTGACTAGATGGAATTGTTCTATTCTTTCACTATCTGATGTTTAGCCACAGTTATTATCGTCAAGCTTTTTGTAAGCTGGGGTATTTCTCTGAAATATTGAGCCATCTCAGGAAAAGAACGTGTAGTAAGAATCTGATAAGTCATGGTACATCTAATATATTATGTGTCCAAAATGATTTTAAACTTTTGAGCCATTTGTAGTATGCTGTTTCATCTAGAGTGGTTCAAAGTGTTTATTTCCTCATTGAGATTTTCTAAAAGGAAAGGAGAAAAACTGCATCCCTTGAGGCTGTACAGAAGGACAATGGAGGGAGACTGTAGAGAAGTAATTCACTGGAGTTGCTGGTAAAGGAGACCCCAGTCCTGGTCCAAAATATTGTGCAGCCTGAAGAGGAGCCCATATGCTGCTACTTTCCCACTTGGGCCAATATTTGATGCACCATTTAGACAATGGATTCTTTATGAATCCACTGTCATGGTACTTCCTGAAGTAAGTCACATCACTCTTTTGAACAGCAGGGCTAACCAAGGGAAAGGTTCTGCATTCTTTATCCCTCAACCATATGGTATAGTGTGCTGTATAGTTGTATCAGAGAGCCACCATGATGTAGTGGTTTGAGTGTTGGATTATGACTCTGGAGACCCGGGTTTGAATCCATGCTCCACCATGGAAACCCACTGAGTGACTTTAAGCAAGGGAGAAATAACCAGTAATTATTATATTAAATATTACTCAAACTGTCAACCAAATTTCTCGCTGTACCATATATATAGAAATAATAAATAATATTCTTTTAAAATATACAGGGTGAGCCTCTCTTATCCAGAAATCCAAAATCTGGAAGCCTCTAAAACCCAAGACATTTTGCTACCAGCTGCTTGCTTCCCCTTTAAGGCGGCAGATGTGATGTTCCTGCTTGTTCATCTCTCAGATCTGAGGAGTGCCACAGCCGCTGCCTTAAAAGCAGAAGTGGGCAGCTGATGGCAAAAAGGGAGAGACTGAGGATCTGTGCAACAGCAGGAGATGTGGATTCATGCCCTACGCTTGGATTCTGGCCATTTCACAGATTGTTGCTTTCTCTCCGGCCTCGTGTCTCATGTATAACACAAGTAGCAAGTGAATGAGATGTGAGGCTATTCCAAAAAGGCACTATATTTCAAATTAAAAAAAAAAATCTGAAGGATGGAAAAGTTCTTGTCCCAAGCATTTTGGATAAGAGAGGCTCAATCTACACATCAAAACTTGCAACTGCAAGAAAATGAACACAAGCTGTTCCGCAACCTATCAGTATTTTCCTTTTACAAAGCATATTTGTGCAGGTGTGCATGCACTAAACTTATAGTGTGATCTTTAAAATACTAGACATTGGAAATTCCTGTTTGTGTAACTTTCTGGAAAGGATTTGAAAGATGTGTGAGTATCCACTGTGCCAACACATAGAAGAAACTATGTCAAAAATTATGCTAAACTCTTATTAGTATCATCTTCTGTGACCCCTAATTGGCTGCTACTAAAGAGTTAAATCCAAGTCTTGTCTCAGTTAGAGTAGATCCACTGCAATTCATTCGACTTGTTAGTCATCACTTACCTAAGGCAGATTGATTTTAATGGTCTTCTCTAGATGGGACTAAAACTGGATATAGCCCACAGACACTTGTGAATGCAGAGGAACAGTGAATACAGATTTGTTGTAATAGTTTTCTTGCCTAGCAGTACTTTTCTCTTTTGTGGAGCTCAAGAATGGGAAATCAAAGACATATTTTAGTCATTTATTAAAGAATTAATTTTACTAAATCCTCGTTAAGACTGGCAAAACTTGTGCAAGCTCATTGCTGACAGAATCACATCCTAGATTCTTATTGAAGAATGGAATTGAAATGACTTTGTTTAAAGACGTCCATACTGTTTAACATGCTTTCGAGATCCAGAGAATTGACATCCAACTTTCTGTTTGCAGTGGCTGATGATCTGTGGACAGGACTTGTGTAGGGTCAGTTGTGTAGGGAGGGGGGGGCCATGGGGGCAGTGCCCCCCCAGCAACAATTTTTTTGGGGCACTGTGGCTCCTTCCTTGCTCTCCCCCACATGCCGTAGCCCTGCCCCCGCATGTTGTAGCCCTGCCCCGTCCATCGTAGCCCCAATCCTGCATTCCATAGCCCCGCCCCTCCGCTCCGCCTGTCCCTCGTCCATGCACTCCAAGCTCTCCCACTGTGTAAGGTGCTAAAATGCTTTTAAGTCAAGTATGGTTTGGGGCCTTACTGATATTTGAAGCAAGGAAGCATGTTATAATAGTTCTGAAATTGACTTCCACTATGAAATGTTTAGCTTGTAACTCTGTGACTCAATGTTGATAAAGTGGCAGTAGGTATTAACGTATATGTACATAATACATATACATGTACAATACAGTCCATGACTTTGATGAAACTTATGCTCAGGTAAGTGTATGTTCCAAGGATGTGGAGCCTTTTGGACAACCAGAGCCAATAGCAAGCAAAATTACAAACATGACTCCTCCCTTGGTTCAATATACAAGAGTCAGGGGAGCCATTTGCATCCAGTAATTTCCCTTCCCCCAGGTTGGCTCCATCATGTTTGTAGCTGTGGCATGCAGTGGGATGGTGTGACTTAGGCCCTATGAGGGGTGTAGCCTGGGAAAAATCTGAAGTTATAGGTCTGGCCCATCAGCTAGATAGGCAAATTGCAGCCTTTGGACCAAAGGCAGCCCCCAAAGTTGTTTTGTGCCCCCCGGGGTAAAAAAAATTTCCTCCCCAAACCAATTTCTTACCAAAAATGCCATTCAGGAGATGTGGTGGCATTTCCATCACATTTGGAGTCCCCCTGGACCCCCTCTCCCAGGCATAAACAAATGTTTGCAAAAATTTTCCCCAAGAACTTTTTTGGGCCTCAAATTGACTCTCATAGAGAGCATGTCCCCTAGAGGGCATATGGGGTCAAAAATTGATTTTTTTGTGGGTGCAGTGGGGGGCGGCTCTCAATAACATACCGTGCTTCCCCATTAAATGTGTTGTTTATCTATAAGTGGAAGAATTATTTTAAAGCATTTTTAAAAAAAATCTTGTGGTTCGTATTCTTAATTTGTGTCTCCTACCCCAATTTATTTTGACAGATGAGGATAATGAGGAAGAGACTGAAGCAAATGAGAATGCAGGTCAGTCTATGTGTGTGTATGTGTGTGCATCTCTCTGTGTGTTTATATGTATAACAACACACCTTTCTACTGCATCTTGTTTTTCAGCTGAAGTACATTAAGAATGGGTCGGGCTTAGGCCTTTTTCGCATGCCAATCCTGTTGTGAAATGACCTCGGGAGCTTTGCACGATTGTGAGGACCATTTCACATTTGTCCTCACAATCGCGCAACGCTCCCAAGGCCAGTAGGTGGTGATCACACATTATATCATTTTCGGCTTGTTACCGAAAATGATGCGCGATTGCACATTTCTCCCAGGCCCCACACACACTTACCTTGCGTGCAGAGGCTCCAGACACACAGCCATCGCGCTTCCTCCCCCAGCACAGCCTGGGAAAGTACCTGGCTGCGCTGCGGAAGGAAGGGGCGGAGTGCTCATGCTTCCTTCTGGCAAGGACAGAGCTGGTGCGGAGGGGAAGCAGAGGTGATGGAAGTGCCTCTCAGAAGAGGCTTCTTGTGTGATCTCCTCGCAATGCCAGCGGCACCAAGTAAGGTGCGAAAAGGGCCAAAGTCAGAACCTGTGTTGATGTTAGCAGATCTCTATAATTTTTCAGACTATGTTATCTGCTTTAATGTTTTATTTCTCAGGCATACACTACAAAAGAAAAAAAAATCAGAAAGGAAGTTCTCTTACTTCAGAGTAGGTGATTATTCTGGAGACACCCTCCTTCCCTGGTCATTTCTGGGTAAAGAATGAATACATGAAAAATGCGGCAGGATTCTAGCCACACCAAGATTTTTAAAAGCAGTATTGTGTGTGCTATAGATGGAAAGAATCAGGAATGTTCTTGCCCTCATTGAAAAGGTGTCTCAACACACTTGAAACACCTATCCAAAAATGGCCAACTACCATGAGATTTTTCACTTAAAAAAATCATTTGTGCCAAAACTTATTTTGTTTAATTTTTGCAAAATATGCTGCAAAAAGAAAGAAGCTTTCTTTTACAATCAATTTTTTTTTTTGCAAAAATATCTCAAAGTACATAAACTGTCACTGAAAAACACATGAAATTCCTTTGAGAGAAAATTCTGAAATTATGAAGAACGAAATAAGCAAAGGTCCATTTCCTTTTGTGCATATAGAAGTCCTGGAAAGGTATATTGGAAAGATTTAACCAAACTCCTTTTCAAGCATCACACATGTGAGCAGACAAAGAAATACGTAGACTATTTTTCAGAGTGGGAATCCCTGGAAAAATGACAGGAATACCTCACTGTAATGTAGTCTTTTCCATTTTTACAAACTGTCACAATGCCTTCAACATGCCACTGTGTGGGTGCCAAATATCACCTCAGGATTATTAGAGCACTGTGCCAAGCAATGCCAAGCATTCAGTGAAGATTAGATCTTTTTGTAAACATTATGTGGCGTCCCTTTTCAGTTTTGTCTCACAGCCAGCATTGTACAAGGCATGCTTCACATTCATGTGCTCTGCATTCCACTGTTTATCTAGCAGGGTGCCCTTGGTCTCTAAGCCCCAGTGCGGCTTTAACAAGTCTGTTGCCTGTGGGCAACAAACATAAAGGAAATGTCACCATATCCCTGTGAGAGCAAAGGATGACAGCAGCCTCTTCAGAAACTGAGCTGTACGTTTCAAAAAGAAGAGGAATTTCAGTCTTGGCTAGGCGGACTCCAAAAAGCCTTCTTGCTACTGTGAATTTGCTTCTTTCTGAACTGGTAGGAATGCCATGTGAATTATGGGGTCACCATAAGTCAACAGACAACTTGAAAGCAAGCACACAAATACACACAGCCCTGCTTAGTTCTTGGATGGGAGACCACTAATGAATACCAGGCACTGTAGACTATATTTCAGAGGAAGGAACTGGGAAAATCACCTCTGAGTATTCCTTGCCTAAGAAAACTCTATAAAATTCATGGGGTCACCATAAGTCAACAAGCAACTTGAATGCACCTACACAAACGGGTTGGATATTTCAGACAGTGTCTTTCTTTATTTTGTCCCCCATGTCTGCTTGGATCATTGCCTTTGATCTTGCTTCAAGTACCAATCCCAAGCAAGGTAACCACTGAAAAGCAGGGCCTTTAGAGCAATGACATGCAAACACACAGACACAAACACACACACCCCACACCATGTATGGAATTATGGATCTTTCAGAGGTTCCCATTTCTTCTTTCCTATCAGGTCTTCAGAGGAAGGTCAGAGTGCATGTCTTGTTCCCCCTGCTCCTCTTCTGGCTATTTTGTGTTTTTGGGGTTCTTGTGAGATTGTTTTAATCTGTTTTGTTTTTCTCCCATGATGGTTCCAAATAATGCCTTTAATGTGCTTTTCATACATGGAGGTTTTAACATTAAGGGCACATATGGCGTAGACTGAGAGGCAAGGGCCCAAGGATGGGCCGTGAAATACACTGATGGGCTCCCTGCCCCCTGCAAGCACCACTGAGGCCCTTTTCACATGGCGTTTGCCATGCAAAAGGGCCTCCAGAGTGTCGCGCAGTTGTGAGGAGCGTTTCAGACAACATTGTCGCAATCACATGACACTGCCAGGGTCGGCAGGCACTGATTGCGCACTATTTCATTTCAGCTTGTAGCTGAAAATGGTGCACGATCGCGCATCGCTCCGGGGTCCCACACGCACTTACCTTGTGTGCAGAGCTCCAGAACCGCGGTCCTCATGCTTCCTCCCCCAGCGCAGCCTGGGAAAATACTCAGCTGCGCTGTGGAAGGAAGAGGCAGAGCCCTCATGCTGCCTGCTGGCCAGCCGGCAGCTCCTGCGGAGCCGAAGCAGCGGGGATGCGAGAGCCTCTCACAAGAAGCTGCTCGTGTGATTCCCGCACCCCAGCATCGGACAAAGG
This sequence comes from Cyclura pinguis, assembly GCA_030412105.1. NCBI lineage: Eukaryota > Metazoa > Chordata > Lepidosauria > Squamata > Iguanidae > Cyclura > Cyclura pinguis. The sequence continues at coordinate 173,211,817 of CM059599.1, forward strand.
CAAGGTGCAGAAAGGGCCTGAAATTCCAGTTTTTCTGCCGCTGTCACTAGCCATGGAAGCCATGAATAACAGCCACCCCCATGGCTCAGCCGATTCCTAACCAGGGAACAGTCAATGGCTAAAGGTTTTGCAAATGTGAAAGTACTTTTTGATATTTTCATTGAAAAGTTTGCATTGTTTGATTATATTTTAGTAAGAGGTTTTTGTATGACATCATCGTCATCATCATCATATAATCTGTCCTCCTTCACATGTGTTGACGCATAATCTCTGCAAACAATACAGTCGGCCCTCCACATTTGTGGGGGTTAGGGGAGCAGGAGCCCCACAAAAGGGGGAAAACATGAATATCTGTAGGGTTCCCAAATGATTAAAAAAAGTGCAGTCTGTGGATTCAACCCTCCATGGATCGTACTCATCAATAAACTGCTTAAATCCGGTACACAATACACTTGAATTCATGGTGGGGAGCATGCCAGCCACCCAGTTCTGCCTTTGAGTTGGTGTGGTTCCTTCATGAGGCGGAAGTGGGTGTCTGGCAGGGCTTGCAACCCCCTCTGCTGCTGCCCTACACCATTTTTAATAAGGACTTACAATCCTTGCCTCATGTTTGCAGTCTCACAGTCTCTCTCAGTCTTGTGAGGCTTGCCGAGGGACTGCAAATGAAAAGTGAGGCTTGTAAGTCGCTATTTAAAATGGCGTAGGGCAGCTCCAGAAGTGGCAGCAAATAATGATAAATCCTCAAATGTTGGAATGCATTCATGTGGAGGGCCAGCTATACATCTAATAACTTACTGCTTATTGCTGCCCACAAATTTATATCCACAATGTCTCAGAGATATTCTCAGATGCTTTAAAATGTGGTAAATACAGTCGGCCCCGCACATTTGTGGGTTTGACTTTCACAGACAACTTGTGAGTTTCTCCTACCCCTCCCCTCTCTACCTCAGGCACTTCTTTTCTGGGGGGACCTTCCATCTTGGAGGTTTTGAAAGGGCCGTGCAGCCCTTTAAAAGCCTACCTCTGGTCCTCCTCCTCCACCAGCAACTGCCTGGGCAGCTGAGGATGGATCACAGCCTGATTTCTCAGCACCACAAACCTTCTCCGAGTACCACCTCCCACCAGGAAAGAGATGGGCGAGAGGGGAAGTATAGGCCGACCCACCCATTTACCACTCTCCCCGCTTTGCCTTGCCCCCCCCCATTTTGATATTTGTGATTTCTTCCACTTTTGCAGGGGTCCTGTGCCCCTAATCCTAGTGAATGTGGAGGGCTTACTGTATATCGTGTGTTTGTTCACTGTGAAGTCCACATGTGTGACTAAACTACTTTAATCTCTGTGCTCCTATAATGGTTTCTGTTTCAAAAGTCAAGGGGAAAGCTTCATTTGAAGCACTGGATTCTGTGATCACATGCTGGCTCATAGATACCCAATGCCCAAATGCATGTGATTTCTAAACTGAATGACACTGTAGCAGTTTCAAAGTAGGCTAATGACAGATTTCAATACAAATTTCAAATTTAAAAGACGGGAGATTTAATCATTCCAGTTTTCTAAAGAAAATAGGATACTCCTGTTTCCTCTACTCTTTATCCTTTGAAATTACACCAGTTCCAGTTAAACTGTGCTGCAAGTCCATGCAAAATTAGCCTATTAGACTGGAATGTTTGCCTCTACATCTGCTCTCCTTCTGTCAGGCATAGGCCGTGGCTTGCCACAGGCATGTCATCACTCACAGAGGCATCAGGAACTCTAATTTGGAATTGGGGTGACTAGCACAGTGCACCTGTTGGATGCACAGTATTTTTCCCCCCAATGTGAACTTTGGAAGAGGGTTAAATGAGCACCTGGACACCTAAATAGGAAGAAAGGAGATGGACAATCATGGACGCATAACTTCTCAGTGGTGGCAATCAGAACTGGCCTGCAGTAGCTTGACGAGAATCTAGGATAAGGCAAGTACAGCCATGTATCTTCTCAGCTTCTCCCCAGGACAAGGCAGTGCAGAGGCAGAGTAGAACTTATTGAATGACAAACATTTCACAGGTATTAGGGTTGTACAACTGAAGGAGAGGAGAGTTCCAGTTGGGTTGAAGAACCTCCCCTGTCTTCTTCGTAGGCACCATGACCTGGCATAGGATGTGATGCTCCAAATGGAACAGCAAATTAAAAGTTTTCATGCTGATAGATATGTTTTTGAAAGACATCTGGATCCACTGGTTTGGGCATTTTAAGTGAATATTTATACCCAAACTATTTCATTGTTTCTTATTCTGATGTCTTTGTAGTTGCATTAATTACAAGGCAGGGCCTTAATATTTCCATCCTGAAGAAGAATGTTATGCTGAAATGCCTTTCTCTATATATTGGCTCTGGTTTTGAGAACAGTGTGAATTTCAGGTAGGTGCATGTCTCTGGGTTTGTGTAAGACAACCTTACAAAGATTCAAAACAAAAAGAGGTTTAAATTGTATTTCAATGTCTTCTTCCACCCAGAAGTGCCTTCTTATCCAGTACCCTTTCTCCTCACCTAGTGGACTGGTCACAGGAAGAAATTGCCGTGAGTGTATAACTGTTCACAGAATGGGGTTTTCTGCACTACACTGTTATGGTGCTTTTATTCCACTTTCAACATCTAGTGGAATTCTAGGGTTTGTCGTTTGCTGAGGCCAAGGAGCTCTCTGGCTGAGAATTCTAAATGCGCCTCCCTAAATCGCAAACCCCAGGATTCCACAGGCTGTTGAAAGTGTAATAACAGCACTATAACAGTGTAGTGTAGAAAGGCCTAATATTGTAGCACAGCCCATAACGGAGATGAAAAGACAAAATGAACATGTGTTCACATAAAATAGGCTGCACTGAACTCTCATTTACCCTGACGTGGCGTTCCAAGAAATAAAGTGCTTCACATACACTCATTGGCTTCACAATGAGTGGTTGGAAATTATGTGTCTTGGCCTCTCTCGTCCTGAACCTTGAGACAACGGACAGGGGGAACTCCTTGTTGTAGCTGTTCTGCTTCTGGGAGATTCTTTTGTGTAGCTGTTTGAGCAACATGGAAAAAACCCCTACTGCTTTTGTTTCCCTATTAGAGCCTGAATGGGCCCAGAGTACCTAGGCAACATGCAGTGATTTGAAGGGGACATCTTACCAAGATATGCATTCTTGGTAGAGGAGATGGGGAATAGGCAGAATCATAGATCAAATAAAATATGCATTTCATACCACTGGCTCATGCCAGTCATGGCAATATATGATTATCTTCAGGAGGCTTGGAGTGGATCCAGCCCATATTCGAGACAACTTACCATCCCTGTGTAGCGCCCAATCTAATATAAAATGTTCGAGGAACCTTCTGGAAGGAGGTGACCCTGGGCATTGCAGAATGAAAGGGGAGATAGCAGAGGCCACCTCTTCTTCCTTTCTGTTGTGGAAGCATATTGAATAGAAGTCTGCTCAGGGAGTGCACCCACAAGCAGAAAAGAACCTGGATCCAAGCCAGTAAGATATCAGCGCTCCCCTCTCATGATCAAATGGTGAAGATCTCCAAGGTTCTGCAAGTCTCTTTGGGTAAATGACCATTTGACACGCCGTTAATCATGGCATTTTCAAAATCAATGTAATTGTTCTATGTCCTCCACCACTAGAGTATTATATCACTCAGTGCCATTAGTTCTTAAAGCTTAATTATTTTTAAGCAAGCAAATATTTGCATAACTGTCATGTGCACCTATATATTCAATACAAGAGAGTTACTGTTTTCAAGAAAACCATCTTCCCATTTAGAATTTGAGGGGAGTAGTTAGGTAATAGATATTTGAGGTTGTGACTGCAATTAGCCATTTCCTATTGTTAATGTATTTCCATTTCATTTCATTTATGGGTCATGACTCTAGCAGATGGAACCCATAGGTATAGCCCATCTTTATGAATTATCACTGTTGGTTGTCTGAAGTCCACTGTTATCCTTCTCTAATAGACAAAAGAAAAAAAAACTGCCCCTGAAGTATACATTTTTGGCTCATTTTTGTAGCAAATATCTTTCAAATTGATGGCTCTATTCCAATTTAGAATCACCTATGATAGTATGAACAGACTGCAGGTTCTTACTTAGGGTCTGAATTCAGCTTCATTTAAAGGCACTTTCAAGACAAGGAGAGAAAGTTGGGCTTCTTTCAGGCCCATGAAACAGCTGCAAAATGCCTCTAATGAACGGATGGCTAAATGCATGGCATACTGAGCTAAATGCATTCTCTGTGTTATATTTCTTTTGCCACCCAGGCCGGCTCATATATCTTATTACCTTGGTAAACTATGCTTATGTGGGGAAGAATGAGGGTTCTTCTCTTCTCCAGTGAACAGCAGGATGTTTACATCCATAATATAAGCTTTTTGCGAGCCACTGCTGTTTGAGTCTGGTGAGTCATTAAAAATTAGGTGGCAGGCAAGGGAAAATGAATAAAAGGATTTGCAAAACAAGTCTTTCACATTTGCTTTATTATTTTAAAATGAAAAAAAAAGGGGAGGGGGGAGAGAAAAGCTCCTAAGCATTGATAGAGAGAGGGTGGAACCCCTGAACATACATGCATGTTGAAGCAGTATATTCTAAATCTTGATTGAAGCCCAGTTCTGGTTGATTTCAATGAATCTGTATCCTATGGAATAATATTTAGCCCCCCTCCCATTCAGGTCCTTTGCTTTTTTAGCCTCTGCCAGTATATTGTAATGTTCAGCCCACAGGACGCTAATGCTGTCCTATTTCATGCAGCATATTGCTGGGTTGGGTAAGGTCAAAGGGGAAAATGTACCTAAAATTTATCCTGGATGTTAGTGATTCGCTATCTATCTTCTCCCCCTGTATTTCACGCTACATTTATTTATTTAATATGTGTCCTGCTTTTCTCCTGCCGTGAGACCAATTTCAAAAACATTTAAAACATATTTACAAAGATACATTCCAGTGTTGTATTAGAGCAAGGCCGTTTCCGCCCTACGCTGCTATCGTACTATTATTCTACTTTCCACATCCTAAATTCTGGGATTTGTAGTTTACTGAGGCCCAAGAGCTCTCTGGCTGAGAATTCTAAATGCCCCTCCCTAAACTGCAAACCTCAGGATTCCATAGGATGTTGAAAGTGGAATAATAGCACTATAACAGTGTAGTGTGGAAATGGCCCACATGGGCTGGCTCCCTGGGGGATTCTGGGAGTTGTAATCCAGAAAGTAGCTTTTCCAAGCTCTGTGTGTATGTATTACATTTCCATACTATCTCAGAGCTGTTTTTAAGGCTGGAGGGAAGGAAAGTTGACAGGATGTGGTGAACGACCTACTTTTGGCCAAGTCTGCATCTTACTATTTAATTGATAAATAATAAATGTCTAAGCTACCATGCTCAGTTATATTACCGAACTAAGTTCATCACAGTTTAAATGTAAACAAGCGAGTTTGGACTAGTGTCTTTGTGAACTAAAAATATGAAACACTTAAGAAACATCAATCACCACTGACTGCAATCGCAGCCCCTGCCCCGGTATAATTTCTAGCAATGTCTAGCTCGCCATCTCCATCAGTTCTTAGGAGGTAGTTGCCCTTTATCTTTCCTAGGTCCAGGAACAAAATAGTCTGCAGAAAAGACCTCTCTCTTTGCAGCATAAACAACCAGAGAAAGGGAGGGACAAGCCCTGTACCCGTGTCCTTTGGGGAGATTTGGAGTCTCGCTTTTCCCCAAGGGGCAGTAATGAGCTGTTGGCACAGGCTGTCTTATGGGTGAGCCTGTCTTAGACCATTTCCACACTGGACTGTTATAGCGCTATGATTCCACTTGCAACATCCTATGGAATCCTGGGGTTTGCAGTTTCGGGAGGGGCTGGACGGCCCCTCCCAAAACTGCAAACCCCAGGATTCCCTAGGATGTTGCAAGTGGAATCATAGTGCTATAACAGTCTAGTTCGGAAATGGCCTTAGAAACATTTGCTGTCATCACTCTGTCAAAGCTGCTCCTTTTTCTGCTGCTTTTGGAATACCTGGTGTGTAAGTTTCCCATTCCCACCTTGTCATGGTGCAATTTATAAACCCAATCCTAGCCATAATTACTCTGAAGTAAATCCTTCTGCTTTGACTTTTTGATTTTGACTAATGTTTCGTAGACTGTCTGCAGAATCCAGATACTAAGGAAGGGTTAGGTAATGTTGTATGCCCGCAGATATAAAATTTTTTTTTTTCTATCATCTTTTGATATCTGAAACACTATGACTTAATTTTGACCTATAAAACCCTCTACAGCTCAGGTCCAGGCTATTTCTCAGCCCCAGAAAACCCTGTGATACTGTCGCCATAGGCTGGAAATGACCTGAACGCACATAACAACAGCAGTAGTTTTCCCTTATGAACCAGTCCATGCTTTGAAATCTGCTGGAAAGACCCTTCTCTCTGCCCCACTAACCTCATGGGAACCCAGGAGAGGGCCTTCCCAGTGTCTGTCCCCAGGCTGTGGAACTCCCTTCCTAGAGAAGTTAGACAGGTACACTTTCTACTTTGTTTTTGCAGAGAAGTAAAGACTTTTCTATTTCGACAGACATTTGATGATTACTGTAAAGTCCTGTCCCACCAAATAATGTGCTGGATCTTGCTACTTGTCATGCTGCTGGGTGTGTATACAGTTTAATGAAGTATGTTTTAGTCTGGTTTTAATCATATGATTGTTCAATCATATGTTAACTTTTATCTCTTGTGGATTTTTAAAAATATGTTTTTTAACTGGTTGTAAGCTGCTTTGAACCCTGAACTGGGAAAAAGATAGGATAGAAATAAATGTGGTGGTGGTGGTGGTGGTGGTGATGATGCTATAGGAACTCTGTCTAGTAATGTACAAGTCTCTCAGTGTGGGAGGCAGGTAAACAGTTCACAGCTTTGCTGCATGATCTGTTGATCATGCCATCCAAAAGTGGATTTTTTTCCTCCTCTGCTTTGTTTTTCTCCCAACAAGTGTGAAAAGCAAACCATGGCCCTTTTCGCATGGTGTTTTTAAAGCGTAGCAGGCACGCTACCTCCCCCCTTCACGAGCCACCGTACCGCATGACGTTCTGGCGAACCAGGTGCTATCACGTCCATGGATAGTGCTCATAGCGCCTCCCTTTCATGCATCGGTTATGCAACCAGGAAGGACCTGGGAGTGGGCAGGGTGTGGGCAGTCCCTGCTGCCTGTCCCTCATGCAGCAACTCCCAGGGGACGCTGGTGCCCCTGCTCCTACCACTATTCTCAGCTCAGCTGTGAGTCTAAGGCCATTTCCGCACTAGACTGTTACAGTGCTATCATTCTACTTTCAACAGTCTATGGAATCCTGGGCTTTGCAGTTTAGGGAGGGACCTCAAAGGCCTCTCCCTAAACTGCAAACCCCAGGATTCCCTAGGATGTTAAAAAAGTGGAATAATAGCACTATATAACAGTGTGCTGCAGAAATGGCCTAAGACTCCCATATTCTTTGTCTGTATACTGTACTAAGTTTTTTGAAACTGTGCCCATTCAAGTGAAACCATTACAGTCATGGAACAGAATGCATTTCTCAGTGGGAAATGGATTAAAAGAACATGAAGATGTTGGCTTTATGTAAGTTTAAGTCACTTTTGAAATATGGTATTCAGAGTTCAGGCTAGTAATGCCCCTTATAGCTGGGATAGTGGCGTTTGAGGCAGAAATCAATCTTCACAGTGCTCAAAGGTGCAGATATTCCTCACTGAAAGAAACTCAAAAGTCTATTTATACTTCCAATATCTTGCACATTCATATTTAATAGAAAGCAATGGTACTTCAGAAATCACATCTATTCATTAATTCTTTGTTCTTGCAGACGGAGTGGAGCAGAAAGGCCAGTCTCCTTCACCCATGAAATGCAAAGCAAAGCAATCTGAGGACCTGGAAAATGATAATGAGGGTAGGTGGGATTGAGCCTCCTTGGAGTCATTTATCAGTTTTTCATTACACCAAGATAGGTTCCCTTTAATTTTGAAATTATACAGTCTACAGTCCATTTATTTTTAAACGATTCCTCATGTCTATATTTACAATGCAATTTCTCTATCCCTCCCTAGTGTAGTTTGGCCCTAGGTTATGCAAGCGAAGCAAGTTTGCTTTTATCTTTCCCATGCATAATTTTATCCCTAAATTGTATAGCAGGGGTGTATTTTCTAGCAGGAGAGAGATAACAATTGTTTCAGTGGTCGGGTGTCGGTTTGTATTTAGTGGGGTTTTAAAAGCAAAATGTGTGGCTTTCTAAGTTGCATGATCTGGAAACTAACTGTAGGTTCAGTTATATTTAACATAATTCCCAAAGCTGAGTAATTACTCCTTGCTTTATTGCTATAGCCAGTCTTTATACTAAAGACTGACACAAGGCATGCTAAGTAATAATTTATAGAGATCCAATGTGGTATAGTGGTTTGAGTGTTGGGTTGGAGTCTGGGTGACAGGGCCTTGAATCCCCACTCACACATGGAAACTGATTTGGTAGCCTTGGGCACACTCTCTCAGCCTCAGAAAAGGCAATGATAACCCCCCATGAACAATCTGGAACAAATCTGCCTGGAAAGCCCCCTGATAGGTTCTTCACCGTAGGTTCAGCATAATTTTAAAAAAAGGACCCAACGGCACACATTTAACACACACATAAGCCATGATTCATATACACAAGCAGAAAGGAGCCTGCATGAAGCTTCAGGGTTGTTTCTTTCCCCCATTCACCTAAGTAACAGGGAGGAAGTATAAAGCAGAATTCAATTTTAGCTTCATAGAGTCCCGACTTATCATGTAAACCAGGAGTGGTGGTTTAATACAAGCTCTAGTGAATTACTGAACAAGCCCACAACAGACTTTTTGTCAATTTGTTTTCAAATTACAGAGTTCAGTTTAAGTTCCCAGTTCACAGGTAATGACAGGCCAAAAATCTTCTGTAAGAGAAGCTGAATTCTGGCTTATCCTTCCTTGTTGCAGAGGTCATATATGGATCTCATGTAAATGAGATGATGAATCTGTTCTTCATTTCAGCTGGAGTGTGCTTTCCAAAATGCTGAAATCTGTTTTTAGGATAAGATTCAGCAGCACCCAGAGTGCCACAGAAGACACCATAACCCTCTGCTTTCCTCACCTTTTCATTTTCTTTTATTTCTTAAATATTTCACAGGAGCCACTCTGCAGAGTTCTAGTGATGCTCGCAGAAGCTTCACTCCTCGGAATGCTTACTCTCTCTCTCTCTCTCTTTTTTTGGAAAGGGAATAGACATTGCTGCTGCTGCTCTTTCCTTCTGATGGGTAGAAGGAATTGGCAGGAGAGAGAGCCACCAGTGAAAAAGCTGTGGGGTCTATCTTCTTTCTTTTGAAAAATCTGTAGAAGTAATCAGATTGTCCAGCATGCCAGATGGCTCCTGTTTAAAAAGAAAAGGGGGAAAAAAAGAAGCAAAGTGAAGAAAATGGGAGTGGCCTTTCCCCCCTTCTTGTTGCTTGGTAAGGGACGGTGGAAGAAGAGTAAATGACATTAAAAAAATTGGATACATTTCACTGTTACAAATGTATCCCTTCTCCCCTCGCCCACTTTATTATATTTTCCTCCAGTTGAGTCTAATCACATAACCTTGCCTTCCATAGTACATTACCAATATTAACGCTGAATCGCCCACTACCAAGTCTTGTCAGTCATTTAAATCTTAAGCCATTTCATTACCGCTCTCCATTCCCTTTCAAATTTCTGAATAGATTTATTCTTCAATAAGTTTGCAAGCTTTTCAGTCTCTACTATATCCAAAACTCTTAATTTCCATTCCTTCAAATTTATTACAATATTTTCTTTCCAGTGTTGAGCATATGTCAATCAAGCTGCTGTAATCAAATATGACGGTATCTTTTGATGTCCTCTAATCACTATATTTTTCACCTAACACATTTAACAAATAAAATTCAGGTGTCATCTTGAAGTTCCGTTTACAAATTTTCTGAATCAAATCATGTATTTCCTTCCAAAATTTCTTTGCTTTTTTACAAGACCACCACATATGATAAAAAGTTCCAACAGTTTCCCCACATTTCCAACACGTAGGGTTACTATTTTTTTTTCATCCTCTCTGGTGTCGTATACCATCTATGCAACATCTTATAAAACATTTCCCTAAGATTTAAATTCGGTGTAAATTTTATATGTCCTTTCCGTGCCCTACTCCAATTCTCCAATTCAATTGGGTGCCCTATATTCTGGGCCCATCTAATCATTTTCTCTTTAATTGTACCATTTGTAATTGTATCTTGTTCCGTTTCTCTCCATAATAACAGCTTATAGAGTGCTGGAATTTTTTTTAATAAAAATATGACAATAATAAAAAAAGAAGAGTGAATGACCAGGTTGGTAATGGTGGGGGTGCGGAATAAAGTTTTGAAGAAACCTCACTGCATTACTCATTCTCAAGGAAACAGGCTGTCCCAACATGTCAAGACACCCTGTCAAATCTTTGTTAATCTCTGAGAGATTTCCCTCTCCGAGCACCAGAAAGAATCCATGAACACTGCTTTTCTACTGAGGTTTCTGCAATTTGTGCAAAACTATTTCTAGACAAAACTAGTGTTTTTTCTCCCTTGTGAAACACAGTACTGTATATACAAACACAGCAAGCACAGTTGGTTGATCCAAAGGAGCCACCGTGGGTCCCGCTCTGAGAGAAAAGTGGCATATAAATGAAATAAATAACTTATCTGGTGCTTCTGATTTTTAAAAGCCTATATCACAAGGCAGCAACTGTAGTTTAGCTGGGAAATGTGCACTATTTAGATAGTTTCCACAAAAATTGTTTTTTCCTAGAGGTCAGTCCCTAGGGATTCCATCCCAACTTTCACAATACAGTATTTGCCTATCTGCACCTTCCCCCCATCACTGTCAGCACCACTGGGTTTAGTTCCTGCCAACCGTAGTTAACCAGTTGAGACACTGTCTACAGATAGCATCCTCCCTCCTTCAAAGTCCTTTCCAGTGGAGATATGCCTTAACCACAGTTCAGCCGGAAGGCAGTAATACCATTCAGCATGGTTCAGTTGGAGCCAGGCTTCTCTTTGAGGCCCCTCCCTAAACTGCAAACCCCAGGATTGCGTAGGATATTGAAAGTGGAATAATAGCACTATAACCAGGAGTGTCAAACTCAATTTCATCTTGGACCACATCAGCATTATGGTTGCCCTCAAAGGGCTGGTTATATCTGTAATTGTATCTCTTTCTGCTCCCAGCCCCCCCTGCGCCTCTTTCAGCCCCCCAATCTTTCTCTGTCCTTCTTTCTGCCCCTAGATGCTCTCTGTGCCTCTTTCTGCTCCCCCTTTCCCTGTGGCTCTTTCTGCCCCCCTGCCCCTCTCTGTACCTGGTGAACCTGATCCCCACATTGTGAGCCCCCAGCTGCCGGTGTTCTGAAGAGGGGCCCAGTAGCCAGCATTCATGATCTACTTCTACTTCTGATGGTTCCTCTGTCCAACTCTTGAGAGCCACGCGGAGCATTGCCATGGTAACCTGTGGCAATGCTCTGATGATAAGACTTGGACAGAGGAGCAGTCAGAAGTAGAAGTAGATCACAAGTGCTGCCTGCTGGGCCCCTCTTCAGAATACTAGCAGCCAGGGGCCCACAATATGGGAATCGGGCTTGCCAGGCAGGGGGAGTGCCGCAGCCGCAGGAGAGGTATGAAGGCCAAATGAAATGACCTGGCAGGCCACACTCGGCCCGTGGGCCTTGTGTTTGACACCTGTGACTATAACAGTCTAGTGTGGAAATGACGTCTGTTCCAAATAATAATTGACACTATCAGTTGTCACCACTGGCAACTGCAGTGCTGCGAAACCTCTTGGTGTGACAGGATGGGACGGAGCTTACACTCTTGAGGCCGGATTTGGTTTTGTAAACTGCAGATTTTATGGTATCAGTGTTTTTAATCAGTTTTAGCCTAGTGATAAAGCAGTGGGGAAAATGAAGCATATTGAATTTCCCTTTGTCATGTAATAGTTATGCAGGAGCATTTAAAGCAGTATCTTGGCAGCCCTGCTATAGGCATTCCTATTTGAGAAGTACTTAAAATTCTACCACCTGCTGTTTGGTTGCGTTTTTTTTTTTGTTATGTTTTCTTTTTGAATTCCAGAACAAAAAGAAAGGAAAGGATATAGGACCTGACTCAAAAAACCAATGGAAAATAAACAAACAGGACATGGTTAAGAATGAATGTGATGTTTGTGTGTATACAAATATATACACAAAAATAAGTATAACTCATATTTAAAAGATATGATAAATCAATCAAACAATTAAACAATATAAAATATGCACAATCCAAATGAATAAATAGCAGTAAACATCAAAGCATAAATGTGTAGCTGAAGGAAGTTAGATGGCCAAAAGTCTTGACTGCCATTCAGTAGATGTCAGATAAGTTTCAACCAGTGATCTTCCTCGGTGACCAATAAAAAGTTCTTTTATTATTCCATTTCTTTCCCCCAGACTGAGCCTCACAAATTAGTATAAAAGCTCTATAGATTTTAGGAAGAAGGTAAGACATGTTTACTTTTACTCTGAAGTAAAGATAATATATATTCTTATGTTAGCATTTACAATGATAGATTAATGTTAACCCAGGAATGAATTAGTTGGTGTTAAAATGCCTAAAAATAACCGTCACCACATTAACCTAAAATTAAGAAAATAAAATAATACAGGATGTTACTCTACCTATTGGCGTCATAGTCGTTTGACAATTAAAATAATTGTTTAAACATTTAATAAATTAGTGGTAACAAATTAAGATTAATTTCCAAGCTCTGTTTATATTACATACTATACAACATTTAAGGAAGATTAATGCAATTTATTTTATGATTCCTAATTGTGTCCAAGAACCCTTCATTTCAGTGCTTAAGATATATCCCATTTTTTGCTTGAGATAGAACATTCAGTAATAAAACAGTACAACAGTACTGCTAAACATTTTATTAAGTCCAATTCTTATATTATCTGACTATTCTGTTCCCCGTTTTCTTGTAAACTGTGGATAGAGTAATGTAATTCACCACAGTAATTAAATACCAAGGATAGTATCACTTCAAAAAAAAAAAACTTGGATGAACCATTAACCATTGACTAAAACTTTGTGAGGAAGCAACCTAAAAATATAAATTGAATAATAGCAAGTGGGCTTTACCTCTTATTTTTGTTCCATTTTAACACACAGTCTTGTAGGATTTGTGGCTGTAGCCATTTCAGTTCTACACATTTGTAGCAAGGTGTCTGTGTGTAATGCCATTTTGGCTCGGATGCCTCACTGTGTTTTTATGATGTTGCCCAGGTGGTGTTTTCGGAACACTTTATCCAAAGCACTTATGTGCTTTAGCTGCAGATCTTAGGATTAGGCCATTAGATAGATTCACTGTTTGTGCAGTACCTTGCTAGCATATAAAAGTGTTTGACGGATGACCCAATCATCACTAGAAGCAAGGGTCAGCAAATCATCTTTAACACAGTCAGTTGTGGATTGACCCCTTTGCCTTTTAACGTGAATTGTGTGAAATACTATTGAGAAGCTGAGAGGCATAGGTTTGCTGACAGATACATATTCTCACTTCCCCTGCTCAGAGTCAGCTTAATGCCAAAGTGCCACATGTCCTTACTGCCAACCAGCATGATGTTAAGGCAATGCAGAATTCACAGAGTCTTGACAAGTCAGTGGGCAATTATTTTCCAGTCATCTCTATTGTCTATATAGAGAGTAATGCTTCCAAGATTTTTTCTCTTCTGCTGAAAATATCTGTGGGAAAAAGATCTCTCAGTGAGACCTAGCCTTTCTTTCATTTGTTACCATAAATAATTTGTAATTTAAATAGTTTCAGTGTACCCCAAGGGTCAAGTTATATGTACCAGGGTTGGACCTTGGTAACCCACAACCAATCAACCAATCACCCACACAGTCAGCAGCATGAATTTGCTAGATATACTTCTAAAAGATATATGTCTTTAAAGCATTTGTTTGTTTCTGTAATACTGTAAGTTTAAGCAGCCCTACTTTTTAATCAGTGAAGTGTTCCTAAATCAGTCCCACAAAAAGTTTTAAGTATTTGTTTAAGCAAATAAGACTTCTGGTTTTGTTGAATAAAGGAGTTTACAGCCCTTTCAGATGATGTTTCTTTGGGGCAGAAGTTGTCATCATCTCTTCCCTGGCCAGTGCCCTTCACTTATGCCACTTTAAGGGTTTCCAGGAATCATTTGATAAATATGTTTCCCCCTCTGTAAGCAGAAGTAACCTTTTTCTTCCCTCCCAACATGATCATTGAAACCAGGGCCACACTGTGAAAACATTGGACTACAGGCCTGGGTTTGAGAACTTGTTGGATATCCCCACCTTCATTTCCTTCCTGGGGGGGGGGGGGGAGAAATCAATAAATCAGTCACTTGCAGTGCCAGGTAAAAACGTTGTTAACTGTTCTGAAGTCTTTCATGGATGACCTGAAGTGAGTGGAGCTTGAGCCCCACACTCTGAGAACCTTTCCTTCAGAGTAATCAGAAGAAGAAACCTCCAAGACCAGTCGCAGTGCCATCATCAGTGAGCCGGGGCACAGCTTCTTCCCCGAAGGGTATGGTGTGTATGTGTGTGTATGTGTTTGGCTTTTTGGCTTTTAGAGGCTGTGTACTTTGGTACTTTTACAGTGGAGCACAGGATTGCTCATGTTAGCCTCTTGGCTTTTAGTTCTGTGGATTGGGTGAATTCACTTAAGGTTTTAGGGAGACTTTCAAATGTGGTGCTGAACCTATTTGAGTGATATGGTCCAGCACCTTAAATAGCTCCCTTAAAGTTTAGACTGAAATTCAGAGCAGATTCATTACTCTGTGCGCATGGCACAGAGCTGCCTAGCTGCCACTCCCTTTCTCACATGTACCGAAAGCTGCTAAGAGCAGTAAGGCTGCTTTATCTCTTGCTGCAATTTATCGAACACTGGACTACTGATGGTAGAATGGAGAGTTGGTACTTACATGAACAGTCATTCTGGGATGACAGGAGGAGCAATCCACTATGTATGGGTAGTGATCCTCGCGCCAGCCAATGCAGGAGCCGTCCTCGTGCCAACAGAAAAATGTTTGACCGCTCCAGTCCCTCTCCGATCAGTTCTTTTTCCGTAGTGTAACAGATAAATCCTATTCCCCACCACTTGTCTCTAGAGATTCCTATCAACATAGCAGTGGGCGCGGATTGCTCCTCCTGTTATCCCAGAATGACTGTTCACGTAAGTACCAACTCTTCATTCTCGGGATGACAGGAGGCTCAATCCACTACGTATGGGACTTTCCCAAGCTGTACCATGGGTGGACCTAGAACTATACCACTGCCTACAGAACACGATGCCCAAAAGCTGCCTGTGCAGACTTGTATTTGTCCAACTTGTACTGCTTTATAAAAGTTATTGACTTTTTCCAACCAGCTGCACGGCAGATGCCTTCCAAAGAACACGATGAGGCAAAAGCCACCGACATTGCCATCAGTCTTGTGGAATGTGGCCACACATTCTTTGGTCACGGCTTCTTTGCATAATCATAACAAAGAAATATGCAGGCTTTAATCCAACCAGCAATGACAGATTTACTGGCCCACTGACCGAAAGTCTTTGGTTGGAAAGATACCAGTAAAGCATCTGACCACCTAAACTCCCTTGTCCTTTTAGTGTAGGCCTTCACTACTCTTCTCACATCCAGAGTGTGCCACTTTTTCTCCAACAGATGTACAGGCTTTGGACAGAAAGTTGGCAAATGAATTTCTTCCAGCCTAGATGTTGATGACACACACTTAGGCAAGAAGGAAGGATCGAAGCCCAGTGTTAGCCTGTCCTGCTCAAACTTGCACATATACTCATTCACGGATAGTGCTGCCAACTCCGACACCCTCCGGGCTGAAGTGATTGCAAGTAGAGAGGCAGTTTTGAAAGATAGTAGTCTCAGAGATGAGTCTCTCAGTGGTTCAAACGGTGCGCTGTTAAAGTATTCAGCACTAGGTTCAAATCCCATGAGGGGAACCTATGCATGGTTGGAAATGAAGTCAAAGTTGCACCCCTCGGAAATCTCCTAATATGAGGATGTTTCGAGTAAGATTCTCCTTCCAAATTCAGAGTTGCCAACAGCACTGCCACTTGCCTCTTCAAGGTGTTCAGGTGCAAACCTTTCTCCAAACCGTCTTGCAGGAAGTGTAAGCTATGTGGAACATTCACTTCCGCCACATTAACCTTTTTAGATTCGCACCATCTCTGGAAAGTTTTCCAAGGTCTATCGTATATCCTTTGGGTGGCCTCTCTGCGGGACCCCAATATAGGCTTAACTACATTGTCAGCATACCCTTGTTGTGTTAGAAATTTCTGTTCAATTTCCATGCTACCAGACTCAACCAACTGTGGTCCAGATGACACACTGGACCCTGGGTGAGCAAGTCCACTCTCAGTGGCAGCCTCCACGGTGGTGCTTGAGCCATCTGCAGTAGCGTTGGAAACCAAGGTCTCCTTGGCCAGTATGGTGCTATCAGCACCACTGATGCTTTTTCCAAGCAGATTTTTGACAGAACTCTTTGGACAATCCGAATTGGAGGGAATGCATAGTGCATCCCCGTAGGCCACGTCACTGACGGAGCGTCGTGTGCTTCCACGCCTTCACTTCCATCGATTGAGAAATATCTTTTTTGCTTGGTGTTTCCACCAGAAGCAAATAAGTCCACTTGTAACGGACCAAAAGTACTTATCAAACAGTGGAATACATCTGCGTTGAGAGACCGCTCTCTTGGATGTAGCCAATTCCTACTTAGATAATCTGCTTGAACATTTGATTCTCCCTTCACATGCACCGCTGTGATTGATCTCGCATGTTTCTCGGCCCACCGGAAGAGCTGCGTTGACTCCGATACCAGGGGCACTGAATGTAATCCGCCCTGTTTGCAAATGTATGCCTTGACTGTCATATTGTCCGTGAAAACTTTCACATGCTGATTTCTCGCCAGACGCAGAAATCTCTGCAGTGTTAGCCATACTGCTTTCAACTCTAGGTAGTTTATATTGTACCGCTTGTCTGTAGAAGTCCAAATGCCTTGTACAGAGTAACCTTTGCAATGAACTCCCCATCCACAGAAACTGGCATCCGTTGTCACATGGACCATACTCTGAATGCGAATGGGAACTCCTGAAGCAACATTCCTTTCCTTCATCCACCAAATAAGCTCCTTCCAAATTTGCTCTGGTACTGTCACCTTGTAATGTCTCTTCCCAGATATTGCAAGTTGGTGTTTCAGCAGCAGTCTCTGCAGAGGTTTCGCATGGAAACTTCCCCACTGAACCAACTGAGTTGTTGAGATGAAAATTCCTATAACCTTTGCAAGCTGCATTAGATCTACTGACTTGCACTCCCATAATCTCCGTGTTTCCTGCCTCAATTTCACTAACCTGTCCTGGGAAAGATACATTTTCCCTTTCAAAGTGTCTGTCTGTGCACCTAAATGCGTCAATACCCCTGTTGGATGCAACATGTTCTTCTCGAAATTGAGAAGGAAGCTGTAATCCATTAGTGTTTGGATTGTCAACTCTACATCCTTCCTTAACTTGACCTCTGAGTCTGCTTTCAGTAAGATATTGTCTAAGTATGGGTACAACTGTACCCCTTGTACCCTGAGAAAAGCTGTCAGTGGAATCAGTACCTTTGTGAACACCCGAGGTGCTGATGCCAACCCGAAAGACAGTGCTTTGATCTGGTAGTGGCAGTCTTGGTAATGAAATCTCAGGTATCTCCTGTCTTCCTCCCTCATGAGGACATGTAAGTATGCCTCCTTGAGGTCTATGGACACCATGTAATCTCCCACAGACAAATTGTCTTTGATTGTCTGCAGAGTTTCCATTTTGAACTTCCGGTATTCCACAAAATTGTTGAGGTACCTTAGATTCAACACCAGTCTGTACTTGCCATTGGACTTGGGAACCACAAAAAATATTGAGTAAACTCCTGAGAACTCCTGATGTTCTGGAACCCTCTCTATTGCACCTATCTGTAACAAGTGAACAATTTCCTGCCGAACAATTTGTTGTTTGATTCTGTCCTTTGACACTGGGGATGGAAGAAATCTGTCTTTCGGTCTAGTATGGAAACATATCTTGTACCACTGGTTTACCACCATTAAAACCCAGTGGTCTGATGTTATCTGAGACCATCTGTGTCCGAAAGAGAGAAGTCTTCCCCCCACCGATTGCCGTTGGTCGTCAATACTGAGGTTTTCCTTGCTTGGAAGTATTTCCAAGCTTCCCTTGTCCTTGTCTAGAGTATTGGAATTGTCTGTTAAATTGCGGTCTCTGTCTATTCCACTGATATCTGCCAGATCTATACTCGGAGCCTCTTCCAGAGTAACCGTATGGTCTTCCTCCACAAAAGGAGTGCTCCGAAAACTTCTCCTATCCACTTTTTTCTTTTGCAAAGTAGGCATTACCTGTTTCTTCTCTTTTGTCTCCACTAAGACCTTTTCTAATGCCTGAATTCCAAATAGTAAATCTCCCTGAAAAGGGACGAAGGCAAGTTATTGCGAGATTTTTGATCATCCTCCCAGTGTCTTAACCACAAAGAATGTCTTGCTATTGTTAGCAAATTTATATTTTTTGCTGCAAATGCAGCGGAATCATGACCAGCATCTGCCACATACCTCAGCACTCTTTGGATTCTTTCCACTGCCCTTATCAGTTCTTGCATGCTAAGATCCTGAGAATCTAAAATTTCCTGTGACCATAGAACTCCCGCTCTTGCAAACATAGAAGCAGCTACAGAAGCTCTAATTGCTAAAGATGCTGCCTCATGTGCTTTTCTCAGAGATGTTTCCGCCCTTCTCTCATCTACCTCTTTTAGTTGGGTGTCCCCTTCCAGCTGGGTGTCCCCCTCCCTGGGGACAATTACCCCAGAAACCAACCCTGCAATTGGGGCATCCACTGGGGGCACCTTAAGAAATTCCACATCTGCCTTAACAAACGAATATAACTTCTGACTATAAGTTAAACATTTCTTTAACCCCACTGAGAGGACCACTCACTCCTTATCACGTCCTTAAAGAAATCTGGCATAGGGATTTCCATGCTTCTGATCTCTTTCTTCCTAATTACAGAAGCTAGCTTACTTTCCTTACTGCTATTGTCCACCTCCTGATCCTTATAGCTGTCCAATCCTAATGTTTGCAAAACTCTCCGCAGAGTAGCCCGGAAGGCCTCTGTTTCAAACATCCTATCAGAGTCCACCTTTTCCTTCTCCTCCTCATAAGTACATATGAAATCCTTTCCTCCATATCAGTGATTTCCTCCTGTACTTCATTCTCCTCCTCACTCTCTTCTACTTCCTGCTGTATTGTTCTCCTAAGGCTTCTCTGCTCCACTGTCTCATTCATTGCCTTACAACTTTTCTCTTTGTTATTTGATGACTTCTCCTTACTGACTTTGTCCCTTATGTTGCTTACACTTTCCTGTTCCGCTCTCCTTCTTTTTGCTGGTGGCAATTTATTCTCAGTTCCAGCAGTGTCAAATTCATTTAAATTAGCTTGCTTCTGTAAATTCATTTGATTAAAAAGGTTGAATTGATTTTGTAAATTTGAGTTTTTAAATAAATTCATTGGCAGCAGCTGAGTGTTAAAAAGTGCTTGTACGTGTGTGCGCACAGCTTCTTTTATCAATTGATTTATTTCCCCCCGTAATTCATCTCTGGGGACTGGCAGTGGCCCACCTCATGCGCCCAACTGTGACTCACATTTTCTGTTGTCCGTTTCCTGGCCCCGAGCAGGAGCACTCTCTAATCATCCTGATAGGAAGTGCCTGAAATCCGGTGTTACCTTTATCTGGTGGAAGAGGGACTGGCTAAGCTCGGCCGAATGCGGCTGCATAACAGAAGATGCCGCCGCCCTTTCTGCTGCCATGACACACCCTGTGATTGGGTCAGCGTCAGTGCCAATATGTGCTACAGCTCCGCCTCTTACGCCTCCCTCAGAAGGCTCTGAGGCCCTGCTGGGAGCATGCAACACCATCTTAGAATGGCTGTTTTCAAGATGGTGCCCGAAACTCTCAGTTGTAAGTTTCTGCACCACCACTGCCATCTTCGGGAGGCTTTTTACTGCTCCCGGACTTGTCCACTTTCTTTACCTTTTTTTCTGATACACCTTTCTCCTTAACTAGTGGCTTTTTAATGTCTGGGGCTCGTTGCTTACCCCCACAATCTTTACCTCGTCCGCCTCACTTTCACTGGAGCTTAAGAAGATTTTTCTTAGGTCTGCTGTGTGTTCCTCCTCCGAGACCTGATGTGCTTTGGGTCTGTGGGCAGAGCCTCCATTGTCATCGTCTGTGACCCGCTGTATTGCAGTTTTCTGGACGGAATGTTGTTTCTCTTTGTCTTAGCCCAGTTGATCAGCGGTACTCCAGACTAAAACATCTGTAGTCACTCCGTGACCACTCACATTCTTATCTGTCAACATATTATCTCCTTTCTTTCTAAATCCTGCTCCTTTCTGTAGAATCTAACCTGTCGTACTGGAGAGGGGCAAAAAATGCACCTGGCTGTTCGCAGGAGAAATTAAAACTGACCGGAGAGGGACTGGAGCAGTTAAACGTTTTTCTGTTGGCATGAGGATGGCTCCTGCATCAGCTGGCGCAAGGATCACAACCCATACGTAGTGGATTGATCCTCCTGTCATCCCGAGAATAGCAGGACCCAACAAAAAAGCTGGGAAAGTTATCTCTGCTTCCTGGTATACCTCAAAAAGCAGTTCTATCACACTGGAACTGCAGCTCTACTGCAGCATGGATTTGGGCCAAAAAACACTTTAATTCAGTTACTGTTTTTTGACCAAATCTTTACGTGTTTTTGCCTCCAACCTAGGTTCTGAGATTATTTTTGTTGCATTGACTCTGTTGTGTTGAACATCACCTTGGTGGAAGGTCTTTTCCTCTGCTACAGCAGTTGCCCATCGAACTGGATCTATATTTTTGTATAGCCCCAAACTAGTTTCTCTCTGAAACTAGTTCATTCAGACCAACACTCTGATCTGAAAAGCGTTGATTGTAGCAATGTCTGTGATATCCCTGTGGGCAGTAATTTGATTTTCTACTTTAAATCTCAGTCTCATTTACTGTATTGTAGCAAAATATACTGATGCAAACCGTGCATGCATTTGCTGGGCTGTAAAAATCTGAAATTCTCTAAAAGCCATTTTAGAAAGTAGTGCTTTTTAAAAAGCATTCAGTCAAGTCATTCCACTACAATAAAGTGAATTTTATAGATCTCTTGAAAAGGACAATTTAAATGAAGATAAAGTATTGTGGAAAGAGTCCTTTGGGAAGAAGCGAGCAGCAAACATGGCCATGAAACATTCACTCCTTAATGCAAAAATATACTTAAAGGAATTCACTTTCTAGTCTGGTTGAAACCTTGTTGATGCATTTTAGTTTTGACAGTTTCCATTTGTCTTGACACATTTTAAATGCCTGAGCTGTTGGATCATTTCTCTCCATCCCCCATGCCTACCCCATAAAAACAATAGCAACCATGGCCAGGTTCTCAACAGATCCATGTGCAAGTGGAAGCCACTTGTATATGTATACAGTGTGTGTATAATACAAAGAGAGAAAGAACAGGAGAATAACTTATCCTTTTATCTAAGTGGAAGCTGGTGGCTTCATGTCAGTGGGAAGAAGCCATTCTGAGTTTTGGACTGGGGTTTAAAGGTGCTTTCCAAGGTCCTCAACCCTGTCCTAAAAATGGGTCTAGCTTCTAGAATAAAGTTTCAGATAAAACTGAGAATGGATTCACCAACCTGCTGGAGTGAACCACTACTTTTCTACTCTTATCAGCTGTATTTCCCCCTTTTGCATTGGATGTTACCTCCAGAGGTTTCTCACTTTCTTAAGTAACTTTGAACTCTGGAGCAATGCATTTTTAGGATAGATATTAGGGCATATCAGCTATTATTATTGTTGTTGTTGTTGCTTTAAAAGATGCAAAGTTTAATATGAAATAAAATTTCATTGGACTAGAAAGTTTCAGTGAAAGTAGCATTTTTGCACTTCAACAGATTTCTTACAAAAAAAGAAAAGCTCACATCCCCTTGTGCGATCATAAATTTGCAAGGTTTACAAGGCACTTCTGGAAAATAAAGTGCATACAAATCAATGTGCTTGTTTTCAAAGCAATGGCTAAATTGTGCATAATTAGGAAAATATGCAGAAACGAGCTTTAATAAATGGGGGAGAATTTTTAAATTAGGGCAACTGGGGAAATAAAGGTTCAAATGAGGAAAAATGTGTTATAAAAATATTTGCAATAATTTCACTGGAGAAAGGAAACCCCAAGTATTGTAACCTGATACAAAACAAGGACAGGTCAAAAATGCCAGTAGAATTTTGGGAAACTTAACAAAATCAAGACTGTGGAATTTTCACATCCTAGTTTATGTGTGTAGAAGTTTGTATGCATACAGCTCTTGATTTGTCTTTTTTGTAATAAGTCTAGAAGCCCAGCCTTTTTTCTTAAAAAATATTTTTAACAGAGTCCTCCTCTCTATTCTGAGTTGTGATAAAATAAAGTTCAAAGTTCCAAGACACTAAAGTGACTAATGTAATGTTGTCAAGGAAGAATTATATACAGTGACAAACCAGAGTACCTCCAGGGTACTCATCTGTCAAAGAACTCATTTCACATTTCTGTCTGTTATCTGAATAAGCAATAAAATGCCGTGATTGTGCAGTACAGGGAGGTAGCATTGATAGCCCTGCTTATGAAATTTTAACAGAGCCATTGCCTTAAATAGCATTGTGTGCATTTTGGAATCCCATGCTGCCAGGTCTGTCCTGTTAGTAGGATGATGATGTTGTTGTTGTTGTTGTTGTTTAGAACAAATCTAATCTTAACCTTTTTTATTATTGACCTCCACCTCCTTGTATAATTCCACCCGCTTGATTTCATAGGCTGTATGCAAACAACAGGATTTTATTAATCGCTGGCACATGAAAGAACTGTGTTCCGTTTACTACCAGCACTGTGTTAATCACAAAAATAGATCCCACAACCTCAGCATGAACAATGGCATAATCAATGCAGTATGCAGTGATGCTGAAGATAGGCATTTATTTCAAAGCCATTTTCCCTCTCTCTGTCTCTCCCTCCTTTCCTTTTGTCTCTTACTTTTTAGGAGGGAGAATTGTCAGGAGGGAATGAGGCAAATGAAAAGCAGAGTTCAGTTAATTCTGTTCCTTTCCTTCTGTTTTTTTTTTTAAATGCTGCCTGCTTTCCCTCCATTTAGGGTCTGAATTCTATTGTTGGTTCCAACTAGAGGTTACCTTTTCAATCATTTGGATTTAACTATATGTTGGCTATCCATTCAATGGGACTTAATTCTAGTTGGATTTAACCAGCAGGATTCAGGATTTTTGTTTCCTTTTTTTAATAGTGACACCATAAGTACATGTATCATATGAATCCCAGCAACCTCTATTATAGAGTTGGTGAAGTATTTTTAAGTCCAGTATTTATCAGAGGTTATCAAAATTCAAATGCAGGAGAAAGGGAAACTGACGGAATTGCTCCTTCCTACGTATTCACCAGCAAGTGTTCTGTCAGTGATGGCTGTTGGCTATAAGGCAACAGTGAGGCAGTGAAATGTGCTCTCATGTTTTAATCCAGATTTTAACAGAGCTATCTAAGTTACTTAACCTATTTGAGAGATGGTATGAGCTCATTGGAAAGTGTTGTTAAAGTTCAGACTAAAACCTGCAGCAGATTCACTGGCCCACTGGCATAAGAACCACCACTGCGATACCTCTCTCTTGTTAAAGGCTGACTTCCTTTGGCACTTTGAGGTGATGTTCAGGACTGGAGCCACAATCTCCCTTTGGGGGAAAATAGGGCCCAAATCAGATCCTGATTTATCCCCTTTACATGTGGCATCCATATTGGCTCTTCCTTCAAGTTAGTTTATTAACACTTAAGCAAAGAAGGGCTAAGGCTGAGGTCCAGAGGCCCTGTGCATTTGCCTAAAGGTTTCACTTATGTGCCCATGCACACGTGCACACAATTGAATGAGTTCTGCTAATTTTTTCTTGAGCCCACAGTCAGGAATGGCCCAGGAAACAGAAGGCAGACAGTATATAGGAGAATGAACTTGGTCAAAACAAGCCATGGCTTCTTCATTGGATATGGCTTCACAGAGTTAAGTCCTGTTTTTGACAACTGGGGGGCTGCCAGAAATGCATGACCTCTGCTGGCTCACAGTAGGAAGGTGGCAAAGTTCCACTGCTGCCAGTAGCTTATAAATTTCACCCATCCTGGGGTCTGTAATAACTTTGCTGACTTCTGAAGTGAACTGGCCCCCATTCCATAAGTCTGACTGTACATCCACCTTAACAAAGGATTGTGGTGGCTGCCCTCACACCAGCTCTAAGCTGCCTAGCTAGTTGTGATTAAGAGGTGAGCAGCTCTGTCAACCCAACAAGACAAATACAGGCAGCAGATGGGGCTGATATGAAAATGACAGAAAAAAGAGGAACAGACTTTCCAAGTCCTTCCAAATCTTGTGAACACGAAGCTAACTCTAGACCTGTAGTAACCACCACCGAGTCTGTTTAGTTACTGTAAAGTGATAACAAATAGAGTTGGCTGGTCTGGTCAGACTTTTCGCTCTGGAAACCTTCTGTCTCCCTATATGTTCCTGTCCAGACTCTGACATGTGCAGTGGGGCACCCTCCTGTATGCTTCACCAGTGGGAACAATGCATTGTTTGGACATGTGGGGGAGGGTCTTCTTTGCTGGGCCATCCTAGCTTTGGAAAGCTCTCCTCTTAGAGGCCAGACCATATAGCAATATAGCAATAGCAGTTACATTTCTATACTGCTTATCAGGGCGAAGCACTCCCTAAGCGGTTTACAGTGTGTTAGCTAATTGCCCCCAACAAGCTGGGTACTCATTTTACTGACCTAGGGAAGGATGCAAGGCTGAGTCAACCTAGAGCCCTGCAGGATTGAACTCACAACATTGTGGCTGCAGCACCAGCATTTAACCATTGTGCCACCAGGGTCTCATGATGTTGGTCTTATACTGGCATCAAGCCAAAACAAGTTTTTTTTTTTAAACCACATCTTTTGGAGCCCAGTGATCATAGCCTTGTGGGTTTCTATTTCAGAATATACTTAACATATTATTTTAAATGGTTTTACACTGTTTCAAATAGATGAAAGCTATTCAAATTGATGTTTTACATTGTTTTAATTATTTTCGGTTATCTGGGATTTTCTCCACTTGAAGAAGCTGAGCAGGAGCAAAGGAATGGTGCAGTATTGTGGCTTTGGGGTGTTCGGGTAGAACATTTGAAGACTTGTCAAGGCATGCAATGGATGCTTTTGTTTTAATGTTCAGCTTGAACAATGAGGGCTTTGCATACCCCTTGTTGTTGTGAAGGCAACATTCATTCCATCTGGAATGGTATGGCCATAATGGGCAAAATTCTGTAGCATGTGGGCAGGGAAAGATACATATCCCTGCATATGTTTCTGCATATGTATACATAAGTATACATATGCATATCTTTCCAATACATATACATGTATACATATTGGAAAGATGCAAATCCATATATTTATGAAAGGGCTTAGTGCAAACTGTGGAAATGTGTATGGCTGCTTGATTTACATAAATGGTGTAGATACATTTTTTTTAAGTGAATGGAACCTGGGCCCAGAATACTGCAGGGTGACTGATGCATTTTTGTTCTCGTTTACCCAGATCACAGCTCCTGAACATTGACATGAGAGCTATTGCAGCTTATCATGTAAGCTATAGCTGTTGAAAATTCTGTGTCTGCACAGGAGCCATTAGGGAATATGTTCAGTAGAACAGAATGGGACCTACTTTTCAGTAAAACATATGCAGGATCTCACTGTAACTAACTTAGAATGCCTCTCTCCTGTTTATTCTCAAGGCCAAGATGCAGGAGCGTTTGACAGCAGAAAGTAATCTTCATTATCTCATAGTGTTATGTCCAGTAAGTGAGCAGCATTTTATGCCATCACCACTCCGTAAGAGCCTTGGGTTGTTAAGAACAAAGTCCACTGATTAATGGGAATTTAATGAAGGGGCTGCTGCACTGAGGCAGGGAGACCTCCAACGTTGTTTTGGCTGCCAAGGCACATGGCAAGTCCAAGGT
The DNA here is from genome assembly GCA_030412105.1 of Cyclura pinguis. Classification (NCBI taxonomy): domain Eukaryota; kingdom Metazoa; phylum Chordata; class Lepidosauria; order Squamata; family Iguanidae; genus Cyclura; species Cyclura pinguis. The sequence goes on from CM059599.1 coordinate 173,238,045, forward strand.
TTCCTGGCAATCAAACACTGGGACTTGAGGTGAGAGTGTAGTGAAAAACTGTCACTGAAACAGAGGCTCAGCAGGTGTGTGCTCTTAGCTTGGGTTCAGAGGGTTTGTATTGATCTTGCGTTGGAAATAGAACTGCCAGTCCTGAGAGTGCTTGTTTCCTAACACTTTCTTCATAATCTGTAAATAAACGGATCTTAACAAAGACACCACAAGACTCTGCAGCTTTCTCCTGGGAAGAGAGCTGGCATAGAGAGGCCTCCCCGAGCTTCCTGCTGGTTGATAAAGGGAGAGCAAAACAACAGGAATCCTGGTTCCTGAGTATGCCATGGACTGCCTCCCAGAAGGCTTACTTCAGCACTGGTGAGAAGTATTGAAACTACTCAGTAGACAAACTGCAAAGGATTTTGCGAACTCAAGTTCAGATCCTGAACGCCTGCCAGATGCTTTTTGCCCTGTTGCTCCTATTTTTTTTTAAAAAAGAAAAGGGAGCTTTTGAGAATCATATTTTAAAAACTCACATTTTTGTTCTCATTTACCCAGATCATAAAGCAGTTGATGTGGGAAGGGACTTCATTGTGTGTGTGTGTGTGTGTGTGTTTTAAAGCAACGTACCTTGTAAGTTAGTGCAGGTAATGGCTTGACAAATTGAAAGCTTGGGACTAAATCCTCCTCTGTTGAAATAAATTGTTCAGACAGTGAAGACACTGTCAAGTGCTGAGAAATGTTAAACAATTACTGGAAGCTAATTCTGCTAACCTCAGTTAAATGCTCCCTCCTTCCTCACTCTCCCCAACCCTGCCTAGCTCTCTCTCTCTCTCGCTCGCTCTCCATAGGGTTAGAGACCAAGCTGTGGTTAAACTTGACCTAAATCGTAATTTAATTAAAGAAATTAAGATGACGGAAAGATTCTGTAGTGTCAGGCCACTACCCTGATGATTCCTTTTAGTGCATTTGTAGTTTCTGAGCACAGTAGTATCTGTGTGTGTGGCAGGGGGATGTATGTTTGAAGACTGGAGAAGGAGGGAGACAGGAAGAGTTGATCAAATTCTGGGCATTTTCTGTGACTGGAATAGTTTGAACTCCGGTGCCACATTCTACCAGCTGCCAGCGATTAATCGTAATGTATGCATTTGAGGCAGGGAACACAACACAATTGTACTGCTAAAATATTCAGAAGATTTCTGGAAAAGATACTTTGGATCATGTGTGAACAAGTCTCTGCCAAATGATGTCATCTTGGATCAGGCTGCCATGAGCGTATTCCGGCTTAGCTTTGCGAAAGCCCTTGGACTGGTAGCTGACTGGCGGAAGGGCTATTGCCCACAGTGTTCAGCCACCTTCTTGCTATTTCAACAATCATTTACCATCTGGTTAGTCAATGCACCTGGCTCCACATTGCACTGGTAACATCAAAACCCTAGAATGGCATTGGCAGTTCACACATCTTTGAGGAAGTCAATTATGTATTACTAACTGAGGCAAGCTGGTTCCTGTGTGGTTTGTTGCCACTTCTATATACCTCCATCTCTTGGCATATGGAGGCCAGCTAGAAAGGCTTAGCTGTGCATTTACTAACAATGTCGTTATCACCCTTTGGAACCAACAGTGATGCTCACAGCTGCTGCCATCCCAGAACTCTAGACCTGGATGTTGTGGCGTTAGACCCTTCCCCTTCCCTCTACTACACAAGAACCTGTAGCTATAATACAAGAAATCTTCCCTAGTTGAGTATCTTCTTGTCTTTATAGGACTATTTGCACAGTGGAACCTGTCTTCCTACAGCTAGCTAAAATGGTAAGGAAACATACTAGCATTTCTAAGATGAATTAAACAGCCAGTCAGCAGCCGGCGAACATTTGTGGCTTTCCATGTTCATGATAGGATCAGAAAGTGATGTGACAGTGTGTTCTCCTGAGAGCTGTTACAATGCAAGTGGAAAATGCTGAAACCCTCTCTCCTGTTATCGCTCCGAGATTGCTTTCTGCTTTCCACAGAATTCTTCTTTCATCCTCTCCCTTCGGAACTATTATTGCATCAGCTGTTTCATTTGGGAACTGCTGTTGCCATACGCGTTGGGCTTTGCCCCCTTGCATACTTAATTCCACTCCTTAAAAGTGGTAGGAAAGTATGTAGGCTTTAGCAGGTTTCTGTGTTTTCTATTTTTAGAGGACGAGCCTTTTGTCTTCCTTGTGAGCAAAACAGCTGCTTAATAAACCCAGGGTTGCCTGCTTCTCCTTTTTACAACCTACAAATGTGTATATCAGCTCTTACATTTCTTTCAAGAAGCTGAGGAAAAAGAGAGCAGACTGCTAATAATAATCAGTGGCCAATACGGAAAAGGGAAATAAACCACACTGCCAGCAATCTGTACTTTGGTGACTGATGTGCTTATTTCAGCTGTGCCATGCTACCATAACTTGCAGATGCTTGTTTTTAAATTGTTTCTTTCTCCTCAGAACAGCAGACAGATGTTTCTATTTGATGCTGGCTATAGCTTGGAACCATTTATGTTCCCTGGTCTAAAATGACACACAGTGACATCCAGCACATTTGCTATCACATTTGGAATGAATGACAGATTACTACAAATCAATTATTGTTAAGAGGGGGAGAGGGAGAGGCGGCCGTAGATATTGTGAGGCAGTTGTCACCTAAATAAAAATTATGTCGTTTTCTAGCTTCTGCTGTAGCAGAGGGAAAAAAACAGAAGATATTGTTAAGCTGAGACAAAGAAAAAGATATTTTTATTTCTAATATGTCATCTGGACTGATGCCAAGCAATAAGTTAGGATTTTCCATTCCATACTATAGAATGACTGCGAGGGCGGGAGAGAGAGAGCTACCAAACAGATACATGCTCATGTCTCTTTCTTTGAGAGATGCACTATTTAAAACATTTCCATTTGCTTTGCTTATAGTGCCGGTAGAGAAAAGTAATTAGGAAAAAGTTCTTCATCAATAAAAGATGTTCAGTGAGAGGCTGTCATTTGGAAACATTTTTTTTCCTTTAGATGTTTGTTGAGGTTTGAAAAAGGTTTCCTTTAAAGCTGTGCAGTATATCCATAAAACAGTTCTCTTCCCTTGTCTCCCTTTTAAAAATCTTCTTCGTCTGTACACTAACCCCGTCTTCTTGTCTATACATTGCCAGTAGCCTCCAGCCATGCACTTTTGGTATTATTTTATTGCATAATACATTTTGCACTGTGTTTGCTATACTACTGGTTATTGCAGCTCTGGTATAACTCAAAGTCATACAACAGATTAATTTGTTTGTTGTAAATATTGGTAGAGTTGCTTTACTGCTCCTTTTATCATTACATTTTCCAGATCACATTCTGAACTTAGCAGAGGTGTAGGGAGAAAAAATTTCTTCTCATATGTAAACAGTCAGGCATGTGTCTAATAATGATTTGGGATGCTTCATCGCCATGTATGTGTCTGAGATATTGATCTCAACTTCTGAATATTACAAAAATGTGCATCTGTTCCTGTGTTTACATTTGAAACCGGTCTTGTGAGTGGCTGTAACATAGGTCATTGTGTCCTGGAAAATCTTTGAGAAAGTAGCTTGAATAATGACATGATGACAGCCCATCAGAGTGCATACTGAATCACTGGCTTGCTCAACATGAAGATATTCAGCCTGAGCTGAATTGGGACGGCTGGCAGGAGACAAAGCCTGCACTAAAGGGGGTGGGAGGAGAGTCTGAATCATTTCGGTCAACACTGAGATTTTCGTACAGCACACACCACCTCTGATTCTGAGCTTCTGTGACAACCTCTTTCGTTACAGTATGCTTGGAATTACCTGGAAATGGTAAGGTGTCACATACTAATTTTATTTGCCACAGAGTGTGGATAGTATAACATTGAATATTCATCTTATAACCTCTTACAACAGCGTTCTTCTGCTATAAAATCACTTCTTGTTATGTGCCTTCAAGTTGACTTTGACTAATGACAACCCTAGCCTGGGCTTTTCTTGGGAAGGTTTGTTCAGAAGAGGTTTGCCATTGCCTTCCTCTGAGTCTGAGAGAGTGTGACTTGCCCAAGGTCACCCAGTGGGTTTCCATGGCTGAGCAGAGATTTGAACCCTGTATCTTGGAATCCTAACCCAACACTCAACCACTATATCATGTTACCTGTCCTTCAAAGATCTTACATTTGGTATCAAAGCCACAGTGAGTAAGGCCATTTCTGCACTACACCATTATAGTGCTATTATTCCACTTTCAATATCCTGTGGAATCCTGGGGTTTCCAGCTTAGGGAGGGGCATTTAGGATTCTCAGCCAGAGAGCTTTGTGGCCTCAGTGAACTACAAACCCCAGAATTAAACAGGATGTTGAAAGTAGAATAATAGTGCTATAACCATGTAGGGCAGAAATGGCCTAAGCTAAATGGCCCAAGCAGCACTTCTGGCAATAGATGTTGTGTTGGGGTGATCAGATAGAATCTGTAATACCATAGTATATAACTAGCAAAGTAACTGGCTGGATGAGGGCCAGTAATTCCAAGCTCAGTCCCAATAAGATAGGGGCTCTGTGGACTGGTGGTTCTTGGATCTGGGAATTGGCCTGCTTTGGATGGGGTTGCACTCCTCTTGAAGGGGCAGATGAGTAGCTTGGGTGTGCTCCTAGATCCATCCCTGTCCCTGGAGGCCCAAGTGAAGTCTGTGTCTTGGAATGCTTAGGAAGCTTCATGTGGTGCACCACCTATGGCTTTTCCTGGACAGAGATAACCTAGCCACAGTAGCCCATGCACTGGTAACCTCCTGATTAGATTATGGAGTGAGCTGTACGTGAGGCTGCTATTGAAGAAGACTCAGTAGCAGCTGGTGCAAAATGCAGCAGCTTGACTGATGACTGGAATATATCACATAGACAGCATGTAATGCCAATCTTAGAAGAATTGCACTGGCTGCCAATACGTTTCCAGTCTGAATTCTAGGTGCTTGTTTTGACATTTAAAGCCCTAACTCAATAATTGAAACCGTGCCTCTCCCCATATGTGCCTGCCCAAGGATTAAGGTCTGTTGGGGTGACCCTCCTCCATATCTCACCAGCAAGGTCAATACACTTTGTTGAGACATGAGAGAGGGCCTTTTCAGCTGTGACACTCCAACTATGGAATGCTTTCCCGCTGGAGGTCCGGCCGGCACCAACATTCATTTCATTTAGATGCCAGTTTAAAACCTGGTTGTCCCTCAAAGCCTTTGGGCCACATTAAGTCCACTCAAAGACTGTTATGCATAGTTTTTAAAACTTTTATTTTTTTTAAATCTGTTTTAATTCATTGTATTGTTTAATACATTTTTAGCTTATTTAAATTACCTTATTGTTTTTAACCTGTTCAACCTGTTTTAATGCTATTTGTAAGTTGCCTTGGGATTTCTTGATATAGGGCAGCATGTAGATATTTTAATAAATAAATAATGAATAATAAATAAGTAAGATATATGGCAATAAGTCAGACCACTGTAAGACACAATGAAAAAAAAAACAAAACACCTTTCTTTGTCTTTGGAGTCTAGCTAGGGTTGCACTATTACCCAGGTGTCCAGATTTTACTCAGAAATCTAGGCATACTACCCACTGCTTATTTGCACCGTTAGGTAACCCAGATCCAAAGCTTTCATTTTTTTTTAAAGGCAGTTTTTAGTGCTGTATGAAGCAAAATGTGCAGTCACTCTTTTGGTCAAACTCTGAGCAACAATGAAGTGGTTTATTGGACAGCCTGGACAGTCTCCCTTCTCATCCCACAAATGGCACAAAGAGAGCACAAAGAAAGGTATGGGAGAAACAGAGGAGTCATGTGCACAAGGTGGAGTTAGCAAAGCAGCAGTAGCAAAGAAAAGCAGAGGTAGCAAGCAGCACAGGCCATAGGAAAAGTCAAGTGGCACAGGGCATGGACAATTCTGTGTTGACATCTGTTACAGAGAGAGAGAGGGAGATGCATGGGATAAAAACTTGAATGGCCAGGAGATCAAGATGTTGGTGTTTTGAGTTTTGTTTGGTGTTTTGAGGTGGGAAATGGGTCACTTAGGGTAGACTGGTAGAGAGCATGATGGCTGCTGATTGTCTCTGGGCTGCAGTGAGTATACCCCGTATGTCATCTTGGGAGGGACCAGCTGGAAAGTGGTGTGTGTGTGTGTAGCAGTGGCACAGTGATGGTGACTGCTGAAGCTATTGTAGAAGCCTGGAGAGTGCTTTGTCTCATGATTAGTGTAATGTCTGTGTGGGCTTACCTAGGTATGTATATGAGCAGCATTTCTACATATTCAAAACAAAAGGAACATTGTGGCCATTTCCGCACGATGAAGCTCTTCTGCGTCGTCTTGCTGCAGTCCCGGGTCCAGAAGGGAGCGCGTCAGCAACGCTCCCCTCTGCACCCACTCGGTCGAGACGGAAGAGAACACAAGGGCGCCACGTCTTCCTTCCGCAGCACAGCCGGGCTTTTTCCATTGCTGTGCTATGGAAGGAAGCATCGCCAATGCACTTCTGCATCTTCTGCATGGCCAGAAGTGACGGGAGTGCCGCGCGATCGCAGGCGCAAAACGGATTTTTTCTGTTTTGCGAAAGCTGCACAAGCGCGACGCTCCGCGACAGGATGGCAGCGGGATGGCGACAACGTCACCTGCCGACTGCTGCCATCCTGTGGTGAAAACACAACTGCGACGTTGTGTGGAAAGGGCCTGTGTCTCATCTTTTCCCCCATTTCCCCCCTTCCCTTTAATAACAGAAGTAAGATCAACCCATATGGAAAACAGAATGATGCAACACTTACAAAATATTTTGATAGGCTTAAATATTATCTCTTCATCTCTCTGCTTCCTCCCCAGCTTCTCTTTCTTTGGTCCAACCTCTGTTGTTGGATTTTACTCATCTTGCTTTTCTTTGCTCAGGTTTCCTAAGCTTAGATCTCCCAAATCCCAGACCCATATTCTTACCAGCATACCGCAGTTAATTCAGTCTGAAGAGGGTTTTTAAGGCATCCTGCCCCTTTTTTGCCTAATTTTCCATTCTTGAAGTCTACAACCTTAAGCACGTTTGCTAGAGATAAGACCATTGAACTGAGTGGAACGTACTTCTGAGTAAACATGATTGTGATTTCACTACAGATGTGGTTGGTACTCTGCCAGATCATAAACCACTATGTTTACATTTTAAGACAGGGGCCAAATATAGCTGCTGAAGAGAGGATTTGGCTGTTCCACCACTTTTACCACTGTTTTGGTACCATGGAGCTCCAAATGAGTTGTTTGTTATGGAGAAATAATGAGAGATGGAAAGAGCCCTGCATGCTGTCTTGCCCTTGAGTGGATGTTGTGTTCCTTTCCTCCTCCTCCACAGTGGTGGTGATAGTAGTAGTTGTAGTGCATAAAAATGAATATGGCCAGTATATGTGGTTCATTTCTCTTCCCATACCTCACAACTAGCAAATCAGATTTTCTAGAGGGGTAGGCCATTTCCATGTGGCATCGTATCCCATGATGGGGATGCATTGGTAGTGGTCTGCAAGTTGTGCTTTTGCATGACGTCATCACAGTCCCGCTGCCAATGCGTACCCACCCATCACGATCGTGGGATAGTCCATTTTTACAGAAAAAAAATCCATTAATGGCCTGTGATCACTCCCATCACCAGCAGCCATGTGGAATAGGCGGAAGTGCAATTCAGGCGCTTCCTTTCCCAGTGCACCATGGGCTGCACTGCGGAAGGAAGGTGCGTATCATTCGTGCTCCCATCTACAGACAGCTGGCCAGGTGCAGAGGGGAGCATTGGGGACACACTCCCATCAAGGCAAAGGTGCTGCCAGAATCACAACAGGATGTCGCTGGAAGGAGGTAAGGTGTAGAAATGGCCATAGTATCTGAGCCAAGGTAGCTTGATAAGTTCCAAGTCCAAGCAGGAATTTGCACTTGCTTGCCCCAGTTCTAAATCCAGAACATTTACACAATAGTGGCCCTCTCAGATCAGAGCTTACTTTGTAAATAGTACCAAGCCTGAAACATAGCGATAGAGAAAGAATGCAACAATGATGTTCGTAATTTGAAGAAGAGCCTGCAAATTTTAATAATATGCAGATTTGTGTATTATGGAATTTTGTATAATGTACAAATTAACTACCTAGATTTAAGGAACCAGGATGTGGAATGTAGCTCACTTCAAGCCTTCTGGTGCATAGCAGCCAAAAAGGTACACACCATCACAGATGATAGTATTAAACACCAATTGTTGGTATTAAAGTTGTTCTGCTCTCAAAACCCAACACCATGTGCATGTTGTTCCTTCAGTGAAACCAGACTTTTTTCATCCTCTTCTATACCCTACACATTTCCCAATCTGCTCTGGAGTGTCAGGGGCTGCAAGGGGGAGGCGGAAATCCTGTTCTGTTAGTAGTGTCAGTTCTACTGGTGGATAGATAATATTGCAAAGAGGCTGAAAGAGTGAGAAAACAAATGTATATAGTTTTCACCAAAGAGATAAAAGATTAGAGTGGCATTAAATTTTTCACTGGAATGACAGGCTGTAACTCTCATGATTTTCTCCTGTCTTTATGGTAATAACTATTTGAAAGATGTGTCTGCATTGACACAATCCAAGTGCTGCAAGGTGATGAACTCACCTGTGCATTTATGTGATAAAGGTGCAGTTTATTGAATGACTAAACAAATAAAGTAAGAGCACAGCTCTAGTAAAAATGCTTGAATTGAGCAGCATTGATATGAAACACTCTACCATAAAATAGCATTTCTTTAAAATAAAAATAAGATTTTTTTTTTTTTAAAAAAAGCCCTGAGTTACAGCAAAAGGTTCACCAGAGATATTGCTGGAGTGAATGATGCTCTGAATAAATACAGAATAAATGTTTACATTCTAGGGTTGCTTTACTTTAACTTTGTCCACATTTTCTCTGCACACTTTACCAGTTGAAGTGTGTGGAAGATATAGCTCTTATCACAGAATTGTGATCTTTTTATGGTCTGAGAGCCCACTGAAGTACTAAGAAATTACTATAGGTAGCCATCCATTTTGGTCAGCTGAAATCAGTATGAGATGTTACAAGCCAACTAAAGGTCCGGAGTCCTCAGCATGGCTCCACTGAATGGGATGCAGTGACACTGATTTATACCAGTGGAGGATCTTGCCCCCAGTGCTGGTCTCTGAACAGCAAACATCAGAACTGCAGGATCTGTGGGCCCGAAAAGAACACAAACGCTTCTACACCAGCGCCACCTGGTGGTTTTTAGAACATATAGCTTGCAAAAAAAAAAAAAAAAAACAGTATTAAAGCTAGTTTTCCTGAAGGACTGCCTAGCTAGTAATGATTAAAAATTTTAAAACACAATTTTTCAAATTCATAAAATGAATGGTATTTATTTAGGAAATTTTTACACCTACTTGCCTGCCTGCCTGCCTGCCTGCCTGCCTGCCTGCCTGCCTGCCTTCCCCCACCCCCTGTAATAATATTACAAGGACTGGAGGTTTGGGGATGAGGTGTATAAATGGCAACACAGAGGATGACTCAGGTCTGGAAATACTGTCACAGCAGCTTGAGATGGGGTGTGTGTGATGTTGATTATTGCCAAAGAGGGGGGAGGGGGTTGATGTTGATTATTGCCAAATCTTTTGCAGGATCAGCTGATATATACCTGCAAATGAATTTTGTTCTGTTTTTCTTTTCTTGTTAAGTTGCATTTCTTGACTCCTGCTTCACTTCTTCCTTCCCTCTCTTCCCATTACGGTTGCTATCTCGGTGTCTTCTCTTACACGGTTTGGCCACCTTGTCCAATCAGTTACTCTGCAGACTCGTTGCAATTGCCTTTATAACGTCAACTTCTAGACTAGTGAAAACAGAGGTTACCTGGTTCATTCACAGTGTGGCTTCAAAAGTTGGTGCTCTCTATTTAGGATCCTCAGCCTGAGACATTACTTTTATTTCTGGATTTCAAGCAGCAGGAGATTGAATGTCAGTGGCAGGCAGAGAGGATGATCCCGCCTGTAGAATGTAGCCATGCTGCTGCATTTTGTCTTTTTCTCTCACACAGCCTTCAAGTCGTTTGTCATGCATTTTTTATAATGTGTTGAACATTTTGAAGGGTTCGGACGGAAGGTGAAAATGTTGACAGCTTCATCCGGGATTTCTGCATGCTATGTAACCCTGATTTTAATGAGTTTTTCATGTTTCGAGATGCAGCTATATTAAGAAGACTCTTTCCAGAATGATCTTCCTCCCTTCTTCTTTTTTTATTATTTGACGAATCACAAAGACAGTGAGTTGGAGCCAAATAATGCAAAGTTTTTCCAACCCTTTCGGGGTTCTCCTTCCAGTGGCAACCCCTCATGAACCCTGGTGAAGGGGGGCACACTTTGGAGTAGCCTGGAGGGATGGGGGAACTTAGAGCCGGGTGAAACTTGCAGTAAAACCCTATCATGCACAGGAGTACTTTCTACTTGAACTTGTGCGTGTGTATGTGTGTGTGTGTGTTTGAGGAGTGGGGAGTTGGATCCAAACCAAAAGGAAGAAGACATAAATGCAAACCATCCTGCTTGATATGAAGTCTTTATGGTGGGGAAAGCATTCTTGCTGCTCATTCGGTTTATCCACAACTAAAGCCAATGCTGCCTAAAGGTTGTGAAACCCTTCAGTCTTCCCTCCTGCTGGGGAAATGAATTATTGAATGAGAATGGATTAGAGCCAGGCTTAGTCTTGCCTGTAGCAGGCCCACTGAAATTTTAGTGAGTCACGACAAGTCTGATTGATTTCGCTGAGTCTACTCTAAGCACATCTAGATCTGGTTCAAGTGCTATGCCCGTTATTTATCCCTTTTGGTTGGCTTCTGGTTTTGATGATTGTTTCGTTATAGGTTTTGCCACAGACCTGCTACCTTGATTCCCAAAGAGCATGCTAAAGTAGCGGAAGCTTGCTGTGTAACATTTGTTGTTGTTTTGTTTCTGACAGGTGACAGTGACACTGAAGTGAAGCAAAGCGCTGATGAGCTTGAAGGTCAGAGTCAAGAAGCAGGTTTGTATACTGCTGAGCTCTGTTAAAGCATCCTATCACCCAGGCTTTCTCTACCTTGGTGAACAATAATCCTAGTCAATGCTATTGATTGAAAGCGTTTGTACATTTTCATCAGATTAAGTCAGGGCTTGTGCCGTTCTCCCATTGGGAGACTTGAGATCTATTCATTATGAATGAATGTATTCCTTCCAGCCCAGGAATGCAGTCTTTCCTGTCAGTAGCTGCCAGCTCATTCGCTGCTTAAGGTGGAATAGATCTTAAAAACCCTTTAAGTGGAAACTGTTTACAGCAAGATGGTATAAAGTTCGCACATCAAAGAAAGAACGGAACGTGGAAAAATCAAGCTTGAAGAGATGAAGGCCCTCTTCTGCCTTCAATAAACCTTCTCTGTGATACATGTACATTCTGTGTTTCCGTTTCTAAATAACTATTTTTCTATGCAGCATTTTACAAATTAGATTACTGACATTTCAGAAGGAGCCAGTGTACGGCAATCCAAGCTCCTGAAAATGGGTGTTAAAACTTGTAAAGGAGTGCTTTCTGAATTATGCTTTATACATTCTGAATAGTGCTTTAAAGGGAGAACATTTTTAAAAAGAAGAACGTGCTGTATTCGCAGGGATCTCTTTTCCATTTTTCTCTGTGTGTGTGGTATGAATTTGCCCACTGTGGCCTCAGAGCAAGCCATGATGACTAGATTTGTCAAGATAACTAAAGCAACAGGTAAAAATTGCTGGGAGGCCCTTTATTGCTGAAGATGTTGTGTTATATATTTCATGTGCCTCAAACAGCTCTCTGTTCTCGGTGACCCACCCCACCAACACTAATGGTATATTCCGTTGCTTGCACGTATTTAATTCAGGTAACACAACCCCTCTCTTCGTGAAAACTTTTCTATCAGCTCTGAACGCTGTTATTAATACTTAGAAGCTACAGCAAGAGAGAGCCAATCACTCAGTGCAGTAGGCCGAAGCCGCCAAGCTATCCAGCCTACGTTACTAAGTCGTTTGGTCTCTGTATACTGCATTGTGGATGTTTCTAAAGAGCTGAATTTATGTTACAGCAGAATCCTCTCCGTCTTTACTTCTTGTTATGGTCGGGAGGAGAAGCGCTGTGTAGTCTATCACCATTTCCACCACAGGCTCTGAGTATTCAACTGTTTATTCGCAGCTGCAGCGTTCTCCTATAGCTTTCAGATTTAAACTGGCTTTATTCATCTGCCCCTCCTGTCCCCCCTCCTCTAGATACGGTGGCTCCTTTATGTCTGCTAAGTAAGTGTTTGCACATGTGCAGTCATGCACTCAGTCTTCATTGAGACTTGAAATGAAAACTCATTTTGAAGTACAGGAAGAACCCCATTCGCATCCTTCACGTCCGAGATCAAATTTTATTTATATATATATTTTTTTTATGTTACTACAATGCTACATGCAGGTGTTATTTCTAGATTGAGGATTGGATTTTCTCCCCATTCAGAATTCCCCCGCTGCCTTTTCTACTCAAGTGATAGGATATGGAGCGTTGCCTTTTCCCAGAAGCCTTGTTTCCAAGACATCTCAGATCTCTACATCTGAGGCCATTTCCACACTAGACTGTCATAGCGCTGTTATTCCACTTTCAACATCCTATGGAATCCTGGGGTTTGCAGTTTAAGGAGGCCCCTCTCTAAACTGCAAACCCCAGGATTCCATAGGATGTTGAAAGTGGAATGATAGCGCTATAACAGTCTAGTGTGGAAATGACCTGACAAACACAAAAAATTATCACTAAAATCCCCTCTGCTGATTTTGCTGCATCAAAACTGAACAAAACTGATATGGATTTCTTTCCATCTATCTCAGAGAGAATGTCTCTATAGAACAGGGGCAGCACTTTAGCAACTGGAGATGGAGTTATTGTGATCTGTGCCTAAGACCTTTCTCATTGACTGCTTTACCGTGAAATCTAGGAGGAAAACATAAGGGCACTTTAAGCCATCCCTTCCATCCTCATTCCACATGGGAAGATATGCTGCTAGCATTTGCCCACGTGGAGTTTAACCGGAGCATATGTTTAGCATGTCATTAGAAAAAATGTTCCATGTGATGGGGAAAAACAGTTACTTCCAAAGTTTGTGATTTCCCTGCGAATTTCAGAGGTTAGGTGATTCCAGAGGGCAGTCTGTCACGGTCTTCCAAAATTCACAGAACTCACCAATTGTGCAAAGCTTCAGCATAAAACAAACTTGAGTTAGGACATACCTATTTCAAAGAAAAAACTACTAAGGCCATTTCTGCACTACACTATTATAGTGCTATTATTCCATTTTCAACATCCTGTGGAGTTCTGGGATTTGTAGTTTACTGAGGCCCAAGAGCTCTCTGACTGAGAATTCTAAAGGCCCATCCCTCAACTGCAAACCCCAGATTTCCGTAGGATGTTGAAAATGGAATAATAGCACTATAACAGTGTAGTGAGGAAATGCTCTAAGATGAAGCTAAATGTAACAGTCAGCCTGCAGTCCTATACACACTTATCTTGGAATAAGCCCCACAGAACACAGTGAACCTTACCTGGGAAAAGGCATTCACTTTTATGAATGGCAACCACAGAAGCTATAGATCAAACTAGGAAGGAGGAACTGGGAATTTTTCCATTCAATATTGCTCCCAATATGGCTCACCCACCCATAAGAGGAAATGCAGGAAGGTGCCAACGTCAGAGCGAACATCTTTCTCGGCATCACAAGGGGAGAGGAAACACTTCTCTAGCATGTGGACGAAATAAAACGGGATAAACACAAAAAATAATTGAGAATGTTATGAGTCAGTAAATACTCCTACCAAGAGGAGTAGTAATTCAAATGAGCAGAATATTTATTTATTGTGCAAATCACTTGTTTGTAGGTACCTTGGAAGTGTAGTTGTTTACAGATCTTAGTGTGGGCATTATCCCATTGAAGAACCAAATAAAAGCATAATGCTGATGACATGCATTAGCTATGCATTTGAAAGCAGGTGTTAACAGTTTATGTTCATTACTAAACTCAAATTATAACCTAATAAGTGTAATTTCTCTCTTTAAAATCAACAGATGAGACAAAACTGACAGTTACAAACAGCCCAACAGATGGAGAAGAGAACCTATGCAAGGAAAAAGGTACTGATAACAAAACTGACTTTTTAAAAAACAACAAACCACAAATCCCCAATGGGGATTTTTTAAAAAATACAGTGTTTTCTGTTAAGCTTAGAAGAACCTGAAATCAAGCTTTAAAGGCCAGATGTCAGATAAACAGTTCTGGGATGTCTTTTAGAAAATCTTTTTTAATGAACTACTTGGCATCTTAGTTGTGCCAGTGGGGAATGTTACCATGCATTTTCAACAACAATCATTATAGATTTCCCATAAAAAATATCTTCTGGGTCATAGAAAACTCTGATGCCTGTGTATGTGTGGAAGTAGTCACACAGAGAAATGTTTGTCTGCATCCCTGGCTGCAGGAAGGAGGATTTCAGTTAGCTTTGTGGTAGTATTGAGGAGAAGAAAGAAGTGAGGGAGACAGGTGTAAATGCATTGTGCAAAGCTGAAGGATGAAGACGCAACTGAGAAAGGGGAAGTAATATTTATTTTGTGCAGACTGTGCTGGGCACTCTGATCATTTAGTCTATGATTAAATATTTAAACGTCACGGGAGCGGGGGCACAAATGACAGCAAGTTTAGAAAACAAAGAAAGAGAGACTACCTAATTTAAATGTTTCCAGCTGTGTTTTATCCTGTCGAGTTGTTTGGTTTTCAGCAAGGAGTGAGGCACAGAGTCGTACTGTTCTTGATATTTGTATGATATCACACCATTAATTGCTTACACTTTCTTTGAATTCTTCTGGGAACATCCAGAGTGGAGTGGAAAATATGATTTATAAAATTGTAGCTGCAGTTAATTCAAAGCAGAAATCTTTCTCTCTGTAATAAGTACGGGATATGACTATAACCTTCCAATAATAAAATTAATAGAAATTTGGATTTTTTTTTTACTACCTAAAAATCATGATTACCACCCACTAATTTATTTAATATGAACATGGTAATGTGGCATGTTTTCAAAGTTGTTCTTCTATTAGTACTGTGGAAGTGGTGCACTTTTGTCATTTATTTTCTGAAATAATGTTTTAAAGCATTCAAAGAGTCTCATAGAATCATACAGCTGGAAGAGACCACAAGGGCTATCAAGTCCAACCCCCTGCCTTGGCATGCAGATACACGTGATCAAACCATTCCCGACAGATGGTCATCCAGCCTCTGTTTAAAAAACCTCCAAAGAAGACTTCGTCACACTCTGAGGCAACTGTATTCCACTTCAAACTGCTTTTACCATCAGGAATGTCTTCCTAATGTTTATATGGAATCTCCTTTCCTGAAGTTTGAAGCCATTGCTCCATGTCCTAGTCTTTGGACTAGGTCCATCTTCAATAATGACATTCCTACAACTATTTAAACATAGGTATCATGTCACCTCTTAACTTCCTCTTCTCCAGGCTAAACATACCTAGTTCCCTAAGCTGCTCCTCATAGGGCATGGTTTCCAGGCCTTTTACCATTTTGGTCACCTCTTCCAAACACATTCCAGCTTGTCAATATCCTTGAACCATGGTGCTGAGAACTGGGCACAGCATTCCAGGTGGGGTCTGACCAAAGCAGAATAAAGTGATGTTATTACTTTCCTTGATATAGACATCATACTCTTATCAATGCAACCAAGAATCACATTGCTTTCTTGGCTGCGGCATCACACTGCTGACTCAGTGGTCTACTAAGACTCCTAGATCTCTTTCCTTATACTGTGGTCAAGCCAGGTGTCATCCATCCTGTATCTATGCATTTCATTTTTCTGCCTAAGCGTTGTACCTTACATTTCTCCCTGTTAAAATTCATTTTTTTAGTTTTGGCCCCGGTGACTAATCTGTTAAAGTCATTTTGAATTCTGATCCTCTCCTCTGGGTGTTAGCTACCCCTTTACTTTGGTGTCATCTGCAAATTTGATAAGAATCATCCAAGTCATTGATAAAGATGTTGAATAGCACTGGGCCCAGGACCGAACCCTGTGGCACCCCACTGGTCACTTCTCTCCAGGATAAAGAGGAGCCATTGGTGAGCACTCTATCAGTTACAAATACACCTAACGGTACCATTGTCTAGCCCACATTTTCCTAGATGGTTTGCAAGAATATCACAGGGAACCTTGTCAAAAGTCAAGATACGCTGTATCCCCAGCATTCCCTTCACTTACCAAGGTAGCAACTCTATCAAAAAAAGAGATAAGATTAGTCTGAAATGACTTGTTTTTGAGAAAACCATGTTGACTTTTGATGATCATAGCATTTCCTTCTAAGTTCTTGCAGATCTACTCTTATTAATCTGCTCTAGAATCTTTCCAGGTATCGATGTCGGGCTGACTGGGCAGTAATTGTTTGGGACCCCCCCCCCCCATTTTTGAAAATGGAAACAATATTTGCCCTCCTCCAGTCTGCTGGGACTTCTTGCTTCTCCAGAAATTCTCAAAGAATTTTGCCAGTGGTTCTGAATTTGTCCTTGTTCACTACCTAAGCTAAGATCTAGCTAGCTAAGATCCTGTTAGAAGGATATACCATGAGATGTGTAGCCATAAATTCAGCTGAAGTAGTGTTCATAGTGTTACCCTGATTGCTGGGGGTCCTGGGAGGGACACCAGATTGCTCTCAAAATTATACAAGTTGGGGAAATTAGTCAAAGAGCACAAGTTGGCGCTGTGAGAGGCAGGGTAACGTAGCGAGATCTTGAACCCAATGTCTACGGGATCAGGCCGAGTCAAGGAGCACACCGGAGTGAAATAACAAATGTAAATTTTATTAAAAATACAATCAATAGGTGTATGCAACACGGACACACAGAGAAACTATAGAAATAAAGGTTGGAGTGGAATAGAGGGATTTTTAGAGGAGTTGTTGGTTTGGGTAATACTACACCTGTCCTGAAGCCCGGTCGGAAACGGAGAAGCTGGGGAGCGTGGATCTCAGCACGTGGAGCTGAGGGGAAGGCTCACTGGACAGAGCAAGATCAAGGCGGGATGGAAGACAAGAGCGATCCGAGGAAGCGCTCAAAATCAGGGCTTTTTATAAGGAGAGTTGTGACCGCAGGCTAGTTCGGACTTGGGGAAAACAATGGATTTGGGGCTGGAGACAAAGCCTCCGAAAGGTCATAATTTGAATGATTGAATTATAGCCAAATTGTCAATACGATAGCCAGTATGCAAATGCGGAGTACTTGAGCGTTGTATAGTCAGATCATCAAGCTGCCAGAGCGGGGCAGAGGATCTTTTGAAAGTTGCGTGCATACATAATTGAGTACTTGCCTTTGAGGTCTCCTAAAGCTGCGAGTCGGCTATTTCTGGCCTGCCTGTATTGTGTTGGAATATTACGGCGATTATAGGTCGAGCCTGTATGCGTGCTTGTCTGGGGGCCTCGCAAGCATGTGGAGGGGAATGGGTATGTGAAGCCGAATTAGTGATATCAAGAGATATCTTTTTAATATCCCCCAAGCTCGGGCTAGCCAGAGCAGTAACAATAGTGCTTTGAAAATAAATCAAAATAGCAAAATTGATTCTTGCTTGTTTGCTTGGGTTCACCAACACCTTTTATTGTATTTTTGGAACTTCAGGAATGTAAACAGTTCAGTCAATTCTCTGTCTTAGGCCATTTTTACACTACACTGTTACAATGCTATTATTCCACTTTCAACATCCTGTGGAACTCTAGGGTTTGTAGTTTCCTGAGGCCAAAGAGCTCTCTGGCTGAGAATTCGAGAGGCCCCTCCCTAAACTGCAAACTCCAGAACTCCACAGGATGTTGAAAGTGGAGTAATAGCACTATAACAGGGTAGTGTGGAAATGACCTCAGTTTGCTTGTTACCTGGTGAGTTACTGAAATTGAAAAGGAAATGCAACCATTAGGGTCACTTAGTGCTGACCATCCAGTATGCACTTGGTCTCCATGCTTCCGTTGTCAATTTCTCTGTATAAAGATGATTACACTGCTTCTCAGCATGCACCGAGCCGTACGTGTTTTATATGCAACCTATGCAGTTCAATGAAACTGCAAAATAAATGCAATCCAAAAGGTAGTTTCAAACTGGAGTGAACTTTCCATTTTATACATCTAGAGAGAAACCTCATCATCCTCTGTCACTCCCATCACATGGCTTTGTCTACAATGGTGAGATCACTGTGACATGCCCTATCCAACTCTACATCTAATTCTATGCCTGCTTGCCTTGCATGGAAGAATTTCATTCTGTTTTCCTCCTCCTTCTTGCCAGTGATTTCACTGTACAACAATTGATCTCTCCTGTCCTCCTTGTATGATGAAGACTTGGTAAAAGCAGCTACGTAAGCTTTGAGTTGGCTTGTAACAGGAGTAGCTAAGGTTGTGAGGAACAACCAAGGATGGCAACTTTTTATTTAGGATGAGCATCTTTAAACAACGGGTGATAAAACCAAACAGAAATGAAAGTTTATAGTCTGTTAAATGAATCTTTCATTACAGGAAGACTCTCAGCTTTGCCAAAGTCAATTCTTACTTGTGTGCATGTTAAGAGCATGCTTGTAAGCTAACTCCCTTCTTCCTGCTGCTATCTTGAAGTTGCAGCTACATGGTCTGCTGCTTTGCCTTGCACTAAGGGACCAGCTTTCTGATTTTGTGATCCCTCATAACTACCTGCTCAAGCATCCTTTCATAGCATGACCCAATTAGCCTGATAAACTTGCCTTACCAACTCAAGTCTTTCTTAAGCAGGCACAAACTTATATCAGCTCTTCAAGGAATGGTTGGGAAATGTGTCAACCCCCAGATATAATTGTACTGAACTCTCATCAGGCCTATCTGGCATAGCCAGTAGTGAGGGATAATGGGAGCTACAATCCAACAAAGTCTAACTTGGATATTAACTTTAGTGCATTTAAATCGGCATGCTGCTGGAATTTTTTTTACATGGTGTCAGGTGGTGGCTGCAATGTCAGTGGAGGCTATAAATTCACTCTGGTCTTAGTCTGAATGTTAAAGAAGCTCTCCAATCTGCTAGACCTATTTTGAGGGTAGTGTTCAACGCCTTGGATAACTCATTTACAGTTCAGACTGAAACACAGAATGAATTCACCACTTCACTGTCATGGAAAGCACCAACTGCTACTGCTTTATATCCGTGTATAAATTGCCTTTCTTACTTCATCTTGAATTTTAAAAAAATTACCAAAAAGTAATTTTCATCAGAAGTTTTCAGATTCATCAAGAGTTTCCCTTTCACTTGAAAGTTTCCAAATTTTTGGTATTTTCCATCTGTTCCTAGTGAAAGTAGTTCATTATGCAATCCACAATTTCAGTGTCTCTGCGTTAGAAAAAGAAAATCAGGAGGCCAGCAACAGGATACTGTGCACAGATATAAGTGGAACACTGTTTTTTTAATGGTTTAATATTAATTACATTTCTATCATGGCTTTTAATAGTAGATAGTAGTAGCTGAGTTTTGGACTTGGACTCTAGGAGGCCAGGGTTCAAATCTCCGTTCAGCCTAAGAGGAAGGCAGTGGTGAATCTCTTTAGCGTAAAGCTTGCCAGGGAAATCTTGTGAGAGGTTCATCTTAGGGTCATCATCAGTCAGAAGTGACTTAAAAGCACACAACAACAAGACCCCTGTGCTGGTTAATGACAAATATTATATTTCAATATGACCAAAATACTCATATTAAAAAACTTTTTAAAAAAATCAGATAAAAGCCATGTCCAATTAAATATAAGCTACCAGACAAAATAAACAGGCCAAGGACCAACCCAAATAGGAAATTCTTTGCCTTCCGGTGGAAGATGAGCAAAGAGGGAAGATGCAACTCTCCAGGATGAAAGTCCTCAGTGCAATTACTAAGAGGATCCTGTTCCCATAACCCAGAACATACTCCTTACATTTTTATAAGGAGGAATAGAGATTTTTATGATTATATTATATAGCCAAGTTCATAGTGAGAGCTGGTATACCGTGCTGATTTGAGTGTTGGACTAGGGCCAACTGTTACAATGCTATTATTCCACTTTCAACATCCTGTGGGATTCTGGGGTTTGTAGTTAACTGAGGCCAAAGAGCTCTCTGGCTGAGAATTCTGAATGCCCCTCTCTAAACTGCAAACCTCAGGATTCCATAGGAAGTTGAAAGTGGAATAATAGCACTAACAGTGTAGTGTGGAAATGGCCTTGGACTCTGAGAAACCAGGGTTCAACTCAGTCATGGAAACCTCCTTGGGCAAGTCACACTCTGCTGGTCTTAGATTAAGGCAGTGACAAACTTCTGTGGAATAAATCTTGTCAAGAAAGCCCAGTGGATTATGAGAAGTTGGAAAATGCTTGAAAGCACACAACAGCAAGCAAGTTCATAGTGGAGAAAGTAATCTTTCAGATAATCTGACCTAAGCAAAGCCCCAACTGTTTCCTCATTGCTTTTGATAGAGATTCTATGTATGTCGATGAATATTTTAGTAAAAACGTAGCTTAAGAAGGATGTATGGTTTCATGCAGAGCCCTATTACTACTTATATTAATAGTATTTTATGGGGGCATAATGCATATCTTATTAAAAAGCTATGCACGCTCTGTTGGAAATGCAGGTATGTAAATACCATATATTAATGATATTCAGTATTGCAATCTGGACCTGGTTTTAGCTGTGTGACATGTAAGAGACAGATTCTGCATTGCATTAGCAGTCACCTTAGTCATCCATTACTCCATGTCTTGATTTAATTATAGAGGGAAGAAATAGTGTCTGTCACATTATGTAACACTTCCACATAATGTACTAATTCTAATTCATTACAACTTAATAAAAGTCTAATTGTACATTTGAAGGTCAATGAAATTAAATCATATGTTAATCAATCTTAAAAATAAAGTACCGATTATTATATTTCCAGGTGTTCATGGAAGACTAAGCTCCTTTGGGAATTCTGTATAGACCAGTTTCCTGTTTTGCTGTATTAAGTTGAAGGCAAGATGTTGTCAGTCATTCAGGAAATAAGTTGCATTCACATTAAAACTGAGAGTTATTTGTCTGTCTCAGTTAAAATTTAATCTTATAAAATCTTTTCAGATAGCAACAGATTTGTAAGTGACACAAGTCTATGTAGATCCTAAAATTTTTATTCATTCAGTTGTTTGCTCACCAAGATTCTAGGTTCTTTGAAGACCTAGAACAAATATGCTAAATTAAACATGAGAAAAGCTTGATAGTATATGTAAGTAAATGTATTACAAGACAGTGAGGTTTAAAGGCAAATATTTCATACATAGTGAGTAGAGAAAGTATTCTGACTTCGTCTCTTGATAACATTT
The DNA here is from genome assembly GCA_030412105.1 of Cyclura pinguis. Lineage (NCBI taxonomy): Eukaryota > Metazoa > Chordata > Lepidosauria > Squamata > Iguanidae > Cyclura > Cyclura pinguis. The sequence goes on from CM059599.1 coordinate 173,259,457, forward strand.
CAAGAGACATTGTATGAAGATGTTTAATATTCAGAAATGCCTACTGAGAGCAGGGTTGACCTTGAGCTCTAATAGGGCTTCTGATAAGAAAACATTTAACTTCTATAACTAAAATAAAGCAAGGGGGAAAAAAGACTTTCTGAGGTCAAATATGCTTTACAGATCTGTAGCTATAAGCTACAACAGAGAGAACCAAGCTCCTTTTCAAACAATTGTAGATTCTACTTCAATTACCATAACAGCATCCTATGGAATCCTGGGCTTTGTAGTTCAGGCAGGGGCACAAGAGGAGCTCTCTGGCCCTCAGCTGCAGTTAAAGTGGAATTATAGTGCTATAACTGTGTGAAAGGGCCGCAGGTCACTAACATTTAACATATGTAGGGGTACTGAATAGGTTTCTTCAATAGTGTACGCCCACACCTCTAGGCATGCATCTGGTATGGTAGCACTAGTCCAGAGGTAGGTGTTACAAAACTGTACATGGAAACTCACTGGTATCCTTGAGTATGTCAAATATTTGCACGCCCCGGAAAACCCTATGATAGGTTTGCTTTAGGGTTGCCATAAGTTGGAAACAACTTAAAGGCACACAACAACAACAACAACACATCGGTTGGTTAAGGCTGCTAGGAGTTACCATTCCAGAAACATTTGGAGGACTGTGTAATTCCTACCCCTGCTGTATTCTTAGAAACCACAGCTAAAGAAGCTTGCTTCTTTGAATAAGTATAAAGAACTATATAGATTGGAAAGGACCTCTGAGTTCTTCGTGTTGATCTGCTGGCCTCCATTTGCCAAGGCCGCAAAAGAACATGTTATGCTTAGAGTAACTTCCCTGTAATAACTCCGACACAACTGCTATGGAAGAAGTGGGTTAGGAACTGCTGATCTAAGGGTAAATGCCCCCAGAGATTTACTGTTGGAAGCCGGAAGCAGCCGTATTAAGTTAAATATTTTCCTGTGATGTTTGTCCATCAAACCACAGCTTTGCAATAATATCATATTTAGAGTCATGATGCCACTTCCAGCTCCCATAGCATAGTTATGGGAATGGTCCTGTATACTGTGGACAGATTTTCTGCAAAGCAAATAGAGGATCTCTTAAATGCGTATAGGTCCTCAGACATTGCCAAAATAGTGTAGGGAAGGTGTAGGAAGGGCCCAATAATAATGTGGGCAGGGTCAAAACTAATACATCTGCATGAATCCCTGTTGGACTGGAATCTTGTTTCATTCTGGATTCTCCAGCCAAAGAGAAAAAGCAAAAAAATATGGACCTTTCCACACTACACTGTTATAGTGTTATTATTCTGCTTTCAACATCCTGTGGAATCCTGGGATGTGCGATTTAGAGAGGGGCGTTTGGTATTCTCAACCAGAGAGCTCTTGGGCCTCAGTAAACTACAAACCCCAGAATTCCACAGGATTTTGAACATGGAATAATAGTACTATAACAGTGTAGTGTGGAAAGGCCCCAAATTGTGGCTACTCACTCATGTGTTCAAATTGGAAACATCTTAGGATAATCACATGGGCAGATAGTGACACTGAAACCTACTGTGTGGACTTCTGTGTGCCTTTTTTATAGATATACCAGACACAGATGCCTGTCTGCCTCTGCTGGTGCTACTCACCCAAGGCAACCCTGCAACACTATGTTAATCCCAAAATGAACAATAGCAACAGCACTGAGAACCATAATAATGAGGGAACAGTAGTGGAGGTGAAGGGCAGTGTAAATGAGAAATTAGAAGACTTGTCTTCCTTCTCTATCCTTCCCTATTTTTTTAGTGCATAGGGAATATATGTCCCTCTATATGTTGTTGGACTTCAATTTCCATGAGTCCTAGCCAGTCACATAGAGACGGGGGGTGATGGGGGCGGTTTGCCCTTGGCAGCAATGTTTTTGGAGCTTCCCAGCCCGTAGCCATGTCCCTGCACGCTCTGGTCATGCCCCCACGCACCACGGCTACACCCCTATGCACAGTGGCCATGCCCCCGTGTCATAGCCCCAGCCACCTCCCACCTCCCCTCCACACACTAAAAGCTCCACCACTGGTCCTAGCCAGTGTACCCAGTGGTCAGAGGTAATGGGAACTGTGGTTCAGAAACATCTGCAGGATCAAGGTATCCCAATTCTGCTTTTATGCAAGGTCTTTCAAGGCCCTTCCAGGTCTTCCCTAATCTTTTACCAATATGACAGTGATGATCGGGCAGGGGGAGAAGTCTGCCCCTTGACCTGGCCCTCCTAATTATAATTTTTTTCCGGGGCCCAACTTGTTCCCTTCCCCCATAAAATGTCTACGATGTGTTTGTCATCCTTACTTGCACAATTAAAAATAGTTACATTATTAGCATTTGGGCAACCAACCTGGCTGATTTAGAGCATGTTGTTAAAATAGCCACCCTCGCAGTTGTTATTTTCTTTGTCATTCTTAGGCCCTTGTTCAAAGTTTCACTGTTGAAAAAGAGCCCATTGTCTATTTATTCCTTTTAAAATAAGTTGTAATAAACAAGACTTCTTTGTGTCTTCTCTGTCTGCTTTTCCCTCGTATGGTGTTAAAGTTGTGTTGGTGGCTCAAGGCCTGGTGAGGCATTAACCTGAATATCTGTGGGGCTAAAACTGTGTAAAGGGACATGTTTTACTTGTAAGCCATCTCCCCAGGCACCTAGATATGAATTACACTTTCCCAGTCATGGGAGTTTTATAAGTGTTCAGATGAAGTTACAGAGCCTTCTTCAGAGCCCTGTGTAGTCATGGCATAAAGGTCTAAATTAGTACAGGGTGCTCAGAGATTTGGGGAGCAGGGTATTGTAAGGAAAATATGTCCTTTTTGGGTTCAAGAATGGAGGTATTCATTAAGAGAACAATTTGCTTAGTAACATGCAAAGGAAGATGCCAGCATTTAAACTGAGCTATCTGGCACTGAAGCACACATGCATTTTACCATTTATAGCAGTTTGGAAAGTCTACCCAGCAACAACATATAGTAACGTATAGCAAGTCAGAGGAGTATACAGTGGGCCTTCCTTACCTATGACATCCACATGGCAATTTCCAGCTCAAGAAAGCTTTCTGTCCCTATACCTAAAACTGCGGTGGCATGTATGCAAGAGACACTGAAACATCTGCGCTCACATTGCCACCATTGAATGTAATGCAATGTGAGCATTCACATTTTTCCTTATTTGTGAGGGTTCCTATAAAGGAAGCCCCCGCATGCACAGAGAGTCCACTGTACTTGACATGTACACCGTACTTGATTAACCAATTATGAAACAGCAGTCAGTAAGCCACAAAGGAAAATTACTAAGCAAGCACCAAATGAAAAGTGTTCCTGTTGAGCCTTTTTCTTTTCATTTCATATTCCTACTGTTTTTAGTGGAATATAATAGTTAACCTATGGTGGTGCTAGAAAGCTCTGGAAACATTTAACCTGCTTTTCTTTGAAATTCTTAGGAACGTAGTAACTCTGCAGCTTCTAAAAATGTCCATGTTGAGAATATTTTTGCTTCAGAATGGTTTCCCTTACTTTGGTCGTATGGTCACTTTCTGAATTTTCTGTACCAGTTGACATGTGAATTCATACCACCCTCTCCCCGCGGTTTTATCTTTAGCATTTGTTCAGCAAATGCCTGAACAGGTCTTCATTTCTTTTCCTGTCTTTCGTAAACAACCTTCATGAATCTGCTGGCTTTCCCAAATCAGATGGTGAAGCTATTTAAAATTCGTTCCCACAGATGATGGAAAAATTGCCATCTACTAAAAATGACAGCCGATACAGTATCATCTGCCATTCATCCTTCACATTATTCTTGAATTTATTTGTTTATTTATTTGTTCATCTCAAAGCTGATCTTTCAAAGTTTATAAACAATTTTATTGCAGCAATACTATTTCTGAACGCAAATGACATGTGATATTGTGGTACAAAGTTTCTTGTAACAAACTGGGATAGATTTATAAGACTGTTCTCTTTGGTGATTGTGGCAGTATTAGTACATAAAATTCTCAGTTCCTGCTGACAGGAACTAGCTTCATGTGTAGAAAATGCTATCATCCAATACCTGCAAGTTTTGTAGTGCAAAAAAGCTCCTTTTTTGCTTTGTTCTGCTGTGCTCTGTCTTTTCCTTTCCTTCTTTTGCCAGGATGGCTGAATAGCCAAAGCCTATCAGCTTCCAGCACTTTTAGATTGTTTAGGTCTATTTTGAACTGACTTTCAGTCAGAGTACAGGATGCAAAATGATATTGGTTACTTTGTGGGGTGACCTGTACTGTGAGGAGATTGCAGAAATATGACTGTTTGGGTTCTGTTGGTTCAGTTTCTTTTGATACCAAGGATTTTCATAATCCTTTGGACCACCTGGGCAGAGTTGGTGTCCAATAAGGTATCCTACATTGGCCATTTCCACCCTACACTGTTATAGTGTCATTACTCCACTTTCAACATCCCATGAAATTCTGGGATTTGTAGTTTAGGGAGAGACATTTAGAATTCTCAGCCAGAGAGCTCCTTGGCCTTAGTAAACTACAAAGCCCAGAATTCCACAGGATGTTGAAAGTGGAGTAATAGCACCATAACTGTGGAGGGCGGAAATGGCGGCAGTTAACATGCCTTATAATATTAATAGGTATAAAGTGCTCTGGGTAACTGTTGTTCTTGCCCTTGTGCAGAATGTAATCTTTCCCATATTCTTTAGTAATTACATGAAAAATGTTCCTCACTGATTTGGAGAACTGTGTCATCAGTATCCTAATAACATCCAGTTCTGTGTCTCCTGTCCTGGCACATCTGTTGTGCTAGCCTGTTTGTAAATTATCATTTGAGATCAATGAAAAATTGGATGAGAATGAACAAATCCAAGCTCTGTCCAGAAAAGATGAAGAAGCTAATAGTAGGGGGCACTGGCAACCTAAATTTAGTAGATATGACTGGTCCTGGATGGGGGCACATAGGTTCATGGCTTGGGAATTCACCTGAAACTGATCTCTTAATGTCCTGGGTATTTGTATCCCAGTGTAACTACCAAAAATTTTACTGATATACCAAGCAAATACCACAGGACAATCAGTAATCCTAATGATGTACATGGATTAAATGCTGTAATATACTTTACATGACCTGTGTGGAGAAGCAATTTGAAAAGAAATAGGCAGAATAATTGTGGTGTGGTTCTTGCAGCAGGTATCACATCAGCCTCTTTCTCTGTGAGCTTCACTGATTACAGATTTATCTCCTGTCAAGGTACAGGTTTTAGTGTTCATATCATAGGTCTGAAAATTTCAAGGGGACATGCTCTCTATCCATACTCCAACATTTAGGATCTGGCAGGGGAACATTGCGTCAAGTACCACAACTGCTTCTACTGGAAACAAAGATTTGTCAGTATGTCTAGTACTGTGAAATTCCGTCCCCAGGGAAGTTCAGCAGGTACACTCTGTTAACAATCTTGAGACATCTGTAAAGATATCTGTTTTTTTTTCAAAAATTCTTTTAAGCTTTCTGAGTACGAAAATTGATTCTAATTTTAAACTGAAGTGGGCTGCTTTTGTTTCCTTGCATTTTCTTTTATGAAGCTTTTGCAATATGTTTTATGAAGCTTTTATAATGTGTTTTGCTTTTACTATAAGCGACTCTGGGGGCTCCAGTGATTGAAACACAGTCTATAAATTTAAATATAAATAAGATTAATAAACTTCCACACAAAATATGTGGTTGGAAAAAAAAAAAGAACAATTACCAGTGATTCATTGTCACCTTCCAGGTGTTGTTCTGTTTCCTTTATGCTTTCAGAGCAAAAATGCCTTAATTATCTTTCTCCCAACAGAATAAATGCCCCTGAAAGAGATCGGTTTAGTATTTCTAAGCATCACAATAATATTTATACTTTTCATTCTATTCTCTCTCTTTTTAACCACTAGCCATTTTTGTCCTCTTGCAGTTGCAGAGTTTTAGAAGATGGTTTCTTTGTTACCTCTTCAGAATGACCCAGAGAATATATTTTCTGTGTCAAGTTAGCCCTACATCTTACTTTATGGAATACAGTCCTCTACTTCAAAGTGTCCTCTGTTTGGGGGATTATCTAGTCCAGACTCTGTTCAATAAAGAGCCAAATGAAGGGAGAGCAGGAACACTGGAGTTGTCTACTGATAGCATTTGGGCAGACTGAGTGGGCACCGAGGTCATAATCTTCCCTGCTATGGCAAAGTGTGTTGTATTTCTCTTTATATCTTAGGCCAAGGTCCTCCATTGTGAAGCATATTTCTGGCACAGAGCTACAATACATCCCCTGGTGAAGCCGCTAAATCCCATCTTTTCAGTATATCTATCCCCACTCCACCCCGCACAGTCATTTCTGTGTCTGGAGAAGAAAGGGAACAGCATACGTGCGCACAGCTGTTTTTCTTCAGCTGAAGCACTGCAGCAGACATCCTCAAGGAGCTCCCGGGGGGCCCGAGATCCATGAGGATGATGTTATTGCTGTGTGTCCAGCTGAGGGGAAATAGTTGGATACATGTCCAACATGAAAATTACCATCTTAAGGTGGTTCTTGTACTGAAAAGGTGAATTATGGCTGGGATTTTTGTTTTCACATGTTGAGGACAGAATTCCAATCTCTAGAACAGCCAGAGCTGTAAGTTGGACTTACTAACAGGATGCTGGCCTTAGTCTCACTAAATTGGCATATATCCCAGTGGTGTGCTGAGGGGGGGGGGAGGGCTCCCTGGGCGGCATGTTTTTGGGGGCGGCACTGGGCCACCCTCCACGTGCTGGCAGATGTCCAGGGACTAGATGGGCACTGGAGCCTCCCAGAGAGGTCTGCTGGAGGGATATGCCACCCCAGGAAAGGAGACTGTCCTTTCCCCCCTCTCATCCCCTCCCCTCCCCTCCCTTCCCTCTCTCCCTCCCAATCTGGAGTGAAACCTATTTCCACCCAAAGCAGCAGCGCTGACACTGGCAGACCTCTGGTTTGGGCAGAGAGGGAGGGAGGGAGAAAAGGAGGAGAGGAGAGGAGAGGAGAGGAGAGGCACCCGCCTCCCCCCCCACCTCCGAGGCGAGATGAGCCCGGCCCAGCTGACCGTCCGAGGGGGAAGGGATGAGGAAGAAAGAGAGAGAGAGAGAGAGAGACAGAGGGCACTGACCACCACGGGAATGCTGACATGTCTCTGAGTACATGCAGAGTGCCCCTCAGAGCACAAACGCCCAGAGGCCAATCACCCAATGCTAATCGAGCAATTTTTATTTGGTATTTTGGATAAGTCCTCTCTCCTTGGAGAGGGGTGGCCAATTCAGGGACCACCCCCCAGCAGCAAACTCAGGGACTGCCCCCGGGTGGCAAAAGCTCTAGCTACGCCGCTGATCTATCCACATTGAATGCAAACATGTATCCTCTGTTTGGAGATGCATTTCTCTGATAATCACCAATATATATTCATGCAGACTCTTAATTGGGTATACAAAGTATGTATGTGTGTATGTGTGTCTGTCTATCTGTCTGGTTGCAAAATCCAGTTATACAAGTCCATATAAACTTCAGGTCAATTTAATCCGTCATAAAGATGGATTAGAATGAAATCTTGAAATATATAAAAACATTTTGAAGTAAAAAACCAAAAATATCTCCCTAAATTCTTCCAAATTGCCATTTTATGGCATTTCGTTTTGTAGCACATTTTTCTCAGTTTATGAGGCACAAGAATGCTGCAATCTTGCATCGGCTTCTTTGTATACCTTAACCTATAATTTTGGATGCCTGGTTGATTTCTTTTATTCCAGAAATATTAGAGCCATTTTTCATTCACAGAATCTTACCTACAACTCAAGTACAGTAAATCTGTTTTTCTCATAGTAGCCAGTTTCTCCAGTTACTTCTAAATAAAACAGAGTAATTTATCCATGCTCTATACAAGGGATAAGTATGTTACTCTTTATAAATAAGATATGTAGGACCCAGCTTGGACAGTGATTGTAAGTCCAGTTTTCATAAAGTTCGCTAATTTTTATGTTTGAGCATTGCTCATTTACCTGGTCTAGGAAGAATGCAAAGCATGGGGCTTAATAAAGCAGAAACAGAAACAAAGATGGTGTCAGCAGTAACTCACTAGGTTCTTGAGATATCCCCTTCCTCTCCCCCTCCTCCCAGACTTTGTCTCTTTCATGATAACTTAATGTTCATTAGAGGAATAAAGGGCTATAAAAGAAATAAACAAGCAACAAAGTCAACAGATGTAATTCTGAAGTCAGTCTTGACTTAATTAGGTGTTTCCCATCACCACCACCACTATCGGTCTAGGGTTTGAGCAATTGGGAAGCGTAATGTAACAATCAGTCATACTTAAATTTACTGCAGTTTGATTTTCTCCTCATCGATCAGTGGAAAGTAGCAAATATAAAGGCCTTTGGTATAATCCTCAGAGTCCAGTATGTTCCAAGATATTCGTGAGGTAGGACAGAGCAATGTGCTATTATTGTCTTATCCCTTTGAAATATTTTCTAGTTGAAAGCTATAGGTAGGACCACTAGCTGTGTTACTTCTGCACTTGTTCACTTGTTTCTTGGACTCACTGAAACAAGGCAGAAGACTTGTCCTTACATCTGTTATAAAAATATCTTTTTTTCTTGCTATATATTTAAGCTTATCTTTTTATACTTGTCATACATTTTCCATTAACTGGATTTTCTTTATGAATGTGGGTTTACTAGCTTCCTTTATTTTATTCCTCTTAATCTTAAAAGTAAATCTCTGCTCAGGCCCTTAGGCTTGAATATTTGATTTAATATTTGCATTTGAGGAGGAGATCCTTCAACATGGTCTTGACCTTAACGATTTTGAAAGTCAGAATCTGCATACCGATGTAATATGTCGTCTCTTGTCAGATTAAATAACATTACCTTGAATCTCTGAAGTTGCTTTCTTTCAGACATGGTATATATGAAAAAAAAATTAAAAAATGAAGAATCTTCACATCTTTTGGTAGGTTAAGAGTCACTGCTGTATGACGATGTACAATATTATTCTATCAGAGGTGGAAGCCCTTACAAAGAATTAACCTAAGTTCAGGATGGACAGTGCGTGCTTCTCCCAAATAACAACAGATCCTCTGCTAAAGGCTTTATTTTCTTAAAAAAACAAAGTAAAAAAAACACTAAGAAAAGGAATATGATTAATGGGGAGAAACAGGAAGAAACACAGCACAAAGGTGACTGATTTTTGGCTGCCCACAGTCTCAGGAGGAAGCCTCAAATGACTTTTTAACTGGAAATGGCAGGGAATAAACCTGGGACCACTTGGCTATGAATCAGGCACTTTACCTGCTGTACTCTCTGACAGTCTTGTCAGCAACAAGCCATGCCACATCTCCCCTTCCTTCTCAGCAGAATTTGCCACCTCCAGTTAAAATGTTCTTGAGTAACAGGTCCTTTTAGAGTTGTGTGTGAGAACCTGCGGAGCTGCTCTGGCTGAAGTAGACAGTGTTCAGAAGAAGGCAATGTCAAATAGGGCCAGCACCACCATTATGCAGAGTAAGGCAGTTCTCTCAGGCAGATCTTATAGGATGGAAGTGATCAGAGCTGCATGCATCACACAGACTGCCCTGCAACCCCTCACTCTAGCCTCCTGCCCTCAGATATAATGGTGGATGCTGTCCCAACACTAGTACTGCAGTAAGATGAAACTGCCAGTCTGGTCAGCTTTTTGTCTATGGAATGGTGGGGAGGCACCATTTTATACTGTGCAGATAGTGCCAGAACTCCTTCTGTGAATGTTAAAAGGGTAGTTCCTTTCTCTCACCCAGTTCCAACTTTTTTACATTTGTTTGATTTCTTGAGCAAAGCTTTCATCCAACAGTTCCTACAAATATGGAAGTATAAAGACAAACTGAAATCTTCATGCTGGAATCAGAGAGATAATTTTCTTGGCTACTCCTGCTTCCTCTAACTCTGGGACATGAAAGATCTAAATAGGGGAGCAATGGTCCCTTCCAGAGTTGCCCTGAGATGTTTTGTGGCCTAAGTAAGTTAGTACTCCCTTTCCATTCCATGCAAAAATGTTTGATTAGAAAAATTAGAGCGAGATGTAGGGGGAGAAAGATGCCTGATTTATTTGGTTTCAAGTGCTAAAGTTTGTACTTGGAGATACCTGCTTACAAAGTGTGTCCTCTGTTACCTGTAGTTATGAGTTTGATCTAAGACAAAGGAATAGTTTGTTTAGAAAAAATCAAATTAATATTACTCAATTCTGAGTGAAAAGCTACCTGGAAAAAAAAAGAGAGATGGAAATTGTAGGAAATCTCTCACACACCATAGGGAAAATGGTTGAAAAGGGACAAAAAATGGTAGCAATTTTTTGTCCAGTATTGAAACATATGGTGGATATTTAAGAACTCATAGCATAATATTACTCCACATCCATGCTTAGTATCAAAAGTACTACTTTACATGTAGCTCATTAGCTTGTTTTTTTCATTTTTTATTTTTTTCCCTGTGAATAGCAGACTTCCATATCTTATCATTAATGGCTTTTTTTTATTTTATCGTTTTTATATACAAAAATCATCAGTTTTAAAAGAGAATAGCAACCGTTTTTCTGTATTTACAAATGAAAATTTACTGCATTTTCTTATCTTCCAACATTTCCACCTAACATTATAGTAATTTTTGCTTATTTCTATTCTTAAATGTATTTCTACTATTGTCTCTATTACGTTTACTCCAGATCCTTAACCTCAAAGTAATCTAATAACAGTTTGGCTGTAGATGTTTTAACATTCCCAGATCCTAACATAGTAGTTTTCCCCTTTTGCATTTATCTATATCTGTGTTTATCTATAGATATCTACTGTGTCTACTGACCCTTTTTCAATTGTTGTATTGGAAATAAATATCAGTTGGAGCCCATTCATTGTTTATGTTCTCTTCAGTTAAGTTTTTCAGTTTTTGAGATAGTATATCCACTGTTTTGATCTCTAGCAAACTAATCATTTCAAAAAGAGGTTTGCTTGAAGCAGTGGAACTTAAAAATGTTGGTCCAGATCTCTTTGCATGGAACAGGTTGTATAATTTGTAGTGCAACTTACCTGCTAGTCATAAAGTTGGAATCAAGATTTAAATAAAAATGTATTATGCCCATCATTGTTCATAAATGCTTAAGTTGTGAATGGATACATGTTTTGCCAAGATCAGAGGTGGGCCTTACGTGACTCTCTAGATCACATGTGTCAAACACAAGGCCTGTGGGCCAAATCTGGCCCACCAGACCGTTTCATGTGGCCCTTGCACCTCTCCTACAGCTGCAGCACTCCCCCTGCCTGGTGAGCCCGATCCCCACATTGCAGGCCCCAGACTGCCGGTATTCTAAAGAGGGGCTCAGCAGCCAGCACTCACAATCTACTTCTACTTCTTATTGCTCCTCTGTCCAAGTCTCACTGCCAGAGCATTGCCATGGGTTACCGTGGAAAGGTTCTGCACGGCTCACAAGAGTTGGACAGAGGAGCAGTCAGAAGTAGAAGTTGATTACAAGTGCGGGCTGCTAGGCTCCTCTTCAGAATACCGGCAGTCAGGGGCCCGCAATTTGAGGATCGGGCTCAGCAGGTACAGGGAGAAGTGGAGGGGACAGAAAGAGCCACAGGTGAGCGAGGGAAAGAGGTACAGAGAAAGAGAAAGAGGCACATAGGCAATTATTTAGTATGACAAAAGAGTAGATACATTTATATAGTCTTACAGATACAACTGGCCCTTTGAGGGCAACCATAATGCTGGTGCGGCCCAAGATGAAATTGAGTTTGACACCCCTGCTCTAGATGTTGTAGCAATATAGCTCCCAGAATTCCTCAATGTTGGCTGCACTGATTAAGAAAGCTGGGAGTTGCAGTTCAGCAACATCTGGAAAGCTGTGCATTTCTCTCCCGTGACCTAGCTGCATAGGTTTATTGATGACAGTTTTACGGTAGCTCTGATTCCACTGTTCTTTTTGTTTGTCCTTCCCTGTGGTTTCGGTTGTTTGGAGAGTCTGGAAGTCTGCCCTGCAGGCTCCTTTCTGAAGTACACCTGCTCATCGCTTGCAGCATGCTGTTGTCACAGTTGATCAGACTGCCTGGATGGCCTTTCGGTTTTTTCTGCTTCTATGATTTAATTCCAGAGTCTCTCTATATAATATTTTGATGGCTATTGGCAGAAAGTATTCTAAATTCAAAAAATAAGATTAATAAAATTCAGTGGATTAGTTTGAAAAGCTCTACCATAGATAATTTGGGAAATGTGCATACATACAGTTCTACTTCAGAAGTTGACTTTGTAAACTTATTGCAATTTCCATCAAGAAGCAGTGGAGGTAATTAAATATTTGCCTTGGGGAATTATTTGCAGTTAATTAAAATCACAAACTTTTGATGCATACCTGCTTTACAGATTATTAAATTTGGATCAGATGTTAACTACCCAGGTTTCTCATCTATGTTGCAAAGATGGTTTTTGGCAGGCTGAGGAAGTTGGTGCGTCCATCGTATCCTTTGGCCCATTGCCCACTGTTAGATAAAGTTGTATAAATACAAGTTTATAGAAGTGACACTTCAAGCTTTAGTACAATCATGGATTTATTGGTATAGCAGAACCCTCCCTAACCTGGCTAACTCCAGGTGTGTTAGACTAACTCCCATAGATAACACATCTGGAGGCAGCCAGGCTGGGGAAGGCTGGTTATTTATATAGAACATGCCTTCACCAGACAAAGATGTTTTTAATCCAAGTGGGCTTTCTGCAATGGACTGGCTGTGGTGGAAAGGAATTTGGGGGGGATTAACACTGTTCTTTTTTTATTGACATGCTTGTACATTTTTAAAATTCAATAGTGCTTTAATAATAACATTAATTTTGATTTAACAGAACTATTTTATTCTGTAATCTTGTTGTGAGCCACCATGGGTCATACTGAGAGAAAACTGGGGTACAAAATAGATAGAAAAATGAATGAATGAATGAATGAATGAATGAATGAATGAATGAATGAATATTTCCATTACATTTTACCTTTACCTCACAAATCAAATAAGTGCTCCACTCAACACTAACTGCTGGTGGTATGGGCAGAGGCCTACATAGCAATGTGACAGCAAGGCACAGATTAGCTTTATTACAGTTTATGAAGTAGCTGTTTTCTGTAGGAGACCTGTGATTGTTTGTTTGCTTGTTTGTTTTGTCATAACATGCTACTCTTTACCTTTTCTTAGCAGTAAACTTTAATGCCTGTGTACACCTCTCAGAATTTGCCAGAAATGGTAGGCATGGGTCCCAATTCATAAATCTCATGCTCACTAAGTAAGGTGATTACATGTACTTGCCAAACACAGGAGGTGGCGCATTAATCTGTGATGGCAGAAGTAATTGTTTCTAGTCCTTTTACATCCCTTTGAGGAGCCCAGTTAACCCTAACTGTACCAACCATTTGCTAAGGCATTGTTTCTTAAGCTACCTGATAGGTGGCAGGCAATTCCCCCCCCCCCCCCGCAACTTACAATATGCCAGGGCTTGGCAACATATTTATGCCTATCAGCTACAGTTGTTTCACTCTTTCCTAGCAACTCTCCAGGGACTGGCAGCCAATGGCTCTGGTCCATGGACCCTCACTTTCCATATTACTATGCTAAGGGATGGGCATGTGGTTTTAACGCAGCAAATAATTGCTACACCCCGGCTCCTGATGTGGACTTGGGAGAAGGAAGTTGTCCTTGATGGGACATTTCCTTTCCTACATTGGGACATTTTGGACAGATTAGGACGTTTGGCCATAGTTTTATTATTAATGTTTGATTAATTATGTGTAGGTTGAGAGGAAGAGCTTAGGTCCTTTACCGGACCCTGGTTCTCTTCCCCTGCATCCATCACTGAAGCCATTACCTCTGGCAAAGATAACAAAGCTGGTCTGGTCTTCAGACCTTGCCCTTTTTCCTGTATCCTCAGGAGGAGTCCACCAATTCTAAGGAGGACAGGGAAAATTTCTCCTTCTAGAGCAGAAAGGGATGGTTGGAGGTGCATTTCAAAAGCATATAGATGGGTGTGCTGCCCTCCTGGAACTGCTTCTGTGAGAGGGAGAAAGAAATCTTCCTCCTCGATGGAAACCTTTGGTAGAGGTGGCAAAAAGGTAGATGATACTTTTTGTCTGGGGACAGCTTGTGATCCAAGCAGAGAGAGGTCAATCTGGCAGATGGAATGAAGATCCTTTCTCCAGCCTGCTTCCACCAGAGACCACCTGCATTTTTGCCAAAACCAAACAATCCCTATTGTAATGCTTTATTTTTCCTCATATAGGTAAATTAATTTCAGAGAAATTAATGGGATGTGTTTGAGGAATTACTGAGAAAACCAAAAAGGGGTCTAATGCTTCCTCCTTAGCAATTTCAACCATTAAGAGACAAACCTATGGCCCTCTGCTTTCTAGATCCTTTTTCTTGGTCATTCTGAAGTGCAACAAAGTGCCAAGAGAATCAGCAGAATGTTACAAAGTCCTTTTGATGAATAGATCAATTTATGTGTGCATATAAAACATTACACTTTATTGTATTTTTTTTAAAAAATGCAGAAATCATATTAACTGTAATTTAACATGATATGTGCATCATTTATTTTTATTTTTTTTGAAAGTATTATTTTATACACCTTTCAACCTATCAAAGGATCTACATAAAGCTTGCTTACTGGAAAATCTACAAAGAATCCGCTTCAGCTTTATTTGTTTTATTTTTCTGTTAGAATCCTCTCAAGATTCCAAAGCTACACAAGAGCATAATCCAATGCCTCTTGCAATCTGTGAACAAGATCAAGCTGATGGTATGTTTTCTATCAAAATTCTCTGTAGGATCCTAGTAATTAATCAGATGGGACCATAAGTTCTCTTAGTTAAAAAGTCAACTTTTTCCTCCCATGGTAAGTCAACTTTTTCTTCACAAGCCTGAGGGAAACATCCATAAACTTCAGCAAATAGCTATTTGCAAGCCATTCATTCTGAGCAGCACAGTCTCTAACATAAGCAAAACAGAAGCAGGCCTTCCAGTTGACTCGTTAATAAGAATATTGATCCAAAATCATATTGTAACCATATTGAACCTTAAGATGATTGCAGTTATAATTTTCTTTATTTTTCAACATATGAGTAAAAGTTCATATTTAACCAGAAGGAATACCTGAGTTGAGAATTTTACATTTACTGATTGGAGCTGTGTCTCATTTAGCTTGTGCATAGTTCTCAAATGATCAAAGAAAATCTGAGTTTCACAGTGATGGAGCTTGGAGTGTGGGGAGGGGGGGCAGGAGGGGCGGGGCTACAGCACATGGGGCGTGGCCACTGTGCATGAGGTTGTGGCTGCGGTGCATGGAGCATGGCCAGGGTGTGCGGGGGTGTGGCTATGGGCCAGGACACCCCAGAAACATTGCCACCTGGGGCAAACCACCCTATCCGCCCCCTCCATCCCTATGTGACTGGAGTTTCACTTACACATGTTCTGTTGCTCTCCTGTTGCATATTTACATTTTGATGATTGTTTTTAAAATTATATGGACATGACTGTCATATTGACACAATTTCCCAATGTTTTATATTAAAAAGGGCTTGCAGATGAATCCAGAGAGGTTGAAATGAACACTCAGACAGAATCTCAAGTCTCCTGCATGGAAACAGAAGGTACTTTATGACTATGAGCAAGATGAGGGGTGAATCGTAAAAAAAATAAATTGGGCCAAAATATACTTGCTTTGCTACTGTAGTTATATCAGTATATCACGACTCTTGGGAAGGGATGTATTCAGAATAAGAACAAAAAGGTACTGTAATATCCCAGATAATTTGCACTTCAAATAATAGTTGTGGTATCTCAGGTGATTCTCACTTCTGAAATGGACAGCTTGGTTGTTATATTGTACTGCTTGCTAAACCTCTGAGTTTGATCCTGCTTGGTGCTTCTGAACAATTTGACTATATCATACTGCTATAAATTACACTTGTTACTTAATTAAGTAGTTGCCTCAAATTTTTTGTGCTGGCATATTTCTCACTCTAAATAAGCAGCAATGCTGAAGAAATGACATGGGGCTGAGGTGAATTTATAGGGCAAACGTCTACATGTTTACTCGTATGTAAACCCTAATGAGTGCAGATGGAACATTGTCCCAGGTAATTGCATATAGAAAGCAGCCTTAGACCATTTCTACCCTACACTGTTATAGTGCCATTATTCCACTTGCAACCTCCTATGGAATCCTGGGGTTTGCAGTTTGGGGGGGGGCCTTTAGAATTCTCAGCGAGAGAGCTCTTTGGCCTCGGGAAACTACAAACTCCAGAATTCCACAGGATGTTGAAAGTGGAATAACAGCACTATCACAGTGTAGTGCAGAAATGGCCTTAATTTCAGTGAGTCCTACTGCCTATGGTCAACCTTATTTATGGGGGATGGGGTGATATCTAGAATGTGGACTACATGATGTACCACTTTTAATAACCTCTCTTAACTTCACTAACAATTCTCTGTCCACGTATCATGATCCATACTCTCTATAATGTTTCTCCCTTTTCAGACACTTTGATAACCAAGGAGGAGACTGTGAAGGAAGGGGAACCACAGCTTCCTGAAGTAGATACAGCTAATCAAGAGAGCAAAGCAGAAGAGAAAGGTAAGGCGGTACACCAGTTAACATAAGACAGCAAACCTGGAAGGAATACTTCAATGCAGTACTTTATCTGGAAGTCAGTGTTTCTCTTGAAATCTGAGTTGATAAGAATGCTTATGTATCTTTGTATCTACTGTGTGGGCAGGTAAAAATGATAGTCAGGACATTATTATTTTTGTTATTATTATCATTATTATTACCATCATCATCTAATTAGAAATTCCATTATGACTGTTACCATTGTAATCATCATCATCTACTTAGAAATGCCATTTCCCTCGGTCAGGGTTGGGAATCATGTGGCCAAGCAGGTGTTCTTGGAGTGCAACACCCAGCAGCTCTAGCCAGCATAGCCAATAGTGAGGAGTGCTGGGAGCTGCAGTCTGACAACATCTTAAGGGCCAGATCTAGAGATGGCATCATTAAGCCATAGTTAGTCATTTGGCATACAGTATTCTAACTATACAGTATTCTAATCAGAGTTTAAGGAAACTGCTTTCTCAGGCCCTTTCCACATGTGGAAGGGGAAACGGGGGAAAATGCTCCGAAATGGAGCTTACTGGCAGCCGGGTAAGTCCGTCGCCATGCGGAGCAGCGCGAACTCGCTGCTCCGCAGTTGTCCTGCGTCCAAAATGGCGGTTTCTGGCTGGCGGAGGCTCTCCACCAACCGGAGAAGCTTGCCAGCCGGAAGCCTGCCCCCGGCAGATCTGCAGGCATGCACTAGTGCGTGCCTGCAAATCTGCACCAGAGTCTGGCGACGGAGCTGCACGGGGCTGCGCGCTCCATGCTTTTTAAAAACCTCTGAAAAGAGGTTTTTAAAAAACATGCCGCACCGCCAGTTCCGGTCCCTTCAGAGCGGATTGAGGTGCGGAACTACGTAAAGTAGTCCGCCCCAATCCACTCCACGGTGCAGACAGCCTCTGTCGGAGGTGCAGACGACCTCTGTCGGAGGTCGCTCTGCACCATTTTAATAACCCGGTGCGGAAAGGGCCTCAGACTACTCCTCACAGAAACCCAGAGCCATCGTGGCCAGGCCCACCTAGCTGATTGCTATGTGAAAAACTCCACAATTCCTAGGCACCCAGTGGCTTGGTCGAGGCTGATTGTTCAAGCTGCATACAGGCTTGGTCTAAACCAGCCAGGTACTGGAGTGGAGAGCTCCCTGTAGGGTGGCTTTTACAAATGGATATCACATGACATGACATGTTGCACTGAAGATGAAAGTATTGCTTAAGAATGTCCTTGCAGATGGATAAGGAAACCAGTGTTTGTAACACGGCAGACAAGCAAAGGCTAATGCTAGAGAGCTAAGTATCTGCCTGGCCAATCTACAGCCAGGTTTTCACTGAAAGGAACTCAGCAGAAAATTCAATTTTCACATTATGGATGTGGCTGCATTGTGCCCAGCCACCCGTTTGCATTAGTTGTTTGGCTTCATAATAGTCTTCTCTAATGTTAACAGATGTATAAGGCTGCTGAAAATAAGGCCTTCCTTTCTGAGAGGCAGAAATCAAATGGTTAGAAATGAAAACCTGGCCATGGTCTTTGTTGAATATCCAGGTCGATGCTAACTACATCTTCCTAATTATGAACTTCTTTTGTCAGCTCCATTGACACTGATTTAATTGCAAACCCATGTTTGTAATATTGACACTTTTCTGCATTAGAAGCTTGGGTTAATAGCACTTACATTCTTCATTGCTCATCTCCAGCTTCACAACGTTTTCTTTAATTCTTTTTCATTACAAATCCAAGTTGAGACTAATCACACTCTTTTTATTCTGCACTGTGTTAATGGTATCAACGTTGTGTTTCATTACTGACAGTGATAATAGAATTGATATAATCCTTCTTGCAAATCCAGGTAAATGCTGTTACTCTTCTTTGCAAATCTGGGTTAGAAAATGCAGGCTCATTTGAGTTGCAAATGCCAAAACCATTATGCTAATTTCTCCTGAACAGAAATTATTTACATTTTATTTTATGCCTCATCAGAAGCAAGTTGAACCAAATGTACTTTCATTATTTTGTACCTTTCCTTCTAATACTTTACTGTCCCCTACAGCTAGTAAATTCCATTTAACTCCCAGTGGGTACATTATATTTCACCATCTGCTTTACCTAGGATTCAAAATATGGGGTATTAGGAAAGTTAATGTCAGAGGAGGCTTTTTTCTTGGCATTTTTCCTTTCTAAAAATAGGAGACTTCTACCACGAGGCACGCTAGTCCTCTGAGTCCTCTTTATCTGCAGTAGCACAAATTCTGGTTTAAACTGCTACAGATAAAACAATGCTGGGTCCTTGCTAAGGATACCAGTACAGCTGACTCCAACAAGGAAACCTACATCCCTTTACACCAAATCTGGTGTTTTTTCATCCTTGAGACAGCACATTTATTCTGGGGCTGTAAAGTGGGGGACTAGCTATTTTCCCCAGTTTTCTTCAGTTCTTGCACTGAAGCTGAGACTGGGCCACTGACAAAGAGCTTAGCTGAACTGGAGTTTTCATTTGATATAACTAAATCAAGTGCACATGCTGCTTTTGAGGGCACTTGGAGTTAGTTACTGCTTTTTGGAGATTGGATGTACCAGATTAATGCAAAATATGCAGATGTGATAGAGTCAAAATGCACTGAACTTAGTGGAAATGTTTAACTCTCTCAAGGGCTCTTCAAGAGGAGTCTGAAGAAGCATGAGTTTGAGATATAGCTCATTGTCTTCTGTCAACTTTTCTCACCTACACATCTACTTGTTCCATTCCTTTTGGGGGGTATTTTTAGTGGTGTTTTGGATCTGCACTAGGGTTCTTCCCAAGCTTTTCAAAAACTGGGGCAGAGAGTGCTGGGTGGGATCCTATGGTTTCAGGGCCAGATTTTCTTCTTCCTTCCTTCCTTCCTTCCTTCCTTCCTTCCTTCCTTCCTTCCTTCCTTCCTTCCTTTCTTTTTTCCATTTTTTAAATTTAAATAAATGTCACCCTTGGACTGTAGCACTATAACTCTAAGAAAATTGGGAAAGAAGAAGGAAGGAGAAGAAGAGAAACAGACATTTTTGTTTCAATATGATTCAGAATGAAAAAGAAACCCTCCTGAAGGTGGGAATAAAATGTTACCGTTGGTGCCAGGCGTGACCAGAAAACAGGCCAGGACAAATGAAACATTTTTTACATTAAAAAAAAGAGAGAGAGAGAGAGAGAGAAAAAAAACTACTACAACAACAAATACCACAACCACCTGACACATTTGTCCTGGCTGAAGGAGCCCCAGATTTCACTCGTGCAATTTAAAAAAAAAAAACCAGCTATGTGCAAAGCTCTGCACAAAAGTTGGCTAGCAATAAATAAAGTTGACATAGCAATACCTTCATCCAAATGCTGGCTGCCAAATAGTAGGGCTGAGCAGAGTGCTGTTGCAAAAGGATTCCCCCTAGCCTTCAGACTTCAGCCTTTCCTTGAAAGATTGGGATTGGGATTGATTCCACTTTAACGGTCATGGCACTATCCTATTGAATCTTGGGACTTGCAGTTTCATGAGGTATTTAGAATTCTCAACCAGCCAAAGAACAGTAGTACTTCACCAAACTATGAATCCCAGGATTCCATAGGATGTGGCAATTACAGTGTTATCATGGTGCTATGTGTGAAAGTAAAGTTAGGTTGACCAGTGATCTGCCTTGCTTCAGGGCCCCTTCCTCTGTTCTGAGTTCTCTGTTTGCAAGTAGCCTTGAGATGATCTCTAGGTCACACAAGCAGATACCAGGAGC
Source organism: Cyclura pinguis (assembly GCA_030412105.1). NCBI lineage: Eukaryota > Metazoa > Chordata > Lepidosauria > Squamata > Iguanidae > Cyclura > Cyclura pinguis. The sequence continues at coordinate 173,279,871 of CM059599.1, forward strand.
TCCCTTCAAATTCATTAGGAAGAATGGATCAGAACGACTGCAATGCAACATTTTCACACCTTTTCAAGATCTCAAAGAGCGTGCATGTTCAGCCCACTCCTTGCGAACATAAAATTGGATGAGAATGTTGTACAGCTTCCATTTCATCCCACCAATACTTCAGGCTAAATATCTGACTTTAATGTTTAATTAATATTTTAAAGGAATAATTTGTTCATATGAAGCCCTTTGCTGTGAAAACTACTTGCTGTATTTGTTGACTGATGGAATAAAAAAATAATTGCTGGTTGCAAGCCACTAATGAATACCAATAATATGATAGTATACTTCCATATTTTATTTCCAAATTCCCTTACATTCATAGATTGGTGTGGAGTCAGGGAAAGAGATAAAATTGTTTTTCTCATTATCTGATCATAATGAGCAAAAGCTGAACATTCTTCTGAACATTCTTTGTTCTTTCTAGGATGTTAAGAAATATCAACAAAGCCTTTTACCATTCCATGTATTTCAAATATACATACACTGTGCTTTATAAACAAACAATACCTATTTTCAGAGTATTGTGCATAATTAAAACAACAATCAGCTTGATATAAAATAATTGATACTAAGACAAAAAAACTGACTGATCTAGGCACTAAAATTTGCACATACTTGATTAAACAAATGTATTTTTAAATTGGTCTTGAAACACCATCAGGGCAGGTACTTGGTATGGTGAAGGAGGAAGGCATTCAACAGGCAGACTGCCACCACTGAAAAAGGCCCTTTTAGTGGCATGTAGATATGTTTAAATATAGAGGAAAAATACCTTCTTTGCCGTGGTCTTCTTCCATAAGGAAAACAGTGCTCAACATGGGGGAAATGGAGCAGATGATGTGGTAGGTGAATGCAGCACAGTATTAGTAAAGAGGTAGTACAGAACTACTTGGCTAGAGTACTAGAGTACTAAATGAATTCAAGTCTCCAGCACCAGATAAACTACATCCAAGGGTATGAAAAGAACTAGCAGAAGGAATATCAGGAACACTGACAATAATCATTGAGAATTCCTGGAGAACTGGAGAAGTTCCAGCAGACTGGAGGAGAGCAAATGTTGTCCCCATCTTCAAAAAGGGAGAAAAAGAGGACCCAAACAATTACTGCCCAGTCAGACTGACATTGGTATCAGGAAAAAGCACTTCATTTAGCAAACAATCTATAAGCACTTAGAAAGGAATGATGTGATTGCTAAAAGTCGACATGGGTTTCTCAAAAATGAGTCATTCCAGACTAATCTTATCTCTTTTTCTGATAGGTTTACACACTTGGTAGTTGAAGGGAATGCTGGGGATATAGCATATGTTGATCTTAGTAAGGGCTTTGAGAAGGTTCCCCATGATAGTCTTGCAAACAAAAAATGTGGGCTAGGACAATGCTACTGTTAACTGTATTTGTAATTGCTAGATTACAGGAGGTTGGACTCGATGGCTCTTGTGGTCTCTTCCAACTCTATAATTGTATATAGATGGATATCTAGTATCTGTAGACATAGAGACCTGTAAATTTTGTTGAATGGGCAAGTTCATTTGGAAGAAGGTGTTCCCTTAGGTAAACTGGTCCCAAGCCATTGGGAGCCTTATAGTATATGTCAATAACATCACCTTGAGCACGGCCAAATGAGGACAGCTAGTGCAGTTCTTTGAGCAAAGATGTAACATGCTCATGATAGCTAAAGAAACATGTTTCCCCCACCTCCATTGCAGTAACTTAAAACTTCAGCAGAACATTTAGCAAAACAGTTTAGGCAGCCAAAAAAGCAGGCAAACAAAGTTACCAAATTAGGTGTGAACGTTTTCATTGTCTCACTCTGCAATGTTAGAAATTTGAGGACTGCAGGAACATTTCTTTTGGGGAGCAGAATTGTTATGTGGGGGCAATGTCCTCATTTTACCCTATTTTACCTTATATCTCTGCTTCAGTCATGGGCAAGCATGCCCCTCCATGATTTAGACCCAGACCACTGTATAGGGAAGGAAAGATGAAACCTTCTTTTCACAGCTGATTCTTTTCTCTGCCTCCCCTGTCCCACACAAATCCCTCCACTGATGCCAAGGAAGAACAACTGTGAGGAAGGAAGGTTGAATCTCCTCCTCCCCTTCTGTGGTAATTCAAGTCTGGATGAGGGGCCTGCATGTTCAGTTTTAAGTTAAAAAAAAAAGTAGAGTCATACTGATTAACCCTCTTTTAAATAAAAATCCACACCCTTAAATGGGTGACATTTCTGTGAAGGTCTTTCTGTGCACACATATGGAGTTTTCTGAACTTGTTATTCCCTCATATTCTTTATTTTGCTTGGAGAATTTATCATGCTGCTATTATATACTGTCAGCTTGTTCTTGGTTAATGTATGTAATTTAGGTATGACTTACTGGAAAAGAACAGTGCACCGTGACCAGCTTGTCATCTAGCCTTTTGTCCTCCATTTGTGGAATTTTGTGGTCTCTTTATAATACAACATAAAAAGCCACCCCAACTGTTGTTTGTGCTACTATTATTTCATTCCGCCACTCAGTGAAATTCTGTGTGTGCTCCATTTTGGTTTATGTGGCCTTCTTGAAAGTTAAAATAACTGTCCAAACAAAATTAGTGGTATGAATACTCATGAGGTTTGTGAAGCTTTATACTTCTGTGGTAAAAATGGGCATACTTGTTCAATCCCCTTTTCATTGTTCTGTGGAAGGACAGCACTTTTAAAAACTCTCTGGATTGAAACTCTGTAATTGAAGGCCTTTCTGCACTACACAGTCCTATTATTCCACTTTCAACATCCTGTGGGATTCTGGGGTTTGTTGTTTCCTGAGGCCGAAGAGCTCTCTGGCTGAGAATTCTAAAGGCCCCTCTCTAAGCTGCAAACCTCAGGATTCCATAGGATGTTGAAAGTGGAATAATGGCACTATAACAGTGTAGTGCAGAAATGGCCTGAGTTTTATGACTGTGGGAAGAATCTACCATGTACTTCTCATCTCACTCTGATTCCAAAGGTTTGGTTACTAGGTGTTATTAGCTTTGTTTTTCCTCTGGTTTCTTGCTGTTCTTTGCTCTGATTTGTCATCTGGTCTACCCTAGGTTCAATAAGTTGAAATAACATTTTATAAAAATACAAAGTTACGTGTTTTAAAATTTAGATTGATCATTAACACACATCTAAATCGAATCTGTGTCTTTCACAACTGATCAAAGTACAGCAAGAGAGTGAAGAGGGTGACGAAACCTGAATTTCAACCACATATTTCCACATATGTATTTGTTGTTATGTGCCTTCAAGTCAATTCTAACCTATAGTGGCTAAGGTTTTCTTGGCAAGATGTACTAAGTTGCCTTCCTCTGAGGCTTAGAGAGTGTGACTTCCCAAGATCACCCAGTGGGTTTCCATGCCTGTGGGGATTCAGACCTTTGTCCCAGAATCTTAGCCCAACACTCAAGCAACTGTACCTCACAGGTTCAATGGGATGTATGTCATCCATCACCTGCAGGAGGAAGAGATGTCAGCTTCCATTTTCTACCCTGATGTTATGCTGATTCCCCACTGTTGGCCCAGCTGGCAATAAGTATAAATGACAAGAACAGGAATATATGGCTAGCTAGACAAGAAAAGAAAGTAACATTGATTCTATGGACAATTTCTTTCTATAAGACAATTCAGTAGATGAGGCTGAAATTACAGGACATTGATTTTGGTATAGCTTTCTGGATAGCTTTGAAAAGATAGTCAGCAGCAGCAGCTAGCTTTTCTGTTTGTAGTACTCCTGTCACACGTTAAACAGTTTTGCAGAAGAAACATTTCACGAATAGTGGCGTGTCAGGATGTAGAGAGGCCGTATAATGCTACCTCAGCAAAGTTGTGGTAGTATCAATATCAGAATCAATGATGCAAAACTGCTGTTTCATCTGCTGCAGAAGCAACTATCCATTGTTTCTGGGCTTAAAAATGTCCAGTAACTTGACAGAAGTTACCACCAACTGGATTGCATTTTAGCAGGGTGGTCTGGTTGCTGCATCTGTTTTGACATGAGATACAAGCCTTCGGGAGAGAATAATACAATGCTTTTTTTTTTTTTTTTTTTGGCAAAACAGAAGGAATGCTCACTTTTGTTCAGGTCTCTCCCTCTCCCTCTCTCCAAATGCATTATATACACACAGCCTCTTTCCATGTAAAGAGCAGGTGGTACAATTTCAGTTCTGAATTTTAATTGTTCTCATTTCTTTCACTGGAAAGATTTAGCCTTTTATGTGTTCTGCTATTAAAAATAGAAACAATTAAGGAACCTAAAGCTTTTCCATTTTGTCACAATCATTTAAGGACATCTGCTTTGATAGCAGCAAAGACAAAGGAACAGAAAACAAAAAAGGAACACCCAGAGATGCTAGAAATAAAAACACTTTATCAATGACAGGAGCGATGTCTTCGTTATATTTGATATAACGAAGCAAGAGAGCTCTTCAGAAGCAGAAAAAACCCCACAGTAGCTATTTGTCCTCCTTAATATTGGCCCATTATTAACTAAGTCTTTTGAAAATCTGACATTCCTAAAGGAACTCAGTTTTAAGGATTCAGTCCAAGACAACATTTTTGTCAATTGCCAATCAGACATTTGGTATTTATTCTTTTTTAAATCAGCAAAGGCAATGAAAAGCTTAAATCTGCATGTTGTGGTTTTAATTAATATTTTTATCTGAGATTGGGTAATGCTTTGTACTTGGTTAATACGTTTTCTAAACAATTTTGAGGTGGGATAAACATTCCTCATAAAATAAAAAGATAGGGAAGATATTATTTACTTAAGAAAGATCTTAGAAATATCTACGCACTGTATCAAGATTTAAAAATAACCCCGCCCCCCCCTTGTCATTCTTTACCTGCACGTTCACAGTCCAGCGGGCATCAGTACACTATGGCCTAAGTTACCTAAAGGCACCAGATCCCATTTAATCTTGGAAGCTAAGCAGGGTCAGTCCTGATTGGTCCTTGGATGGCAGATCACCAACCAATTTCAGGTGCTGTAGACTATATTTAGTGCGCGCACTTTTACTACCAAACCTTAGCAAGAGTTAAGTGCTTCTTCTGGGAATCCGTCCTGAGTCAATCTGCCTGTCCGCAACATCTAGGTAGGGTTGGCGCCTTGAGGGAGTAACTATAAGCACTATAGAATTGCACCCTCTCTCTTGATAGGTTGACAATAAGAACTTGGCAAACAGGGACGTTGACATAGGTTTTACCAGAGGACTTTGAAAGCAAAGCCCAGTTTTACCTTTTCCAATTCAACTGTCTAGACTATCAAATATGGAGGGTGAGGGAGCTACTGCGGTCACCTGCCACGTCATTGGGTACACCTGCAGCAAATGTAAGCTGGTCACCCTCTTGGAGGAGAAGGGTCAACAGTTGGAGGCACACGTTTCAAATCTTCACATTATTAGGGAGGGGGAGGAGTCCTTGGATAGGGCTGAGAGGACATTTTTGAAGATATAGTGCACGGAGGAGCTAGCGGATGAAGAAGCCGGTTCACATAACCAGGAGACGGATGCTTGGAGGAATGTGACACGCAGGAGTAGAAGGGCAAGGTGCCAAACAGAGACTCTCGAGCTACAGAATCACTTCTAAGTTCTTGACCATATTAATGGTGAAATGGAACAACAGGAAGAGGTAATGGAACGTCATGGAGAGGAAATCCAACATCAGTAACAGGAACCCCAACACCAGCAGAATGACATCCAGCAGCAGCAGCACCAACAATCTCAGCATGAACAGAAGGTTCAGGCAGACATGACAGAATCTGTTTGTCAGGTAACCTCAGACAAGCCTCAGAGGAGACTAGTTCTAGTGGTTGGGGACTCTTTACTGAGAGGAATGGAACCGACCATTTGCAACCTAGGTAAGATCAATTGTGAGGTGTGCTGTCTCCCTGGGGCCAAAATCAATGACATAACAGTGAGGCTAACGAGACTAGTCAAGGCTACTGACCATAATCCCCTCCTTTTGGTTCACCTCAGAACCAATGACACTGTGAGGCGCAGTTTTCACCACATCACAAAGGATTACTAGCTTATGGACAGGAAGCTGAAGGACCTTCATGCTCAGGTTGTCATTTTGTTTCTCCTCCCTGTGGAAGGACATGGCCCACGAAGGGAAAGAAGAATAGTGGAGATCAACAACTGGCTCCGAGGAGGGTGCTGTCAGGAACGATTCAGGTTTTTGGATCACGGCTTCCATTTCCACGAAGATGGTCTTCTGGCAGGGGATGGCCTGCACCTCACAACTGTTGGCCAGAATGATTTTGCTAACAGTCTCGCAAAACAGATCAGGAAGTCTTTAGACTGGGGAGGGAGACAGTATTATTTTGGGCAAGGATTCAGTGAGTGCTGCAAAAAATAGCCCAAATGATATAGATAGGACAGGCCAAGTAGAGCTAGAGACCAACAGGGGGAGGGAAAGTAACTTTAGTACAGGACTTCAAGGAAGGGCACATTGTCTCAAGTGTCTCTACACTAATGCACAGAGCATGGGAAACAAGCAAGATGAACTCCAACTTGTAGTATATCAAAATAAAATGATTTAGTAGGCATCACTGAAACCTGGTGGGATGAATCTCATGACTGGAATGTTGGCATAGGGGGGTATAACCTATTTTGCAGAAATAGACCAAACGAGAAAGGAGGAGGAGTGGCCTTATACGTCAAGGATGTTTTCACCTGTGAAGAGATCCATAACTTAAATCTGGGAAGGTAAGTTGAGAGCATCTGGGTAAGAATTAAGGGAGTGAGAAAAAATAGGGATCTGCTTGTGGGGTTTTATTACAGGCCTCCGGGCCAGCCTGAGGACTTGGATGAGGCCTTCCTGGAGCAGATGACCACACTTTCAAAAAGGAGAGATGCAGTGTTAATGAGAGATTTCAATTGTCCTGATATTTGTTGGCAAACTCTGCCAAGACCGCAAGGTCCAGCAGGTTTCTTGCTTGCCTTGCAGACAATTTCATGGTCCAGAAGGTAGAAGAGGTGACAAGGGGATTAGCTATTTTAGATCTGATCCTGACCAACAAGGATGACCTTGTTGATGAGGTGGAGGTGATGGGATCCTTAGGGGGGAGTGACCATGCTCTTTTGGAGTTTGTCATTCAGTGGGAAAGAGAAGCCAAGTGTAGCCAGACACGCATCCTAAACTTTAAGAAAGCTGATTTCTGTAAACTCAGGGAGTTGCTTGCTGAAATCCCATGGTCAAGAATACTAAAAGAGAAAGGAGTTTATAATGGATGGGAGTTTCTTAAAAGTGAGATACTGAAAGCACAATTTAAAACTGTGCCAATAAGGAGGGAAAATGGCAGGTGTCTAAAGAAACCAGAATGGTTGATGAAAGAACTCTCAGTTGAGCTAAGTGTTAAGAGAAACATGTACAGGAAATGGAAAAATGGTGAAACCGCCAAATAGGAATTCAAGCAAATAGCCAGGATATGTAGGGAGAAGGTCAGAAAAGCTAAAGCGCAGAATGAACTCAGGCTTGCCAGAGACATAAAAAACAATAAAAAGGGCATTTTTAGAGATGTCTGCAGCAAAAGGCAAAGCAAAGAAATGACAGAGTCACTCCGTGGAGAAGATGGCCAATTAATAACGGGGGAAAGAGAGAAGGCAGAACTACTCAACACCTTCCTTGCCTCAATTTTCTCTTGAAAGGATAGAAGTATTCAACCTGGGGGGTGGGGAGCAGGTGAGGAATGGGGGGAAATGCAGCACAGAATAAGTAGAGAAGTAGTACAGGAATATCTGGCTAAATTAGATGAATTCAAGTCTCCAGGGCTTGATGAATTCCATCCAAGGATATTAAAAGAACTGGCAGAAGTCATTTCTGAACCACTTGCAATAATCTTTCAGAACTCTTGGAGAACAGGAGAAGTCCCAGCAGACTGGAGGAGGGCAAATGTCATTCCCATCTTCAAGAAGGACCCAAATAATTATCGCACAGTCAGCCTGACATCAATACCAAGAAAGATCCTAGGGCAGATCATTAAACAGTCAGTTTGTAATTCCTTAGAAAGCAATGCTGTAATCACTAAAAGTCAATATGGATTTCTCAGAAATAAGCCATGCCAGACTAATCTTATATCTTTTTATTATAGAGTTACAAGCTTGATAGATGAAGGGAATGCTGTAGACGTGGCATATCTTTACTTCAGTAAGACCTTTGACAAAGTTCTCCATGACATTCTTGCAAAGAAGCTAGTAAAAACAGGGCTACTGTTAGGTGGATTTGTAATTGGTTGACCAACCGAACCCAAAGGGTGCTCACCAGTGGCTGATTTTCATCCTGGAGAGAAGTGTCTAGTGGGGTGCCACAGTGCTATTCAACATCTTCATCAATGACTTGGATAAAGGAGTAGAGGGCATGCTGATCAAATCTGCAGATGACACCAAATTGGGAGGGGTTGCCAATACCCTAGAAGACAGGATCAAATTTCAAAATGACTTTGACAGATTGGAGAACTGAGTCAAAGCTAACAAAATGAATCTCAACAGAGAGAAATGTAAGGCCCTACACGTAGGCAGAAAAAATGGAATGCACAAATATAGGATGGGGACATGTGGCTGGATAACAGTACGTATGAAAGGGTTCTAGGAGTCTTGGTAGATCACAAGCTGAACATGAGTCACCAGTGTGATGTGGCAGCCAAGAAAGCCAACGCGATTCTTGGTTGCATCAATAGGAGTATGGTATCTAGATCGAGGGAGGTAATGGTACCACTCTATTCTACATTGGTTAGGCCTCATTTGGAATACTGTGTCCAGTTCTGGGCATCTCAATTCAAGAAGGATATCGACAGGCCGGAACGTGTCCAGAGGAGGGTGACCAAAATGGTGAAGGGCCTGGAAGCCATGCCCTATAAGGAACGGATTAGGGAACTGAGTATGTTTAGTCTGCAGAAGAGAAGATTAAGAGGGGACATGATAGCCGTGTTTAAATATTTGAAAGGATGTCATGTCGAAGAGGGAGTGGGCTTGTTTTCCGCTGCTCCATAGACTAGTACAAGGAGCAATGGATTCAAGCTGCAGGAAAGGAGATTCTACCTGAACCTCAGGAAGAACTTTCTGATGGTCAGAGCTGTCCAACAGTGGAATATGCTGCCTCGGAGTGTGGTGGAGTCTCCTTCTTTGGAGGTTTTTAAGCAGAGGCTGGATGGCCATCTGTTGGGAATGCTTTGATGTGTGTTCCTGCATGGCAGGGGGTTGGACTACATGACCCCTGTGGTCTCTTCCAACTCTATGATTCTATGTTTCTATGATTCTATATTTCAGAAGAAGGAACTGGCAAACCCACCTTTGAGTATTCTTTGCCTAAGAAAATCCTATGAAATTATGGCAGGTGACTTAAAAGACGTGTGCACATACACACATACACACACACACACATACACACATGCAAAGGAAAAAGGGAGTAGGGTGGAAAAAGAAAGTTCTGGAACATCAGCTTGTTCTCTGGCTCATTTGTGTGGTGAGCTTGCCCTCCCCCTTGCCTTTCAGTTTTTTCCTGGGAGACAAGAGATGCAGCCTCCCTATGCCCCTTGTACTCCTAACTGAAGTATAGGTTGCATATTTCAAATTGTGTGAAAGGAAACCATCCTCAGACCAATTCTGCACTACACTGTTACAGTGCTATTGTTCCATTTCCAGCATCCTATGGAATCTTGGGGTTTGTAGTTTAGGGAGGGGCCTTTAGAATTCTCAGCTCTTTGGCCTCAGTAAACTATAAACCCCAGAATTCCACAGGGGTTGTTGAAAGGATGTTGAAAGTGAGTAATAGCACTGTAACAGTGTAATGCAGATATGACTTTAATTTCTCAACAATGCTAAATCAGCAGTAATCCACTGTCTTGTTTGGATTTCAAAATATCCAAAGATTGAAAATAACACTTCATTTTTTTTTAAATTTATGACAAGTATGAAAAAAAAAGATTATTAAACATGGGCTGTCCTTTTTTTGAAGATTACATTTTGACTTTCTCTAATTGTTTTGAATATTTATTGAGAACATTTTGCTTTGCTCTTCAACCCCCAAAATTCCCAGAGCAATATACATAAGATCTATAATAAAATAAGGCAGTGCAAGAATGTTTGCAGTCCAAAAGACATGACTCAAAATGGTGGGAATGGAAGAAGAGAGCAAATAAATTTGTTTTCTTCCTTATTCAACTCCTTATTAAATTATGGTGTGGTTTTAAGCTTTATTGCTTTGAACTCACAACCCAGGGGACATTGGGTGCTATAGAAATAAAATGAAATGACTCACATGGCATTGGGTCCCAGGCTTGCCAAAGAGATAACTTTACTCTATTGTTTCTCCCTAGTAGCATTCGGATGGCAAACTGATTATGTAACAAATCTGAGACTCCTTTGTTTCAAATCTGAAAGGAAAGGTTTACACTGTGTTCACAAAGAACTCTTTGTAAACTTTCAGCATTCTTTCTGTGTAATTGGCCAGTGTTTTCTTCTCTTTCTTCATAGCAATATCCATGATGCCCTTTTCCACATGGCAGCCTGTTCCTTCGTCTTGTTTTAATCTTGTTTGCACAGTCCTTAAGATGTGTAAAGGTTGTGTCGAGGTGACACAAAGCAAAAGCAATCTAACCACGGAAGATTATTATAGGATTCAGCATCAATCAAAGCGAGGACATTTTTGTATGAAAAGGAGATATGACAAGACCAGTTCTGTAAGGACATTAATCTTCCCTTTGACAGAAGGAAATCCTGTGCAAAGGAGTCATTGATAATAACGTGACATAACCTCACCTGTCTCTTCAGAATATTACCCTCTTTCTCCTGTTTTTTTGAGCCTGATGCTATCCAGGCTGTCACTTGCATCACTACAGTTCCTTCAAGGCTTTGTGTTCTTTTAACACAGTGGGCAGCTGATCACCCAGTCATGCAGACTCTACCATCTGGAATGGTTTCTCTGCACTTAGTTGGCTCATAAAATTTTCTTCTGAGCATAAGGAGAATTATGCGCCAGTCACTGGGGGCCTGGCCTGCATGCAGGGATGAGATCCAAAATGTCTCTTTTCCTAATGTGGTAATGGTAATATGCGAGATGTTTCTGTTACCATCTTCCCTGCTACCTTTCACAGCAGTGCCTCAAAGCTGACACTTTGGGAACAATAAGACCTGGTTTTAGTAATACCTTGGCAGTAACATTCATTTACATTCAGTATTGATCATGTCTTAAATCTCTTGTGAAGGAAATATACCGAGGCCCTTTTTGCACGGCATTTGCCATGTGAAAGGGCCCCTGGAGCATCGCGCGACTGCAAGGAGCGCTCCATATGATGCGCTCACAATCGTGCAATGCTCCAGGGCCTGGAAGGCACCGATCATGCACTATTTCATTTTTGGCTGCGAGCCGAAAATGGTGCACGATTGCGCATTGCTCTGGGGCCCCGCATGCACTTGCCATGTGTGCGTAGCTCTGGAGCCGTGGCGCTCATGCTTCCTGCCCCAGTACAGCCTGGGAAAATCCCAGGCTGCACTGCGGAAGGAAGAGGAGGGCTCTCGTGGGAGCAGGCAGCAGCTGTGGAACTGAAGGAACCGGGACACGAGAGCCTCTCGGAAGAGGCTGCTTGTGCGATTCCCGCATCCCAGCTCCGCAAAAGGTGAGTTGTGGAAAGGACCTGAGTTTCACACATTTTATTGGGATCGTTGGGAACAGTTTCCACTTACGGTCTTGACAGGTGGTATTGATAAGGAATATGTTACCGACAACAGAAACAGCAGCCCAATGAAATAGTTCGGTTCCAGCTACCCATTTCCCCAGGAAGGTCTTCCTGTGGAGAATAAGGCTGAGAACAGGTACAAGAGAACTGTCTTCATTCACAACTTCCTCAATGAATCAGCTCTAAATCAAATGACATGTAGAAATGTCTGGGCAGATTTCATTTGATAGTAAACCCAGCAATGTCTGAGGGCATTTCTGCACTACATTCTTATAGCACGATTATTCCATTTTCAACATCCTATGGAATCCTACGGTTTGCAGTTTATGGAGGAGCCAGCTGGATTCCATAGGATGTTGAAAGTGGAATAATCGTGCTATAAGAGTGTAGTGTGGAAATGGCCTGGGTTGTTCTTCACTCTTTGTTATTTCTGGGGCATTTTTACATTCTCCTTTCCTTATGATATGAGCTGGAATAGACTTGTCCATTGTTGAGCTTCTTTTATGGCCAGCAAATGTCAGATGTTATTTACATAGCTCTCGTCAGATTTTGGGGGGATCTAATTGATACCCTTCTTTCAGGTTTCCTACCTCTGTAAATGCAGGAGAACATGGCATGCTATGGAGTGTCTGATATTATTAATACCTGTAACAAGCAGAGTAGATTTCATCTTGTAACTTTTCTGCCATACATTTTCTTTTCTTCTTCATCCATGAATTGTGTGGTGTATGTCAGACTTTGCCCTTTATGATACTTTAAATTTTGACTGGATCTTCCCAACTAGAACAAATGAATTTTTACAGTTCGGTACATTTGGCACAGTACTCAGTGAATAACTAATAACTTAAAGATGTAGTCTTTTTTCTGTTCTCCTTCCCTAATATAGAGCTGTGGTGTCTTTCTCCCACTGGGCTCATTGCAATTTTTAATCCCAGCTAAAGTAGACCTATTGAATCAGTGGAAGTTTCAGAAATATCAATTCATCAATTTCCACTGACTCAGTGGGACTACTGTTTGTTGTTATTTGCTGTCATGCTGACTTCATGCTATGAGAGGTCTACTGCCCCCTTGTTTTTTCCTGCTGCCTTCCATAATGGTACCTTCAAGTTGTTACCAAATAATGGTGATCCTATGATGAGCCTGTCACAGGGTTTTCTGAGACTGAGGCCATTGCCGCACTACACTGTTATAGTGCTTTTATTCCACCTTCCACATCCTGTGGAATTCTGGGGTTTGTAGTTTACTGAGGCTAAAAAGCTGTCTGGCTGGGAATTCTAAAGGCCCCTTCTCAAACTGCAAACTCCAGGATTCCATAGGATGTTGAAAGTGGAATAATAGCACTATAACAGTGTAGTGTGGAAATGACCTGAGTGGAAATGACTTGACATGCCCAAGGTCATCCAGTAGGTTTCCATGGCTGAGCAGGGAATCAAACTCTGGTATCTGGGGTTGTAGTCCAGCACTCAAACCATGTACCTTTCACTTTGCCGAGCATTATTGAGTATTATTATCTCATGGTGTGTCATAGTACAACAGCATCAGTTTAGTCATCTTCCTTTTAATGAGAGTTCAGGCTTGATTTGCTCTAATACTCATTTGTTTATCCTTTTAGCAATCCGTAATATCCATAGAACTCTTTTCCAACACCACTGTTTGTGCCATTTTCCCACTTTTCTTGGACTAAAACCTTATTTACTGCTCTCAATCATTGCTGGGAAGTTAATGGTTTCCTTAGTGTTTGTTTGCCTAGAATTTTATATCCCACCTTTCACCAAGTGCCTCAAGCTTCTACCAAAATCAATTAGAACTAAAATCAGCCCCTACCAACCTTCTGGTGAGACACTATGAGAGCTGTAACCCAACACATCTGGAGGGCAGACGATTTTGAAAGCTGGATTAAAGCTATAAAACAATGGAACGTTGAAACACAAAGGCAGCAGCTTAGAATCAAAAGCAATAATTTAAAAAATCAGCAGCTGAGGGGGGCGGGGGGGGAACCTTTTAGGGAATAATCATGAAAAACAGTCCCATTTAATTAAAATCCTGACTTTGGACTTTACCTGCCCCAAAAAGATAGTGGTGAATACACCAGAACATGTCTGAATGTGTCTAGAAAAAAATCTACAATTGAGAAACTACTGCTGACAAAGCTGTGTCCTTGATGGTCACCCGATACAGGGTGGCATCTGAAAAAAAGCCTCAAATGGTATCATTGCATGATCACACCATCCGGTGGGCTGGGATGAAGCAGCGATTTGATGGAGTCAGTGCTCACAGAATGAGAGTGCCAGGAGTTTTTCAGTTAGCAAGGGTGATGGATGCCATAACCCTTTCAGCTTCCGTGCTCCCTCTGAGATTAGCTGACAACTTCATAGTAGCTGGAGGGTAGATGGGTATTCCCAGCAATGATGTTTTTGTGGGCTGTTCCTTGTATAATCTAATTTGCTAAGGAGTGGGTTTGTCTTGAATGCATAATTAACGTCCATTGGTGTTACAAAAAACATGCTTCTGCTGGAGACGGAAACTGGTCCAACTGGTTTGTTGATTTGAGTTGACGCAGCTACCTGCGTTTCTGGACTCTTCTTGGTGACATGGTTCTGGGGACTGTCAAGGCTGGTTGAAGGCAATGCGAGCTATTGATGCTACTTGGGTTATCTGTCAGCAAAGCTGGATAATGAAACATCCCCAAACTGTGCCCCAAGTTCTTAAGAGAGAGTATGTATGCCACGCAGAATAGGATGACTGTCACTTTCCTGAAATGGTGTTCATAAAGAACACCTCATCCTTATCTGGATTGGACATGTTTGTTAACCCTCATCCAGCTCATGGTTACCTCTAGACCAAACACCTTTGGGCAGTACCTATGATTACTCATGACTGAGATGTAAAGGAGAGATAGAGCTGCACACCATAAGCACACTGGTGGCACAGAGCTCCCAGACACCTCATGTTGATATGGCATTGTTATTGTTTGGCACGGGGACAAAACAGAGTCCTGTGAAATGTCAAAGCATAAGTGCCCAGGCATCATCATCATCATCATCATCATCATCGCAAATTACTAAAATGTGGTTTCTTGTCTATGTCTGCTAGCTAGGCAAAAAGTCAAAATCCATACATATTCAATGTAATACGTACTTGGACCCACATGGCAAACAATGCCGCAGGGGAGGGTAGTACCTTGATGGCCTCCATGAGACAGACCAGAGTGCTTTGCCAGATCATTGCATGTGAATGCAGGGTCTGATGTTATAAATTGCCTGCCCACCCCTTTGCATGCCTCTTTGATCTTGTTGCTTGGTCCCTCCACCTGTCTCCGTTGTAGTGTGAGCCTTGCTGATTGCTTCAGGGCCAAGTAGGATTTTTTTCTTCCTCTTTTACCTTTTCCCCCTCTACCCCATACTGTATTTGGTGGACTTGGACAATTGACTTTGGGTGGTAAATAGGCTGCCCGCATGCAGGCAGTGATGTACACCTTTGGCATCCTTTTTGTGGAGGGTAGGGCTCTGACAGATCCAGCATATTATAGTGGTTCAAGCATGACCTTAGAGACCAAGGTTTGATTCCCTGCTCAGCCATGGAAATTCAGTGGGTGACACTGGGCGCCTCATTCACTCTCAGACTCCCCAAAAACCTTGTGATAGTTTCACATTAGGGTCATGAGTCAGAAATGACTTGAAGACACACAACAACAACAAAACAAGGGCTCTGAAGCTTCCTCTTTAGATCTCAAGACCTGGGGTTGGGAAGAAGGCTACCCTTGAGGCTTACCAGGGATTTGAGCTCTCACCTGTAGGGTCCTGTGACTTTGGTGAGAGTTCCCTGGATTTATCTCCCAACAGCACCCAGCTGGGGAGCAACTCAGTTATGGATTGCCCTTGGGTCTCAGGTGTTTCACCCAAAGGAAAGCTGAGGAGGTAGTCAAGGAATGACACCTAGCCTCATCAGGTCTGCATCAGGTTGCTCCCAGCTTTACTTCATTTCCAGGCCAACGCAGCTTAAACAGCCTTAGGTGGAATAAAGTGGCTTTTGTTTAATCCTACTTTCTGTGTTTTGGTCTTACTATTCCATGGATGGTCATCAAAAGAGCATTGTAAAAACTGTGGGGTTTTTTGGTAGAAAAGCATATTTCCGTGCCTAGTGCTTTCTCTGCAAGTAAAGTTAATTAAAATCTACTAGATGCAGAATCTCTGAAGACCACGTGGCTGAGACTGGAGAGAGAACTTTTTGGCAGCTACACTTGAGGCACCAGAACTCCTTTCCTAGGGATATCAGTTTAGCACCCTCTGTGGCAGACTTCCAACATAACCTAAATCCCTTTTTATTTAGACAGACTTCTCTGTTCCAGGAACCCCCATGAAAAACAAAAAACATGAGCATCACTTCCCAGTGTAGTCAATGGATACAATGTGTGCATGCCCATAGCCTTGGAGGCACACACCCATTCAATCAGTTGGCTTAAATAGGATGCAATACTTCACATGACCTTGCATTTGTGTTCACTGAGGTCACGCCAGAAAAGGGTGCACAGTATTGTTGTGTCTTTTCTGATTTATTATCCTTTTTTAAGAAATGCTTCTCTTAGATGCTGCTTGAATTTTGCGGAAATACTTTTTGCCTTATTTTATCTTATTTGTTAGCTGCCGTGGGCACCATTGTATAGCAAAGCCAGATAAGAATTTAAATAGAAAGGCTGAGATCTCATGGCCACTCCCAGCTAGAGTAGCCCCATTGAATCAATGGCATTTACATGAGCATTGAATTACTATTCGGCTGTTGATTCGGTAGGTCTGCTCTAATTGGAATTAGCAATTTAGGCTGAATAAAATAAACAGCACTGGGGCAAAATCAATAATTAAAATATTTTTACAAATATGCTACTCTCCTAGGGGAGAAAGCAGGAAGATAATCTCCATTATCTTGGCTAATTAAACAGGAGATGGATAGATGTAAGCAGAGTATCTGATAAGATGAGCAAGAGCCAATTAAAGTCACTCATGCCTTCTAAACACACATGTGTTATCCTTACATAGAATTAATCAGTGAGGAGGACAATTTTGGAGTGTCTTAAATTGGAGTATCATTAAATTGTGCTTTCAGCTTTCAAATGCAAGGTATCCAGTTATAGGCCTGTCCAGACAAGATGGCTCTGGTGACTGAGTATGGTGGGGTGGGGTGGAGCTTGGGGGAATAGGGAGGACTTGCCTCCAGTTTCTATGCATTCATCAAAACTTCTGGAGAGAGCCTCCCTGTGTCTAGACTGCCCGTGTGACCTGTACCCTTCAAAAATGCAGCTATGGATTGAATCTTCTTGGTAGTCCCAACAAGAGTAAACCTATTGAATCAATTATTGGTTGATAAGTCAACATCAACTAAATCCCATTGATTAATTTTAGTCAGGCCTATATGTTTATGTCCCATTGTCTTAGATTCCTTGAGTTCAATATCCAAACAAGGCACCAGTTCAGGAGTTGCTTGAACTAGTGCCTAACAAACTGTCTTTAATCCCAAAGTCAAGAAATCGCCCTCAAACAATCCCTTTTCCTAGACCTTCTAGATATGGAGCCTGGGAGCTCTGACAGGCAAGCAAAGTGTGTGCTTTATCTCTGAGCTGTAGTTAGTAGAGGTATATCTCAGTTAACAAAGCAGATGTGTTCCTGGGCATGACTTCTTTAACAGAAATGTTGGCACCAGTGGCAAAAACAGCATGGAAAGAATACACTACAACCAAAGAAAAACACATTTCAGTGATTTTTTATTAAAAACTTTTTATTAAAAACTATGAAATGAAACAACTAGGTCAGGTCAACCTTACATAGGTAAACAAAAACATTTTGAACCTCCTAGAGACCATTTGAAGGCTTTGTTCAAAAGGCCTCCAAGGATGATTTCTTTTCTTTCACTAGGCTCTGCTTTTGTTATGATTTCCAATTTGGTGACCAAATGTATAGATCTATACTTTTTTAAACATGCTGTGGGTAGTTAGTGGGGCAGGCTTATCTGCTCTTCTCTTTTTTCTCTGTTTTGCTGTTCACACATGTTCAGTAAGGTATTCTAGTAAGGTATGCTTACATTCCCTGGTGTAGGCAGATACACACACCTATGGTAGGATCAGATAAAGCAGAATCTCATTCTTTCCTGGCTGAAGCTTCATTGGGTTCTTTACTGTGGAAACACTGCTGCAAACTGACACTGAAAGTCTGTTTCTGCAGCCTTCATTCAGCCTCCTTCCAATGTCAATGCTGCTAAAAAAAATCCTAGCTGGACAAAGGACAAGGAAGAAAAAGGGGCCTGAGTGACCATAAATAGATTTTGTGAAAAAGGAGCTTCTTTGTCAGAGGCTTTGGCCATTTCACACTACACAGTTATAGTGCTATTATTCCAGTTTCAACATCTTGTGGAATTCTGGGGTTTGTAGTTTGCTGAGGCCAAAGAAATCGCTGGCTGAGAATTCTAAAGGCCCTTCGCTAAACTGCAAACCCCAGGATTCCACAGGACATCGAAAGTGAAATGATAGCACTATAACTGTGTAGGGCGGAAATGGCCTTTGTTAACTGAGGCATCCCTGTTGTTACCCTGATTTCTGGGGGTCCCGGGAGGGACACCTAAATGTGCTCAAATAACGAGGAGGGAATTAGCACAGAGCACACATTGGCAGTGCGAGAGGCAGGGTAACGTAGCGAGATCTTGAACCCTATGTCTATGGGGTCAGGCCAAGTCAAGGATGAGACAGATGTTGAAATTAATAATTGTTTTATTTAAGCACAATCAAACAAATGTATGCAACACACTCACACAAGAAACTGTGGAAATAAAGGGAGGAGCGGATAGAGGGATTTTTAGAGGAGGTTTGGTATGGGAAATACTATACCTGTCGTGAAGCCCGGTTAGAAGCGGAGAAGCTGGGGAGGGTGGATCTCAGCACGTGGAGCTGAGGGGAAGGCTCGCTGGACAAAGCGACAGCAAGGCAGGATGGAAGCCAAGAGCGATCCGAGGAAGCGCTCAAAGTCAGGGGTTCTTATAGGGAAAATTGTGACCACAGGCTAGTTTGTACTTGGGGAAAACAATGAGTTTGGGGCTGGAGACAAAGCCTCCGAAAGGTCAGTATTTGAATGATTGAGTTATAGCCAAATTGTCGATAGAGTAGCCAGTATGCAAACGCAGAGTGCTTGAGCGTTGTATAGTTCGATCATCAAGCTGCCTGCGTGGGGCAGGGGATCTTTTGTAAGTAGCATGCATATATAATTGTGGTACTTGCCTTGAGGTCTCCTAAAGCTGCGAGTCGGCTATTTCTGGCCTGCCTGAATTTGGAATATTACAGCGATTATCGGCCGAGCCTGCATGCATGCTTGTCTGGGGGCCTCGCAAGCACGTGGAGAGGAATGGGTATAGAAGGCCGAATTATTGATATCAAAAGATATCGTTATATCCCACAAGCTCGGGCTAGCAATGGCGGTAACACTATACATTTCATGATGAAGGGTGACAGGGATCACAGATAGCTAGGAAGATAGATTCCAACTTTTCTTATCCGGAACAAGCATGTAGCTTGCTTTGCAAGGTAGTGGTGTTTCAACATACTGCCTCTTTGGATTGTTCCGTAACATAGATTCTTAACAGAATGAGCTGAGTCTTTGGTGTTTGTTGCACTAATTGCTTTCAAAGTTAGAATTGTTACAACAAACTTTCTCATTTTCTCCTGCTTCTGACAAAAGTGTCAGCAAGGGATTTTCCAGAAGCAGAGACCACAGTCCTGCTGGGGCCCTACACTAGTGTAAAAATAGTTGCACAAACATGTGCTCTTTAGAGCATGTCTAGATATGTGATCAGTTGTTTCACAAACACATACACACAGACTTTTGACTTGGTGGGTGGGGAGCTAATTGACCACTGAGCAACTGTGCCCATTGAGCTGCCAGTTGTGCAACTGTGGGATCCAGCACATATTCACAACATGCTACAAATCTATAGGATCTTAGCAATGGTGTTTTGCTGTAGTCAGGTGCAGCATGAGGAAGGGAATAACATGAGTGGTAATCAGCATAGGGATCACATTTTTTAAAAGGATCTCAAGGGCCTTTTTAAAGACAAAAAATCAGTATTTCTGAACCGTTTTCTTTATCAGTTTCTAAGGCTGTTAGCAGTTTTCTTTTTCTAAAAGCACAACTTTCTTTTTCACATATCAAGAGTTATGTAAGAAGGGAAGACCTGGGTGTCTTGTATTTCAAAACTGATCAGTAAAATCACCATTTGATTTTCAATAAGGGTTTCTATTTAAGCGTGTTAGCTCAGGAAAAAAAAAAGAATCTTTTAAAATGAAATGAAAATGGAGTCTTAAATCATAAGCACTTGATGGGAATATGATCATTGATTTCAATAGTACTGAAATGTATACTCAGACTCTCTTCGGGCATTTGAAAATGTAATGGACAGAGATGAACTCCACCTGCTTCACTCCTGACCTTGGCTGTAGTCAGTGGCGGAGCTTGGAGTGTGGGGAGGGGGGTAGGAGGGGCGGGGCTACGGCACGAGGGGCGGAGGCTGCGGTGTGTGGGGGCGTGGCCAAGGCACATGGGGGAGTGGCCAGGGTGTGTGGGAACATGGCTATGGGCCAGGATGCCCCAGAAACATTGCCTCCCAGGGTGAATTGCCCCCCCCCGCCCCCACGTCCCTATGTGACTGTCTGTAGTCCTATGTGTAACTGAAAACACTGAATGCATGTGATCCTATAGAGACGCCTACAGCGTCTGAGCAGAACTTACACTCAGCTACGGTTGTAAATCCCCTACTATTTTCTCCTTACATGTGAGGACAAATAATTACAGAATAATACAATTCATGAAAATTGTATTATTCTGCAGTATTGTCCCTGTAGCTGAATGCCTCAAAGTGTTGCAGAAGAATTATTCTGCAGAAAAAACATTTGAATGTTTTGCACAAAATCCTCTGTCAGGAAGCCAATTTTTCAACCTGAGAATGAATAATTACAAATTTATTTCCAGCCTTACCCTCAACACAGGGAGACTGGAGGTGGAGAAGGTGAGGCTGGGGTGCACATCCCTGTCTCTTCTCCCCTTGTTCTTCAGAGTCTTCATTAGACGGGGCAGGACTTAATGGATGTAGCCCTGTTTTGAATACTAAGACTCAGATCTAGCACTTAGTGGCAGCTGGTACCTCTGGTGTCAGTGGAACAGTGAGACTGCTCCAGGTTTTAGTCTGAACTTAAAGGAGCTATCCAAGATGTTGAACCTATTTGGGGAATAAGGTTCAGCTCGTATTTGGTAGCTTTTTTACAGTTCAGACTAAAACACATACTGGATTCACTGACCACTGACATGGAAGCCACTGATTGCTACTGCTAGTATTTGCATGTGATAATAAAAAGGGATTTTCTGAATATGCAGGGAGTACATAATTGCTAGGATTCAACCCCGGGCAAGGAAGCCAGATGAAAGGAAGAGACAGAAGAAGCGCATGTTTAGAATGCCCCTTCCTTCCCTTACTTGCACTTTGAGATGGCAGTTGCATGCATAACTCCAACAGCTGTAGGATTTAACACTTTTATTTATGTGTATAAAAATTCTCACTAGTGACTTGGCAATTGATGTAATAGATCTACTGTTGTTGAGACTAGCCATTGGATTTAGGCCATAGTGTTGTAGTGGGCATGGCAACAACCATTAAAAGGGGTTATCTTGGGTACCTAGATGGTTCATAGAATGTAAAATATACACTTTACTTTGGGAACTCATGGATTTTCCACAATCTCCTGGCTTAGCTATGAAAACTGTGTGTGTCAGGGGGATTTTGGTACAGTTGCTCTTCTTCTCCAGCTCCAGAGCTTCCGGATGGAGGAAGTGTTATCCTTATTTAGCTGTTGAGGCACTCTATGGCCATTTCTGCACTAGACTGAGGCCCCTCCCTAAACTGCAAACCCCAGGATTCCATAGGATGTTGAAAGTGGAATCATAGCGCTATAACAGTCTAATGCGGAAATGGCCTATATTTCAGGCATGCGTTTGGCTTCTTCAGGAGGTGTGCACATGTATCTGGGACATGATGGGTATGTTCTTTGTATTCTTTCTCAGGACTGGGGACTTTCTTTACTGTGAAGCATGTACTGCATCCATTTTTGTTGTTGTTGTTGTGTCCTTTCCAACTTATGGCAGCCCTAAGGTGACCCTATCGTGGGGTTTTCTGGGTCTGAGAGTGTGTAAAGTACCCAAGGTCATGCAGTGGGTTTCCATGACTGTGCAGGGAATCAGAGCCTGGTCTCCAGGGTCATAGTCCATTGCTCAGACCACACTGCCCTACACCACTATACCACACTGCATCTTTCAGAGTCCTGCCCTACACCAAAAGGGTGCCAAAGGTATGCCCCAAGCTCTTACATACTTTCCCAACTACCTGCATGAGGACAGCCTATTCATAGATACCACCCAAAGCCAATTGTCCAAGTCCATCAAATACAGTATGGGGTAGGAGGAAAAATGGTAAAAGAGAGGGAAAAATCCTACCTGGCCCTGAAGCAACCAGCAAGGCTAACACTGCAGTGGAGGCAGGTGGGCGGGCCAAGCAACTGTGATCAAAGGGGCACACAGTTTTCCATGGCCGAGCAAGGAATTGAACCCTGGTCTCTAGGGTTGTAGTCCAATGCTGAAACCAGTCTACCACTCTAGCTTTCCATTTCCCACCAGGAAATCTTTTATACATGTGACTTTGGCCATTTCTACACTTGACTGTTATAGTGCTATTTTTTCACTATCAACATCCTATGGAATCCTGGGGTCTGCAGTTTACTGAGGCCAAAGAGCTTTCTGGCTATGAATTCTGAATGCCCCTCCCTAAACTGCAAATCCCAGGATTCCACAGGATGTTAAAAGTGGAATAATAGCATTATAGCAGTGTAGTGTGGAAAGGAACATTTTATTTTCAATAAATAATAATAATAAATCACTTTCATTATTATACTGCCTGCTTCTGTGACTCCTGATGACAAATGTATGCTGCTATTCCAAGTCAAAGCAATAGATTTTCTTATGGTTATTTGTGCTTGGCTCACTCCTTTTAAGCATTTTCTCATGAGGATTTATGTTTATGAAGCCTGACCCCTTTCTGAGTTGTTTAATCAGACATGCTGGTGATTTCAGTGACACTTGCTCTATCATGAATAAATATGCCCAGACCAACTATCTTATACTCCAGACCAGGTGTGATTCACCCAAAGGAATCTATTTGTTCTTGACCAGAAGAACTAGATACCCCTTTTGTTCCCTTTTTTCATTCTCCAAGAAGCTTCTTTTCCCTCTCTTTGCCTGCCTACCTCCTTCATCCCCCAAACATTTCCTTTATTTGTGATACAGCTACATCATTACGCGTGCTGCCTGCCTTTGGGAGGCACTGAAGTTGGTCACCTTTGCGGGGAGGATGATCTCACTTTCCTCTCAGGGATGGGCATCTGGGATCTTCTGTGGCAAGGATGCAGACCTTCTGTTGATTTTTACGAGCACTCCCTCTTCATCTGCTCTGAGTTAGGGATGGAAAAAATATTTATAATTATTTGCTTCCAACATGAAAAATGGATTATCTATCCATCAGAAAACCCTCACTGAGGCCATTTCCATACCGGGCTTCTGAAACGGTGAAGAGCGACCTGTCACTGAGGTCTTCTACACCGTAGAGTGGACTGGCGTGGACTACTTTTTGTAGTTCCACACCAGAATCCACTCAGGAGCGGCCGGAACTAGCCGGGCTGCGTGTTTTTTAAAAACCTCTTTTTCGAGGTTTTTAGAAAGCACGGAGCGCGCAGCCCCGTGCCACTCCGTCGCCCGGCTCCAAAGTGGATTTGCAGGCACGCGCAAGTGCGTGCCTGCCTGCAGATCTGCCGGGGGCGGGCTTCCGGCTGGCGAGCTTCTCCGGTTGGTGGAGAGCCTCCACCAACCGGAAGCCGCCATCTGGGATACCAGAGGAGTGTGGAGCAGCGAGCTCACGCTGCTCCACGTGGCGACGGACTTACCCGGCTGCGGGTAAGCTCCGTTTTAGCGTGTTTTCGCCCGTTGCCCCCCCCACATGTGAAAAGGGTGTGAGTGTTTTGCACAATTTTATCTTGGTATTCAGATGTCCTGAAGTGCTGCAGAGGAATTAATATTCTGTGGAGGAAAACATATCCTTTTTGTGCCAAAACAAAAACAACTATTTTCTGGGCAGATTTTTTTTTCTCTGCAGAATAATTTCTCTGTAACACTTTGGGGCATATGAATACAGGAAGAATACTATGTAGGAATATAGGTTTTCTCCCCAAATGGGAGAAAACTATTATAATTAGTTGTACTCACATGTGAAGGAGAAATAGTCAATGATTCACCTCCCAGGCCATTTCCTCACTACACTGTTATAGTGCTATTATCCCACTTTCAACATCCTGTGGAATTCTGGGGTTTGTAGTTTACTGAGGCCAAAGAGCTCCCTAGTTGAGAATTCTCAATGGCCCTCCCTAAACTGCAAATCCCATAATTCCATAGGGTGATGGGAGTGGAATAAAAGCACTATACCAGTGTAGTGCGGAAAGGCCCCCAGTTCAGATCTGAACAGGAGCTCTTCTGGTTTTGGACCAGAGATTTGTCACTAGGCATATTCCCATTCAAGTCACTGCAGCTGGGGGAGGAAATCATGGGAAAATCCAAAATGGCCTCTCTATCCCAGTGGTGCCAGATCCACTGGCTGCCTCTGCTTCCTGCATTGAATGACGGAAGGTGTTCAGGAAGCCCAGCCAGACTAGTGATTCTCTCTCTACCCTGGACTCTAGCCTCCTTTGCACACTAGAGTGAGAGGTGCCAGAAAACCAAGCATCTATATGAATTTACTTCTATTTAGCCGCCTGTCTTGAGAGCACTAACAGCAGCTGCCACCCGCTAGTGTTTTAAATACAGATCTGCACTTGAAACACAGCTGCTTGCCTGTTTTTGCTGATCCTAGACATTCTAGGAAAGTATTCTGAGGGTTTCCACACTAGCCTGTTATAGTGCTGTTATTCCACTTTCAACATCCTATGGTGTCTTGGGGTTTGCAGTTTAGGGAGGGGCCTCAATTTCATTTCAGCAAATATTGAGTTAATTTAAACTATCCTTGGAAGTGGAAGTGAAAGACTTTGAGAATGCTGGGACGGGGAAAACTGCCATGTATCTTTCCAAAATAAAACCAGTTTGTA
Organism: Cyclura pinguis; assembly: GCA_030412105.1. Taxonomy (NCBI): domain Eukaryota; kingdom Metazoa; phylum Chordata; class Lepidosauria; order Squamata; family Iguanidae; genus Cyclura; species Cyclura pinguis. The sequence continues at coordinate 173,304,810 of CM059599.1, forward strand.
GAGGAACAAAATCTAGGAGTTTAGAGACATTTTCTCTTCTGGAGAGGCTTTGAGAAGACTTGGCCAGAAGGGGCCAGAAACAATACCTAAGCAACTTGGTTCTCTCCCCCTACTAAGCCCCCCCCCACCTTTGCAGGATATATGTATAAATAATATGATGCCGTAGGAGAACACCCACAGCTTCATTTTGGCAGCTTCATTCTGGGTTAAAGAATTCTGAAAGAAACATTTAATATTTCTAGGGAGAAGAATTTAATAATTTTGTGATGAGCCATCTTATGATGGCTGAGTGGAAGGGAGAATAACATATTTTCACTTATGTTATCCCCATAATTTGGGTCATAGGGTGTTGATCTAGTTCCTTTGGATTATTGGGTTGCAGTGTGTGCACGCAATATGGGTAGAGGGAATGAATAGTGGAGTGTTGTGCTGCTGAGTCTCTGGAAGCACCAAAAAGAGGAAGAGGAGCTGCTAGAAAGAGCTTATCTCACTTTACCAGCTTCAGTGGATCTGGAGGAGGAGATATCCTTGTCCATGGTTAGATACATGGTCCCTGAGATCCTCTCTCAGGATTGGAGTGAGTGAAATAACACTGTGCTCTGGAATAGGGATGGCAAGAATATTTGCACTTATTTGTTTACAGGTTAAAAAGTAGGTTTCCCACCAGTCAGGAAATCTGTTGAGAAGAACAGTAGGGCAATAAGATTTTTGTGCAGTTTTCTCCTGGGATTTTCACACCTTAAAGTGTTGTAGAGGGATTATTTTGCACAAGGGAACATTCATTCATTCATTCATTCATTCATTCCTTTATTGGTGCAAAAACATGTTTTGTGTGCAGAAATTGGGTTTCCTGTGCAGGAAACAGTGTTTCCTTTACAGGAAGCTCATTTTTTGCACCAAAAATATATTTTTTTCCTATGCAAAATATCTCATGTTTTTCTCTGCACCATATTTCTTCTACATTGGGATATTAAAATACAGAGAGGATACTGGGGAGGAGTATTTCCCCCAGTGGGTGAAAATGTACAGCAATTGTTCATCCTTGCATGCAAAGATGAAATAGCCAAGAATTTACATCCCTGCTCTGGAGCCTCCTAGACTGACCTTTAAGATGTGTTGGCCGAAGGGATCAGGAATCATTCCCAGGACTGATTTGATCTTTGGGGCCATGGTGTGATTACCCAAGCAGAGTAGAGAGGAGGAGGAGGAGGAGGAGGAGGAGGAGGAGAGACCTTCCTTCCCAGCTGTCACCTTAAAATTACGTAAATCTTGCTTTGAGGCAGAGGGGGTTAGTTGAGTTTCAGGTCCATTGCTGATTCCCTGAGTCAGGGAAGGAACTTGCCACTGCCCCTGCTGCTGCCCTGTACCATTTTAAATAGGGATGTAACAAGCCTCGCCTCATGTTCACAGTCTCTCACAGTCTCATGAGGCTTGCAGAGAGACTGTGAATGTGAGTTGAGACTTATAAGTCCCTATTAAAAATGGCATAGGGCAGCAGCAGAGGTGGCGGCAAATAATCCAAGGATAATCAAATCTGTGAAAGTTAAAAGCATGAATGTGAGTGGACAACTGTATTCTTTCCTTAGGATTATACAATTCATGTTCAAGACAAAATGTCAGTCCAGACCTGATTTACCGTATTATGTATTAGCCAACTTTTTCTTTCTTTCTTTCTTTCTCTCTCTCTCTCTCTCTCTTTCTTTCTTTCTTTCTTTCTTTGAAAAAAGAATAAGTCTGTCATTTTTCTCTGGTGGATTGTATAATAGTGAAAACACAGATGCATTTTGCCAAGCCTTTAGAGCTTGCAGCACATAAGCAGTACACCATATTGAACAAACACCTGGGGCATTCATTTAAAACCTTAATTCAGGCTGTTCACCTGTATTGCCAAATAAAACAGAAGCTTCTCTCAGGCAGTGTGGTATTCATTTAAACAGAGCTCCATCTGCAGGACTTTAAGGACTGTAAAAGAAGGAGAGGATTGAGAGAGGAATGATGCTTCTTTAGAACTCCAATTCCTATTTCAGGGCCTCCCCACTCAGCTAACATTACGTATGATTTCTAATTAACTAACATTTTGTGAGCAACCTAAATCACTTTCTGATGGTCTGTGCCTTTGCAATGAGCTGTGCTTGTTTTTTTTCCAAAGCTTGCTTTGCTGATTCTCCAAGATATTTTGAGCAGTAATGGCCTCATTGACCCAATAAATAGAAGGATACCTTTTCACTCTGACTAGCGTGCACTCACACATGCAGACATTTTTGTTCTCACAGTAATGCCCTCTCAGCAGATGGTCTGAGATTCTTTTTGTGTTTTCAAAAGGTTCATGTTTATCCCATCTCATTTATGTCTGGGTAATTAACTTAAGGCTTTTCAGCGCTCATACCTTCACCCGCCCACCTGGGTTTCTAAAGGCCTGAAAATGTTTAATAAAGATCTTGAAAAGGAAGACTTGGAAAATTAGAAGATGATGTTCTTATTATTTAACAGTAAGAGCCAGTCTCTCTCCCTCCAGAATGTTTATAAGGCTGTCTGCTTTTATCTGCATGTATTTGATGGGTGCCACAGATTAATTGAGGGCTTCTAGTTTGAATTTAGACCACAGTTCAGTCACATAAGCACACATACACATACATACAGAATGTACTCATCACTGAATAAGATAACACAGGAAACATAATTAACTACTATATTATCTGAGTATCCACCAAGTTTATTTGTCTCCCCTCCTATGTCTCTTCCCCTTTGTATTTTATAAAACTAGCTTCTGAGCTTTATTTACAGATCAGAGCAGTTGAGATGAAAGCTTGATTAATTAACAGGGAAAGAAATTTGCATCCTGCTTTGGATCTGAGAGTGAACTGGGTTGTTGTTGTTTTCTACACATCTGCATAAGCACTTTTATTTTTAATTTTTATTCATTATCTCTACAACTGTGGGAGGCAGGAAGGGGGCTTTTTAAAAAGTCTCGTCCTAATAAGAGACTGCAGAAAGCGACTTCAGTGTGTGAGGCACAGATTTTATGTGGGATGTCAGCTACATTGTCGATGCCCTTGAGGACATTTTCCACATAACTGAATTATGTAGTTTTCTATTTTCCACATGCAGGCAAGTGACAGAACCCAAGTGTCAGGTGGCATAAATACCATTAAATACCTGCTAATTTAGCTACAGTGGAGATAAATATTTGGATATCATTAAAATTATTAGATGTAAATATATGAAATCATTATTCAGAATAAGAAGAACTAAGAACAACCACGAAAAGGCACTGTTTAACCCTGTTCAGGAGTGGACACTACATGGGATGCATATTATAAATTGGTCATACATTAGCTATGCTTAATATCGGAACATGATGAACACAGTTAGCCTTACTAGGACACAGGTGTTGTTCTTGATGTAGAAGTAAGAATCTGAAGAAGGAGGATGGCCTTTGGTGAGGACCTTTCTCCCATTTGATTAAATTAAATATGCAACTGCTGCTTAAGTCCAGACATCTTCCCACAAAAGGTCTGTTTTCAGACATGGCAGAAGATGTACAAAACAGAAGGTACAAATGTTGCATACTTCCTATTTAACCACCGGGTAAAAAATTCTGAAGACATGAGCTGCGATCCTCTTAGTGACTTACCTGAACATAGAGTTACACATGTTACACATGGCTTTTTTTCCCCGGGAGGGTACAAGGAGGTGTTACGCACCCCATCCTAAACCTCTGCCCCCAGGTGGCTGGCAAGCCTCAGGAGGGCCTTACTGCTGCTGCTGCAGCAGCTTACTGGTGGAGGAGGGAGAGGAGAAATGACAGAGAGAAGGAAGAAGTGGCTAGTCTCAGATGTAAGGGAAAGGGAAACAAGGGTGCACTCAGTTTGAAAGAATATCTTCATTCCCTTCCCTCCTGCAGCTGAGAGCAACTGTTTCTTCATTGTTTGAGTCACCTCCCCGCTTCCCTGCCCAGCCAGTAAACAGCCATAGCAACGCACGCTCTCCAAAGCTTGACAACGGTCAGAGAAGGGGAAAGGTATGAATAGGCAAAACATTATATTCCGCCCACTTGATCCAGGATCTTAACCATGGAGAGTATCTATCTCACACCAGAATAACATTGTGCTACATTTAACATGCTTTTTTCAACCTCTAAAAAACCAGTATGTACATACAAGCAAATACCAGCATAAAGGTATCTAGATCCAGTAAAATTTAGTAAGATATACTAAGGGAAACTAAGTTGGAAACTAAGGGAAACAATTGTTGGAAATGTGGAACAGGAAATGGAACCTTTTACCATCTGTGGTGCACTTGTGAACGAGCCAAAATGTATTGGAAAAAGATCCAGGAAATAATGTCCAACATGCTACAAACAAATATCCCATTATCACCTGAAATATTCCTACTAAACATGCTTCACAGATTAGATAAATCTGTAAAACTCAAATTTTGGAGAATAGTATATGATCACCGCCGCCAGGATCATATATGCCAAATTATGGAAGAACAAGCAGATACCACAAACAGAAGATTGGATATTAAAACTAATAGAACTTGGAGACATGGACAAATTGACAACAATCTTACAATCTTACAAGGAAAATCACAAACCAGAAATGAGGAGGAATGGAATCCTATTGAGAAGTATATTTTTAAGTGGGAAAATGATTCATAAGAAATTGGAGTCTGAGATTGATAAAGAAGTAGGTTCTCAAATCATAGATTAAAAATGATAGAGATAAACAGATAAGATCATACAATAAAATATCAATATTTATTGTACTTTACGTTTCAGAGGAAAGGAATAATTGAAATAAATCAGCTTACAAAGATAAATTAAAAGATACAGTATACAGCAGACATAGGTATAGCAGTAGATATTACAAAGCTAACGGTAATTTATCAGAACGAAAACAAAAAAATAAAAAGTAAAGTGAGGATCAACGAAGAGGATGATAATAAACTGAACTAAGGGGAAATAGGGAAGTAAAATAATGAACAGCTGCATTATACATAACTTGAGAAGATCACACATAACAAACCAAGTGTGCAAGTAATGAATGTATGGCTACAAATTAGGCCCTTTCCACAATGCACCTTTTTGCGGAGCTGGGGTACGGGGATCGCGCAAGCAGCCTCTAGCGAGAGGCTCTCGTGTCCCGGTTCCTTCAGCTCTGCAGCTGCCACCTGCTCGCATGAGAGCCCCGCCTCTTCCTTCCACAGTGCAGCCTGGGATTTTCCTAGGCTGCACTGGGGCAGGAAGTGCGAGCACCACAGCTCCAGAGCTCTGCACTCATGGCAAGTGCATGCGGGGGCCCAGAGCGATGCGCAATCACGTACCATTTTCGGCTCACAGCCAAAAATGAAAAAGTGCACAGTCGGTGCCTGCCAGCCCCTGGAGCGTCATGCAATTGTGAGTGCTTCGTGTGGACCGCTCCTCACATTTGCGCGTTGCTCAAGAGGCCCTTTCGCATGGCCAAAGGACCTTAGAATCTGATAAGTAGAGATGTATGATGCACTGCAACTACTAATTATGTTGTTTATTTGTCACAATGTCGAGCTTTCTTTAAAATATTGTAGCACTACTATTCATTTTGCCTTTAGAAGTTCTGACCTATATCACAATTTTATGTTCAAGATATAAATGAATAAAGAATAAAATTTAAAAATATAAACCTAGTAGGATTGTATCTACACTACATAGTCATAGCAGTTTAACTCCACTTTGGCTCCATCCTACGAAATCTTGGCATTTGTAATTTTGTGAGATGTGCATAATATCCTGCAAGAAAGTTGTAGTCTGTGAATTACAGCCCTACAGCCTTCAGTGGAGGGTTCTGGTAGTACCTCACCAAATACAAGTCCCAATTCATAGGATGGAGCCATGATAGTATAAGGAGGAATCAAATAGCTATAACTACGTAATTCAGGCCCTTTTGCAGGACGTTGTCATCCTGCATTGGGGACAGGAGAAGGATGGGACCCTGATGACAGTTCTGCATGGCATCATCTAGGTCCAGTCATTTTCCCATCCCCAGGCAGCACAATCACACCGCAATTTATTAATGAGTTCTCCCTGTCAATGATCAGTGATCACACCACCCTCCTGCCACCCTCCTGCACTTGCCTGGTGTGCAAAGGGTCAGGAAGTGCAATGGCTGCACTTCCTGCTCCAGTGCAGCCTGGGACAGTGCCCGGCTGCACTGCGGAAGGAAGAGGCGGCACCATCATGCCTCTTGCATTCCCGCAGGCAGCTGGTGCAGAAGGGAGTGCTGCTGTTGTGCTCCTCTCCAAGAGAGGCTGTACTGGGATCCCCGTGGGACACCACCAGGATCTGGTAAGCTGTGGAAAGGGCCTTAGATATACTCTTATTTGGTTTTTTGAAGATGAATGCTGATATTTGCCCCTATCTATATATATTGTTGTTTTAGAGCTTCAAAAAAATCATGTTGCAAATACCATAATCTCCTATAACTAATTATTTCTCTGCATTATGGAGGTATAATGAAATTACATTTCAAAAGCAATGCAGTTAACAAGGGTGGAGTTGTTTTTCTGGTTTAATGACTCGCAAAGTTACCTCTCCATGGTATTTTGGAAGCATTTTGATAGGAAATTTTCCTTTTTTTGGTAATTCTGTTAATAATCCTTAGTTTCCTCTTTGAATAAAGGAACTGGAAATAATGAACATAGCAAATGGTACAATAAATAACACAATATGTTACTTATTCAGAATTGTAACAAGTAATGGCAACATGTTACCACCGTAATGAGTTACATTTTATTCACTGCCCACGAATAAGGGACTTAAATGCAATTGGCACAGTTGTCTGTTTTTAAGGAAAAGGAAAAATACTTCACTTTTTTAATACTCTGAACCTTCAAAAAGGCACACAGAGACAGTGAAACGTAGAATGCAATCTGGGCACATCTACTCAGAGGCAAATTGCATTAAATTCAAAGGGGCTAATTGCCCACAGACAAACAGAAGTAGATAATTGGAATAATGCCTTAACATAGCATGAAACATCCTTACTATTTGAATTGTGGGTGGACAAAGGACTGTACAGAGTGCTACTTATTTCTGTTTTCCTTCACTTTTTTATCTTTTCAGCACAGATGGGTGGGTTGCAGAGGAAAAGGGTCTGTTCTCTAGATGAGACTGTGTGTCACTGATATGCCCTTAAGACTCCAGGCAGTTATGGTAACATGCTGTTTTCATGGTTCACTCTTTTGTATTTAAACTTTAAAGAGGCACTGGTTTTGGTTTTGGGTTGTTTTTTTGTTTTTGTTTTTGGTCTTTATTGTCAGCTCTGTTTCTTCTCTTTATTTTTATGTGATCTTTTTAAAAGACAAGAAAAACAGCCCGCACTATTGTAATATTTTCTAAAAACCAAATTTCTTCTGCTCATTAAATTGCAGCAAACATGTCTACTGATGACTGGAAACTGACCAATATATATATGTGTGTGTATGTAGTGTATGGCTGTAAAAATCAGAAGTAACATGAACAAATACATTAAATCATATTATACTTTAAGGATGCATGGTTTGCTGGCCACTTCTGTTTTCTTCCACATCTTCTTCCCTCCTTTTCAGTGTTTTTCAGCTGCCTTATAAATACTGACTGACATACCCTCCAACATTTCACATTTGGAAACCAGGATATGTCTAGCCAAAAACATCAAAGTATGGTAGAGATGGCAAAAGTTATTAATGATGAAGGACAGCCAATCTAGGAGAGGCAAAAGTTAATAACGAGGAAGAACAGCAGCACTTTACTTTTGCTTGAACCCACCACAGAATTTCTTCCACGTTTTCCTGTCGTCTGTGCTAAGTTAATTGAGTTCAAACTACTTTTAAGCTTTGAATTCAGTTTCTAGCAGTTGAAGCAAACTAGTGACAAAGGGGGAAAGTAGAAGAGGAGAGAGAAGCTGGGACATGAAGGAGAATTAATTGAGTCTGTCCTTACCAAATCAGAACAACTGGGGGAGATAGACTGACCATTGCTCGCAGTTGTGGTGGTGGTGGGGGAAAAAAAAGCTTTTGTACACACTGCTTTCCCCCTACATTGAACTAGTTTCATCCTGAAGTAGTTTGGCTTGCACAAGAGAAAAAGCATACTGCGTGCTTTTGGGGAATTGTCTGTAGTCCCTTTGTAGAATAAGGTTTGTCCTTGACTCAGAATGCCATTAACTGAGTGCAGCAGCCAAGGGATAAGAAGTAATGCTTGCAAGCTACCTTGAGTAATGTGGGCCAAATGGCATGTACCCCAGGGAAATGCCACAAAAATGTAATGAGACCAAAAGACTGCACACAGTAGAAATTTACAATGAAAATAGCTTGGTCCATTCTCCCCTGACAAAATAACATCAACTGGCTTTTATTTCATTTATTCTGCTAGGATCAACAAAGCCAATGCCCTAGGCAAAACAAAGCAGTTTAAATGAATGCTGAGATTTTTTTCTCAGTATAAACTCAAATTAGCTGAACATCTCCAATGGCATAACTCTTACACAGCAAAAAGCTATATTCTGGTAAGTGTTACTTAACCCTGAAATTTCTCTGTGCTTGTTTAATAAGTGCCAGAGCAATATTCAGCAAATTTGCTAAATCGAGAACATTCTGTGGCTTTTTTCAAAAAATGACAGACAGAAAAATCTGCCCTACGTAGAGCTGTGAAAAATTTAATGGAATTATTTTTATTGTTTCACATTTTACATTATTTTAAACTTGTAAAATTGATTTTAATTGTATGTTTTTTAGCCAGTGATAAAAAGGAGACATATACATAGTGCCTTCCACTTTACATTATTATTGTCTTTTCCATTAACTCCTGTCATCTCATAATATGTCTGAAGTATGATAGCCTCAGTTTAGTCATATTGGGTTCTAGTGAGAGCTCAGACCTACATTTGATTTTGAACTCATCTATTTGTCTTTTGTAGTCTTCCAACACTACATTTCAACTAATTGAACAACATAAAATGCACTATTTATAACTTATGATTTATAACTTATTTGTAACATGCATGCACAAGTGCACACACACATACACACAAATGCTAGGATAGTGTGCAATTGCTCAAAGTGGATTATGCCAAGGAAATGTTTTTTTGGGCACATGTCAGTACTATCAACTCATTCTTTATGCCTTGGTAGGCCATAAAGCATCAAAGTTGGCAAGCAGGATCTCCCTCTGAGGGAGCACCATGTCTCTTCTGTTATTTTCAGAGGTTGGAAGTAACTCTTTGCAAATAACAAGTTATTGCAACTAATTCTTTTGTCAGCTAAAAGGTATAATTATGTTGCATTACAACTGTGACAAAGGATAACATTAGTATGTCAGTCTTTTCTTGTGGAAACAGTGACTTGTAGTTGTTGTGTGCTTTCAAGTCTTTTCTGACTTGTAATGATCCTAAAGCAAACCGAGCATGTTTTCTGGGTTTTCTGGGGTTGAGAGTATGCGATATGCCCAAGGTCACTGGGTGGGTTTCCATGGCTGAGCAGGGAATAAAATCCTGGTCTCTAGGGTTGTAGTCCAATGATCAAACTACTACACTGTGCTAGCTCTTGAACAGTGGCTTATTCAGAAACAACAAACTCTTACATTGTGTATAGGGGTGGGCCAAAGATAGCACCCTCATTTCTCATTTTCATTTTTATTTTCCCCTGTAAAAGCCACTGTTTTCGGCCAAAGAGGAAAGCTCTGCCCTAAACCTGAAGTGACTTCCTGTTGCTTTTTTCCAAGCTGAGTGAAGAAAAACCTAAACCTAAGAAAGGCTAGATGGATGTGGCAATTGTTCTCCTTCCCTCTTAAAGGCGCCTTTTAAAGCTAGGGGACATTTTCAAATTTTTAGAAAAATATTTCAGGATATTGAGGAATCATGGGGCAGAAATTTCAATTTTGGTGCATTCCTCCAAAAACCACTGTATTCTTATCCTATCCTTGATTCATAGCAGGTTGTGAGATTTTGTTTCTAATCCTTGTGAGAGAATTTTTTTTAAGTATATTGTTTTTATGTGTTTTAACGTATGCACTTTTCCATCGACTGAAGTGTGCATATTATTAAAATTATGCCCACATTTAACTATATGTATTTTTAGAGTACACATGGGTTTGTGCTTTGTGCTTAATTTCTCCAAAATAAACAATAGGCTTCACAGATTTTGGAGGCAAGGTGTGTTTTGTCTCAGAAACGCATCTTGGGAGGTGTCGGATACTTTTCTTAAAGAATAACACCCTCTCGCCAAATATTCTTTTCCATCCTTAGTGGTAAAGCAGAACTGTATGACTGTTCTGTGTTTGTCAGAAGTACGATTCTTTTGTTCATGGGTGGGCAACGTGTGGCACTGGGGGCACATACAGCCCCTCTAAGATGCTACCCCTCTATAACCCCCGCACCATCCTTTTTCTGCCCCTCAAAAAAGGATGAATTCTTGGAAGTTTCCAGCTGGAACAATTTACCCATTAAATAGCTTGCAAGGCATCCCTGTACTGTTTAACCTTTAAATCTTTTTTTTTTTCCTTTTTGAGAATCTGAAGTGGATGTCTGGCCACTTTGGTTTTATTTTTTGGGTAGTCATGAGTCACTTGGAAGATGCCAGAGCATAAAAGTGGCCCCCAGGCGTGCTGCACTTGCCGACCCAATGCTTCAGTTGTTGCCAGGCCCAGCATCAGTCCACAGCCTCATCCTCCTGCCAGCAGGGCCCCAGCCGCTCCACTGATGAACTGAAGTCCATCTGCAGCCCCTTTTAGGAAATTGCTCTGACCAGATGAACACTGGGAGCTAATCCAACGAGCTGCCCTTTTAATTTTTCACAGTGTAGCAGCACTCCAGGGCATTGTGGAAAATTTAAATGGTGAAGGGACCAGTCGCGTACAGCTATAGCCCAGCACTGTAACATCATAGGAATTCTGTGGCATTGGGGACAACATTGATGTAGGCAGAGAAGCTACCAGAAGGTGCTTTGCTAAGGACTACCTCAGAGGCCATTTCCACCCTACACTATTATCCCACTTTCAACCTCCTGTGGAATTCTGGGGTTTGTAGTTTAGGGAGGCCAAATTGCTCACTGGCTGAGAATTCTAAAGGCCCCTCCCTAAACTCCAAATTCCAAGACTCCGTAGGATGTTGACAGTGGAATAATCACACTATAATAGTGTAGTGCAGAAATGGGCAGACCTGGAGCCAGCCTTAACTTTTCCCACTCTGGCTTGAGTATAGCCAAAATTCTTTGGTGAAAGTGGCAGCAATAATGTGTTTGTTGAGCCCTGTATCGCCCTTTATGTGCATATATTACATGCTGCAGCCCTGGCTGTCTCTTGGCATTGCTACTGTTGCAGGTGGTGATTATGTATCTTTCATATACAAGTTTGATTGTGAGTGTCAGTGACCGTGCCAAAAAAAAAAAAAAAGACACAAAACAAAACAGGCACTTGTCCCAAAGGAGTTTTTCTATTAAAAATCTCAACACTTAATAATTAAATCACCATTGTGTGGGTGCTGCTGTTGGAATCTAGAAGCCTCTGTGCTTATTAGGCGTCTCTAAAAGGAAGAATTGAAGGCAGAGAAGGATTCCTTAGGCCTGATATGAAAATAATTTTTGCGTTGTGCTCTGGAGGGATGGCCTTTGCTAGCAAACTGCACTACATCATCAGAAAACTGGTGCACATGATCAAAGCTGCAGAGCTCCAAGGATTGTGCTTTGATGATGAATGGCACAAAGTGCTCTTACATGGACTCACTCAGGGGAATGTAATACTGTGTACAGTAGGAGATCTATATCACCTGAAGTCTTTATCATTTCTTTCTGTTATCTGTAAAATTCTTTCATGTTTTGGCTAGGGAAGGAAACTCATTAGTCACAGGCAGAAAATGTTAGGTTAACCAGAAATAAAATGAACTCAGCCCTTTATGTTTACTCGAACAAAAAGCCCTTGCATGGAGGGGTGTGTGTGTGCTCCCTTATTTATTCTTTCCCCCTCTAAGAATATAAGGTGAATTTTTTCATCTTGTTGCCAGACACCCATATTTCTCATTGTCCTGTAAGAGTTGACATTGATGCCTGGAATAGATTTGTGGATGAAGAAGCTGTTGAATTAATGGAATAATCTGAACACTTTTATTGGAAAGAGCACTGGGAAACGATCAGCCATTAAATGTAATGGTTTATTCCAACAAGGCTTCCAGGATATGAACTTGTCCCTTACCCATTCCTTTACTCATAAGTCGCCATTCCACTTTCTTCCAACCTGCTTGCTTTATGTGGTCTATCAGGAAGGGAAAACAGTTGTACCACCCCACAGCCATCTGTGTGACCAAATGACCCTTCTACTCCTGACCAGAAGCTTCACACCAGGAAAGGGAAGGAAGAATAAAATGCTCTCTAACAATGCCTGTAAATGCTGGCTGAGAGTGTCCAGCTTTGCATATTGATCTCCTTCTGAAATCCCAGTTGGAAGACACAGTTGGAAGGTGCATCCAAAATGTTATTTCCAGTCACTGATCAGAGATAGCTCTCCTCTCATACTCCACCCTTGGAGCCTACAGGACTGGGATGGCAAGTGTGGCAGATCCAAGAGTCAATTTTCTCTCTCAGGATGCTTGCGGGGGCCGGGGGAAAGACAGCTGGAAATCCACTTTTGGTTTTAAAAATGTTAAAAATTGAACAGAACAGGGCCACCTGTTTAAAAGGTGAATTGCCACTCCAGGAAACTTTTGGAAGAGATACCTCTTCCTCTACTCAGGAGGAAGTGCCGAAAGAAAGACCAGGGATTCTGGAGAGGTCCATGGCCACACAAACAGCCTTGTGGGAGGCTGTATGTGATGGCCCAGGGGACTCACTTTGTTCATCTCCTCTATGAGCGGCTTAGGTAAGGGCCAAGGAGACCAGAGTGTATCAGATTCTGACCCTCTGTGGATTGGCTTAGGCCCTTAGGCTGGAGGTTTCCCCTACTGCCCACCACCTTCAGTTATTAACATCAATGCTTGTTATAGAATTATGCAAGAAGAAAATCCAGGTATCTTTCTGTATTTGGTCAGTTTGGGCCTTAACCACCATGACTAGCAGTCTCTACATCAAGTCTTACTTGTTTCTGAGTGACAAATAGACTTCCCACAGTTTGGGGAGAAGTTTCTGGAATGGCTCTTAGAGCAGAGGGTGTCAGGAGTGAAGAAGTTTAAGAACATAGAAAGCTACTTCATGCCGGGTCTCAAACTATTTGATCATCAATTCTTAGTGTTTGTAGAGAGTTGCTGCTCCAGAGTTGCTGCAGTCTCCAGCAGACTCCCTTCTCATCTTCTACTACTACTACTACTACTACTACTACTACTACTACTACTACTATTTATTTCTGTCCCGCCTCTCCACATGGATCGAGGTGGCGAACAACATGAATATCATTAAATACATTAAAAACATTAAAACATACCCAGTCCTCCCCACCCACCAACCCACCTAAAACAACCCCTTAAAACACACAACAATTAACAGTCAATCAATTAGCTATTAACAAAACAACAAGACAGTTGATATACTCTCTGATCTCTTGTTTGACTGGCGATGCTGGGGATGAACCTGAGACACTCTACATATACGGCACATTGATGAGCCACGAGCCAGGGTTCCTCCCAGGTATCTAGGCTGCGCTAACCCAAAATCAGGTAATTTAACTAAGGTATCAGATGCAGCCTTTTATAGGAATGTATAAACTCCTTTGCCAAATTGCAGTTATTTGGAGAATATGATGTTTTATTTTAGCCTAAATTCATGTAAAAAACTAGTATTAGTCCTTTGCCACAACTCCAGCTGCACCTTCTTACTTTCTCTTTGACTCTCTAGGCATTGAGGGGGTGGCTCATTTTCTCATAAAAATTCAAAATATGTATTTACTAGAAGCTTATACTGTAGAATAGCTGTGTATAGGTATGTGTATAGGTATGCAGACATTTTCTCTGATTTAATTTGTTCTTCAAGCAGTTTGTAGTTTTCGCTGCCTCACTGAGAGAGAGCTGAGTAGAAGGTAGGAGATAATGGTAACTCTGTACCCTAATTCTCCTGATGACATATCCTAGGAATTCATATTCATGGTGAAAATCAGGGTTGGCAATTTCTGTGCCCTCCTTACTGGTCAGAAGCCAAATTTCTCAAGACTTTACATTCTGAAACAACTAGAAACACCTAAATAAAATGCCTACCAGCTCCATCCCTATGAGGCACTTCAGTGAAGCTCATGGTCAATGATACTGAAAGCCAGTATAATGACCAAGAGCATCAACGTTTTAATGCAAATTTAATAAACTTCACCTTAAATATTGTGAAGTAGCATACATACCCGACATTGCCTGTTATTTTATTTTCTCATAGATAATACATGTTAGAAAGATGCGAGATCCTGTGTCTCTAATTCCCCAAACTGTCTTGTCCAGTACCTACAACTTTTCACCATATTCCCCAATCCAATTTGTATTCAGAGTTATTAACATACACAGGTTGGGTTCCTGAAGAAATGCACTGCCCTCCTCCTTGCTGCTAGGCCTTGTCTCCATAGCAACCAGCCAGGCCCAAGAGCTCTCTGGCTGAGAATTCTAAAGGCCCCTCCCTAAATAGCAAACCTCAGGATTCCATTGAATCTTCTCAGGCAGCCAATCATATGAGGTCTTCGCCTCACACAGCCAATCATATGAGGTCAGGTCTTCACCTGACACAGACAAACTCACAAACTTTGACTTTTATGTATTAGATGACAATCCAAGACATACTTACTCCACTGAATAAATTCCACTGAGTTCAGTAGAATTTACTCCTCAGTGATGGTTAAGGATTTCTAAAGGCAGCTAAAGTGGGATCTCTGCTAAGAAGAAAGCTAATGGTGCTCAGTGAGACAGGGCCACAACCTAAAACATACACTAAAACAAAAACAGCACATAAATAATTCTTTTATGGCTGAATCCCTGTTAGTTTTCTCTCTGTCTTCCCTTCACTTGCTCCTTCCTGTACCCCTCCCTTGATCTGGATATTTATTTACTGTGACCCTGGGAAAGTGCCTGCCAAGGGATTAACCCACTTTGCATTCCTTTGCAAGGCTGCAGCAATTCCCATGAAAGTAAGAGATGCTAATGCAGTTGTAGAAAGTCTGATGATAATCACAGTCCTCAACCTTGACCTTGGCCAGAAGAAATAATGGAGATCTGTTAAATGAACATTGTGATGTATGCTGTATCTCGGCCCTCAATTAAAACCTGTCTGTGGAAGGAAATAATGATTTACACTGGATATTCTGGCTAAATTGAAAGGGAGAGAGAGAAGTGGTTCTCGGTGCGTGGGTTTTTCTTCTGCTGTTTCCTCACTCATGAGGAAATGAAAAACCCCAGCCATGCTGTTTGCCTGAATTAGCAAAGTGCTCCATATTATGCCTCCCTTCTTTCAAACTTTATTTAGCTTGAGGACTTTTAATATGCCTTTAAAGTGAATTTTATGCCCATCTAATGGGATAAAGGGCTTCCATTTCTGCCAGCTACTGAAGTTATTCATGTAGTTCAAATTTTGAAAGCTTGTCCCTTTGATCAGTGAGGTCAAACTCTTCTAACAACTTATGCTGAAAATTGTTACAGAAGGAATAATAGCTTATTCACATGTTTCCAGTAATGATACACTTCAGGGAACGATTCCCTGTGATGCTTTTAATAGCATTTAGAACCTTGGCAGGGATCCCAAAAGTTGGCAATGAATGACAGGAATCCCCATCACAAAGATGTAGCGATGACTGCCTGGATGCATGGTATGAATCTACTAGCACTGAACCCAACCATATGTTAGGGTACCTTGATGCCATCTGTCCCTATTCCTCAGTCTAATAGGCTCTGCCATAGTTTGATGCTCCACAAGAAACATCTCTCCAAGCCCATTGACATAGAAAGCCAAGCGGCAACAGACAACAGCAAGTGACAAGACCTAGCAGCAAGACCCACTTCACAAATTTAAAACTAAAGCAGAAGTGCAAATACTCAAAAACAGACCCCATGGTCAGCCTTCAGTTCTCAGTGCTGGGTATAATATAACAAATCTTCTCTGAATTTGCTGTGGAGAATCCATAAATGCTTCCACATTGCACGGTTATAGTAGTGTCACAATGGCTTCCTGTGGAATCCTGGTATTCTAGTTTGGTAAAGTACTTAGAATTCTCTAGGATACTCCTTCAATCTTTAGCATCAGAGATCTCTGGCAAACATCTCTATGCGATTGATGAAATTACAGGATTCTACAGGATGGAGCCCGGGAGGTTAAAATGGCATCGAACTGTTATAACTATAGATTTACAGTAGGACCCCTGTATCGACTGGGGATTGGTTCCGGGTCCCCTTGCGGATACTGAAATCATCGGATAGGAGCGAACGCCCTGTCCCCCGCCTGCCCCCCACCAATCAAGGTGGCGAGGAGGCAGGATTGTGCTTCTTGCTCCTTTCCTGTGCGGCGCCATTGTGATCGGGCCTGGAGCAAGGGGGCAGGAGGTGGAGAGGGGGCAATCACAGGCCTCTCACCTCTTTCTTGGCTGCCACCATAGCGATTGGGCCCAGAATGAGGGGCAGGAGGTGGTGAGGGAGGTGATTGTGTGCCTCTCACTTCTTTCCTGCCCGCCACCATGGCTGTCAGGCCCGGAGCGATCAGGCCGGGGTGAGGGGCAAGAGCCAATGAGGGGCACGATCGCATGCTCCTTGCCTCTTTCCTGCCCACCGCCACAGTGATCGGGCCTGGAACGAGAGGCAGGAGGAGGTGAAGGGCACGATCGCATGCTTCTCGCCTCTTTCCTGCCCGGTGCCAGGGCAATCCAGCCAGGGCGAGGAGCAAGAGGCGGTGAGGGGCATGATCCAGGGCTGCTCGCTTCTCTCCTGCCTGCCGCCACCATGATGGTGGTGGCAGGGAGCCAACCGCGGATAACTGCATCAGCGGATAATGAATCCGCAGATAAGGGGGTCATACTGTACTATGTGTTTTTATACCTAATCAGGTGCTCTTAGGCCTCCCTGGAGAAGCCCAGTGAGATCTCATAAAGAGTTCTTGCAGGCCCAGTTCTGAATCTCAGCAATGCCAGACAACAGAGGTGAGAAAGCTATAAGTTGTTCTGCCAAATGGAAAAAAAATGCTTATCATGTGGTACATTTGAGATATACATGCCCTTTATGAGGCAGAAGGAGGAAGGATATTCTCTATATTTCAGAGATCTTTGAAAGGCACAGTGAGTCTCTGAGACATCTCAGGAAGGAAGACAAATCCACCCACCTATCTCCCCATCACTTGTATTACAACTCTTCTACTTTGTACAAAGGACCTCACCACTGAAAGTGTAGAATTTTGTGGAATGGATCTTAGGGTCTTTCCACCCTATACCGTTATAGTGCTGTTGCCTGACGCTTCCGTACTTCAGCAAACATGTCCACTCAAAAATCCCTCTGAGGTGGGGCAGGGGGGAAAGCTTTACTTTGTGCCTTTTTTCCCCCCAGAAGTGACAGGGTAGATCTATGCATTTTCTATGGTAACATCCACATTCCAGAATACTTTGCTCAGTTCTTTGTTGGCCTTTTCCATCGGGTCAAAAATCTGCCTGTTCCAGATAGAATTCCCAGCTGGCTGATTAGTTTTTGCCTATATAGTTCTGTTCCTCTTTAATTTTTATTTGGATTTTTTTTCCTGATTGCATTTAATTTTGTTTTATTGTTTGTTTGTATGATGCATTTGTTAGATTGTTTTATAGTGGAATGTATACATAATATATACCTCTTGATAGCAGAATTTTTTTTCCCCAAACAAATAAATGCTCCACACGAAACTCTTATCACAATTCAAATAGTGAGTTAATGTCTTCTGTGATAAAAATGCATTGAAAATGGGGTTTTTTATTAATCATAATTTCGACATTGCCATATTATCCCAACATCTGATAGATGAAAAGAAGTACACCTGTTTTCTATTATGAACAATTATTTCATACCACAGTAACTAATTAAACCAAAGCAAGCAGATGCCTTCCTCTGGAATCTCCTTCAAAATAATTTTTAAAATATGTTAGAATGTGAATTTTCCTGCAAGTCAAGCAACACTATTCAGCACTCAGCTCAATGCCACAATTGTGGACAATTCCCACATGGAGTATTATATCCAACATGCTAGTATATACTAGAAGAGACAATATTGTGGGATTTGGCAAGTAAGCCTCTGTGGTAGGACATGCTTCCACCATGAATGTAAGATTGATGTTGTCATCCCTGACCAATAGAGAAGCATTTCTTCACTAATTTTCTTCTTAATAGGAGCAACAACTATTTTTTGCAATTATCTTCTCACCATGTGACAACAGAAATTTTCAAAGAGTAATTGGGACAGTTTGGGATTTATTTTGGTCAAAATTCAGACATGGTTGTATTGCACAGAAATAAAATTTTCCCAGCAGAAAATACTGTTTCATGTAGAAAATTCTGGGTTTTGAACAAAGCAACAATATGGGATTGCACAGAATAAGTCTCAAACTGTGAAGATTGTTATTGTTTAAAATTCTTCTCATCAGGAGTTCTCAACACTCAAGAAACACTATTTCCAACCATTTTTCAAATATTTTCAAATATTCTTCCTACCTGTGTGTTTATCTGTTTCTGTATGTGCTTTCAAGATGCCTGTCAACTTATGGTGACCTCATGATTTTCATAGGGTTTTCGTAGGCAAGGAATACTCACTCAGAGATGGTTTTTCCGCTTCTTTCCTCTGAAATACAGCCTACAGCACCTACTAATGCTTGGCAGTCTCCCATCCAAGCACTAACCAGGGTTAATCCTGCTTAACTCCCAAGATCAATCAGGATCTGGTGCCTTTAGGGTATTTAGACCATCGCTTTCCATCTCTACAGGCCAGTAATAATGATGTAAAACCATGCGACAAACAATTGGAGAATGTTTCTAGCTAAAAGAAAAGAAAAAAGTTCTTCAGTGCTGGCCTTCCTATTAGGGAGAGTGAGGCAACCACCTCGGGCAGCAGATTTTGACTGTCGTGAAACTTTAGCGAATTATTAATTATTTGATTTGCTATTTTCATTCCCAGGGACTGGAAGAGGTAATGTGTGGGACTTACTTTTTCACGTGCCAAAATAACTTACCTAGTTTTAAATAATATTCACCTTGAGTGTAGGAAGAGAGTGTCTTCTGCCATCCCTGGGTTTCATTGTAGTTGATAGATGTGCACTTTCCTTTCTACACCCAGAACTATGATGAGCATTGTGGAGCACTGACACAAGGTCTTGCTTTTTCTTCACTCAGACTGGATTGGCAGCTTTTCCCCCAAGACACCACCCTTGTATAACCAAGGCTAAGCCTTTCATTTATTAATTAAAACCCCTTTAGAGATTTATAGAAGTGTAGTTCTCTATGCAATACCACTGAGAATCATTCCGTTGAGACCAACTTTATACGAAAATATAATATAATCTTTATTAAAACAACAAACAGAATAAAGTATTGGCTTTGTAAATGTGTCCAAGTTCAAACAGATCTTTATAATACTTTTGAACAGTCTCTTGTCTCTTTATAACATCATAAAGCCACAGATCTCTTTCTCTCTCTCTCCCTACCACCTCTGACACAGCTCTCTGGCTTTCCTCTTTGCCAAATGCTATGTTCCCAAATCTAGGCCACACTCTCTCTGGGCAGATTTAATAGTGGGGTTTCTCTTCTGCCCCTTCTCCTCTGAGAAAACACCTCCTCCCGCCCCATTCAACTATCCTCAATTGAATTACAACTCCTTTGGCTGAAGGTTTCACCTTCGCCTTGAACCTGACAGTTTGCATTTTCTGAAAAACTCTCTCTGTCTCCCCAATGTACCTATAAATACATTCACGTACAGGCGGTCACCCCCTCCTTACCAGTAAAAGAGCTGGGCTTTCCTTTTGAGTGGCCATTCCTAATTGCCTAGCAAGCTGTCACTGAGCGGCACTTCTACCACTCAGGACACCACTCCATCAAAAGCATGGGCCACTTCCGCACTACACTGTTTCAGTGCTATTATTCCACTTTCAACATCCTATGGAATCCTGGGGTTTGCAGTTTAGGGAGGGGCATTTGGAATTCTCAGCCAGAGAGCCCTTTGGCCTCAATAAACTACAAAGCCCTGTGGAATAATAGCACTGTAACAGTGTGGTGCAAAAAAGGCCATGGAAGTAGGAATAGGTATTACTGAATTTGTCTCCTTCTGTTTTATTACTTCTTGCCCTTTTGGCTAAGGTCAAGTATAGTATATGTTCCGGTCTGCATGTCACCATCAGTATGTGTTCACATATTTGTCCATTCTGTTTCATTTCTGTGTTAGTATATATGTTTTTAAATTCTGCATAAGGATTCAGATGGAAAGGCATATATTAAAATGTATTTCCAAAACACATCTAAGCATAGAATGTATTTTCTCCCAAACCATTTTTAAATGTATTTTTATGCATTTTCAAGCTGAAAGCAGCAGCTGATCAGTCTTGAAGTGCAACAGCCAGCGGATAATTAAGTACCCATCTGCACATTTCTATAGGAAGTGCAAATAAGGTCATTTCACACCCGAATTCTCAAGGACCAAATTCTTCAAGCATGCTTATTGTGTCATTCACCTTCAAATTACTGAAACACACACATGCGCACACACTGACACACCCATCCCCAGAATCCTGCCAATGTCTTATGAATGGGTAAGTTCCCTTAAGGAAGTGGTTGGGCATTTCTGTCCTATGGCTGTATTAATTCAACATAATGCAGGAGGGGTTGTGGATATAGTGCCATTACAGATGGTTGTGGATTGTGCACAATTGCAGATGGATACACACATGCATGTTGCAGATTGTTACACATCACATATCATTGCACATTGCTTATTATGCATAGAAGTGAGTGTACCTTCTGTTGCACATTCAGTTGTACAGTGTTGCAGTTCTGTAATGCTGTGGTGCTGTATAATCCACATAGTTCCATGTCAGTGTATGATCTTGATCTCTCTCTCTCACACACACACACACATATATAATTTCCATCATATATATATATATATATATATATATATATATATATATTTGATTCAGTGTCAATAGTTTTTTTAAAAAACATCCATTGTATTATGTGTTTCTTAAATATTTTGAAGATGAATCAGGAAAATCTCTCTCTCATACACACACATACAGTCTCTCTCATATACACCACCAGCATACTGTTGGCCCTCTGTATATGTGGGGGTTCTGTTTCAGAAACCCTTGCAAGAAACAAAACCTGCAAATGTTCCATCATATTGTCACCAGACACAACGTGCACACCCAGCATGTCCACTGACAATAACACAACGGGAGGCCTCGCCTTGCAGACAGTTTCATGGTGCAGAAGATGGAAGAGGCATCAACTATTTTAGATCTGATCCTGACCAACAGGGATGACCTTGCTGATGAGGTGGAGGTGGTGGGATCCTTAGGGGGGAGTGACCATGCTCTTTTAGAATTTGTCATTCAGTGGGAAGGAGAAGCCAAGCGTAGCCAGACACACATCCTAGACTTTAAAAAAGCTAATTTCTGTAAACTTAGGGAGTTATTTGCTGAAATCCCATGGTCAAAAATACTGAAAGAGAAAGGAGTTCATGACACATGGGAATTTCTAAAAAGTGAGATACTGAAAGCACAATTTAAAACTGTGCCAATAAGGAGGAAAAATGGCAGGTGTCTAAAGAAACCGGAATGGTTGGCTAAAGAACTCTCAGCTGAGCTAAGTATTAAAAGAAACATGTACAGGAAATGGAAAAATGGTGAAACCACTAAAGAGGAATTCAAGCAAATATCCAGGGTATGTAGGGAGAAGGTCAGAAAAGCTAAAGCGTAGATTGAACTCAGGCTTGCCAGAGACATTAAAAACAATAAAAAGGGCGTTTTTAGATATGTCCGCAACAAAAGGCAAAACAAGGAAATGATAGGGTCGCTGCATGGAGAAGATGGCCAATTACTAACAGGGGGAAGAGAGAAGGCAGAACTACTCAACACCTTCTTTGCCTCAATTTTCTCCCAAAAGGATAGAAGTATTCAACCTGGGGGGTGGGGAGCAGGTGAGGAATGGGGAGAAATGCAGCACAGAATAAGTAGAGAAGTAGTACAGGAATATCTGGCTAAACTAGATGAATTCAAGTCTCCAAGGCCAGATGATTTACATCCAAAGATATTAAAAGAACTGGCAGGAGTAATTTCTGAACCACTCGCAATAATCTTTCAGAACTCTTGGAGAACAAAAGTCCCAGCAGACTGGAGGAGGGCAAATGTCATTCCCATCTTCAAGAAGGGAAAAAAAGAGGATCCAAATAATTATTGACTGGTCAGCCTGATATCAATACCAGGAAAGATCCTAGAGCAGATCATTAAACAGTCAGTTTATAATTCCTTAGAAAGCAATACTGTAATCACTAAAAGTCAACATGGATTTCTCAGAAATAAGTTGTGCCAGACTAATCTTTTTTCTTTTTACAGTAAGAGTTACAAGCTTGATAGATGAAGGGAATGCTGTGGAGGTAGCATACCTTAATTTCAGTAAGGCCTTTGACAAAGTTCCCCATGACATTCTTGCAAGGAAGCTAGTAAAATGCGGTCTGCACAGGACTACCGTTAGGTGGATTTGTAATAGGTTGACTGACTGAATCCAAAGGGTGCTCACCAGTGGCTGATTCTCATCCTGGAGAGAAGTGACTAGTGGAGTGCCACCGGGTTCTGTCCTGGCCCAGTGCTATTCAACATCTTTATCAATGACTTGAATGAAGGAGTAGAGGACATGTTGATCAAATTTGCAGATGACACCAAATTGGGTGGGGTTGCTAATATGCCAGAGGACAGGATCAAAATTCAAAATGACCTGACAAACTGGAGATCTGGGCCAAAGCTAACAAAATGAATTTCAACAGAGGGAAATGTAAGATCCTACACTTAGGCAGAAAAAATGGAATGCACATATATAGGATGGGGACACGTGGCTAGATAGCAGTATGTATGAAAGGGTTCTAGGAGTCTTGGTAGATCACAAACTGAACATGAGTCACCAGTGTATGCGGCAGCCAAGAAAGCAAACACAATTCTTGGTTGCATCAATATGAGTATGGTGTCTAGACTGAGGGAGGTAATGTTACCAATCTATTCTACATTGGTTAGGCCTCATTTGGAATACTGTGTCCAGTTCTGGACACCTCAGTTCAAGAAGGATGTTGACTAGCTGGAACGTGTCCAGAGGAGTGTGACCAAAATGGTGAAGGGTCTGGAAGCCATGCCCTATGGGGAGCAGCTTAGGGAGCTGGGTATGTTTAGTCTGTAGAAGAGGAGGTTAAGAGGGGACATGATAGCGATATTTAAATATTTGAAAGGATATCATGTCGAGGAGGGAGCAGGCTTGTTTTCCACTGCTCCAGAGACCAGGACAAGGAGCAATGGATTCAAGCTGTAGGAAAGGAGATTCCACCTGAACCTCAGGAAGAACTTCCTGATGGTCAGAGCTGTCCGGCAGTGGAATGTGCTACCTCAAAGCGCGGTGGAATCTCCTTCTTTGGAAGTTTTTAAGCAGAGTCTGGATGGCCATCTGTTGGGAATGCTTTGATGGGTGTTCCTACATAGCAGGGGTTTGGACTGGATAGCCCCTGTGGTCTCTTCCAACTCTATGATTCTATGATTTTGTGTGACCTCACATTTATATGTGTGGAGGTCACATCAGCAGAGGGTGCACTGTATTTTGATTCAGAGCAGCCAAAGAAGGTAGAAGTTAAATGTTTTCCTGTAACATTTTAACATTTCTGTTTTGTTAACTTGTGTTACACACTGACAGAAGCACACACATGTATCCATGCATATATATGACTAAATTAAATACTTATCATAGGTGAGCCATACAGCCAAGAGCCGATGCAGCACTCAGTGGGCTGCAGTGCACATCCTGCCTATCAAGGATTTGACAGGTTGATAAAAGAAACACTTCCTTGGCCAAATGTGCAGTGTTGTGCCTGGATAGCAAGAACAAAGAGAGGCAAAATGCTGACAAACCGGAAGAATTGAATGCATTTGGTATTACATGTTATAATATATGAGATGCTCTTAAGCTCATAAAAGGAACATGACAAGCCAGTGTCACGTATTCACACCTATTTGCAGACTGGGATACTGATTTTTTTGGGTGGGGGAGAAATCATAAATCAGCATGGCTGGCTTGTAAATGTGGCCTCTTTAATCATTGAGCTATAGGGTGTAGCAACACTTGGAACCATAACATTAAGCAGCAGAAGGATGCTCTAATAAAAGATCACATGCTTCCTCCGAACTTCCTCATTCCAGAGTCTTGCTAAATAGTTGCTCTACTGAGGGATGAAAAGGAAACCAGACTTCAGTCACAAGGACCTGTCAACACAAAATCTGTTACTGAAGAAGGTGGCAGATTTCCAGGAATAGGTGTTTTTCTTTTCCTTTCTTTTTTTTTCAATGTGTGCCCAAAAGAAAGGAATGAAGGGAAGCTCAGCTTCCACTCATTAGTCAGCAGCTTCAGGAAATGTTTATAAAGTCACTGGAAACAGAAAAAGCTAAATAAATAAATAAATAAATAAATGCCACTTTCATCAGACGTTAGCAATAATTTAGCCCTGAAAATCCTCTTGCACTTTCCTAAGTTTACAGAAAATTGAGTTTACCTGTGGGGTATATCACTTTATCCAGGAAAGGGAGTGTATAGCTGTTTAGAAGTTGTTGGACTATAGACTATATCATCCCTCAGTATTGGATATCCTAATTAGGTCTGATGTGAACTGCTTCAGGAATTGCATTCCAGTAGCCACTGGTGTACCACATGTACCTCTCATTGGCTTAAGGAATGCCCTTCGCAAACAACATTTAGGATTCAAAATAAATTCTTCTGAGAGATTAGGAAATTGTCAGACTTTCTGTAGTCTCCTTATGAGTTGTGACCACAAGCTTTCCAAGTACAAATCTTCTCTTAGCTATGAACATATTAATTGGCCTTTGATTAGGTAGGTTGCTACCTCTGACCCTACAGTTTGAGGCTATTGTAAAGAGTACTGAGGAAAGGTATGTGAAGCATTCTGGACACTTGAAATGAAATATATTAATACCTTGTTGTTGTTGCTGCTTATATCCTGTCTTTCTCGCAACAGTGGGACTCAGGGCAGCTAACAATATTAAAATAGTACAAATTAAAGCATCCTTGAAAGTATAAATATAAAATTTAAAAACAAATTAATCCACCTACAAAGTTAAAACATTGCATATTCAAAATATTAAATACAATAAAAAAAACTATACCAATCTTAAAACAGATGATCCTTCAAATAACCTGGGATCATGCCATATAGGGCTTTATAGGTCAAAACTAGCTTGGAATTGAATTGAATTTGCATTGTGCCTGGAAATGGATCAGTAGCTACTGGAGCTGTTGCAACAAGGGAGTTGTGTGTTCCCGGTAGCCAGTACCAGTTAATCTGACTGCAGCTCTTTGGGCCAACTGTAGTTTCTGGGCTTTTCAAAGGCATAGAATGCATTATAGTAGTCCAAACAGGATGTAACCAAGCTATGTACCGCTATGGCCATGTCCAACTTCTCCAGAAATGGGCACAGTTGGCTCACTACTTTTAAGTGTGCAAAAGTACTCCTGGCTACTGCTGAAACCTGGGGCTGCGTTCTCAGAGCTGAATCCAGGAGTACACCCAAAGTGCAAACCTGTGTTTTCAGCGGGATTATAACCTCCTCTAACACAGGCTAATCCCTATTCTCATATCTGTCTTTCAATTGGCCAAGAGTACCTCTGTCTTGAGTGGATTGAGCTTCAATTTATTTAACCTCATCCAGTTCATTACAGCTGCCAGACACTAGGTATCATGCCAGACAGACAGACAGACAGACAGACACTTTATTTCGGTCATTGACCAATAAAACAATAATAAATACAGAATAAATACATAAAAACTAACAAGGACAAATAGCAAAATTTAAACGGCTCGCATCAGCCACTATTACTGTTATTAACCGTTTGAAAACATATCTTACACATGATATACAAAAACTTTGCTACTTTGAGCATGACAGTTTGCTCCTGATTATCCAGCAGATGGCGTAGATAAAAACCATCAGAATGTCCTGGGAATTGGATTAGTAGAGGAATGATCAGCTCTTGTCGAATATCTCGGTAAAACTGACAATACAGAAGTACATGAATTGTAGTTTCTACCGCACTAGTATTGCAAGGGCAAAATCACATCTCATAAGGTATTTTCCTGTATTTCCCTTCCAATATGGCTGTGGGAAGAACATTAAATCGAGCCAATGTTAAGGCTCTCCTGAATTTGGGCACAGTGACGTAGTATAAGTATGCGGCCGGTCTAGAGATCATCAGTTGATTATTGGCAAATATATAATTAGTAAAGGTAGCAATTTCTGTTTGACCTTCTATATCTAGTATCCTTTGCTTAACAATAGCTTTTGCTTGATCTAATCCTAATACTAGGATATAATTGCTCGAAAGTCCACAAAGGCTCAACTTCTGAAGCACAGCTGTTTCCCATGAGGATTTATATTTATCAACCAGAATTAACTGGGTCAGTCCACTCTGATTATTATGTAGCTTTAGCTTTAAGGATGTTCAACCAGATACTTGATTTCAATTTACTGACTCCTGCCTCCCTTCGCAATACAGCATTTGGAACACATCGAGCAACCTGAAATATATTCCTCAGAAACTTTGTTTGGACTCTTTCTAGAGAGATCATATTACTATACATCCCCAGCTGAGCTCCATATATCAGTTGAGCTCGGGCTTTAGCTGTAAATAGTTTAATTGCAGCTGGGATGAACTGTGCTCCTTTGCTGAAATAATAATTTTGAATGGCTACAGCAGCTCTCTGCGCATTACTGGACACGTAATCTGAGTGAGCATTTCTACTTCCTGAAGCTTGAAAAACTATCCCCAAATATTTAAAGATCTTAACCTGCTCGACTAGTTGTCCTCCTATAACCCAACTTCTTTGCTTAGGATGTTTTGAAAAAGTAAGAATCTTAGTCTTGGTGTAATTTATTATTAATTCCTCTTCAGCACAGTACTGGATAAGTGATCTAAAGGCTCTCTTAAGGCCAACAGAGGTCAATGACAAGATTACTGCATCATCAGCATATAGTAATAAATTAATATGCCTATGGGCTAATTTAGGGGGATGGAAGGCAGAGTTACTCATATAAGGAATCAGTGAATTTATATAATAGTTAAATAAAAGTGGAGCCAGTACACATCCCTGTCTGACTCCTTTCTTTACTTGTACTTCCTTAGTAACATGTCCTTTATTACCAAACCTGACCTTCAATCTGGTATTCTCATAGATTTTGATGAGCAACAGAAGTAAGCACTTGTCTATTGTGGAATTTTTAAGTTTAAGCCATAATCTGAATCTGGATATTGAGTCAAATGCTGACTTAAAATCAATAAATGCTGCATAGAGAGATTGACCAACTTGGTGAGTGTACTTCTCTGCGAGATGTTGCAGTACCATTGCATGATCTATTGTCCATCTACCTTCCCTAAAACCAGCTTGTTCATCCCTCAAAATACCTTCGGTTTCCATCCAGTCTATTAATTTAACCTGTAGATGTTTAGCATACATTTTACTAATCTGACTTAACAGACTGATTGGGCGAAAATTTACAGGATCATCTTTTTTACCTTTCTTATAAATTGGGATTATTATAGCTAAGCCCCAGTCTTTTGGAATCATAGCTGCACGGTCAATTACATTGAAAAGTGAGGTTAACATCGGGATCCACCAGTGTAGGTCATTTTTTATTATCTCACAGGTGATAAAATCAGCACCAGGTGCTTTCCTGGTCTGAGTTGTTTAATTAAGTTCTTGATTTCTACACAAGAGACTGGGGGCCAGTATGGAAGGGAAGATATATCCAGCTCCAATTCAATCATGGAGTGTTCTTTTTCAGCATACATAGATCTAAAATGGTCTTCCCAGATATGGGCTGGTATCTGGGATGATGGATTATAAATATTTCTTGGGAAGGATGGTGCTACCACTCTCCAAAAGAGAGTGGAGTTATTTGTACTAGCTGCTGCTATCAGACGCTCCCAGGAAACTCGCATATTATCCCTTTTCTTCTGGCGGATCAACTGTTTGTACTGTTTTTTCAGTCTCATGAGTTCTGATACTGAGCAAGAGTTGGTTTCCTCTTTATACAATTTGAAAAGCCGCTTTAAGGAATTCCAGGCTTCGTGGCATTCTTGATCAAACCACTCATGTCGTGTTCTTAATTTTTGCCCAACAAGATTACGTTGGGGAACAGTTAACAGAGACTATATTAATTTGATCAAGTTGTTAAAATTGTCCAATACCTCATCATCTGACTTTGAGCTTACTATTAATGAATGGAGGCACTTAACTGGTTCCCTTCCCAGGAAATCTGTAAGTATTTCTGCTTGATAGGGTGACCATTTAGCGCGTATAGGACAGAGGTCATCAGACATCACTGTAATATGGAGTGTAGGTACATACATCCTATCGAAGGCCTTCATACACAACATAACAGGAAAATGGTCACTCTCAGGATGACTGACAACTGAGAACTTAGACAGATAGGGTATTAAACTCATTGAGATGCAAACATAGTCTAAAAGGGAGGGCTTAAGGCCTGTCCAGTGAGTGTACTCAGCTGGATAGTCATCACTTGTAGACCCATTCAGAATCACCAAGTTCAATTTGGAAAAAGTTTGCATTAAGCACAATCCTCTATAATCACTATATGTGTCTTTAGACTGGCGGCACAGAAGGGGGGGTATAGTTACAGGGGGTAAGTGTTGGCAATGAAATTTAGCAAAGAGCGATCTATCATCTGCTCCAATTCTTGCATTAAAATCACCAGCCACTATGGTATGCGCTACAGGAAATGCTGCCAATATGTTTTCAACATACGTGTTCAATTTATCCCATACATGTTTTATCTGTGCACGAGCATATAAAGGTGGAATATACACATTGATCAGTACAAGTTGGATCTTGTTGAATTGAAGCAAAACTGCCAATGTATATTGGTCTAATGAAGGTAATCTAATTACTTGTACCTGTAATAAAGTAGATATCAATATACCC
Organism: Cyclura pinguis; assembly: GCA_030412105.1. Taxonomy (NCBI): domain Eukaryota; kingdom Metazoa; phylum Chordata; class Lepidosauria; order Squamata; family Iguanidae; genus Cyclura; species Cyclura pinguis. Next base: position 173,333,967 of record CM059599.1, read on the forward strand.
AACCCCCCACAGAGCCTCCCACGTCCTGTGCCCGGTACAGCATCTAACGTAATTGTCATATACCCTTCCATAAACAAATGTTCCGCGGCCCATGTCTCCTGCAGAAAAATTATATGGTATCTAGATATATAAGCAGAGAACGAAGGGTCTCTACTTCTAGATTTCCATCCAGCAATATTCCAGGTAATAAAAGCCAAGGAGACAGCATTTATTAGATGTCATTCAGCTTCATCCGTCATGGGGGCTAATGCAGGCAATTCTTGATGGCTCATAGCTCCTGCATTGCCTGTTACTGAACTATAGTAGCTTGAAGCAGGTGTCTGGATATCCTTTGGCTTAGTTAAGGGGTCATGTAGAAACTGCTGACCTACTGTCTCTATTTTTTGTGAAGCATCACTCTCATCTCCTATCACTGTGGTCAGATCAATTAAATCCCTAACCAGCTGGCTACGTAAAAATGAAGTTGGACTCTTCGAACTAGAGCACCTTCTTCTTTTTTTCCTCTTTATTGGATTTGAGGCTTCAGGAGTTGTACATGTCGGTGGCCCACCAGAAGGACAACTTGAAGATAATAGGTTATTAATAGACACTGCAGCAGTAGATACTGACTGCAGCACAGTTTTAACTGCCTCTAGTTTGCACAATATAGTTTGTTGTTCCTCAGTGGAAAGAGTACCAAACATCTTGATAAGGTCTTCCTCATCCCCCATGGAGTCATCTGTTATTTGCATTTTCCTAATGATTAAATCATTAGTGTTATTCCTCCAGTGTAAACTTTCGCTTGATCTTTGAGCTGTTGGGATAGTCTGCTGTATCAAGGATTGCTTACTAGGCTCATAATCTTCAATGTTTGTATCAACCTCCTGTACAAGTTTAGATCTCTTCCTATAGCTTAACAGCGGTTGTACAGTATTATTATGAAAAACACGAGTAGGTATAATTGAAAATCTCCTTAGCAATTCCCTACTTTCCAAAATCAATGCAGGAAGGGCAAAATGCTTACATGTCAGTATTATTCTTTCAAAACCACGCCATCTGGGGAGCCAGAAGATTCCTGTTATCTCACTGGGATATATCCTTCTTTGGAGGAGTTGTGAGAGTGAATAAAGTACTACTTGTTTGTTGAACCATTTCCCCTCATTAAGAGGGTTGATTGCAACCTGAAGCAGAATCCTATGCCGCTGTAATGTTAATTCCTCCTTGTTATTTTTCTTGCATGTGGTATCTCGTACCACATATGTAGGTTGGGGGTATTCAGCAACATCAGAGGTTGGCTTCACAGAGGGTTTTATTACATGTTTTCCCCTTATGTCCTTAAGTTCATCTATTTTTCGATTGATATCTAGTAGCTTTTCAAAAATTGCAATAACTGTTTTAGCTGTTAAAAGGCAATTCTTAGCCACCAGGTCCAGGTCCGCATTCGACTTACTTGTGGTTTTTAAGGTGTTTTCCCCTTTAATCTCTGAAGAGCGTTCTTCAACAGAATAAGAAAAATCATCTGCTTCCCATTCAGACGAGGCATAGGATTTATCCACAAGGTTTATATGTGTAGGGGAGGAGTACAAAAGGGAAGAGGGCTTGTTTTTTAGATCTTCACACTGGAAAAACTCCTCTAGCCTTTGTTGTCTAAGAGTAACTGCCGCCTCCACAATTTCATTAGGCTCAGTACCCTCTCTCTGTAGCTTCTCAAACTCACTCCTCGTTTTAATCAACTCCTTTTTTCCTTTTGGGCTCTTTCTCTTCCTCTTTAGCCTTTTTCCCATTCCTGCCTCGTTGCAGTCGTTATTTATAGTTATTTATAGTTATCCGAGGCTTAACTCCAACTATCTGTTTCCAATTAAACTTGAATACACTAAAGTTTAACCAGGAAATTCTTACAACTGATAAGCCCATTTAAAATGATTAAAATTAGAATCAGGAGCTCACTGAAATGCTGAAACGCTGCCTGCAGCCATCTTCCTCCTCCTCTCATGCCAGAGCTAGGTATCATCATTCTGCATTCTGGTGACACATGAACCCCAAACTCCATACAACCTCTCCCAGCAGTTGCATGTAGATGTTAAATAGCATAGGGGACAAGATTGGTCCTTGAGGGACTCCACAGACCAGTGACCAAGGAGGTGAGCAGGAATCCCCCAGCACCACCCCTGTGAATGACTCTCCAAGAAAGAATGGAGCCACTGCAGAACAGTACCTGGGTGACTCAAAATGATACCATAATTTGTGGTATTGAAAGCCACTAAGAGGTCCAGAAGAACCAACAGAATTCATCAGTGCCTACTACTGCTGAACATATAGCTGCTATATGTTACTGTAAATACAATCACAGAGTAGTTAATATATGGTAATATTAACACATGATTGCCTCCCTACTAGGGGCAGATCCTTCGTCAACAAGACTTGTATCTTGGGTAGCAGACCAAAAATTTTCAGACTATATAATTGGACAATGTTGTGGAAGTCTTCATTACAGCAAGAAATATGGCACCTGCAAAAGAGTGGCCATGGTTTATCATGATGAGAATGAGCAGCAGCAAGCTTTGGGCCTGAATGTTCCCCTCATTCCTTTAGCAAAGCAGCAAGGATGAATTGACGAGCTTTGTTTTTAATTTTTATAAACCGATAATCAAACTCAACAACAATAGTAAATATGTCTCTGATTTTTTGAAACCATCCAAGATCGAACAATAGATTTCAACAACCCAGAACTAGGATACGTAACTGTAAATGGTGGTTTTTAAACCATAGGTAACATGGAGTGTTGGAGTGGAGGTCATTCAGGTGTGGTTAATAAAAAAAAATGATTAGTTGACCTTCACTGGAAGGAAGGGAGGAAGAAACAGAAGCGCGCAAGGCCCTTTTCGCACGGCATTTCTGAAGTGAAAGGGCCCCTTGAGCGTCGCGTAAATGTGAGGAGCAGTCCATACGACGCACTCACATTTGCGCAACGCTCAAGGGCCTGATGTGGACCGCACACGCATTTTTTCATTTTCGGCTCAAAGTCGAAAATGCTGCACGGTCGCTCATCGCTCTGGGGCCCCACTCGCACTTACCTGGTGTGCAGAGCCTCGGGAGCTGGGCCGGTCGTGCGTCTTCTCCTCAGTGCAGCCTGGCAGGTCCCAGGCTGCACCGTGAATGGAAGAGGCAGGGCGCTCGCGCGACGAGGAAGCAGCTGCGGAGCCGAAGCAGGAGGGACGCGACAGAGGTCCTCCCAGGCCTTCATGTGCGCGCCAAGCAGCCCAGCAATGGGAAAAGGTAAGGTGTGAGAAGGGCCAAAAACTTTCTACCAATTTATCCAGAAGAAAAGGGAGGCCTTGGATTGTATAACATTCTGGCAGTGTTCCAGAGAATAAGAGTAAAGTTGTCCTGAAATCTTGTCTTTTGTACAATCTGTTTTTTTTCCCTTGACCCAACAACACTAATGTGAGCATAAGACCCTTTTCCAGACTTTTCATAGAGAATTCCCCATGAGTAGTCTACTTGGACAGAGTAGTGAACTGGATGAGGGCCTCAGTCCAAACAAGATGAAGATACTATTTGTGGGTGATTTGTCCGGCTGTCTGAATGGTGTTGACATTGCTCTGAAAAGGCTGCTTTCCCTCTTAAAGACAAAGTGCCTAGATTTAGGCTGCTTCTGAATCTGTCCCTCCTCACTAGAGCACAAGTGAGCAACCTGCAGTCCTGATGCTGCTGGACTGAAAGTCCCAGCATCCCTTAGATAGCTCAGCAAATGGTGAAATGGTGGAAGTTGGAGACCAATAACATCTGGAGGGCCGTGTGATTCCCAGTCTCACCTCCCATGCTTATTTGCCCAGGAACTAAGGTCCGCATGTGAGGCCTCCTCTAGGTAATCCTGGAAAAAAGCAGGACAGGTTGCTTTGAGAGAGGGGACCTTTTCAGTCATGGTACCATATCTGTGGAATGTCCTCTCTCAAGAAGCCCGCCTTGTCTTTTCAGTATCTGGTGAAGACATTTTTAAAAATTTCCTCAAACATTTAAGGCAATGTTTTGAACACTTTTATATTTTGCTTGCTACAAGTTTTATTTTAGTTTTTTAAAAATGTGCTGGTGCAAACCTTATGATAACGTTTACCTAGCCTGTTTTATTGCCATTTTAATTGGTTTCTTATATATGTTGTGTTCTTATGTATTTTCATATATTTTTATCACACACACACACATATACATCAACATACACACATACAAACATACACCACCCAGAGAACTATGATTATTGGACAGTTTAAAGGGTAATAAATGCATGAATAAATAAATATGTAATTGGGCTATTGATGGTAACAGCGGGTGGTATCATGTGTCTGTAGAGCCGTGTGCAGCTTAACGTTCAACCAGAAACTTCCTCCTTTCACAGATAAGGCTGGCATGCTGCTGCTGGGGATAGGAGCACAGCTAGCCTCCTGTTGCTTGTTCATTACCTCAAGGTGGTTAGGAAAGTCCCATCCACTCTATAGCCAAACCATGATGAAAGAAAAAGCAAATAAACTTGTCCCTGTAGTCTCAGAGATCCAACACAATCAGTACTTACACGAGCTGCTATGAATTCCATGGTCCAGATTTCCAGCTTCCATTAATCCACCTGTAGCCTCCTCATCATTGGGGTGAGATGAGCACCTGCCAGCACCTTTTGCCATGTACAGATACCAGTCTGTTCAGTTCTGACTGCCAAGATGTTGCTGTGGGCGAACTACTTCTGGAATGGAATGGGCACAATGGCTTTGACTTTGGATGGAGAAGTGGGGAGAGGCAGTCATTGACTGGAAGAGCTGTGCAAAACAAGACTGGCATGGTTATTGTGGGGTCTCTGAGCTGGCAGTCACGCATGGGCTCTCTCTAATCCGTCTTCCCTTTGCTTGGCCACATGTAGCCTATGTGCCTTGTTGGTAGCTCAGCCACTTAAACATTGCCACCAATATGCATAAAATTTCCATATCCTAATGCATTTTTCATAGAATAACTGTATTCATAATTTAAACAGAAAACCACCACACCTCATCATAGTGGAGGAGCCTGCATCTACGTAACTTGTCAGTTTGCCATCCAGGAGAAGGAGATGAGCAAGCTCAAGGAACCTACTCTTCCTTCTTAAGGGCCTTTCTCTTTGACGCAGTCATGAAAAGGACACCCATCCTAATGACAGTGGATATTTCAAACAAAGGACTCTTCTCTGATGGCTCTTCAGTCAGAGGACCGTCCTCTGGACGTTTCAACACGTACTCAGTCGTTTGTGACAAAGCATTAAGTTGACTGTAGCGATAACTGCTACAGCTACGTAGGTTTTAAACATCCTGCTTAAGGGAGATTTTGTTTTACTTACAGCGCATAAACACCTATGTTTTCCTGCAGAGCTACTGTTAAGATTAAGCCAGGATAGCAGGGCTTTTCTGAAAAATGAGATTGGTTAAGATAGAAATGAAATCCCATATAATACATAGAGATGATTTCTTTTTTAAATGAATTGTTGTTCAGTCAGGTAGTATGGAAAGGGAAATGAGAAACAGCCCTTACAAAGTTCTTTTTATTTGGCAACATCAATCCCCAATTTTGCAACATTAAATGTTACACCCAGTAAAGCCTGTGTGAATCTTGCACAGTTGGAGGCTTAAAACAGAATGATGATACTGTACCTGACTAGTCATTATGCAGCAAATTAGCCTTTTATAGAAATAGGCTCTCAAAATTCTCTCCGGTGATACACACTTTAAATAGGAAGAAGTTTATGTAATAGTTTCTGAGAGTTACTTGTGATTATCTGAAGATGGGGGCGGGCGGAGGCTTACATCGCCTTCTCTTTTCCAATACTTTAACAAAATTCAGCAAGCCTAAAAGGTCACTTAGTTATTTATAGCCTACCTTAAGCCTGCCATGCTCCCTGGAAACTTATTACTTCTCCCCTCTTCAGATTTACAGAATTGGACTGCAGACCTACACCCGGCTGAATATATTCCAGAAAGAAATTATATAATTTCCCAGGTGCTGTCTTAAAGATTGCACAGTTGCAACAATGATTGTGGCTAGAATTCAGAGAGATTTTCACTGTGTGGCAACACTTTTGCCTTACCATTAATGAAAGTGTTGTCTTGCCTGGTTGTTCCCCAGCTGTGTAGTAAGGCTTTCATTAAAAGATGTAGTTTGAGGTGTTTATTGAGAAGGGACTGAAAATTGAGCCTTCTATAATAAGCTTCCGAATCTACAGGCGTTCCTAACAGACAGATCTTTCTGCTAGCCTTTCACCAAACTCCTGCACGTGCTACCACATAATACAGTGATTGCCACTGGGTGAAGTATGTCCTGTAATATAATGAACAGGGGCCATTACTGATTATCAGCTCAGTTTGCCCCCATTTTCCCTCAAGTGTTATATTAAGGATGGTGATTACCTAGAAATATATGACTGGAATCCTCTCTGGCAATTGAAATGCATAACCTAGAGTTAGGCACTTGTGACTGTGGACATTTCCACACTAGACAGTTCTAGTGCTATTATTCCACTTTCAACATCCTATGGGATCCTGGGGTTTGCAGTTTAGGGAGGGGCCTTTCGAATTCTCAGCCACAGAGCTCTTTGGCCTCAGGAAACGACAAACCCCAGAATTCCCCAGGATGTTCAAAATGGAATATTAGCACTGTCACAGAGTGTTGCGGAAATGGCCTATTATGTATTTACAACTCCTATGTAGCCTCTAGTTTAATGAAAATTCCCCAGTCCCTGCTTACTGGGAAGCAGCCACTGCAGTTAATGAGGATCTGCTCCCCTGTTGCTCAGGAAGCAGCTGACTGACTTTCCCACCCCCCTCTCATGTGAGTGATCTCCAGCATGAGGGGAATTGCTTCAAGGGTCCTGCTTCTGCCTGTTGCCCCAGAGATTGCTCACAGGAGGAGGTGGGATCATCAATCGGCTGCATTCCAAGTGACAGGGGAACAGACCCCCCCCCTTCAACGGCAGCAGCTGCTGCCAGCTAAGTAGGCTTGAGGGTCGGGGGTCAGGCTGGGATTCACTGCATTGCACCTTAACTACAGTTCTTACACGCATGTAAATCATAGAATCATAGAGCTGGAAGAGGCCACAAGGGTCATCCAGTCCAACCTCCTGCCATGCAGGAACACACATCAAAGCACTCCCAACAGATGGCCATCCAGCCTCTGCTTAAAAGCCTCCAAAGAAGGAGACTCCACCACACTCCATTGAGGTAGCATATTCCACTGCCGGACAGCTCTGACTGTCAGGAAGTTCTTCCTGAGGTTCAGGTGGAATCTCTTTTCCTGTAGTTTGAATCTATTGCTCCTTATCCTAATCTCTGGAGCAACAGAAAGCAAGCCCGCTCCCTCCTCGACATGACATCCCTTCAAATATTTAAATATGGCTATCATGTCCCCTCTTAACCTTCTCTTCTGCAGACTAAACATACCCAGTTCCCTAAGCCGTTCCTTATAGGGCATGGCTTCCAGACCCTTCACCATTTTGGTCGCCCTCCTCTGGACACGTTCCAGCTTATCAATATCCTTCTTGAATTGAGGTGCCCAGAACTGGACACATATTCCAGATGAGGTCAACTCAAAGCAGAATAGAGTGGTACCATTACCTCCCTTGATCTAGAGACCATACTCGTATTGATGCAACCAGAAATCGCATTGGCTTTTTTAGCTGCCACATCACACTGCTGACTCATGTTCAGCTTATGGTCCACCGAGACTCCTAGATCCCTTTCACACGTACTGTTATCCAGCCACATGTCTCCCATCCTATACTTGTACATTCCCTTTTTTCTGCCTAAGTGTAGGGCCTTACATTTCTCTCTGTTGAAATTCATTTTGTTAGTTTTGGCCCAGCTCTCCAATCTATTATGGGTATTTTGAATTTTGATCCTCTCCTCTGGGGTATTAGCAGCCCCTCCCGATTTGGTGTCATCTGCAAATACTGTACAGGATTCTAGCCAATAGATTTCAACAGTTTTAATGATTTGACCATTGACTGCACTGAGCCCAGGCGTTATTCTAATATTCTGTCAAACCCTGTATTTGGGTTTTGAAATAAAATAGATTGGCTGTATATTGAAAAGGAAATATTATTTCACTTTAGTACCATCTCCATGGTTGAAAGGACTTTGAGCAGGGTGCCATCCCATAACCCCTCAGCAGCCATATTTTTCCCAAAATGCAATGTCCTAGAAATTTTTCTCATCCCATGGCATTGTGCTGGTGGGGAAATGGCAGCTGCCACAGAAATATACCAGATGACAGCTGAAGCCGCATTCATGTCCCCATGAAAATACATGTGCCTTGTATGCAATCCCCCCTACTTTTTTTTGCACTAGTTCCCAAGGCTTTCTCTTCATGTATGCGTTTCTTTGATTGATCAACTGCCTTGAAAAATGTGGAGCGATTTGAAAATGCATAATTACGTTCTGGGTCGTATGTTAGTTGAGGAAGTATGAAATATATTGGTTACTCTTATCCTTCAGCAGGAAGCCATTGGGCCTCACCTGGCACTAGGCTGTGACAGATCTGTGTGTACAGTGCATGTATGTAATAATGTTCCAAAGCATAAATGGCTTTAGAAAAGTTTTTTTAAAAAAAGGACAGCAGCCCATCAAGTAACTTTAGCCATGATAGCTACATTAGACCTCCATTTTCGGAGGAAGTATGGGTTTGAGTGTTAGGCATGGTGAATAATTAGAGGCAGAGTGCAGAGGACCAACATCTTCCTGCCATGTTTGTAAGTTTTCTGAGGGCCTTTCCGCACTCCACTGTTATAGTGCTAATATTCCACTTTCAACATCCTGTGGAATTCTGGGGTTTGTAGTTTGCTGAGACCGAAGAGCTCTTTGGCTGAGAATTCTAAAAGCCCCTCCCTAAACTGTAAACCCCAGGATTCCAAAGGATGTTGAAAGTGGAACAATAGCAACATAACAGTGTAGTGTGGAAATGGCCTAAGACTGCCACTTGAAAAGGACTGCTGGACTACATGCGCCCTGGTCTGACCCAGCTAAATCATTCTTGTGCATTTACTATTTATTTAGCTGCTCAGAAATAAGAAATGTCCAGCTTAGTTCTACTCTGAAAAAAAATTAATGGAAAAGTGCTTCCATAGTACATGTACATTAACAAGTTTTTTAAAATATAATGTTTATTATGTTTAAATTGAAAGTAGGCCATTTATTTTAATTACATTAATTTGAACTCTGTGTATACATTTACTTCACTGCACTGAAAGAGCTTACTAAAATATAGGTGAAAATGCCCTCCATTTCACTCCTTCCCCCATCCCATCCCTCTTTTGAATTTGAGAGAGAAGGAAATGATTGCACAAATGTTAGAAAAAATGAATTTCTCATTCTCTCCCTGGAAGTGAATGAATGAGTTTAAAAAGAAAAGAGCACATGAAGCGGAAAACAAAAATCATTGTCTGTACAGGCTTCCCCCATTTATCTGACAGGTTAAGAGACTAGCACACTGTCAGAAAGTAGAACTGGTCAAAAAGCAGAAGCAACGTAGGCAACATGGGGAATTATGGAGGCTCACTTGGGACAGACCATGTGTGCTGCTTGCAAAGCCTCTTAGCTGGCTTGGTGGCTTCCCCTTTCAGCTCATTTTTCAAGCGGCACATGCATGTGCATGGTCTCTCCCAATCCAGCCTCCATAGGCAAGAAGAACTGATGGAAACATGCTGTTTCAACACTTGCAGATTACAGACAAGTTCCATTAATTCAATGAGGGGTTTCCTCTTTCCATAGACAAGAATTAGGTTGAATTAGTGGAACTTCTCTGTAATTTGCAAATGTTTAAACAGTGGATCATTGAAAAACAAGTCAACCAAAAAAAAGGGTGTGCCTATATCTATAAACTGCTAGCGTAGTTACCCTGCGTTGCCCAGGATTTTATTTTCTCATAGGTAATACTTGTTAGAAATACCATAGGAATCACCTTACGTTACCTTAGGAATTAGTTGCGGTTGAAATACATAGATATCCTGTGTCTATGATTCCCAAATTGTCTTGTCCGGTACCTGTAACTTTTCCCCATATTGCCCAATCCAATCTGTATTCAGAGTGGTTGAGTTCCTGAGAGAATACACTGCCCTCCTCCTTGCTTCTAGGCCTCATCTCCATAGCAACCGGTCAGGCCCAAGAGCTCTCTGACTAAGAATTCTAAAGGCCCCTCCCTAAACTGCAAACTCCAGGATTCCGTAGAATCTTCACAGGCAGCCAATCATATGAGGTCTTCTCGCTTGACACAGCCAATCATGTGAGATCTTCGCCTGCCTGACACAGACAAACTCATAAACTCACAAACTTTGCTTTTTATATATTAGATAAGATAGAGCCCCTCTCTCCTTCATGCCTGTGAATAATATTCAGACTACCCTCATCATCAATACCTAACCCATTAAGGTTTTTTTTTGTCTTGATTTGATTTTTGTGACGAAGTTGGCAACATAGCAGTCACAGCAACACCAACTACAATCAGGCCTCTAGGGGGTGGGTACTGCATAACTGGGGTGCCATAGAAGAGAATGCTCTCTCCAGTGCCCTGCCTCAGTATATTGACCCTGTTGGTGGGACACAGAGGAGGACCAGTCCAACTGATCTTAATTCTAAGGCAAGAATATATAAGGAAAGGTGCTCCTTCAAGTGTCAAGGTCCCAAGCCATTTGGGCTTTAAATTTTATCACGAGTACTTTGCTTCAGATTGGAAGTATATTGGTGGCTGGTGCAGTTCCTTTAAAACTGGTGTTACATGGTTTATGTATGGGGTAAAGCTAGCAATCTAATTCTTTCATTTTCCCTTCCTTTAAAACTGGTGTTATATGGTTTATGTATGGTGCTCAAGTTAGCAGTCTAGTTGCTTCATTTTGCACTACCTGTGTGTTCTGAGTTGTTTTCAGCTCAGCCCCACATAGACTCTATTGTAGTGGTCTAATCAGGAATTTCCCAGTGCATGGGCTACAGTGGCAAAGTTATCCCTGTCTGGGAAAGACCGTGGCTGTTGACCAGTAAAAGCTGGCCCCCAAACATATCAGTGGAGTCCACCTGAGCATCCGGTGGTGGGGAGAGAGGAAGGGGACACCTGTCTAGCCAGTTAGATCAGCCAAATCAACCCTGACAGTCAATAGGGTGACAGATGTCACAGTCAGATTGCCCTCCCTTGGGATGAAGCTCCTTAGCTTTGGCGCAGCCACCAAAAAAATCTCTTTCTCATGATCCAAACAAGCCTGTGAGAGTGGTGACTCTGAAAGAAAGCCTTTCTCCAAAGATTGTCAGATTCAGGAAGACTCATTGGAGGAGGTACAAGCTTTCAGATAGTTTGCAGCTAGGCCATATAGGGCATTATAGCTTGCGACTAGCACTTTGAATTGCACCTAAAAATGGAACAGCAGCCAATGAAACCATTTCAGCAAGGGAGTTCCATGCTCCTCCTTGCCAGTCTTGGTTAGTGGTCTAGCTGCAGCACTTTTGACCTGCTGAAATTTCTAAACAGTTTTCAAAGATAGAACCAATAGAGTACATTGTGTTACTGTGATCAGATCTGACATCTCCAGGAATGGATGCAGCTGGCATACCAGCTTTAATTGTGAAAATGCATCCAGGTTGCTGCTGAAATCTAGGCCTCTAACCTCAGGACTGTGTCTAGGAGTACATCCAAGCTACCTACCTGAAACTGGAGAGAGGAGGAAGGGAGGAGGGATGTAGCCCCATTTAGCATAGACTGTATTCCTGTTCTCTGATCTACGGTCTACCTGATCAGAAGCACCTCTGTCTTCTCTGAATCAAGCTTTAGCTTGTTTGCATTCTTCTGTTCCATGACTGATGACAGATACCAATGAAACAGCTTCCTTGCAGTTAGGTGGAAAGGAGAGATAGTTGAGTGGCATTGGCACACTACTGACGCTGAACCCTAAGTCTTTGAACAACCTCTCCCATCAGTTTCATGTATGTGTTAAGGAACGTTGGGGGTGAGGGGACCTGAATCAGGAGGGACACCACAGAGCAACAGCCATGGCATCAAACAGGCCTGCCCCAGCAGCGCCTTCCTAGTACACCCCTCCAGGAAAGACTGAAGCCACTATAAGACAGTGCCTCTAAGTCCCATACCAGAGAGATGTCTCAAAAAGTTACCATGGTTGCTAGCATTAAGGCTGCTGAGTGGCCCAGCAGAAGCAACAGGGACACACTCCTTGTGTCCAGTTCCTGTTGCAGGTCACCACAAAGGCAACCAAAGTTGTTTCCATACCATAGCTAGGCCTAAAGCTAAATTGAAATGAAGGCAGATAATCCATTTCATCCAGGAACCCCAGGAAATGGGAGATTTTGGAGACTGCCTAGCAATTTTGGAGACTGCCTGGCAATTTTCTAATATGGGAGGGGAATCAGGGAGAGTTTTTTTTTCAGCAAAGGCCTTGCAATGCCTTGCCTTCCTTTGCTGAAATGAGGTATTTACTATTCTCCTTACCCATTCAGTGAATCCCCCTCTGACTGGTTTTATAAACCAGGAACGGCAAAGATCACACTTATGTAGTGGCTCTCCCCTGTGGTTCTCACCTTTATTTATCACTCAAAAGCAATATGTTAGTAGATGCTACGTAATCAACTGCTGCTTGGCTTCATCCACCAGCGGCCAATGCTAAACTAAGCAGGGACTCCGCAGCAGGAAATATTCAACATTACATCCAAATTGGAATTCTTGGTTTGTAACTTTCCCAGCCAACCAGAGCAACAAAAGTCAGTGGGTGTTCTTGGTTTGTGTTGGGAGCAAGTCACGAGTTGTAGACTGGATGTAATGCAAAGCTCTGGCTTCCTGGAGATTTCCTTGTTAGCTTAGCTTCTCCCACTGGTGGTGGATCAAGACTGGAGTGGTCAGGCAACATACCCCAGCTCATTTTGATCAGTGGCTAGAATTCTGTTGGTGTACCATAACCAGCGGTTACACTTTTTCCAGGGTGACACAGCAACCTATGGAAAGGCAGACAAAATCTTTCAGTGCCGAGCAACCTATTTCTCCAATGCCTTACTTTGTCCATGGCCAGAGTCTCTTCCCACCTGCCGCCACTGCCTAAACTGGCATAATTATGCCAGTGAATTGTGCCAGCAGGATTCTGAATATCTCTGAATCTATGCTAATAATAAAACTAGCTACACTGCTGCCATGTGAATATTGCAGAAAGAAGAATGGTCCCCATGAGTTTATCATTGGAATAGAAATTTCCAAATCCTCTCTCTTAGTTACTCACTTGATATTTCTCTGATGAAAGATTTTACATATGCTTACAATCTTGAAAGAGAAAAAGAACAAAAGAATTTACATTATGCATCCTGGTGCTATTCAAACACATTAGATGGAGGGGAAAAATCAGAAAAGAATCTGTTTTGTATGAATTTTTACTGCTGTCGTTTCCACAAAAGGACAAATTGTTCCAGAAGAGCTTTAGAGATTACAAAAGTGCTTGTCTTGTGCTGGTTGTTTTTGCAGGGAGGGGCTGTAAGAAAAAGGCACAAATACTCTTATAACTATTTTAACATCTTACATACAGAAATAATAAAATTGAATATTATCCTTTGTTGGAGCCATGAGTGGCTGGAGTAGCTGATGGCTTACATATCAGTAGGGCAGTGAGTAGTCATAAAATGCTACTTTTTCAGCAGTGCATAAGCATGTGTTTTATAGGTGCTAAATTCAAGAAAAGGTACTTTGGAAAATAGTCTAATGCTGTATGCCTAGCCCCTCTTCATACACCTCTTTTTCCCTTCCCTTTTTTCTTTTCTTCTTTTTCTCTCCATTTTTTCTTCTTTCTTTTCATTGTAATCATTTTAAAAATTCAGTTTGAAAGACCAAATTTGTAGCAGTTTGTGCTCCCATGTTACCAAGGTGGTGAATCTGCTCCAGGCATTAGTATGAACTTTATAGTACATTGTCAATATTTAGTTGACAGGTGAAATGGTGTCCAGTGTACCCAAAATATCAATTTGTACTGAACCAAATGAAGTTTTCAGTGTAAAAAGATTTTAGATATCAAAGCTAGGACACTGTTCCATTGGTTGATTTGTGTAAGTCAATCTAACTCTGCATTCCAGTCTTTTCTAATTGCATCAACGACCACATGGTGCCTTACAACAAACATTTATAAATTAGACTGTCTGGCTTCTGTTTCTCTGAGGATATAAGGAAGGCTTCCAGAACAACAGGAATAGCTGAAGCACTCAGAACTGATGGTCCCTATATGGACATCAGAAAGTGTTGCAGTTGTAAATATTGCCACAGAACCTCCATGGATAATTGATAAGTAGGCTGCAATATTAAAGATGGATTGGAGTAACTATAAAGTGGGTTATGGACACCAACTTTGAAGCTATAATACTTGTAAAGAACTAAAGAAAGCATTTGTGGTAAATGCTTGCTGCTCTGTTCTTCCAAGTACTTGGCCTGTAAGCAAAATGCCCTACCCTTGAAGTCCTTTCTGTGCCATAGCAGGTCACCATCATACAGCAAATGAAGGAGGACTGAAGCTTGACTATCTGTGCTTGTTCTGAGTGTCCCGCAGAAAGGACAGTTGGTAAAATCAGTAAGTAAATAAGTGGGTCAGTGGATGGAAACTTCCTCCCTTGCTCATTCTCCCAGAACATTAACATTACAGATGACAATCTCCTACATCTTTTTAAAAAAGAATTACTACTATCTGTTGGGTTCATTCTTTAAAAAAAATTCCAGTAGTTATATTTCCCATTCCATTCTGTCTTGTCCCCATTCTGGACAAAAGAGTAATGGTAGATTTAATGTCAACGCCGACTGTCATTTCTTAACTGCTTCCACATGCTTTAGTGCTTTATCCCTACCCAAATTAAACAGTTCTTTCAGAGCTAAAGATACCCATTCATATGCATGCCTAACTTCTGTCATCTTACAGAGTGATCAAGCCAAACTTCCTAAGAGACATATCCAGCTCCAAGATTGTTAACATCCTATTTAAATATTAAAGGTTTGCTTTATGAATGTCTCTGTTCTTGGCAAACTATGATTGGCTCCAAAGGCCAGCACTTAGCTGCTGCAGATACATAGAAGCTTATGTCACGGCAAGTTCAAATTCCTTTCAAATCTTCATCCTATGCTTTTCTTTTTCATCCTGCTCTACCCAAATGTCAGGTTTTTGATCAAGGTAAGATATGCCCAATTAGCATACGGAAACTTTTGTCGATAATGAAGCTACATTCAGTGGCCATATGCAAAATGTATGCTCATTTTTTCCCATTAGAAGTTGTTTCAGAGGCTAATAAGAATACTAATAAGAACCTATTTGCTCATTCGTTCCAGGGAAGGAAGGTGCTGGATTGCCCTGGAGCTCATAGTATCTGCTTAAAAGAAGGCTGATAACAGCTATATAAGCAATGCAGTAAGAATTAGAACAAAGGCCTCTGACATCTTCATCTAGAATGTATCCGTGGAAATCAGGCTAACCAGTAACACTGTTGTTTCATGGGGAACTTCCAAAATTGGTTCATCACGCATTTTCAGTTTACTCAAAACTCTGCAGCAAACAATGTATGTGAAAGTTTGACATTAATATTAGCAAGCATCCACTGGTGACATGACTGAAAATGTATCCCTCAATTCTGCTTGCCTGCCATTGTAAGAGAACAGAAACTATTCTTGGCAAGGAGACAAGTCACTGTCACTGGGAATTAGGATGGCTTTATCATTTATTTCCAGTAGGTGACAAATTTTGGATTTTCATGTGAGAAGCAGCAGGCCTTTCCATTCAGTGGCTCTGCCTTATTAGCAGTGAAATCGCAGTTTGGTATATCAACAGAAAGGAGAAAAATGGCTATCTGCAGCAAATACAGCCTTGAACCACTGACCTGAAGAGTTAACGTATGTTATTCTGGTGCTTGCAGTGATGTGTGGTCTTCTTTGGATTGCTGTGACTTTCAGCAGCCCACAAGAATTAGGTTCCCCTCTCTAGCCACATCACTTAAAGGTGATGGGCATCGGGGCTGTTAAGATGCTTGAAAATACATCTACATTCATATGTTTTCTTCCTTAAATAACAGAATCTAAGACAGTCTATCCAACAAGAGGTTCCAAGTAATTTGATTCTAAGACTCAAATATTCTAATAATTTGATTCTAATATTCAAGGAGGAATACTGGGATTAGGCTACGTTTGCCAATTATTTCTATAAGTCAGGAAATATACCTTATGACATAAACTCAAAACTGGAAGGTTAGATCTTCCTTCAGATATTGCATCCTTCTGTGTAGGAATGGGATGGTAATGGTCCCCCATACAAATTTCCTAAATATAGTGTTAATTTTTCTCAGTGTAAACCTGAGGGATATCTAATGGAAAAACTTTGCATAATAAAACATTTTCACAATATACAGTGTATTTTACACAAAATATTGTTTCATGTGTAAAATACCTATAACAGCATCTGTAGTTTACTGAGGCCAAAGAGCTCTCTGGCTGAGAATTCTAAAGGTTCCTCCCTAAACTGCAAACCCCAGGATTCCATAGGATGTTGAAAGTGGAATAATAGCACTATAACAGTGTAGGGCAGAAAGGCCCGCGTTGAGAGCAGATTCTCTCTCTCTTACCAGCATTGTCTATCTTCATCAGCATGTTCTAGGCAGTTATCAGCTAGTAACAGTGCAGCTGTTCATTCAACACCTCTCTTTGAAGATCTCTCTTTGTGAAGCTGATGATCTGATCGCCTCCTGTTGGTCTCCTCTCAGCTTGTTTACATCTTTCCTAGCATCTTGTCCAGTAAGATAAAAGATGCTCACTGTACTCTATGTAAACAGCTAGTCTCCTCCTTAGAAGTGAAGTAACACTGTGTATGCTTAGCTCTAGGCTACCTTTTATTAGATAACATCAGCCATCTGATTGCATCAGCCTTTATTCTTTCATGTGGCACCTGTCTTGAGTTTATTACAGGACAATTCTCTGATCTCCTTTTCTTATCATTGTTTATAATTGGGAGGGTGTCATACCTACAATTAGCTGGTGCCTTAGTAAAACACACATATTCCACAATACCCAGAGCTTTCTCCTGTATATCTTTTGCTTTATAAATACACTGTTTACATTTTGGGTCTTAAATATTGCAAGATATTACCCAAATGAGTGCACAGTCTGTATCCCTGTACCTCTGCATTTTCCTCTTTTTTTATGTGGAAAAGTGAAGGCCAAGTAAGTAATGAATATGAGTACTTCAGTTATAGCTGGTTATTTCTCCTCCTGCCTCCGTGAGAAGAAAACAGATAGAAGCATGCAGAGATGACCTTTTTTGATTGTGCTGGAATGGGGGTGAAATTTAAACAAAGCCAGTTCATTGCCTTCAGGAATTTTAGCAAAATCATTCTCACTTCTAGAGCTAGAAGAAATCCTTCTTTACAATCAGCAAGTGAGATCCATTTCATGTCTACTAAAAGCCCCTCTGAATGTGCCCATTAGCAGCTGCAAGTTGTCATGCAAAAATGCATCTTATGTATTTCTAGCATACCATAAATATCTACCACTGTTGCTATTCTGGATTCCACAGTTACACAACTGACTGTGAAATGGGTACCACAGCCTTGAGCTCACCCATTGCACATCAGTCAGTTAGGTTCCCCACCACTATGAAGTCAAAAAAGAAATGAGGACTGGTGTGTTCTTGCAGAGTGATTAGAGTGGGGATCACATTTATGCAGGCTCCACGAAAGCACAAGCCCTTGTACAATTCTTAGGCTAGTACAGTACCCCAAGAAGCTTGTTGCCAAAGTATAAATATACTTCAGTAGCATGTTGTCTGTGTCAGATACTGTGAAGAGAGGAACTAGGCATGCCTGAGTAGAGCCAGCCAATCAAAGCCTTCAGAATTCTGGGGGGACAAGGGTGGGCAGGTGGGAAAATATAAATATAAAACCAGAGACTGCCCGGTAAGGCCTGGTAGAAACAAAGGCCCTTTCTGCAACTTACCTTTTTGTGGTGCTGGGGTGCGGGGATCATGCAAGCAGCCTCTTGCGAGAGGCTCTCACGTCCCCGCTGCTTCGCCTCCGCAGCCGCTGCCTGCTAGCGAGCAGGCAGCGTGAGGGCTCCTCCTCTTCCTTCTGCAGCGCAGCCTGGGATTTTCCACACTCCCAGGCTGCACTGGGGCAGGAAGCGCAAGCGCCACAGCTCCAGAGGTTCTGCACACACGTTAAGTGTGTGCGGGGCCCTGGAGTAATGCAGGATCACACGCCATTTTCGGCTAGAAGCCGAAAATGAAATAGTACACGATTGGCGCCTGCCAGCCCCAGCAGCATCGTGTAATTGCAAGGACATCATGTGTACGGCTCCTCACAATTGCGTGACGCTCCAGAGGCCCTTTCGCATGGTGAATGCCGTGCGAAAAGGGCCAGAGATAGGAACAGATAGGAGTGAATTGAGAGGAACAGTTAGAGATAGGGCCAGTTAAAAAACAGAGGGATAGATAAGCTCTGAATAGGGACTTTAGTTTAAGAGAGCTGAGAGTGTGGAAAGAGTTCAGGAAAAGTATTACTTTGTTTTAAAGTGGGGTGTTAAAGTGTAATGTGCATGGAACTGGCATAAGCCATAGGTTTAACTAACTTGTGATACAATCAATCCTTACAGGTTTATTTTCTAGAGTTCTGTCAGGATATTTTATCTTAATAATTAATGAAAGCTCAACATAATAGCTTGTCCATTATAAGCGTCATCTTAAAGCCCAAGATCCAGACCCAGCATTGGTTTTTTTAAGAGTAAAAGGGCAGAAGAAGAATAAAAGAGGAGCCAAAGGGTTAAAATTGTAGGGCGAATCTGGATAGGAGATCCCATCACAGTTACCTATGGAAAAAGGAATTCAGAATCAAATCCTTCCTATTTCCCCTAAGTAGTTCATCATTCCATATACGAGGTCATCAAACCAACCTAAACCAATAGCAGTCGGGAGGGCTGTGTCTCCTGTAATCACCTTCAGTTCTTTGTAAAAGTATTCCATTCAGATGTTCTGGTGTTCTGGTACTGATTATTGTCAGTTGGACAGAGCACACAAGAACCAGTTACTACTCTGATGTTTTCATTCTTTAAAAATGTATTGGTTGATTAAGTAAAGCATAACTGAAGATTTTCTTTGGTTAGCAGTAAATGTCATGTCTGCATTATGTGTCAGTAAAGAAAGATTCACACTTATTTATTGACTGTAATATCATTTAGAAAGCTAAAGCGTGCCTTTGTTTATCAGGCCATATAATTAATCAACCACAGTCTTTTCTGCATATTTGCAAAGGTAAACACAATCGCAATAAAAATATTTTAAAATGTGCTGGAAGAAGGTGAAAGAATAATGTTAGAACTTTTCCTTCCTTTCTGACTGCTTATTGGAAGTGCATATACATATAGCACATTTCTCTTACAGACAGGAATGAGAGATTGTACAATATTAGCAATAAAATCATTTAATACAAATTCAGAGAGGGAAGGAGGGAAATTAGAGACCTGCTCACAGACAATTGAAATGTTTTTAGATTCCTGGAACAGAAGATGCAAATGAAATCTAAGGTATGTGATTTCATTTTTAAAAAAGGAGATTAATGTTCTTATGTATTTAATTTCAGTCTGTGTTACTTGTGTTTGAGAGAGTATGCAAGGTATTTAAATGCCTTTTTAAAAATAAGATATATCTATCCTAGCTTCTCGGGAAAACGTCACAAGTTTTATTGAAAAATCTATCCAGAGGCAATTTTGTGTATTATCCTCCTTCTCTCTGTATTGCTTGGCTCCACTTTGAGTACCAATTCTCTAGAAATATCACCCACCTATGAAGTTTTATGATAATCAAGCCTGGCAGTAACGCAATTGGAAATGGTAATTGAAAGCAGTATCTTGCAAACTGTATTCCGGTATCTCTCATCTCCTACTAGGAAGGCCCTGAGATGTGCATCTTGTTTGTGTTCCAAGCAGGAGCAATCAAGATTGAAAGGCAGCAGGTGGGAGGGAGAAGGGTTGGGGGAACAGCTTCTGAATAAAATGCTTGCAAAGGCACTACTTGTTTTGATCCAGTTCTGCTGTTTATGGGAAATGGACTCATTTCTTTGTGGCACCTGGTTTTATTGCACAGCAGGACAGAAGTGCTTTTCACATGCTGTTTCACATGCATGTCAGTGTAATGAATGCTGCTGTTTCTCCCCTCTGAATACATGCACATGCTCACATGCAGCAAGGTAGCCTAAACAGAATGAAGATTTATATAAACAGAACTTCAGTGTTACAGAAAGCCTGCTGATCTAATGGATTAAGCCTCCTTTACTTGCCGCCCACAGCAATCATGATGAAGCATGATTTAGCATGGAATTTGCCTTTTAACTTCTCCTGTGTAGAATTCCCACTGCTTCTCGTAGTAGTGCCTTGTCATTCACAATGTAAATGTGGCTTTCCAAAAGAAATTGCGTTTCTTTTGATGCCTGTTACAAATAATAATGCAGACTAACCATTGTCTGTCATGCCCTTTCTGTGGCTCTCACACAGCATCACAGGGAGCCGGCGAAGGATTCCCAGAGGCTTGACACCCTAGGCTTCTCATGTGTTTGAACATTGCACAGCTGTCCCATAGTAAGCCTTGTTATATGGAAGGAGAGAAGGCATGGGAAGGATCCAGAGAGTGCAGCACATCTCACAAGGACTTCAGGGGAAACCAAAGAAGCGAGAGAGGCTTTGTAAAGTTCTCCAATGCTGTTCTCCATGAACTTCTGTCAGCTGTATGATATCTTACTTGTGCAAAGGCTACTGAACCCTTGTCACCCAAACACACAGACACTGAAATGTCTTCGGCTAACGGCTACATAGAAAGAAGTGGTGCTTTTATGTACACAAATGGGAGCTGTAGTATATCTATTCACAATATTTCCCCAACTATGTATCCTTTGTCAGAAAGAAACTGCAATTATGCGCCATGTTTTTGGAAGCCTAAATGAAGGAAGGGAGGTTATTTGGAGAGATCTGCTGTAACTGCTCTCCTAGGAGTCCCAAGTTGTGAAAGCTATGAGATGCTGAGGAGATGACAGGAAGCACATCTGTGCACATGCCTTCTCTCTCAGATAAGAAATACCAGGTTGGCAGAAATGTGCTTTCTTTTTGGAACACCCCATCCTCCCTCTCTCCTGTTTGGCAGGAGAGATAGGGAAGATAGTGAGCTGATGGGAAGGATGATGGATTCTGATTATCACACTGGATCGTTGAGGTCAGTACACAATGGCATGAGATCCCTTTCCCAGATGTAGATGCCTTACTAGGACTAACAACAACAGTTCCTATGAACACTACTTTAGGACGCTGGTTCTACACAATATGTTAGTGTTATTTGGCACTGTCGGGAGTGGGCAAAGTGTGGCCTCAAAGCTGATTTTGTGACGCCCAATCATTCCAGACTTTCCAAACCATCCTTTTCTCTAGCTCCCCCCAAAAGAAAATTGCTTTTTAATAGTCCATCTTTAAATAGGTTACAGAGTCCCCATGTGTTATTTAACACCACTAAAATGCTAATTTTTCAAAACTACAAGTAGATTCCTAGCCAATTAAGATTTTTTTTATTTATTTGCATTTTTGGCAGTCTTGAAAAATTCCAAGGGCAGAAAGTTGGTCTGTGAACCTGCTGCACTTACTCACCCCTGACACGTAGAATGTTTGAAGGGGAATAACACTTTATTCAGTTCACAAAAGCTGGGCATGCTGACTAGCTAATGGGCAATCCTGAAGCAATGTTTAAGATATTCACCTGAGCTTCTTTAGAGCCTGACAATATCAACATGCCTCAATATCCCTGAATACTCTCAAAATTGGGGAGCTGAGGCCCTGTCTTTCACATCAAGCCACGTTTGCTTGCTTAATAGACAGCATTTCAGAGAAAGCAATGACAGATCTGTAAGACATCATCTGTCAGGCAGGCAGAGATGTGGTATGGATATTTATTATATGCCCCCAAAACAAGTTTGTGAGATATTTGAGGGAGCTTCAGTAGCAAACATCTGATGTGTGACAGACCACCCCCCCGCAAGATTATTATTTCTGTAAAATACTTCCAAGCATTCCTTTCTTGGGCTTTTAATAACATATAAAGAAATCTAGTACTTACAATTTATTGTCATGACCAAGTCTTTTTTTTTAACTAATTCAATTAGCTCCCTGGCTTTCATTAAAAAAAATTAAAACGCAGTGGATGATCTTAAATGTATACAGTGTCCCCTGGGACCTGACAAAACCTTCAGAAAATATGCAGATAATTCAATACTGGGATGACATAGTTTTATCTTTCAAGTGTGAACGACAGCGATGAATAAAGTGCTTGGAAAGTTTAGACCCAATGGTATCTCATAAATGCCAAGGGAAGCCTTCTTTGCTCTCCAGAAGTCTCAAGAGAAGTCTTGAAATTTTTAACATGCATGCAAAGTTGTCATTTCAAGAGTTCACTGACAAGGGTAGTCTAAAAACAGAGATGTTTATATGTAGTTGAATAGTTGGGGGAGACAGATTTCAAAATGGAGGAGGGAAAACAATATATACAAGTGGATAACCATTGCAAAATTGATTTCAAAAGTTACCAGAGATCTCTACTGAAATAAACAATGCCTTCCTGATTACTGAAGACTTTTTTGTTGGGCTGTTTTCTTCTGTTTATCTATTATTTTATCTCAGTCTAATTACTGAAAAAGTATCAATAATTAGATTGCCTTAATTTGAAACCCAATTATTTAGCTCTAAATGCACAGTATAGTAGATAGGGTGCTGGGCTACAACAGTATAACCTAATTTAAATCTTTTCCTAACCATGGAGTTCACTGGATTGATTACATTGTGTATTGCCTACTTTGTAGGGTTGTTATGCAGACAAAATTGGGTCAGTGGGTCAGTGGCTGAGAGAACCAGACTGACATTCATAGTGGGAAGGGTTATGTTCTTTTTGGGGGGACTGTGTTATATACCTAAGAGTGGAAGTTTTTCATCTTATGCCTGTCTTCCTCTCTGAAAGCCTCCCTGAACTTCTCCTTACTAGCTTCCTGCCAGGAGCTGGGTGATTCTCTGCTATTTTTCTATCCCAGCTAGGAAAGAGGAATAATTTGTGTGTAAAGTGTTACATTTTGAAATGCTCAGTCCATGCAACCTCTCTCTCTCTCTCTCTCTCCCCCTCTCTCCAAATTCTGCAGATTGCTTAGCAACCCATTGCTTGATTTTTATAGCTCGCCTGCAGGGTGGACACAACTGACTTTATATTTGCCACAAAATACAGAAGTACCATCATGGAAGCTGACTAACAATTGCTCTCAGAAATCCTAAATGGTAGTAATCTGAAAGAACAGAGCATGAAACAGGAAAAAGGGTGCCTTTCTTGCAATGTTTCATTTCTAGCATTCTTGGGAGTTTCAATCAGAGCTTCCCAGCAGGCCCTGAAGCAAAAGAAATAAAAATGTAGAATGCCTGCCATCAAATGCATTTCCCTAAATTTAAATTCTAGGTTGTGTATGATTGCTTAGTGTGCATACTCTTCAAGAACATCAATTGTAACTATGATCACTAGAGGAAAGCTTTCAAAATGTGATTAGGTCCCCATCCTTAACTGTATTTTACAAGGAGGAGATCTTGGAGCAATAATTGGACAAAGGCAGGCCCTGATCTAGGCTTTAACCATCCCCTGTGCAAAGGAGCACAAATTGCTGAAGAATTTTGAAGTATTTTTTTAAAAAATGCCTCCTTCTTGATCCATTTTCATGGCAACCTTTCCCTCAATGGCTGCTATTATCATAACAGCAGTATTCATAAAACTGAGTCTAATGTTAAGAAGATAATGGACATTCACAGCCCATCAGTGGGACATTAACCAAACTCTACGCCTGTTGTTTTGTCTCCTTTTTGTGATTTCAGAAGGAGCAGACCAAGGGAAAGGAAAGCCGACTGCAGAGCCAGAGCAAACCCAAGGCGATACAGAAAACATTTCCAGTAATGATGGTAAGCTTTCACAGAGATTTTTCTGTCCTCGTGTAAACAACACATTCAGGTTAGTGGAAACACACCACAGCCCACTGTTCTTCTGTAAGGAATTGGCAGTGCTAATAGCTAGCTACAAAGAATGCTATTTTGCCATCAATAATGCCACTGTAATTTCTGTGGAACTTAGACATGATAGCCATGCAAAGGATTGTGGCTATTGCATCCATGCCAAGAATGCCATCCTGGTAAGAAACTCAGCGGTAGAGAAAAATATACATGCAAAAACAAAAGCGTTTCACACTTGTTTTCTGTTTTTCCTTCTTTTCCCTGGTGTGCTTTGACAGTAAATCTGCCACCACTTGGAGATAAGGATTAAAATTAGCCTCCTTTCAATTTCGAAAATGTTATTGTATCTTTCGGCTAACCTTTATATATCTCAGTGTCAGAGACACACATACGATTCTGTTAGCTCATTTCAAACACCTTTGGGCTGTTGTTTAGTCTGTGGTTTGTGGTGATACACTCAGTGCACCATAAGTACTTGTAAGTCTAGGTGGATTGATCTTTTGCTGTGTAACAAAGATAGCATCCAAGCTTATAAAAAGTATAGTGGAACAAGACTGATCTAATAGTCTATTCCTGGGTGTTTTCAGTGAAAAAATGTTTCTCTGTATGCTTCAACTAGGGGTTGAAAGAAATGTTGTTGGAGCTCACTGTCTCACCAAAGTATTCAGGGGTGGCCATGCTGGCCATGCAGCAAAATCCACCAAAATCCACAAAACAGTGACACCTTCAGTCACTCTGTCTTTTGTGGGCTTTGAGCATGTAAGTTGCTTTACAACAGGTATTCATATAAGTATAGTCAAACGAAGTGGTAGTCAGCTTCCTAGACTCTTACTGCAAGCTCACCTTTGCGGCTGATCCCTTCTGGAAGAGAGACCTGACAGGGTCCGTAGCTCCTTGACAATCCTCTGTCTTTCCTTTGAAAGTGCCCCTTTCTTGGCAGCTCTCCATGCTCCTCAACCTTAAGTGGTCACTGCCAGTCCCAGCTTTACTTAGTAGCTTAGTTATCAGTTTTGAGTATGTTCCTTCAATGAAGCCAAGGACTGTCCTGGTATATAAACAGCTACTGTTTCCTCACACATGCCTGGGGCCTCTCAGATGAGATTTAATAGCTTTAATGCTGGCTTCTGCAAAAGACTGAATGATGCCATCACTTAGCAGTTCCTTTAAACCAAGTCTGATTTAAAAAAATATATGGAAAGCCAACTCTTCACATACTTTGGCTGATGGTTTGGTGGCTTAGTGGTAAACGGCATGGCTGGTAGGGTTTTTAAGCACAGTAATCAGAGTGACTCTAAGCAGAACTTTAATATATTATTCTGATATTTATTATAATGCTTTTTATATGAGTCAGTAAGGAAAAAAAAAACCTGTCCTGTATTTAAAATGCTCCAGGAAATATTGTAGAGCTTAGGAACAGGTATCTGCTGAAGAGTAGAGATAAATGGTTGATTACCAGAGTCGTCCTCTTTATCATGACAGCACAGAAATGGAGACTTAAATGGGATGGGACAGTAAATTGAATACAACATTAACATCCAGAGTTAGGTAATTATCATCAGCAACAAGATTTCTATCTTAGCATATCCTTGATATAATTCATAAGCTAGGAAGAACGTTTGGTACTATTTCTGGATTCAGTGAGGATCCATTTAGACACAACCCTCAATTTTCTGTACATCTGCAGTGGGTATAGTGTAATTTAACCCTGAATAAACTCTGTGTAGCTTCAGTATGTGGTTTTGCTTCACTTCCACATAAGTCTGGCAAGTATGGAAGCAGAATACAAATCAATAATTCACAAGCAACCCAACAGAATGGAGATGCATTAATATAAACAATCATGAGTCAAAAACAGGCATGCTTTGTATCCCATGATGAGCATATTTTTAATTTTTTCTTCTTCTTTATTTTTCAAAATTTCCATTCAGGAGCAAATGCCATTCAGTTGATTTCAAAGCTTTCACTCAAGAGGTTTCCAGGGAAATGCTCAATAGCAGCAATGGGTATACAAAAACAGCTTCTTTCAGAGAGTTAGTACCATATTACTGTAGTAACATGTGTAAAGAGTTTATAAAGGCTTATGAAAGGACTCATTCAATGTTACTGAAACAATCTAGAAGAAAAACTGAGAAATTATATTCAATAATTCTAATATCTCAGAGACTATATGTTCTATCCTCATGCAAAAAGCTCAGTCTTCTGTCTGTAACTGATTTTGACTATTTCTAATGATAAATAACTGTAAGATGATAACCAGATTTGTTGCTTTCACAAAATTTGAACAATATGCATTATGGTGAGGGACTATGAACAAAGTATGATTAAAATGGGCCTGAGCTGTATATTCATTCTATAAAGACCAGACTGATTTTTAATTTGATTCCCTTTGTGCCTGCTTGACAAATATGTGGAAAGTGTCCACAGTCATAAGCTTAGATAATTCAGGAGTGGAACCAAACTTTGGTGCGATTACGAAATCAGATTTTAATAATCATGTGTTCAGGTCCTTTCTTTTAGTACATTTTAAAACTCCCTAATCTCCTGTGAGTTAGTCCCATTCCCAACACAACTATTGGAGAGAAGCCTGGAGGACCAGACAGTACCATTGCTGCTGGAAGTAACTAATTTCTTTCTTTAGAACAGTGTTCTGGACAACCATAATTCCTTAGCAGGTGCTGTTGAGTTCCCCAGCTTGCTGTGGTCAGAATACTATTGTTCAGACCCAAACAGAGCAGACGCATGGAATCCACTGTTCCATGGTGAATCCATGTATAAGTAAACCCCATTGACCCAGTGCATCCAATTTAGGTGAAAATAGAGATAGGATTTAGGCCTGTAATGCTCACCTACATTTTCCCATTGGGAAAGGGTTACTGAGTGATTGCAGCTCTTATATGAAATCCTATGTATAACCAAATCTCTTTTAGTCCACTTAACTGAGTTGGACTCTAGAATTGTTTGTGTTCTGCTCATTACAGAAGCGACGTGACATTTCTCCTGTCTATTCGAATGTATGGTGTATATCATTTCTGTGTTCAGACGTGTCTTGGAATTCTCTGGCTTGAATCCTGTTGGTGACATGCAAATGCATAATTATGCCTGCATCTATCTTTTAATGAGAACCAGTGTGGTATAGTGGTTTGAGCATTGGACTACGAGCCTGGAGACCAGGGTTCAATTCCCCTCTTGGCCATGGAAACCCACTGGGTGACCTTGAGCACATCATGCACTCTTGGGCCCAGAAACCTCATGATAGGTTTGCTTTAGGATTGCCATAAGTTGGAAAGAACTTGAAGGCATACAACAACAATAGCTTTTCATGGTTTTTCCAGATGGATATATTCAGCACTTCCAATCTGCAATTGGATTGGCTGCTGTGCTCTTTGCTTACCAGTCTGTTGCTGAGGTGCCCCCTCTCAGGTAGCTGTGTTTCAGCAGATGGCCCCAAGAAGAAAAAAACATGCTTCTGGGCCTCCTGGATGTCCTCTGAAGAACTGTAGGGACTGTGGAGGATGTTATCACCCACTTGCAGCCAGCAGCTCTAACACAGCCTGGCTGCCCCTATCCTTCCCTTGCCATTTCATTTCAAAATATTATTGAAAAGGCTAATATTAAAATTACTTTTTGTTCAAAAATATAATGCATTGGCTGATGTTCATGAATAAACATGATAGCCAAGATCTGCCAGATGGAATTCCACTTCATTCCCCATTCCCCACACCTCCTGTGGGCTCTACCACCATTTGTTGATTGGAAGAGGGGAGAGGACAGCTACACATTGTCCAGCTGTGTTTCTAAAACTGGATACATGATGGTGATATTGTCCTCCAGGATCTCCTGGGACCTCCCAGCTATCCCTTCATGCCGTGGCCTGTAAATGGGGTGTGCAGAAGACTGGTGAGGGCAGCGGTCAGAGAATCACACAAGGGAGGTAGCAAATATCTCACCGCTGCAACAACTGTGTGTGTGTATGTGTATATATGTATGTATGTATGTATGTATGTATAGATAGATAGTTAGATAGATAGATAGATATAGATATAGATATAGATATAGATATAGATATAGATATAGATATAGATATATAAACACATATGCAGGTATAAGTTGGATTTGTGCCAGCCAATTTTACATGTTGGCAATGTGCTGCTAACAAGTTACATTTTAACCAACTTTTTGAAAAACAGACTCCTTTTAAAAATATGAAACTCCCTCAAATGACTGCCCACAAATTGTTTTTAGAATTAAGAAGTTAATGTTACTTAGCAGTTAAGTAATGTATTAACATTTGTTGTTATGTGCCCTCAAGTCATTTCTGACTTATGGTACTCCTAAGGTGAAATTATCGCAGGGTTTTCTTGGCAACATTTGTTCAGAGGACCTTTGCCGTGACCTTCCTTTGAGGCTGAGAGAGTGTGACTTGCCCAGGCAGTTTCCAAGGCTGAGTTGGGATTCAAACCCTGGTCTCCAGAGCCACTCAAATGCTCAAACCGCTGCACCATTACTACCTCTAGTTTTACCTTGTTCTTGAAATGCTGAAAAGTGATAATGTTTCCTCTCATCGCTAGAACAAAAGAAAACAAAGCAAAATTGCTTTTAACATGTTACTTCCAAACTCTGGGATATAGTTCCATTGAAGAATACATGGAATTTGAGCCTCATTAAACAGCGAGGAGAGATCATGCAGAATAGAGCAAATTTGCAAATTACAGTTTGAATGTTTTGGGGTAGGCCCACACTGCAGAAGCATTTGACAGTCATACTGGATAATATGTGCTGCCTGTCAGATCCTGCTGTGATTCAGCTCCTGAATCCTCCCAGTCTTGTGAGACCAGAAAAGACAACCTCACAACATCTAAATATCCCTGGTGTAGAAGTGACACCATAGTACTTTAGTGATTATATCAAAGGCAGTATTTCAAATCAGGAGTGAAGACCCCTAAGTTCACAGCAGTGGAATTGGGCTCTGTGGTGTGGAATATGCATTTTGTCCGAACGAATCTATTTCAAATGCAGTGGTTTTGAAATATTATAACCATGAGTTTTTAAACTCTGTTACTGTATTATTAACTTGTTTTAAGAACAATATTGGTGTATGCAAGGTGTGCAGAAATATAATTTTGCTGTTGTTTTTTTTTAGTTGAAATGAATAGTCAGGTTGAAAACATAGATGAACCTACAGAATCCCAGACAGAAAATTAATCTGTTGGTAAGTCACCATTTCTGTTATTTTTTTTAAATGAAAGTTGATTCATATATAGTATTTGTGCAGGTTTTTTATCTATGGAAGCTAGTGATATACCCACAATAAGTGCGAGATATGATTTTACCTACATTCTGAAATTCTAAAATTCAGGATATGAATTCTAGAATTCAAGATACCTAGAGGTTCAGGAGATTTTTATCTGCAGATAAGTGTTGGTTCACATAAGATCTTGCATTCTTCACATGTTCATTTCCAGCTTTTCAGGAAAATATTTATATGAATAAAAATGTCATGCTTGGGTAAATAACAAGTGTGAACCCGGGCTGTGCAGGTACCTCCTGGGTTTGCGGTGAGTAGAAAACAAGGTGCTGAAATTGCTGTTGTTCCTGGCCATGGAGTACTCTCATCACATGTCCATTTCTTGATACGATATAGAAAATAACATCATCTGTGCACTTTGGCCTTGGCAGTACTGCCTAGTCTACTTTGTTTTTCTGTCAGTGAAGATAGGTGAGTGCTGTAACTGATCCTTTTAGTTTCTTATTGCAAGGGAAGCACTGTGGGAGATGAAGAATCGTCACTGAATTTATAATACACAGAATCAGTAATGGGAAGAGGAAGAGAGATTAAGAGGGCTATGTTTTCATTGTGCAGTGCAGTTGGCATTATAAAAATAGAGAACATTGTTGGACAGGTATTGCTAAATGTTGTTGTTGTGTGCCTTCAAGTTGTTTCTGACTGATAATGACCCTAAGCTGAACCTATCATGAGATTTCCTGGGGCTGAGAGTGCATGACACACCAGGGGTCACCAAACCCTGGTTTCTAGGGCTGTTGTCCAGTGCTCAAACCACTATACCATGCTGTCTCTCACATTGCTAAGTAAATTTATTTAATTAATTTATATCCTGCCTTTGTCCCAGTGTGAGACAGTATATAATTAAAAGAAAATGCAGTGGGCCTTCTACATATGCGAGGGTTCCATTCCAGGACTCCCACAACTAGCAAAATTCACAAATACTTGCATCCCATTATATTCAACAGTAGCGATGTGTGTGCAGACACATCCACACACACATTGCCACCATTTTAGTTAGAGGGACACAATGCTTTGTATAAGCTGGGAATCATGTACGCAGAGATCATGGGTAAGGAGGGCCCACAGTATAGTTAAAACAGTGGCTAGCATCCTGTTAGTGATATAATTCCACTTTACACAATCATATATATTTTTGGTTGTTACAGAGGTTAATATTCCCTTCCATTCCCCTACCACGCAGACCTACCATGTCACCTTGATAGTTATCCTCAGTAGCCATGCTGGTGGAAAGTGGAGGGATCAGTGAAGCCTTTGCTATGTTCTTCTAACCAAACACTGACCAATGACATCATCTGCTGAGACCTCTGGATGATCTGGCAGATCATGGTGGAAGATGTCCTTACTCTACATCTGGCTATGGGAACATAGTCAGATATGTCACCAGTCCCCTCACAGCTCTCCACCAGCCACAGAATGGCTATGGGGGCTGGCTATCACAGTAAGTCTTGGTGCTAGTGATAGGGAAGCTGTAGCAGAATTCCCTATACAGGTACTCTTACCCTAGGCACAACCATGTAGCATTTTGGCCAATATATGACACAAAATTTGAAAAACCATAAGCTAGGCAAGCATATTAAAATAGTTAAAACACTTTAGCTGAGTATTGTATGTGCAGTATGTATTTCCAAAATCCCAGCGGTAGCAACAGGAGCAATTCAGGAACAGGTGGATGAAGCATGTTGCATTATATCTTAATGATAAGCAAATTATACTGGCTAGATTTAACTTTGGTTCTCTGAAATTCGTATTCTGGGAACAGTGGGTGTGCCTCGTGAGAATTATATGCCTTTGGCTCTGCCTTGCTGAATGCCACTTCCTTTTAAACTGTCTGGCTTTATGGAAACCGAAGGATATGCCATTGCAGAGTTTGGTTGCAGGTGAAATGAAAGAAACTGCACAAAAGCATAGGCATGAACAGCCTGCTTCCTGGGTAGAATGAAACCCGTGTCTGGCTGTCATGCCTTAATTATAAAATGAATTGCAAAAGGTGGCTAGCTCAGAGACACAAATGCCTCCCTCCCCTTTGTAATGCTTATTACAAGATACCAGTATCACATAGCACCAAAATGTGTTATTTACACTCATAATGGGATTTCATGTGTCTCAAAACCAAATGTAGAAGCTTTATAACACTGGCAGCCCTGTCACAGAGACTTTAAAGAGTCTTATTACTGTGTGTACCTTTTTTGTCCTTGTCAGTATATTGACAGTATGCTGCAATGCTACAGATGGGAGAGAAATGGAATCTGTTGTGGTCTCCATTTAAAAAGTTGTCAAGCAAAAAGAAGGGGAGGGGGTTGCACCCATTCCGTAACAATTAAAGCATTACATTGATATTCAGTTTCTCTGTCTAGTTTTCACCCGCACAATCTCTCTCTGCATTTATATCCTAAAAATAAAGCTGCCTCGTGTTTGCCATTTTATAAATAATTTGAAAGGCTATGACCTCTACTGAGTAAAAAATCTAAACAGTTTCTATATCATCCTGCCCCCCATATATGGTATATGGTTATCATTTACCATATAAATTATAACATATGGTAGTGAACTGGATGTCTGTTCCATAGACATACAGGACTTAGGAGACAGTAGATGAAATTAACAAGTGACAGGTATAACAGCAGAAGCAAAATAGGAGGGGAGAGGTTGTTGTTTGCTAACATGTTGAAGAATATGCCAGTCTCATTTTTCAATAAAACTGAAATCTCTGACCCTGCAAAGATAGGAACAATCACTCAAGGTTTGTCCTACTTCTGTCTAGTGTTAGCTGTTCTTGAGAGACAGTGTAGTAGTTTGAGTGTTGGACCACAACTCTGGAGCCCAGGGTTCCACTAGTTAGATTGGTTTGGCCTATTGTTTCGGTAAACCCTAAGGGAGGGGATGGACCAGCCAGTTAGGTTCAAAGGGAGACAAGAGCTAGAGCTGGAGAGGAGATGCAGTTGACAGGGTGAGAGAGTAGCCCTTTTCACTTTGAATAAAGTACTGGGATTTTCAGTTTGAGCATTGGACTGCACACCCTGAAGGCCTGGGTTCAATTCCCAGTCAGTCATGGAAACCCACTGGGTGCCCTTAGCCATGTCACACACTCTCAGTCCCAGAAGACCCCGTGATAGTTTCGCTCTAGGGTCTCCATAAGCCAGAAATGACTTGCGGGCACAAAACAACAACAGCAACAACAACAACAACAACTCTTGGATTTGGGGCTCCTGTGGACTGTACACATCACTGGACTTCACCTCAGCTGACAGAGATTGTAACTGTTTGTGGATTTTCTACATTAGCTATACAATTACATATGTATAGCTAAGTAATATCTCCTGGCTTGACCCTGCCCTCCGCCACCTTAAGAGCTGGCAGTCAGATTGGGCAAAGGAGGTCTGTTCAGCTTTTGATTGGGACAGCAAGGAGGATGTTTCCAATCATCTCCCCGCAGCAGGTGAGGCTATGGCAAGGACTTGACAAGGACTTGTGAGAGGGGAGGGGGAACATCTTCCTCCTTTCACCTCAGTTGGAAGCTGGTGGTCTTCCTTTTGCTGATCCAGGTGCTGGCTTTTAAAATGGGTTACGGATTCACAGTTCTAGGTTACAAATCTGTGACAGCAATACTGAATACCAACCATAATATATTGCCAATCGCAATGTTGAAACTGAAAATTGGCTTATAGCGCAGTCTTAGCTATGTCAACTCGGAAGTAAGTATCACTTTTCAGTGTGATTTACTTACAAGCGAGTTGTGTAGAATTACGGCATTAAAGCCTAAAAGCAAGGGTGGTACACGTATTATGCTTACGGACACGGATAAGAAAATTTTATATACATTCTGTCAAGTCAAACACTTAACTAAATTAGAAACAGTGTAATTACTTGTTTATAATAAAAGATAATGTAATGGCATGGGAATTGTGAAGGCTGGACGGGTTGGCTAGGGGAGATGAAGGACTCCTACCACCCCAATAGGTATGCCTACATATCTGACTGGGATGCAAAGAGGAGCTCAGGGAGAGGGGATAATGTCAGAACAAAGCATCTCTTTCATTCCAAACCTTTTACAGAGTTTGATGTTATCACCTCATCTGATCAAAATGCTTTTATCTGGACTAAAGAAACTTTAAGCAGCCACTAATTGGATGATCCACTTAAAATCTCTTTTCTAATTAATATTTATAAGCCATTGTGTGATGTTTAACTCACTGCACCCCCAGAAAACTTTAAAAGTAGTAAGTAGGAAAAGATTAAGACTTTGCTTGAAATGTATGGTGGGCTGGTGACTCTCTGCTTTTGTGCGGAGCTTTTCAGTTACATACAGTAACGTTCTTTCAGTTGATAACAAAGCTCATAAAAGGGGGTAGGTAAGGTTTATGATATACTGCACAGAATATTCTAGGTAATCCAAGATTAATTACTGCTGCTAAATAATACTTCGGATACAGGGCTCACCTTTTAATCCATGATGATTTGCAGAGATAATCATGGATTCTCTCTAACATCTGCATAATTAAATACAATACTTCATGGTGGCACTGGTAGCTCAGAATATGGGAGTGAAAAGAGATAGCAAAGATCGCCCTTGTTAGATAAGTTGTACCAACTTGCTATATGCGTTTAACTGTGAAGCAAGCAACAAAATTCATGAATGCATTTTTTTAATTCATTTTTTAAATGTATAACCACCTTTCTCCCAGTATGGGACCCTCCACAGCCTGGTTGCAATTAATTTCTCAGTGTTTTGAATAATTTTCCCACTCTTGCTTCTGCATGGGCAGCATTCATCAGGCAAGATTCACTGTGGCTGTTAGTGCATGCTTGATTCTCCCAGAAATTGTCCTTCTTTCTTTCCCAGAAGCTGATCTAGGGTGGGACAACTGGGGCGCGTGCCCTGGGCGCCATTCCAGGGAGTGCAAACTCCACTATTCCCCCATGCTCACTGGCCACCCCCTGCCCTTCCACACCTGCCGGCCACCCCTGCACCCTTCTGTGCCCGCCTGCCACCCCCTAGAGCCTGCCACCTCCCCGGACATTTCCCTGCCCACTACCCTCTGCGCCCTTCCATGCCCGCTCACCACTGGCAGGGGGGCAGGAGCGGCAGCAGCACCTAGGGGCACTATTTCTGCACTTGCCCCAGGTGCTGCTGAGCCTAGGTATGCCACTGTTCCTTCCTCCCTTGTGGATGAGGATAGGATAACTCACTTGTATACTGCATAATTTACAGAAGAATGACTTTCCCTTAACAGAAAAGCAAAAGAAAACGGAGAGGCCCACGAAAGTGGCAAACACCTCAAGGATAGCACATGTGTCTGTGTTGTATAAATGGGGTGAACTTTACAAAAGCAAATTTAGACAATTGGAAAGTGAATTAAGGGTTTGTACAGTGGCCCAAGACTCTTTAAAATAAGCAATAGTTTAAATCCCAAACAATAAGGTGGGCCAATCAGTTTAAAATTTGGCCATAATCACTGATCATTTTATAATTTTTTCCTATCCTTCCCAAATTCCAGGTAATCTTGCTTTTGGGAGGATGTAAATGTTTTTACATTGGTTGGTTTCACATTTATTTCTCTCTTAAATTAAGGTTCATGTGAAGAATTCCATAAAGGCATTTTAACACAAAATCTTGTTTCATATTCATTCCAGACTGGCACGTCTAATACAGTGGTGGTTAAAAAATCAACATTTCCCTTAAATTTATCATACCATAGAAATCTGTGCCAGCCTAACTTCAAGTCCAACCCCTCTAAATGAAGAAGCCTTCTCTTTTCAAAGTCATCTAATCTCTCAACCTGGCATAAAACTACAATTTCAAGTCAAGAAGCCTCCTCTTTGTTTTGCATTCTGCAAAATCTTGAATCTGACTCTCGGCTTCTTCTCTTGCCAGATAAATTTGGAACTATCTTTGTGCCAGTGTTTAAATAGCACTTTGTCATTCAGAATTGGTGTTTGCAACAGGAGCCATCATTTTTGGCAAAGCGTTAATTTTTATAGTTGATATCATACCCAACAAGGAGAGCTTTACCTTGGGCCATCTCTGTAAATCTTGTTTAATATCATTCACTATTTTGACACAGTTGCTTTGAAACTACTTTGAATTTTTATTCTCAGTAGTAACATCTAGATACTTTACTTGCTTGGCAATTTTAAAACCAGTTGTCTCCATCAAAAGAACTTGTTCTTCTTTTGTCATGTTTTTAGTCAACATGAGTGTCTAATCTTAATTAATTTTAAATCAAACAGGAGTTTCATAGTCATTTAGAATCTTGAGCAGTGTTGCTGCACTTTCTAAACAGTCCTGTAAAAAAAATCACTAAGTCATCTGCAAATGCCCTTAGGTTAAAAACATTTGTTTCTTTATTACCACACCTTTAACTTTTTCCTCATGCCCTATCACACTGTTAAGAACTTCCAAAGTCAGTATGAAAAGAACAGAGAAAGAACTTTCAACATCCTGTGGAATTCTGGGGTTTGTAGTTTCCTGAGGCCAAAGAGCTCTCTGACTGGGGATTCTAAAGGGCCCTCCCTGAACTGCAAACCCCAGGATGCCACAGGATGTTGGAAGTGAAATAATAGCACTATAACAGCGTAGGGTGGAAACGGTCTCAATTTTCTCTCCACTAATCACAACCTGTGCCTTCTGTAAAGAATATATTGCTTAATTGATGTAATGAAAGTATGTCCAAAATCCATCTTTTTTAACACTTCAAACATAAATGACCAATTCATATTACCAAAAGATTTTTCCACATCCAGAAAAGATAAGGTCACTTCTTTTTCTGTATCAGCTTCTAAATATTCTAACACATCTGTCACACATCTTGTATTATCCTGCGTCAATCTGTTTTGTAAAAGGCACATTGATCTTCATGTATTATTTCTTCCAACATCTTCTTCATCCTTTCTGCCAAAATTAAATAAATTGTCAGAAGGCCATCCAGCCCTGGGCCTTCCCTATCTTCACCATCTTAAAAGTCTCTACCATTTCCACCAAGGTAATGGTAGCATTAAGTCTCATTCTCTAGATTTCTGAAATCAGTGATAAGTTCTGTAAGTCCAAATACTCTTCAATCTTGTTGTTCTTCACAGAGAGTAGAAAAAAAAATCTTTAAATAATCTTTTTTATCTTTCCATTGTCTGAAGTTAATTCCTTACCATCTCAAATCTTCAAAATCAGTTTCCTCTTTCTATCATTTCTTAGTTTGTAGGCAAGCCATTCCTAGTTTGTTTGTATTTTGTTTAGCATATCTTATTTTTCTTTCAGTTGCTTGAACTATACTTATACAAATCTGTTTTTGTAAAACTTTTATTTCCTTCAGCAATGATGACTTAGTTGGGTTTTCCTTTATCTCTTCCTCATTTTTCTTAATCTTATCTAAAATACACTGATTCTTCTGTTGTCTTTTTCCTTTTTAATTCTGTGTTTTGTTGTATACGGAAGCCTCTCACAACTGCCTTATTGGCATCACAAACCGCCTTAATGTCAGTGCCTTTATTCAAATTTTCTTCAAAAACAGTTTTTAAAAGTCTTTTTAGCCTTATTCAACATTTCTTTGTTTCTTAGCAATGCATCATTCAATCCCCAGTTAAATTGGCTTTGCCTGTTTTTAAAAATTAACATTAGTGGATTATAGTCTGAAAAAGTCTTGGGAAATACTTTCATATCTTTAATTCTATCACTCAACCATTTGGATACCAAAAACATCAATTCTGAAGAAGGATTTGTGCCTCTCTGAAATGAAAGTAAATTCTCGTGTATCTCCATATTTAAATCTCCAGGCATCTAATAGTTCTAAACCAAATTAAATGAATTAATTTTTAAAATTAATTAATTAAAATTAAAATTAATTAATTAAAATTTTTAAAAAAATTCAGCTATTTCCCTTGGTGCTGCTTTCTTTTTTTTTTCAGACAGTCGATCAATTCGAGGATTAATTATGCCATTCCAGTTGTCAAGAAGGATCTGCCTTTCATATGAAAACTCTTAAGATCTTTTTCAACAATTTTTCAAAAATGGAGGCCTTATTTTCATTAGGAGAATAAATACCAATAATCAAAGTTTTCAATTCTTGAATGTGTATTTGCATGCCTACATAATGACAATTTAAGTCTTCAAAGACTTTTTCTGGAGCCAATTTTGGATTTGCATAGATCACCACACCCTTTTTTTTTTCTTTTCTGCAGATGAAACAAGATCCTTCCACAATTTAGAATTTAACAAATATTTATTGTCTTTTTTTCCTCTAATATGTGTTTCCTGTAGATAAATCAAATCTAAATTTTGTCTTTGCAGGTAATGAAAAATCTTCTTCCTCTTGATGGGTGAATTTGTTCTTACATTTCAAGAAAGGGATTTGAAATTGATTTTTAGGCTGAATCTTCATCAGAGTCCATATCCAGTTTGGCCTGAGCCTGTGTGTGCTCCCTCCCCCCCCCCCTCACTACACCTCTCTTTAGGTCTTTGTTCGGGAATCTTCTCTCCCTCCTAAAACTGTTTCTTCAAAATCATGTCCATATTTCTTCAAAAAGTCTTCAGCTTTCTGAATCATCTGTAATACAAGACAACCCCTTCCAGATTTCCCCACCTGAAAGGGACGCTTTGTTGCTTTAACTTGTTAGTCAAGAAAGCATACTCCATACTCTTTTTCAGAAGTTCAACTGGAATATCTTTTAAAATTATATCAGTAAAGTTCAAGGGGATTAAAGCCTCTGAGGTTGCCAGTACCTTTGAAACTTCTCAAGGTTTTATTTTTACTTAGTTCTACCATGCTGGCCTTCATGTTAATTAGAAAAATATAATTCAGATGTGTTTCACTCACATAAAAGTGGTAGAAGTGTTGGTGACAAAGTCAAGCAATCCCGTCAGCTGAGGAGCTTGCCTAAGAGTACAATCTTGGTTTCCAAGAGAGGTTAGGAAAGTTGGTTTTGAGGCGCTGGTATTGTGAAGCAGCTCCTGGCATGGTGGAGCTCATATGTCCTACCACTTTTCTCTGGTCCACTAGTACTTCCAGGGACCCTTTCTGGGTGCCCGGATTTGGAATCTGGACCATGTGGATCATCTTCTGAGTCTCCCATGCCCAGAAATAAATTTTAGCTGGTTTCCAGTGTGTAAAACTGACTCCTACGAAGTCTATTGCCTCGCCCCTTAGCAGAGCTCACTAAAGAATCAGGCTTCATGATGCCATTTCAATCTGGAAGTCTGCTAATTTCAGTTTGCTGTTTTCCCTTACAGACTGACGATATGCCCAGGAGCATATATGGATTTATATATTTGTAAAAAGAAATCATTATGCAGTCACAGAATTTCACCGCATTCACAGAAAAGAATTTCACTGGGATTCTTTTTTTTTTTTTAATGGGTATTTTCATCACTGTGCATGTGTCCACATGATTTTTAACATCATTTTCTTATGAAGAAGCCAGTGAAGCTTTGAAACCTTGTATGATGTATTTTGTGCATTTTAGCTGGTCCAATAAAGATATCACTGTTCTGTGGATTTTGGATTTTGTGTCCACAAGTGTGTCAGTAACTTGTAAGATAAAATAAACCAACTGAAAATAGTGCCACAATGTTCATGTTCCAATTCCAATATTAATTTTCAAATTTCTTCAAGTGAATTGGGAAAGTTGCTGTCTTCAGGTTGATTGGGAAAGTTGCTAGAACAGAATGTAGAACGGAGCTAACCCACATAAAAATAAATCACACAAGGCACCCTGCATTCTCTGTTTCTTGCACATATATTTTCTATAAAATGGGAATGGTGACAGGAACCTTCAGAAAATAGATGGAAAATACATCTTCAATGGGCCGGTAGATCTCTTTAGAAAATATTTGGATGCTTACTTATGAACTATTTCTTTTCTGTCTCCACAGAGGACCATGACAAGAGAAGAGAACAGGCTGTGAAACAAGAACTGTGGTCATTGGTGGATTGTATGGCAACATTCTGACTTAGCAGATCACAGCACACCAGAGAGCGCAAAAGGGGATGGGGGAGGGCAGGGTGACGAAGGGATGATGACTCTTTACATTAGTTTCTCTTCTCTCTATTTCATTTTGTTCAGTAAACAATATGCAGTTTCTCTCTTTTGGTTGTGATGTCTTAGTTCTCTTTTCTTAGCTTCGTCCCTGGATTTTCTATATCTTCTTTTGGAAATCCAACCCTGCGCCCATGCCTTCGTTGGCCATGTACTTCCGTAGAATATATACTTTCTTAGCTTTTAAGTATTATTTCTCAGTTATAAGTCCTCCTCTTCAAGGCAACAAGTGCAAAGGACATTTCAAACCCACTGCCCCTCAAACGTCTAAGAGATTGTTCCAACTGATCCCAAAGTTCTTACATTGGCAGCTTCCCAGTCTGAGCAATGTTGCTGGTAGATGTTGGTGCCCTTTGTCCCCCGGTACTGACAGGCTACCAATGCCAAGGAATAGCCGTTTCAGCTGCTTAGACTATTATTGCCACCCATGAAAGTATGAAGATGTAGAGGCAAATAGAGAGGTTAGTGTGAATAACTTTTTAGGGGAACTTGCTCCAAATATTATGCTCCCTGTGTGGAAACTGCTCCCAGTACTCTTTCCTGTGGTTGAAATACCACATATGAATTCAAGCGAAAGTCAGAGGCTGGAAAATCGTCCCACGTGGAGACTCTCTGTACTACCAGCCCATCTGGCAGGAGGCTTACCAGTATGACAACTGGTTGTGCAGAAGTGTTGCCATGCCAAAGTGTTAATTGGTGGCCTCCACACAGGGGCTAAGAACAGTGGAAGTGACCCTCAGGCTTGTGTTTTAAGAAGGCCAATGTGGATGGCTGAGGCTACCAATGGACAAAATAAATATGTATGCTATGAAGAATACATGTTAGCAAGTTTCACTCATGGACAATCCATGCTCAGAAGGAGTATAGTTTTCATTTCCAAATACCAAGCAACTTGGGGGGGGGGGGGCAGGAATCTTTTTCATATCCTGTTTGTCAGCATCACAAGCACTGGAGTTTTTCTAGACTAACTAGACTTTTCATATGACAATCAATCCCCACAATTAGCCAGTTTTTTTTTACTAAAATACTCATGGCATGAGCCCCTAAAGCCTGGCCTAATGACGGTGCTGAACACCTCAAGATTGTATTGTCTGCTAATGGATCAGCAGCATCCCTGTTTGCATTCAGGACATAACTAACACACCTGTTATTTTCAGTGCCCTCTGGGTAAGGGGGATGACAGACTTTCTCCATCTCAGCCCACTATAAAATATGACTTGTGGCTTTAACAATTTCTTCTCAATTCTTGTTATATTTTTCAGCTGCATATGCACACTTTTAAATACATACAAATGCAATTAACAGTTATTTGGTGATGAATGTTGTACCATATGTCATCTGTTCTGCTAGCAAATGCTGTACTCAACTTAAAAACAAAAATTTTACATTCATTTTTCACCCACACTGTATATTAAACTGATACCCTGCTTGCAAGATTGAAAGAACACACAGCATGGATCCAGAGTTTGATATTCTGTACACTCCTTTCCAACTGCTGCTAAAAACAATTAGAGGAATGTTTTTGTATTATGAGATTCTGCTTTTACCTAATTATGCATATGCACCATCTTCCAGAATCCTAAAATAATGATTTTCTGGCTTGCAAAAGAAAAACGAAGGTGTATGTGCACGAAAAGAAGCTGAGATCTACTATCCCTGCTCATTTTATAAGCTTCCCCTAACATGATCTGGAATAAGGTAGTAAATATAGTTTAAGTTTCCACAATTGTATATGGAAATAGAAATTAGTTTGTGATGTGCCACTTGTAGGCAGATGAAAATGCAGAGCTTGGTTTCAAATGTGATCTATAGCTGTGCTGCCCAATAAACAGCATTTTTGGGTCAAAATCAACAACACTGCTGTGATAAAATCAGATTTTCAACTCTAATTCTCTGTCCATTTGAACCATTTATTGCTGTGGTACCTTAGAAGGCTGCCTTTATATAGGGAATTGCATAGATGTTAGTATTAGTATCACATTAATATGAACCATTGTTCCATATATACATCTATGTCATCTTGCTCAGCAAGAATGTACTTTCATCTCGTGTTTACACCCGTGGTGCTCCCAGGCCTCTTTTCTTCTCTCCATTTCTGCCAGCTAGAAGGGGAAATATATCTTTCTGCTATTATGTTTTTTTCCTCCCATCCCTCTTTGTATTGATTTGCCATTCCTGTGATCAAAGAAGGAGCTAGCTGTGCATCACAAATTATTATCCCAAGTTAGCAATATCAGCCTGCATGTGCAAAAAGCCTTGAGGGCATAGATCGCCTTAGCTGATTCAGTCCATGTTTGGAAAGGGAGAGGTGTAGGGTTAAAACAAAAAAACCCAAAACAAGTCCTGAATGCATTATAGGGGGTTGCTTAGATGACAGCCTTTACTGTGTTGTGGCCTGTGTGCATAAATTTCCAGCACAGCAGTTCTTTCAGGTTCTGAGGTTTTCATGTCAGGATGCTGCAACCAAGTACAAAGCAAAGACTGAAAGCTCAGAATAAGAAAACGGGGAAGGTTATTAAGCAGTGCAATCCTATGTGTATTTACTCTGATGTCAGCTGATGGAGCTTGCTTGCAGTCAGATGTGCACAGGATTGCAGCTTCTATCTTGACAGTTCAGTTCTAGACTTGGATTAAGCTTTTCTCACAGAGAATTGTAAGAT
Source organism: Cyclura pinguis (assembly GCA_030412105.1). NCBI lineage: Eukaryota > Metazoa > Chordata > Lepidosauria > Squamata > Iguanidae > Cyclura > Cyclura pinguis. The sequence continues at coordinate 173,375,991 of CM059599.1, forward strand.
TGCATGAAGTGCCGACTGGTAGCTTCCGTGTCAGTAGTGGAGGAATCCATTCCAGGTCTTAGTTTGTACTTTAGAGCAGGTATCCAAGGTGCTGAACCTATTTAGAAATAGAGGCCGTTTCTGCACTACTCCTGTGATAGTGCTATTGTTCTACTTTCAACATCCTGTGTAATTCTGGGGTTTGTAGTTTACTGAGGTCAAAGACCTGTCTGGCTCAGAACTCTAAATGCTCCTCCCTAAACTGCAAACCCCAGAATTCCACAGGATGTTGAAAGTAGAGTAATAGCACTTAGTGCAGTGTGGAAATGGCCAGAGTTCATAACCTTTGACAGTTCCTTTAAAAGTCAGGTGGCAACATGGAGGAGATTTGCCACCGCACTGCTAAACCACTGTGTTGAACTTCAGCCCATCCAGCATGGGCAATGGTCAGGCATTCCACAGTCAAATATATGTCCAAAGGCCCCAAAGTTGAGAACTAGTGATCTAAATAATAATACAATTGACAGTTTCTTTTGGCAAGAGCTATATAGGCACATTTTAATGCACATCAGGAAGATTTTGTTAGAGCTTAGAGAACTGCAAGCGTTAGGCTCTGTAGGCTTTGTGGAAATGTAGGGGGGTAAAATCCAATCCCTCTTTTCCTGCCATCACCATTTGGCAAATGTGTGGAGCTGTTTGGCAAGTGTGCCTGTCCTTTTCTGCACTGGTAGCCCATCATTATGTATTGGGTTTTGAGGGCTGAATTCATTGTATATCAAGTTCAAAAAGTCACTCTAAAAAGCCTGCACTGATAAAGGAATTAATGTAAGAAACTGCTTTACACTGAGTCATATCATTAGTAAGTCTAGCTGATGGGTAGGAATGCTGCAGGAATGCTGCAGCCGACTGTCCATATGATATAGACAGGGGCTTCCGTGCAGCCTGAAGAGCCGCCAGAACCCCACCAAATCAGCCAGAAAGGGAGAATTACAATACCGGAGGTCTTCAGAGGCTGCAGTGGTCCATTTAACTGAAATGCCCCACTCTCACAACATATCAAAATGGCCCAAATTAGCAATTATTCAAAACTGCAAGTGACCCAAAAGTTTTGAAAAGGGGTGGGTGCAGTCCATGGAATTCCTAGGAGGAGGGTAGAGTGGGCACAACTCAAGGATGCTTCACAGCTGCCTCGTCCCAATCTGGATCCACCCTAGTGGCTTTCCAGGGTTTCAATGAGGAGTCTTTCCCATCCCCTGAATTTCTTCCTGCAAAGCAACACTGGCCTATGGCCCTTCCCAAATCCAATCCTATGAGAACTAGGGGAAGTACGAAGCATCTCTGAAATCAATGTTGCTCCATGCATTTTGTTTCAAGTGACAGGCTGTAGGATTCCATTCATCCAGAAAGGTTGGAACACCTCCATGAAGCAAGATTGCTTAAAAAAAAGAAAGGCAGAAAGAAATCAATTGCTTTCCATTTCTTTTTAATAGCGCTGTCAACTTTCTATAGATCTAATTCATGTTTTGTTCTCTTGTGCTCATCTATGTACTGTACAGAACCATCACCACCTTTTGGCAGCCAATTCCCTCAAGTATCCTTGTGATTAAGTTTAATAAAGAGGTGGGAAGTGAGGGAACCAGCTAGGCGAGAGAATATGCAAGAGACATGAAGAGCTTTTCACACTGCTGCTGAAGACTGGAAGATGTTTGAAATTAGTTAGTAATTAACTACCAAAATGCTCTGATTAGAACCTTTTTTTTCTACCCTCCCTAGGACAATACATGATAGTAATTTCATTGTTATCTCCACTTAACCTTGGTCCTCCTTATCACTGGTGCTTCTTCCAGGCTCTGAAAGTTTTGTCTCAGGATGCCATAACAAAGTGTGAAGTAATGATGGCAATCTCAGAATATGAAGGTAGAAAAAGTTGATTAAATCTCAATAGTCTAGTTACCTAGACTGGAATATATGATTTGTGATTTTCCCATTTGGGACTTCTATGTGACTGTGTTTTTGCACACACATGCGTGTGTGTGTGTTTGTGTTAAAAAGGTAAAAATAACGTATAGGCAATAATACCATTCCCATTCTTTTGGCTAGTGCTATAGATGCTTCACAGGCACAATCTAAGGCAAGCCTGAGTAGATTTTCTTAGACTTTAGAGAAGCACATACAGTAGACTCTTTAAAAGATTTTAAAATGTATGAATTCTTTCATTAACATGAGGTTTTACTAACATCTAGACTATATAGTCTTCCCCCTAAATCCTGCCCCTTCCAGCCGTCTTCACAATGTACATGGAAAACAGAATTCCTGTATTACTTGTGTTTCTGTATAAAGCGTATGTTCTTGATTTAATTGTTGGAAGGTGTCTTTTAAATATTCTTATTCTACACTGAGAGACAAAAACATTCTATTCTAGCAATTGTTCTAATATTGGACAAGTTTCCTTTTAATAAAAGTGTGCAGAGGGATGTCTGAGACATTGCTGTCTGTTAGTATTGGGCCATATATTATTCACTGCAGCTAACTGTAAATCTCTCCCTGAAGCACTGAAAAGCCTCTTTTGTGAATTAACACTGTTCTGCTTATGCACTTGATTAAAAAAAAAAAAAGACATTTCTCTATATGCAGTGCATGTCTGCTTTGCTTTTAAAATAACAAAGTTAGCAAAATATGTTGGGTATATTTTCTTGGGAAATAGGATTTTTATCATACTTTTCATCAAGGATTTGCCTTACCCTGACATTTGTGATATAAAGTCAGAAAAAATGTAATTTTTCTTGATCAAAAATATGTTTTTACTTCAATGCAAATAAATGTAGTCTCTTGCTTGCAAAATATCTTCTAAAATGTAATAATAGACTGCTAAGTACGGTTAACACAAGCCTCTTTTGTTAATCTGACATTTAAATGCTGGACTTGCTGAAGAATCTGTTCTTTTCCTTTTGTCTGTGCCATACATAACTAAAAACTCTAACAAATGATGCCTTCATACTAAAATGTTTGTTAAAAGCAAAATCAGAATAAAATTTGTTCTGACAATGAAAGCTGAACTGCTTGTTTTCTTCCAGATTTGCAAAAAAAAAAAAAAAGTGTTGCATAGGCTGTATGCTGTTATTCACTCTGTGTCATTGACATTTGCATTTTCAATGAAGAAATGGGAGGTTGTGTTTGTCATGTTCGGGTATGGTACAAACCTTGAAGGAATTCCAGAAACTACAGAACTTAGGGTTAAAACCTAAACGCTGTTGGAGAAATACTCACCACTTTTGATAATTCTGACAATATTCAATTTTTTTTAAATCAGCATTACACACACTTAGAATGTGTGAAGCAGTACCTCAATATACCAATACTAATTCACCGATTGCTGTCACATCTGTTTGTGCTACTATAACTCTCTCTTCAGGGTGCCTGGCCAAGAAACAGTAACAGAGACAGCCCTGGAAACAAGTTCAAATATATCACTTGAGTGTTGCTATGCTCAATCTGAACCATCTTCTTAATGAAACCCATCCTTTAGAGTTAATCTAGGTTATATGTTTCTAAAAAAATTTTTATAGAGGTGCCTCCCAAATGGTGAAAGTCACATGTTTGTCACAACAGGCAGTGTCCCACACCTACATATCTTGCATTTCTGTCTTGTTTTCTGACTGGAAGGTAAACAAACCCATGCTCAGTTTGCCAGTCTGATTGCTGAAACAGGTATCTCTGATGAAATCCCCTCATAGAAAGTAAATGGATTAACTGTAGGAAATACGTGTTTACTTAAGCATCTATGTTTGTGCCCCACATGGTAGTCACATAAATTTCCCACCCAATGTGCCTAGGAAGATGGCTGGGCCAAAAGAAGGATCTCTCCTGAAGCTCCCCAAGTATGGGTGAGTTCACAGTGGCCCTTCAGGGAGCCTGGATCCAAGCTGGATATGGCTATAGCTCAGAACCACTACTATGGGTTGTACTTAGAAATGAATTTGCAGCATGTTGTTGAAGCATAGGAGTTATACATTCCCGTAGCCAGCCTCAGTTAACAATCTTGATAACTGCTCTTTGAGTCAACTGTAGTTTCTGAGAATTTTTCAAAGGCAGCTGCACACAGAGTGCGTTAGAGTAACCCCATTGTCACTATAGCCAGGTAAGATGTTTCCAGGAACAACCACAGCTATACGCTATGTTTAACTCTGGAAATACACTCTTGGCCAACACTAAAATCTTAGCCTCCCAGTTTGGGGCTGAATCTAGGCTGCAAACCCGCATTTTCCAGGAACAGTGCAACCTCATCCAGTGCCAGGTTGAATTTCTCTTCCCTGGTTTTCCTTTTGACTGGCCAGGAGCAGCACTGTTTCATCTGGGTTAATCTTCATCCCTGACCCCACCCCCATCCAATTCATTACTGGCAACATGGAAGCATGGAAACAGCTTATTTCCAATTAAGCACAAAGGAGAAAGAAAGCTGGGTATCATCAGCATAGCGATGCTAGCTGACTTATTTTGATACCAAAACTCCAGACGACAACTCCCAACACTTTCAGGCCTATGTTAAATAGCATGTGCATGTGCTATATAAATAAATATTTATTTACACTACCACCTCTGCCTGCCTGCCTGCCTCTCTCTCTCTCTCTCTCCCCACAGTGGGGTAGGAGGTAGAATCCTGTATGGCGGTTATGAATGTGTAACCTGGAAATACACACACACACATGACTGTTACATATTCTTGATTCTTATGTAGCCCCTACTTTACAGGCTATGTAGAAACCATGAAAGTTCCCCCATCCCTAATTACTAGGTAGTACCCACTGTGATTGATGTGGGTCCATTACTATATCGATCAGGAAGCAACTGGATGACAGTCTCACCTACCCCACTGACAAGAGATCTCTGGAACAAGGGTGTCACCCCAAAAACATGAGGAACTCGGGAGTCCACGCGCAATGCCAGTGCCTCTGTGAAATCGTGTGGAATAATAAAGAGGAGGCCTGTGAGAAAGGAGTAACCTTATGAGATCTTTTACACCTATGTCTACTGGTACTAGTGCAGGGAAGAACCAGCTGGATATTTTAAAAGTAGGTTTATTTGTTTTATTGGGGAAATTTCAATCACACACACAAGATTCAAGCAGTCTCACAATCACACAAAGCAAACTGAAGGAAAAGGGGGGAAAGTTTGGATAGCAAGAATTTTAGGGCAGAGTGGGCAATATTTACCAATCCAGAGAGCAGTAAAGAAGCTATATGGTTTGGATGCAGAGTCTGAGGATAGAACACGATCAGGAATCAGGGTGGCAACCAGCAACTAGTGTACTGCAAGTTGTCTAGCCCAAAACGAGGGTTTGAATACCCCATTTTTGCCTGGAGGGCAAAGGCATTAATGGCTATATGGCAGAGTAAACAGTGGGACTCCAGAGAGTGGACAATAGGGGTCTAGAGTGAGCTAATGACCTTTGCATTAGGTGACAAAGGGACTGATGGGAATCTTGATAGTTCTTTGATTGTTGGACGGATGTGAGGGCAAAAGGGCAAGGTCAGAGGAAGAGGGGCTAAGACCATCAGCCATCCTGTGGGAACATCACAGGCACTGTTGTCTCTAAAAGTTGAACTTTTAGGCTAATTGTAAGTTCATTATTGCTGGAATTTCCTGGTGATTGCCTATGACCTGGCTATCAGCCAGCTTTTCCTCTTAGCCAGTATGGCCATAGGAGAGTACAATTTATGTTTATGCCAATTAAATCATATTTACCAATTAAATCATATCAAAGCATTGGGGTATACAGCCTACTAACAAGGGGAAATGATTACAGGGTCCTGTGTCTGCCTGTCACACTGGAGACTGCTCACACAAGGAGGTGGGATCATCAGCTTGCTGCTTCTTGAGTCACAGGGGAACAGATCCCCACTGAGTGCAGAGGCTATGGACCAGTAAGTGGGAGTTGGGGATGGTTGGGCTGGGCTTCACTGTGCAGCACTGTAACAACATTGCTTATCTGTGCATAAATCCCACACAGGATTCCAAGCATCATGATTATCTCATTCCTCAGCTCTCCAAATGGCTTACGGGTGAATTAAAAAGACAACAACACATGGATGAATCCTGACCCTTAGGTTTACGATCTAAAAGACACAGCACAAAAGGAAAAAGGGATGGTGGAGGACAAGACAAAGTCAGGCACAGTTCTTTTAGGCAGTGTGAGGCAGCTGCCTCAAGCAGCAGATTTGAGGTATCATGAAAGGATGATTTGATAAATTAAATTGTTGTTTATTAGTATTAGCTGGCATCCTGTTCAGCAGTTAAAATGTCGTAAGTTAGACTTCTGATATCCTTGCTGCTAGGGCCAAGAGAAGGCTACTGGTGTCTTTTCCCAGAGCTCCCACCTTCACCACCTCAGAAACACTTCAGCTGTCAGGCAGGGTTGGGGTTGGGGCCTGAATTCACTTAGAGACATACACATGCCTTAGTCATGCTACACAACTGGGACCAAAAATCATTGCACAACAGATATATTCTGCTGATAACAGCAGAAGCAGAGCTGTGCAGACAGCATGCTCCTCTATGTCTTCTCTTTACAAGTTGCCTGTTACGCATTGCAGTTGTGCGTCCTGTACTTTGCATTGTGATTGCACACTGCAGTTGTGCATTCTATACTTTCCACTGTGACTGTGCATTGTGTATTATGAATTGTACAGCCCATTATTTTAAGAAGATTCACATTCTCAGATTATGACCAGGGCAATCTGCCCACTCCACATCTGTTGTGTTCCATATCATGTTTTCTTGGGGCTGACACTTTTCCTGAGACCAAATCAAGGTGAGGAAAAAACTTCAAGTAACCCCAGCACCAGAGTCCTATAGGTGACAATGACATAACCTTGATTATCCCAGCCTATGAACTTTTAGGGGTGTTGTGGAAGGAATACCTCCTTGTACAACACTCAGCTGTGCATGATCTCCAGCTCCCTTGCACACCCAGAGAAGGAGCATTCCTAGACTCATGGATAGCCGTATGCCTATACCTTCAGGCCAGAAAATGCTTATTCTATTTCCTTTCTACCAATAATGACACAAGAGGCAGGCAGTTTTAAACAACTGGCAGTCCCTAACCAGAAGAGACGAATGGATTTTCCGATCAGATGTAACCAGACTGCCAATAGCTTTGAGGACTGTCAAAACTAGTTAACACATATTTAAAAGAAAGCAAAACAGATTCTCAACAAAATTAGAATGGGAGAGCTTAATCTGTCTTTCTCTTTTAATAAAATGAAACCTGTTTAAATCAACCTTAAATTACATGTTGCTGCAAGAGTCAACTGTATCTTATGACTGGCATCCTGTTCAGTATTCACGGGATCATAAGTCAGACTTAGATCTAGTAAGTTTTGGTATTCACGTTTATGGTAGTTAAGGACCAAAGGTGACCCCAAAAACCTACCTCTTAAGCCATGCAACACTGCCCCTGAAGGGTTTCTGAGGAGTTGCAGATCAACACACTCGGAAATTATGACTGCAGCACTCGCCAGGTCATGGGGCATATTAAAAATAGCAGTTGTAGCAGGACCTCAAGGGTCTCTCCAGCTGCCTGTCTCAACACACCATGTGACTGGGACAGTGCTGCTTCAGCCTGCAATGCCTCAGGTAGCCCTTCTGCTGGAATGTTGCCTGGCTTACAAAGTAGGTTTTTTGGGGTGGAATTGGCAGAAGCGGGTATGATGCTGGCGTTTTGGTATCGTAGCTATGCCTGACAATGTAGGATCTTGGCTTTCATGTATTATTATATGAGAATTACATTGGAAGGAGCAGTAATGCTGCTGATGTTTGAGAATAAAGGGCTTGGAATATACATGTTCTTGACTTATAATGTCCAAATGTATTCCAGTGAAAACTTTCCATGCCCTGCAATTCTTCCTCTGCTCTTGAAATTATCATAGCTTTATGTGTTGATTTTGCATTTATATGGCTTGCATTCATTCTAGGAGGCCTTCAAAGCAAACAACCATGGCAGGCAGGCAGTCAGGCACTCCAGAACTGATTAACTCTCAGTGAAACAGTAGCTGTAATTTATAGGGTAAAATCTTGGCCCCCTAGTGTAAACAATCAATGGGTGGGGGAAGATACTACTTCAGTTCTGGTTAGAATTGCTTTAGCATCTAATATATTAGAAGTACTAGAAAAACAGAGATCCAGAGTGGTGTAGTGTCTTGAGTGTTGGACTATGACTTTGAAGAGTAGGGTTCAAACCCCAATCAGCCACGAGTCCCCACTGGGTGACCTTGGGCATTAACACTCTCTCAGCTTCAGAGAAGGCAAAGGCAAACCCCCTCTGAACAAATCTCGCCAAGAAAACCCTGCGATAGGTTCACCTTTAGGTCGCCATAAGTTGTTGAAAACAACAAACACACAACAACAAACTAATAAACACAACAACTAGAAAAACATGGAGAGGGCCCCGGTGTGGTGTAATGGTTTGAATATTGGACTAGGATTCTAGGAGGCTATGGTTCAACTCCCCAGTCACTCATGGAAATTCACCTTAAGCAATTCACACTATCTCAATCTAACGCCATTTCTCCACAACACTCTTATAGCGCTACGATTCCACTTTGAACCTCCTATGGAATCCTCGAGTTTGCAGTTTTGGGAGGGGCCAACCCACCCCTTCCAAAACTGCAAACCCCAGGATTCCATAGGAGGTTGAAAGTGGAATTGTAGCACTATTAACAGTCTAGTGCGGAAATGGCCTAAGAGGAAGGCTGTGGCAAACCTTATCTGAATAAATGTTGACAAGAAAACCCCTCAGGTCTGCCATAAGCTGGATTCAAAGGAACATAGCAACAACAGAAAAACATGGAGTGGACTGCATATGTGTGTCAGCTGAATTACACCCTGAATTACAGAGAGAGACTGATCTAGATGGGATTTTCATCTTTCCAGCTGAATAGTTGTTAGCGTTGTTGTTGGTTGTTGTTGTTTTGTGTGCCCTCAAGTCGTTTCTGACATGCTGAAGCCATCATGGAAGTTTCTTGGCAAGATTTGTTCCAAGGAGGGTTGTCATTGCCTTCCTTTTTGGCTGAGAGAGTAGGACTTGCCAAAGTGGTATAGAAATGTAACTGCTATTGCTATTCCTATAAAGGTCAGCCTGGTGGTTTCCATGGCTGGACAGGGATTCTAATCCTCTTTTCCAAAAGCCTAGTCCAACTGTATATCATGCTGACTCTGTGAATGCATTTTACAGCATGTTTTATGTTTACATGTTCTTGTAAATCCCTCCTGGGTTGAGCTTGAAAACCAGCCATCTACCTTGCCTTAATGGAGAATTATCCTAGCATTACTGGGAGGCTCCCAAGGGCAGCTACAGTTTATTATTGAGATTTATGTGGTAGATGAACGTTCTGAAGAAGAAAGAGAATATCTTTGAAACTCCTTTTTTCTTTCTTTCTTCTATTATCTCTTCTTCTGTTTTGAAGACAGAGCAGCAGAGCAGATAGCTGCTCACCAAAATTGTCTTCCTGGTGTTGTAAATTAGGCTTCTATCTCTGGCTGTTTTTCGTTTAAATTAAATACACACACACAATTAGACATGGAGAATGTGGTCAGGGCTTCTGAGACAAGCCTGTTTTCTTAGTCATGGTTTGTATTTCAAGAAGATAAATACATTTGAATGTTGAGCACACAAAGAGAAGTTAAAACATTACTGGAGGCATTCAGTGCTTTTCATATTGCTGTCCAGCGACAAGTTGAGCCTGCTCAAAGACATAAGACACACACACACATACCCAACATTGCATTTGGAATTTATTAGCTCCCACTTCATACTCTCCTAAACATTTCCACCACCTCCCTCTTGTATTTTAAATTAGGTTTCTTTATTTGTAAATTTGTTGTCCATAGTCAGGCAAAATTAGAATTCTGTTGCAAGGTATGTGTCAGTATATTTTGAACAAGCAGCCTTTCAGCTCAAGTAAATCCAACTGCCCTTTTATGAAATCAATTAGACATTCATTTAGCTAATTGCATCTTGCCATGTACAGAACAGAAATTAAAGCAATAGTTGGCTCCTTGCCTTTTTACCACCTCAGAACTGAGACATATGGCAATAGGCTGGCCAGGTGCAAAATGGGGCAGGGAGACTCTATACCTCTTATAGCTCTGCAGGACAGGGAATTTAAGGCCATTTTTGCATTACACTGTTATAGTGCTATTATTCCACTTTCAACGTCCTATGGAACCCTGGGGTTTGCAGTTTAGGGAGGGGCCTTCAGAATTCTCAGCCAGAGAGCTCTTGGGCCTCAGTAAACTACAAACCCCAGAATTCCAGAGGATGTTGAAAGTGGAATAATAGCACTATAACAATGTGGTGCAGAAATGACCTTCATGTTTGTATTTTATTTATTTTCACAAGCAAGAGCCTTTTGTTTTCTGGAACCTATCTTCAGTCAACCACTCTCCCTTTCGGAAACATTTTCATTAAAATGTTATTTGCCATACTTCAGAGTTCAGCTGCCTTCCCATGTCTCTGGAAATGCATTCTCTGGTTGGGGGGATGGATTCCCATCTATGTCAAAGGAGGCAGATGAATGTCTAAGTACTGTGCAGCACACAGTCTGCCTTTCACACCCTGCCACTACTGAATTATGTATTCAGTAGCTGATAACAGGTTGCAGGACACATTTGTGTACTGGGTTTTTAAAGTATATTTTAAGCAGGAAGGAGAGACAGGTTTTTAACACCTCATGGACGGGGATCTACCCTCTTGGCTTTTAAAACAGCAGACACTTATGTTGAGGAGTGCATTAACAGGAGAGGGAGAAGAATGGCAAGCCGAGCATAAGATGTGCTTTGGTAAGCTTAGTGCTCCACCACAGTCTTGGCCACCATACCCAGGGATTTCAAGCAGAACAGAGGGCCATAACATTTTCTGTAAAGAGCAAACTTGTTTAGCTACTACCTCCAGTCTGTTTCTTGGCCCAAACTGCCCCACCCACCCAACATACATGAGAATATCAGTCTCATCCTTTTGGCTCAGTCACTTTCCAAGGAGGAGCCATTTTCTATTCAGGGAAATTTAGACTAATCCCATACTATTTATAGTGTTATAAATATGTTCCCACTGTGCTGAGCTTTGAGAAGTTAGTCAGTTTTTAGACTAGAATTCCCAGAATCCGCTATCCCTGGCTGGTAACTTTCAGACGTCCTGCTGTTGTGTAATGCTGGAGAGTGTGAAAGGAAGGAAGGCAAGTTTAGCAGTTTAGAACTTCAGCCTCCCTTATCTATTGCTTAACAGACTTATGTCTTTATAGAAGAAGATGCGTATGACCAAGCAAAATAATGGGGACTTTTGAGATCTGAAATAAATCTTGGTCTGCTTTTCCCCTGTTACTGTAGTTTCTAGTCCGAACTTGTGGTATATTAGATATCATTTGATATCAAGAATTTGGCCTTCACTACCCATTCCTCTCCATGTGCTTGCGAGGCCCCCGGACAAGCACACACACAGGTACGGCCGAAAATAGCTGAACTATTCAAAACAAAATCCAGGCAGGCCAGTAATTGCCAGACTGCAGCTTTAGGAGACCTCCAGGCAAGTACCTTCTTAAGATCACATTATGTATGCACGCTGTTTACAAAAGATCCCCTGCCCCGAGCAGGCAGCTTGACGAGCGGAATATCCAATTCTCAAGCACTCTGCATTTGCATACTGTCTACGCTATTGACAACACTGTCATAATTCAATCATCTAAAGTACTGACCTTTCGGAGGCTTTGTCTCCAGCCCGAAACCCATTGTTTTCCCCGGGAACGGACTAGCCTACAGGTATATTTTCCCCTATAAGAACCCCTGATTTTGAGCATCTCATCAGATCGCTCGTGACTTGCCTCCCGACTTGTTGCCACTTTGTTTGATGAGCCTCCCCTCAGCCTCCATGTGCTGAGAATCTACGCTCCCAAGCTTCTTTCTGTCTACCGGGCTACAGGATCAGGTGTAGTATTTCCCCAAAAATCCTCCTGAAAATCCCCTATCTATTTTCCTCTCTTTATTTTCTTAGGACTGTGTGCGTGACTGCGCAATTGTGCAGTATTTCTTCATTTTGAGTGAGTGAGTGCATAAGTTTGCTGTGACTTCGTAAATAAAAGAACATAATTTGAGCTTTCTCGTGTCTTGGTCCTGACTCGGCCTGACCCCGTAAACATTGAGTAAAAGATCTCGCTATGTTGCCCTGCCTCTCGCATTGCTAACTAGTGCTCTGGCTAATTCCCATTCCCCATTATTCTGAGCACATTAAGGTGTCCCTGCCGGGACCTCAGAAATCAGGGTAACACCCCCATTGCTGAGAATGGTCATTTAAAGGTTTTTCATGTTTCCAGCACAAGTGTATATATCACGGTTTAGAAAACAGGACTTTTGAGTTGCATATGTGAAACAACAATTGCCTTAAAAAACATTAAGTCAGAAACAAACAAGAAGCAGCAGGTTTTTGAGTAATAAGGTCAAGCAATACTTTCCACTGCTTAGCGTCTTTTCATATTCACTCAAGGATGCAGTGTGAAAATCATCAACTGCTTAACTAGCTCAAAGAATAGTTTTATGGAAACAGACCACTTTCACTCAAATATGCTTTTCATCAGTGCATGACCCAAGAAATGATTTTTTTTTGTTACTTCACAATAGTAGCTTCTGCAAGGACAGGAAAAATAGCATCTTCTGATAAAGTAAACTTTGATTGCAGACACAATAGCATGTCTGATGAAATGCCAGCAACAGCCTCCACATATCTGATAGACTTATGCTAATTGTTGCTTCATACTGTGAGACCAATCCACATCGGGAGGCATTTAGCATCAAATATAAATGCCTGGCCAAGAGACCTGAACATAGACCCCTATAGATTTATGACCCCCCATTTGTTCTGAACCTCACAGGCAAATCCTGGCTCAGTCTGCCAAGAGATGGAACAAAACCAAGCAGGTGAAAAGGCACTGTGTTCTTACATCCTTCTGCTATGTTATGATATGCTAGCCTTGTTTGAACAAGGATTTTTGGGGATCCCAAGGACTGAAATAACTTTCTACCATAGGGGTGCCGAATGCTGATAGACCTTACCTTGTTTTTCGACTACAATTCCCACAACCCCTTACTACTGGACTTGTTGGTCTAAGAGCTGCACTCCAAAACATCTGGATAGCCAAAGGTCCCCAACCTCTGATATCAGGATATCTGTCAAAATGGCTAGTTCAGAATCCTCTCTGTTAATCAAAGAATGAAATTTGAACAATGCCAGTCTACCTCATGAAGTCTTACACTTGCTTCCTAGCTTTTCCAGTCAATAAGTCTTCATTGATTAGGAAGAATTTTTTTCCATGGAAAATGTGTACTAGTAACTGCTAATTTCAAGATGACTTTATGATCAATGATTGCAATAGGCAATCGGTTGCTAGTTTAGGTTTCTAGAGAATGCTGAACTAATCTATAGGTAATGGCAGCTGAAAATATCAGCAATTGTAACTTGAATGCCATCTGAAACAACAATGGCAATTTTATTAAAAATGTGTGACTGTCCAAAGTCCTGTACTAGTACATTTGTTCAAAACAAGTGATGTGCTTGGTGATATATAGAACTGTTCCAAAGAGCTTACAGTTATTATTAGATTGACAAGAAGTGGAAAGGTGGTGGTATCACAGAGATATACCAAATGAGGCCCTAAAAGTTACTGTTAATCCCAACTAGAGACTAGAGACATCAGTTGGATTTGCCTATGTATTTATTCCTCATTTAACCATTTGATTGAATGGGTCAACTCTAGTCAGGACTAGCTACCAAGATTCCAGTTAGGGATTGTTACAGATACTGGCAATTCACCCGAATTAGATTTGGAAACAGAGGCCATTTCTGCACACGGCGAGGGAATCATTCCCTACCGCTACTCACCGGATCTTCTGGTGGTCCGGTCCGGTCTGGCCAAGTAGATCAGCACTGGTCGTAGATCCACACTGCTCTGGCATCCAAAATGGCAGCTTCCGGTTGGTCGTGGATCCCAACCAACTGCTGAAGCTCGCCAGCCTAAAGCCTGCCCTCTGCAGATCGCAGGCTCTCATTGGTGCAAGCCTGCGAATCTGCACCGGAGAGCAGGCACGCAATGGCGCGTGCTGGCATTTTGAAAGACAGGAAAAATCAGGTCTTTCAAAAACACGCTGGAGGACCACTTGGGGTCATTCTAGAATGGACTGGGGTGTGGATCTATGGTAAGTAGTCCGGACCCAGTCCGCTCCAAGGTGCAGACGTCCTCCATGGAGGATGCTCTGCGCCGTTTTACTTACCCCATGCGGAAATGGCCAGAGACTTGTTAAATCACACTTCAAAATCAAATAAATCACACCTCAAAATCAAACTTTTGCTTTGGAGAGCAGCATTTCCCATGCCATGGTGTAGTGGTAAATTTTGAAGTAAGGCTTTCACCAGGACAATCTCTAAAGGATAATTCCCAAGGACAGTGCAAAAGGCAGGCATTAAGTGCTCCCTTAGGAAGCGAAAGTCATTTGTTGGAAAGATCATGTACTTCTCTTCAGCTTCATATCTTGCAAAGACAGCCGGTTTGTTTCTGTTTGTGATTGGTCATTGGAAGCTATGTGTGGCCTTAGCTTGCAGGTCTAACTGCTGTGACATGGAGCTTAATAACAATGAACACATTTTTCCCTTAATGACTACAGTAGCCCCTCCACATTTGCATGGGTTAGGGGCACAGAGCTCTCATGAAAGCGGATAAATATCTCCCCTTGAGATTCCCCTCCCATTTCCCTCCAGAGCTTCTCCCTCCCATTCCTTTGCTACTGGACCTGGTGTTGGGGGGAGGGGAGAAAAAGACAACCTAAAAGGCTTATCAGTATTTTTCTCTCAGACAGCAAAGAGCAGAATTTTGGGGTTCTAGCTACTTCCAGTAACCATCTTGAGAAAGGAAGGGTAGGAGCAAAGAGAGCACTTGACCAATCAGCAGTCAATGCACAGCAGAATTTGCAACCCCATGACAGAGAGGCCACACCTTCAGCAGTGGGAGGGGGGCTCTGTTGACCAAAAGGAAAAAACATCCATTTTAAACACAAACCTTGCAAGCCTGGTGTGAGGAATGCAAGGGATGGGAGGAGGAAAATGTGGGGGGAGGCAGGCACATGCCTTGTAAATAACCAAATTTGCAAAAGTTAAACCCACAAATGGAGGACTGTAGTCTGAGAGCATTTCCACATGATGCTGCAATCCTGTTGTGGGGATGGGATGGCAACAGTCCACAGGCCATACTCCTGCACAATGTCATTGCAATCCAGCTGCCATCCAGCCACCACCCATCGTGGGATATTCACTTAACAGAATAGATCCGTTAAGTGCCTGTGATTATGAGATGCTCCCTTACTTACCTGCCATGCAGAAGGGCAGGAAATGCAATGCAGGTGCAATGGAGGTGCTTCTTTCCCCAGCACAGCATTGGAAAGATCCTGGCTGCACTGTGGGAGGCAGCTGCATGTTGCTCATGCTCCCTTCTGCAGGAAGCCAGCCAAGTACAGAGGGAAGCATTCCCAGCATGCTCTCTTGCTGGCAAAGGCAGTGCCGGGATTGCGACAGGAGGATGATGGGATCAAGTAACATGTGAAAATGGCCTACCGCTGAATGTACAACCCTAGATAAATGATTTTTTCTGGTATTTAAGGCAGAGTTGGAAAAAGTTACTCTTTGAGACCACAATTTCTAGAAGACTTTTTTTTAGTGGCTATGGTGTTCTGGGATCTGCAATGTGAAAAGTAACGTTTCCAAGCACTAAACTGCTTCTGCACCCACCATGTAGATATGAAGAGAAAGCTACTGTGAACAGCAGTCACAAAGTACCTTTTCAAATCTAGTGCCAAAGTAAACTCAGTATTTTCCTTACTTATAGCTTCATCTGAAGTTAGCACTAGATGAACTGCTTCATTGCTCAACAACTTTGGGTTGTGATTTTTTTAATGTTTAACTACGAGTTGTGCTGCCTTCAGTGTTCTGTTTTGTATCTTTGGGGCAGTGGCACTAGTTACAACAGTGGTTTGGGGATATATCGTGTAATAATAACAATAACAAAAATAGCTACATTTATGCATCATTTGACAAAGCTGTGATGAGAAGTTGTGGAAATGATGATGGCAGTGCTTTCTCTGTCAGGGTGTGCATTATGACAGTCTTGTGAAGAGACTTAGCAAAATCCTTGTTGCAACTACTTCTCTCAACATGTCCCACAACTGAGAGAGCACTGCCATCTTCATATCCCAGTTTCCTGATCTGCAGCATCTCAGAAACCCTTTGGTTGGGGCACTGCTTGGCCCAAGGGGTAAGCTTTTTGGATCATATTCTTTCATTAATTACTGTAAATGTGAATTCCAAATGTTATGTTAATCACTTAGAAAGCAATGCGGTAATCACGAGAAGCCAACATGGATTTCTCAAAAATAAGTCATGCCAGACTAATCTGAGCTCTTTTTATGATAGAGTTACTAGCTTGATTGATGAAGGGAATGCTGTGGATGTAGCATATCTCGATTTCAGTAAGGCCTTTGACAAAGTTCCACATGACATTCTTGCAAAGAAGCTAGTAAAATGTGGGCTGGACAGAGCTACTGTCAGGTGGATCTGTAACTGGTTGACTGACCGTTCCCAAAGGGTGCTCACCAATGGCTGCTTTTCATCCTGGAGAGAAGTGAGTAGCGGGGTGCCACAGGGTTCTGTCCTGGGCCCAGTGCTGTTCAATATCTTCATCAACGACTTGGATGAAGGAATAGAGGGCATGCTGATCAAATTTGCAGATGACAGCAAATTGGGAGGGGTTGCTAATACGCCAGAGGACAGGATCAAAATTCAAAATGACCTGGATAGATTGGAGAGCTGGGCCAAGGCTAACAAAATGAAATTCACCAGAGAGAAGTGTAAGGTCCTATACTTAGGTGGAAAAAATGGAATGCAGAAATATAGGATGGGGGACACGTGGCTGGACGGCAGTACGTGTGAAAGGGATCTAGGAGTCTTAATAGACCACAAGCTGAACATGAGTCAGCAGTGTGATGCGGCAGCCAAAAAAGCCAATGCAATTCTCGGCTGCATCAATAGGAGTATGGTGTCTAGATCGAGGGAGGTACTGGTGCTGCTCTACTCTGCTTTGGTTAGACCTCATCTTGAATCCTGTGTCCAGTTCTGGGCACCCCAATTCAAGAAGGACATGGTCAAGCTGGAGCAGGTCCAGAGGAGGGCGACCAAAACGGTGAAGGGCCTGGAAGCCAAGCCCTATGAGGATAGACTTAGAGAGCTGGGTATGTTCAGTCTGCAGAAGAGAAGGTTAAGAGGGGACATGATAGCTATGTTTAAATATTTGAAGGGATGCCATGTAGAGGAGGGAGAGGGCTTGTTTTCTGCCGCCCCAGAGACCAGGACAAGGAGCAATGGATTCAAGCTGCAGGAAAGGAGATTCCACCTGAACCTCAGGAAGAACTTCCTGACAGTCAGGGCTGTCCGGCAGTGGAATAGGCTGCCTCGGAGTGTGGTGGAGTCTCCTTCCTTGGAGGTTTTTAAGCAGAGGCTGGATGGCCATCTGTGGGGAGTGCTTTGAGGGTATTCCTGCATGGTAGGGGGTTGGACTGGATGGCCCGTGTGGTCTCTTCCAACTCTACATTTCTATGATTCTATGAGATTGTTATGATCTGGCAAATATTGTAAAGGATGCCAGCCCATAATTATTGCTGAAACTATTACTAGCTAATAAAGCATCTGTATGGCACCTTCCAAGTATTCTAAAATGTTTACATGCATTATCTAGATGTAAGCTGACAATACAGTGTGTATTATGTCTCATATTGCAGATATGACAACTGAGGCTAAAAGAGAATGGTTTGCCCAAGACTACCCACATAGTGCTTCTTAAATTGTCTGATTGGAGAGACTTGCAGGGGTTTTTTTTTCCCTAATGTGTTAGGGCCTGACACTATATTTATGCCCATTGGTTACAATTGTTCCTTTATTTCCAAGAAACTCACTAGAGACTGGCAGCCAATGGCTTGCAGATTGGCACAGTTCCATAGACCAGCACTTTGAGTAGCACTGACTTAGTGACTTCGTGGCAGAGATTTGAATCAGGGATGTCTTGGTTTGTAGCTGAAGGTCTTTAGACCTCACGCTATTTTGACATCCAGGGACAGGGGATGTACACACAATGGCAGAGGCAGCAGCAGCAGATACGAAGCAGGAAGATGTCATTCAGTATGAGGAGGTCATGCTAGACCTTTCTATAAGACAAAAGCCTTTCTGTTACAGGAGAGGCAGTAAACCTATCTTATTTGCATTTTGGTAAAGTGTTTGATATATGTTCACATTAAACAATATTACTTACACTGGCAAGAGTGTTTCACACTCCACAGCACAAGTACTGCAAAATTTGAAAAGAAAGCCGAAGTTACTCTAAAAGGCAAGTTTTAATTTTGAGGGAAATAACTAACAGAGTTTCAGGGTCGTTCCTTGGGAATTATTTTATGCAGCATTGACCTTGGGGAAGGAAGTTAAGGAGAACCAAAGAGATGTGGAGGACGCCAAGTTGGAAGCCATTGTAAATGGAAAGAAGAATTGCTCAGTTATACAGGATAAATTGGATGACCTTATAAAATGGAATGATGGAAATGTAATGAAATTCAGCAGTATATATTGTAAGGTTGGGCACTTTGGGATAAATAATAAACATTTTTGTTATCACCTGGGGACATGTCAGGTGAGAATTTTAAATTTTTAACTGCCATACACTGACACAAGGAAAAGGGGCGGTCTGTGTCAGACAACTCTATGGTGAGGGATAGAAACTGCCGGATACCACAGACAGTGGAGGCCTTGCCCTTCACAAACAGGGTTCCCCTGCATGCACGCATACTGAGTTTCTCAAAACAGTGGCACCTCAACCTTTAGACACACTCCACTTAGCATATTGGCATGCCCTCTGCTGCCGTGTATAGCCAAGATGTATAGAACTTCTGCTTCTAGAACAGCGAACCTTCTTTAACTCCTCTTTCTCAGGCCATTTCTGCACTAGATTGTTATAGTGCTATTATTCCACTGTCAACATCCTATAGTTTAGGGAGGGGCCTTTAGAATTCTCTGCCAGGCAGCTCTTTGGCCTCAGTAAACTGCAAACCCCCCGAAATTCCACAGGATGTTGAAAGTGGAAGAATAGCACTATAAGAGTGTAGTGTGGAAATGACCTCATTCTCTCTCTCCCTCTGTATGTGTTTGTGTTTGGAATACAGCTCCTAGACTCCCCCAGTATGGTACAATGGATTCTCATATTTATAGATCAAAAACTTTTGCAAGCTCTGGTTCATCAGAATTACAACCTCAGTGACGGGTGGTCCAGGGAAGAGAAAAGAAGGCTTGTCCTATTCTCCCCTTTTCCTTATCCAGAAACTAGAGAAGGAGGGTTCGAGAGATATTCTTTTTGTTCACAGCAAGAAATGGACTTTGGAGATGGAGACTTGTAAAAATCCTTCCTTAACTGAGAAATGACTTTTTAAAGCTCATGGATGTTTCTCCAGCTCTTAACAGAAATAGAAACAAAGAATTTCTTCCTTGTCTTTCTGCACCAGCCCTGCCACCCTTCACAGAAGCTATGCCTCATCAAGCCAACCCCCTTTCTTTTTCTCGTCATTAATTGGCACAAGTTGGAATGGCAGTGGAGACACCTGGGGAAAAGGAAGGAGGCAGAGTTCTTCCGCTGTCCTTTCCTCCCTGCCTCTTAGCTCCGTCACGTGTAGCACTAAGTATCACCACCACCACCACCACCACCACTTTTAATCTGAAGGCTCTGTTTCCTAAAAGTGTCTCAGAGCACACAAACAGCAATACCAAAACAAAAGGGCATTATCAATTTAACATTATAATAACACATCATAGAATGGCAGCAGGGAGGATGTAGCAGGGAAGGCTGCAGGGGAAAGCTGGTACACATGGGTACTTAATTTTTCCAAGCTCTCAACTCCCAAATTGGAGAATTAATTCAGGTTTTCTCAGGCACTTTTTAAAAATGAAGGGCTGGGCTAACTGTCAAGTTTATCCTAGCCAGATTTGGGGGATTTCATCCATCTCTATGCTTGCCTGCTGTATAAGAGAGTGGAAGGACAGGACTGTGGCATGGAAATCCATTGAGGCAGGATATCTCCATCTTATTGCTGCTGATTTTCTCCCTCTTCCTACGATAAAGCTCACAATCTGAAGGTACATGTCACCCTTCAAAGAGGGCTTGTGTGTGTGTGTGTGTGTGTATGTGTGTGTGTGAGAGAGAGAGAGAGAGAGAGATGAAATTGGGCAAGGGAAATCGCACTAGCCAAACTTCCCAAAGTCGCATGACACCGCCTCCAACCCCAACTATTTTATACATAGCAAAGCTCAAAGAGGGAAGCATTGCAAAGAAACACCAACTGAAAAATGACAGGACAGAATGCCAAATCTCATACAAAGAAACACATTTCTTCACAGACAAAGCATTCCAGTAGTGTTTGGCACTTTGTGTCTGGGAAGATTTCTATATACCCATTTCAACGTGTGCTATCATAGCAATTATGGATGCAGTTCTGAACATTCTTTAAAGTACAGAAAATAATAATAGGGTTTCAGGAACTTCAAACATCACTCTACATTTTTTTTTAAATATAAATAATCTGCAATCTGATCTGAATGCTGCATTGAGTGCTACAGAATGTTTATGTTTTAGGACTTTGTTGTTATTTCAGCTTGTTTTTTCTGCAGCTTTATCCTGCTTCTATCATTTTTGTTATTTATCCTCCTAGAACTGACATCATAGTCTTTTTTTTCCTTTTTCTTAAATCAACAAGCACCTGAAATAAATTTTTAAAATGTGTTGGAAGGGAGGCTTAGAACAGTTATCAATCAGTAGGACAGGGAGCATAATTCTAAGTAGTGTTACTCAGAAATAAATCTAGCTGACATTAGTGAGGCTCACCCCCCAGTAAGTCTACTTAGAATTTCAACCTTTTAGATAAACATTTTTGCAACTAGGGTGCAAATCAGAAACTATGACAAGAACATAACTGCAAAAGACAAAATAGCAAGCCTTTCACTAGCTGATGTATCGGTGTGTACAAAAAGCATCTTGGCTTCTCAAGTCATGAAAACCACATCTGAGTGCCCATTCCGGGTTTTCAACTTATGTTTCCATTCCTCTGTAAGTTCAATTTCAATATTCAATTTATTCTATAAAGAGTCACTGTGAACTTGCTAGATTGCGGAAGAGGTTCACTCTCCACTGGAAATTTCTCAGGTCAATAGGAAGAAGGAATAAATGTGATCTCTTGAGGCAGTGTTGTTATTGGAGCTGCAATGGCATTTATAGGCTAGTGAAGAAGGCAGTCGGAGGCTGAGATGGCAGAGATACGAGGACAAGTAGAATTAGGCCATTTCCATACCGGGCTTCTGAAATGGTGCAGAGCGACCTCCCACGGAGGTCTTCTACACCGTAGAGTGGACTGGCGTGGACTACTTTTGGTAGTTTCACACCAGAATCCACCCAGGAGCGGCCAGAACTAGCCGCGCTGCGTGTTTTTTAAAAAACTCTTTTTCGAGGTTTTTAAAAAGCACGGAGCGCACAGCCCCATGCCGCTCCGTCGCCCGGCTCCGAAGTGGATTTGCAGGCATGCACAAGTGCGTGCCTGCAGATCTGCCGGGGGCGGGCTTCCGGCTGGCAAGCTTCTGCGGTTGGTGGAGAGCCTCCACCAACCAGAAGTTGCCATCTGCGACGCCGGAGGAGTGTGGCGCAGCGAACTCGCGCTGCTCCACGCGGCAACGGACTTACCCGGCTGGAGGTAAGCTCCGTTTTTGGGCGTTTTCACCCGTTCCCCCCCCGACATGTGAAAAGGGCCAAAGTAGTGGTCTACAAGCCATCAGCTGCCAATCCTTGGGAAGTTCCCAGGAAAAAAAGAAACAGTGGTAGCCGATGGATGCAAGTATGGTAACAGACCCTGGCATATGGGGAAGAAAAACCGCTAGTCCCCCATATCAAGGAGCTCTAGAACACCCACTTTCTCCAAATGAAGCATGTGCTGACTCAGTTCTAATTTTGGTGCACATGCATTCACTTCAGAAGTTGTAGACTTCTCATTTTCATTTTTCACTTGCAGGGCTATTGATTGTATTGTATTCTTGTGTTTTGCTGTACCTATAATGCATTGTTTGTGTTGTTAGCATTGCACACTACTTGGATATTTATGATGTATTTTAGGCTGGAAATTTAGAGCTTGGAAATTTACTGGCGAATTCTTAGTTGTTAATAATTTAATATTGATTGATAGTTTGGACAATTGCAGCTCATCAAACAACCTTGCTTTAGAATTGTTTATTCTGCTCTGCTCCTGTGTATAATCAGTCTGTACAAGCGAAGGACTCTTGAAATATCGATGATATTTTTGAGAATGACCTAGGAGGGTCATGTAGACTCAGGAAATTAAGGGTCAGATAGATTGTAACACGTGTACAAACTGTGACTCTGCCAATGCTGATGCTTGAACCTTTTCTTTCCTGTAAGCATTCTTTAATATAAACATAAAAATAGTATAAGAAGGGAAGCCTGAAAGAATAAGTCATCCTTCTGT
This sequence comes from Cyclura pinguis, assembly GCA_030412105.1. Taxonomy (NCBI): domain Eukaryota; kingdom Metazoa; phylum Chordata; class Lepidosauria; order Squamata; family Iguanidae; genus Cyclura; species Cyclura pinguis. The sequence continues at coordinate 173,398,611 of CM059599.1, forward strand.
GGTCATCACTATTGGTGTTTGCAAGAGGGATCCTTTGGCCAAAATTATATATGTGTGTGTCTATCTTTCTTTCCTTCTCTTTTCTACCTTCCTACCTTGTGTTTGGGGGTTCAAGCTAGCTCCATGTCCATCTGGGGATACGGTGAGGTGCAATTTGTTTATCTATCCTAACAGCATGAGACTGGTGGGCAATAAATGTCTTAAAACAATTGAATATATTGAGAAGGAATATGAGCTTGTTTGTGTACAGCTGTGTGCTTAGAGATTCCCATTCTCAACTTTCTATGCAGTCCATGGACACACTGGGCTGAGGATGAGCAAGTATCAAAAATCAGTCTGGGGAACATAACAGAAATTGTTTATTTATTTTATTAATTAAAATGTTTACATCCTGCCATGTGAGGTATAGGGTAGGGTACAGACATGAAGGCCATTTTAAATCATTTAAAACAGTTCAGAACTTTTTAAATCATGTAAGACTATTTAAAACCTTGTGCTTATTCAGGATTCCACATTCTAGTCAGTTCATGAGTTTTAGAGCCCAAATACTTTGGCAAAGAACTATGTTTTAGCTTAGCATTGAAATGAATTCACTGTGGATGCCAATCAGACCTCCAAGGAGATGGCATTCCACAGCTCAAGCACTACAGTTAACATTCAGGAAGTTTGGAAAGATCACTTTTCAGAGAACATCTCTCAGAATCTCCCAGTCAATAATGGCTATTGGCCACCCTGGCTGGAGGATTCTGGGCATTGCAGTAAACATCTAAGCACATTCCAAAAAGGAACTTCAAAGAGCTCAACTGTCTTTTCCACAGCTCTGTAGTTTTAGAACAGAGCTTTCCAAACTATGTCATGACACATTAGTGTGTTGGCTGCAGTGTGTAGGTGTGCCATGCAAACATAACAGGTAAAGGGGCTGCCTCTCCCGCTGAAAAGGCTGCCTCTGCTGCCACCACCACCCTGCGCTGAGGAAGACTCCAGTGAAGGTGGCGGCAGGCCAGGTTCTGGTGGAGGGGCTCCCTCTCCCACTGCTGCCACCACCCTCGGCCAAGGAAGACCCCAGCAAGGGCAGCGGTGGCGGGCCAGGCTTGAGTGGAGGAGCTGCCTCCACTTACTGAATTACTGTGTTGCAAAATGATGCATGTCTAAAAACTATGCCACTAACATGAAAAGTCTGGAAAGCTCTGTTTTAGAATAATTAAGGAGAGCTTCAGCAAGAGTGAAGGATTTGTCCTAGTGGGTCATTTTTTGTTTTGAGGTTCTTTTGTTTTGGATTTTTTCCCCCCTGAATGCATCTCATCGGGTTGCCAGAATGAAAACCAGAAGTGTTTGTGTCAAAGAGGGAATTTCAATAGGTGTTATTTGCTACCTGGTTGCATGACAAGCAGCACTGGCTGGAACTCCCCTTTTACACAACCATTAAAGGTAAAGAAGCTCTCTCTGGTTTTCAGTGTGGCAGTCCTAAAAAATTAGCTGGCTGTGGATGCCTGGTGTGCCGCTGAATTCTTAACCACACTAGCTCAACATCTCATTTAACAGACTTTTAGTCAAAGACACGTTTCTCAGGGGAAATGTCACTTGATTCTTAATACAGCTAAGTGCTACACTTGGGAATGTTCCTACGGTGAAGCAGGTAGCTATGGATTTCACCAGCATCACTGCATGGAGCAATATTAAGCTTATAGATGATATTGTTGTTCTCCTAGTCAGCCTGCTATTCTGTGTTCCAGCAGGCCCTACCCTTTCAAAGCCTGTTGTCTGAAACACCTTCAGTTTGGAGGGCAACTCTAATTAATGAGTTGGGGTTTATTGGCTGTGATAAGCAGCTCAATGGGAAGGTCAAACACAGAAGGCAGTCTTTGTGAAATATTTCTTGAAATGGCAACCATCTACTAATTCCTAGCCCTGCACCTGCCGCTTCCTAATAGAAATGCTTCAGGCTCCCATCAAGAATGCTCCGTAGTTTGGGTGAGCGAATGTAATTTAGCTTATCTCATGCAGGGCAATAAAGCATTTTGGTAGTACTGGCATGTGCATTTTATCATGGTCAATAAAGCTGAAGGTCACACCACTAAAAAAAAAGAAAAAAGAAATGCGGGGACTTCTCCTTTCAGAAAATGGCAGTAAATATTTGGCAGCTGCATTTTTTATAAGCGATGAAGTAAAAAAAAAACACTTGAGGGTAGGAAATAGGGCAGTGTTTTACTCTGTCCTAGGTGCAGAAGGTTTAAGAAGTATAGATATGAGTGGTTCTTGACTTTTGGAACTCGATTTTGAGCCAAGTTAGTTAAACCCAGTTATGTGGTGAAGGCTGTGATCTCCTTGGGGGAAGACAAATGGCATTCTTATCAGAAGCAGTAGTGAGTCTCGTAGGGCCAGCTTTAGGTTTTGGTGGGTTCAAAATAATAGAAACTCCTCAAGCTTGGAAGACAGTTTTGAGATGGGGGGACTGGAGAAAGTAAAGTCATATAAGAAGAGACTGAAGATTCTAAAATCCTCAAGTCTTTTAGGATGATCAATTATCTAAAATAGTGGTTCTTAACCTGTGGTATGGCATAGCATGGCATGTGTGTATTTCTATCAGCTAAGTGCTCTCTAAGTGGTTTACAATGTGTTAGCTAATTGCCCCCAACAAGCTGGGTACTCATTTTACCAACCCGTGGAAGGATGGAAGGCTGAATCAACCTGGAGCCTGGCAGGATGGAACTCATCACAACCTTGTGGCTGCAGTACCGGCATTTAACCACTGTGCCACCAGGGCTCCTGTGGTCTATGGAACTCTTACAGGGGGCCTATGAAGGGTTGCTATTCATCCTGGAAAATGGGGGAAATCGTGGATTTAAGGGACTGAAAAATGTCCCAGATTCTTCAAAGGCAGCCATGACAATGCTGGCAGTGGTGGCAGAGATGTGCTGCTGGTGGGCGTCCTGCACTGGAGGCTCTGGGTGCTACTGTACAGGTGTGCCAGAGAGCCCCAAAGGCAGGAAGGCAAGAGGAGAGCCCAGAAGATGAGGGAAGATGCTGAGCCCAGGCCTTGTCGAATGAGTGTGGCAATGCTGCTTGAGGCCACAGCCAGGCAGAGTGGCAGAGCTTCTCTTCTAAGCAGCCACAAGAATGGAAGGGAGTCCTTTTACTCTTCTGGCTGCTTGGAAGGGAAGCAACAAGGATCCCAGTCCTCCTTTGGGGGAAAGTATGAAAGGAACCCCATTTCCCTCTGAAAGAGCACTGAGACAGTAGACAAGATAAGTGCTTTCAAAAGAAGTACTTACCCTCTCTGCTCTCTCAGTGCTGCTTCAGAGAGAAACGGCATTTGTTTTGTGCTTTCTCCCAAAGCAGAACTAAGACCCTTACTTTCCAGGTGCTGCTTTGGGGGAAAGAAAGGACAAAACAAATGCTGTTTCCCCAAAGGAGCACCGAGGTAGTAGAGAGAGGGCTACTCTTGCAGTTCTCCTTTGGAGGAAAATGGCATTTCTTTCATTCTTTCCTCCAAAGCAGCATAGAGATCCTTACTTTCCAGGTGCTGCTTTGGAGGAAAGCAAGGGCAAAAGAAATGCTGTTTCCCTCCAAACAAATACCAGGAGAATAGAGAGGGCAGGGGGTTATTTGGGGAAATTGTGTTTCTTTTGTACTTTCTTTCTCCAAAGCAGCACCAAGACTCTTTATTTCCAGGCACTACTTTTGGGGAAAAGGGAAAAGAAATTATTCTTTAGGCCTGCCTCACATTCATAAGCTTCATTTAGGAAATTCCAGTTTATTCTACTCTCCTGGTGCTTGAAGGATCTCAGTGTGGTACTCCCCAGACCTTTAACAAGCCTCTTTTCCAGTGCGTTGTCTACTGAAAGAATAAGGGATAAAGGTGAGCAATCAATGAGCAACTTTAAACAAATATTCGAATATTTCAATAAACATTTGAATATTTAAATCTAAATTTAAATATTTAAATCTTGTGTTAAGCCTTGGGGGACCCTGGCAACAAATTATATTTGCAAGGGGTTCTCCAGTAAAGAAAAGGTTAAGAACCACAGTCCTAAAACATGGATAGGAATCACGCAGCTCTCCAGATGTTGTTGGACTACAACTCCCAACAGCCTGTTAGCGTAAACAATCCTGGGATTTGTAGTCCAACAATATCTGGAGAGTTCCTTAATTCCCACACTATCCTAAAATAAAAGCAGACAAAAAAGTAACAGGACAAAGTTGTAGGTTCTAATAGGAAAAAGAAGATGCAGCAAAATAATTTCAGTGGGGAATAGGGGTGTCATAATCAATCGCAGCTCCAAGAATGTGAGCGGAAAGATAGGCTCAAAGTTTGAAAAGGAAATGTGTGAAGTTCCCAAATGAATAACAGTAAAGTCAGTGAAACCTGTTTCAAAAACACATTTCTGTGGGAAAATGCGACAAAATCCAAAATTCGCCAAAACAGTGGTAGTTTTATTGGGCCAACTAAAATGCACAAAATATGTCATGCAAGCTTTTGAAGTTTCACTGGCTTCTGTACCAGGCAAAGATGTTAAAAATCATGCAGGAGAAGAAAAGTGATGATGTTGGAGTCGTAGGCCTACATTTTATCTCTGTTGTTACTTCTGTTGTCAGTTAAGATGGTCAGGAGAGATATAGGACCTTTCCGCATGTGCGGGGGGAAACGGGTGAAAACACCCAAAAACGGAGCTTACCTGAAGCCGGGTAAGTCAGTCGCCATGCAGAGCAGCGCGAGCTCGCTGCTCCGCAGTCCTCCAGCGTCCCAAATGGCGGCTTCCGGTTGGTGGAGGCTCTCCACCAACTGAAGAAGCTCGCCAGCCGGAAGCCCGCCCCCAACAGATCTGCAGGCATGCCCTTGCGTGCGCCTGCAAATCCACTTCGGAGCCGGGCGACGGAGCGGCACGGGGCTGCGCGCTCCATGCTTTTAAAAAACCTCGAAAAAGAGGTTTTTAAAAAACACGCAGCCCGGCTAGTTCCGGCCGCTCCTGAGTGAATTCTGGTGTGGAACTACGAAAAGCAGTCCACGCCAGTCCACTCTGTGGTGCAGAAGACCTCCGTGAGAGGTCGCTCTGCACCATTACAGAAGCCCGGTGCAGAAATGGCCATATTCTGCAGGAGTGCACTAAAATTTAGATAATTGGCTAACTGGATCTCTTTGGGCAAGTACAACTTCATGCTCACACTGCTGTATTAATTTATGTTATACTATTTGAATAGAACAGGGGACCTCTGTAATGTTTGCCAGACTGTGCCTGTAAAGCACAGATTTGCCTGTAAAGTACAGGAGGCCACTGTGCTATACATCTTCTAAAACATGGCCAGGTTTGGGTAGTGAAAGGACAAGGCCCAAGGCTGCAAGTTGCCCACTTCTGCCTGAGTAATTAATTATTCCTTCATTTTTGGCCTTTCTTGCTTACTCTGTTCTCCCAACATAACATTTCTGTCTACCAGTCCAAGTATCCCTTCCTTTTTGCTGTTGTGTGTTTTCCAGTCATGTCTGATTTATGGCAAACTTATCATGGGGGTTTCTTGCAGAATTTGTTCAGAGAGGGTTGGCCCTTTCTTTCCTCTGAGGCTGAGAGCATGGGACTTGCCCAAGGTCACCCAATGAGTTTCCATGGCTGAGCAGGGATTCAAACCCTTGTCTCCCAGTTGATCCTAGTTCAACTCTCAGAACACTATACCATGCCAGCTTTCCTTTTCTTCCCTCTGCTCAGGGCCTTTACAGAGGTGAGAACAACTCCCCCAAGCTTCACATACGTGGAGGGGCCTACATCACCTTTGACCTTGCCTCCTTTAGGAATCCCAAACCTGAGCTGCATAAATCTAATGGGAAAAATCATATGACAAAACTCTATGGGTGGCAGTGTCCTATTGTCACGTTGGCTTAAGCAAGATGAAAGGTAGATAGAATGATGTCTCAGCCCAAACGATATGTTGAACTGTGAAGATTTATCCCATCTAGTATTCTCCAATCTTCTAATACTTGAGAAAATGGTTTGCTGATTATCTGTTGGAGAAAGTTAACCAGAAAGTCAGTGACCAGCCCATAGTCACCTAATGAATCTGACATCTGCACAGCAACTAAAACCTGGGTTTTCCTCTCAGCACAATACCGTAACCACTGCACCCACTGACCCCAGGGAAGGGACCTCAAATGAGCATGCTATGTGGGGTCCCTCAGTGTCTTAAAAAGGCCTTGCCTATACTAGCTTTGAAAAAAAAGGTTCTGTAAAAGAATATATGTCACATAAAGAGCAGTGTTGAAAAGCAGACAGATAGTAGCTGAAAAGCACAAAAGAGGGAATACAAAGGAGGCATATCTAAAGTGGTGGATGGAATCAAACCTGCATTTGTAGTTGAGAGGATTTTTTTTCAACAGGGTCATACAGAATAGTATTTAAAACTACAACCACCACAACAGCCCAAACTATGTTCCTGAGAAGATCTAATCAAGCAAGGCTGTAATTATTTTAATCATCCCCCCACCCATACTGAGATTACACTTGAGTCTGCAGCTCCTCAGCAGCAGTTCTAAGGAACTATCTGCAAAAATGAATTTTGACAACGTGGGTAACATTAGGGACAATGGTTGGAGAGCATTCTTTTCAGTCCCATGCTGACTTCTCTTGTCAGAAGAGTTGGCACATGGTGAATTGGTCCTCGGAGAACTGATTAGATGGTTACCAGAAATGCTTCCAAAGCACTTTTTTCCTGATGGTGCAGCAACTTGAACTTCCAGGTAGATCTCTAAGAGCAATGGGGGAGAAAGTCTTTCCGATTGTATATTGATAAGAATGTGCTATTATTATTTCTCTATAAATGCTGTGGAAAGAACATGAGATTTAAAATGTCTGAAATGTTGGAGAATGTGTAACAGGTAATTTTTCTGCCCATGTTCATAACTTTGTTCAGCTCTTCAAAGTCTAGGATTGAATCCCTATATATTCAGTCATGTTTGGGGTGTTGAATTGGGATTTCCACACCCTTTTTTTCTGTTAGACAAATTATGATCCTTCTCATACTAGGCACACCTGTGTTGGTTGTATTTTGGCTGCAGGCCTACATAAAGAATTTTGTACGGATCAGTTTTGATAAGCACTCAACCAAATATATTGAATTGTCTTCAGAAATGGCATGGAAAGAACCTGATAATTTCTTTTCAAAAAGCAAAAGTGGGATAAAGCAAAACTGAGAGATGCATCCATTCTCAACTTGCTCTGGAAGCATGCTTAGAAGAATAAGGTGGCAAACACATATCTAATATGCAGAAGCAGTAAAAAAAAATGTTGCAAACAAGCCTCTGGCAACTATGTGAATAATTTCTTTGTTATCCTGGGGTAGCAGCATAGTTCTACTTTACAGAGGACCCTGCCCAGTCTCTCTGTTTACTTGTCTCTCACAAGCTGGGTTTAAAGGGAAAGAATCTTACAAAGGGAGAACAGAGGCCTTGAAGTTCCTCAAACAACAGATGGGAGACTTGGCAGGTGTACAGTGGGTCCAGTCTTCCCTACTCTGATGAGATGTATATATTTTCATGAAATTACAGTAATTATTTATAAAAGCATATCTATAAGTGTTAATTAACACACAGACTTTTTATGTAACTCTGACCCTCTTAGGCGAAAGGGTTCTAGCCTAGGCCACAATGCTTTGGCTAGTATAACTAGGAATAAAATGGCAGCAATGGAGAAGAGAGAAGGAGACAGCAGTGAAAGCCATCTCTGTGCCAGCAACACAGACAGCTTTCTTCACCGTTCTCCCCACAGCTGCTATCTAGATCTGGTATTCTGTCTAAGATGTTGATTTTCTAGAAGATGGCAGTGACTAGGAAGATTTGGACTCATGGGAGCCCCTCATCTTGGGTTATACCTACGGGTTTTTTATTTTTATTTTTTTTTTAGGAGATTACATTTGTATCATGCCAATTCTCTACAGCGTTCTAAGCAGCACCCATGTGACTCTTCCTCTCTTTAACCTCCCAATAATTCTGGGAGGTACATCAGAGTGAGAAAGAAAAAGGCTTGAATTCTGTGGGTTAGTTTCAACTGAAGTAAACCCATTGAATCAATTACTGAGTGATGAATCAACATGGAGGTAAATCCCACTGATACAACGAGTCTGTTCTAGTTGAGACTAACCATAAGATTCAGGACATTCACTTGCCATGTGTTTTGTGGTGTTGCAGAAAATAGAGATCAAGACTCACGGAGTGGAAATTCAAAGTTTATTCAGCCGGCTCCGTCTCGGTGGAATCGCTTCTAAAGACCGAGAGCCCCACCCCCATAAATTCACAACAATTTATACTTTCTTTGATACAGTGTTATCATGTACGTTTATGGCACCAGATGCATTGTATAAATTTAATTGGATACTCCACATACTACATACTAGACAATAGACCATTCCGTGACTGCACATTCTTGACGTTGCAAGTAGAAATTCTACATTACTTTGTTTCTTTTTCCACATTCTTCCTCAGTGGCAGGCTAGAATCTGGGCCTCTTGAGAAGTTCCTGATCAGCACTTTCACTACTACAGAACCCTGATTTATTACCTCTGTAAAATCTCAGCCTGACACACATAAGCCACAAAAAACATAAATTTCTACTTGTGGAGATATGCTATACCAGCACTATGCAACCCCATAACAATTAGCTTCATTGGACAATGCACATTAACAAACAGAACTGTTGTGCAACATGCAATGTGCCAAAGCTATGGAGAGAAAGGGGCAGCAGCACAGGGATCCATGTGAGAAGCCTGCTCACTGTGGCCAGGTAACAGAGGCCAATGTTCTGGCACAGAAGAGCAAGACACACCGCCAGGGGGACACATGAGTAGATGAACAAAGGGAAAGTTTTATTGAGCATGAGATTGGGGAGGTAGAACCAAACATGTCCAGTCCCCACACCTACACTCCAAAATGCAAGTACCCACCCCCCATATCTCCTCAAAGCCCTGCCCACAGTGTAACCCCATTCCTCCAATGACCAAGAAACAACCCCCCTACACACACCACTGTCCAGGTTGCATGAACCCCCTGATGTTCTAGAGCAAAACCACTGACCACTACCACTGTCCAACAGCCAGTGGTCTATATAGGGATGGAGAATCAGGTGGGTAGAGGGTGTGGAAGGCTGGTCAGTCATATGTAACACATGTAAGATGAACTGCCTGCTCCTGGACAGGTGCTGCTAACACTCTGTGGAGCTGGCAATGCAGGCATGTCACTACCAGTGCAGACACAGTTGCATCTGATAAACTGCAGAGGAGAAACAAGATACAGGTATGGACAACCATGAGGTAGCAGCTCTAGCAACACAGCACACACATCCCTGGTGCACAAGACATGTAGAGGGCCTGGCCACCAGACAGAGCAAACTCATTGAGGAGGGGTGCTACGTACTTATCAGAGGCATGCTAGCGGCACAAGGACTCCTGGAGATCATCACAAGACCTGGACCTGTTGGCGCAGTCTGCTTGGCATGTCCATGGCTACCACACCCTAGTTCTTTTGCTGCTCCTCAGGAACTATCTTTTGAAGTAAGGGAGGCTGTTGCTGCTTTTGCCCCTAGAGCAGGACACCTGATTCATGCAGCTGCAGAAGTGTTACAGCCATCAAGACTCCCTCAATAGTGCCTGAGGATGGTGCTTCTCCGTCCTCTGCCACCTCTGCAGACTGTGGCTGGCCCTCTGTGGTACAATACCCTTGCCCAAACCTGAAGCAGGCTGTAAGGGCACATATTTCAATACCTTGCCACCATGCATGATTCAGAGTCACATTTGCAGGCCCATACAAGATTTCCAAGAGAGTGCCGCCATCATGACAGTAGCCAGGGGCAGGAGAACTGAGCCACAAGCCATACATACATGTCCATGTACAGCAAGCAGTTTCAGCTTTATGCTACAGCCACCCATATCACCCATATCCCCTCCGGAACCAGGACACCACCACCTCCACATCAACTGTGTGCCAAGAACCAAGATAGTGGTAATAGGAACCAGGACCATTAAAGAATGGGGCTTATTGGCCAACAAGCAGCGAATGGAGCCTTACTGATACAGACTGTGGTTGTACCCAATATCCATGCACCCAAGTAGGCAGGGGAGTCACCATAGTTGGGAGCGGAGTCACATGGCATGTGACAATTCTCAAACATATCCATCTTGGCTCTTTCCCATCACTTCTACATTATAGTAGGGAGGCTTCCAGGTAGGTGGGATCTTCCCATATCTGGTGTCCAGGTGTACAGCAAACAAGTACTTCTTTAAGGCCTTTTGCTTGCTGCACATCCTGGAGATCTCACGGTGGAAGCCACAGTCCTGTACTTTTCTCTATGTGGCCTCCTAATGTTTTTCCCCTATAGAGCCTGGAAGAGCTGTTGACCAGCAAGGGAAGGGACATCCTCTTCCTAATGGCTTCCAGGAGAGCTACCACCTCTTTCCACAGCCAGGCTTCTCCCTCACTGACCATGATCTCCAGAGGAATAGAGACCCACATCAGGGGTTGGGTTATATTACCCAGCCTACCAGTGTGCTGGTACTGCTGCTGGCTACTAGTGAGGGTTGCAGAAATTACATATACACAGAGATCACATATACAACCACCACCATCAGCCTTTATTGTGCATTTGTGAAAGACAGTACATGGGGAGCACCCCTAGGGTTCAGAGGCATTGCTACCATCAGCCATTTCCTGGTGCTTCTGGCCCTCAAGAGAGAGTTCTGCACATCTTGGGAGGCAACAGTGTCCCTGGGCAGACCTCCTTCTCATCAAGAGCATGTCACTGGACCTCCTGGGGTGCAGCATAGACCTCTATCAGCTGTGTTACTATGACCAGACTTGGCCACTGGAGCTGCAGGCTGGTGCCCACAAGACACCGTATGGGCTGTTCTGGTGACCATATCCCATCAGGTGAGGTAGAGTCTAGCACCTTGATGCCCTGCTGCTCCCTGAAGGCCCAATCTAGTTTGCAGATTGATACTGATGGTTTCCTGTATGACACCCATCAGCTGTGCGTGCTGCTATGCATCCACCTAACAGTTCTTCTGGACCAACACCTACCAGGTCTCTCACGTAGCAGAGACACTTAATTGATAAGGCTGACAGCCTGCTGCAAGTCATTTAACTTAGTGCAATGCACTGTTAGCTGGACGATTAACCTAATGGAGTCTCCCCTCTGACTGGTAGCATCAGCAGGCAGCCCAGCATCTGTGCAATGGGTAGTCTGGGGTGCTGCACTGGCCTTGGTGTGCCTCCAGTAATCTTGTCTAATCTTTTTTCACAATGTGCATTGTACGTGCCTACATGCACAATGTTGCAATATGTGCAACTCTGTTTCCATAGTATCAGTAAAATAGATCCATTGCACAATTCTGAGAATGTCACTCTGCATATGTACCACAACTTACTCACATACATGTCACTAATAGTCTGAAAGCAGAGGAAATAGATTCCCTACCAGCTTGATTTTCATCTATGGCATTTATTTGGAAGCATAACTGTGGCACTGAGGCTAGTTAGGATATCTGGGAAATGAGGGCAAGCAGGCTAGCCCCTTCCTACCGTACTTCTTCCAGCAAGCAAAGATCTTTTTATTCAGGCAACTAACTTGGTCAAAATAGAAATGAAACTAGAAACTAGAAATGCCACCTTTAAACATTTTAATATTTTTATTAATGTAGTGTTTTAAAGTGTTTTAATGGATGTTTTTAATAAATGTATAATTTCTTAGGGCCTTTCTGCTACGAGAGTGCTAAGATTCCACTTTCAACATCCTGTGGATTTCTGGGGTTTGGAGTTTCCTGAGTCCAAAGAGCTCTCTGGCTGAGAAGTCTAAATACCCCTCCCTAAACTGCAAACCCCAGGATTCCATAGGGTGTTGAAAGTGGAATAATAGCACTATAACAGTGTAGTACGGAAAGGCCCTCATGCACTAGTTACTGTAAGAGACTGGTAGACTAGGTAGGTCTTTTAGTTTGATCCAATATGGCTGATCTTATATTCTTGACAACCAATTTCTTTCTATTTTGAGTTTGAGGCATATGAAAATATGCTTGTGGGTTGATAAGTGACAGTATTTGCAACTCAGAGAATCTTTACATCTGTAAAACCCTTCAGGGAAGTTATATTAACATCACATTACAGCAGAGAAGCTATAAAAGCATTGGACCATGCTTCCTACCCTGTGTGGGATTCTATCTGTATATGGAAACAGTGCCAGAATTCATGTCAGGATAATATATTCCCAGAGAAGAAAAAGAAGCTCTTTTTTCCTAAAAAAATTACACAGTAACAAACTCTTCTGTTAGAATTCAAGTTGTGCTAAGTAGAAGATGCCTGATACTGGGTTGGGAAGGGAATGGGCAGCAAAGGCTTTAATATTGACACCTGCCTGGACATTTATCTGAGGTGTGTGGAAATTGCAGGCATTATTGACAATGAAATAATGAGTCCTTGGACAAGCAAAAGCTTTGTCTTGCTATTGACTATAACCTTTAGTTCCACACAGGATGTGGAGTGCTCTTGTAAATGCTATTTACTCTTTTCCTCTGCCAAAAGCTTGCATGTACTGAAAGCTCAAATATTACTGTTTGTTGACATATGAAAACCTCCTGAATAATAATTTTTCATGACTGTGTTCGGCTGCAATCATTTCTAATTGAACCTGAAAGGAAATAACAGTGTATACCCCACACTCTTTATTTGGCTTGGTAAATGATCTAGTGTTGCAAAGAATTAATGCCTTGCTAAGGACTTGTATGGACTCCTCACAGAATAATGCTGGCTGAAGGACTCTGGAGTTGTAGGACAAAAGAAGTAACTTTTCCAAGCTCTCCTGAGGAATCATCTTATATATGACATTCATAGCATATTGAACTGGTCCCTCACTTAAGGATAATGTAGGTAGAAGGATCATGGAGCTGCCTTAAATCGTCTTATTCCCATAACCTCATCAATCCATTAATTTTGGCAAATATCTTTATTTGCCATATTTGAATCCTGCTGTTCCTTTGAAAATCCCACAGTTAGGCGTCTAGTAGTTAATAGATTTATCTTCACAACAGCCTTGTGTGGTTCAAAGAGTATAACTGAAATTAGGAAAAACAATATAGTGAGATTCATTTCTGAGCTGGAATGTATCCTCATCCACCACCACTCCAACTCCCTTCCTAGTCCAGTATTTAATTTACAATACCACATTGACTCTTGCTTGTGCTCATTACTTGCTATGTTGAGGTTGATAGCAAAAATAAATGAAATACACAAATGAGCAAGGCTTTGCTTTTTGGGAACTAGTTAGAGAGAGACTAAAACGCAAGGGACAAAGTCACTTTATTCCCCTTGTCAAAACTTTAGGTTTGTGGTGCATTAACCCCTTTCTCTGGGGTCTCACGCATCATGGAGGGGGCTGCCCCTGGTGTACTCGTTCTGCTGGGAAGAGCAGGGGGACCTGGAGCTCTAGCAATGCTATTAGGACAGTAGCCCCAGCCACAATTGCTGGGCAAGGGAGCCCCAGTATAGACTAGTGGTGTGTAAGCTTTCAACTCCTCCTCATTCTCCCAGTCCCTGATCTCAGTGGGAAGGAGGGGACATTTAAATCTCCCTATCCTTGCATGCTGGTGGGTTGGAAAGGGAGACTGTGGGAGGTGGGGAGAGAGGGAAGTGAGCATACTGAAATCTCTGTGTGTGTGTCTCTGCAGTGTGTGTATGTCTCAATACACCTTGTTTTGTACAAAACATTGCGTTCTGTACAAAATATAATGGTCTAGATTCTATCATTAATCCCAATTGGAGGAGACCTCTTGAATCAATGGATTTTACAGATGGGTTGACAAAGGCCCTTTCTGCAGGACATCATCATCCCACATTCGGGATGGGAAAAGGATGGGACCCAGACAATGACTCTTCATGATGTCATCAGGGTCCTGTCATTCTCCCATTCCCCAAGCAGTGCGATTGCGCAGTAAACCATTGACAGGTTTTACCTGTCAATGACTGGTGATCGCGCCACCATCCCCCCACGCACCTGCACTTACTTTAGGTGTGGAGGTCCTCAAAGTGCAATGGCTGTGCTTCCTGCCCCAGTGCAGCCTGGGGCAGTGCCTGGCTGTGCTGCGCTGTGTTGTGAAGGAAGAGGTGATGCCATTGTGCTTCCTCCATTCATGGAGGCATGAAAAAAAGCCCCACACCCTCTCTCATAACAGGTTGAAATGTGTTGAGACATACTTTCTTACTGAGGATAAGAAAATTAGTGAATATTCTCTGCATTCTTAGTTCCAGTAACGTATCTGCATTTGTAATGTATTGCTTCCCAGCTCTAGTGGTGATACATTTGGAAAGGAGGGGTTATCAGAGAAAGAGTTTTTAAAGCTTATCACCAAAATTGTACACCAACTACTTTGTTACATATATGTAACTAAGTAACTAATACCTTAGTTACATATACATAACTAAGGCCCTTTCCACACCTTACCATCTTCCGGCACTGGAGTGTGGGGATCACACGAGCAGCCTCCTGTCGCGTTCGGGGTCCTTCGCCTCCACACGAGCTAGCTGCTTGTGCAAGAGCCCCGCCTCTTCCTTCCGCAGCGCAGCCTGGGAGTTTCCCAGGCTGCGCTGGGGCAGGAAGCGCACGGGGCCCAGGAGCAATGTGCGATGGTGCTACATTTTCAGCTTCTAGCCAAAAATGAAAAGGTGCGTGATTGGCACCTGCCAGCCCCTGGAGCATCGCGCGATCGTGAGTGCGTCGTGTGGATCTTTCCTCACAATCGCGTGACACTCCAGGCCCTCTTTCGCATGGAAAATGCCATGCAAAAAGGACCTAAGTAATGTCTGTTGCCCTGACCACCACAGCCCATCTTAACAGCCAGCAGCCAGATCAGGAGAAGGGAGTCCACTCAGCTTGTGACTGAGGGGCCAGGAAGATGATGTTTCCATCTCCTCCCACCAGTGAGTAAGGCTGTGACAAGGTCTTGTGACAGGAGTCTTACTTCTGATTGTCTCAACCTCACTTGCTGGTGGGAAAGAACTGGAAATATCATCCCCCTTGAACCATGCTTGGAAGCTGAATGGGCCTCCCTCACCCAACTTAGCTGCTGGCTTTTAAGGTGGGCTGGGGTGGCTTTTATGTAACCTTACAGTAACACTATGTAGTCTTACTGAATACATAACTCTAGGCTACAAATGCATAACTCTAGGTCACAACTTCT
Organism: Cyclura pinguis; assembly: GCA_030412105.1. NCBI lineage: Eukaryota > Metazoa > Chordata > Lepidosauria > Squamata > Iguanidae > Cyclura > Cyclura pinguis. Next base: position 173,413,809 of record CM059599.1, read on the forward strand.
GTATACATATTGAATATATAACTCTAGGTTACAAATCCATAACTGCAGTACAGAATGCCAGTCTTCATTTATTTATTTGATGTGTAAAGCGTTCTTTAATGACCCCTTTCATGTATTGTTCCTGTGAAAATAATGAGATAAACATTAGTTTGTTAAGTCAAGCTACAGTCACAGCCTGGCAATATTTGTTTTTAAAGCTGAAAGTACTTACATCCAACCAACTATCTGCTTTGCAGTCTTCTGGGAAATTGCCAAGTTGCCTCTAATTAAGTGTACAAAGGCTATATTCGTTCCAAGGTGCAGTATTGATTGGAGCTAACATTTGTATCAATCAATCATTGCCATTTAAATCTCCTGACTTTTCATTTAATCAATGAAGATACAGATCAAAGTATTTTGAAATTTAGATGAATTAATTCTGACAGGAAAAAAAATGCCAATATGAGAAAGAGACAGATATCACTTACATGATTCACAGCCTCTTTTAAATTCTACAGAAGTCAGTGGGACAGCTGTGTTCTAATTGGTTGTTCAAATTGCTCTCAAATGTGCTGGCTGTTTTTGCATTTCATAGCCTGAGATGCAGCCTAATCAAGAATTTAAACCAATTTTGTCCAAGTGGCATCATCAGAACAGGTAGGACACTTTTAACTCAAAGATATCTGACTATAGGGAGTTAGGACTAGACAAAAGCCTCTGTTGCTGCCAGTCTCAGAGATCCGGTGGCAGTGATGCAGACTCAAGTCAATTGACTTGGACGCAAGTTGGACTTAAGTCACTTCAGTTACTCGACTCGGACTCAACTTCGCTGACTCAACTTGACTTAAGACTTGTATATTTTTAGTGACTGACTTGCTGCCCTTGGTTCAGTAACATGGCACATTCATCCAGAAACCTTACAACTTTGAACAACACTTCCATCTCTTTTTGCCTACTGGTCACATGGCAATCTGTCTCAAGCCCAAAGTGTGGGCACATTTCTCAGAGGGGAACAGCAAACAGGTTAGGCAATGGGCTTGAGGCAGGCTTGAGGTCTGCTCAGCAGCCTATCCCCACTGCATATCAGAGGAGCCTTCTAAAACTTTTCCTAAGAGCAGAAGACAAGACTTACCCCCGGAGGCAGGGAAAATTCTCAGAGGGCAACAGCAAATGTGTTAGGCAATGGGCTTGGGAAGGAAGGATCCTTCCTTCTAAAGCTTTTGAATCTTCAGTAATGGAAAGTAAAATAGGATCCTATTCCCCAGTTCCAAAGCTGCAGACTCTTTTACGCCCACTGGCAGAAAAGCCTCCAGCTCTGGGAAGGGGAAGTAAGAAGGGTCCTATTTGCCACTTCCGAAGCTGCAGATGGCAAACTTGCAAATGAGGAGGGCTGACTCTGCTTAAATTGTTAAAACTGACTTTATTTGACTTTGTCCAGAAATTCTGGAATATAGGTTCGGGTATGAAGATGGCTCCCAGACTTGAGACTTGACTTGAGACTTGGCATAAAAGACTTAAATACATCACTGTCTGGGGGAGTGAATCTGCTGGCAGATCTGCTCTTCTCACAGATCTGTTGACAGAAGAGAAAAAAAGGGGGTAGAAAAGGGCAGGATGAGGGAGAAGCTAAGTTTTGTCAGATCCAAACCAGAGTGGGGGCAGTCTTAGTTTTCAACACCCACAGACTGAGGAGACTTTAGATTTAACACAGCTTTAGCCCTTGGTCTACTTTGCCAGGTAGGTCCATATTGTTAGTCTTTAGACTATTATAAATATTAAGATCAAATCTGTTACTTCTAATCTCTGATGGTCCCTTGATGCAGTGTAAAAATGTTATTAATACTGTTTACCTTCTTTCCTTTCCTTTCCTTTCCTTTCCTTTCCTGTCCTTTCCTGTCCTTTCCTGTCCTTTCCTTTCCTTTCCTTTTCTTTTCTACTATTATCACATATTTAAGGGGATGATCTTTGAATTATTTTTGGAGGAAAGCTCTGTTGAATATGAAGTCTGCTGATGATCCTTAAAAAAAACAGAGAAGCAGTCTTTGACTGTGTAGATTATGAAAAACTACAGATAGTTCTAAAAGAATGAGGGTGCCACAACCTTTCATGGCTGCAGAATGGTCCCATTGGCAAAGGGGTCAGAAAAAGATGTATTTTATTACCCTACGTATTTAATTTATATGCAGAATATATCATGCAGATTAGACTCAAAGGAAGGAGGCATGGAAATTGGAGGAAGAAACATCAATAATTTAAGATAGGCAGATCACTATATTACTAATGGAGGTTAGCAAAGACGTGGAACAACGACTAGTGAAAATTAGAAATGAAAGCAATACTACAGCTGAATATTAAGAAAACAAAAATAATGACCACAGGAGATTTACTTTAAAGTGAGTGATGAAGACATTGATTTTTATAAAGATTTTCTATACCATGGATCAGTCATTAATCAAAAGGGAGACTGTAGTCAAAAACCCAGAATATGGCTAAGACTTAGAAGGTGACTGTCAAGAAACTAGGGCCATTTCTGCACTACATTGTTATAGTGCTATAATTCTGCTTTCAATATCCTATCTATGGAATCCTGGGGTTTGCAGTTTAGAGAGGGGCATTTAGAATTCTCAGCCAGAGAGCTCTTTGGCCTCAGGAAACTGCAAACCCCAGAATTCCACAGGATGTTGAAAGTGGAATAATAGCACTATAACAGTGCAGTGTGGAAATGGCCTAGATAAGATTCTCATGTGTAAAGATCTACTGAATACCAATCAGGATCATTCATGCCATAGTATTTCTGCTTCCCATTTATAGGTGTAAAAGACTGACGGTGCAGAAAGCGAACAGCGAAAAGAAAACCCCAAATCATTTCAAATGTGGTGATGGAATTTTACAGAGACCATGGGCCACCAAAATAAATCAATAAATAGGTCAGAGAGCAAAGCAAGTCCAAACTCTCACCCAAAGGCAGATTGACCAACAGGCTAGTATACTTTGGGCCCACTGTGAGACAACATGACTCTTTGGGAAAGACAATAATGCTCAATAAAATTGAGGGTGATAGGAAAAGAGAGGACAATGTTATAGCTGGATTGAATTGAGCATGCAAGACCTGGGCAAGGCCTGGGCAACATGCACTGAAAGTCTTCCTTTCATAGGGTCACCATAAATCAAACTCCTATTGATGGTACATAATAACAATGCCACATAGGCCTAGTTTTCCCTAATGTATAAAATTATGTCATCCCTGGACTGGGCTGTTTTCTGCACTAGACTGTTATAGCGCTATTATTCCATTTTCAACATCCTATGGAATCCTGGGGTTTGCGGTTTAGAGAGGGGCCAGCCGGCCCCTCTCTAAACTGCAAACCCCAGGATTCCATAGGATGTTGAAAGTGGAATAATAACGCTATAACAGTCTAGTGCAGAAATGGTCTCGGACACTTCAGATCACATTGCAGATGGGGGTTATACATCTGAGAGTTTCTCTTGCATACAAGAAATTAGCATGCCAAGAAGAAAGCTGAGGCTCCAAGTATCTTTGCCCATCAGAAACACAGTTCCATGCGGTGATGACCTTTTGTAACTGGATTATATATTGGCAACAAATGTCTAAAGAAAGCAGTGTGACTACCATTAATTTACTGGAACAGGTTAGGTTTATGACAGACCTAAAGAGACTGTGAGATCTTTTTAATGTTCTGTGAGGAAAGCCTGAGGGAAAGATGCGAGTATAATACTTAACATTCATAGAGCACCGCAGAGTCTTCAAAGATTCTCACAGCTCTGTAACCCTTATATCAACACCTGTGTGGAAGGTCAGTAGAATTACACACATACACTACCACCCCACAATAGATGAAGAGAAGGTGACTGGAGTGGGGACAACAATTGGTTGCCTTGGGACCACCTTGTGAGTATATGGTGAAGCATTATTTGAAACATGGCCTTCCTGGTATACATCTCATGCTCTAACCCACTATACCATGCTACATCAGCTCTCAAAGAAAGGTCTACATGGAAAACTTGCTTTGATGTGTTCGTTGCCCTGTGGTGCCTTTCTTTACTGTGCAACTGTAGATTTCTTTTTGAAGGGGACATACAGGTAAACATATTTCCATATACAGCAGTGGTTCATGACCACTAAGGTCAGGGCCACTACTGGCACAGCCAAGAGATCACTGGAGGCAAAGCCAAATAAGTCTCATTTTCTATTTTTACCCATCCTCCCATTTCCACTTGAGTCCTGGACATCAAATTACACACTCTGTTGCTATGGGAGTATTCTTTTATTTCTATGGGAACCCTGCTAATAAATAATAAAGCCTAGAATCCTGTCTGGAAGATACATCTGTTACCCTGATTTCTGGGGGTCCCATAGGGGATGCCTTAATATGCTCCACGTGATAAGGAATGGAAGCTAGCCAGAGCATGAGCAATAGCAATGTGAGAGGCGGGGTAACCTAGTAGGGTCTTTTTATCCAGTTTTTACGGGGTCCGGTCAAGCCAAAAACCAAACAAAGATATCCAATAAATGATTTTATTGAATGAAAGTCTCACGCATCAATGCAATCACTCACACACTCACTCAAGACCTAAGAAGCAAAGAGTGGAAACTGGATAGGGGAAATATTGAAGAATCGTAGTTCAGGTGATACTGCACCTTTTCCTGAAGTCCTTGGTCCAGGAAAAACAGCGAAGAAGTAGAACTCAGCACGGAGAGGGCTGAGGGGATTACTCGACTGATGGAGAAATGGTCAGCTGGTATGACCGGGAGTGATCCAAAGAAACACCTGAAACCTGGGACTATTTGTAGGGGGAAAAGTACCTTGAGGGCTAATCCTTTCCTAGGGAGAACAATGGGTGTTGCAATGAGAAAAGAAGCTCCACAATGGCAACTCCTTTTTGCATGATGGGATTACAAGGTGTTGCCAAAGTTTCAGGATCTTCAGTTACTTTGGGTTGTGGTGTGAATTTATGTACACGGTCCTTGCCTGATAGGATTTTATTGCTATCAGTGGTCGACTTGGGGGACAACACACTAATCCCCTCAAGTTGGCTCGTCGGTGGCTGAGGACCCTTTGTCTACTGTGGGGTTGCACAGCTTGAGGTCTCCTGGGACTATGTGATGAGGGATTGTACTGGCCTGACCTAGTTTTCGATCGTTCGACCGTTGCTGCCTACGTGCTCATCTGGGTCTCTCAGGCACATTGAATCATATTTTAATATCAAAATTGTAGACCCTGGGACAGGGTTTACCAGTGAGGTAACATGTACGCATAAATACCATAGTTACCATACCACTGATTTGCATTGTTGTTTGTCATTTCCAGGTTATTACTATTCCATATTTCATTTCAATAACTAACTAACTAACTAACTAACTAACTAACTAACTAACTAACTAAATATCATAGCTACAGTGCTGTGCAGTGAATCGAATCCCAACTTGCCAAGCAGCAATGGAGGTCAATGGGGAGCCTGTTCCCCTGTTGATCAGTAAGCAGCTGACTGATTTTTCCACTCTCAAAATGAATGATCTCTGGTGCAACAGACCCCTTGTGCTGGAGACTGCTTGTGTAAGAGGCGGGTGGAAACATCAGCCAGCTGCTTTCCCAAGGAGATGGGAAATGACTTCTCATTGGTTGCTGCGGCTGCTGCCTGGTAAGTAGGGATTGTGGGACTTTCATGATCTTTACGTAGCCTTTAAACTAAACCATGGGCTATGTAGGGATTGTGAATACTTAACAGTCATGACCGTGTAACTATAGATTATGCATTTGTAACTGCCATAGAGGATTCTGGCCATCTTCTCCCAATTAGCAAGTGGTTGTCAAGAAGCAAAAATGTCCCTATGCATTTTTTACTAGGTTTTTTTTTTTAAACTATACATTTTTCTTTACCTGTACTCCATATTCAGTGGAAACACAAAGGAAAATATGAAACACCTCTAGCAGCAGTTTGTTGTTTCCCTGCTTAATATTTATACACTTGGGAAAACCTATAGATTATCATCTGTAGGTGGGAGGACATGGCTTCCCCAAGGAGGTTTGATTGGCACCAATACTGGTTTCTTTCCAGCACCAAGCCACTTTATAGAATTAGAGAACAAAATCAAAGAATGTTAGAGTTGGAAGGACACACAAGGGCCATCTAGTCCAGCCACCTGCCACACAACTACATTAGTCTTGAAAGATGCCCATCCAACCTCTGTATAAAGACCTCCAAAGATGGATCACCCTGCTACCCAGGCAAACTATTCCACTGTAGAACAGTTCCTAATGCTTAGGTGGGACATCTTTTCTTGTATTTTGAATCCATTGGTTCATGTTCTAGTCTCTGGAGCAACAGCAAACAAATTCCATCTTCTAAATGGCATTCCTTCAGATATGGCTATCATGCCAAGTCTCTGTCTTCTATTCTCCAAGCTAAATATACACAGCTCCCTCAGTTGTTCCCCATAAGACATGGTTTCCAGACCTTGTTTTCATCTTGGTCACTCTTCTCTGGATATGTTCCAACTTGTCAATATCCTTCCTAAACTACGGTACCCAGAACTGGACACAGTATTCCAGGAGAGGTCTAAGCAAAGCAGAATAGACTGGCACTACCAGATACAAATATTTTACAAAGGATACAAATATTTTAATAAATAAATAATAAATTGATTGTGTTTAAAAGTATAGAGATCAAGATGATGAGGAAATGAGTATTTGTGAATATAATCTTAAAGAACCACTGATTCTCCTATATTGCAAGTCAGCCTTACACAAATCAATTCAGTCTCTCAGCTTCCATTTTAAATGCAAGAAATCCTCTTCATTGCAAGTTTGTTTAGATCGCTGCTGTTCAAAGTGATAGTCCATGGCCTGGTGTTGGTCCATGACCCATCAGTTGCTGGTCCCTGGAGAGTTTCCAGGGAAGAAACAATGGTCTAGCCAAGGAACATAAATATGGTGGCAATTCCTGGCACACAAGAGAAAAAAATGCCAGTCCCACATATTAGATAGCTTAAGAAACACTGATTTAGACAATTTAGACAAAGTGTGTTTTTTGACATTTGACTCAGTTTGAAGTATAAACCTAAAGTCCTGATTCAAATACAAACTGAAATATCTAGCCAATTTATAGTAGTGGTGTCAGCACCTTCGTTTTGCAAGATTTAATCAAGTATACAGAGGGGAGATTCTTCATCTAACTTAAAACTACCCTTGAATACTGATGAAAATTGTCCCCATTCTGAGCTGCTACTGCTTTCAGCCATTTCCCTTTCCTATTTCATTTTCAGCTTTGAGCCAAAAATGATGCGTGATCGCACATTGCTCCGGGGCCCCACATGCATTTAGCGTGCACGCGGAGCCTGCGGAGCCTCCGGAGCCATGGTGCTCATGCTTCCTGCCCCAGCACAGCCTGGGAAAATCCCAGGCTGCACTGCAGTAGGAAGAGGAGGGGCTCTCAGGCTACCTGCTCACAAGCAGGCAGTAGCTGCGGAGCTGAAGCAATGGGGATGTGAGAGTCTCTCGCAAGAGGCTGCTCTCGCAATCCCCGCACCCCAGTGCTGAGAAAAGGTAAGCTGTGGAAAGGGCCTGAGACACTAATAAGGGAGGAAGGCAACACCAATGCTGCCCCATGGACTGGCTGTAAGGGATAAGCCAGGCAGGAGTGTGCTGAGTACAGCCAGTGCAGAACATCCTTCAGGAACAGGGCCTCTTGGAATGTGATTCCTGATGAACTGTATTCGTCTTTTTCCTTGGATTCCTAATGGAATTCTTTTGAGAATTAGATTTCAGTCTGAATGTGTTTTTATTCTGTTTTATTCATTTTCATCTGTGTTATACTTTATTTTAATTTCATTCTTAACACACTTTAGAAAAGTTTTATTCAAAAGTCTTAAAATACTGTTAATCTGGAATGTTCCTCTTCTCTAATACTTTGGCCCTTTCCGCCCCCCACCCGCAACCCGCGATGGCCATGGGATTGCGACAACAGTTCTGCATGACATCATCGTGATCCCATCGTGATCCCATGGCCACCCAATACAATCATGGATTAAATCATTGACGGGTTTCTCCCATCAATGAACTGTGATTGCACAGTCCTCTCACCTCTCTCCCATGCTTACCTGTCATGCAGAATGGTAGGAAGCACAATGTCTGTGCTCCCTCCCCCAGCGCAGCCTGGGAAAGTGCTGTGCTGTGCTGTGGAAGGGAGGGGTGGAGCCATTGCACTTCCTCCCATCCAGCAGGCAGCCTGTGGGGAGGGGAGTGCCTTTGTTGCACTTCCCTCCCAGGAGAGGTTTTCCCTGGATCCCCACGCAATGGCTTTGAGAACAGGTAAGGTGGGCCTTTATTAAATATGGCCAGAATCTTGTACCTGCTTATACTTAACTAAGTAACTTCTCCTGGCCCAGGTCTTCAAAACCATCATTCAGCTGTGCTCTGGTCATTGGTAGAATGGACCTCCTTCTCTCCATGGAACTGACGCCCATTAAAGCAGGTGATGAGACAAGTTATGATTGTAGCAATAGTGTCAAAATTATTATGAAATAGTGATTGTGAATGTGAAACAGTTGCCTAAATGTACCTTTTTCATGTTGACAATGACTGCTTAGTCATGATTTGGACACTATTGCCATAATTGTAACTCATCCCTGAACCTATTTTATTGGACATCAGCTGCATAAAGAGAAGGAGGTCTATTCTACCAATGATTAGAGCACAGTTGAATGTTATTTCCATCAGGGTTGGAGATGTCAGGCCAGGAGAAATTAGTTAAGTACTTAGTTAAGTATAAGGTGACACAGGATTCCAGCCATTATCTCCATTCATACTACTACTATCAGATTAGAGTTTCTGAATACCTTCCAACTCAGACGTTTTTCTTTCCAGTATTTCTTTGATTACTATTTATTTTTTTTGTTCCAGAACAGCTAGCTGAAGGTAATTGTGTGTCCACGGGGAATGAAATGTTCTGCCAGTGTTTGTTGGGTATTGCCATTTCTAACATCAGACTTTTAAAAAGTAATTATTTACCGTTATAATGCCAAGATGCAAAGTAATAGTGCTTATAGTGACACATTTAACAGTGAGTCTTTACATTTTGGTTTTTGAAAAATAACTAAAATGTTTACCTTGTAGTTCCTTTTCTTTAAAAAAAGTTTTTCGAATGCTACGAGCTTCTGTACAGGACACTCCCCTACTGTCTACCTCACTGTTGTCTTGACACCCACAATATAGCACAAAGAAGCAGCATGAGGTACAGTGTGAACTAACATATGACCCATGTAGTCTTCTTCCTCTACTATCTAGTGATACCATATGCCCATAATTATAAAACTAACTGAAGTTATAATAATACTGCAAAAGGAGTTAAACTGTCACTCTTTAAGTTACAGTGATAACTCATGTAATTACACCTTTGTTGTTTCAAAAAGAAATGGTTTTAGAAGTAACTAGCTATTTATAACTAGTCCCTCCAAACTCTGGTTACATGGCACAATTTATGGCTATGCTGCTGCCTTCATTTATCTCGGTTGTTACTGTTGCAGAAGAGCAGAAAAGAAACTCTGAAAAATGATGGAACAGCTGTATAAAAAGAACAATGGGGAATCGGAGCAGTAGAAACACTAGTAAAAGTTACCTGCTGGGTTGAAGAAAAGTTCCTAGTCATCATACTCTAACAATGAGCTCGGAATGTGCGAAAGAACATGTTTTAGCACTATTCCAATGATAAGGGGCAGATCACACTGATTTCAGCATTTGAGGGATGTTTTCTGTCACTGACTCTGATGCCCTGTGACAGACAGCTAAAATGTGTGGCCTGCTCATCACGACAATGAAACACAGCAGGCGAGAGGATCACACACCAATTCCAAAAGCTATTACATTCTCATGTACTGAAAATATGCATTTCTTCTTTGTTGCCATGGTCTTTCCCCTCTCCCCATTCTTCTTCCTTTTTAAAAAAATTCAACCAGGTCTGAGTTACGATCAAATTCTTGAGCTGAGATTAGCTCTCATGGTGGCAGATTGACAACTAATTGATAAGCTTCAAAGACTAAAGAGCCTTGTGAGAGCAGGCAATTGAACTGGGGCTGCAGCACAGACCAGCATCTGAGTGTCTTCCATTTGTGCCTCACTGAGGCTCATATTAACGTGGGTGATGCTCCCAAGCCCTGCATTAGATTGCATTTGATGCAGGTTAAAGTGTGCCTAGTGTCGCTAAAGGCAGGCTGGGGGTGGACAGAGCAATGGTTTATAGAACTCATTTATCTTGATGGGCCGACAGAGGTCCATTTGTCATTTGCAATATTGCAGCTGGTATCCCTTTTGCTGCACTTTGAACCTGGCTAAGCCTTGTGATATTGTTCTGACAATTTAGGAGGCACAAGCTCCATTCCTTTCCTTGACTTCCTGTCTAAAAAGTACTTAAAGGAAAGTTGCTTACTTGAAAAAGTTTAAACCTCTTTTGGAATGTCGGGTTTGGAGCCAAGGGGCCCATTTAGTGATGATTGTTATAGTTTCTTCGCTAACACGAATCTCCTAGCACAGAGGCACTGGGATCCGGCGAATAGTGCAGAGATTCATGTTTAATGAGTGCTTGCTGAAAGATTCAGACCAGAGACACTGGCTGGGTTTTGTACACTAAAGGGTTTTAAAAGTCTGAAACTGTGGATGAGGGACTTTCTTTTCCTGTGTGGAAAAGAGGTGGGAAGAGGAAGGAGAGGAAGAAAGAAGGAGCACTTAGTAACAAACTACATACATGTGGGCCAGAATCCTGTTGGTGTCTTAAACACGTGTAAGATTCCCGACACATGCAATTGCACTTTTGGGGCTCTTGTGCAACAAGCATATTCAGTTCCAAGTTGCGTTAAACAAAGTTCAACAATTTCACATGCAGTTGTGCATTCTTCGGTGATTCATAATGATCGAAACAGCCACTGTGTAATCCCTGATGCACAATGGAACAATAAACAGGCATACTTACAGATACACAATCAATTACACAGTGTCAGTGTTCAGCAGAAGGACAGTGCAACACAATCACTGTGTCACTACATGAGTACAGATTTACACTGCACTAGAGTGATGGTGGATCTCTGCCACAGAGTGCAGCAGCAGCTGGTGGGCCCCATATCAGAGCTCTCCATAAAGCTACAGCCTACTTTAGATTCTGTAGGAACTTTTGATGGTTCCTGTAAAATTTGGACTAAAGCTTGGGGGAGATTTCCCCATCCCACTGACGTTGGAACCAGAGTTTATATTTTTTTAAAAAATTTATTCTATATCCTACCTTAATTCAAGTGTGGGACCCAATGTAGCTTACAAAAATGCTAAAATAAGAAAAAAAAATAAAATGTAATAATAAAAAAGATAAAACACAAATAAATATATTGGAGAGAATCTACATGGGCTACTTAGCAATGTAACTAAGTTGCATAGTTATGTAGTGTGTCCCAGCCCAACCCTCCCAGCCCTACTTTCAGTCGCATAGGGACGGCGGCAGCAAGGAAGGCAGTTGCCTTGGGCAGCATTTTTTGGGGGCACCACCTCTCCTTGCCTGCCTTCCCACATGCTGTAGCCCCACCCCCACACACTGTAGCTCCTCCCCTCTGTGCCGTAGCTCCTCCCCTGCATGCTGTAGCCTCTCCCCCACACACTGTAGCTCCTCCCCTTGCCCCATAGCCATGTCCACGTGCACTGTAGCCATGCCCATGCATGCCATAGCCATGCCCACATGGGTTGTAGCCCCTGCCCCTACCCCACTCACGCCAAGCTACGCCACTGCCTACTTTATGGGGTATCAGCCATAAGGAGAGAAGGTGATCCATTCTGCAAGCGGTTGGGGCACCACCCTCCTCCTGCTAGGCAGTGAGGCTGCAACAACGAAGTGCAATGGGAGTCCTGCTTCTGATCATTGCAGCTTGCTGGTTGGTGGCAAAGGGGTGGATACATCACCCACCTGTCCCTCAATTGCCCACAGATTGGACCCTTTCTTTCCACACATCTGATGCCAGGTAAACCAGGGGGGCACTTACAATTATGGCAATAGTACCATGATTGTGCCTATGTAGGGACTGTGAACACAAATCTTCTACAGATGCACAATTCTGGGTTGTGCATCCATAAGTGCGATCCTACATTCTGGCTATGATCTTACTAAAATACTATTAAATTTTTAAAAGTGTAAATTCATTTTTAAAAAATAAAAAGTTAAAAATATAGAACAATTTAAAAAAACAGTTATGTGTAGTTTAACATATTTAAAACCTTATAGCCTGGGGATGAGAGAACTTTGGTCTTGCCAGAGTGTCCAGCCAGCAGGGCCAACAGTAAGCAACTGTGGGAAGTCCAGTTCAAAGCATCTGAAAAACCAAAGGTTCACTAGCCCTGTGTCAATGGCTACCGAGAAGGCTACCAGTAGGCAAAACGAGTGATACAAGCAGAACTGAACTGAACTGATATGAGCCACAGCTACCACATGTGGCTCTCCCTGATGAAAATGTCATCTAATGCAAAGTGTATTACTGTAAACACTTCCTGAAAATTACACAGACACACCAGATCCAGTGGACTTGCACACATTATTTCTTGTAAAGGTTTTACTTTAAAAATGGCTAATGCTGTTCAAATATTCTGCAAACAAACCCTATAAAATTCAGTGTCTTTTTTTTTTTTTTTTGATAACTGGGAAATACAGTTTTGTCTATTAGATCTTAGTTGATTGTATGTCATCAACCAAGTTTGATTTTAATCAGTGTTAGCGCTAAAGCTGAACATGCATCTAATTGTGTGTTTCTGTCAAAGTGAAATACTGTTGTCAAACTTAAGGCAGACTAATTTACAGTACAAATATATGTATGTCTAACCAGAAATACGGTTCAGAAATATGGAAATGTATTCAAAGCAACATACTCCCAGGTAAGTTTGTATAATGGGGTAAACAATTTTGCTGTTTGTCGCAGTTTAAGGTAACAGCTGATGTCACCTTACCAGTGGATGTCAATTTACAGACAGAGAGAATTTAAATTAATCTAGACATAATCTTATCCAATGCATTATACTCAGAGGCTCTAGAGCGCCCACAGTACAACCGCCAGAAATGCTAAGAGATGCTCTGGCCTCCATGAGAAAGATGTCAGACTCTCAAAGACTGGATCCTAAAGTGTACTGCTGGAAGTAAAGTTTGGCATTGGATGACAAGGAGTTACTGGTAGTGGAAGAGATGTACATTAGGGAAGTGGTAGGGGAGGTAGTGCAGAATCCATTTGTGTCTGATTGACAGTAAAATTGGCAGCCAATGTATTGACAGTGGTTTCAGCAGGGTAGAGAATCCCTTGGGGACTTAGCATGAGGACTGCAAGTTGAGCATTCCTGATATATAGGTCTGTACCCATAAATTTGTATTGGTTTAATTAAATACCCATTCATTCAGGAAATGTTTTACTGAATTCTGTATCTCTCACATGGTATTAATTACTACAATATTTTAACCTTCTAATACCAAACTAACACAGGATGACTGTGTTACACAGATGCAAGAAGAATACTTTTACAGAACTTAATGAATAAAGCACTGACAACTGTAAATGCAACTGCAATACTGCAGAGCCCATGAGGCACTCTGAGGCCCTTTTCGCACACGAGTTCTGTTGCGAAATGGCCTCGGGGGTGTCGTGTGATTGCGAAGACCATTCCACATGACATCCTTGCAATCGTGTGATACTCCCGAGGCCATCAGGGGGCGATCGCACATTATATCATTTTCGGCTCGTTTCTGAAAATTATGGGTGATTGCTCTTCCCTCCCATGCCCCACACACACTTACCTTGTGTGGGAAGGCTCTGGACTCACGGCCGTCACGCTTCCTCCCCCAGCGCAGCCTGGGAAAGTAGCCGGCTGTGCTGCGGAAGGAAGAGGTGGAGCGCTCGTGCTTCCTTCTGACCAGCACGGAGCTGGTGTGGAGGGGAAGCGGAGGGGACGCAACTGCCTCCTGGATGAGACTTTTCACACGATCCCCCCATGACGCCAGTGGCGAAAAGGGCCTGAGTCATCCGGTTTATGCGACAGGATCCCAGGGCCAGGCTGAATAGGAGGCTTTAGAAAGCAGGAAAGGGAAAGAAGGAGGGACAATGTAAAAGCAGCAGTCCTGCACAGCTCTGTTCAAGAGCTATTACAAGACAATTTTCTATGGAACAGGTTTTAATTTGTTAGCACAAGAGTAAGGTTTTTTTTTTCAATATAAACTGTGGGAAATGAGTTTAGCAGTGGTATACCTAGGGCAAGCATTGAAGTTGTGCCCCTAGGTGCTGCTACCCCTGCCTCCCCATATACACCGGGCCAGGAAGGACCCCAGTGAGGATGGGCTGGTGGTGATGGGCCTGGTCTGAACAGGGCAAGAGGGGGGTTCTGCTTTTTTGTGACCCCCAGCATTGGCACCCGGGGCACGCACTCCAGTTGTCCCACAGTAGATATGCCTCTTTAGTTTATTTCTAGAAATTTGTGATGACATTATGATGCCCGGTAGCCTACAGATAGAAAGGAAAGTTGCTCCATACCAGTTCCATTGCACAGAAGGATAACAGCATTCCTATGTTCTCTTGCTCAATTTCCATTTGTTTCATTGGGCCGTGCAAAACAGAACTTCAGTGGATTATGTGGATTATATGATCTATGATCAAGCTATATTCACTGCACTTTATTTTCCACAAAGTTTTGCACACAAGGAACTTTCTTTCAAACTTTCCCAGAAAGGCAAATTTTTTCCTAGTTTGAAAATGCAAAACACAGCAATGGTAACCTTCACAAAAAACGCAAAACAGCATTGCATACATGCAAAATGAACAAAAGCTTCCAAATGAGCCAGTAGAACCATTGTTAGCAAATCACACAGCTGATCTCAGCCATTTGACTGCCTTGAAATGCTAAATAACCAAGTCACCCTTAATGAACTGTAAAGCCATGATATTCATTCAGATGTGCCATATTGATTGCAGCTTGCTCTGCAACCAATCCATCATGCCAATTTAAAGTTTCTGACTGCTACGGAAGCAATAAATACACTCAATGGTTCATGAGAACTATTGATAATCTTGCAACATGTTTCTAAGAACCTCTCAAGTAATCCAGTATTTGAAGGCCTGTCGATGCCCTTACCCCTGCCTTCAATCAGCAGATGTTCTCAGCAGAATTTCCTAATTGCTAGTTTTGAGTTGCCTTGGAGTTCTGCTTTCTGTCAAATAGCGTGAAGAAATTATAGCCCAGGTAGAAAACCAGCACACCAGTTTTTATCTTTGCCTTCAATCAGAGCATATTTCTATGACATAAATGTAAGCCCATAAATTCTGGTACGGGCATATCCTGCCTAAATCTGATTTGCACAACTGTAGACTAACAGGCAACTTGAAGACACACACGCACCAACCCACACATCTGTTATGGCTGCCAGTTCTCAAACTGACTGCCAAGCAAGGCATTTTGAGTAGGAGCAGCAGCCTCTGAAAAGTCAAAGCATGCAGAGACCCATCTTTCCATTAGCTAGCCTACAACTGTCTGCATCCACTATGACAGTGACCAGAAGTTAATGCAAGCAGCAGTCAGGAAAAGCGGCTCTTCGTTTGCTGACAAAACACGTCTCCATCCAGGTGCAAAGGAGCAAAAACAGAAACAATCTACAGATGATAGCTGAGCCAAGAAATGTTCGTCTCAGCAAGGAAGTGGGATTGCAAGTGATTTATACGATGCAACCCAAATTATTCTCAGAAGCCTAGGGCTGTGCCTGTGCAATCTCTCAGTCCCTTCTGAGGTTAACTTTAACAGCAGGGTTGTTGCTTATACAACTTCATTTGTAGGCCAAAAACACACAAAGCCAAAATGCAAAAGAGTGTTGTTGAGTTTTTAAAAATTGTTTTGTTATATATTTATTTATATACTGTGGTTTTGGTCATCCTGTTGATATTATTCTTGATTGAATGAATAAATGATCTGATGATTATTATGGCCTGAATCTTATTCATTCATCCCAACCAGAGCTCACCCACTGAATCATTTGTTGGATGGTAAAATGGGATGTGTATACATTTTCCCTGATGCCATGGTTCTACTCTAGTTGGATTCAAGCCTATGCGTAACCATTCTTCCAATAGCCATAGAACATGGGTAATCTCTAGATCAGTGCTAACTCAAAGTGATGGCCCCTTGACCACTGCTGGTCTGTGAGCTCTTAGCTCCTGGTCCTTATCAGTACAAATACGGAAAGGGTCCATGGCACATGAGTGGTGCTCCACATCAGTCTGAAAAGCACTGATTGTGGGACATGCTGCCTATGAGAACATAGGGGTTTTATGTTCTTTTAGCAGGGTTTCAAGGTGGTTAGGAGTATTAACTCTGCAGGATCAACAGCTCTCTTTAACCATAATGTGTCTTGATCTAATCCGTCAGCATTACATAGGGCTAGATGCCTAGAAGCATTAATATGTCATCACTTCATTTGATACACATATGTTGAGTTGCTATTATTATTTGTTCAATGATGCAATTTGTTTGTTCTGTGATACCAGTGGAAAAATTGTGATAGCCAGTAATTAAGTCAGTCAAACAACAGCTAACGTTCTTTTGTCAAATAAGGAAGGCATATTCTTTCTTCTTTTGCAGATGAGGAAAAGGGAAGGAAAAGGATTACATTGGCTCGTCCCACTGCAGTCAGAGACGAAATATGCAAAAATCAATATTAATGAGAGCCAGATAGCATCAGTGCCATAAATCTGATCCTGCTGCTTACCCGGCCCTCCCAAAGCACAGTAACTTATATATTCCACCAAGTAAGAAAGCCAGCCAAGGACTTAGCTCACAGATGGACCTTTCTGTTCTCTGCAAACTTGGATGGGACCACAGTGGCCCTGCTTGCCAGGCTGTGAACTTTTCAAACACTTACACCATATGTGTGCTGGTGATTGGATGCTGTTTTCTCCCCCCCCCCCAAAAAAAATGAATTACAGGCATTCCCTCTGGTCCAAATGGGCACAGTTTCAGCTTTCTTTAACATCCAAGCTCCTACAGTTGGCTTCTGTTCCACACATACACACACACACACCACCCGTCCTGCTGCCTCTCTCTTCTAAGGCAAGGACTGTGCTGTGAATGTAAGGGCTTGGTGAAGGAGGAACAAGGACAAATGGTGAAAATGGCATGTCCCTAAAGAGAGCTCTGCCTTTAATGAACCCTTCTGCCTGAATTAGTGAGCATCTTGAGGGACCAAACACTTTTGAGGGGTGGAGAAATGAGGAGGAGAGGCTAGCAGCTCTCAGAATTAAATAAGTGCAGGATCTAAATGACATGAATTACTAGTCCTGTAGGAAATAAAATGGAAAGGAGCCCAGGCTTCCTCTGCTCAGTGAAAACTCTCAAAAGCATTTACTGCCTGGACTTTTTTAATAAAGCCACAGAACTGAAATTATCCTTCAGCTTGTCATTTATTTAAATGTGGGGACTGATGCTGTTTTAAAAGTCTTAAGGGGGCCTGATTAGTTTCCCATAGAAAAACAATCCCATTTTTACTTATTTTATGGAGCAGTGCTTTAGAAATATTCGCTCACTGAAGATAACAGAGAAACGGAGGATGCCAGCCCAGACTTTTGGAAATGGAACACTTTTTCCTGAGATGAGGCTGTAAGATGCATTTCTACAAAGGGTCAGTGAGGTGGAAACCTCTTTTGCTTTTGGTGATACCCATTAGCTTCTGAGAAGGCTATGGCCTGAGCAGAGCAGATACACATTTTGTTGTCTCAAGCCCATGCCCTTCATGATAATGTCCAGATTTCTACAGCACTCTGTATTATGATGATTGCTCCATGCAGAGGTTGGAGAAGTTATTTTTTGAAGTAACACTCTCATGCCAGAATTCCCTTGGTGCCTTACACATATGTAAGTTCTCCAACAGAAGTGGTTAGACATTTTTGCCCAGTACATAACATCCTCACTCATTTCAAGGTTGCAGAAATGGAATTGCACATGCAGCACTCTTGGTTGGTGTGCATTCATCTGCCCCTGCTGAAATTGCTCATAGTTCTCCTTCAGTTGTGCATTCATTTGTGCCTTTAGTGGTGCAATGGTGCCATTAAACACAAGAATCACTTAGGTGGTTCCCATTGCTGGTATTCCATCCCATCATACATTGCAAATGTTTTATTCCATTAGAGAAGAAGAGAGAGGAAGGAAAATCATGGGAAGCCTAAGGGCCAGAACCAGCACTATGTTCATTGTGACTCCCATGCCTTCTCCCTACCATAGTCTTCACGGTGCCAGTCTGCCAGATCGTGTCTGTAGATCACACAGGAGGGAGCTATAGGAGGGATGGGAACACATCCATCCATTTCCACCTGTAGAACTACAGCACTGGATTCTAATCTAAAACTATTTTATGTCAAGCTGGTTGCTAAGTCATAGAATTTTCTGTTTTATTGCAGAAGTAATCCCTGTGCAACAGCCAAATGTACTGTACAAGAATCAGTTGCACCAAAAAAGCATTGTTGTTGTTGTTAACAGGTCATAACTTTATCATAATAAAGAGAATGACTCCAGTAGCAGTGGAACCTTAAAGAGCAACAAATTTACAATAGCATGAGATTTTATGGAGTATAACCCACATTAAGGAAGGAAAGAACATTTGTACTTATTTGTTCCCAGATCAAACAAGCTATGAGTTTCCTGATAGCTGCTAAGCTCCATCAAGAAGAATAATAGATAGGGGAGAATTTTATATATTTTTTTCCCATCTGGTATTCAACATTCTGACAATGAATTATTTTGCAGGATTAAAAAAACATAGGGGGATTTGCACAAAACCAAACTTCACTCTCTTTGGTCATTTCCACACTATACTGTTACAGTGCTATTATTCCACTTTCAACATCCTGTGGAATCCTGCTGTTTGCTGTTTACTGAGACCAAAGAGGGCTCTGGCTGAGAATTCTAAATGCCTCTCCCTAAAATGTAAACCTCAGGATTCCATAGGGTGTTGAAAGTGGAATAACAGCACTATAACAGTGTAGGGTGGAAATGGCCTTTGTTTCTATGTGTGAAGTCAGAGAATAAGCTATAACATCTGAAAGAATAAAAGGTTATCCACCACTCAGTGAGCATGCTGTATGGGGATGATGAGAGCTGTACTCCAATATATCTGAAGGGCATCAGATTAGGGAAGGCTAATCTATTAAAAAAAACCTGAACAGCTATAAAGCACAAGCTGAGATCCTGCATTATGACATGAATCTATGGCCCCTTCCACACAGCATTTTCCATGCAAAAGGGCACCTGGAGCA
This sequence comes from Cyclura pinguis, assembly GCA_030412105.1. Taxonomy (NCBI): domain Eukaryota; kingdom Metazoa; phylum Chordata; class Lepidosauria; order Squamata; family Iguanidae; genus Cyclura; species Cyclura pinguis. The sequence goes on from CM059599.1 coordinate 173,433,103, forward strand.
TCGCGCGATTGTGAGGAGCAATCTGCATGATGCACTCACAATCGCGCTATGCTTCGGGGCCAGCAGGCGCCAATCGTACACCTTTTCATTTTTGGCTAGAAGCTGAAAATGGTGTGCAATGGTGCATTGCTCCCAGGCCCCGTGCGCACTTACCTGCCGTGCGGAGCCTCTGGAGCTGCACCGGTCTTGCTTCCTGCCCCAGCGCAGCCTGGAAAGGTCCCAGGCTGCACTGCAGAAGGAAGAAGTGGGGCTCTTGCACAAAGAAGCAGATCATGCGAAGCCGAAGAACCCTGGATGTGAGAGCCTCTTGCCAGAGGCTGCTCACGCGATCGCCGCACTGCAGCACCGGAAGAAGGTAAGATGCAGAAAGGGCCTATGAATCATTTGGTTTTTGCATGACACCTTGCTAGTGGAAGGTGGCTGAATGAATCATTATTCACTGCCCCAGAGCCTTGGAACTCCTTTGGTTGGTGCAGCTGCCTGTTCTCTAAGATAGGTTGCAGAGGGCAATGGTGCATAAATGTGAAGTACAATATTTATGATGTAAGTCTCACTCACTTACATGGTTAAGTACTAAACAGGATACTAAGATATTATACCTGAGAGTCATTCAAGACCCTCTGTATGTTACATTTATGTGTGGAAGGAGCAATAGAAACATGCCTCTTGGTTCTGCCTTCAGGGTTGTACCCAGGGGTATAGTGTACCCAGGGGTACACTAACTATATGGCAGCCATACCTTTATTGTTGGGGAAGGGGCTTTACAAACATGTTTGCTTGTTAATTACACTTAATCCCACCTTTCTTCCAAGATAATATACATGGTTCTCATCCTCATACACAAAACAACCATGTGAGGTAAGTTAGGCTGACAGAAAGGGACTAATCCAATATTACCCACTGAGCTTTATGATTGTCTTGCAATTGGAACCTAGTAGCTCAGTGGTAGAATGCATGACTTGGATGCAGAAGGTTGCAGGTTCAGTTCGCACCATTTCCATGGCCCTTTCCGCAGCTTACCCGCTTCTGGCGTGGGCATGTGGGGATCACGCGAGCAACCTCTTCCTAGAAGCACTTGCGTCTCCACTGTTCCATCTCCACAGCAGTTGCCTGCTGGTCGGCAGGCAGCATGAGGGCTCTGCTTCTTCCTTCCACAGCGCAGCCGGGTAGTACGAGGGCTGCATCTCCGGGGCCTCTGCACTCAAGGTAAGTGCGTGTGGGGCCCTGCAGCAAAGCGCGATCATGTATCCTTTTCGGCAAGAAGCTGAAAATGAGATATCGTACCTGCTGGCCCCAGCAGCATCACGCGATTGCAAGGACGTCATGTGGAACAGTCCTCGCAATCACGTGACGCTCTGGAGGCCCTTTTGCATGACAAATGCCGTGCGAAAAGGGCCCATGAAAAATTAGAAAATAATTTTTCCTGAAACTTTGGAGAGCAACTCCAAGGCAGAGTTGACATTATTAGGCTACTGATTCAGGATAAGGCAGCTTTCTACTTTCAGCTCTCATCCAACACTCTACTGCTTTATTCAGGAAGCCATCTGAAGACCATACGTGGCAGGCATTAACATTATGTCCTTGAAAAAGAAAGATAGACATTTTAGCTGACTTCAATCGACATTGATTTGTAGGGTACTTGGTGAAATATTGCTGGACTTGATTACAATTCTTTAAGTGGTGAAACACATCTGTTTGGGTGAGGCTTCCCTCCAAACTCTGAATTTTTGAACCTTGTTCAACACAAAATGAACAACTTTCTTTTACCCAGAATTTTTTTTAATGAAAAAAATATGCTCCCTCTCCTTGCTCTCCAAAAATACATGGCGGCAGTTGTAGGTTTATAGCATAAACCTTATTGCTAGATTTCCTGCTTATCTTTACTCCTGCCTTCTAATTCTAACAGGTTTTGTTGTTGCTGCTGTGTGCCTACAAGTTGGCTCTCTCTTATGATGTCTGTATCATAAGGTTTATTCTGAGGAAGTTTGTCATTGCTTTCCTCTGGGGGTAAAAGAGTGTGACTTGTCCAAGTTCTACCCAGTGGATTTCCATGGCTGAGCAGGGATCTGAACCCTGATCACCCAAAGTCCTTGAAAATTCTTTATATCCTACATTTCCTCAGGGTTCCTGGCAACTGCTAATAGTATATCAACACAGGCTAGCATCCTGTTGCGTATTTATGAGGTCGTAAGCCTGACCCCTGTGGAGTCCTGTCACAACCACTTGTCACATGGTGCCTCACTACCAGGAAGGGCCTACACACATCATCATTCATGCTTTGCTCTCCAATACCTTGGAACTCCCCCTGTTGGTGCAGCTGCCTAGCTGCTATGATGGGTTGGGTGGGGGTCAAGCTAGGAGACATCGTTACAAGTATGGAGCTCCATTCTCATTACTACATTTGCTGATGCAAGATCTCAGCCATCATGTAAAAAACAATACCAGTAAAACCACTGTCTTTCAAAAAATAAAGTCTGGAGGTAATTTATACTTTTAATAAATTATAAAGCAACCTGGATATTGAACAGTAATCTCTATGTATCTCTTTTGGGGCCATATTAGGGCTAACCGTAATTGAATATTACAGACAAAACTGCACTTTAAATTTCAAAATATATATTTAACAACAATACAGATTGTGCATTAAATCTGACAGATATGCAGTGTCCCAAAAGGTCCATTAGTCATTTCTGACCTACGGTGACTCTAAGGTGAATCTATCACAGGGTTTTCTGGGGCTGAGAGTGTGTGACACACCCAAAGTCACCCAGTGGGTTTCCATGGATGGGTGGGAATTGAATCGTGGGGTCTTTCCACACTGCACTGTTATAGTGCTATGATTCCATTTTCAACACCCTGTGGAATCCTGGGGTTTGCAGTGTAGGGAGGAGCTTTTAGAATTCTCAGCCAGAGAGCTCTTTGGCCTCAGTACACTACAAATCCCAGGATTCCACAGGATATTGAAAGTGGAATCATAGCACTGTAAGAGCGTAGTGTGGAAATGGCCCTGGTCTTCAGGGTGTGCAGTCTGATGCTCAAACTGAAAATCCCAGTATCTTATTCAAAGTGAAAAGGGCTATTCTCTAGCCCTCTCAGCTGCAGCTCCTCTCCAGCTCCAGCAACTGTCACTGTTAAGTATTAGGTCTTCCAGTCCTCTGCCTAAAGGGCTAAAGTTTGAGTCTTGTTCCTCTGCTGCGCTCGTGGTCATGGTAAGAGGAGAGAGAAGCGCAATGGATTTTACCTAGCTTTCTGACATCTTTATGTTACTTAAGCTGTTTTGCAATAAAGTACTAGTTTAGTTGGGCAACGATACTTTGGCTTCAACTCTGGACTCTCTTCATTTTTATTCCTATGCTGGTTTTTTGCTTCTACCTGTTCTGAAGACTGGACATTCTGTGGGTCATGTTGGTTTACAGCATGCCCCCTAGAATCTGCCAACAGTCACCTCTTTCTGAACTTAGCCAGCTGGTCCATCCTCTTCCTTAAGGTTTCCTCAACCACTGGACCAAACCGATCTTCATAGGGGTTGCATTAGTACATAATGGGAGAACATAGCTGCTGCGAAAACCAATCAAGAAGAAGGGACCTTTAGTGAAAGCAAAGGCCCTTTTTAAAGGAGGTGGTATTCTTGCTGTGTTGGTAAGCCATTGGAAAAGGGGTAAGAGAAAACACCCTGCTGGGCAAACTTGGGAAAATGAGCAGGGGACAGGGGAGTTCCATTCCTTTTATTTCGATACTTTTTGATTAAAAAATACACCCTGGGCTCTTTCACAATGAGCTAAGGAAGCATGAGATCTCTCAGTATAATTCCTTGATCCTCGCAGAGTTTGCTGGTTCTTGTCTCCTTTGCATCCACTCATCATTCTTTTGGAGGTGGCTGCTTGTACCTGTTTGTAACAATTTCTTTCTGTAGCAGAGAATTTCCAAAGCTGTGTTTCTCCATATGAGAGGGGGCATGATTTGCTGAGGTGATCCTATGGTTTGAAGGGCAAATTTATCCCTCCTTTAAAAACCACAAGCAAGAAACTTACAGTGTTATAGTGCAAAAGTGCCATTTCTCTGATGCAGTGATGTGCTATAAGTTAGAAAAGAGAGGAAAGAGTCAACTTCAGGCAGGCTATTGCAAAGCAGTTCCTGGCAGCTGCTCAGCAGCCAGGAGAGCTTTCACGGTAAAGTGCTGTCCAGAGGGATCTCTGGCTTGAGTTTTTACCTCTCCCCCCCACAATAAAAGAGGATTACCCACTTGGATCTGAAGTCCCATTATATACATTAACTTTTTAGTAAACGGACTGCGAATAGGAAGAGAGTAACACCTCTTGGTGTTTAGATCAGCAAATATGACAGCCCTATGCCAGTAACCTGGTTTTTTTTAGAAGAATTCTTAATTAACTTTTGAACTTGGAAAAGTGAAAAACCCTTCTGATTAAGACAGAACAGAGAAGACTTTGCAGCTACCTTCTTTCTGCAACCATAAGCTATTTGCCCCACAAGACCAGAACAGTTGAATTTTAAAAAATGGAAGTTGAAATTTTAAAAAACAAGAACTAAGAATTTAAGTACATACACTTTGTGAATAGATTGAACTTCATTTTACTTGCAAGGAAGCATTGTTCTCTAACAAGGAAATCATAATATGAGAAAGTACAGATGTTATCAATTGGATGTTTTTTTTTAGCCACCTCTAACTAGATTCCAAGGAAGTGAGTTGTTAATCTTATATTTGCTAGATTAAATGAAAAATGAAACTTTATCTGAAAGAGGATGTTCAACAATGGACTATGGAGGCAATATCTGAAGAATTCAAGGGCATGACTGACATCTTGAGATGCCAATAATTGTCAGCTTATTAGTCTTCTGGACATGGATTCTAACTTATATAGTAAATATTGTTAAATAAATTGGAAGATTGGGAATCTACTAACCATATCATTCATCCTGAACAGCTGGCTTTAGGAAAGGGCAGAGTACTATTGACCATTGCTTGACTCTTTATTTTCTACCCAACAAAGAACTGCAAATCCTATCAAACATTTATTTGTTGCCTTTGTTGATTTAGCAGCAGCTTTTCACCTGATAGATAGAAACTCATTATGGCATAAATTGTCTCACACTAATACAGATAATTGCCTATTGTTTTTAATCAAGGAACTCTTTTCCAATATGCCTGCTAGAATAAGAGTTAGCATTTCTGGCTCATTAACTGATTCTATCCCCACTAATACAGGCGTAAAACAAGGACATCTGTCGGCACCATCGCATTTTCATTTATATCTGAATGACATAATTCCAGCATTGTCTGGCCAAGAATTTTTTCTGCCTTCAGTTAGGTCAAAAAAAGGTTTCTGTTCTTTTATATGCTGATGATATGGTTTTAATTTCACTTACTTGTGTAGGTCTGAGAAGCTTTTAATTTAACATTGGTTGGAATCCCATATGGTCTTTATATATGCATAAACATGTAGTTATGGTGCTACACAGCGAATTCCAGTCTGATACTCCCTCCATCCCAACTTATTGAGCAGCAGTCATTGCAACTGACAGGAATATATTCCTCTGTCAATCAGGAAGCAGCCGGCTACTATTTCAACACCCTCACGTGAGTGATCCTCTTTGTGACAGGGAGACGAAGGGTCCTGTCCCATTTCCCTTTTGTGCCAAAGATCGTTCATGTGGGGTGCAGGGGGGCAAGACTGACAGCCAGCTGCTTCCTGAAGGACAGGAGACTAGACCCCCCCCCCCCATCAAATGAAGCAGCTCCTTTTTGAGATTTAGGGACTTTCACAGCCTCTACATAACCCCTAACTGAGAGGTTACATAGGGATCACAAATACATAACAATCATGAATGTGTCACTACAAGATATGTATTCATAACTGCCATACAGGATTCTGGCCAGTGTTTTTAATTTTATGATGGAATTGCATTAACTATTTTTTTTTTAATCCTGCTGTATATTCAGCATCGTGTTTACTTTTTTATCTTGATTCTACTCAGTTTTTGTAAACCATCCTGGACATTTTTTTTTCTAAATCTTGAAGAGCAAAGTGTCTGTTAATATGGTATATTTTCAGCATTCATTTGAGAAGACAGTAGAATGAGTATCTACTAGGAGCTTTTGGAATCCCCCTTGCAATAGTTTTCCTGAACCCACAAGGATTCCTTTCCCTGCTTTGCTTTCTGTGAATCCATATATGTAATTGTTACACTCCTTTGAACTCTGAAGAAAAAAATTAATTGCAGCTTAATCCACTCTCATCTTTGCATTGCCAGCTTTCTTTTCTTTTTCTTTAACAGACTGAACCTGATTAGTTGTTTTTTTTTTTATTTCTAACATACTTTAAAAGCCTCTGATCATCTTTCTTTATTTTAATGTCTTTGTTCCATCCCTGAGTTCAGTCATCTTTGTTAAATATTTATACTTCCTACTGGCAGCCCATTTAATCATTACTGTTCTTTTTAGGATGTGTTGTACTTCTGTTTGTTTTTTTCCCCTTTACTCCACTTCCTCATTGTCTCATCAAAAAGGGTAATTTTTTTAAAATGTTGCATAGATCTATCTCATGTATTTGCATGTGCGCGTGTGTGTTTTCCTCTCCCCCAATGCTATTCGATAGTCAACTTACAGGAAAACAATTTGGGAAACATAATTTTTAAAAATAACCTCTATTTTCTCTTTCTGCTCCTTTGAATTTATAATCCTCACTTAGAATCCAGATTGTATTCCTACAGTTGAGGTACATTCTTGTTCTTTGCTATCTATTTACTATTTATGGATTTCAGGATTTTTTTCTACAAAAATAATTAGAAAGAGGTAAGGGGCTGTTTTCCAAAGCTTTCAGAGACAGTTAAAAAGAACTTACTCATCAGTGGTAAGAAGAGATGAAAGATCAATATGTCTTGTTTGTCATCGTTATTTAAATGATCCTAAGAAATGGACACTTTACCAAGTTTGAAAAAAGTTCACTTGAGTCCATCCACGTTTATTCAGAAGTTGTTGTTGTTGTTGTTATTGTGTGCCTTCAAGTCATTTCTAGATTGTGGCAACCCTAAGGCAAACCTATTACAGGGTTTTCTGAGGCTGACAGTGTGTGACGCAACCAAGGTCACCCAGTGGGTTTCCACGGCTGAGCAGGGAGTTGAACTCCGCTCTCCAGGGTCGTAGTCCAACACTCAAATACTACACCCATGCTGGCTCTCAAGAATAGCTAACACCTAGGAGACAGAAGCAGGGAAAACCTTGAGTGATTGCCCCTGTCTTCTTTGAGAGGTCACAGATTTTAGTTTTATTGAAAAATGAGGCTGGCAGACTCTTCAACAGGAACTGAATCCTGGTCTCCAGGGTCACAGTCCAACATTCAAACCACTAATCCAAGTTAGCACTAGTGATTTTCAACAAGTGTTTTTTTCCCTCTCTCTGTGCATGTACCTTCAAGTCACCTTTGCAAGGAATACTCAGAGGTGGTTTGCCATTGCCTCTTTCTGAAATATAGCCTACAGTATCTGGTATGCCTAGGAAGTCTCCTATCCAAGTACTAACCAGGACTCACCATGCTTATGTTCCCAAATGCATATGGCTAAGACTGCTGCTTTAACTGGTCTGCTGTCATCTTTAATCCCACTAGGTTTCGTTGAGGTGGACTGTTTGCTCTCTTTGTCAGCTTCCTGCTTGCAAAATGATTAGGTGACGTCTCTTATTTTCACCTCTGTTTTGTTCCTACTTGCGTTGTTGTCATCCCATCTTTTTTCAGGGTGGAAAGTAGAAAGGATAAGATTTTTCCCCCTCACATGATATTTTATCAAATCCCATTGCTCAGAGAAATGCCACATTAAGCAAAGATTCTGATATGCAAACATGAAATGAGGAAAAGTGCTGTGATGGCCAGTGTGCCTCTTCTCAGGAGTCAGGGGAGTTCCAGCCTCCTTGCGCCTTCCTCCTCTACAGTGCTCCTCGCCCCCTCTCACAGCTGGTAGCAAAGCTGGTAGAAAGTACCTCCTTTCACCTCTGCAATCTTAGGACGACTGACGGTCCTTCCTAGAACTGACAAAAAAACCCTGATTGAATTGATATCAAAGAAGCATTTAACTGAAATAGTTGTTAACCTGCAAGATTTCTAGCAGGCAGGGATGGATAAGGTGGACACAATGGCCATTTCCACACTACACTGTTAGAGTGCTCTTATTCCACTTTCAACATCCTGTGGAATCCTGGACCTTGTAGTTTAGGGACGGGCATTTAGAATTCTCGACTGGAGAGTAATTTGGCCTCAGTAAACTACAAATTCCAGAATTCCACAGGCTGTTGAAAGTGGAATGATAGAACTATAATAGTGTACAGTGGAAATGAGCAATGAATTTTCAGCATTTTTTTCTCAAAAGAACACAAATAAAGTATCCTAATTTGAAAAGAGAATGGGTGGTTTTTCCCAGAAATATAACTTGCAGTGTATTATAAAGTGTGTATAAAAAAGTGCATTATAAGAGAAAAGTACCAATTGAAAGAGAAACAATATTTTTATTATAAAGGAGTCTAGCTTGAAGGTCTCAAGTGTGCCATATATAAGAGCAGTTGCTATAAACAAAGAGTACCTTTTGAATCTTTTTAATGGTGATGAAAAATGAGACAGCAAGGTAGCTCACAGTGTTCAAGAATGAAGCTTAGAGAATTGAAAATTATTATACAGATAGTATACTATTCTGGTGTATTTGGCAAGAATAACAAATGCAAATAGCTCAAAATGCTGGAGAAATTGTCCATTTATATATGATGGTCCTGTGGTGTCACAGTTTTGGAAAAACATATTTACAAAAATGGACAACATCATATATCAGACTCTTTACCCCATGTTACCATGGACTTTATTAAGAAGTTGGCAAAATAAAATGGAAAAGGTGACATCTAAGGCATTAATTTTGTTTGTGCAAAGGGCAGTTGGCAGGTAAATAGCCAATGCTTGGAAAACTGCAGAACATTAAAAGTTATTGCATTTTTGGTTTATAGAGGTTTGCAAATCAACATGGCAAAAAAAGACACACAACTGAAATATCTGATTTCTACAAACTAAAGCATCTCTTTATCTTGCACATAAATCAGAAAAGTATTCAGTGACATCAATCAAAGCCTTTCCTTAGACTAGGAAAAGCGATTAAACACAAATCAAAATATGAAGAATAAAATCCAAGTCATTCATGAATTTATTTTATAACTGTAAAGTATAAAGGATAAAATTATTTAGGCTGCATCCTCCACCCAACTCCCACCTTGCTGGAAAGTTTCAATAGTTATACCCCCCCACACACACATACACTGATATTTCCTTGCACAGTATGAACAGTATTTCAAAATACAATAGAAAGTAGTTGTACAATCATTTTGAAGAAGATGACAGAGGGAAAATTACTTTCCCAATATGATGGAAATTAGCAGACTATTAGAATAAAAGATTAAGACATCCTCAGTGTACAAATGGTGAATCAAAAAGTTATGAGGAAAATGGGAAGATTGCCTATGTCATAAAGAAATACTGTATAGCAATTCAGACTTTGGTTTTGGTTTTCGGTTTTTTTCCCCCGTTGGGGAAAGGAAATAGCATATAGAATGCATCGCTGTATTCTGAGAGTTTACAGCATTCTAGTTCAGGAAGAAGACAAAATTTATACTGCCCAGGAGGAGAGCAAATGAATTTCAAGGAAAAAAATGTAAAACCGTGAAACAATGAAAATAAATAAGAGATAGGTGGAAAATATTGCCAGATTTATTCTAACAGCATTTTTAAAATCTCACTTGCAAGAGCCCTTTATCCACAGATCACCCAGGTAAATAAGGGCCAAACTAGATGAAACACAGCAGGTTAGTGGCAGGAACGCCAACTGCCTTGGGCACCAAGGAACTGGGTCAATATTCTATGGTAACTACTTAATAGTAGGGCAGTGCAACCACTTCAGACAAATGCTGAATTCTAAATTTCATTGGGCCAATTAGAACCAAATTCAAATGTGAAGTGACTAATGGGGTGCCACAGGGTTCTGTCCTGGGCCCAGTGCTATTCAACATCTTCATCAATGACTTGGATGAAGGGCATGCTGATCAAATTTGCAGATGACACCAAATTGGGAGGGGTTGCTAATACGCCAGAGGACAGGATCAAAATTCAAAACAACCTTAACAGATTGGAGAGCTGGGCCAAAGCTAACAAAATGAGTTCCAGCAGAGAGAAATGTAAGGTCCTGCACTTAGGCAGAAAAAATGGAATGTACAAATATAGGATAGAGGACAAGTGGCTGCATAACAGTACGTTTAAAAGGGATCTAGGAGTCTTGGTAGATCACAACCTGAACATGAGTCAGCAGTGTGATGTGGCAGCCAAGAAAGCCAACATGATTCTTGGTTGCGTCAATAGGAGTATGGTGTCTAGATTGAGGGAGGTAATGGTACCATTCTATTCTGCTTTGGTTAGACCTCATTTGGAATACTGTGTCTAGTTCTGGGCACATCAATTCAAGAAGGATATTGACAAGCTAAAATATGTCCAGAGGAGGGTGACCAAAATGGTGAAGGGTCTGGAAGTCATGCCCTATGAGGAGCGGCTTAGGGATCTGGGTATGTTTAGTCTGCAGAAGAGAAGGTTAAGAGGGGACATGATAGCTATGTTTAAATATTTGAAGGGATGTCATGTTGAGGAGAGAGCGGGCTTGTTTTCCCCTGCTCCAGAGACAAGGACAAGGAGCAATGGATTCAAGCTGCAAGAAAGGAAATTCCACCTGAATCTCAGGAGGAACTTTCTGATGGTCGGAGCTGTCTGGCAGTGGAATATGCTGCCTCAACAGAGTGTGGTGGAGTCTCTTTCTTTGGGGGTTTTCAAGCAGAGGCTGGATGGCCATCTGTTGGGAGTGCTTTGAGGGTGTTCCTGCATAGCAGGGGGTTGGACTGGATGGCCCCTGGGGTTTCTTCCAACTCTATGATTCTATGATCCATTTCCAACAAGAGGAGATTGGCTCATTCCTAGGCAATTCAGACTGATTTGGGCCAATCTGGAGAAGAGAGGTGGAGCCAGACATCTTAGGAAGAAATCTACAAAGACAGCATAGAAAGAGAACATGATGGTGAGGTGAGAAGATGTTGAGGGATGAAACCACTGTATTCTGCACAGTGACAGGTCTAGTTTCCATTCTGGGATGAAGATCTCAAAAATGCTCTCCAGTCACAGGAATTGGGGTCACTGAATCATTTATATTCCAAATCACTCATAGAGATTTGTGCTCTTTTTACCTGGTAGCTGCAGATCTCTGCCTGCTTTCCTACCATGCTGCCTCCCAGCGTAGTACTTTACTTTTCATTGCTACTCTTAGTCAATAATGCTCATCGAATCATACAAAAATCAAAAGGGACTTCTTCTGGTCCATTCCCTTACTGGGACAGGAATCCATCACAGAAACATCCCTGAGAGGTGGCCATCTGACCTCTGTTTAAACCCTTCAAGCTGTACTTGCTCTTCAGTGTGAATTCTGAAACCTGTGTAGCAACCTGTGTTTGTGTAGCAAACTTAGATATTGTTTGCATGTTAGTGAATATGCTCCTGGGCATTGCTTCTTTAACAGAAATTTGGTGCCAGACTCAGAAATAATAAGGAAGGAATAGGGATATGTTCCTACCCTGCAAAAAAGAATTGTTTTCAGCAACATTGACCCTGCTTAGTTCACAAGATCACACAGGATCTGCTGCCTTAGGGTATTTAGACCACCAGGTAAGCCTTGCATAAGTTTGGTGGTCAAACTTTTTTTTTTTTTTTTAAAGATGCTGGGAGGAGCTGATGAGGCAGGTCTTTCTACTCTTTCCTTTTCTCTCCGTTTCACCATTCACACATGCTTGGCAACATCAATAAGGGATTCTGGAGGCAGCTGCTGTTTACTTTGTCTGCTGAAGAACGGGAGCCACAGCTCCAGTAGGATTGAATTAGAATCGAATGCCACTGTTTTCCAAGGTTGTTTTATTGCATTGTTTAGTACAAGAATACTGCTGCAACCCAAAACCAAAAATCTGTGTTTCTCCAGCCTCACTTCAGCCAATGCTGTTGCTGTTGTTATTTATACCCTGCTTTTTTCCCCAGGTTGGGACTCAAAGCAGCTTACAAAGAAAAAACATAGTTAAAACTCATAGAATTACAAAAGTTACAATATAAGTATAAACAATCAAAAGAATTAAAACGTGATATTTAAAAAAAAACATGATAGGGGGTTAGCTAGGCATAAAAAGCATTTGTAAAAAAGAATTTCACTGTCAGATGTTCCCTTATCTGAAGTAAGCCTGTAGTTGTTTTGGTACTGCAGTGGAGATCTATGGGAGACCAGAAGGTTTGCATTTCCAAATCTTATTTTGGACTTGGGATCCAAAGCCGGTCGCACTGCTCTGGACTGAACTGGAACCCAAGTGAAACTTCTTGATTGGACTCTGAACCAAACTGAAAAGCCTTTGCACAGCACAATCTACTGAACCACGCTTTATTTATTTATTTAGATGAATCAGCCAGTTTTAAAAAGGAAGTAAAACTGCAATTCTGTACCCATATCTGGAAGGCAGTCACAGTGAACTTATTAATAGGTTGTACAGTCATTTCATAAAGGAAATTTAGAGTATTTGCCTCTTTATTTGCTGATTCCTGGAACAGAGAAATGGCCAGAGGGATGGACATGATCACTCCTAAGCATTCCCTCCCACAGAATGGAGTCCAGTGAGCCCCCTGGTTCTCTAGTGAGCTGGTAGTGATGGAATGAAGGGGATGGGGATGGGACCAATGGTTTTTAACCTTTTCTTCATCTGGGACCACCAGTAAATATAATTTGTTGCTGGGGACCCCCAAGACTTAACTCAAGATTTAAATATTTAAATTTAGATTTAAATATTCAAATATTTATTTACATATTAAAGGCTTCTAGAAACAAGGTTTTGAATCCCCACTCGGTGTCCTTGGACAAGTCACATTCTCACAGCCTCAGAGGAAGGCAAAGGCAAACCCTCTCTAAACAAATCTTTTAAAAAACCCTGTCACCATGTTGTATAAACCCACTCTGTAGTATGGTACAACTGGTGAAATATCCTTTGATTGGTAGGAGATATCATTTTAATATATAAATCTTACACTTATGGCTGAAAGCCATGTGGAAAAGAAAGGACTCTTGCTGATAGTTTTGAGCTAAGACAAAGGACCTCGGTACGGCCAGGTCATAAGTTGAGGAGGGTCAGCTAGAAAGCCTAACCTGATAGAGAAATTGGAAACACTGTTCTGTGATGGTTCCAGCCTTTCTTGGAGGGTCAAACTCAGAAAGTGGTGCTGGGAGATTCCTGTTTTACCCAATGGCCCTTGGCCTATGGAGTCCATCAGGGCTCAGTTTTGTCCCTCATGCTATTTAACATCTACGTGAAACTGTTTGGAGCAGTTACCCAAAGTTCTGGAGTTGGATGTCATCAGTATGCTGATGATACCCAACCCTATCTCTCGTTTCCATCTGGTTCCAAAGAAGCAGTCTCTGTAAACCAATGTCTGCTGTCAGTAATAGACTAGATGAGGATAAAGAAATTGAAACTTAAGCCAGACAAGGCAGAGGTGCTCCTGGTCAGTCAAAAGTGAGATCAAGAAACAGTGATTCACCCTGTGGTGGATGGGGCTTTGCTCCTCCTGAAACCTTAGATTCATAGGTTGGACATGTTCCTGGACTCAAATATGAGCCTGGATGCCCAGATTTCAACAGTAGCCAACGTTTATACAGCTAAAACTGGTGAGCCAGTTGCCCCTATTCCTTGAGACATCAGATCTGGCTACAGTGACACATGTCTTGATTACATCCTGTTTGGATTACTGAAATACACTGTATATGTGGCTGCCTTTGGAAACTGTTTGGAAACTTTTAGCAGGTTCAGAATACTGCAGCCAGGTTGCTAACTGGGACAGATTTTAGAGAGCATATAATCCTCTTGCTGAAACAACTTCACTGGCTTCTGATCCATTTCTGGGCAGAAGTCAAAGTGCTGGCTATGACCTTTAAAGCCCTACACACCTTGGATCCAGACTATTTGAAAAACCCTATCTCCCTGTGTGAGCCTGGCTGTGCCCTAAGATCTGCAGGAAAGCTTTCTCTTGGTTGCACCATCATTCCAGGCATGGATGGTGAGGACACGAGAAAGTGCCTTCTTAGTGGCTTCTCCCAAGTTGTGGAATTCCCTTCACTGGACGGTCCAGTTGACCCCCTCTTGTAATCTTTCCCCTGGCAAGTAAATACCATTTATGGAAGATTTTGGGTTTAAGTGTGTTGTGGCAGATAAAGCTTTTAAAAGTGAGTGCAGTGTTTTTATTTTATTATGTTTTAAGCATGCTATGTTTATCTTGTTTTTAATGCTGTTTTAACTTGCTTTTAACTTGTGTTTTTAAAATAGAAATAGGGAGCCTTTGTGCACTACACTGTAATAGTGCTATTATTCCACTTTCAACATCTTGTAGAATTCTGGGGTTTGTAGTTTACTGAGGCCAAAGAGCTCTCTGGCTGAGAATTCTAAAGGCCCCTCCCTAAACTGGAAACTCTAGGATTCCACAGGATGTTGAAAGTGGAATAATAGCACTATAACAGTGTAGTGAGGAAAGGCCCTTAGTTTAATTGTGTTTTAACTTTGTATTAAAGGTCTTAGAATTGTATTGTGCTTTTAAGATACTTTATGCCGCTTGGGATCCAACACTGGTAGAAAGGTAGGGTAAAATAAAAATCAGTTGTGAAAATGTGGGTTTCTAAGGAGAAAACACACAACCCATCTAGAATTCAACATAAGACAAACACTCTGTGTGTTTGTGTATGTGTATAGTTCTTATGTCCAAAAAAGTTTGAGCTATTTTGTGACCTTTGAATGGCAAATTCATGCATTACACAGAATTAAGAAAAGAAATACTATCACCCAGGTTTTTCTTTTGCCACTTCTGCAGTTGCAGAGGAAGTAAGTTCAAAAAGTAGCCTTTTCAACAGTGATGAAAAAGGAATTGCCTGTGTTTGGAACAAAAAGCTTGCCAGCTTTGTAGAATATCAAAAGAAGGAATTTGGCCCTTTCTTTAAAAGACACTGTGCCTTTTAAGAAGGCACTATGAGATTCACCAGGTAGGGCTATTAAGATAACATCTTCTATGGCGAGTGAAAGAAAGATAGTGTGGTGCCAGAAGAAGTGAATAATTTACTGTTCCATCTGCTACAGCAAACACTGCATTTGAAAATTATTTACTGCCTTAGCATGTTGATATTATAGCTTAGGGCATCTTATATTTTTCTCAAAAATAAAGGAAAGAAAAAGGAAACAAGAAAAAGCTAGTGGCTGATAAACTGAACTCTGTAACATATGAAATAGCTGGAAACTTCAGGAAGTGTGATGAAGCAGTTAGAGTGTTGGCTTTCACATTTCTAGCAAGGAAGAACTCAGTTGAATTTTGTTTGATACAACCTTCCTCACTTTGTATCTCACTCAGGATATGTTGAAATAGGCATCCTATGATGTTGTGCATGAATAGCATTGCTAGTAATATTATTCAGCTACCTTATGAGCCAGATATGGCCTCTAGTTGGCTCTATGCCCTTACCTCTCAAGCAACTGACCTCTTAGACTTCTAATTTCAAGGTCAATTTGAGAAAAGGTTCAGAAAGGCTGTGCATAGCTAAGCTATGGTTCAGTCAGATGCTCGAAGTAACACATTAGGCTTGCCTAATGCTTGTTCCTTTAAAAAAAAAGAAGAAGAGAAAGACCTATGCCCCAGGAATACAGGACGATTGGCTTTCCTAGAAATAGTTCTAGCAGACCCTCAGTGGACATGCTCAATTAAAGTGAAGAGATGTCAAAAGAATTCTCCTAGGAAACACCCACTTCTTCCTTCAAGCACTGTTCCAAGAAACTACCCTTAAACCATCCAAAGAGTTGGCACGCATGGAGAATCAGCAGGGTTCCACATATACAGGTTTCATACCCTCTATAAGAAGTTAGCTTTCTTCTTTTGCCTCTTTAATAAGTGGAAGTTATCATCTTCAGCCAATTAGATCAGGGATGGGCAACTTCTGTACCCCACCCCCAGTCTCCATTGTACAATGCTGATAGCTGGTGGTGCAGCAACAGTTGGGCTTTTTAACAAATACTGGTGGTGGACAATAATTCCTTTGTCATTAGAGAGGCAAATGCACTGAATCTACTTTGGGACAGAGGTTGGACCCTTGGATATCTCAGTTAAATTTCACTTTAAAATCTGGAGTGGATTCACAGCCCTACTGACATGGAAGCCACTATTTTACTGGTTCTCAACTTCTGGTTGAGGGAAGGCACAGGGACAACATGTCTTCTGTTAGAGGAGAACTGCATTTCCTGGATGAAAGTTGACAGACATTAGCACAGAATCTAGAAAGGTCTAATTAGAAGAATGGCTGCATTCTGGATGTAGTGGTTCAGGAGGAGATGTAATTTAGGAGCTTTTACTTCTAAAGTGAACAAAACAAAATCCTCTGCAGGAATGGGGTATCTCTTGCTTGACACCCGATACTACACTACTAAAGCTACTTAACATTATTTAACCTTTCAATAACTCTGAAAACTGCTGCAAGGATATATTCCAAATGGTGTTGCATGGAACTGAGACACTCATTTTCTAGGGAAATATCAAAATTAGTAACGATTACACCTGAACATGTCCACTTCGTGTTGGCCTCACCCTGCGTATCCCACTCTCTGTTGGACTTCAGATTCCCAAACTTCCAGCTTCCAGGCTGAAACAAGTTTTCCTATCTCTAGTTTTTCCCCATTCCTACCGTTAAGAGTGGATAAATAAACCACACCTGACTGTATCCCCAGGTGGACGTGGAGCTGGCTTGAACCCCCAAACACAAGGTAGGAAGGTAGAAAAGACAAGGGAAGGAAGGAAGGAAGGAAGGAAGGAAGGAAGGAAGACAGACAGACAGACAGACAGACAGACAGACAGACAGACACACAAGTAACTTTGGTCAAAGGATCCATCCAAGGAGGGAAGGATGCTTTATTCTTTCAGGCTTTCCTTCTTATACCATTTTTATGTTTATATTAAAGAATGCTTACATGAAAGAAAAGATTCATGCATCAGCCTCAGCAAACTTACAGCTTACACATGTGTTACATTTTATCTGATCCTTAACATTCCTAAGTCTGAATGACCCTCGGTCATCCCTGAAAACATCTCTGACATTTCACGAGTCTGTCGCTTGTACATACTGATCATTGACATGTACTAGGCAGAAGAAACAATTCTAAAGCAAGGTTGTTTGATGACCTACAAGTGTCTAAAATGCCAATTAATATCACAGTTAATTTTTGTCAAGTGTTAATTCTATAGCAAGTTACAGAGCACCAAATTTCAAGCCTAACACTACCAATCATTGATTGATCACTTGCATTAGAAGGAAGTCCATGTAGCCTTTTCCATCCCATAACTGAATTTACTGCTTTCCAATTGATCACAGTTTCAGTACTCCTGCTTACTATACTAGATTAGAATTCCATCCATAACATTTCCACAAATATGTGAGAAAATCCAGCTGTCGCACTGTTCTTATACAACTTTGAATAAAAACATATTGTTTAGGTATTTGAATGACTACACAATCTATGTTGTGAGCTGGAGTAACAACCGTTGTACATTACTGAATTATCTAGAGTTATTTTAATCTTTTATTCTCTACATCTCTCTAAAAGAATAAAAATGCAGAAAGAAAACAGATTCTGCATTTGGAAATGAAACTTTGTGTGGAAACGCTTGTCAATCAAACTGAGAACAACAACAACAAAAGGTTTTTTGTTTGCCAAAAAGAGATTATAATGGATATTTGTGCCCATTAACTATAACTGTATCTTTTTTTAGAGCCAGTGTGGTGTAGTGGTTCAAGTGTTGGACTATGACGCTGGAAACCAGGGTTTGAATCCCACTCAGCCATGGAAACAAACTGAGTGACCTTGGGCAAGTGACATTCTCTCAGACTCAGAAGAAGGCAAAGGTACAAATCTCACCAAGAAATGTCCTTCATGGGTTCACCTTAGGGTCACCATACGTTGGAAATGCCTTGAAGACACAGAACAACAAAATCTTTCTTTCCTGTCACCTCTCCAGGGACCAGCAGCCAAAGGCTCATGGATTGGCACTAATCCATGGATCACCACTTTGTGCTACTTTGTTTTAATCTGTGACAGAAAAAATAAAGGGAATGGAGAGAGAAAAATGAAGCATCTGAGCATCAGATTCTTCTTCAATGAAGGAATGTGTCCGAATCAGTCTTCTACTTGGTATCAAGCTTTTCCTGGGGCCCAGGAAGTCCATCCTCCAGTGGTCCTTGGTCCTTTGGCCTGTGGCAGAGATCAGAGTGTGCTTCCTCTTGGGAACTCCTTGATTTGATCCAGGCAATTGGTCCATCCAACCCAGGGATGCTCAAATGTCTGGTTCTCACTGCCACATGCACAGTGGGTTCTGCACACATGCACAGTGTGATGCATATCACAGGTTGTGAGTTCAATTCGTTGCTGTGTTCTCAGATTAGCAGCAGCTCTTCATGATCTCAGGCAAAAGTCTTCCCCGCTTCTCCTTCATCCAATGTCTAAGTGAAGATGTTTGATAGGTAAACAGTTGCAAAGACTTTACACCGCCAATGATGTATAGCACTTGAAGAGTAGGTCATTGACCCATCTAACCGAGTACTATTATTGTGCAGCATCTCTCTGATGACTCTAACAGTATCCCTTCCTAGCTGTGCTGCTTGAGTCTGGGGTTTTGCATATGTAGGTGCCAAGTGTTCTGTGTGCTCTCTACCACTAAGGCCCTTTTCACATGTGGAGGGGGGAACTGTGTAGAGTGACCTCTCACGGAGGTCGTCTACACCGTAGAGTGGACTGGCGTGGACTACTTTTCGTAGTTTCACACCAGAATCCACTCAGGAGCGGCCGGAATTAGCCGGGCTGCGTATTTTTTAAAAACCTCTTTTTAGAGGTTTTTAAAAAGCACGGAGCACGCAGCCCCGTGCCGCTCCGTCGCCCGGCTCTAAAGTGGATCTGCAGGCGCGCGCAAGTGCGTGCCTGCAGATCTGCCGGGAGCGGGCTTCCGGCCGGCGAGCTTCTCCGGTTGCTGGAGAGCCTCCACCAACCGGAAGCTGCCATCTGCGACACCGGAGGAGTGTGGAGTAGCGAGCTCGCGCTGCTCCACATGGCGATGGACTTAGCCGGCTGGAGGTAAGCTCCGTTTTTGGGCGTTTTTGCCCTCCCCCCCCCCACATGTGAAAAGGGCCTAAGTCATGGCTCTTCCTATTAGGTATCAGACTTCTTCAGATCAAATCCTGTGTAATAATGAATCACAGCCACTGTGTGTTCTGGGCCCATCTCAAGACTGGGACCTGCTGCTCATAAACAATTAAACAAAAAGATGAGACATTCCAACAACTTGGAAAACAAATGTTTCCACACAGCCATGTGGACAGAGTGAAAAATGGAAACTGTCTAGAAGATAATGAAGCATAAATAGCTGTCAGAAAAGAGGAAACATTGGGTGAACCTTCACTTGTCATATGAAGTGATGGAATGCAAGCTGGTTTGTCAAGATGGAGATGGAACATTTGGGACAGAATTGAATGGGGCTTCAACTCAGAGGAGAATGTCAAGAAGGCAATTTCTCAAGGATTGCCAAAGTTTTGCAGAAAGGCTTTTTAAAAACATGCAAGGAATATGATAAACAGGGAAATACATTTAAACTGCAGCAGATTATAAGAATTAAATAATTATCAATATTATTTCAGAAATGCATTTAATATATGTGTATACATGCACCCATAGACACTGTCCATACGTGACAGAAAGATAAATACATCAACGTAAAGATCTAGTGTTTTGTGGACTCTCCAAGTTTCTCCTTCTTATATTTTTGTATTTGCATACGAAAGTTAATCTGCAGATATAGTAAATGAAGGCTTTATAGCTGATGTAACCCCCCCAAAAAATGTCAAAATGAAAAAAATTAAAATAAAAAACAAAAACAAATAAATAAAAGAATTAAAAAACCCAAACCCCAAATAAAAACTACTATTTTTTTAATGATTTGGGCTGGCTATTATTTTGTAATGAGATTCTCTCTTTACAAGTGTTGATTTTCTGCTTGCTAATTTCATCCAAGGCAGCCTGAGAGGGGAGGAGAGAGTGATGATTCCTGAGCAGAACTGAAATCATCAGGGCATCAAATGGCAGGACTCTAATGGCCTCTCCTTCCCCCTCTTCCTGCCAAGGCTACCAGCTTTATCCTGGTTTTATATCTTGTGGATCTTCTGCTGCCCCTCTGAGCCGTCCGTCACAGTTGGCCTCATTAGGATTCTCGCAGCACATGGCTGTTAATACTAATTCCATAATGACAGTGGAACACTGGAGTAAAATTTAACAGTTCCTCAGTTAATCATTAAAATTAGCCTATCTCGGTAGATCGTGGATCATCTAGTATTTCAGGGCAATGTAATTTCCGATAATAAATGAGATTATGAACTGAAGGCTTTTAACGCAGCAATGTGCCACGCAGGGTGGTCATCCGTCTGCTTTCCTTCTAACACCTCAGAGGTTTCTGCCAATCACATTGTTTACTTGCTTTCTAATCTTTTTGGGTACTCTGTCAGGCCATTTCTGCACTACACTCTTACAGTGTGGTTATTCCACTTTCAATCTCCTATGGAATCCTGGGGTTTGCAGTTTAGAGAGGGGCACCTGGCCCCTCCCTAAACTGCAAACCCCAGGATTCCATAGGAGATTGAAAGTGGAATAATCGCGCTATAAGAGTGTAGTGAGGAAATGGCCTGACTGTAGATCAAAGGGCCAAAAGCACCAAAGCAAAGCCAAGGGTGTTGGAGCAGGCACGGCTACCAAGTGTGTTGTCTTTTCTGGTGCATTTTTGGAAATGCAACTTATTAAGTGAGAAAGTCCATGTTGTCATTCACATTGATGTGCAGCATGATTAACCTCAGGAGGCATAAACGTTCCAACCCTTCCTGTTCTCTGCCCAGATTTTACTGAGTCTGCTGGGCTTTTCCCTCCCTTTTGGCCTGGCCTGACCTACAGATTACAAAGACAGCTTTCAGAACCTGGAGGGACATTTCTAAATGGCTCTGCAAAGGGACAGCTTTATTATCAGGTTAATGAGGATGTCCTGCTGACGGGAGCTTTTCAGTAGGAAAATAAGTATTTTGTCATTTAAAAGACAGGTCCAGCAACAGCAGAGCAGACACAAAAAGCCTCCCTCTCCCCTTTTTCACTAGTCCATAACTGATAGGAAATCATTACCACAAATACTTCAAAAATAATCACTATCTTGCTTTTTGCTTTTGCTTTTTCAAAGGCAGCCTTTTAACAGGGAGAGCTGAGTTTCTTCAGTAATTGATTCTGAATGTCAAGTCCTTGCCTAGAAGCAGCCACTGAACCAATTAGCAGTATAACTTTTGGCCTTCCTGGCATGTTTCTGCTCCTTTTTATGAGCTATTGATGTGTTTTGGCTTCATAATCATAATAATGCTAACAATAACACTTTTCATTTACAGTTCAGACTGCTTAAACAGCTATAGTTACAGAGAAGGGGGCTTCCCATTTTCTAAAATTCAAAGGTAATTTCACATTGATGGATGAATGTAGCAACCCTGCAGGTGGGGCCTTGAATACCCACCTGCACTGTGGTGCCTGTGTGGGGAGATGTGCGGTTTGGTGGACATGGAAACTGATGGATGACATAAAGGAAAGGCCTGGAGGTGAGAGAGGCCTGAGTTTGTCCAGGTTTGCCCCCTTTCCCTTACTAGCCTTACAGGGATGAGGAATCTTGTCTGGGACAAGGTGAACTTTGGGGGTGTACATAGCCATGCCTAACTTGCAACACACTTCAGTGATCAGCTCCTCCCTTCATGGCCTTCCTAAATGAGATGTGTCTCCTTTGGCCAGAATGGAAGTGGAGACATAAAAGATTGTGTTGTGTGCACAGGCTCACCTGTCTCAAACTGGCTCACCTGTCTCAAACCACAGGATTGTTATGAGATATTGAAAAGTGTTTGCTCAGATGATCCTAAAATACCCCAGTTTCTTTTGGAATATAATTTTAAATATACTGAAGAGCAGACTTTTGTGCTTTCGCTGTGAGTGTCTCCCACTGAAATCTCTTCTTTTCCTCATTAGAAACTAAATTGTTGTCCAGTTGTTGCAATTAGAATTAGTGTGGTATTTCCGCACTGCGCTGTTATAGTGCTATTATTCCACTTTCAAAATCTTATGGAATCCTGGGGTTTGCAATTTAGGGAGGGGCCTTTAGAATTCTCAGCCAGAGAGCTCTTGGGCCTCAGTAAACTATAAACCCCATGATTCCACAGGATGTTGAATGTGAAATACTAGCACTATAACAGTATAGTGTGGAAATGGCCTAAGACTCTGGGAGACCAGGGTTCAAATCCCTACTGAGCCATTCAGACCCACTGGGTGACCTTGGGAAAGTCACATTCCCTCAGCCTCAGAGGAAGTCCAAGAAAAACACATAACAGGATGGCCATAGGGTCACCATAAGTCCAGAATGACTTGAAGGCACACAACAATAACATCAGCAAGAAAGCTGCAATTAGCTCCCAATGCTACCTCCATTGCCCGTCTCTGTTCTTTCATGGAATGATTAAATACAGCCAGGCCCTCATGGCGAAATATCACTTTGTGGGGGCAGCTGACATGAGTGATCCCTTACCAATCTGGTCAACTGATTGTTCTGCCATGCTGGGCTATTTACATATATTTCAGACAGCTCCCTCTGATCTGAAGAGAGATTGAAGGGTATGGAAGCTGAATAAGGCAATTTCCGCACTACACTGTTACAGTGCCGTTATTCCACTTTCAGTATCCTGAGGAATTCTGGAATTTGTATTTTGCTGAGGCCAAAGAGCTCTCAGGCTGAGAATTCTAAATGTCCCTCCCTAAACTGCAAAGCCCAGGATTCCATAGATGTTAAAAGTGGAATAATAGCACTATACCAGTGTAGTACAGTAATGGCCTAAATGTTTCAGCATGGGTTTGCTCCATCTTGCTGTCCCTGTCAGAACAAGCTGCCTGGCAACATATCCCACCAGAGCTGTTCAGCTCCCTTTCAAGGCAACACACAATGGCCCCTGCTGTTACTTCCTACTAGAGCAGGTCTGTTGAATGGAATTTACCTATGTGTTGATGGGTCTACTCAGTTGTGACTAACCAACAGGATGCCAGTCAAATCAGGCTATAGTGACACATGCCTTAATTACATCCTATTTGGACAATCGTAATAAACCCTATATGGGGCTACCTTTGGGAACTGTAAACTTCAGTGGATCCAAAATACTGTGGCCAGAATGCTGACCGAGACCAGTTACATGGAGTATATAACGCCCCTGTGAAAACAGCTTCACTGGTTACCAGTTCATTTCTGGGCACAATTCAAAGCATTGGTCGCAAGAATCTTTAAGATCCATGTGGGGAGGAGTTTCACCCGCCACTGTCACAGGCTCACTTGCTGAGGACACGGGAGAGAGCTCTCTCAGTGGCTGCTCCCACCCTCTGGATCTCCCTTCCATGGGAGGCTAGGCTGGGTCCCTTCTTGTTCTCCTGTCACCAGTAGGCAAAGAACCTTTTGTTTAAGTAGGTTTTTACTATGCAGTCCCTCACAAGGAGGCTTCTTATTGAGGTGTGTCCTATATTTTTAAACTTTTGTATGCCTTTTAAATAATTTTATACTGTTATACTGTGTTAATTTTAATTGTTTTAAAATTTTATTTTTGGGTTTTTATTGAATCCTTTTGTGAGCTGTGTTGAGTCCCACTCCAGCAGAAAAGTGCTGTAGAAATGAAATGAATAACTGTATCCACACACACACCAGAAGTGCATGAAGGCTATGCAGAACCTGAATAAGAATCAGTTTTACTCCATTTAATATTATGTGGAGCATCTTTGCATGCTGTAGTACAACACCGTACAACATCTACTGCAACATGTGACCCAAATATGATGCCTACACACTTTAAGGAGGATGAAGACATCTGGACAGAGTTTTGATATGGTTTGATCAAAGTTCATGAAATAAGAAAATTAATTTTAGATTTCTAGCTCTTTCTCAGTCTCTTGGAAGACTCTGCTTTCTCAGTCTACACCTGGAAGACTCTGCTTTGTAGGGGAAATTCTCCACAAAGAAGAGAGATAAAAGAGCAATAAGCATTGATGACAATAGATGGAGAAAGCTCATGCTTTGCTCTGTATTGGATTCTGTCTCTTGGGGTGTTTTTGCCTGTTATGGCCTAAAGACACCAGATCCTTGAAGCTAAGCTGGGTCAGCCCTGATTAGTACTTGGACAGAAGACCACCAATGAATACCAGATGCTATAAGCTATATTTCAGAGGAAGGACCTGGCAGAACCACCTCTAAGTATTCCTTGCCTATGAAAACCCTATGAAATCTATGGGGTCACCATATGTTGAAAGGCAACCTGAAAGCACATACACACAAGTTTTTCTACCTGCCAATCCAAGTGATTAGTCTTGTAGTAATGGATGGATTTCTTAGAAACCTGTGGTGGGAAATATTCCCTTTACTAAATTATTCCAAAATGCAAATCACTTCATGACCATGTTTTATTTCAAAGGTGTAGAACAGAGGTGGGAACTGTATGACCTTATGGATGCTGTTGGACTGCAACTTTAAGCAACACCATCCAGCAGTGGCCAATGGTGAGGAATGCTGGGAGTTGTAGTGCAACATCTGAAGGGCTACATGATTCCGAACCCAGTGGGAAACAATGCTATCACAGGGCTGAGTTGTTTCAGTATATGCTCACCAATGATTATATTGTCAGTGTTGTTTCCCTTTAATCAGCTCTGCATTTATTCAGGTTTTGTCACATAGGATTTTTAAAAATACATTTTTATTAGCAACAATAACAACAACAGGATATTTAATGCAGCCCTCTGTATATTAACAATATTATACAAAAATATCCATCTAATTAAGCCATTGAACATGATGTAGGAAAGAAAAACACATATTAATTTTCATACTATAATATATAATAATAAACTGTGCAATATTAACGCCAACATGATTAATTTATAAAATTATACAAAATTTTCATTTATAAAATTGTACACAAATGTCATGAAATCTGATTAAGCTGTAATTAAAATATGAATCTGTATTGATTTTCACACTAACATTTATTCTGTAATAATGTATGAAAGGACTGCACTCTTTATGA
Source organism: Cyclura pinguis (assembly GCA_030412105.1). Classification (NCBI taxonomy): domain Eukaryota; kingdom Metazoa; phylum Chordata; class Lepidosauria; order Squamata; family Iguanidae; genus Cyclura; species Cyclura pinguis. Next base: position 173,458,393 of record CM059599.1, read on the forward strand.
ATATGGGATTCTGCACTCTACTATCTCTTAATCTGTCTCACTCATTTTAATAAATGCTCTCACGCTTAAACATTATTTACCCATTAGCTGCATCTAATTGCTTTTTCCCACTTTCTCCAGTTCTTTATAACGATCAGCTTTGCCACTCTTAACAGATATACTGTCATAAGTTTGGAATAAATGGACAAAAACATTCCAGGAACATCATTTCAGGATAAAAGGTGCCTATTTTATACTCAGTTACTCTCTTAGGCGTCACTCCTTTTCTCTGTGGAACAGTATCCAAGACATCACAGTATGGGCTGGATCTCTCTCTCCAAGATTAGAAATGGAGCTCCAACTTTGGAAGAGGAAATCGGGTCTCAAATTTTTCCCTCTCACTCTGCCTGTGGAAAGATCCATACCTCTTTCTTTTCTAACACTGAAGCTTTTCTCTCTAGAGAGCACAAAAAATTATGTGAAGCATATTAATATGTACATTGATGGCATATGTAACAACAACAACAATCTACTTTAAAAAAAAACCAGTCAGTCAATCAATAGACAAGCAAATCATCAGTAGCCAGGTTGCAATATTACGATCATTTACAGATTAAAAATCATTTTATTACTTTAGGAACATAAAATAACATTATACATAACTGTGTTTGGCAGAAAATCATGGTGTTCGATATATTAAAAGTACATTTTATGCAGAAAGGAGTTAAAAATTCAATTCACTTTTTATGATTTTTTTTTGTTACAAATGGAACTGTAGGGTCCTGAATAGTCAGAAACGTCTAAACTATACTGAACTTCTTTGATTTTGCCAGTTCATATGGAATGAGTTAAAAAAAAATCCTAAAACCTAAAATACTTATTTGCATAAAAACAACGGAGAAAAAGAATCTAGGAATTGCAATGGTTTGAGATTTTCTACATAGTCTTACATAAAAGCAGTAACGTATTTAAGTATTTTACTCCAAGTCTCAAATTGAGTCTCAAGTCTGGGAGCCAACTTTAACAGGGAAAAATAAGGAAGAAGCAGAAGTAGTAGTAGTAGTAGTAGTGGTGGTGGTGGGTTTATGAGGAGTGGGGACCATGTGTTTACAATGGCCTGCAGCTTCAGAAGTGGGGAATAGGACCTTTCTTACTCCCCCTTCCCCGAGCTGGAGGCTTTTGTGCCAACGGGCATAAAAGAGTCTGCAGCTTTGGAGGTGGGGAACAGGATCCTTCTTACTTCCCGTTTCTGAAGCTGGAAGATTTTTCCGAAGTGGGAAAGAGCTGGAGGCTTTTGTGCCAATGGGCATAAAAGAGTCTGCAGCTTCGGAAGTGGGGAATAGAATCCTTCTTACTTCCCATTACTGAAGCTTCAAAAGCTTCAGAAGGAAGAGTCCTTCCTCCACAAGTTTGATGCCTAACACATCTGCTGTTCCCCTCTGAGGAACATGTTATGCACTCAGGGAGGCAAGTCTTGCTTTCTGCTATTAGGAAAGGTTTTAGAAAGTTCCTTCAATATGTAAGAAGAACAGGCTGCTGAACAGACCTCAGCCTCACCTCAAGCCCGTTGCCTGATGTGTTTACTGTTCCTCTCCAAGAAATGTGCCCATGCTTTGGGCTTGAGACAGATAATCATATGACCAGTAGGCAAAAAGAGATGGAAGCATTGTTCAAAGTCATAAAATTTCTGGATGAATGTATTATCTTACTGAACCAAGGGCAGCAAGTCAGTTGCGAAAAATATACAAATCATGAGTTAAGTCAGTGTGTCATTTGTTGCCAAGTCAAGTCCAAGTCGAATCACTGAAGCAACTTGAGTCCAACTTAAGTCCGAGTCAATCGACTCAAGTCTACATCACTACATAATAGTCTACCTGCTACATAATATTTAGAAATAACATGGGAGCAAGCAGTATCAACACCTTGTTTAAATATTATATTGATCTGTCTAAAAGAAAACATTCCATAATAAAAATAAAACCCTCCAGATTTTCCCCTGCAAAATTTTCCAGTTTTTTTCCACACCTCCTCATCTCCAGTTGGGTCCCTTCCAGCTTCATCTTAAACAGGTATTATTATCGTCTCTGCTACAGAATGCGCTTGACAACAGCATGAACAGCAGTTCCATTGTTTCTGAGGATAACACAGTGTTCTACTTGTTCTTCTCATTTACAATTAACAATCTTATTTACATGATTTACAACTGGCACAAGGCCAGGCTACACTTGACACACGAGTTCTGTGACTGGATTTCCCAGTGCTCCCCCCCCACACACTTTTTAAAAATTTGTTACATTTTATTTTTAAAAAATAAAATAAAACAAAAAACCCACTTGGTCATGTATGAATCCTGTTTAGAGAGTCTTCCACTTTTGCACATTATTAAATATCAAGTTCCAGCCATCGAAGAACACATGCTTCATTTTAAGAATATTAGTAAAAGATTTCTAATTCTAAGAAAATCCATTCTATTTTGTTTTCATCCTTTTCACCTAAGATGGTTTGTTAATTTTCCTATCATAACATAGTGATACAGATTTCTTTTTCCCTTTGCACGTGTATGGAAAGAGATGTCCCAGAGAGATCAAAACTGGATCAAAGCAACAGTGTTGAACTATAGGACTCTCCTCCGTACTGTGCTCACCATGGTCAGTCCCAGACATTTTGCTGCTTGAGGAATAGCAGCAAATGACATTGTTTTTTTTACTGGGCACAGTAACATGTTTTCCGGTTGCCTTGTAAGTTGGTGTTCCTTAGCTGCAGCCAATGAACCTCTTCTCAGGTTGGAAAATCCATTTCCAGCTGTTTAAAACACATTGTGTTTTAAGAGCCCTTAAAACCTTTGTAATCTAAACATGCTACAGATCAGTAAATGCATGAAAAGAAATATGAACCATCTTTTAAAAGTAAGTAAGTACCTGAAGGCTTGAATGCCCACTCAGCCATGGTAACTATTGGGTGACCTTGGGCAGTCACACCCTCTCAGCCTAAAAGAAAGACAATGGGAAATCTCTTCTGAATAGATCTTGCCAAGAAAACCCTAGGATAGGTTTGTTGTTATCTTGGAGTTGAATGTTGAACAAGGACTCAGGGAGACCCAATCTCTGATCAGCCATGGAAACCCACTGGCTGACTTTGGCCAAGTCACATTCTCTCAGCCTCAAAGGAAGGTAGTGGCAAATCTGAATAAATCTTGCCAAGTAAACTCCCCGTTTTCTACATGTTCTAGATGCTGCAAAACTAACACAAACTTTCTGAATGATTTGTTTTTGGAGGAGGGAATCATCACTGGCTTTTAGCTGCCTCATTTACAAGGCATTCTTAAATGCATGCTCCCTTTTTTTCCCAGGGAATTACCAGCTCATAACACACTACCTCTGGCTTCTATCGATCTGTTCATAGAGGATTATGCACAGCTGTTGATGGATGAGAAAAAAAAATATGAAACAGCTAGGCCTAAGTGCTCTAAGTACCATACAAAGCAATTATTGAACTGCAATCTAAACATTCAGGCTGCTCCACTCAATACCCTAATATTTTCCTCTGTTAGCACCTTCCCATAGAATAAAAGTCATTATATGCATATAGATTGGGAGCGATCTTTTTTTGAACTCTTATTCCTGTGCCTTCTTTGTCAGCTAATCAATAAACTATTTTTTAACTAAATGTGTTTTATGGTTAGCTAGTGTAGTAACGTCATACATGTCCGACAATGTTTTTAAGTATCTTCTTCATTACGAATTCATGACCTAAATTAGCTCAGTGACAAAAGTCCCATCTGCAGCCAGACCAAATGGTGCACACATACACCCAATTCTTTTCATGTTTTAATGATAAGAAACCTCACAGTAATAAAAGTCAGACATCAATATTTCATGTTTTCATTTTTAAGTGCTAATTATTGCCATTCATTTATTAACATGCAAAGCAAGCCCTAACATTGTGATAATTGTAACAAGCAACAAATAGCAGCAACAACAGCACCACAATAAAAAAAGCTACAACTATAAAATACATGGAGGAGAGTTGCTCCCCAAAATGGCAGCTTGGAATCAGGTTCTCTCTTTCCTTCCCCTCTATAAAACTATAATAAACGTTTGCATTAGTTGTTAGTTTCTTGTAACCAATACCCAGGAGGACAGACCAAGTGCTGAGAAATATGCAATGTATTGATTAGAGGAATATGGGATAACAATTTTTTTAAAATCAATTATAGCGGCAGAAATGGCTCAACTTGTTTTAATGATGGAATTCAACATAGGACTACAATTTCCCTAAGTAAATTAGGCACAAATAAAATTTCATTAGGGAAGGGAACTATATAGTCCTGTTACCCTGTTTTCTGGGGGTCCCGGGAGGGACACCAAATTGCTATCAAAATTATACAAGTTGGGGAAATTAGTTCAGAGCACAAGTTGGCAAAATGAGAGGCAGGGTAACTTAGCGGAATCTTGTAACCCAGTGTCTACAGGGTCAGGCCAAGTCAAGAAGCAGACTGGTTGGAAAATAATGAAGGATCTTTATTAAATACAGGCACACAATGTAAGCAACACAAGCACACAGATAACTAAGGAAAATAAAGGTGTGAGTAAGATAGTGGGATTTTCAGAGGGTTAGTTCGTTCGGGTGATATGAAACCTGTCCTGAAGTCCGGAAGAAAATGGAGAGCGAAGCTGGGGTTTGATGTATCTCAGCACATGCCATCCAGAATCTGACCATGTTCTGGCAATATGTTTCAGTGAGGGGGGTGCAGAAATCTGAGGTGGTTCAAAAACAGCCTTGAGGCTGGAAGCCCACATTGACTGCTTTCAGTCTTAAAGGAACATGCATATTATTTGCAAGAATATTCTCAGAATATCTAAGATCTGTTTTTACAATGCAGTGGCTTTCCATCAGCTTTATTTCTACATGTTTTCTGTTTTTCTGTGCTCTAGTTGTTGGGGCTACGTTTCCAAACTGGAGAGGCAAGCAAAAAGCAATGGAATGGGTAGGGGGAAAGAATGGGAAATAGGTGAAAGACACATAAGTGTCTTTTTTTTTCTTTGTTTTTTCATATACCTAGAACTCTCATTTAATATTCTCAGGAGTGTACTGACTTTCCAACCATCAGCCTGTGACCACTGGAATTTGTTCATCATCTTAAAGTTGGCCCTGTGTGTTGCCTTACAGTGATCCAGATCACTGGTCAACCTAGCTCACTATTGGACAGCAGTACTTTATTGGGGGCAGGTGGACAACCTGTGGGCCTCCTGTTTTTGTGACCTTTGACAATGCCAAAATGCCCTTTTCTGGCCAAAAAAGATAATATAGGTTGTCACTGCTGGAAGCCTCGACAAACATTAATTCACCTTTTAAATAGGTTGCAGCCCCCACCTCCGACTTAAAGATTTTAAAGTACCAAATTTCTTTTTGAAACCGGAACAGGATTTCTGGAGATTTGTGGGTTTGTTTAAAGCATTTGCACCCTACCCTTCAGCCATTTTGTTGTTTTGTCATTTATTCATAATTTTGACAGTTTCAATCTTTTCCTTAGATTTCTGGCCCACTGAAACAGGAGCGGACAGAAAGCAACCTGTAGGCCATAGCCATCCCTGGACCCTATTTTTGCGTTCACTGATGCCATGACCCTTCAATTCTTTTTACGGCACAATTTGCAAATAATTTTTTCCGGAAAGCCATGGAGAACCCCCCCCCCCATTAATAGTGTGCAAAAACACCTCTGCTTCACAGCCACAACCCTCTAAGAACCCCCACTACCCCCAAATACCTCTGCTTTCCTTTGTAGCCCTTATCAAAATGGTAACAGGAAGCAATGTGACATCACATGTGGTTACCATTTTGAGAGTGATTACAGAGGTATTGTGAGAGCCAGCAAAGTGTAAGTGGTTTGAGCGTGGACTACCGCCCTGGAAACCACGGTTCAATTCCCTTCTTGCCATGGAAACTCACTGGGTGACCTTGAGCATGTCACATACTCTCAGCCCCAGAAAACCTTGTGATAGGTTCGTCTTAGGATCACCAGAAACAAAGGCATACAGCAACAACAACACAAAGTTATTGTAACTTACTTTACAACTTACTTTACTTAAAGTACTTAACTTACTTTACTTAACTCACTTTAGGGGGATGCAGCTCGCAGAGGATAAGGGTAACTCCTTTAACATCAGGTCTAAAAGTAGAGTGCATTCACCACCCAAATAACAGGAAAGCCACTAGCTGTCAGCTGATCCTGCATTTATCAAGAAGCATTTACTAGTTTTCACTCTCACAAGACTGAGGAACGCTGACGACAGGGTATCTAGAGAAGGGCAGCAATCTCTCACCCTATTCTGTCTTCTGCCCATGTCTCGCTCAGGTCAGCCGTACTCAGGTTAGAAAAGAAGAGAGTGCCAGGCTGTTATTTGCCACACAAAAATCCTTATAGCCACATAGAAAAGTTTTGTTGCCAAATTGCTACATTAATCCATCTTGCCACTCGTGGCTTCCATTTTGTCACTTAACAGTGTCAGCTATTCAGGGTGCTGAACCCGATTCCCCAAACAGGTTCAGGACCTTGGATAGCTCCATTAAAGTTAATATTAAAATGCAGAATGGATTCACTATTGGAATTACATGGAAGCCACCAGCCTGCATTGAAAAGGGGAAGGATGAAGGATAAAAGCCAGCAGCTGCTTTTAACTTAATATTCAAATGCTTACACCGAACTTTTCTTATGGTCGAAACAGAGCATTCTGGGTGTAGCCTTGTGTGTTTCAGAGTTACATGTTATACTACATTTTGACAGAAATCCAGTTGTTATTCCCAACTTGACTAGACCTAATTAGTCAATGGGTACTTGGTAAGTCAACCCTTATGGAATTTCTGTTGATTCAATGGGTCTATTCTAGTTAAGGCTAACAGGCAGGTTTAAACCAGAGATGGTGAGCAAACAGCCCTCTGTGTTGTTGGATTGCAAGGGCACTAGCCAATGTAGCCAGGAGTCATGCTGGGAGTGGTAGTCCAAAAACATTTGGAGTACTGTTACTGCCCTGGCTAGCCCGAGCTTTGGGCATATAAAAGATATCTTTTGATATCACTAATTCGGCTTCACATATCCCTTCCACATGCTTGCAAAGCCCCCAGACAAGCACGCACACAGGCTCGGCCGATCATCGCCGTAATATTCCTAGACAATACAGGCAGTCATTTTGATAAGGGCTACAAAGGAAAGCAGAGGTATTTGGGGGTAGTGGGGTTTCTTAGAGGGTTGTGGCTGTGAGGCAGAGATGTTTTTGCACACTATTAATGGGGGGGGGGGTCTGCATGGCTTTCTGGAAAAAATTATTTGCAAATTGTACCGTAAAAAGAATTGAAGGGTCATGGCATCAGTGAACCCAAAAATAGGGTCCAGGGATGGCTATGGCCTACAGGTTGCTTTCTGTCCGCTCCTGTTTCAGTGGGCCAGAAACCTAAGGAAAAGATTGAAACTGTCAAAATTATGAATAAATGACAAAACAACAAAATGGCTGAAGGGTAGGGTGCAAATGCTTTAAACAAACCCACAAATCTCCAGAAATCCTGTTCCGGTTTCAAAAAGAAATTTGGTACTTTAAAATCTTTAAGTCGGAGGTGGGGGCTGCAACCTATTTAAAAGGTGAATTAATGTTTGTCGAGGCTTCCAGCAGTGACAACCTATATTATCTTTTTTGGCCAGAAAAGGGCATTTTGGCATTGTCAAAGGTCACAAAAACAGGAGGCCCACAGGTTGTCCACCTGCCCCCAATAAAGTACTGCTGTCTAATAGTGAGCTAGGTTGACCAGTGATCTGGATCACTGTAAGGCAACACACAGGGCCAACTTTAAGATGATGAACAAATTCCAGTGGTCACAGGCTGATGGTTGGAAAGTCAGTACACTCCTGAGAATATTAAATGAGAGTTCTAGGTATATGAACAAACAAAGAAAAAAAAATACACATTCCACTTATGTGTCTTTCACCTATTTCCCATTCTTTCCCCCTACCCATTCCATTGCTTTTTGCTTGCCTCTCCAGTTTGGAAAGGTAGCCCCAACAACTAGAGCACAGAAAAACAGAAAACATGTAGAAATAAAGCTGATGGAAAGCCACTGCATTGTAAAAACAGATTTTAGATATTCCGAGAATATTCTTGCAAATAATATGCGTGTTCCTTTAAGACTGAAAGCAGTCAATGTGGGCTTCCAGCCTCAAGGCTGTTTTTGAAGCACCTCAGATTTCTGCACCCCCCTCACTGAAAAATATTGCCAGAACATGGTCAGATTCTGGATGGCATTGGCAAAGAACAATCAAAAGTCTTTTTTAAAAAAATGTAAACTACCCACAAATAGTATTAGAGGCATTCAGCTGGGAGGTACTTCTTATTCTAGATGATTTGTTTAAAGTAGGACTTAAATATTCATTTAAATGGTTTATTATGGGCCCACAACTTTAAGGGTGAAAACTGGGTGGGGGTTAAGAAAGTATGGTGAATGAAAATCTGGAGCAGAATGCAACACATCCTAATGTAATTCCTTTATTATTTTGTTTTCCACATGATATTGTCAATACTGTGTAATTTCTGTTTGAAGTGGAAAATGTGCTGGAGGCTGAATTTTATTAGCTCATCAGTCGGCGAACTGAAGTGAGATTGCCAACTTTCACTGTCCAGAAATTTTGTTTTTCTCCCATGCCTTTTTCATCACTATTCTCTCTGGAGTGAGCCTGGGGAACAGATGTAGAATCTGGGAAGTTTTCCAGACGTGTTTCCACATGTGTGAGATGCTTTCAGCACTGGCAGCCAGCATCCCAGTGTCCATAACAAGGCTGTCAAGACCATCCAGGATGCACTTTAGACATGTCTGGTGTGTGGCCAAGTAGGCTCAGTTGTTAAGTGGTGAAAAATATCCCCTTTCATTATTATGAATGACAAGGCAGGACTTTCTTCTCAAGCCTTTATGACTTGTCATTGCCTTTGGGGAGGACCAAGCATTCTGGTAAAGATAATTGCTAAGAAATTGTGACAATTTCAATTGTAGCTTCACAAAGTGTGACAATTGCATCTGATCTATGAGACATTATCTATTTGATCATGGACAACTCAGTAATGCTGCAGGCTGGAAAAGTTACTTTTTAAGACGATAACTCTCATTGCTGGAACTGTAACCCAAAAAAGTAACCATTCCAGTCTCTTGTTAGATCTTTACTGCAATGCTGACTTCATCATATTCTGCTTGCAAAGTATGTAGAAACTACAACTGGTTCAAAATGTTCAACAGCTGACAGAAGCATGCCAGTATCCCTATATTTGTATTAGCGATTCAAAGTGCTGTTTTTTTCCACCTTTGAAAATGCCTTAGGGTCAGGGCACCTAAGGACGACCTTCTTTAAAATGAGCCTGCCTGAGGAATAAAGATGAGCGATTGAGGCTCTCCTCCCATTCCACCAATACAAGAAATGCATTGGAGACATTGTGAAAGAGGGCGTTTCCAAGGGTCAGGCCCAACCTTCGAAATTCTTTCTCTCTGAATGAACTAAATGAATGGATGGATGAACTTGTTGACAGAACTGGTGGAAGATGGTGGGAGAATGTGATTTTTGTAACTCCCCCACCCCCAAAACTGTTCTTTCTACCCTCCATAAATCTAATCTGGAAGGTTGAGGACCCATCCTGACTCAGAAGAGGCTACGGGAGATAGAAGGAATTTGTGAAACTGCCCAATTTTACCTATAGGATCCCTATGCTGGATCCAAAGCACTTCCACACACAAAACTTATTTTCTTTTTGAAAAAGGCTAAGCTTGGATTCAACTCTATATGTCTTGTATTTAGAAGACTTCTTTTATTGTTAGCTGCCTTCAGCACTGTTTTGTTGGACAGATGGACTGCAGATATTCTAAATAAACTAAGAAGAAAAGAAGAAACCTTTTCCAACAGTTGAAAAACATGGTTTTCCAATATTTTCAAATATTCTTTTTATTCTGCTTCAAAGTAACCTGCCAAACTCTGATCAGGGTTAATCCCGGTTTTAGCACTCTTATTCTGCCTTTTTTTCTGTCAATATTTTGAGCGTTTACTAGGATCAATTTATCCACTTCTCTTGAAAGTTATAATAAAGTTTTTATAGCTTCCCAATGATTTTGTTAAGTGGTACTCTTATGGATTTTAATGATATCCAAATAAACTTGTCAAAAAAGTAGTAAGCCAGATCATTTCAGAAACCCAACAAGCAAAAAATTCAATCTTACCCTAATGACTAGGGTCTAATGCCTTTGGCAGCTTGTTAGTGGCAAGATGAACTACTAAATCAAACATGTCGTAAAAAGAATTAACAAAACGTATTACAATAAAATTGACGGCTAATGATTTACAGTGGGTTGCCAAGGCTTTTAAATCAATTCTTCTCAATCAACGTCTTGCTTTGATTAATACTGGAAAAGCACCAGAAAAAAAGACAGGCTTAAATAACAAAAGGACCCCCCCCCCATAAAACTGGCATCAGAAAACAAACATTTCCTATTAACTCTGCCAGTTTGACTGACATATTACAAATTAAAGTTAATTTGCAGTTGCAATGTCATTTAAGTAAAACTTTCAGAGAAAATAACAAGCCAAACAACATCTCATCTTCACCTTGCCTTTGTGAACTAAAACCCCAGCGGCACCTTTCAGGGGTGTCCAACCATTATATATCCGGTCTATGATTTTTGGAAGGAAGAGGGAGGATAAAAATGAAAAGCAATAATTCAGCTAACAATTTCAATTGTGGTGTTTGTTTGTTTTTTCCCCTTTAATTTTTATGAAACTTCTACAAATAGCCCAAGAGCAAGGGTAGTTTCAAACCTGGCTTTGTTGTTGTTCTTAGAGGTGTCAAAAACAGAATGAGTGAAGGCTACAAAACTGTGGAATGACCTTGAAGAACTGTGTCTCGTTTGATAGATGGCCCAATGGGAAAATGGATATGTGCAGTAAGTTACACCTGTGAAGCCAGTAATGCCAGTATGTGCGTATCTTTGGTATATTGAAGGGCTGGCTGCCTTACTAAAGGACATATTGTTGTTTGTGACTACTGGTGTCCTTGGAGCTTAAATGAGACAGAGAGAGAGGCCAAATGCGGTGCAGTCCCCACCCTTTTCTAGCCCAGATTTAACATGTCTGCCTCTCATACCACTTGCTGGCAAAACTGCAGGCCAACATGCTGGATCTCTGAGAGACAGAAGCTTAGTTTCTAGATTCTTTTTTCCACAGACAGAAGGGTTCTTTCCATATGCAGAAAGCTTCCACTTTAACAGAGCATTTCTGTAGGGGAAATAGAGGAAGAAACAATTTTTATACATCGCCCATCCCACTGGAGCCCCCTCTCCAAATATCTGTCCTGGAACAATGAAGGAAGGGGCACTGGGAAATGTGGAAGGAGAGGGAACTAGCCAATACCACCACCATTCTTCCTTCTAGCAGAAGCATTCGGAATGGAACTCTGCTCAGGGAATGAAATGGCTGCTGCAGAAGAAGCTAGTTCCAACCTAACATCCAGAGCCTGGGAAAGTTATTTTGACTACAGTTCCCAGAATTCTCCAGCCACTGTTTTTAAAAAATGCAAATCTTCAAGCTGTATCAATAATTGTTGGAAAGGTTGGCTGACACGATACAGTTAGTGTAAGAAATAAGACTCCTGACTCTGGTCTTGCAGTTCTGCAGAGGATGGGATGTGCCCCTACGTCAGTGCCATAGTGTAAACCCTTCTGGGCAAAAAAAAAAAAAAAAAGGCCAGTGCACAAGACTCAGTGAGCACAAAGGGTCCACCAATCCAGCCTGAATGTACATTGCCTTTGTTAAAGCATTGCCTCTCGTTCAGAGGAACAAGATGGATTTTTCTAGATTGTCATCAAGGGTAAGGAAGGCTACCTTAAAAGCCTTGTTTGTGGTACATAATCAAATTCCAGGTGCCACTTCAAACAGCAGCTGAGCATATTTATGAGGAGCAATTTAAAAAATGGGAAAACTAACTGTCATGAATGCAAAATTAGTGGAAAGGAAAGCTGTAATCACTGAGGGATGCATTGCAATAGGTGTTTATCACTATAGCGCTTGTTTTGGCAGTTAATTAATAATGACTTGGAATCTTTCATTGGCTCTTATCCAGCATTTTATGCAGAGGAAGCCTACGACGTGCCTTTAATACGCTAACAGCGACGGGGGGGGGGGGCATGTCATTTGAAGGCTGTGTTTAAGCTGCTATGTAGAATATTTACAGAATAATGTTTTAAGTGCTTGGAAAATTTGACATCCACTTATCGGATGCATGTGTGTGTATGAGAGAGAAAGAGAGAGAGAGAAGCGGGGTTGGGTGAGGGGGTATAATTAGTTGAAACTCCTGATTAGCCAACCATTTTTTAACCTGTGGAGCACTGCATTCTTTCAGTGGTAATGTAAGAATTGTAGTAAGAAGTTACCAAAATCTACAAATGTCTTTATACTTGGGATGGAAAGAACCTGAGGTTTTAGAGACTGCCCCAAAATTAGAAAGAACTTCTTTAGTGTAAGAGCTATCTGACACTGGAACAGGCTGCCTCAGAGGGCGATGGACTTGGAGGTCGTTGAAAAGAGATTGGATGGCCATCTCTCGGGAGTGATACAGTCGTGAATTCCTGCAGGGCTGGAGGTTGGACTGGGTGGCCCTTGTGATCACTTTCATTTCTAAGATTCTGTGATTCTATGACACAGTTTTGGTTTTTTGTTTTTAAACTGATGAATGTGGAAAAAAATAAAAACTGAGAGTTCATCCACCCAGGCCAATGTTTATGGTGTTAAAATATTAAGTCTGGGTTTAAATCCCTGTGCATTTGGCCATGATAGTGCAGATTTAGGAGAGGTTGCTTTCTCTTTCCCTCTCTCTTTCCCTTGTCTTCTGTTTTCAAATATCTGTAGGATAGGCAGACGGCTACAATGCAGGCAGGTAAAGTTAAGAAGAGTTGTACTTATTGAATTTGGCTGCTGAAAAAGTGACTTGAAAGGGATGCTGTTAATCTCAGGCTGTACTTGAATAATTTACAGAAAGTCATATCTGTTTGAATTTGTATTTGTCTATATTTGGAAAAGGAAAAAATGTGAGGTTTAAAACAAAAATCAAAGTGGATAAATTTTTCCATCCCAGCAGATTTTCTTTTTCTTTTATGTATTCTTACGGCTTAGGTTAAGACAGTCACGCAGTCACTACTTAAATAGTTTCACAATAATCTCATTAGATTAACACATAACACATAAATTTGGTACCCATTTTATTCTCTCAACAGCCCCTTGAGATATGTCAGGTTGGTGGGCCTTACTTGGTGAAATGCACTCAGTGAGCTTCATGGTTGCGTAAAGGTATGAACTCTACCATCCACATTCTCAACCCCATATTCAAACAATGACAACATGCTGTCATCAGTTTTCTAGGAGGTCAATAGTGATAGCAGATGATGTTCTATTACCATACCTTGTGAATTCCTGATAATGGGGAGGGAATTATCATTCTGGAACTATCTTTTAAAGCACAAGGTAGAATCCATCATGGATATTTATATCAAAAATAGAAAATGTTAAACCTGATTTATTTGTTGTTTTTATATGTTCCACACAATTCAGAGATCAAGTGAGATAGTGTTCATCTTGTCATCACAACAATCTTCTGTAGATAAACTGACAAGGTTGACAAGGTTGGAAAGAGCCTTATTGCTCAGCTAGTCTGTCTCCCTGCATAGGATGGGATCTACAATGCAGAATGCAACTTCAGCATCCCCAGCAGATGGCCATCCAAGTTCTGCTTAAATGCTTCCAATGACAGAGAGCACACGGTCTCCTGAAGCAATCTGTTTCCTTGTCAAACAGTTCCTGATATTCCTTTCATATTGAATTAAAATTGCCTTTCAGACAATATCTGTCACTGATTATAACCTTCCCTCTGGAGTGGCAAAAGCAACAGGCATCCTACTTTTTGCATGGCAGGTTTTTTTGTTTTGTTTTTTTTACTCAGTTGCAGATTGTTATCATATCTTCATTCAATCTTCCCTTCTCCAGGTCAGACACACCCAACTTGTTCCTCAAAAGCCTTCATTTTAGGCCCCTCACCATTCCAGCCTAAATATACTGGAGGTATCAGATTCCACCTGATCTTGCAAGTTAATACTTGGATGGAGGGCTGCAAAAAAATATCAGGTACTGTGAGATATATTTCAGAGGAAGACAATGGCAAGTGACTGCTGATCATTCCTTGACTAAGAAAGCCCTATGAAATTCATGGGGCTGTGTAACCCCTGTTAGCAGACCCAGTCCCGGGGAAGTGTAATATTTAATATCAAAAAGTTATTAAGCCAGAGGTTCACCAGACAGGAATGTAGACATCCGGGTCTATAAACCAAAGCATTTTTAGTAAGGTCAGGCCAACATGCCCCCAGTCATGTCTCCAAGAGGGAAACCTTGAAAGGCACATATACACACCAAAGGGTCATCAACAGCAATGACACCTTGATGTGAACTACGTCTCCTCCGGATGACGTTAGAAATGCAAAACAAGGTCCATCCACATGTTTTGGCCATTTGCCCTTTTCTGGAAAGGGTCTGCCCCCCCGCACTATAATTGAGTCCTCTTTTGGGGCTCTCTTTGGAGAATTATCATACTTGACTAGCCTTGCCCCCGGTTTTTCTGCTAGTCGAGAGCTCCCCTCAGCATTCTTCCTTTGCTGAGCCACTTTTGCCTTTTTTTTTCCCCCTTCCCAAGTCGCAGTCTACAGGATCAGGTCCAGTATCAACCGCTCTCTTTTCCTCCGCTTTTCCCTATTTTCATATCTTTCCAACTCGTTAGTCCTTGTGTGATTGTGTGAGTGACTGCTCTGCTGTGTGTGCAGATATTTTGCCAATTCTGCTACATAAACTACTGATAATTGGACATTTGGCTTCGCTCTTGTGTGGTCTGACTCTGCAAACATAGGGTATAAGATCTCACTGTGTTGCCCTGCCCTCCACTTTGCTAAGCAGTGCTCCGTTAATTTCCCCACTCTTTCCATTTTTGGAGCAAATCTGGGTGTCCCCCAGAGAACCCCAGAAGTCAAGGTAACAGCTGCCCTAAGCTGACAGGTGACATGAAGGCATGAATCCATGCATGCTTGCACACACAGATACACATATTCTGGCCACCTTCCTCTGAGCATGCTGCAGTTTGTCTTCATTTAAAAAAAAATATGCAGTGCTCAGGATGTGTCCCAAATAACACAGAATAATAATGTATGGCTGTCATTTTGCCAGCAGGCTGAGCCTTTTTTATAACATCAGGGCTTTAACTATTTACACTGGGAAACAAATACTGTAAAGGCATAAGAACCTGTCTGAACTTGGAATCTAAGCAGGGTAAGCCTTGGTTAGTACTTGGATGGGAGACTGCCAATGAATACCAGGTGCTGTAGTCTATATTTCAGAGGAGGAAACTGGCAAGACCACATCTGAGTATTCCTTGCCTACGAAAACCCTAGGAAATTTGTGGGGTCACCATAAGGCAAGGGGCGACTTGAACACACACACATACACATGTGTGTGCACACAGTGGAAGAGTATTTTAACCAGTTGGGTGCTACTCTTTTATTAATGGGATTTTTATCTGTGCTTTTGATCTGTTTCATGTTTTAATTGTATTTTTTAAATTTGTTATTAACACTGTTTGGTGCCTGGAATGCCATTTCTTGGTGGAAAGACAGACTATAATTTTCAACAAATGAGTAAATAAATACCCAAGGTCACTCTGGATGGAGATTTGAACCTGGGAGTTTCACTTTTTGACCCAAGATGCCATCTCTGGATTACAGAGTAGCTAGTGACAAACAGCAGCCCACCAAACAAAATCCAGCAGCTAGTCCACTATTTTGCTGATAATGTTCATCCCAAACCTTTTCCTGACATAACATGCACCATCCAACTTGCTTTGCTGCTGCTTAGATCACAAAAGGGAAACTCTTGCATTCTGCATTAGGAGCTGTCACCTTGCTTTCTGTGTAAAAATAGGACTACATGCTGTCTGCATTAGCATGGCAGAAAGATTACATGATCATACCTGTCATTAGAGGATGGCTTAAACTAGAAGGAAATGTCAGCATTTCAACATGAAGAGTGGGAGGATGGCAGGGCTTGGTACTTTCAATGAGATAGGATGCTATAAATTCACAGAGGAAAGGAAGCTGAAGGCCATCTGTTCTGCCTTGACACAAAAGGAACAGACTCCTCAAGGAGGAGTACAATCAGAGAAGAAAAATAATATACCTTGAGAGAAGCTGAAGGTGGTGGAAACAGTGGCCTTCTGAAGATTACTTTGGACCTGGGGTGCCTGGGGCATTAATGATGGACTGCTAGCCGGTATAGGAATTGATGGCTTCAGTGCTCCAAATGCATTTCCAATTAGGCATCTTGTAAGTTGGGGGAGAGGTTTCTATCTCCAGGTGGGATTGGGATCCACACAGTTGTTGCCTCAGCTAAAGAAATCCAGAACACCATTTGCTTTATCCCTAGTGCACCAGCTTTCAGCAAGTCTGCCTTTGCAGGAGGGATTCAAAAGTATGCTACCAAGGAACACTGATATGTAGAACTGATGAGAATAGCTACATTAACTGACCAACATAACAGCCTTCATTCTACACTGTGAGTTGAGATGGAAAAGGACACAAAGAGTCCTGATATTTGCTATTCACTTTTCATAGTTTTTCAAAAGTGAGTCCATCAGATCAGAGAAGAGAGCACTTTCATATCTAAGTGAGATGTAGAAGCCATCCCTGGCTTGGCAGCATGCACATTTCACCACAAAGACAGAAACATCAGTATGGAGAAGAAAAGAAACCATGAAAAGTACTTGCACTCCTATATTTCTGCCCCCAACATTGCACCTGCCTCCAGTACAAGATCTGCAAAAGGGCTCCTGCCTTCATTTATCTTTATGTAGGTAGATGTTCCCCATTACCAATCATGCGGGGATCTCAACTTTAGCCATGTCTATGTTTTGTTCAGCTAAATGTGATCAGGTCCCCCTTTGCAGATGTTGCACTGGACATGTGGACGTTCAAGGATTCAGGGGCAGAAGCGTACAGGATGGGAAGGGCAGGGTACCCAGACTGGTGGGAGAGTGAAAGCCTTGTGTTCTGTCCCTCCCATATTCAGCAATGAGAGGAGCCTGGAGAGGACAGGAGGAGAAAATTCCCAAAGAATGAGCAAAATGGGGGAAATGAGAGCTGGAGGTATTGTGGGGGAATATGTGGCAAGGAGGAAAAGGGGACTCCAGAGATGGGGTGCACAAGGAGATGTGGCGGGCAGAGAGGAATGAGTACAAACATTATAGATGTCAGAGAAAGAAAAAGAGTTGACTCTCAACAGAGGAAAGGGAATGAAGAAGAGATCATTTGTACTTGAGACTGAGCAGAGGGTACACTTTGAGATGCAGAAAGAGGTTAACAGAATGGATCAAAAAGATAATATAATTTTTTAAAAAAAAGTAACTGAAGTGTTTTACTTTGGTAAACAAAGTGATGCAGTCTTCTTGAGTTAATAAAAAGTAGATATTGTCCTTAAAGAGATCCTCCTGGAAGGTGCTGGAAATCCCTTTTTGTCTGTGAAACTTGAGAGGTGATGCTGTCTAGAATGAAAGAATCAGAAGCCCTGATGATGAAGCTCAGTCACTGGCATAATCTGTATATCTCTATCCACACCATCTGCATCTCTTGCAATTGCTCGTTTATAATACTTCTTTGTGTGGCTCTATGGGAAACAGTCACAGTTGGTTCCTGAGCTCAGATGAATATCAAAACCTCTTTTTCCAGGCCCTAATTCTGTGTTTGTATCACAACAATGCTGCAGTCTGCCTGTAAAATGATGACTGTGTCAAAAATTCTATTATAAACCTTTATTGTTGGAGTTTTATATCTTGGCAGTAGAAACCACCTAAGTTACCACACAGTAAATTCTATTTGTGAGCAGTTTAAGGAAAAGCCTGCTCCAATACTGAGAGGCTGACACTCTGGATGCTCAGTTTAACAGTGGGTTGACAGAGCAATAGTTACTTAGCATTTTAGGGGAAGAATATTCAAAAACATTTAAGGGAAGAATATTTTAGGGAAGAATATTCAAACATATTTTTAAAAAATAGATGAAACATGTGTTTCTCAAGTGTCAAGCACTTCTGATGAGAAGAATCCTGGACTGATGAAAACCTTCATAGTATGGGACTTATTCTAAGAAAAATTTTCAGATGGTTGGTTTGTACAGAAAACATCATTTTCTGTGCAAGAAGCAACATTTTCTGAGCAAAAAGTATTCAAGTATAAAAATGCTGTTTCCAGCACAGAAAATGTGGTTTTCTACACAAAACAACCATGTGCAAATTTTGTGCAGAGTAAGTTCCAAACTGCTAAAAGTCTTCAAAAATTGCACAGTTTTAAAAGCGCTTCCCAAAGCAAAAAGAAAACTGCTAAAGTTTGCTGAAGGAAGAAACTCCATTATCTCTAGAAAATTAAGACCAGGAACAGATTGTGCCACAAACCGTGAACTGCTAATATCAAAAATTAAGAGCTACACTAAGTCCATCATTGTGCCAAAATACAACCTGAAATACATCTCTGTAGAATTTAAAGCCATGTAAAGAAAACATTTGTACTACCATGCCAAACTGACAAGAAACCAGAGTCATTTCTGCACCACACTGTTACAGTGCTATTCAGCAGCGGAGCTTGGAGTGCATGGGGGGGGGGCAGGAAGAGGCGGGGCTACAGCATGGGGGCGGGGCTGCAGTGTGTGGGGGCATGGCTATGAGCCAGAATGCCCCAAAAGCATTGCTGCTGGGGGAGTGAACCACTCCCACCACTCCCCCATCCCTACACAACTGGTGCTCTTATTCCACTTTCTTTTTTTTTTAATTAATTTTTTATTGTGATTACATCGTATAAAACAACATTTTTCATTGTACATTTTACTGAACTATTACAGCTATCTTCCACTCCTCTCTGGATTTCAATAGTGTTATTTCATTGACATATCAACATTATGCATCGCATTACATTTGTTAACATACAAGATAGATCCTGCTCTTCAACCCTACTTTACATGTTCCATGATATTCCACTGATTTTTACTTCTAACTGTTCATGCTACCATGAATTAAGAATTGTTACCTGTCAACACCCAACCTATTTCCAGAACGATTTGCAATTCTTTGTTAATGTCATCATCTGATTTTCCTTTTAATCTCTGAGAGACTATATCTGCATTTCAATTTTCAATAGAAGTTGCCCACCATTGCTCTTTTGTAGGTATCTGCTCAGTTTTCCATAACCTTGCATATTCAATACGGGCTGTCGTAATCATATACATCATTATTCTCCAATATTTCTTTGCAACAGTTCCATCTAACATATGTGTCATATTTAATAAGTACAATTCAGGTTTCTTATCCATTTGAACCCTCAATATTTTACATATCATATTATGTATATCATTCCAATATTTTTTAGCCTTAGGACATGACCACCACATACGAAATAGTGTTCCAACATTCTCCTGACACTTCCAACAATGACCTGTTCCCGTATTGTATATCTTCTTTAATTTTTCTGGTGTCATGTATCATCTATGAAAAAGCTTATAATAGTTCTCTTTTAGGTTCTGAGCTGCAGTAAATTTTTGTGTCCGTTGCCAGCTCTGTTCCCAGTACTCTAATTGAATTGGATGTCTGACATTTTGAGCCCACAATATCATTGCTGACTTTCAACATCCTATGAGATCCTGGGATTTGCAGTTTAGGGAGGGGCCTTTAGAATTCTCAGCCAGAGAGTTCTTGGACCTCAGTAAACTACAAACCCCAGCATTCCACAGGATGTTGAAAGTGGAATAATAGCACTACAACAGTGCAGTGCGGAAATGGCCCAGAACTCTAGAGCAAAACTAGGAACATAGTTAGGGAAGAATGAAAAAAGACACTATCCAAAAAGCCAAAAATAAGGAAAAGCCTCACTGGATGATAGATGAAATTCTTTAATAAGTTAAGAGTAGATGAGAAACAAAAGTAAGAAGTTGCAGTAATAGGGTCAGAACCCTGAATGCAACTATTCAAGAATCCGTGTGTAAGGACAAAAAGTGCCGCAATAAACAATGCACAGAAACAAAAGAAGACAACACAAAAAATGTAGAACAAAAGACCAGTTCCACAAGATCCAAGAAATCAAAGAGAAATTCAAATCAATGATAGGGTCCTCTTTAGCCAACAGGGGAACACATTATGTGATCAGGGCAAAATAAAAAGTCATTGGAAACAGTACAGTATATAAAATAGATGAATGGGGAAACTGCTTCCTTCAAGGAAGAACCATTGAAGATGAATGCACAATTTTAGAAGGTAAAGAGGAACGGGCTGTCAAAGCACTTGGGTGAAACAAATCACCATGAACAGATGACATACCAATAGAGCCTTTTTGGGCAACAGAGACAGAATCTACTCTAGCTCTAAATAAAATCTGTCAACAAATATGGAAAATAAAACAATAGCCCAAAGATTAGAAATGCTCTATATACTTCCAAATGCCACGAAAGGGGACACAAGGGATTGCATTAATTTTCCATGCAAGCAAAGGGATGCTCAAGATTTTACAAGAAAATCTGTTACCATATATGGAACCAGAAATGTCAGCTGTCCAAGCTTGGGTTTAGAAAGAGGTACTAGGGATCATGTTGCAAGTATACATTGGATAATCAAACAGAGAATTTCTGAAGAAAGTCAACCTGTCCTTTCTAGATTTCAGAAAAACACATTTGTGTGGTTGATGGGAGATTATGGTTTGTTCTAAATGAAATAGGAGTGGTAGAACACCTGATTATCCTGATCTGTACAGTAGAGGAGAGCCACTGTCAGGAGACAACATGAAAAAACATAATGATTTCCCATTGGCAAGGGGCTCAGACATGTCTGCATTCCATCACCCTAACTGTTTAATTTATATGCAGAAGATATCATACAGAAAGCAGGATTAGACTAAGAGGAAACAGGCATGAAAACCTGATGAAAGGAATATCAACAATTTAAGATATGCAGATGACAATGTATTAATTTACAAAAGAAAGAGCAGGACAGTTGAGGACTGGGAAACTGGGAACTGTCTCATTTATAGGGTAACCATAAGTCAAAATCAACTTGACAACAAATAACAACCGCCCCCACCATCAAATTACTGATGTGACAATATGAGAAGCTAAAGGAATAAGTGTATGGAATACACTCATGTATTATTTATTTTACCCATTTTCCAGCATGTTTCTCTGAAATCTGGCCAAGTAGTATTCTTTCTTAAGTAGTTTGTCTGTCTCAAGCAGCTTGAAAAGTCCCTTTTAAAATTAGAGCATCTAAAATGTTTAAAATTTAATCTTTTGCTGTTATTCATTGCAGTGTTGGTAAAGTAATTCACTATGTTGGTCATTACATTTAGTTACCTTTTTTGGAAGAAAATTTTGGATGCATAATAAAATGGAAAAAAAAACATGGAAGAATCCTATTTAAAAATCTAAATGTGTTATGCTGATTAAAATGTCACATTAAAAACAATTAGAAAATGTTACTCATTACAACAATAAAGCAACTTTGTCTGCATTTGTTATGCTCCCATTACCAGAGAATGATGACAAGTAACTATGCTGCTTTTGTTGGAGTTCAGGACTGGAATACTGATGGGATAAATCATTTAAATTTTCTAATGAACTAGATTGTCAGACAACATAGTTATGGAAGTTTAGTACAGTTCTTACCTTCCTCCTGTTTACAGTCTCATGTTGATTAATTTGTGTATGTCTTGTCTTTGTCATCCACTACAGCCATATGACCTGAATGTAGTTGATCTCATCTAATTTTGGAAGCTACTCAAGGTTACGCCCAGTTAGTATTTGGATGGGAGACCACCAGGAAACACCAAACATCTCCAGGTATGTAAACAATCCAACTTGCAACCCTGAAAATCCACTGCCAGTGGGAGATGGCACTACTGGCCTGGTCTCACTCACTATGAAGCAGTATCCTCTGTTCTGTGGTTTGAGTAGAATGTACCTAGAATGTACCTGCCTCTCCATCTTCAACTTCCTGGCCTGTTTGACGACTGCCAGTTACTCCAGATGTTATTGGACTACAACTGCCACCACTGTGCCCATTGACCATGCTGGCTGGGACTGCTGGGAATTGCAGTCTAACACCATTTGGAGGGCAAGAATTTTGTTACCTTGTTTAATGGGGGTCCCGTGAGGGACACCAAAATGTGCTCAACAATAGGTGGGGAAGATTAGCTCTGAGCACTGCTTTAGCGTTACAAGAGGCAGGGTAACTTAGCAGGATCTTGTAACCCAGTGTCTACGGGGTCAGGCCAAGTCAAGAAGCAGATCGGTTGGAAAATAATGAAGGATCTTTATTAAATACAGGCACACAATGTAAGCAACACATGCACACAGATAACTAAGGAAAATAAAGGTGTGAGTAAGATAGTGGGATTTTCAGAGGGATAGTTGGTTAGGGTGATACAAAACCTGTCCTGAAGTCCGGAAGACAATGGAGAGCGAAGCTGGGGTTCAATGTGTCTCAGCACGTGGAGTTGAAGGGAAGCTCGCCAAGCAATGCGGCAGCAAGGTGGTCTGGAACTTGGGAGTAATCCAAGGAAGCAATCAAAATCAGGGGCTTTTATGAGGAGAATTGTGACCACAGGCTAGGTCGGACTTTGGGAAAGCAATAGATTTGGGGCTGGAGACAAAGCCTCTGAAAGGTCAGAATTTGAATGATTGCGTTATAGCCAAATTGTCAATAGGATAGCCGGTATGCAAACGTGGAGTACTTGAGCGTTGTATAGTCAGATCATCAAGCTGCCAGCGCTGGGCAGAGGATCTTTTGAAAGTTGCGTGCATATCTAATGGAGGTACTTGCCTTGAGGTCTCCTAAAGCTGCAAGTCGGCTATTTCTGGCCTGCCTGTATTGTTTTGGAATATTATGGCGATTATCGGCCGAGCCTGTGTGCGTGCTTGTCCGGGGGCCTCGCAAGCACGTGGAGGGGAATGGGTGTGTGAAGCCGAATTATTGATATCAAAAGATATCTTTTTATATCCCCCAAAGCTTGGGCTACCCAGGGCAGTAACAATGCCCCCCCCTGAAAATGGGCGATGTTGGGGACAATATTGGACATTTTCCAATTAAAATCAAAAATCATTTTTGAGCTGAATAGGGGCTTGCAGGTTGGGTAGCCGTATCACTCCACAGGAAAGGGAATTTTGGGGAGAAGCAAAGGATTTCTAGCTTATAACAACATTCCTAACTAAAAGCTAAACCTAAACACATACACACAAATGTCAATTAAACAATAATTAACAAATAAGCAATAAATTGTCCCATCAATAGGGAACTGTCGAAGAATGAGCAAGGGTAGTAAAATAGCAAATGCAATCAATGAAATAATACTGTAAATCCAATGCATGGTCTGGCAATGAAGGCAATCTAATGAGCAATCAGTTCAGTGTGGATGAAGGATTGAGAGTTCGTAGTCAGGGGAAGGTGAGGTGCAAGCAAAAGTCTTGGCACCCCCCGTTGCGGCAGAAAAAGTCTTGTGGCTGGAGCAAATGAGCAAAACATAAGTCCATCCAGGCAACAGAGCAGGAACAGCAACTAAATGTTCAAGTTGGTGCAGCTTCCTGGCTTGCTGCACATTCAGGAACGGTGAGGCTTTGCAGAGTTGGAGCCTTGAACATTCCATTGGGCTTTCTTGAGCGAGTAAATGGTAGCAGGATCAGCAAAAAGTCCGTTTTTGCAATCAGAAGGCTGTGTGGTCACCTTCCCTCATGGTTTCAGGTGTTGTCGAGGAACCAGGAATCTCCAAGCACCGGCCATCAGATGGAGCGGCAACTTTCTTTGTCCCCCCCCCCCCCACAGTACTCTGGGGTGATGGTATGACCTCGGGATCTTCCCGGTCCTCTGGATCAATTATCCTATTAGAGTTTCAACAGAAGAACTGACATGATTAGTAGCCAATGTATACAATAAATGCAAATGGCTGGCTCAAAGCCTACTGGGATTTCAAACTGAAACTGGAAATTGTGCTCTGGAAGGGTTCATGGTAGCGAGCTATTTACAGCTGAAGATGCCAGGGCAGAGGTTCTATCATAGGAGGGTGCAGGGGTGACTGCAACAGACTGTGATCACCCGAAGATGTTGGTTGGTCTGACCAGATGCCAGGAGATGTCGGCCCTCCGTTTGCATTATACCACTGAGTTAGATCGGGCCTGCAAAGCTCAGGGATCAGATGGACCAATTGAGTGGGGAGCTTTGTTTCAAACAGTCACACATAAGCTGCTCCTGCTGAAGCCCCGTTTGCAATGGCTGTGGTACACCCTTGCTCAGACTGAACTAGGTTAGGCTCTGGTCTTTTGCTCTTTGCCTGGTTGGCGGAGGCTCCCAAACTGGTGAAAAAGACAGAATGAACCAAATCAGAGACAAGCGAGTGTACGCTTGCTCATTGCCAGAGTGGACGCTGACTCTCTCGGTGATTGGTCAGGGTGGTTATGCAAATGTGTTCATGGCGTATGCAAATTAGACACAATGCACCAGGGCTGAGCGTCGAGCCAATTGTGTGGGTCTCTGGCCCTTATGGGGCGTCGGAGAGTAGTCCTAAATTTGTGAATCCGCAACGGAATTGAGTAACAAGCGAGGTAGCAGTGCAGATTGTTCTCACCCTAACAATCCGGGCTCGCTGATGGAACGAGGAGAGAGGTCTCCGAAAGGCGGGGGTTATTCTGGGCAGTAGACCGGGATTCCAGAGTCAGACCTGGTTCCGCTGAGAGGGTCGTGAGACCCCCTTGTGTTGCCCTATCGTCCCAGAATGCCATTCCACAAGGCAATCCCTCAGAGTGAGAGAATGCCGGCATTCTGGTCTGACTCGTGTCCCTTCCTCAGGGTACCCGGGCTGACTCTGGAGGCCCGATCTATCTCAGGAGGACCTCGGGACAGCCATCCCGTAGGTCTTCCCCAAAAACTGTGCAAAGAAAGAACTAATTACTTAAACCATACCAAAACTAACAAAACTATTTACATGGTGGAACTATTTACAGTAACTGGGAGCGCAGAGGGGTCACCACTCCACCTCTATTCCCTTCAGACACGGGCCATTCATCCATTGTCGAACACCTCGTAAATTGAGACAAACGTCTCCGACAAGTCAATCTCCGGTAAGTTAGTGTAATTTAAAGACACTTGAGGAGCAATTACATGCATAGGGGCCTTCCCGCCAGTCTCCTCAAGCGGGTCAGGGTCAGCAATGCCTTTCTGGTCGACTGGTTGGCCCTTACACTCTTTCAGCTGAGAGACGTGGAAGAATTTCAGCCAGTCTCCCTTCCTTCTAGGAATCCTCACCTGGTAAACAGTGGGGGAAATCCGCTTCACAATGGGGACGGGGCCAACCCACTTGGCAGCGAGGGAGTGCGTGTCCTTATAGAAATTTCTGTACAGGACCAATTGTCCCTCCTCCCACTGGCAAGGGTGATGCACCCATCCCAGTCTCCTATCCATCTTTTGCAAGTTCTTCCCCAACTGGGTGGCCACTTGGTGGTGAACTTGCCCTACGTGCTGAATAAGGCTCCTCACCCACTCGTTATTTAGAACCACCGGTTCCAAATCAGAGGGGAGGCTGGTGTTTATCCAAAATGCCTCGGGAAGCACATCTTCCGCCCAGTCATCACCATATGTGGCGTGAAGCCGTGGAACGCCACTGTGCCTCTGAAGGCCATCAGAATGATCGGCAGCTTCGTGTCCCAATATTTGCCGGAGGAAGGCACCACCTTTCAAAGGGCTTCCTTCAAAGAGCAGTTCGTCCTCTCAATCTGTCCTGAACTCTGAGGATGGCGAGCGATGTGAAAGCGTTGGCGAATGCCCAGTGCCTTGCACAATTCCTGGGTAACTTCACCAGTGAAGTGTACCCCTAAGTCCGAGTCAAGGTCACGTGACACTCCCCACCACACCCAGACATTGTTAAAGAGCAAGCGCGCTGCCATGCTTGCAGTGTTGTCTCTACAAGGGAAAGCCTCAATCCATTTCCTGAATGGATCGATGACTGTTAGACAATATTTGTTCCCATGCGGGGTTGTTGGCAGGGGACCTATGAAGTCTATCTGGATACGCGACCAGGGACTCTCGATGCGTTGGTGCTGGATGGTTGCCTTGAGGCCGGAGGTGTCAGCGTTGACCATGGCGCAAGCCAAGCAGTTGTCGACCCACTGGTCTACATCCTGTCTGATTTGCGGCCACCACCCAGTTTCCCGAACCCTGTCTAGAGTCACACTTCGCCCTCGGTGCCCCTGCTCGTGCATGAACTGAACGATGTCACTGCGGAGGTCCTTGGGTACGATCCAGTGGCGCTGGCCACTGGCATCAATAGCCCAATACACTCCCACTAGCTGGGAGATCTTGAACTGGCCAGACTCGTCTGAGCCTTTTCTAGCCAATTCCAGGATCTCGGAATCACCTTTCTGCAATACTCCCAGGTTGAACGTGGGAGGGACTAACTGTTCCTTTGGGTTAACATTAATTGCAGCAGTGGGGGTCCCATCGTCCAGTAAAGTGGCATCCCGGGCTATGGCGTCTGCCCTGGTGTTCCAAATACAGGTAGCCGTGTTCTTTTTCTGGTGTCCTCGGACGTGAGCAACCCACGTAGGGGCCGTCCGTTCTTCAATCTGGGCTGCGATTTGGACCCATTTCTCTAGATGGGCTATGGGCTTCCAATCGGATGTTTTTAGGTCATTTAGGAGCCAGATTGGTAACCAGACGCTTGCAGCCTTAGCAGTCCAGTCAGAATCTGTGTAGATGGCCAGGGGGCAGTCAAGCGGTTCGTGCTCTAAAATAGCCTTTAGAGCTTCTACTTCCGCAGCTTGGCTGGAGTGTGGTCCTACCCCTGTAGGGTGAAGGAGTCTGTGACTTGGATCACTCCATAGCCTGTCCATGGGCTACCGTCCACGTGCATGGATGATCCGTCACAGAACCAGCAAGCAAAGCACTGTAACTGAGCTTCCTCAAGGGAGGCTCCCCATTCCACTGGCCATTGACTAGTATTCAAAGGTGGTAAAGGGCATTCATGAGTGGCTCCGGTCACAACTAGACCATAGGGAGCTGGTGGGTCCTGCGGTTGCTTCTGAAAATCCACCCCACGTGACACCAAGGGAACGGTCCATTTGGCAATCCTGGTGTTGGACACCTGGCCATTCTGAACCTTCCCAGACAAAATATACTTAAGTGGCATGGGGGGGGTCTGGACAATCACACGGGTGCCTCCAATCATGAATTCCCAATGTGTTAAAGCCCAGACTAATGCGAGGCAGGTTTTCTCACAGGGAGTAAATTTGGTCTCATGTGGGTCCAGATTCCTGGAGGCGTAGGCTATCACACGCTGAGTACCATTTTGTTGTTGAGACAAAACTGCCTCTATACTCCTATCCGAGGTGGCTGGTTGTATAAGGATCGGCTTGGCCATATTCGGGTGGGCAAGAGCTGGTGCCATCATCAAATCCTCTTTAAGTTGGGCAAATGCCTACTGTTGCGCTGGTCCCCAGTCCCATTGGGTATTCTTCTTTAGTAGGGCATACAGAGGCTTTGCCTTGGCGGCGAAAGACTCTATAAAGTCCCTTGAAAAGTTGAATGTTCCAAGAAGGGAGTGCTGGGAGTGCATGTCCGTGGGGGCTGGTAACTTGGAAATCACTTCTACCCGCTGCGCATCGGGAGTGTGACCTTCAGTGCCTAGACAAAGCCCTAGGTACTTGACCTCGGTGGACACCAATTGGGCCTTTTCCCAGTTAGCTTTAAACTCGGTGTCACGGAGGATCTCTAACACCTCATGGGTGATTTCCCTGGTCTTCTCTTCCGAATTAGAATGTATTAAAATATCGTCCACATAGGACAAGATGTGGGACCTTGAAGCTGGCTGCAGCTTGTTCCACATCTTGACCACATGGGCATGGCAAATGCTCGGGTTGGAATGAAAGCCCTGAGGCGTGCGTTTAAACACGTACTGCTGTCCCTGGAACGTAAAGGCAAATTTATACCAACACGCCTCGTGTAGTGGAATCGAATGGAACGCATTTGCCAGCTCCAAAACGCTATAATATTTCGCTCCTGCCGCAATGGCGGACAGGATTTCATTATATTTAGCCATGATTGGCACAACAGGAGGGGTGACAGAGTTCAAAGCTCTAAAATGTACCGTCATCCTCCACGTTTTGCCATCGGATTTCAGTACTGGCCATAAGGGCACATTGCAGATGGACTGCATGGGGTTGACTACGTCCCACTTGACGAGTCCCTCAATTGTTTTCCCTATGCCTTCCTCTGCTTCAGCCGGGTATTTGTATTGTTTCTGAGGTGGGGGGTCCTGGCCTTCTATCAAGATGCAGGCTCCCTTTACAGTCCCACACTCTATTTTGTCCTTTATCCAGACCTCTGGGAAAGACCTCACCCATGGGTTGCTAGTCACGCAATGCACAGGGGCAGGAGCTTTAATGGCGGCACAACGGTGCACGGCCGAAATTTCTGCTGGTCCCTGATCTAACTGCCATAGAAACCCATTCGCGTAGTCCACTGTGAGCTTGTTTCCCTGGAGGAAGCCGATGCCCAAAAGGCCGTTGTCTTCGCCGTGGTTCTCACAAGCCCACAGTTGGAACCGGAACGTCTCTATGAACATTGGGATGTTGGTCCAAGCTCGGGCTTGGTGACCCCCCCCCCGCCATATCCAGAAAGCTGGACATGCTCGGGTGTAGGTTCACCGTGTTTCACAAGTTTGGGGTGCAGCACACTCACTGCTGCACCAGAGTCCACAAGAAGGGTGGCAGGAGTCTTATCCCTCTCGGTCCCTATGCCTACCTTCACCCAGAACCTTCCCCACCTGTCTGGCTTCAACCTAGCCACAACATTACAGGGAAGCTTCCTGGACCAGGGCGCCCCTATGCTTGCAGATCCAGGTTAGGGTAGTATCCAGCCGGAGGAGGGCCGTTGGTCACGGTGCTGACCGGCTGTTTACCTCCCACCTGCAACTGCTTCTCCAGAGCCTCCAAAAGCTCCGATCTTGGCCGTTTGTCGAACTGGCTCATGTCCAGTCCGAACTTTTTGAGCATGCCCCAGATTCTCACTCTGTCCGAGGAATACGTCTGGGCCATGGGGTCATACCCGCCAGACGTCTCCCTGGGAGAGCCAGAGTCAGAGGGCTGTTTGGGGGCAGTTGGCTGCTGTGGGGGACTTCCTGCCTTGCCGGGCTGGCTGCGGAAATCCCGTCCTTGCCACTGCCCGTTGTCCTGTCTTGGTGGCTGGCGCTGGATCCAGTTCCCTCACGGAATGGAATTCGGAGCCATTTTCCTGTGCTGGGAATGCGGCCCACAGTTTGAGTACGTGACTTTGGCTATGGGTTCCCAATTTCCGGGGTCCTTCCTGTGTGTCTTGGTGGGAGGTTTGAGGGAACCTGCCTCGCGGAGCAGGTCAGTGATCCGCCGGAGGTTATTCCCAAACTCGTCCCAGTTGGTGGTGGCTGGATCCACCAAACTGAGAGCCATCTTAGTCTCGTCATTAAGACCTCCATAAAGAAGCTGGTGGAGATGGTTAAAGTCATATCCATGAGGCGTCAAGGGGATCTTCTCAGCCAGAATGGCGAGGAGCTGCTTCCGCGCCACGTAAGCCTCAGGGTTCTCACGGGGACCCTACTGCTCCATGACGTAGAGCACACTCACACTCTGTCCGGGCCACAAAATCCTTACTACCTCCCTCATCCAGTCGTGGGCCTCGAGCCCAACCAAGCCTCGAGCCGCCATGGCTGATTCAAGTGTAGGGAGCTCGGAAGGGGACATACAAAGCCGAGCCAACTGGGTCAGGTCCTGACCATTGGCTGTTGGGTGAGAGTGTATCACCACGTTCAACCACATGATCCCGGTGGACCGGTTTAGAGGACCCAGTTGGTCCGCAATGGCTTTGGCCTCCGTGGCTCGCCATGGGACCCTAGTCTCTGTGACCTGAGTTTCCTGCATCTCAAGTCTCTCTGAACTGCCTTCGCCAAGGGGGGTGGTCCGTCATGGACCATGTCTCTACTGGGTTGACTGGGACCTTAGGGTCACTCCAGTCAGGATTGTGGGGAATGGTTGCCCGAGCATCCTCCGGCAGCGTTTCCCAGACAAGTCCTCCGCAAACGTTGGGAGCAGCTCCGGGCACACAGCCGAAATCAAGGCTCTGCGCATTTGGAGCTGGCTCTCCAGCGCAGCGATCTGCTTCTGGCAAGCTGCATGACTAGCAGCCTCCTGTAGTTCTCTCACTTGCCCCACCATGAATTTGGCCACAGACCGGGCATGATCCAGCTCAGCCTCTAAGGCGTGGGCTTTCTTTTCCCAAGTTTGCACCACTAACGTGATGTTACTAAGTTTCTGTGCGGAGGCCTGCGCTATGGACACGAACATTACTTTGTCCGCTCCCAGTGCCTCGATCTCGGCATGAAGCTGGGCATTTTCCTTCTCGGTTTCAGCTAGCTTCCCTCGGGTCTCTACAAGGGCACTACTAGCGTCTCTGGCCGTGAGCCAAAGTCCCCAAGCAGCCAAAGCATCCTTAGATGGCCCGAATGGGTTCTTTGATTTACGTGCCAGGGTGTAAGCTTCACGGAGTGTGGTAAAGGGATCGGCCGTCTGGAAGATGGAGTCCTTCCAGGGGCATTTCCCTTTACTCAACACCCACCTTTCTAACTTTCCTCGGACCTCTTCCTCCAACATGAGGTCCTTGATGGTGACCTTACTACTCTCAGCCATTCTACTATCCTACAACTATCCTACCAAATTCTCCAACACAAGAGCGGGACCAGGACCTGGAGTGACGGGAAGGATCACCTAGACCCCTGGGGGAACTGAAAGGAAATGAACACAGTGGAACTACTCTAGGAAAGAAGGATGGGAACCTATCTCCAGCCTGCCCAAACAAAGTCGCTTTAGTACACCCAAGCCCAGTTTTCCACCTCAACAGCGTTGGGGACCAAACGACGAGGAAACGGTTCAGGGACAGGGAGGTCACCTAGACCAGGGAACCCTCAGGAGTACTCCGCCTGCCTGAAGGGGGGAAACGAACCCAGCGGAACTTACAGCCCCGCCTGGCCAAGCAGCGGGGAAAAAGGGCAAGGAACCAAAACCGAACCGTCCCTAACTGGTTTTCTGGGTGAGGGGTACCTTCCTCTACCACGGGCCAAACCTCTAAACCCTAGGCTAGGTCGGGAATCACCACCCACACCTAGTCAGCTAGCCAATCGGGATGCACCCAAAATTACACAGCGGGACGCACCCACGCTTTCTATACAACTACTGCAACAAGGAGCGGGACACACCCGCGTTCTCAACTCGGGGGGGGGGGAGAGAAAAGAGAAGGGTCTCTTTTCTTAAGTGCTATTTGTGCCTTACTGCTATGGTGTTGGATGGGTGTACACTGTTCCTACGGTGCTAACACCCTAAGACTTTGGATCCCAGCCCATGATAGACCCCAAGTTAGGGATGTGATTCGTGGGTCAGCTTGTGCACACCCCTTGCTATCGGACGATGGTTCACCGCCTAGAGCTAGTGACCACGCCGGGGCGGCTGATATACACAAACCCAGCAAGAAAGGAGGATAGATTCCAACCCCGATAGAGTAGCTCCTAGAGCTCACACACACCGAATTCTCACACATACATGTATTCCTGCCTGCCTGAATTCTAGCACCCTGACTGGCCGTTCCCTAAGTCAGTACCAGCCTGATTTGAGCAGGTTAGCCACTCCTTCTCAAATTAGGGGTACTGGGGTTGCCCACGTTGCTCCACCACTCTGTTACTCTGTTTTCTGGGGGTCCCGGAAGGGACACCAAAATGTGCTCAACAATAGGTGGGGAAGATTAGCTCTGAGCACTGCTTTAGTGTTACGAGAGGCAGGGTAACTTAGCAGGATCTTGTAACCCAGTGTCTACGGGGTTAGGCCAAGTCAAGAAGCAGACCGGTTGGAAAATAATGAATGATCTTTATTAAACACAGGCACACAATGTAAGCAACACAAGCACACAGATAACTAAGGAAAATAAAGGTGTAAGATAGCGGGATTTTCAGAGGGATAGTTGGTTAGGGTGATACAAAACCTGTCCTGAAGTCCGGAAGAAAATGGAGAGTGAAGCTGGGGTTCAATATGTCTCAGCACGTGGAGCTGAGGGGAAGCTCGCCAAGCGATGCAGCAGCAAGGTGGTCTGGAACTCGGGAGCGATCCAAGGAAGCACTCAAAATCAGAGGTTTTTATAAGGAGAATTGTGACCGCAGGCTAGGTCGGACTTTGGGAAAACAATAGATTTGGGGCTGGAGACAAAGCCTCCGAAAGGTCAGAATTTGAATGATTGAGTTATAGCCAAATTATCAATAGGATAGCCGGTATGCAAACGCGGAGTACTTGAGCATTGTACAGTCAAACTGCCAGTGCTAGGCAGAGATCTTTTGAAAGTTGCTGCATACCTAATGGAGGTACTTACCTTGAGGTCTCCTAAAGCGGCGAGTTGGTTGTTTCTGGCCTGCCTGTATTGTCTAGGAATATTACGGCGATTATCAGCCGAGCCTGCATGCGTGCTTGTCCAGGGGCCTCGCAAGCACGTGGAAGGGATATGTGAGGCCGAATTATTGATATCAATGGATATCTTTTTATATCCCCAAAACTCGGGCTTTCCAGGGCAGTAACAATTTCCTCCCCGTAATGGCTTGCAATCATGTTGTCTATATCTGCATTTTAAAATGGTATCATGTATACCAGTTGGACAGTTTTAGAAACAGCCTCTTGACACAGAATGCAACCATGCAAAATATATACTCATGTTAGGTTCACATAATGCTCTCATGCCAGAATTTGAATACCTCACATGTTAATATGACCTGTTCCTATAGATATAGGGTAGGCATATATATTCCTTGCAGAGTCAAGAGGTTTCCCAGTTGACTGCAGGACTCACCAACCTATGAACATTTCTACACTACTCAAATTTTAGGAACAGGGACAGTCTGGGAGAAAGATCCCTGTGACACCAGGGGGCTAAGTAGAAGGTGTCTGATTACCAGCGGGGGGGGGGGGCAACTTGTAATATATTAATTCTGCCTCTCTATACTAAACCAATTTAGCCCTAATTAAACTGGCAAGCTACTCTCTCAGCTGGCATTGTTCCACAGCAACAAATGGA
Source organism: Cyclura pinguis (assembly GCA_030412105.1). Classification (NCBI taxonomy): domain Eukaryota; kingdom Metazoa; phylum Chordata; class Lepidosauria; order Squamata; family Iguanidae; genus Cyclura; species Cyclura pinguis. The sequence continues at coordinate 173,491,620 of CM059599.1, forward strand.
AAGGTTGGGAGTTAGGCCAGGACAATCCCTTGGTTAAAGATGGGGTTTTCAGTATTGACAGCTGGAATTTAATAAGGTGAATACTGAAGAAAATTACTTATTCTGTTCCAGTCCTCCTGAGTGATATAGAATATATATATGTATGTATGTATGTATATGTATATATATGGATGGATGGATTCATTCACTCATTTATTCATTCATTCATTGTAGGAACATTCCTGTTCTGATACGTATGGAAGAAATCTATCGTGTTCACCTGCTGCAAAGAATTCACACTTCATGGTAGACAGAAGTCAAAGCTGGAAAAAAAAATAACATTATGCTAGGTCCATAATTGAGCCAACATAGTATAATAGTCTGAGCATTAAACTTTGACTCTGGAGACCAGGGTTCAGCTCCCCCCCAGCCATGGAAATCCACAATCTCTCAGCCTCAGAGTAAGGCAAAGGCAAACCTCCTCTGAACAAATCTTGCCAAGAAAACCCCATGATAGGGTCCCCTTAAGTCAGAAACAACTTGAAGGCAAACAACAACAACAAGGACCATGATTTCATAGCTCTAAGGTTCCTGTTGTACGGTAGATTGCATTTTCCAAATATTTTAGCAATACCATGTTTGTCACTAGAAATAACAGACGTTTCCCCCACAGCAGCAATGCCACAAACACTTACTTGTTCTTAGTCTTTACCTCACAAGTGGTGTCACTGCTTCTTCCTCTTCCTCTTCTCCTTTTCCCCCACTAGGACCCCATTTTTGTGACCTTTTGAGCTTTTAATTTACTTTCTCATGTTTGTTGTTGTTTTCAGTGTGTGCTCCATCATTTAGAGCAGGCCAGATGGTGACCTCCTGCCTGCATCCTGTTTGTCAGAGAGCACCAAAGTCCATTTTTCTCCTATCCCCTCATACTGACTCAGACCCCAAATTGCTTGCCTTCTTGTAGTCTGATGCAGCTCTTCCTTGTCTTGGCTGAGCACACATCTCTTCCCTACCCCTTCCTCCTGCATGGATTGTTCTTGTAATTTTACAAGAATGTAATTTAGTCAGGCTCTGTTCTTGCACCTCACTCCTCAACCGCGTGGCCTGTCTCACCACTGCAAATTATTCTGATGTACAAGTGGGGCACCTCTAGTCTTTCAGATGTGCATCCTACATGCAGCCCATTTCCAAACTTAGAGCAAGGGAGGGTTTGAGGCAACAGGCAAAACCTGTTGTTAAGCTTAGGCAGGGTGTAATGAATGCTATTTCATATTCCCCACCCCCCATTTCCCCTTTGATGGAGAGAGGGGGGAGAAATATAGTGCTCATTTTGGTCATCAGCTGGGGTTACTCTAGTGCTGTCCAAAATGGTGGTCCATGGACTGGTGCTGGTCCCTGAGCCATCTGCCACCATTCCCTGGAGAGAGCCCAGGAAAGGAATATTTGTAGCCAAGGGGCATAAATACGGTACCAACTCCTAGTACAATTCCCCAGATCAGGTTGCTTAAGAACCACTGCTCTAAAGGACAGGGATGCCTTTACAGAAGGGCCCTCCTCCAACTACATTTGTACACAGCAATAGTGATCAATTTACCAGACAGCCCCATCTTTCCAGTCTTTTCCTGCCATCTTTCATTAAGGAGATTTAAGGACATAATGGAAAGGAAATGGGCCTCAGTGCTAGCAGAGTAGCAAAGTAACAGGATGTTCTCTTTGTTGTCGACAGCTGCAAAGAGTAAATGCTTCTAGCTGAGATGCTGTTTGCTACCACTGCCAGCAAAGGCACACACCTCAGTCTTGACATATTGTAAGCCAAGTTCAAAAATTGGGGGCTGAGCTTTTGTTTCCCTGCAGATTCTTAGCTCACCCATCAAATCTTTGTTCCACTGTAGCATTATGTTGTATAATTTAGGCAAAGAAAAGAAAAGAGGTTGTTTTACAATTAGCATTTTCCATTCCATCTCACTGAAGTATCTTAGCTATTCCCTATATTCACATTCCACATTTTCAATAAAAGTTGTTTTCAGTTATTCAAGTTAGAATTCATATTTTCCACCATCAAAGTGTATTTTATGAAATCCTATGCACATCTACTTAGAATTAAGGCCATTATTTTAAGTGGGATTTACTTCCTGATAAACATGGACAGGTTTGCAGCCAGTGGCTGCTTCTTTGCTAAAGTAGTTCAGACATCTGGGCTGGCTGTGTCTATGGATGCAGCCTTTTCTATTTAACATAGGTGCTTTCCTGTTCTGTTCTGAGTGAGTCAGTGGATACGTGTAACATACCAATTACCAGCCGTTCTGGTAAGAACTAAATGAAATTGCTACCGTGAGGCACACAGATCAGATTGCACAAATTGCCTTAGGCCTGGTGAATCTTAAACAGATGGGCAGCTGTGTGTTATCCTTTGCCTACACTTAGCCTTTAAAGGAAATCCTTGGGGAAGAAACTGAACAGATGGCAAAGAGTGACATTTTAGTGTCAAGTAGAACACCCTCTTTGGTGACAAATGTTGGCAAATATTGAAGAGACATTGCTGGATTCTAGACGGAATTCATTGAACAGGCATGTGTTGAAGAGGAAGGCAGTACATGGAAAGTGAAGGGCTTGGAAAAATGACTGTAAGCACAATCAGCCTATGGTTTTAATGGCTTATTTTGAAGTGAGGGAACAGTACTACATCAACGCACAAAGTGCCTTTGTTTATTTATTTAAATTTATTTAAATTTGATTTATATCCTGCCTTTCTCCAAAACAGGACTCAAGGTGGCTTGCAGTGTAAGTTAAAACAAAATGGTTTAAATAAAATGATAAGCAAAAGTTTAAACAGCAGTAAATAAACTGATTTAAATCAATTAAAAATACATGGAGCACTTACTACATACATAAACAGCACGCTTGTAGTATATCCTCCCATCCCAAGCCGTTAAAGACTGAGAGCTTAAAAGGGAAGGTCTTTGTCTGCCAGCGAAAGGGGAACAGAGAGGGGGCCAACCAAGTCTCCCTCAGGAAGGAGTTCCACGGTCTAGCAACAGCCACTGAGAAGGCCCTCTGTCCTCACCAGATAAGCCCTCCTCCGCAAGCTATAATACTTGAACAGGATCATATGGTATTGCTATTGGATATCCTGGACCTATGCCACATAGAGCTTTATAGGTCATGACCAGCACTTTGAATTGTGAGTGGCTATTTAAATTACTGCTTTAACTACTGTTTAATTTTTGTAAACAGCCTAGAATTTTTTCAGAGATCTCTGGGCTGTTTAATTTTTGTAAATAGCCTAGACATGTCTGAAAAAGGCAGTATACTAATGATCTAAGTATTATTTATTTATTATTTGCATAAAAAACAAACTATCCAACAACACACCTTACCTTTATCCCATGATTTCCCTTTCCACCTTAATGATCTGAAAAGTATTCTTCTTGTTAAAATATTTCTTATGCATTTCAGGAGATTAAGCTGGAAGGGTATATTTTAAGGAACTTTGAAAAGAAAGTGAAGAATTGTGGTTGCTAGTGAGAAAAATGTATGGAGGAGATTTTTTAAAAGGAAGATGGAGATGAGAGACAGAGCAAGAGAGCTGAGGTCTAACATGATGACAAAAGTGGGAAGAGAGAAGAGCACAAGATGGAATGTAACAAGAGATCAAAGATGACAAGTACAGAAGGGCCAAGACATTCAAGGCTTTGAAAGTAAGAGGCAACAGTACGAATTTGGTATGAAAGATAATACAGTGAAGTGAACTGTAAAGAGGCACAATATGATCAAAGCCCCATGCTAGATGGATAATTCGGGCAGCTGAATCCTGAATAGTAACAAAAGGTTTAATGTGGGAGAGAGAAAGACCAGAAAATATAATATTATAATAATTTAAAAGTGAAAACAATTATATCCTAAACCAGTGCCTTTGCAGAGGAAACAGAAAGAAAAGTAATAGATTTCTGCATTAAAAAAAAAAAGAGGAACAACTTACATCTGATAAGAGAGGGGGGAAAAAATGATGCCTGGGCAATGAATCTTAGCCAGAGTAGTTGAGAATTAAACTGTCGATATTTGGGGAAAAACAGATTGCCAGAAAGTTTGTCTATATTCAGCTTAAGATGTAGCTTACAAGCAAAATTGGCTAAGATACAAATTAAAAGTTTCAATAATAAAGGGAGCAGAAAGAGGGTTGACTTTGTTGGGCTAGAAACAATAACAGAGACCAGAAAAATAGTTCAATTTACCAAGAAATAAGGAGTTAAAAGAGGACCAGGAATAGAAGCCTGAGAGGAATGCATGGAAGATGAAATAAAGCAGAAAGATGCCAACTGATGCCAAGTCTTTATAAAGTATCTTTGTGAACCCAGGGACCGTTTGTATGAAGATCAATGTTGAAACAAGCATACAAGGCAACAAGTGAAACCTAAGTATTTTTCAGGAAAGATCAACAAATGCATTTCTAAAAATTGGAAATAAGATTTGAAAACATATAGCTCTGCTAGGACTGTACACTGCTTCCCTAGAAACACACATCTGACCATTTGCACACATTTTAAGATTACAGCAAGCAGTGCATTTGCTTAGGAAGTATATAGAGAACAGCAGCAATTTCATGGAAAACTAACAAGTATATTTGAGAAAATATGAGAGCAACGATTGCCCCTTTTGCAGTGACTCATAGGAAATCTCTTTGACCCAACCACTACTTACATGCTTCGGTGTGTTACCCTGTGTACTGGGGGTCCCGGGAGGCACACCAAAATGTGCTTAACTAAAGGTGGGGAAAATTAGCTCAGAGCACTGCTTAGCGTTACGAGAGGCAGGGTAACGTAGTGAGATCTTGAACCCTATGTCTACGGGGTCAGGCCGAGTCAAGGAGCTCACAAAAGTTGAAACAATAAATGAAGTTTTATTAAACACAAGCAAAACAGTGTATGCGACACACTCATACAAGATAACTAAAGAAAATAAAGGTTGGAGTGGTATAGAGGGATTTTTAGAGGGGTTGCTGGCTTGGGTGATACTTCACCTGTCCTGAAGCCTGGAAAAAATGGAGAGCGAGGCTGGGGTGCGATGTAGCTCAGCACGTGGAGCTGAGGGGAGGCTCGCCAAGCAAAGTGGCAGCAAGGCGGGATGAAACTCGGGAGCGATCCGAGGAAGGTCTCGGAATCAGGGGTTTTTATAAGGAGAATGTGGCTGCAGGCTATGCCGTACTTGGGGGAAAACAATAGATTTGGAGTTGGAGGCAAAGCCTCCAAAACGTCAGAATCTGAATGATTGAGTTATCGCAGAGGTTCTCAATAGAGTAGCCAGTATGCAAACGCAGAGATCTTGGGTATTGTATAGTTCACCCATCAAGCTGCCAGCGCGGGGCAGAGGCTCTTTTGTAGGTTGCGTGCATACCTAATTAGAGTACTTGTCTGGAGGTCTCCTAAAGCAGCGAGTCAGCTATTTTCTGGCCTGCCTGTATTGTCCAGGAATATTACGGTGATTAACGGCCGAGCTTGTATGCGTGCTTGTCTGGTGGCCTCGCAAGCACGTGGAGGGGAATAGAGAAGTGAAGCCAAATTGTGATATCAAAAGGATATCTTTTAATATCCCCAAAGCTCAGACTAGCCAGGGCAGTAACAGGTGGGCTGGGTGGAATAGAAGTGTGGCAGACCTCGAGGGCCACATTTTCCTGAGTTAAGCTCAGTCTAACTTGGCATACTTGCATCTTCAGATAACAGTGTTGAAAGTACCATGATGTTGGAAGGGGATCCACAGGCCATCAAGCTATGGGTCATCTCCAGCTAAAGCATCTCCAGCTAGTAGCTGCCCCATCTATTTTTCAGGACTTCCAGAGAAGGAGACTCCACCACCTCTCTAGATTTATTTTGGACTACAAGTCCCGTAAACCCTTACCATTGGCTATGCTGTCTAGGGCTGACAGAAGTTGCAATGCAACAAGAGCAGGGAAGGTGAACACCTAACCATCTGTGCCTTATGGGAAATCAGATTATTAGAAAGTGTAGTACTAGCTATAGAAAATGATAAAAATAGGTACCTTTCTCATAGTTCAAGATATCTTGGGAACTGTGTTCTATTCCTATAAAAATTAAATTTTGTGTTAAAAGTCCTTGCCAGAGCTTGTGTGTATTTATGTGTGAAAAGCAAATAAAACCAAACTCCTTGGTTCACTCTTGCTTTATGTTTCATGACCCTGGAAATAACAGTGGTGTTCTTGAGAGCATTGGTGAGCCGTGGCTGTCATTTTCCCCTTCCCATCATTCCTATAATAAGGGCAGGAAGCACTGCCTTCCTTTTGATTAGCCTTTTTAAAACAACAACAAAAAACTAGATTTGTGAGGATGCTACCCAATGACATAGCATCTTGTGGAGCAAAGGCAATACATTCTGTATCTATTCTGGCCTTTTACATTTCCTGTATCTACTCTGACCTTTGGGAGACGGGTGCTGGGGGTGTGGAGATGCTGGAGCAGCTGTAACAGTCTGGATGAGGACGAATAAACTGAAGCTGAATCCCAATAAGACAGAGGATGGTTTGATGGTTCTCAAGTCTGGGAGTTGGGTAGGTTGCCTGCCCTGGATGGGGTTGATCTACCCATGAAGGAGCAGGTGTATAGTCTGGGAGTACTCCTTGTCACTGGAGGCCTAGATAGACCCAGTGGCTCCTCATGCTAGGAGCCAGCTTTCACTGGTCCATCGGCTATGGCCTTTCTTGAACAGGGATAACTTAGCCACAGGAGTCCATGCACTGGTAAGTTCCCAGTTAGGCTGCTGCAATGCACTCTACATGGGGCTGTCCTTGAAGATTACTCAGAAATTGCAGCTAAAGCAAAATTCAGCAGCTAGACTGCTCACAGGAATTCTATTCAGATATCAATTAAAACCTGTTCTGAAGGGATTACACTGGCTACCTGTATGATTCCATTCTCAGTTCAAGGTGCTAGTGATAATTTTTAAAGCCCTAAATAGATTGGGGCCTCAGTACTTCAGGGAGCACCTCTCTCTGTAACTACCTGCCCAAGAATTGAGATCTGTTGGACAGGCCCTCCTCTGTGTCCCATCAGTAGGGGAAATACATTGTGAGAAGAAATGGGAGAGAGTCTTTTCTGCAATAGCACCCCAGTTGTGGCACTCCTTCCCTCTGGAGGCCTGATTGTCACTAATGTTAGAATCATTTCAGCACAAAGTTAAAATCTGGCTTTTTATTGAAACATTCAGGACAAATTGATTTTATCCAGGCTGCACATGTTTCATAGTTATTTCATGGAAGACTGTTTGGGTTTGGTTTTAAATTGTCTGTTTTTACATTGGTGATCTATTCAATATATATTTTTATAATCTTTTAAAACTCTTCTAACTATTTGTTGCTTTAAGCTGATTTTATTGTAACCCACCCTGATATCTGCAGATAAAGGATGGGATATAAATAACCTAAACTAAAGTAAACATAATTTTAGTAGAAGAAAAGTGGAATCCACCACTCTCTGAGACCTTGCAGAGCGTTATCCCCACAGTTGCTTCCTATTTTGTGCTCTCTCCCATCACCAAAAATGGTCCATCAGGGTCTTCTCTTGCAAATATTTGGAGAGCAAACAGAGAATGCCACTTTCGCTCTGATATTGCTCTCATGTTTTACGTGAATGCTGTCAATCACTTTTGGCAAACTTGAGAGGAACAAAACAGCAGCTGTTAGTTAAAGTAAAGGAATCATGCCAGTGACACATATACTACTAAGTCAACAGAGATTTCACTGTCAGATTCCCTTTAAAGGAGATCTTAGTAATGAGAAAGAGAAATGTTTACCACCACCTAGTATATATGGAAAACTGGAGTTGGAGTCCAAAGTAATCTAAAGAAATTTTAATTTCCCATACAGGTATATCTTATCCAAAACCAGAAGTAGCTGTTCCTTCATGAGGTATTCATTTATCCTCCCATCAGCAACCGTGAAAAACTTACCTAGACAAATTACCTGTGTGCAGATGCTTAATTTTGACAACCATTACTTCCTTAATCCTCTAGATAAATCTAGTTAACTCCAACACTGAGGAGAGGAAGCCAACACCTGAGCCAGTTTTTGATTCTGATCTACTGCCAGGAACAGAGGTGTCAGCTGTTTGCAAAGTTTTCCATCTGTTGCCTTTTATCAAAGCAAGATGTCTGGAAGGGAAACATACAGTGAATGAAGATGGCTGTGTAGCTAAGGACCTTTTGAAAAATAAAGATACTTGGTGAGAAGTGAGAATGCTCTAATTTGCAGCTATTGTTGTCAGCTATTTTTTCTGGCAGGGTTTTTTTTTTCCTTTTGAATAGAATGCCAGACAAAAATTCAGACACTTACTGTTCACTGTACATTCTAGCAGGAGAAGCTGCATCTGTTGAATGACGCTATCCCACAACAGTTAAAGGCCCATCTTCTCCCATGTGCATTTGCCTGGCTTTGTAAGACCTGTCTGAAGTTCTCTGCATCAGAGGGTAGGTAGGTGGTGACTGGACAGGTATTTTCAGTGATGACAGCATGCTTCTATACCACCCTCCTCAGTTTCATGAGGTACCAACAAGGCTGAATGTCAGGAGATAGGCATGAGTTGTCCTACCCATGGATATCTAATAGTAGTTTGAATCCCTGCTGCTTCCAACACAGCTTCCTGTTATCTATCTCAGGCCATTTCCGCCCTACATTGTTATAGTACTATTATTCCACTTTCAACATCCTGTGGAACTCTGGGGTTTGTAGTTTCCTGAGGCCAAAGAGCTCTCTGGTTAAGCATTCTAAAGGCCCCTCCCGAAACTGCAAACCCCAGGATTCCATAGCATGTTGAAAGTGGAATAATAGCACTATAAAGGTGTAGGGCAGAAATGGCCTTACGCTGAGTCAGACCATAGGTCTATCTAATTATAAATGGGATCTACACTAACTGGCAAAAGTTCTTAAGGGGTTCAGAGAGAGTTGCTGGGGAATGAAGTGGGGAGACCTTCTACAGGGAGGAATGTCTGCCTTCTGGGCTACTTCCATTTCCCCCTCGTTTTTTATTACATTGAAATATGTGTTCATCCCGAGTTGGTCTGTATTTTTTTTTTTTGAAAAGTAGAAAACTAGAATATGAACAAAACAGGAAAAATTTAGGAGCCCCCTGAGGAAAATATGTCAACTCTCCCTCAAAGCCTCGACATAAATTTTAAACAGGGCCAGTTCTAGGATGCTAGGGCCTTTGTCAAAGTGTCCTCCATTTTCTCCCTCCTACGACTGTAGACCGGGCTTGGAAAATTAGTTTTAAAAGAAATGCTTAAAGAGCCTCTTCAGTAGTTACTGTTATAGTTACCTTTTAAAGATATAATTTCTTTAGCATTTCTTAAATGTAACTAAGTAATTACCCTTTTATGGCTATCTCTTAAAGAAGCCACTGACTGGTGATATAAGATATATCCTCTCCCATCCACCTTGTGATATATCTTCTCCTATCCCACCCACCATCACACCAACTTCCTTCGTAGGGCACTAGAGAAGCACATAAAACACAGAGTAAATACTTGAAGCATGTGATGTGCCTCCTCCACTATCCTGTGGCCACAGTCTCACAACTATCCAAGTAATTAAAAAGCTACAATGTACTGTACTTTTTATACTATAAAAGAAGGGAACTTATTTCTTGCTCAGTTACAATTGCAACTTAATGCAGTTACACTTATGTTACTGGGAAAATGAGTTAATTAGAAGTACCTATTTGTTCTAGTTATTTTCAAGCTCTGATGGGGGCTCTCACATGGGATTCCTGAGGGTATTGCCTTGGTAGCAGACAAGTGACATTTCTTTTTCTGAAAATAGCCCAGAAGCTAAGTAATTCTGTAGCACTGAAAGAGAAACTGACTGCTGCCATAACAAAATGGAGGTCATTCATCAGGCTACTCTGTTTTTACAGTGGCAGTAATTTCTCAAGCACAAATTCTGGAGTAATGCTGGGAACAAATATGAAGGTCAGGAGCTGCCCACTGCTGGTATGAGTAGGGTTTTGTTGTGCTGTGGATGCAAAAGTTGATAAAATACAGCTGGAGTCTTGTTCAACATTTATGGCATGGCAGTTTCCACTACTGAATACACACACGCTTTCCCCCCCCAAAGCTAAAATAGTGGCTTGACTCTTTGGCAGTAGGATTGTTGGACAGAGACAATATACCTGTGCTTCTTTGGATTACAGTCTACAGCTTCTCTATAAACTCATTCATCATGATTGCTGCTTGCCATTTAACACCTCAATCTTAAACAATATCCCATTGATGGATTTCAAGGAAAATTACTTTCAAGGAAGTATACTTTGGATTGAAGCTTTAGGATGCTTGATGAAAGATGTAGACAGCCTTAACAAAAGTTGAATTGTCCATAGTATTGTATAAATGTTAGAGAGATCAGTGTAATTTATATTTTTCAATTGTTGCTGTTGCGTGTCTTCAAGTCATTTCCATAAGTTGGCCAACTTATGGCAACCCTAAAGTGAACCTATCATGGGGTCTTCTGGGGCTGAGGGTGTGTGATGCCCCAAAAGTCACCCAGTGGCTTCCATGGCTGAGCGGGGAATCAAGCCCTAGTCTCCACGGTCACAGTCCAATGCTCAGAAAGACCAAGAGAACAAATTAGGGAAGAAAAAGAGCACAGGACTCATAAGAGCAATATTCCTCCCATTAATCAAGTGAACAAGTGACATGAATTTTCTTTGACAAGGTGCAGCTCACAAAAGTCTGATTCATGTCCAGTTCTACCACAGGTGCAGGTAAGGGAGAGACTTCCAGTAAAACCTTGTTTGGGTAGGTTTAAGTTGTGAAGCCATCGGCAGCTTATCAGTAGTCTATCGCTAGAGAGAACTATAGGACGGGAACATCATATTGTGTACTAAACCAAAAATGAGGGATGTGTGGCCCACCAGAACTGCAATTCACACCTTTAACACACTGAGCAATTCTGGATGTGGTACTGAATTACAGTTTAAAAGGAAGCAAGCCTTGGACTTGTACATGCATTCACTTCCTGATGTGGCTGCAAGAAATTCAGAAGCTGGTGGTCAAACATTCAATTTGGCTTCGGATTCTACAGTTTCAAGATAGCTTGTTTTAATTATCATCAGTTCAGAGGGGTTTGCCCTTGCCTTCCTCTGAGGCTGAGAGGGTGTGACCTGCCCAAGGTCATCCAGTGGGTTTCCATGGATGAATGTGGATTCAAGACTAGATCTCCTAGACCAACATTCAAATCACAACACTATACTGACTCTTGACTCTGTCCTACAAGCTCTAAAGAAAAAGAACATTTTTTCCCTTTCTTGAACATTTCAGAATGTTCCTTCCCCATGTTATTATCCCAAAGCTGTTGCATAATGTAACCTATATTTAAATGCACTTGCCTTAACCTGATAAAACATGAAATAAATCCCTGACCAGTGGCTTTAGATCTGTCTATTACAGGTTGTGTGCACATGGAAACATATCGAATCAGGACATTGGTCCATCTAAATATTGTCACCTCCAGTGGGTTTCAGGTCTTCAGGGTTTCAGGAGGAGCCTTTCCAAGCTCTACCTGAAGATTCTTGCTAGTACCTGTCAATCTTCCACCCAAGTCCGCCTGCTGAGCTTCCAAAAATAGTCAAGGTTGAATGCGTTTAGGATGATATGGTAGTAGACATAGAAGTTTGTGGGTGGATGGTTTGTGGATCAGAGAACCCACTAACTCAACTGATAACTTCATTGAATTCAAGTTGCTGTTCCTTGCTCCAGTGTGAGAATATCCAAAAGGAAAAGCAGCTGTGCCCTGGTTGCTTATTCTTCCCAGGCCATCATTAATGAAAAATTGGTTGCAAAATAACTGCTAAGAGAATCAAGCTGGGCCATTATTATAAACTGACTTTGCAGTTTGTGAGGTGAGGCGTAAAGTAAAAGAGCAGCTTCTCTTTAGTTCAGCTCACAGGAGAGCTGTATTGCTTTTCAGCTGGAATCTGACCTCCTGCCCTACCTTCCAAGCCGTCAGGGCAAAGTGAGTATCAGCTGCTTTCTAACAGAACATTAAATTCTACTCCCTGCATTAAGGGTATTGGATATACATGTTTCTAATAAAGTTCCGTGCAGAGCAACAGATTAAATCAATAGATTAGATCAAGGAAGCAGTGGACCTTTGGGTAGAGAAATATCTGAGAAAAACTATTCTTAATGAAACTAGGAAAAGTTCCTCCTCACCAATCTTGAATAAATACAAGAAATGCATTTGTACCCACAGTTGCTTTTGTTTTGCTTTTAATTAATCTTTTGCCTTGCATACTAGATAGAGTTCAACAGTCAAGGTGTATATGGTCCAAAATTGGGCAGCAATGGGATGCTTAACACGGCAATCTGGGCACACTCGGTGGCTCATCGGGATTTTGTACATTTTGTTTCCCCTGTTGTCTACACATTATATTGCATTCTGTTCCTGGTTTTAATGCATTTAGATGATTTCATTGCATTTTAGAGAGCTAATGGAGCATAGCAGTTTGTGTGTTGGAGTAGGACTCTGGGAAACCAGAGTTTTAATCCCCACTCACCCATGGAAACCCACTAGGTGACCTTGGGCAAGTTCCACTCTGTCAGCCTCAGAGAAAGGGAATAGCAAACTCCCTCTGAAAATATCTTGCCAACAAAACCCATGATAGGTTTGCCTTAGAATCACCATAAGTCAGTCAGAAACAACATGAAAGTGCACCACAAAAAATTGTATTTTAGCCTTTTAATTGTGAGCTGCTTTGAAGCTCTGTTTTAAAGATCCAAAGTGTTGTGTTTTCAGTGTTAATTTTCTTTTGAATATTAAACAACTAATGTGTTTAGCCAAAAGCTATACCCTCCTACCTGAGAATGAATCCCACTGAATTGCATGGGGCTTAACTCTTAAGTAGATACACATAGCATTGCACTGCAAAACCACAATGAGTTGATGTCAGTAGCAAATGAAATGCTTCTGCCAAGATTGCAGTGAGCAGTTGTTAACATTGTTACAACCACACTTAAGAAAAAACTGCAACTAACCAGATGAAGGCATTAAAGCAAGAGAAAGTCAATGCCAAACATTTCAATACTTAATTCCAGTGTAAGCAAGACACAGAAGAAGACCTTTTCTACTCCCCCTTTCGGTAACAGCAAAGCTCATGGCAATAAATAAATATCACCAAGGACCATTTTAAGGGATGAGAGAATGGGTGAAGAAACATAATACTCAAGTTGGTCATTAGAACTAGCAAAGGAAGTAATTTTCTTTATTGACCCACAATCAGTCATCCAGCACAATGGCAGAGAGCCAATGATTGCTATAAACTGATTGTACATGAGTGCAAGTAATGTAGTAAGTGACAGCCTGCAATGATTTATGCTCTGCTAATGTTCCTAAAACAGTTTCAAGCAGTGATGGATTGAAGGCAGAAAATAGGCGTGGTTGAGTTAAATAAGCAAACAAGCAAACAAAATGAAAGCAAGAAAATATCATTAGACATCTGCAATCTGTGAGCACTATCTCTGGCTGACACTTCCTTTGGGTTACTTAGTCATCTTTGATACACTTCCAATCTTAAAATATTACAGCTTTATAGCACGAATACAGCGAACATGTCTTTCACAAGACTTATCATTAACAAAGACACAGGTCCCTCTGGTTTCAGTGAGGCTTCCTCTTTACAATTAGGAGAATTAGTCCACCACTATCAATCTGTTATGCTAGTTTAAGTGTTTGGGATGGAACACAGCACTGCAACATAAATGGAACACCATGGGTCATGTCACAGTATCATGTGGTGAGCTAGTCCAGGACACTGTTGTGGGACAGTTGGTCAGTCAGTGCTGTGACAGCCACCATTGCAAAATGTAATATGGAACCATCATACAAAGATTCTCTTAAGAAAGATATGAACTAAATAAGAAATATGCACCTTTGCGAGGTACTGCCTCTCAAAACTTCATGACTCCAACCTTAAGAACCAGCCAAGGCTTTGATACCAATGGGAGAAGCTGGCTAGGTCAAGATGCCTGTAGCACAACCTGGTGAAACCTTGGAACCTGTGTATTTCCCCTCCATCCAATGGCTGATTGGACTGAGGGTGCTACTGATCATTGGATGGAAACATTTAGCATGGATAACTTAATGCAAATCTAACCCATTGCACCAGGCACATTGTCTTCTTGCACTCTTTTGTTCTCCAAGAAAAGTTATTTCAGTTAAGGTATCACACCAAACAGGCAGAGACCCTTCTAGGTTTGTGCCTGGTGTGCTCAAAAGACTGACCACTAGTGAGTGTCTTCCAAAATAAGCTTTGATTGATCTACTACACAGTAAAAGTTCTGGACGCTTAGGCAAATCTCAAACCCAGACAAAGGATTTACAATCTTTCAAATGCGCTTTTACCAGCATTATTTGATTGGCTACAAGTTTAGGATCCACTACTTGATTGATCTGATTGGTTCCCCCAAGACAGACCTTCTGAAGATCCTTTGATCTTCCTTGTTACATGTGATCCATCCCTTCCAGCTCATTAAGGTCCTATGTAGCTCATTAACTTCTTAGATCATTGTTGGCTCTTTTTGCTCTTTACATGCCCTTTCTGTGAACACATTTTTGCAGTTTCAATATTGACTATTTCAGCAAAGCTCCTGTTAACCACCATCCTCATCATCCTCATCCTCATCATCCTCATCATCATCGTAATCATTGACCAGTTTAGTAAAGCTACCTTACATTTTCTAAATAATATCAACCTCCATTGCCTCTCAATGGGAACAACTGTGGAAGAGGATCTATTCTTAGAACAAACATAAAGAAAGCTATTAATATGTTATTTTGCTCAGAACAATAGAATAATGCAACACAATTTTAAAATGGATTAGGGGCCACGTTAGGAATGGGAAATGGAGGAAACAGGATATAGTTCATTGTCCCGGGACCATAGAATAAACAGCTTTCTGGTATGACCTATAGGGAAATATGAGAGGACTGTGTTTCTCTGCTGAAAATAAACTGTTCACCTTAGTGAAATTTTAAAAACACATATAAAGCAGTATTATAAAGTTCTTCTATTTCAGTCACATGTACAGTTGTGGTCTTAGAAATGTTTTCAGTAGAGAACTGAAGGCATTTCTCAATGAACACATGAAAATGAATAATGAAGTATAGTGAGAAGGTATGAACTCTGAACAAGTAAGTCTATTGAAATCTCCCATCACCTACAAATTTGCTAGAAAGCCTTAAGAAATAAACAGTTACCTCAATCTGGATACAGGGGCTATTGTACATAAAGTAGGATATGGATACTTAGGGGATCATAAAGAAGAGGCTAGGTTCTGCCTTTGGCCATGTCGACTAGAGTATAAACAGAGGGACATGCTGTAGAAGGGAATGTTGCTATGGCATCTAATGCGGTTGGAGCCAAAATCTGTGAATGGAAGGCAGCTCTAACCCTAGAAAATGTCTGTCAGAATTTTTTTTTTTTTGTGGGGGAGTGGGGGTGAGTTGTTTTTAAATGTTTCTCGTTCTGCACCATAGTCTCACACACACACTCAGCAGTTTCCTGACTCTTTAAGTACTTGGAGGGGTTGGTGTGAGGAGAAAGGTGGCAGAGAAATTGTTTTTCACTCCAATCCAAAGTATTCTGCCAAGCCAGAGCAGTTTGCAGTAAAGTGATCCCGGTTACAAAGGGATAGTTGTGTTTCTCAGAAAAATGCCCAGGACCTAAATGTTCCTTTAGTGTTTCTTCTCTCCATCTTCACCATTGAGGACATAAAAATATATCAGCATGCGGATCCTGTCTTAAATTTCTTTTTCATCTGTTGGCCTGAAACAAACTGGAATATTGCTGTTAGCTCTCCAGCTGTTTAGAAGAGAGCTGCTTTTTGATGGCCAAATCACTCTGTTAGCAATGCAGGGAGAAGAACCATCCAGCCTGCTAGATGATCACTGCTGCCTGTGGGGATGAACCAGAATGTTTAACTAGCTAATAAATCTATCCATAAACTAAGACAGCCCCAGAGGAACAGCAACAGAGTGATGCCAATTTGACCTGCTGAGAGACTCACAGCAACAACAGGCTGTAAAGTATGAGGTGCTAGTTTACTACTGACCTCCTTGGCTCTCCTGCCCATAAGAAGAAAAGCAGTGTCTTCTTGATCATCTGATTATCTGAGGAGGCTGTCAGCTTGGATGAATAACGGATGGAAAAATCTCAGTCTAAAGTGCAACAAAAATCTGTTGTTGTTGTTGCTGCTGTTGTTGTTGTGAAATACCTGGATCAGTTAGACAGCTCTGCAGCAGTCACGTTCTGTTGCCGGCTGACTTTTGGATGTTTGCATTTGAGAGTCTGTCCCCATGAATGTTTTAAAAGTGTACTGCTGTCCAACAAAGAGCAACAGGGACCAGAGGGATAACCAAATTCCTCAAATTCTGCAGAAACTATAAAGAAGACAAAGGACAATTTGCAAAGTGACTTTGAAGAAAAAAAAGATCAAGGGGAAAAGGAGAAGAACCAATACGAAAAGCACTCTTTACAGAGATTAAACCTATTAAGAAGTAGTGTGCAACTAGACAGTTGAATTACGTTTCCTTTGTAGAAATTGAGCTAAATCCAATGGTTAACCTCAACTGGAATAGACCTAGCAGAATAAGCAGAATTTACATGCATGTTTACTAAAGTTTCAGTTCATTGAATGGGTCTGTTTTGGTTGGGATTAGTAATTGCATTGAGGCCACTGATGGGGAGACTGTGCAGCCCCATTCCCAGGCCATTTTGTACCCCCTGGTCCCCGCATCCTCAATATCCCAAAAGTGGGATTTGATTTTTTATTTGGTCCACAAATGCCAATGCTTCCCCCAAGTTATTGGGGTACCACTGGCTATTTTGTTGCATTTGGAGGGTTTCTTCACCTTTTGAAACCACTCCCCCTGCCAAATAGGATGTGACTGTCCAATCACAAACTACTTGGGGGGGAAGAAAAAACCTTGGCTAGACTCAGAACTGACAAGAACAGGCGCAAAAAGGCCCTTAAATCTTGTGACATGCTGATAGCACCTCCAAGGCCTGGGGAGGATCACTGTTAGCCAGTTTTGGATGGAACACCCCCCTCCCCAGTTTAGGGCAGAGCTTTCCAAACTGTGTGTCATGACACGTTAGTGTGTTGGCTGCAGCGTGTAGGTGTGTCGTGCAAGCCTAACGGGTGAAGGGGCTGCCTCTGCTGCTGCTGCTGCTGCCACCCCGGGGCAAGGAAGACCCTGGCAAGGGTGGTGGGGGCGGCAAGCCAGGTCCAGGTGGAGGGGCTGCCTCTCCTGCTGCCACCACACTGGGCCAAGGAAGACCCCAGCGAGGGCAGCGGCGGGCCAGGCTTGGGTGACGGGGCTGCCCAGGCTGAGGAAATCCCTAGTGAGGTGCTCACCTCAGTGAGCAGTGCTGGCAGGCCAGGGCCAGGTGAGGGCCAGTCCTCTGGGCTGAGGAAGACCCCGGCGAGGGCAGTGACGGGCCAGGCCCGGGTGGAGAGGCTGCCTCTACTTTCTGAATTACTTACTGAATTATTGCATCACAAAATGAGTCACGTCTAAAAAAGTGAATCACCAACATGAAAAGCTTGGAAAGCTCTGGTTTAGGGAGTGATGTGGTACTCCAGCCACGGGCATTTCTTTCCCTTGATTCGGGCCAAAATTAAGTTCTTGAAAATCAAAGCTACTGCACACAAAACAGAGCTGAAAATTTAAAAAAGTTTTCAAAAACATCAGCACAATATAACATATCAAACCTTGTTGTTGTTGTTTGCTGTCAAGTTGGCTTCCATTTTTTGATGACCTGATGAAGGAGAAAATTCCCTGAGCACTGTTCCTCAACAGTCCTGCTGAGACCTTGCAAGCACAGGTCTGGGCTGCGTGGATTGAGTCAATCCATCTGTAGCATGGTCTTCCTCTTCTCCTACTGCCTTTCACTTTACAAAGGATTGTCATCTTTTCCAATGAGCCTTATGATGTGTCCAAAGTACACTTAGGCTCAGTTTAGTCTTTATGGCTTCTAGTGACAGTTCAGGCTTGCTTTGCTCTCTGACCCATTTATTTGTCTTTTTAGCAGTTCATGGCATTTCAGCTCCTTCAGCGCCACATCCACATTCACTGAAGTAAATTTAGTAGAATACAAGATCTGCTCCAGGGTTCCTAATTTAATAGTAGCAGAAAATATGGCATTCATCCAAGCCTGAATTAGGTTGTTTAATTTAATGTGGAGCTTGGTCTTCATCTTCTCTTTGACACAGTATTACGGTAGAGGTGTTCACATGCTCCTTTCAATGCATACACAATCTATGCACAGATTGTCAGTCTGTGTACTTCTGATTCACTGCAGCATTCAAAATCTACGCAGGTGTTTGCTGCTTAGTTCAGCTGAGGAAAGGGACATGGGTACACACACAAGCCCCACAGCTTTCCAGACTTCTGTATGTTGAAAGCATGGACATCTGTATACAGCTCAGTAGCTATATTCATTTTGTAAGTATGTATTCCAATCACTAGAACTCTGAAATCATATTCAACCAAATGTGGGTACAGAATTCTATCCAGACCTTCACAGTTGAGTGGCAAAAGTCTGAGAAACTATTAGATGCTCAATAATTTCGAGGAGCAAAGCTTTCACCCCACTCATATCCTGGTCCCTTGTTTAGTCCTACACATGAGCAGGCAAAGGTCTGCAGAAAGCTTTAGGGTATATAAACACTGTACACAAATTCCGGAGATCCGTACTTTTATCATAGGTAATAGACAGTACATGTGTTCAGGAGGTTCTGATTTTCTGAGTTGCCAGTATCATTTTGCTCATTAAAGGGCATTTCTTCGGCTGAATGAACATGTGAGAGAATATTTTAATCCTTGCTTTGGTGTTCTAATATTCAAGCTTCTTGATAAGTAATGGAAATGAAGACATTTCAGTCTTTTTAAAAGAAAATCAAGCAATTATTCGTACAGTTTTGCTGTCACTCTCCACAGAAGCATATCTTTGTATATTTGACGGGGTTTTCATGAGACCGTGATCTGTGGAAAATTTAGTACTATTACTTGACTATTACAAATGTCAGTTGCGTGCAGCTTTTTTTAAAAGAAACCTATCCACTGAAAACACTACTGTAAAACTACTGGCACTTGAAGAATGACAATATAAAGTATTTGGTGATGAGAATTTATTTAATGAGAGGGAAAAGAAAGAAGGAAGTAATAGCCACAATTCACAAGTATACTATTTAAGGAAAACCTCTAAAGCAAAACAAACCAATAGAAATAGGGTGGGATGGAGTTCAATAAATCACTAACCCAATAGTAAAAGATTAACATCTCTCTCCACCCTGTCTGCCATTTCATATCCCTGGGCTGGAATGAAGGTGTAGATCTAAGACAATCATTTTGTGGCTTCACAGCTGCTGCACTGATAGTATTTAGATACAGTTCTCCACACTAGTTTCTCTTCTTGTTTTTGTGTGGCCTCAAGTCATTTCTGATTTATGTCAAACCCATCATGGGGTTTTCTTGGCAAGATTTGTTCAGAGGAGGTTTGCCTTCCTCTGAGCTGGACAGTGTGACACAAACAAGGTCACCTAAAGGGTTTTCCATGGCTGAGCAAGGATTTGAACTCTGGTCTCCCACTGTCCTTGTCCAATGCTTAAATGACTACACCACGCTGGTAACACGATTTCACACTCCCTGTGACCTTTTTCCTCTCAGATTTTTTTAATTCTCCTTCAGAAATGCTGAATGAAAACAAAAACAAAAACAAACAAACTTCAGAATGCTTAGCTTTTTGGAGCCAAAAATCCCCTTTCTACTAATACTATGTAGTTAACGCATGTTTATCAGTCCGCTCAGTTATATACATATGTGTTTAAACCAGGTACAACGGTACCCATAGGGCTGACAGGTCAAGAGCATCTCAGGCCCTGAGACATCATGGGAAGATCTGATGATGACATTGCTACATTCATGTCCAGCCCTTTCTCTAAAGCATTCAAGATGGCATGCATCCTTGTTCTTACATATCATCACAACAAACCTGTGAGGTATGTGAGGCTGGGAAACACCTTTCCTTTATGAGTTAGTAGGGACTAGAACTTGGATTTCCCAGGTCCCAGTGCAGCATTTGATTACTACTGCAAAGTTTTACAAACATTTCTTCTCTCTCTCCTTTTACGAAAAATGTACACAAGGCTCAGTTTGTTTGCAAAACAGGCTCTGGATAAAACTATGCAAGAGGGAAAACAAATCTGCTCCCACAACTTTTGATTCACTTTGAGAATGACAAAATTGGGTTCAAACTCTTACTGTGACTGTAACCTCTTTTCCTTATATCTAAACTTTCTTTGAAAAAAAAAAAAACCATGCCGTCAGTTCCAAGTACAATGACAGGACAGATGAATATTATAAAACCCCTGCAACCTTACCACAAACCATGAGAGGTTATCCATCTAAAAAGTTAAGTTTTATTCCCTTGCACCCTCCGCTCCCCTGATAATAAATAATACCTCAAAAGTGACAAGAATTCACTTCCGCACATAGCTATCTTGGGACCTGGCTTGAGTGGAGACAGAAATTTTGTGCTTCCCATGCAAATCACAAAAAAACTAGATCTCTTACTTTTTACAGGACAAGAGACTCTGGCTTTCACAAATTCAGTGCAGGATTATAACAATTACATTGTACTGGCTCTTGTTGCTACCATCACCACACCTTTCTTCCTTAGCTTGTACCTTTTCTTGCAAGAATTGGGCCAGGCATGCAGGAAAAAAGCCCCACCTCCAACCAAGTTAATCTCTTGAATTCAGAGATCTCACATTTCTCCTATCTCCATAATGGTATTTGCAAAAACTGGGAGACCTAACCTGGGGTCTGAATACCTGATAATTTGTCATCCCCCTCTCTCTCTTATTTATGCCCTGTAGCTTCAGTAATCTTGTCTAGACTGAGAGCTGGAACAAGTGGGATCAGCCTCAAGTGAGATACTAATGGCAGTGGAGGGCTGGAGGTATAAAAGTAAAACTGGTTATCAACCATATTGGAATCTTCTTTACCTTGTAGGGGGAAGAGGTGGTAGGAGGTTCCAGAGAGCTCCTTATGGGTTGGCTGATTTGCCCCCAGATCAATGTAGGTGAGATGAAGAGGAGCAAATGCTGGAGGAAGACGTAGAAGAATGGAAGAAAACGTGCCTCTAAAATTTGTTGTCATTGCTGTTATGTGCCATCAAATTACCTTTGACTTGTGGCAACCCTACAAATAAGAGACCTTCAAGAGACCCTGTTATTAACAGCCCTGCTCAGATCTTGCAAGCTCAGAGTCATGGATTTCTTTGTTGATTGATCCATCTGTAATACAGTCTTCCTTTTTTCCTACTGCCTTCCACTTCTACTGAGCATTATCTTTTCCAATGAGTCATGTCATCTCATATTATGTCTCAACATATCAATATGGTGATGTGGACAAGTTGCTTGAGATGAGGCCAACTACTTATCTGCTAGATCCATTTCCACCCTGGCTAATAACAGCTGCCAAGGGAGGACTGGCCAGTTGGATGGGTGGGGTTGTAAATGCTTCTTTGAAAGAGAACTTGTTTCAACCTCTCTAAAAGAAGCAACTGTATGACTTTTGTTGAAGAAACCTTCTATGAATCCCATCTCCCTAGATAATTATTGGTTGGTTTCTCAGTTCCCCTTTTAAAGTAAGATCTTAGAGCAAGTGATGGCAACAGAACCCCAAGTGTTCTTGGATGAAATACATTACATAGATCCATTTCAATCTGAGTTTAGACCTGATTTATGGGACAGAAACAGCCTTGATTGCTTTGTTGGATGACTTACATTGGAATTTGGACAGACAGAGTGCATCCTTGTTGGTCTCTTGAAGCTTTCGGTGACATTTGATACCAGTGATCATGGAATCCTTCTAAATCCTTTGGCTAATATGGGACTTGAGGGCACTGCTCTGCAATGGTCCCAATTTTGCTTGGTTGAATGTTCCCAGAGGGTAGTACTGGAGGACTGTTGTTCAGCCTTTTGACAATTAACCTGTGGGGTTACACAGCAGTCAATACTGTCCACTATGCTTTTTAAACATCTACAGAGGTCATAATGGAGTTTTGGGGTTAGGAGCCGTCAGTATGTTGATGATACCCAACTCTATCTTTCCTTTACAACTAATACCAAGGAGGCTGTGAAAGTAATGAATCATTGCCTGGATGCAGTGAATGACTGGATGCTGTTGAATAGATTGAGGCTCAATCCAGACAAGATAGAAATGCTGTCTGGCAGTAGAAAAACCAACCTGGGGTTAGGCTCACAGCCTATTCTGGATGGTGTTGAACTCCTCAGAAAGGCCAGGTTCTCAGTTTGGAGGTGCTCTCCAGCCCAGTGCTGTTCCTGAAAGGCTTGGTTGATGCAATGGCCAGGAGCGCCTTTCCCTAGCTTCAGTTGATGCACCAGCTGTGCCCTTTCCTGGGAAGGTAGATCTGGCCACAATGGTTCATGCCTTAGTTACCTCCCAGTTAGATTACTATATGGTGCCCTACAAGGGGTTACCTTTAAAAAATGTTCAGAAGCTGCAGCTAGTGCAAAATGTAGTAGCCACACTGACATTAGGTATGCATTTTTGAATTGTACTGGCCTCCAATTTGCTTCTGGGATCAATTCATGGTGTTAGTTTTGACCCACAAAACCCTAAATGACCTAGGGCCAAGATAACACTACCTCCTTCCATATGAGCATGTCCAAAATTTGAGATCCTCAGAGAAGGCTCTTTTGAGTGTCCTAACACTCCCTACCTGAGGAAGGTAGGCTGGTTCCATCTCTTTTGAGCTTCTGGCAGACAGCCTAAACTGCACTAAAGTGGCCCCTCCACTTTTGCAAGGGTTTGGGGCACAGCACCTTCATGAAAGTGGAAAAACCATGAATAATTTCCCCCCAACTCCCCTCTCCTTCCCTTCCCAGGCTCCCCCCTCCCATCCCCTTGCCTTTTGCATGCTTGGGCCAGAGGCTAGGGAGTGGAAGAGAGAAACTCTGGAGGGGAGAAGGAAGGTTGGCACAAGCCTTCCACCCCATTCCCTTGCCTATTGCCTTGGCATGAGTTCTCAGGGCCAGGGCCAGAGGCAAAACGATATAAGTGGGGAGCTCTGGAAGAGAGAAGGAAGACTTGCATGACTCCCCCTCTCCCAATTCCCTTGCTTGTTGCCTTGGCATGACTTCTTAGTGCCAAGGCCAGAGGCAAGGGAAGGGGGGGAGCCCTAGAGGGGAGAAAAAAAGGTGTGTGTGTGTGTGCCTCCGCTCCATTCCCTTGCCTTTTGTCTGGGTGCTTGCCTTCCTTCTCTGAGTCCACAAAATGGGAGGAGGAGAAAGGGAAGAAGGCACATGAGCGCCTTGCGAATGATCAAATTCACAAAGGTAAAACCTGCGAATATGGAGGAGGTCTGTATTCCACATGGCCTTCAATATTTGAAATTGCTTCATTTTAACCATTTTCAACTTTTATTTTAGGACTGTTTTTAGACTGCCTTTAAAAGTTTGTGGAGAATGTGTTAATGTGTTTTTAAAAATGTTTTATCTTTCTACTGTTTTAACTACTTTTGTTTGCTTGCCTTGGAAGCTCTTGTGGGTTGGGAGGAGATATAGACACTAAACAAACAAACAAACAAACAAACAAACAAACAAACAAACAGCTAGCAAACTTGTTAGCCTTGGTTTATTCATTTGGCCTCTAGTGAGAGTTCAGTCTTGATTGGCTCTCAGATCCATTTGTTTCTCTTTTCAGGAGCCCATTCAGAATTCTTTTTCTGGAGCTTCACCCTCACCCTCATCATTGGATCTATCAGTCTTCTTCTCTGGATGCAGCTCTTGGTCCCTAAAAAGGATGGTTGCCTCTTAGTCTGCTGTCCCCTCTTTGAGCATTCTGCCTTCGTTAACCCTGCTTGGTGTCTAGGATCTTGGCAGACATAAGTGTCCTGACAGTCTTACTTCCAGCCTCTCCAACATACTCAGGTCCTCACCTCATTAATGCATGCAGCCAAGAGGGAGAGAGCAAGAGGCCACTAAAATACTGCAATGAAATCTAAATATATTCAAAATACTACCTGTCAAAAAATGCACAAGGTGTGTGTGTATGTATGTGTCTGTCTACCTATCTATCTACCTATCTACCTACCTACCTACCTACCTACCTACCTACCTATCTACAAAAAGACCATTGACAACTGAGATTTTTGTGAGAGGAAAAAGTACTTCTGGCAAACATTTCCCAATATTCATACTCATGACCTTGTTAAGTGAAAGCAGAATTTCCATAATGGCCAGCATCATTGTCCATCTGCATCAATGGAGGTCATTCTGTTCCCTCGACATAGTTCCAGTGCTGGAATTGTATTATACGTATTTCATGAAAAGTCTCTACATATGGATAGGCTCCATAATAAGTCTGTCTCATGTTAACTGTATAGGCTTCACAGTCATAGATCACATATACACAGCTATGATGTATGACTTGGAATACAGCATTCCTTTTTTTCATAGCAGACGTCTCTGAAGAGGGCATCCTGCTGTAAAATGCCCTACCCTTGGCTGTCTGACTGGTACCAGCGATGACTTACTTTCATCAACAAGCCTTATCAAAGTTTTTGAGGTGTGTGGATCATAGTTTGATGGGCTTGTGCTCTTTTAATTGAGTGTGCTGTTTTTTAAAAATTGGTTTATACCATTTTGAACTGTCAAGTGTTGTTTTATTGCTTGTGATCTCCACCCCAAGATCTTGCAATAAAGGACAAGATGTAAATATTTTATTTTTTAAAATCACATACATATTTTACATGTCACTTACATAAAACATGTGCATGAGAGGGGTAGCATTAATGAGTAAATATCTGTGTTTCCTAAGTCTTGAAACTGCTACCCTTTCCTTTCCCCTGAAAATGCAATCACACTTTTTACAGTACCATTTTTTTTACCATTTGCCAATAGACAGTCTGATACACTTACAGCTGATGACAACAGAGCACTCCAATATGTAAAGTTGTAGAAAACTATAGCTATCACTTCAGACAATCATTTTTACTCTGAATATTTCACTCTGAATATTACCACATATCAACTGGAGTGACAATAGCATAATGACTGTTTGTAGGAGATTTTATTGCTGATCTTATCTTTGCCAATAGTTGCATTTAGTGCTATGACCAATAGGGGGTCATTGTGTGTCCATATAAATCTCCATTGGCAATTACCACTTGAACCAAGGATTTCCAGTGAGCACGAAGAGGAAGCTCTGCAAAACGAAAGATACATTGGCAGCTCTTTGTGGAAGACATAAAGTTGCTACATCTGTGTCCTGTTTATTGTAGGACTACAAGGCTTGGAGAAGAAAGAGGAAATTCCATGTGTGCTTTTATGATACCAAGACATCTGCTCATTTACCGATGAACACAAAACTATTTCATGTATAGAGTGATTACATTTACACAAGCAAACAGAGAATTCCAGCATAAAATACTCATCTGCATATGCATGTGCGAGAGCTATAATCCCATCAGAGACATTCCCCTCGTGTCTCCCCTTTATTTTATTTTATTCTGTTTTATTTTTCTAAGACTTTTGTTTAGAGGTTCAAAGATCCACTTGTAGGCAAAGATCCATTACTTGCCTTACAGATTTCCTTGTTCATCTACTCAAAATCTGCTCAGCTAATGCAATCTCCTTTCTCCGAATTTGCTAGGATCCCCCTGCCCCCATTTTGCAGATGCACATCTAGACGCCCCAATTTGAACATGTACCTTCTCTTCTGAGAACACTGAAGCTGATTTTCAGAAAAAATTTGGGTGTGATTCACACAGAACCTCCAGGGATAAAGGACTGCCACCAAAAGACCGAATGAAAAAGCTAAATTACAACTAAACACAATCTGGGGCTTTCTGCATGGTTGGGGGTAAAAAAATTCCCTAAAATTATGCCAAAAATAAAAATGGAGATCTTGGAATTTTGTGGGGCTGGTAGAGGGCTTCCAGGGGCTGCAAAAGTGGGATCCAGGGACTGTGTGCGGTGTGTGGGTTTCCTTTTCCTCATTCTACCCTAACGCTATTATCCAAAGATCCTGTGCAGCTAATCCATCTTTCTCCCCCTTAAATGGATTTTCTGCGGAAAGAAGAAAGAGACAAAAGAAGCCGCAGGAAAACACAGCATGGTTACAAACAAGGAGGCATTGCTGGGACTCCTTGTAAAAATCCACTGAAAGATAGTTTGCACAGTTTAGAAGCATTGTCTGGAATCACCTTTAGACAATGGCACGTTTACGATTAATGCTAAAGAACAAGCAGGCTTACCCAAGTCAACGTGGCAAATATCCAGTCCAGAAACATATTTAGGAGATACCAACATTCTCTATGTATAACATACTGCTGCACCTGCACAGCTTCTCTCTCTCTCTCTCTCTCTCTCTCTCTCTCTCAAACACACACACATACACACACACATTTTACAGAGTTTGGGTCTAGTTTTAAAACATTAAGGACTCAGAGCAAAAGCTGTCTGGCCATTGCTGCTGTGAAGGTTTCTAGTATTTAGCTAAAAACGGGAAGCAAAACTTGCTTAGGAAGTAAGCTTTATTTGTAAATTTGGCTTTTACATCTTGTAATCTGCTCTGAGCCTCTGAGAAAAGAGGAGATAAAAAATCAATGCCGCTTAATCGTGTGCATCATGATGCCTGCGTATAACCAGCTCACCATGAGCAGGGAGGCAGCTCATTCTGAAATTTCCAGAGGCTGACATTCACCCAGATGGTCAGGCAGATTGGCTCAGATTCAGTCAGTTCCCAGTTTAGCCCCAAATTAAATAAAAATAAAAGGAGGCACTTCTCACCACTGCTGCTGAAAGAGAAAGGAGAATTGCAGCAGCTTTCTTGTTAGCCTGTGTCATGCTCCTTGAGAAATGGAACGAAAAATGGATGCAAGTCAGAAACCTAAGGAAGGCCCATCTTAAATAATTTTTTTTCCATTTTTTGCTTGGATTGCTTGAGCTAATCCAAAAACAGTAATAACTTTCAGGGCATTGTTAGACTCAAATTGCAGGATGAAACCTGGGGGAAAAATGCAGGTGTGCTTTATAACACTAGCACACACAAATAGGCTTTCTTAACACCCGTTTTCAGAGAGATAGCCGTATTAGTCTGTTTTGACATAAAAAGAAGAAAGGAATTGTTTGGCAATCTTAAGACAAATCAGTTTATTTCAGCATAAGCTTTAAGTGATAGCTGTTCAGATACATCTGAAGAAGTGTCCTAGAGTTCACAAAAGCTTAGGCTTAAATAAATTAGTCTTAAAGGTACCACAAGATGCTTCTTTAGTTTTATTTGATCTATTCTGATTGTTTGATTTTCCCTTTTCCTCATTTTTAAACCCCCCTCCCAGCGTTGGATGCAAACAGCAGAGACAGGTACACTTTGGGGCCTGACCCAGACCGTTATCTCCTTCTATGAGCCTGCCCAAGTTTTAAGATCTTTGGAGGAAGGCTTTCTCTTCATCCCAATGCACAATGCACATGTGAGGACACGGGAGAGAACCTTCTTGATGGTTGCTTTTATGTTGTGGAACCCCCTTCCATGGGAGGTTCAGTCGGCCTTCTCCCGCTGTCTTTACGCTGGCAGGCAAATATTTGTTTATTTAGGCAGTCCTTTGGTTTTTAACTCATGGCAGCAGATGAATTTTTAAATGGCAGTGCTGTTTATTATGTCTGAAATGTTTTTTAAACAGTTTTAAGCTGGTGTTTTTAAAACAGAATTGTGGTTTAATTGTCTTTTGACTTCTGCATTAGTAGTTTTTAGTAGTATTCTGTTTTAAATGGGTGTAAGCTACTTTGAATCCTGTGCAAGGAAAAAGGAAGGATTAAAAGAAAATGAAAGAAAAGAAAATAGAAAAGACAGAAAAGAAATCATGGGGAGAAACTGAGGCTAAAGTGCAGATCATGATTAAGTGTTTATGAATTATCTTTCTGCATTTATGTGTCCCACATGAAGCAATGTTTTGAAACCCAGAACCAGTATTTCTACAGAACAAGAAAAATTTCTGCATAAGCAGTTGCTTCCATCATGCTGATAGGAGTGAGTGAATATGGTTGTTCCGGAAATAGAACAGTAAACTAAGAAACACAAATGTGTGCCAACCTTTGTGACACTCTCTCACCTGCAAATTCCTTTGTTTCTGATGGCAGTTTGTGTGCATAAGCAGAAGGGTCCAACAGCTACAAACAGCTGACTAGCAACAAGAAGAAGGAACAAGCACCACAGTGAAAAGAGACACAAGCCTCTTTCAGATACTATACATGTTTATCATTTCATATGAGATGATCTTAACAGACCACACATGGACAAACCGAATGGCCCTTCTGTTTGATTCAAAACCTGAAAGAATACAATTCCTAATTATGCTGAGAGAGCTCTACATGCATGCAGCCACATGTGTGGGGTGACTTTTGGAACTCACACATACATAGATGCCAAAAGTGTGCAGTCATCCCCTGTGAGTTCATATGCTGGAAGCTACTGATTCCAAAGTCCATGGGGCAGTGGATCTGTACTGGGCGTTAGCCTGAAATTTAAAGGAGCTATTCAAAGTGCTGTATCTATTTTGGGAATAGAGTCCAGCTCCTTGGACGGTTCCTTTAAAGGGTATTAAAATCCAGTGATGTAGACTTGAGTCGACAGACTTGGACTCAAGTCAGACTTAAGTCACTTCAGTGACTCAACTCGGACTTGACTCGGCAAAACTTACACACTGACTCGACTCGACCTGAGACTTGCATATTTTTAGTGACTGACTTGCTGCACTTGTTTCAGTAACATAACACATTCATCCAGAAACCTTACAACTTACTGGTCACGTGATGATTTGTCTCAAGCCCAAAGTGTGGACACATTTCTCAGAGGGAACAGCAAATGGGTTAGGCAATGGGCTTGAGGTGTGGTTGAGGTCTGCTCAGCAGCCAGTCCCCACTACATATATAGAAGGAGCTTTCTAAAACTTCTTCTAAAAGCAGAAGGCAAGACTCATACCCAGAGTACAGGGTGTGTATCTTGGAGGGAAACAGCAAATGTGTTAGGTAATGGACTTGAGGAGGAAGGATCCCTCCTTCTAAAGCTCTTGAAGCTTCAATAATGGGGACTAAGAAGGATCCTATTCCCCACTTCTGAAAAAGCCTCCAGCTTTGCATATGGGAAGTAAGAAGGATCCTATTCCCCACTTCTGAAGCTGCAGATATCAAAATTACAGAAGTAGAGGACCAACTCTACTTAAATTGTTAAAAGTGACTTTCAACTCTGTCCAGAAATTCTGGAATACAGTTTGGGGTATAAAGTTGGCTCTCTGACTTGAGATTTGAATCGAGACTTGACATGAAAGTATCTTGCAAGGACTTGAGACTCGACTTGAGACTTGAAGGTAGAGACTTGAGACTTGAGTTGAGACTTGGAGTAAAAGACTTAAATACATCACTGCTAAAATCTGGGGCAGATCCACTGCCCCATTGCCATCAGAGCCACCAGCATCCGATACAACAGGCCAATAATTGTTATCCTTTGATTTACTACCACCCTTCAAGTGCACAACATTCTCATTGAATGCTGCCTCCAGTTGTAAATAAAACAAATAAAAACAGTTCTCCAGACAATTTTGATACAGGCATGGGATACTCAGGCATACCTTTAATAAGACCCCTATGGCTGATGGCCATCAGTCAAGTCCTTAGGTTGATTCGTGTGCAGTTTGAATAATCTTTTTCTGCTGATGTTGTCATTCTGGATCTTCTATGTGATCTGTCTGAAAGTTTATCAAACCCACTAAGAGCATGTTTACACTATCCAGTTATGGCAGTTTGATATCAATTTAGCTGCCATGACTCCGTTCTATGGAATTCTGGAATTCATAGTTTAGTGAGGTCTTTGCTAAAGAAGTGAAGTCCATTCACCTGAACTATGGCATCACACATAGCAGTGCAGTGTAAATATACTCTCTGTATGGGGTGGCCACACTATCACTTTCTTTGTAGGTGGACAGAGTATTGTGTAGCTTGTTGGTTTTTGATCCAAGTGAAGAAGGGTATTTTTGTTTGATTTCTTCTTTCTGGGTAATAATGATTGAACAGCCTGGAGAAATAATCTGGGGTCTTGCATATTATCTTCAGAGCAGGGGAAACCATGAACAGTATTATGGTAGCCACGTGGACATTGCTAATGAAGAAAAGGAAATCCATCAAAGCTTTGCCCTCCGTTTCTAATGACTAGAAATAAAGAATAAAATACATTTCATAGTAGAAGAGGAAACTGTGACCAGGACAAGTGCTCAACCTGCTGAGTGGTGGTGTTGACGTGTAATTTTAGTGCCTTTGATGCCTCTTTCTTCTTATCAATTGTCAGTGGTCGGAAATCTGAAAGGCTTCCATTTGCACCCCCCCCCCCAAAATCTGAATGTCCCCTAGGATTTATAGGTCATCTTGATTGACAACCACCGAGTCCCCAGACTGCATAGAAGAACCAATATTAAATCTCAGGCACCAGGTTCAGCACTAAGGGGCATTTGTCACTCCTGTATAATTTAAAAATGCAGCCATGCCATATTGCCATGTCTGATTAGGAATACAAATCAGCCCAACGACAGAACAATGGTGGGCAACTTTTATTGAAAATAGAAATGCAGATATTGTTTCACAGAGATTAAAAGGGAAATCAGATCATGATATCTATAAAGAATGGCAGATGATTTCGGAAGCGAGAGGGGTCTTGACAGGGAATAATACATAGTTCATGGTATTAAAGGTTCTTACAAGATAAAATTCAAAGAAATATCACGGAACAAGTAAAGTTGAGTAGAAAAACAGGAACTAATGAATTAAGTAGATAATACTAAGAATTTATTGTGATGCATTGATAACAGTTCAATGGTATGATAAAGACTGTAATCCAGAGAGGAAGGAAGACAGTTGTAATACGACAATTGAGAATACAATGGTAATTGTTTGTTTTATATGTTGGAACTTTAATAAAATTACTTAAAAAAAAAAAAGGAATACAAATCAGCCAGCCATAAACAGAAGTAACTGAAACAAAGAGAGCTAAAATATGGTAAGGAATACTTGCCATGCTCTGCTTGGAAAAAAGCAGAAAAGGTCTTTCCACAGTCTGGCTCAGATATACGTTAAGCAGGAAAGTGAAACCAATTCTGGAAGCAGTGAAGTGGTATGGTCTATTTATCATTTCAGAAATAGCATAGAGGCATTTTTTGCCAGGTTTCCTCAGAGTGGATGGGATCCTGGAAAAGGTATCATATTCCACATCTGGACTGGGGCCAGAGAAATGGTGCTTGGAGACTGCTTATGTTATTGTGACAATAATAAAGACCACTGACAAGAATATTTAGGGAAGTACACACCACTGTCATATAAACTGTCTCTGTTTAATTCAAGAAAGTTTACTAGTCCTATGCTGGCTTTCATGCTACACGAGTGTCCACTGGCTATGCCCTTGCAAGTATGCATTTGGTATTAGTGAGAAAGGGCTGCACACATACATAAAGAAGAAAGCGCAGGTGAGACTTGCTAGACTTGGAATTAACTAATCAATCAACTTGATGAGTTATTTGCTTATTAACTTTTGCTAGCATTGTTAACTAGATTAACAATGTAATATTGAAGCTATTCCTGTGTTTTAGCAATTTAGTTAATTTTAGAACATTAGAATTCATTAAGGGTAGATGAACAGCAAACGTGGTATAGTGGTTTGAACACTCGACTATGACTTTGGAGATCATGGTTCAGATCCCCGCTTGGCCATGGCAACCCGCTGGGTGACCCTAGGAAAGTCCCACTAGGTTGGCCTCAGAGGGAGGCATAGGCACCCCCCCCCTTTGAACAAATCTTGCCAAGAAAACCCCAAGATAAGTTCACCTTAGGGTTTCCACACGTCAGAAATTACCTGATGGCATACAGCTGCAACAACAACAATAGTAGATGGCTCTTCCTCTGGTAGATTTAGTAAAACAGGAATACCTAAGGAAAAGAATTAGGATTGGAGGAAAGACAACATATATTGCCAGGCACGCTTTTCTGATTGCTGTATCATTGCTGTTCTGTACAGTGAGCTAGAGAAGATTCTGGAGACTCAACAGGGGAAAAAAATAGCAAGTAATGAGCTGGAACTGGAGTCGGGGAGCAGTTCAAGAAGAAAGGAAAAGAATTGGGGGAATGGACTGGTGAAATTGAGGGGAGCTGGTTTGTTCATTTGATCTTCAAGCAACCACACCTCTAACAAACTGTCAGACTCTTTAGGCCAGAAAGTCTGGAGTCCTCCCATTTTTCTTTTCTCTTGGCTTTCCCCCCATTCTGCTTTCCCCCAAACTACCTGATTCAATGAGATGCTACTTTGAGCAGATTGGCGGGCTCTTAGTTTGGAACCAAAAGATTCCTTTAGTTAAACCTATGACTGCCCACGTCTACTATGAAATAAACCAATTAAACCCCTTTATAATATTTCAGTGTGTTTATTATTGCTCACACAATGCTAGGAACATGTCTAAGTCAATTGAAAGTTTTCTGCACATCACCTCATTTCCTTCCCTCTTGCCTTCCCTCTCCTTACTGGAAGAAATATCTTTCTGCCCTTGCAATGGCTCAGTGTGTCTTCTAGATGAAGCCAACAAATAAATCCTTGCTTTCCTTTAATATGAGTGGGAGTGACATGGCCCTCCAGATACACTTGGACTACAACTTCCAGTAGTCCTAGCCAGTATCACCAATGGCAAGGAATGCTGGAAGTTATAGTTTTACATCAGGAGTGACACACTATTCCCATCCCTTCTTTAACACCAATCCATATTAATGCTGATATGTTGGTGAGGGTAGGAGGGGGATAGGGAAAAAAGATGAGACTTGAATCAATGAGAAAGCTTAATTGAACAGGATGTAAAGTGAGTTCCCACACTTTATGACAACTTTCCCCAACACAATAGTTTCCATATCTGTTAAAGTCTTATCATCTATTGCATACTAGAAATGGATTAGCCTCAGAGGGAGGTGAAGAAATTGTTTCCCTGGTATCGACTGTGGAATAGCCTCTGAAAGGGAGGTGAAGAAAGAAAGAAATTAAGAAAGGACAGAGATTTTGGGGGGACTTTTGAAATCTGAGAACTGAGCATCAGAGTTTTTAAGAGCAGCAAGAAGATTGAGGGACTTATAAGAAGGAAAGATTTGAGTGACAGAGATTTAAAAGGGAAAATAAAAAGAAGACTGGAGGACAATACAGGTTTATAAAAGGAATAAGAGTGGCTGTAATAGAAATGTTATAATAGATCAAGAGTGTGTATTATATTCTCCCTCTAGAAATTTGGATAAGGAATTTTAAGAAATATTAATAAGAGTATTGGTTATTTTTCTATTGAGAAAACTGTATCAGATAAGTAGTTTTAGATTTGATAAGTGGTGAAAACAATTGTAAGAAATATTATATACATATACTGTGAATGTCAAATATCTTACATGCATTACAAAAGGTATTAATATAAATAAGGTTGGAAGGTGAGAATAAAAATAAAAAAATATCTCATGACAGAGGCGAGAGGAATGGCATCAGGACAGAAGAAGACAACACAGATACAAATTCAACCACAAGTTTTGGAGAGAAGGGGCTCTACTGGATCAAAGACAATGGAGATGAACAGAATGTTGGAGGAATTTCAAAAAATGCGAAATGAATTGATGGAGGAAATAAAAGTAAACAGAACAGAAGTAAAATCAAGCAGAGCAGAAATAAAACAAGATTTAAAAAAGAAGTGGAAATATTAAATCAGAGTCTGCAAAAGTTGACAACAGATTTGCAAACAACTGATCACAAGGTAGAAGACATACAAGGGAAAAGCAAAAATTTGGAAGATCAGCTGGAACAGATGAAGAAGGAGCAGCAAAAAGATAAAGAAACAATAATACGGTTGGAGATGAGACAATGGAGCAGAACCTTAAAACTTAAGAGGGCTCCAGGAGAAGAAGGAAGAAAACCAAAGAGTAATTGATATTTTGGCACCATATATAGATCTAAGAAGAGCAAAGTTTGAACTTGACACTGATAAGGCGTTCAGAATTGAATCAGCTGTGGCTAAAAAACGAGGTCTCCCATGTGATATAGTGGTTTACTTCACTAAAGAAAAAACACAGGATTTGACTCTGGAACAAAACTTTAAAGAAAAATTAATAGTGGATGAGAAAGAAATAAAGATTTTTAAGGAAGTGCCACCAAGTGTAATAAGAAGTAGAAGAGAATATGCATTTCTGACAAAAGAATTACAAGCAAGAGGAATAAGGTATAGATGGGAGATACCAGAAGGCCTTTCTTTTTTCTATGAGGGGGAGGAGAAGTGCAACAAGCAAATGAATTTCAAGAGAATCACTTTAAATCAGCAACAGCAGAAGCAAAAAAACTGGATGGAACACTGGAAAAAACAAAAAAGGACATGGCAACGGCAGAAGATTTGAGTTCAGCAGTTGAGGAAGAGGCAGAACCGGCAAAACTAGAAGAGAAAAAGAAGAAAAGAAAGTAAGACAGTAAAAACAGTATGAAGATGGTAACTTGGAATGTCCATGGAATGCAAAAAGCAAAAAGAAGACAGATTTTTCACCAAATAGAAAGATTAAGACCCCAAATAACAATATTATTAGAAACTCATATAAAGAAAAATCAAGACAAATACTTATAGAATTCAAAATTAGGCCAATATTTCACCTCGTTATATAAAACGAAAAAATGGGGAGTGGCAATGTATATTGATAAAAACATTCCTGCAAAGAAAATAACAGAAGATAAGGAAGGAAGATTATTAGGAGTAGAACTTGAAAAAAATGGAAGAAAAATATTACTGATTGGAGTGTATGCCCCAAATGAAAATAAAGGAAGATTTTATAGAGAAATGAAAGAGAAAATATCTGAATATGAATATGAAGATTGGATATTAGCGGGCGACTGGAATGGAGTTATTGATGTGGAAATGGACAGTAAATCTACTACGAAAAAACAAGATAAAGGACAAAGAGGGAAACTTCCAAATACTTTTTTTGATATGTGTGATGAAATAGCAGTAATGGACGCATGGAGAATCTTTTACCCAAATGAAAAGGATTATACATATTTCTCTGAAGTGCACCAATCCTGGTCGCGAATAGATATGATAATGGTGTCGAAACAATTTTTAACAGAGATAAAGAAAATAGAAATATCGCCAAAGATTATTTCTGATCACCATCCAATGATGATGCAAATACAAGAAACTACAAAACAATTTCAATGGAGATTGAATGATAATCTATTAAATGATGAAGAGGTGATACAACAGGCGAAAGAAACTTTGAAAAATTACTTCAGGGAAAATTTAAAGGAGGATATGAAAATGAAGACGATCTGGGATGCATCCAAAGCAGTGATGAGAGGTTTCTTCATTCAAAAAAGACAAATTCAAAATAAGAAAAAGCAACAGGAATACCAAGAATTGATAACAAGACTTCAAGAAAAAGAAAAAGAATGTAGAAAAAAATCCAGAGGAAAAATCAATACAACTGGAAATAAAGATAATACAACAAAAGATAAGGATGAATTTACAAGAAGAAATAGAGAAGAAGATGAAACAATTAAAAGTAACCCAGTTTGAGCAGGCAAATAAGATCGGGAAATGGCTTGCGTACAGGTTAAAGAAGAAGAGAGAAAAAAATATAATAGCTGAATTGAAGAATGGGAAGAAGAAAATTACACAGCAAGAGAAAATAAAACAGAAATTTAAAGAATATTTTGAAAAATTATTTCAGGAGAAAAACCCTCAATTTCGAATAGAAGAAAAATGGAAAGAATTTGTAAAAACTATAAAACTCCAAAAATATTGGTAGAGAAACAGGAACAATTAAATAAAAAAATAACAACAGCTGAAATAGAAGAGGCAATAATGGAGTTGAAAACGGATAAGGCACCAAGGCCTGATGGATTTACAGCATTATATTATAAAAGATTTATAAAAGAAATAATATTTCCATATCAGGCAACTTTACAGGAAATTGAGAAGGAAGGAAAGCCACAGTCATGGGGAGAAGCAAATATAGTGGTAATACCTAAAGAAGACAGAGATAAGAGGGAAATAAAGAATTACAGGCCAATCTCTTTCTTGAATGTAGACTATAAAATATAGAATCATAGAATCATAGAAATGTAGAGTTGGAAGAGACCACACGGGCCATCCAGTCCAACCCCCTGCCATGTAGGAACACCCTCAAAGCACTCCCGACAGATGGCCATCCAGCCTCTGCTTAAAAACCTCCAAGGAAGGAGACTCCACCACACTCCGAGGCAGCATATTCCACTGCCGGACAGCCCTGTCAGGAAGTTCTTCCTGAGGTTCAGGTGGAATCTCCTTTCCTGCAGCTTGAATCCATTGCTCCTTGTTCTGGTCTCTGGAGCAGCAGAAAACAAGCCCTCTCCTTCCTCTACATGGCATCCCTTCAAATATTTAAACATGGCTATGATACTGGCAAAGCGACTGAGACATGCAATACAGGATAAAATACAGGAAGGACAGACTGGTTTCTCCCAGGCAGACAAATGAAGAACAATATTAGAACTTTATTAAATACAATTGAATATTATGATAAAAATCCAGGGAAGAAGATAATTATCATCTCATTGGATGCTGAAAAAGCGTTTGATAATGTTTCCTGGAATTTTATGCATTACACTTTAAGGGAATATGGCCTGGGAGAAGTATTTTGTAATTGGTTGGAGAAGATATACCGGGATCAATCAGCAAAGTTAATAATAAACGGAGATAAAAAACAAAGCTTTGAAATAAAGAAGGAGGGTACGGTAGGGATGCCCATTATCACCGCTGTTATTTATAGCAGTATTAGAGGTATTACTGTTAGCAATAAATGAAGATCCACAAATAAAAGGATTAAAAACAAAAAGGAAGTAAATAAAGTTCAAAGCCTTTGCAGATGATGTAATAATAATTCTTGAGGAGCCACAAGACTCAATATAGAGGTTGAAGGAAATCTTGCAAAAATATGGACAAATAGCAGGATATAAGATAAATAAAGAAAAGAAGAAGATGACATTAAATATATCAAAAAAAGAACAAGAAGATTTGGAAAAAAGATCAGAATACCAAATAGTAAGGAAAATAAAATATTTAGGAATAAATATAACAAATAAAAATCAAGAATTATTTGATAATAATTATGTGAAGACATGGAAGAAGATTCAAAGCAAAATGGAAAAATGGACAAATATGAATTTATCTCTATTAGGAAGAATAAATGCCTTTAAAATGTCTCTATTGCCTGAGCTAATGTTTCTTTTCCAAAATTTGCCAATAATAGGAGAAGAAAAGATTTTCAAAGAATGGGAAAAAAGGCTACAAAAGTTTATCTGGCAAGGCAAGAAAAAGATTTAAAACATTACAAGACACAAAGGAGAGAGGTGGTTTTGATGTGAAAATCTATTATCGTTGAAAATCTATTATCAAGCATGCTGTTTAGAAACAATTAAAGACTGGATTCAAGTGGAGAACACAACAATAAAAGAAGCTGAAGGAATAGAAAATAGATTTGGATGGCACGGATGCTTATGCTATGATAAAGTAAAGGTGAATAAAGACTTTAACAATCATTGTATCCGAAAGGCTTTATTGAAAGTGTGGATACAAAAAAACACAAATTTTATAGAAGACTTCTGTTGTGGACCTCAGCCCAAGAAGCATTTAATATTGCTTCAACAAAACAGGGAAAATTATTGACGTATCAAGAGTTGCTGAAAAAGGACAAAGTTAAGAATGAGCACAGAAGAGGAATTAAAAGAGCAAGGTCATGAATTTAACTGGTTCCCATGGAGACAATTAAAAGAGAGATTTAAAATGGATCAAACATTATATAGGTTTGAAAGAAATGAAAATGAACTGGATGTATTGATGAAAGGGGACCAGAAGAATAGAATTTCCAGATTTTATAAAATATTGCTACAAAGAGAGATGGAATCAGAAATTGTTAAACATAACATGGTTAGATGGGCTCAAAATATAGGACATCCAATTGAGTTGGATACATGGGTGAGGGCATGGAAGACAGATGTAAAATTTACACCAAGTTTGAATTTGAGAGAAAATTTTTATAAAATATTATATAGATGGTACATGGCACCTGTAAAACTGAAAAAAATAACAAGAAATGGGAATGGAAAATGTTGGAAATGTGATGAGAAAGAGCGATCTTTTTTCCATATGTGGTGGACCTGTAAAATAGCAAAAAAGTTTTGGAAAGAAATACATGATGAAATTCAAAGATGGTACAGTTTTAACTTTGAAATGAAGCCAGAATTCTATTTGTTGAATATGTTAGGGCAACAAAGAGAAATAAAATATCATCAAAAGAAATTGTTATATATAATAACTGCAGCAAGACTGACTTATGCTCAACATTGGAAAGAAAGAAAATATATTGATATAAGAGAATGGAAATTTAAAGTCCTGGATATGATGGTGACAGAGAAGTTAACTTTTTCACTCAAAAATAAGCCAATCCAGGGCTTTGAAAGAGAACGGTGAGAGGTATTGAATTGGATAAAAGAATAAGATAGGGCAAAAGAAAAAAAGATTGTGAGAAAGGCGAAAGACAAAATGAGGTGGTAAAAGATAAAATGTAAATAGTTAAATATAAGTTAAAAGTAATAGTTTATGATTGTTGTAAAACAGAGATAACGTATGGAATGGAATGTTTATACTGAATAGAATGCTAAACTCGGATTCAACTGGGAAAATTGATGTTTGGAAGCGGGGGGGGGGTTATTTAAAATTTTTTAAAAAATTACTTATAAAAAAAACAACAAAAAATTTCATTTGAACGTGTCGTTACTAAAATGTAGTAAGTTGGTGTTTGTGATGGAGTATGGGGGAGTGGTATCCTGAGTGGCATAAAAGCCACACCGCAAGAGGTTGCTAGGTAACTAGAATGGCCACTTCATAGGAAAACCCAGCCCCTTCGGTGAGAAGGAAAGGTTAGAGAGCTTTGGGGAAGAGGCTTATACAGCAGGCACCGTGATTTGGTGGGGGTCAGATTTTCAGGAAGGAAGGGCTAAGAGAGTCATTCCTTCAGCCAGAGGGGTTTTCAGTCAACCAAGGGGAGGTTGAATGAGAAGGGAGTTTTCTCAGAGAAAGCCTAGAGTGAGGGGCAGAAGAGAAATCAACTCACTTTTGAATCTGGTCAGAGAGAATGACCTAAATCTGGGAACAGAACTTTGGCAAAAAAGGAAGTGTGTGTGTGTGTGTGTGTGTGTGTGTGAGAGAGAGAGAGAGAGAGAGAGAGAGAGAGAGAGAGAGAGGGAGAGACCTGTTCCCTTATGCTGTTGTAAAGCTATAAGAAACTGTTTAAATGCATTCTGAAGATCTGTTTGAACCTGGGCATTCACACAAAATCAATTCTTTATTCTGTTTGTTGTCTTAATAAAGATTATAGTAGATTTTTTTTTATAAATCTTGACTTCATTGAATGATTTTCAGTAGTTATAACCAACCAGAACCATGCTACCACAAATCATTAAAGTGGTTCAAAATACCAATGGAAAGGCTATACACTTTATACACAACGGTGGTGTTTAGGGAAGGCCAGGGCTCTGTATAAAGTCGCAAGATGCTTTTGCAGACTA
Organism: Cyclura pinguis; assembly: GCA_030412105.1. Classification (NCBI taxonomy): domain Eukaryota; kingdom Metazoa; phylum Chordata; class Lepidosauria; order Squamata; family Iguanidae; genus Cyclura; species Cyclura pinguis. The sequence continues at coordinate 173,531,329 of CM059599.1, forward strand.
GGTAAGGGGAAGCTGCCATTCCAGTCTGCGAGGAGGAAAAGCAGTCCTGGTCTTTTCTTGCCAGTGTTTTTGTTGTGTAGTTTTATTAGTTTGTTAATAGCGTTGCAGGTAGTACTTAGGTCTCTTTTTTTTCCTTTTCTATTTTACATGTTTATTCTCTATCTGTAATCGTCTTTTGTTTTTTATGGAATTTTATACTGCCAAAATTATTTAATAAAAATATGTTATTAAAAAATAAGTAAAATGTAGTTCATGATGGGAAGTCTTCAGGTTTTCCTGGAAGCCTTAAGGTTTCCTCCGATGGTCAGCGTATCCATTTTCCACTAGTTTTTTGCTGGTTTTATTCCTGTGTTTCCTCTTCCTTTTGGACATAGGATAGTGACCACATCCTCACCCTATACCAAAGAATAGACATTTGTTGATGGACTAATAGTTTTCATCTACAATCTAATGGTATTAATTCTGCCACAGGAAGAGTCAAAACATGCAAGACGTTCAATAATGTGACAAGGTGCGTAGTAGCCATATTGTGAAATATGGCTATTCCTGCTGGCTGGAAGAAAGTTTCCATGACAATTTAAAAATCTTTTCCTTTTGCTAATGGAAAAGTTGGAGACTAATATTATGAATGGATAAAGAGTATTGAAAGGAACAAAAAAGCTGGGGACAAAGCCACACATAAACAATGACACTGTTAATAACAAAAAAGGACACTTGCTTGCTACATGATAAACAATTCCCCCTTCCACCTTGGAAGAAAATTTGGCCCTGTCTTTAGAATCACCTATTCATGTGCCAGTACAAAGAAATCTGAGATACATTTTCTCTCTCATATCAGTTGCAGCAAACATGGCATGGAAGAGAGGGTCGGGGTGGGGAGGATTAAATGCCACCTTCTTTGCTGTCAGGGTAACAATCCACTGTTAAATTTTTAATTCTTTAATTTAAAGTGTTGTATTCAAAGCAAGGAAATTCATTAAAATTGTATGAGAGGGAGAAAAATTCTCCAACAAAGTGCTGCCTCTACTTACAGCAGAATTGATGGACACTGTAATTACTCCAGTTTACAAAGGAGGAAAAATGTAGTTTTCATGTTAGGCTGTTGTTATTAATGTTTCTACACATAAGTTATGATTAGAAATGCGTAAGCCATTTATTCTTCCCATGTATATGTGGTAAAAAGTGCTGGTTGGAATAATAATTTACCTTGCGCCTTGCAATTTTTATGTAAAAGACTAGAATTATCACCAGGAAAATGGCTGGGGTGTGAAGACAAATTCACAGTTATATAAATGGTAATTTGTGTCATATACTTTAGTAAATTGAACCCTAATTTAGTACATTCAGACTGATGCAGAGGTTGAAGTGAGAGGCAGAAAATGCATTTTCTGGAGCAGCTCTCTTTGAAAACTTGAAAGAGAAGGGAAAGGTTACAAGCAGTTCAGCGGACGTCTGCTGTGATGCTTCCTATGAAGATTGTAGCAATTTTTTTTTTTTAAGGGCACCACTCCTTTTCTTCACAATGGTATTTTGAAGCTGTCCACATGCTGACAACTGTGAGCCCATAAACCCCATTATGAGTACATAACCTTCCATGTCCCTTTAATGTTGGTGTACTGATCTCAGAGAGGGCAAAAGGGGGCATGCTGGTGGGTGGAAAGAGGCATGAATTCACAGGATGTCAAGCTTTCCCATTTCACCAAACCTGCAGGAAAACTATGCAAGGCTGAAAATCTGGCACAGTTCATTTCCCTCTGAGAGCAAATAGTTGCTGCAGGGTGAAGACTGCCAACAGTCAGTTTGGAAACTCTTTACTAAAAAAGGAAGTTATTTCTTAACCTTGTTATTTAACAGGCGGCCCCTTTGCCCTTTGCTATGAAGCCATTAACAGAAGTCCTGATCTAAAACCACCAAGTTTGAGGATTTTTTTTAATGGGGAGAGAAGCATTAAGTCCCTTTGTTCAAGCTTTGACAACTTATTTAGAAGAACAAACAAAATAATTGCAATTTTTCAATATGCTGAGTCAATCGAAAGCCTAACAGCACCTGGGCTGGGGTTAATGGGCATTAAATGGTGGTTAAAAGGGCCAGCCACTTGGCATCAAAAGGTGAGGAGCTCTAGCAACTTTCATTAGATAAAAGGAAGAAATCTTTTGACATTTTGCTCCAAGGGTTAATTTGAAATGGTTCAAAAGCCAGCAGGCAGACACAAGAGATGTTAGTGGCTAAGGGACAAGGAACACAGGTTATCCAAAAAGATCTGGAGAAACAGATACATTTTAAGATGAAAGTGGCATTCTTCTAACAAAAACAATTATTGGGGCCAGGTAATATCACCGATAAGGGAAAACTACTTTAATGTTGCTTTTCATAAAGATAAGCTGCCAGCAGAAGTGCTAGGAAGAAAAGCATCTCAATGGATAATGACGGCCCCATAATGGGAGATGCAGGCAATCATGACAGTTGCCTAGTCTCCAAATATCATGGAAACTGCTTTAACCTAAACGTCCACCTAAAGCTATGCAGTCTCACACATTTTGTTGAAATTTAACCACACATTTGTGGCTTCTTGAGACAACTTGCCTCAGCAAGACTTGTGTATGGCCGACTGCAATAGAATTGCTTATGAGACACCCATAGCTGCATCTGTATGTTGAGTTACACTTGGAAAGTTGGGCATCCTTAGAAAGAACAAACCAGGAAAGTATGTGCTTATAAAGGGCAAATCATGCAGCAAACATGAAATTTTAGGAAATTTTAGTATTAAGATGCTCCTACTTAGATGGATTATTCTTTATCATATTTTGCAGGGTTAAATGAAACCACAAAGGATTCAGACATACTATTTTACAAATACATAAAACCATGTTAATTTCCTTCCAAGTAGTTCCTGGTCTCCTTTCCCAGACTAAGAGATGCATTAGGGATATATTATGGAGCCCTGGTAGTGCAGTGGCTAAATGCCAGTACTGCAGCCACAACATTGTGAGTTCGATCCTGCAGGGCTCCAGGTTGACTCAGCCTTCCATCCTTCCAACCCAGCTTGTTGGGGGCAATTAGCTAAACACACTGTAAACTGCTTAGAGAGTGCTTTACACTGATAAGCAGTATAGAAATGTAACTGCTAACTGCTATTAGCAGATTTTAAGAACCAAACATTTATTTTCTCCTCTACTTAAACCAAGCAAGGTGTCATAGTCCTCTGTCCAATAATCACCACTTATTTATGCCCTGATTTCCTCTTCATACACTTCATTTTGTATCTCACTAACAAGTTCAAGTACCTCCATCTGATTTTTGTTTTATTCAACCTTCACATCTCTCTTCCAGTTCAACTTTCTAATCTTAAATTGTAATTATACTATAACTACCTTTCACATTTCAAGATAAATATTACATTGATTACAAATTGAGAGCTGAACTAGATGCAGTGTGACTTATAATTGGCCTATACCCACTTGACATCAGGAACAAGATATTACTGTTGGTTGGGGGCAGAATCTGACTTACAGTTTATTTACAGATAAGAGGTCCTCCCCCACCTCCTTCCTCTATGTGTGCACATTTATATTGTGATTTATTTTTAAACTCACTCAATCCCTTTCAGGGGATTAGCGGGTGAGGAATGATTTTAAAATATGCAGGTGTTTCTTTCTCTCTCAAGTTCAAAACAGTGAAAAGGGGAAGGAAAAAAAAAGGAACATTGGTCTTATCTGTGATACATTAATTTCCAGCCGATAAGGGACAAATACAATTGGGTTGGCTCCTCCCATCGCTCCTATTAAGCAGGACAAAGAAAGAACTTCCATGTTACCACATGGGGGGAACAACCCCCTGGAGTTAACTGCTAACCAGCTGAAGAGAAGAAGCTCCAAGAAAGAAAAAAGAAAGAACATGTAACCATTTATTAACACATTTATAACCATCAACTCTCATAACACTGTCCCTAAACCAGGAGTACTATGTAACTGGGCACCAGTAACAAATGACAGCACACAGTTATGAAGCCCATGACCCCCCCGGGATAACTAGGTACATTCTGGTATTGCTACACCAGCACCCACAGGGTGGAGATGTTTGTCCCTTATCTGCAATGAAATGAGTCTGAAATGAATGTGTCACAAGTAACAGCAATGTTCCTTTTCCCAGCAGAGAAGGAGCCGAACATCCTAGAAGATTGGGCCTTCCCTGTTTAGGGTGGGTGGTGCTGGCATCCTGTTGTTCTAGGGATCCACAATATACTGTAAAACCCTTCTCCCAAATGAAAACTCATCTGACTTGAAGCTGTCCAGTTTATAGTGTCTGACAAAGCAGGAAAGGGATTTCCTGGTGGTTGCTCTGCAGATTTCCACCACTAGTGGTCAATGCTGCTGACAGGGCTGCACTTCCGGTGGAATGTTTAGAATCTCTTAACAGGCGACAATACAGGATTTGATCCACATGCTCAAGGTTGGACACCTTCTTATCCCTAGGTTTGCAGCTGGAATGAGATGAACAATATATCAGAGGTCCAGAAATTGCCTGTCCTCTTCAAATAGACCAAAATGGCTCTGTACACATCCAGGGTGTGTCAGACCCTAATTTCTTGGTAGGCTGTGGGCAGAAGGACGGGAGGATCACATCCTTTGGGAACAAAGGCGAGGTCCAGCTGGAGACCCACTGAGTCCAGTCTGAAGATGCAGTGTTCTTTGTGTGCTGACACTGTGCCCAGTTTCAACACTCTGCATGCTGATATGTTTTAGGGATGTTTCCCTCAGAGGACTGAAGGGAGCCACTGTCAGTACCTTCAATACTGTGCGCAGATCCCAGGACGGGAGGTGGTGTTTTGTAGGTTAAACAGGCCTTTCAGGAACCTCTGCAGGTGTAAGTGAGATGACACCTCTGCTTCTTGATTGTGAGGTAGCATCAATGTAATAGCAGCAAATTGTCAATGTCTTTCTGTAGGAACTCCAGCAAGGTTGGGACAGATTCAAAAGAAGTCCACTTGCTTTTGTCTGCATCATCTGCAGAAAACTCTAAAGCTATACTGATAGATTCTGTTGGCAGATATAGGCCAGAATGGTGCCTGTGACCTTGTCAGAGTAGCTGTAGCCTCTCAACAGATCCTATTCAATCTTCAGGCATGGAGTTGTAGCCAGGCTGGGTCAGGATGACAGATTTGGCCCTGGGTAAGTCTGAATGGATTGGCAGGGACATGAAGTCCTCTGCCAAATTGACAATCTCGGAGAACCATGCCCTCCTGGACCAGCCTGGAGCCACCAGTATTGTTGCGTCTCCCTCCCCCTCTCTGGATCCTTCTCATCACTCTGGGGAATAGTGCTGTTGGAGGGAAGGTGAACAGTAGACGGGGGCCAAGGCAAGGTGAGAGTGTCCATGCCTTTGGCTCCCTTCATCTGGGATGTTGAAATGAATCTTGGAACCTTGTTGGGAATGTTTGGCACCTTCCCCTTCCTGTCTGCTAAAGCACCTGGTCACTTTAAACAGTTCCAGCCTTCCCTAAAATACCACCTTCATGTACAAAGGGCAAAGCCTTTCCATTGTTATTCAGAACCCCTTTGGAATTTATGGTAGCATGGTTCTGACAAACAGAATAAAGTATCAATTTTGTATATATGTCCAAGCTCAAGCAGATCTTCAGAATATGTTTAAACAGTTTTTTATATCTTTACAACAGCATAAAGGCACAGGTCTCCCTCACACACAGGCCTTTGGCTACCCTTTTTGAAAAAGCTTTGTTCCTAAATCTAGGTCACTCTCCCTGACCAGATTCAAAAGCGGTTGATTTCTTCTCTGCCCCTTGCTCTAGGCTTTCTATGAGAAAACACTCCCTTTCATTGAACCCCCTCCTTGGTTGACTGGAAAACTCTCTGGCTGAAAGACTGATTCTCAGCCCCTCTTCTGGAAGTCTGACTCCACCCAATTCAGTGCCTGTTATCTATGTATTTTTTGTTCTGAGGCCTCTAACTGCTCCTTCAAACAAAGGGGATGGGTTTCTCTCTTGAGTGGCCATTCTGGTTGCCTAGCAATCCGTTGCTGGGCAACTTCTACCACTCCCCAAGTGATCTGTCACAGGAGCCAACCTGACTGTATAGGATATTCTGCCCCTTCTCTACTGGGAAAGGAGTAAAATTATGAAATGGATTTTTCACCTTCATACCAATAAGGTTCCTTTCGTACTAGTGTAACATATTTATTTAAATGCCAACTTAGAATTAATTAATATATAACAATCATTCCCTTTTCAATGTAAACTCAACAATGTAAGTTTTCACATTTTTTAGTGTAAATATAACATCCTGGCACTTTCCCACTGACTTTCCTATCTCTAGTGATGAGCTCATCCTCATCCTAATGGAGATAATGGAGAGAACAAACCATATTCCCTGGTTCTTTCCTTTTTTTTTTTAACTGAAAATCTGATGCAATAAGAAAGGAGAGATTTATCCTTTAGTTTAAGGAAACAGATCATTATGTAAGGAACCTGATTCAGCTTACTTGCTGAAGAAAAAACTGTCAGATAGGAATTACAAGAATTTCATGGAAATTCTAATGTAATGCTAATAACCATTCTCATGCTGTACTGTGCTGTCATAAGGCAGAGAGACACTGAGCAATATGAGACTAATATGAAATAAAACTGTGGTACTTGCCTGTAACTCATTACTATCGGAAATCTGTATGAAACATGCAACCATAAAACAACAGAACAAATGGGGTAAAAAAGTGTAGGTATACAAAGATCTACCAATTCAGCTGCTAAACAAAACTAAAAAGAAAGATGACACTTCAAATGTTCTGCAAAGTACAGATAAATCTGTAAAATACTGCTGAATCTATGTACTGAAAGTGCACGATACAATGCAGCAGGCTGACATTTTCGAAGACATCAGCAGAACTCTTTTAGAAAAAAAATGCAAGTGTATGTCAAATGAACTATGTTATGAAGCAATATGGGGAAAAAAGTGGTAAAGATCCAGTACCATTTGAACACAGCATATTTCTTCTGCTTTGTTAATACAAGGAGTTAATTAAAAAGTGAAAACTTTTGTATCAGACAGTTTAAACACACACACATACACTCTATCAAGCATATTGATGTACATTTTCTTACCAGATCCTCAGCAAGGTTCAAAAATGAGTTTGCTAAACATGTATGAAATCTGTAAGATCTCTAATGGAAAATGGCAAAAGTTCAACCAAGACTGGGAAAATAATAGCATGGCTACAAAAGATTTAAAATTGTATTTTGCCTTTTCTGAAGTGTATGATTCCCATACCATTAGTTCTTTGTGTTGCCAACAAGAGGAACACTTGCGTGACATTCAGTGGTTTGCAGAGAGTTTCCTTGGATTAATAAATCCATTGAAACACATAGCTCCATTTGCATGTATGTACGTATGTATGCATATTTATGATATGTATAAATACACACTTTTATACATAGCAACACTTTTCACATTTGTGCATAATATACATTTGCTAATAGAATTCAATTCAAGGAGGATACTGACAAGCTGGAGTGTGTCCAGACGAGGGTGACCAAAATGGTGAAGGGTCTAGAAGCATGCCTTAGGAGGAGCGGCTTAAGGAGCTGGGTATGTTTAGTCTGCAGAAGAGAAGGTTAAGAGGGGACATGATAGCCATGTTTAAATATTTGAAGGGATGTCATGTTGAGGAGGGAGAGGGTTTGTTTTCCCCTGCTTCAGAGACTAGGACAAGGAGCAATGGATTCAAGCTGCAGGAAAGGAGATTCCACCTGAAACTCAGGAAGAACTTCCTGATGATCAGACCTGTCCAGCAGTGGCATATGCAGCCTCGGAGTGTGGTAGAGTCTCTTTCTTTGGAGGTTTTTAAGGAGAGTCTGGATGGCCATCTGTTGGGAATGCTTTGATGTGTGTTCCTGCACAGCAGAGGGTTGGACTGGCTGGCCCCTGGGGTCTCTTCCAACTCTATGATTCTATGAAGTTACTTTTACTAAGTCAAACCACTGTTCCATCTAGCTCAAATATTTTACTATCTTGACTGGCAGGATCTCTCAAAGATCTTAGATCAATCTATCCTATCTATCAAATTAAAATGGATTCACTGATGTTTGATTGAAAGATGAAGGATTCTGGCTTGTTTATGGACCTTTCCCTGATAAATTTTCACCTGGAGTTGGGAATTTTGAATAAGATGGAATGCTGCTGTGCACTATAGAAATTAATTCAGTTCATCTGCAGTCTCCATCTTGATCCCAAGTTTCAACCGCAATCTTCAAGACAGCATCTGCTTTAATTTTGGGCCTTTTCCATTTCTTTCCTCTATTCTTTACTTGTTTTCTACTACACAGCGTGTTGAAGAATTCTGGAGAAATTAAAAGCTTGTATGCATTTTTGCATACAACCTTGTATGGATTTTGGGTTTCCTCCTTTACAGTTTAGTATGGCTTTTTGTTACCTACAAAAAGCCATATTGAACTATAAGGTGGGGGAAACCCATTTTGAAAAGCAAAACATAGGACACATTCACTGACTACTTCAAACCACTAAGCGCTGTGATGACTATGACTTTAAGTACCACCCCTACTATATAATCTGTGATAACTTGTGCTAGAAATATCCTAACCCTTATTGTATTGAAATAACAATTTGTCCTTCCCTGCCTCTTCTAACAATCCCCACACCTGTTTCACCAAGCTGCCCAGCAGCCCCAGGCAGCCCAAGGTTCTCTCAGCTGCCTCATCAGCTTGCTCACCTTGTCTCTCTGGGCCTGTCTCCTCCCTCATTCCCTGTCTCTCCCTCTGCGTGTCCTGCAAGGCTGGACTCCATCCCCTCTCCCAGTGGAGCCAGTGAGATGGTGATAAACATCAATGGGCAGGAGTTGAAGCAACAGTGGACATTTTAGAAACCTCAAGACATTTTAAAAATCTCCCCAGACAGAAATTTTTAACTCTGAAAAAAGAGGACATGTCTGGGAAAAGGAGGAAGTATAGTAACCCTATCAGAAGAATATTAATATGTTGCCTATTTGCAGAAAACTAGTGCTCCAGCAGGTATCAACATTTACCTCAGACTTAAAATGTATCTAAAGGTGACACCAGATTCAAAATGGGTTTAAATGCATCAAACCCCTTTTCTTTGATGCGGGGGTCCACTGCAAGAAAAGAACACTGTCCTGAAGAGTGGTCTGAACAATCCAATCCCACCCACCCCCCGACCAAAAAACCCTAAGTATTTCTCCTGCAAATTGCTATAGACAGAATTCCTATTATTCACCTTAATACAACCATGGAATAAGGGCCTATGAATATCCTACATAAAGAACAAAATTCCTTCCCTCAGCAACAATAAAATCAAGATTAGCCTCTCTTGACTTGTCGCTTAATACCAAAAAATCTTTAAGGCTCCATTTTAATGAACTGGAAAATCCTTTTTGTACTCTATGAAAGAGAGTTCATGGATGAGTGAAGCACCTCGAAGTTAGTTACAAACAGTGGTCTTTGCTTTTTATAAACCTTTATTATGTACAGAATATGTACATGCCTCCATTGTAGGTCACAATATGTTCTGCAGTTTGTATGTAAAATATATGCTGCTCCCTCTATACATGTGTAATCTTATATAAGCCCTGAGTAAAATTGAAAGCATATTAACAAATCTTTCATTCCTATTTTTGCAAGCAAGGATCAGTTTAAGTCATAGTGTTACACCTTTATAGGAGCAAATATAGGGGAAGTTAGATTCCATGCTGCATTTCTTATGTGCATATATGGTACAGAATTACAGTTACAATCTGTGAAACTAGAAAACATGGAAAGGTCACTTTTTAAAAAATAGCTACTGTTTCCTTTTCTTTTAAGTCTACAGCAAATATTCCCTTTACATTAATATAACCAGGTGTGAAAGACTTAAGAGAATTTAAATCCTCTGCAGTATTTATTTTGTAAACATTCACTTTTAAGCTAATATGCAGAGGAAAAAACTGACAGGATCAAATAAATGAAGTGCAATTCTTGAGATCCACCAATACCATCAGTGCATAAATCCAGTATAAAAAATTGGAACAGAACAAAAACAAGAAACCTCCTTAAGAATCAGCTGGTCTGCATGCTGAAAAAAAAATCAAAGTATTTGCAAATATTAATGGAAGACTGTAACAGCTATCATGTGCAAGGAAGAACTTCAGCTGTTGAGTGGATCCAAACAGAGTCTTACAAACCACCAGAGTGGCCAACTGCATCCGTATTCTGTTGTGGAAAACAAACCAAGTTCTAGACAGAAGAATTATTTAAACGTTGCTTTTAACAGTCTGTGTTTCAGGTGAAAGTCTTCTAAAGATGCAAAACAATCTAATGTGTCTTTTGCTGACAGGATGCAGCAGAAAGGAAGACAAGGCTATGAGTTTATTCTTCAAGTAGAAAGTGAAGCCCCACGTGTTAGCCAGTGCCATGGCTGCTGTAGTCAAAGACACCTTTTTTGAAGAACGACGAGAATTCACAGATCACATGTTTTGAAAGGGTTAGGCCTTCTCTACTTACATGCAGGGGAGACGATGGAGAGTTGAGCATTATACTGAAGAAGTTTCTGAGGTATTTCTGGGGATGGAAAGCAAGCCAGAATCAGAACAGTAAGATGGTGAAAAGATCACTTTGCTTACAAAAACATTTAGAGAGAGAGAGAGAGAGAGAGAGGGAGACAGAGAGGGAGAGAGAGAAATGTCATATTGCCACAGTTTCAGATTCTTGAAATAGAAATCTAATAATGTCAATATCTGAATTTCAGTAAGTCTGCCAACCTAATTTAACCATTTCCCCAGTGCCCTGAATATGTTTTTCCAGCCATTGTGAGACAATACAAAAATCAGGTATACAACTTTGTAAATGTATCTTAGCAAAATTCAATTATTTCCCGAACCTGACCAATATATTTTGAAAATTTACTAAAGGGAAAGATACCACTTACAGGCTATTTTACAAACAGTACTTTTGTACTGACAGAGATAGGGATAAATGCACTGCTTTTTAAAACAGAAAAAAGCCTTGTATCTTCCCATCATTCTCTAATTAATTAATTAATTAATTAAATTATTTTTATCCTGTACTCTATTGTGAGATCTCAGGGTGATACACAAATAAAGCAACAAAAACAATTCAAATCCATTCCAAATAAAAATAGCATAATTGTTTCAAGCAGACCATAAATTTAAAACAACAGAAAGGTCTAAAATAGTTCAGACAATCTCCAGGTACTCTTTAAACAAATAAGTATAGGTACAAAAGACCTCAGTTAAAAGCCGTGTTTCAACTTGATGCCTAAAAGAAACTGACACTGGCATCAATCAGGTCTCCAAAGGGAGGGCGTTCCATAAATAGGGTGCCACAGGGTGCCACAGCAAAGAAAGCCCTCTCTCATGTCCCCACGTGATACATCACTCCCATCAGTGGAACAAAGAGGATGACCTTGCCAATAGACCTCAGTTCCAGACAGACATACATAGAGAGAGACGCTCCTTCAAGTACTCAGGTCATACGCCATTTAGGGTTTTCAGTGTCATCACCAACACCTTGCATTCAGACCAGAAGCAAATCGGTAGCCAGTACAGCTCCTTTAAGATTGGTGTTATGTGTTGTCTATGTGATCCTCCAGTCAACATTCTTGCTGCTCCGTTTTATACTAGCAGTAGCTTCCAAGTCATATTCAGTGACAACTCCACATAGGGCACATTACAATTATCTAACTGGAAAGTAACCAGTGCATGGACTACTGTCTCAGCCATGTCCATGAAAGGAAAGCTGACAGAAAGCACTCTGAACCACAGAGTCCACTTGGCCACTGGTGACAGAGACAGAACTAGGATTACTTCCAAGCTATATATCCATTCCTATGAACCTGTCCTGAATAACCTTAAACAGGGCATATTATCTACCCCAGGGCCTTCCGAATGGTGTGTCGCGACACATTAGTGTGTCGCCTGTAGTGTGTTGGTGTGTTGCCTCCCCGGCCAAGAAAGACCCCTCACTCAAGCCAGGTTGACTGTTATCACTCTCGCTTGGGCCTTTCCTTGGAGAGAACGATGGCAGTGGGCAAGGACTGGGTGGGAGGGGGCTGCCTTTCTCCCTGCCGTTGCACTCGCTGGGGCCTTTCCTGGCGAGGGTGACAGCAGCAGACCAGAATCAGAGGAACTGCCTTTCCCCACCCTAGATACGCCTCTGGGAACCTCTAGTTTGCTAGTAAAGCTGAATTACTGTATCGTGAAATGATGCATGTCGAAAAAGTGTGTCATCAACATGAAAAGTTTGGAAACTTTTCCAAACTCTGATCTACCCAGTTCTCAGACCCCAGTTCTCAGACAGAGTCTCTGCCTTATTGGGATTCAGCTTTAGTTTGCTGGCCCTCGTCCAGTCCATTACAACATCTAGGCACTGCTCCAGTACCTTCACAGCTTCAGCTGAGTCCAATGACAAGAAGAAACAGAGCTGGGTGTTATCACTCCATCCCAAACTCCCTTATGACCATTAGCTTCATTATGAATTCAACCGCATGGGAACAAGACAGAACCTTGTCACACCTGACAGTTTAACAGTCAGAAGCAGTTAACTCTTGAGAAGTATTTAAAAAATTTGTCTGCTATATGCATATATGTGTATGTATGTGTGGTATGTCTCCTGTCATTCATCTACGTTGACCTAAATCTTGGTGTTACTGCCACATAGAATAGATCTACTTATGAAACTGGATTTCTCTCCATATTAATTTGCCATTCAAGTAGTAATTAAATGGGTCTACCATTCTCAGGACTAATGAAAACAATCCAGAACATATACAGAGAAATATTGATCAGTATACATTGAGGTACTTTTGCTGGATCCCATTACTTCTACCAGAATGACTAATCTCATCTCTTCCACAAACCACTATGCATCCTAAAATCTTGCTCCAGAGGGCTGGAAATCCTCTGGAGCAGGTGTTTTTTTGGCACAGAGTCCAGGAGTGGGATTGTGAGAAAATCCAGTTCTGCCAGTATCAAAATACTCCATTTGGTCTCTGTTATATATAATAAACTGCAGTTATTTGAATAGATAACCAATACATTTATACCACATGATGTTCCTTTAAAGCGAATTATCCTCTGATATATTTAGGAGAGACACAATGATATACTGATTACAGTGCTGGGTAGGACTCTGAGAAACTAGGGTTTAACGCCCTTTTCAGTTATTAAAGTCCACTGGATGACCTTGGGCAAGTTGCAGTCTCACTCACAGGAAGGCAATGGCAAATCCTCTCTGATCAAATCTTGCCAAAAAATGCCTACAATAGGTTTGCCTTAAGAGTTGCCCTTAGTTCCAAATGACTTGAAGGCACACAACAGCAACACTACTGAGAAGGCTTTCTGTGTGTGTGTGTGTGTGTGTGTGTCTTCAAGTCATCTGTTAACTTATCGTGACTCCATGGATTTCATACAGTTTTTTGGGGCAAGGAATACTCAGAGTTTGTTTTGGCAGTTCCTTCCTCTAAAATATAGCCACCTGGTATTTGTTGACATTCTCTCATCCAACTACTAACTAGGAAGCTTAGCTTCCAGTATCAGATGGGACCTGGTGCCTTCAGGACATTTAGGTCATACAGAAACATAAAGATCTTTCCATCTAGACTAAAATGCAGACTATTACCATCTATATTTGGTAACTTGATTTTTAAAACCTATATTTAAATGTTGCACGCAAATATTATAATAGCAAAAAGAGAGCTTCCAGCTATTTTCATACAAGCGCCTAATGTCAGAATACAATTTAATATTCAGCAAAAACTTGTGGTTTTATTTTTCCATTGCATTTTTTAAAAACAAAGGACCAATTGTTTTCTGAAGTTTTGAGTGGTACCCACAGTAACCATCCATAAGTAATCATCAATGGATTTAACTTGCTTGCAAATTTCTGAATATTTGGTTATGGAATCATTAACGCATAATCATAAATTTAAAGCCTTTTTTCAAGCATTCACATTCTTTTTCTGTATATTTCTTCTAACTTCCTTTGCGGATGTGCTAACAACAGGAGATAATTTTGTCCAGTACCTCTAAAAACAGCAGACAGTAAAAACACATCACTGATGCTCAAATAGCCAACTGTGGAAGATCATAATAAGTTTACCCACATCTGAAAAATTACGACCAACATTAAATGCCCATTTTAAATAAACGACAGCTTAGGAAAGCATATCGTACCTTGTGACACTTAACAGATATAATTTCTCAGCAGTTTGGAGGCTGAGAGAACACAGAAATGTTAAATCAAAATGTTTTTGGTCAATTTAATGCTCAGTTCTAGTTAAGGTCTTTTTAAAGTCTATATTTTTAAAAATTAATTATGTTTTTAAAAGATAGCATGATTAACTGTGTTTTAATTTTTTCAATAAAAGTTTTTAGTTCTGTCTTGTTTTACCCTTGTTTTACGTGGGTCACATGTTGGGAGAAAGGCAGGATATACATTAAATATGCATTAAAAATAAAGATGTGTCTCAGCACACTTTGTGCACTGGAGGAAGCCTAGTGCTTTCTATGCTTTTGCATCTGTAACTGAAGAAGAAAGTGGCATGTCTCCCCTGAAAAAATATGCGCATATCTTACCAAGATACATATATCCCACCTCCCTTTAAAGATTAAACTAGAATTACATAGGAGTAAAGCCTTCACACATTTTCTTCCTGTCACTTCTTGGAGTATCTGAAGCTCCCCCTTGTATAATGCACTATAAATACAAAACAAGCAAAAACTGTGAAAATAAATTCTCTGTTCTTAAAACAGGTAACAGTCAGCAAATTTGGGAGAAATTTCATTCATTAACAGAAGTCGATTACATGAAAAAAGTTGCGACTGACAAACTGTTACGGCACAACGATGAGTAATGCAAACTATATCTCAAACATTTGGTAAAAACATGAATTTTGAGTGGGATTAATAAAAGCACATGAAGTGTCCAGATGTATCATGGCAAGATAAGAGGTGTGAGGGATGATATTTGGTAGGGAGTAAATCAAAAGTAAAGATGAAATGTAAGCAGCTGCAAGGGACATCTTATGTACAGTGAAAGGAACCAAGGCTCATCCAGTTACAAAGTGTATAATGAGAGCCTTGCTATGTCCCCATGACACTGCACACTGTAATCATGGACTCAAGGGAAAAAAATAATCTGTTTAGTTCAATATCCTCTGAAAAGTGTACAGTGCAGGGTGATGCATGGAACAACCAATTTAATTTGTGAAGCATCTACTAAACACAGTTTGCATTTTTAAGAGGAGTTTCTTTGTACAAACATAACAGGCTTGTCTAGTTTCTACTAACTTTCTTAGAAATCAATTGTGCTAATATTATACAATGTTAGATTACAAGACAAAAGTTGATATACATATGATTTCTTCACCTTTTTTTCCTGATGCCTCCCCCAGGTTGTACTGATGTTTATAATAACATTTCTAGTAAGGTACAACAAGGAAATTCCTTTAAAATGAATGCCAATGGACAAGCAGTTTAAACCAGGAAATGCACGTTGTGTCAGCTTTATTAATTATTATTTTACAAATAATAATCAGTGGAACAGATGAGCTGTAGGAATAGAGAACTGTCATGGCTTTACCTTTGAAGAGGCACAGGTACACTACACGTGAATTTGAATTTCAGAACACTGGCAAGACACGGAATGATCAAAAGGCGATCAGTAGATCTACTCTACCCAAGAATAATAACTGGATTTAGCCTTATGTCTGCAGCAACAAAAACAGACCCTTAGGAATAGCCACAATTTAAAACCTTTGCGACAATACACCATTTTAAGACTTAAACAAAAAAACATTATGTGAAAATGTATTCTTTCTTCTGTGTGTAATAACACTATATAGGTAACGAACTAAATGATGCTCATGCCTCTCTCATTCAATTCCTGTAAAATTTTAAGTGGTTGAACTTTGAACTTATTCTAGAATCAGTTATTAAATAAAACCCTATTTATTAATCAGTCCTTGATTGCTAGTATCTGTTTACACACTGCTTACAGTAATAGTTTCTTGCAGTACAGGCATACTTCAACTAACTAAGTAGATGTGTTCCTCAGCATTACAGTCCTCCATCCATATTCATGGGTTTGACTTTCATGACTTTATTCATGAGACACACATGTGCCTTCTTCCCGCCCCACCCCAATGCTCCTTCTCTTATTCCCTTGCGTTTTGCCAGGCGCGGAGAAAAAAGGCAAGTGCCCAGACAAAAGGCAAGGAAATAGGGGGAGAGAGGCATGTGCATGCCTTCCTTCTCCCCTTCAGAGCTCCCCCTACCATTCCCTTGCCTCTGGCCCTGGCACACAAGAGGCAAAGGAACGGGAGGGGAGAGCCCCGGAAGGGAATGGAAAGGGGATGGGGGGAGCAATTCAAGCTTTTTCCACTTTTGCAAGGGTTCTGTGCCCCAAACCCTTGCAAAAGTGGAGGGGCCACTGTATTTTAACAGAAAATTTGGTACCTAAGGCAGAAATAATGTGAAAGGAATAGGGATAGGTTCTTATGCCACATAAAAAGAACAAGAGTACAACAAGTTACATCAAACATTTTATCTAAAAATAACTATATGCATATGTGAAACAACCAGATCAAGTAAGTCTTGCATAACCCCCCCCCCCCGCAAATCACTTGAAAGCTTCTTCCAAAATGCATCCAGTGATGATTTTTTCTTTCACGAGCCTCCACTTTTCTCATAGTTTCCATTTTGGTGGCTAGATCTAGGCTTTTATTTAAAAAAAAAAACATGGTGGGGATAGCTGGTGAGGCAGGCTCATATCTAAACTCCCTGTTTTTCTCTGGTTTGCTGTCTGCATGTGCACAGTAAGGGATTTTGGAGGCAATGGCAGTTTATCTTGCCTATTCTAGGCAGGAACATGCAGCTATAGTAGCATAGAAACCCTTTCTTTCCCAGCTAACACCGTCTTGCATTGTTTACTGCAGACACAATGCTAAAACCTGATACTCTGTGTTTCTCTAGCACTTCTTCACTATATTCCCAGTGCCAATTCTGCTAAAAATCTTCCAGCTAGGCAGAGGACAAGGAAGAAAAGAGGGGCTGTAATAAGTTCTGAAAAGCAGCCTTTTAAAGATTGAATGCAAAACTGCTTAATGAAGGGTTTCACTGCATTATGAATTCAGAGCATCTCAGTTATTAATACAGAATGATCATAGAACTTTGTAGAGTAATGAAAGCCAAAGAAAACTGCTGTCTGAAGTAACAATCTTTGTGCAGATAGCAAGATGGATAGTAAAATGGTGAAAGGAGGGAATGGGAAGGGTAGTTAAAAATGACTGTGTAGCATCTTATAGCTGCTTATAAGCTTAATTAGAGGTAGGGATGAGGACCATTGCTTTAAGACAGTGGATTCATGTAAAGCAGATTTAACCAGCTTGAGTGCCAGACTTACACTAAGCATTTGTGATAAATTCAATTACACTTGTTTTGGGAGAAAACCTTTTAACTGTAACATTTAACAATATAATATATTATATATAGAAAAAAATGTACAAAATACAAATTAAATGAATATTCAAGATCATATGAAAGGTATTTCCATTCTGGAAGTGTATACACTGATTACTAGTATATAGAGCCTGGGAGCCAGTATGGTGGACCAGTTTTGAGCATTAGACTAGGACACCAGGAGACCAGGGTTCAAATTCTGCTTGGCCATGGAGACCTACTGGATCACCTCGGGCAAGTCATACTCTCTCAACCTCAGAGGGAGGCCACAGCAAACCCCGTCTGGACAAATTCTGCCAAGAAAACCCTGTGATAGGTTTGCCTTAGGGTTGCCATAAGTCAAAAATGACCTAGAGATGCCATTGTATTTCGGTTTCTATATATAGTTGTGAAGAAAGCCAATACGAAGAAAATCAATTCCTTTGAAATCTGGTACTGAATATAAGTTCTAGGGATACCCTGGACTTCTTAAAAGACAAATGAATAGGTCCTAGAGAAAATAAAGCCTGAACTGTCCCTAAGAGCCAAAATGACTAAAATGAGGCTGTGGTACTTTGGGCACATTATGAGAAGTCATGAACTCACTAGAAAAGCAACAATGCTTTGTAGGGTAGACAGCAGTAAGAAAAGAGGCTCTTTTGACTAAGCATTAATTCAGGTCACAGCAGACGCCTTTCCTTGTTGTTGTGTGCCTTCAAGTCATTTCCAACTTACGGCAACCCTAAGGCAAACCTATCGCGGGGTTTTCTGCGGCTGAGAGTGCATGATGCACCCAAGGTCACCTCCACTGGTTTTCCATGACTGAGCAGGGAATTGACCGCTGGTTTCTTTACATCCTGGATAATGACACGTTTATATATTAAAGAGACAAGTTTAAATACAAAAATGCAACTATCACAAGTTTTCCTCTTCTGAGTAAAGCCATCATCTTTCTATATGCTGTCTGTCCCGTCCCACAATTTTTTCCCACCCTGCTAAAACAAACCAATTAAAAACATAGTGCTACCTAAATATGATGTGACAATGCATCTAAAGTGAATGAGCAATCTATCTGGATGCCCTAATATACCTGTTGATGAATGATGCCCTAGAAATCGGGCTACAAAATGAACATTTCAAGGTTGTACACTGCTTATATCGGTGTTATATTTACACATATTCTACTTTTTTTTTTTTAAAAAAAAAATCTGTATCCTGCAATTGTCACAGATGATAAGACATCACTTTGGAATACTCAGGACTTTAATGAAGGCTGTAAATAAATGAGTTAGATATGTAAAATTGATTTTCTTCACTGAACTCAACAGCTTTCCTGTTTTTTTTTAAATGATGTGATATTGTCATTTTGTTTTCTTCCTCCTACCTTTGCCCACCAGCATCATATTATGACAAAATTACTAAGACTGTTGATGGTTTTGCAGAAAGATTTTATTACCCCTATTGTGAATAAATGTTTAAGAAAGGATTCCTTCAAACTGCATTCATGGCTTACAGTATGTTACTACGTAAGTGACCCAATATTTTAAAAAGATGGTGGCATGGCCTTTTGGTTTGTCCTACATTGTTATGTCTTGTAGATTGGCTAGAATGATCTATATTGTGTGAGCCACATTTAGTTCACCTTCAAAGCTTCAACTTTCCTTTTCAAACACCCTGATAGGCAAAAAGAAAGTGCAAGGAAACCTCCAAAAAACTCTATTGAATACCTTTCTTCAAGTTTTAATTAGGGCAAGAGTGAAACTGTTGCCATTTAAATCTTATTAGAAATTATTTCAATAGGGATGTTCTCTATAACTTTAGTCTAATGTTCATGTGATATGCTATATATCAACAGAAAGATGTTGCCCTAATGTCTTCTACATCTTCTCACATTCTCGGGTCTCAGTTTTTTAATGCCATTCAACATAAATCTTAGTTTAATATAAAGTTATTAAAATTATTATAATTTAATAGCTTCTGGCAACTGAAGAAGAGATCTAATTTCTCTTCTGGTTGTGACATATTTAAAGGGAACACAGCTCATTTACTGTTCTCATGAAAATGAAGACTACCTTTAAAGCCAAACGTTTTCTTTTTTTTTTTAAACGATAATTATTATTGCCTGCACTGCTTCAAACTTTGTGAATTGAAAACTGCTGTCAAGGAAAGTAAAGTTTGGATTGAACCATTTTGAGCTTATAAAAATAACTTTTTTGAGGTTATATTAACTTTCTTCCTGCAATTTACAGAAAGTAGCACAATAAACATAAACATATGAGGTTCCTTTAAAGTCTCTATTCACCTCTCCTTCAGCAGTCTGGCTTTTAATTAATTTTTAATGGCATAAAGTATGTCATATAGCAAGCTGTACAAAACTTGAAAAGGGGTTAATGGAAGAAAGCAAAACAAGAGGAGGGTTAAAACTGATTTTATATTTCACATGCATTCAACCATTGCTGCACCTCATCCAATACCATCTCTCTGATTAGCACTAACTCCCCCAAGGTCTCAGATCGAGGCCACAGCCTAAGTAAATGAACTCACAGCCTTAAGACTTTCTGAGGTTGAAAAACTCATACTCAATTCAAGCAGCCTGAAAATCAGGCTAGACTGATTATAGCATTCTTGGCTAATGAACTGAATAGATTTTATTAAAAATTGTGGAAGCTATTTTTAAAAGATCAAGAGATGCCACTGAGTTCTAGATGATGGCCCCAATCCAGGACAAAGTGCCTCGCCATTACTGATTTCTCATGCATGATGAGTGGCTTTAGGTTTAAGAGAGTTGAATATTGTTACCAGAAAGTATCCCATTAATTAAGCACTGAAAGCTGCTAGGTTTCAGTTTGGCAATTCTCAGTTCTGCTGAGTTGCCTTAAAAAGTTCTTGCAAACACTAGGATTATTTTCTTATGTTAGGACAGGAGTGAGGAAAGTGTGGCTCACAGCGTGCATGCCACACCTGAGCCCCCTTCTGATGTCCCCTGAAACCTGCCTCAATTCCCCAAAGCATCCCTCAGGACCAAACAGAGCTGACATGAAAATTCAGTGGCATGATTTTGTCACTTGCAATTGGCTGCCAAATTTAGGTAGCATGCTGGCGTAAGAGTTTGTTGGGCCTAAGGCATCATCCTTCCCTTCCTTCTTGTTCCTGGTGCCCTACCGCTTTTCTCCGGAAAGCAGATGTCCCCATCACCTCATTCTCCCTCCACCCACAGGATTCTCCTGTCTCAAGGCAAGAAAAAAGACACCACTTTGGAGGCCTCCCAGCTGTCTGTTATTGAAGAGGCTTTGTGTTTACCCTCTATGAGGCACAATTTCCTAGATCAGGGCAAAAATGAAGAAGGAATGACTAATTGCATGCTTTCATCTGCAAGCAAGCTAGGTACGCCTACTTTAGTTTATCTTGAAGCAAGAAGTTGATTTGGGCTGAGGGAAAAGGCAAAGCCTCTGTAACAGAAAGGAGCGGGGAGGCATCACATGCCATCAGTGTCTGCATCTGCTTTCTGCAGGAGAGTCCCCTGACATGAACAAGGTAGAGGCTGGGAGGGGAATGGGGAAGGAGAAATCTTGCCTTGTAAGGGCAGGGAGCTCTTCCATGAGTCTTAGTCCTCCTCTTTGGTACTGCACACTTGAAGGCAGTTTTCAAATAAGAGCATTTGCAAGTAACTAGTTACAAATTTGCCAATAATAAAATTACAACAATAACTAAACAAAGGATAACTGCATTTCTTCTGAACTTTTTACTGCAACATTTAAAGTTTATTAGTTTTATTTATGTAGAGTATTTACACTCTGTCTTCAGCCAAAAAAGTTGTACTTACAAGGTTCAGCCTCACCAAATGTTGGAAAAGAAAGAGCTGGCTCATCCAAGTACCAGCTTGTGCTGCTGAATGACAAACACTCATTAAAAACAAAACAAAACAAAACAAAACAAAACAAAAAAACTGAAAGGAACTTACTTTAGGTGCTTCTAAGAAATGTGAATTCCCATTAAAAAAAGAGAAAGAAATGAAATTCTAACACCAATTAACTACTTTTGGAAGGCTTTGACATTACAATTGTAACTAAATCTTTCTAAAGTAACTTTCCAAGCTTTGCCTGTTGTTTGTGAAAAGTTCTGAGGTCAGGAATGATCACACTGAATATCTAAATGATTTCATTACCTCCATTTTCTGTTCTTCACCATGAATGAAATGGGATACACTAATATATGGATACTATTAAGACGCATGGTCAGTTTTCTTGCAGTGGGGAATGCCCTCTCTCCTTACTTTCAAGTATGACTTCAATTTGTGAAAAGGAAATAAGGCAAGAGACATGCAGGAAAACATGATACAGCTAAAGTGTCTGAGGTCTTTAAGTGAAATGCTCATCTTTACAGACATCCTTCCTTAGGGAAGTCATCAGCCTAATAAATATAGCCTTTGAAGTGTCCACTTTAAAACAAAAGATAAAAATTATTATGAGAATTAATATATTTATAGTTTGCAAATTGGAAGTTAAATAGACTGAGAAAAAGCTATCTCAAGACCACCAGAAATCTGAAATCCAACAACACTTCTAAAAATCTTTTCTTCAAATATATTCTATAGGGGAAATGTTAATATTGAAGGAAACCTGCAATTTTAAAATTTATTTATTAGAAATTTTTACACGCTATCCAATTAGTTCTTGAGGTGGTTTGTAAACATAAAACCACAGATCAACCAGTCAATAATATATTGGCACTGGGCAGATTTTAAAAGAATTCCAACTAGAACAGTCCTCCTTCTTCATTCCCCAGTTTGACCTCCACGAATTTGATTATTTACAAAGCTCATGCTTGCCTCCCCCACATTTTCCTCCTCCCATCCTTATCATTCCTCACCCCAGGCTTGTGAGGCTTGTGTTTAATTTTTTTTTTCCTTTTGGGTGAACAATGCCCCCTCCCACTGCTGAAGGCATGGCCTCTCTGCCATGTGACTGCACTTTCTGCTGTGGAATGGCTGCTGACTGGTCAGGTGCTCTCCTTGCTCTTACTCCTCTCTTTTCAAGATGGCCACCAGAAATAACTGGAAAGCAAGAATTCTGCTCTTCTTCTTTTGAGGGAAAAGTACTGGTAAGTCCTTTACTGTGTCTTTTTTCTGCCCCGGCCCCCAATGCTGGGGCCAGAGACAAAGGGGGAGCTCTGAAAGGGAATCACAGGGTTGGGAGCTATTCATGATTTTTTCACTTTTGCAAGGGATCTCTGTCCCTAACTCTTGCAAATGTGGAAGGGCTACTGTATTCTTTTGTTGTTGTGTTATTGATTTCTAAGAGGTATGTGAGCACATTCCATGGGTATAGTGGGCTGGGCCATACACAGCATAAAGGCAGAACTGCCGACTTTACACACCAGAAGTGGGAGAAATGTACCTTTGGACTGCCATTTTAGGGTCTTGTAATCTCCCCCAAATTACAATATGTTTTCACAAGTAGTTTTTTGTCCCAGAACAGCAAAATGAAAACGTTCAAAACCATTGCAAACACTTCAGTTTTCCTTAGTCTTCCCCGCCAAACTTTAAAGAATTTGTATTACTCCATATAGATATACCTTAAATAAGAGGGTTAGCTGCAAGAAAGAAACCAGAAAACTACTACTTTGGCCTCTCTCTTTCAAAACTCCAGGTCAAAAAGAAAATTCATTTCCTATTTTGAGAGATGTGGGACATTGGGAACAAGGACAATGGGGGTATGAAATGGAAGAAATCTTTGGTTTGCATACAGCATAATTGACTACTTCCTGTTGCAAGAGATGACAGAGATTTCTCAGCCTGGACATTCTGGATTTTGTAATGAGCAAAAGGATAAATGGTTGCTGCAGTGACTAAGCTTTGGTGAAATTGTAAATCAAAAACAATGTGGAGAAGGTACCAAGCTAGATACTTTGGATACTTTCAAAGGCTCTTTGCTTTGCTTAGAGTGTATTCCAGTAAGACCTTATTGTTATATTATTTGCTCCAAGACAAAGGAAGCTGTTTATCAATAAAAAAGAAAAGTGATACTATATATATATACTATATATATATATATATATATATATACTATATATATATATAGTCACACTATATATATATATAGTGTGTGTGTGTGTGTGTGTGTGTGTGTATATATATATATATATAGTATATATATATAAAGGTGCAAGTAATTTATTACTAAAGTAGTAGTAGTATATACTAGTAGTATATACATATATATATACTAAAGGTGCAATTAATATACTATATATATATAAAGGTGCAATTAATTTAGAAATGTAGGGTGGGGGCAGCCTCGTGTGAGCCTTCCCTTCCCCTTCTGGATATACTACTACTATACTACTATATATAGTATATAGTATATATATACACACACACACACACACACACATACACACACACACACACACACACTATATATATATACTATATTCTCTCTCTCTCTCTCTCTCTCTATATATATATAAAAGTAAAAATAAAAAGAAGACTTTTGGGTGTCTGTGGAGGAAAAAACAGCTGCACCATGAAAAAGCAGCTCTCTTCTTGTTCTTCTCTTGCCTCATTTTAGTTTCACATTTTTCTAGATTTTGTTTGTTTTGGGGCTCTAGTTTGCCTTTTTGCCCTAATTTTGGGAAATATTCAGATTTTACAACAGGCTAGTTTTTCCAGGGTGGAATCCTTCACAGGTTCTTATATAGCTCACTTTATTTTATTTTTACTATTTTCCCATGGTGAAGAACAGGCTATGCTACTTAATGCTGTTGCCTCCCGTTCTCCAAGGAGTAATTTCTGCCATCTGAATTTTCCTGGATCAGTTTGCATCAATCTTTAACCTGAGTCTTCAGGAACGTCTCTCTTGGAAAACTAAGCAATAAGGGTTTCTTCCTGAATCTGTTGGCCAAGCCACCACACAGCTTGGGAAACATTAAGCTTTAACTACACGGCTGGTAGAAAATCAGTGGCAAATATTGCTTCATACTACCTGTGGCCAATTTTGCATGTTGTGAATCCTGTATATGAGATAACCTCATATGACTCTTTAAGCTGGGTTATTGAAATTAATTGATTTGTCTCTGATTACTAGTATACAGCTCTTCCTCCACATTCATGGGTTTGACCTTTGTGAATTTGATTATTTGCGAGTGCATTTGCCTTCCCCTCCCTCGTCCCATTCCAATGCATTTTGGCCGTGTGGAGAATTTGTACTGAGGCATAATAGAAGGGAATTTAGATAGCGGAGGTAGTGGAAGCCTTGTATGAGCCTTCTTTCCTCCTTTGGAGCTCTCCCTCTTCTCGTTCCCAAGCAAAAGGGAAGGGAATGGGGGCTGAGAGAAGGCTCGCGTGAGTTCTCCCTGCTGGGGCAAAATGCTCCAGAAGGGGAAGGGAAGGCTCACACGAGGCTGCCCCACCCTATATTTCTAAATTAATTGCACCTTTAAAGAACCTTAGTCCATCTCTGGTTATATTGGAACAAACAGAATTTGGACCCCACCAATGGCACTACCTTACTCTGCTGCTGGAATTGCATACTCCTGTGAGGCAAGAGGCTACGCTAATGGCAACAGTGCGGCTGGTAGGGTCTCCCATGTCAGACAGGCTTTTGCTGAGGAGTCCAACTAAATCTGCCAAACAGCTACTGGGCAGCAGCAATAGCGGGGGTGACACTGGCAGAGGATCTCTCAGAGACAATGGCAGTGGCAACATAGCTAATGGGGTGGCATTTATAGTGAGGAGAGACAGAGCAAAAACAGTCAAAGGAAACAATACAAAGCTTGACTGAATCATGTCAATACGACTTGGTTTGTAATCCGAAAGGAGGAAACAGAGCAGAATCAAGGAGTGTAGGAAAATTTGGCCTAGGATCAAGAAATGAAGCCGGAGACAGGTTGCCTGAATTTTGTGAGGCCAATAGTTTATCCATCACAAATCCATCTTTCAAGCAACACAAGAAGTGACTGCATACATGGACATCACCTGATGGCCAATACAGAAATCAGATCCCAGAAATCAAAAGGGAATTTAAACCAAGAGTGGGGACATTCTATGACTAGCAGGAGAAGACAGTACATTACCAAGCAAAAATAAAAAGACAATGGAAACAATACATGGAAAAACTATATAAAAGAGACGAAAGATCGACAGATTCATTCAAGGCAGAATTTTATAAAATGAAGTGAAAGCTACACTCAGAGCACTTGGGAGAAATAAATCACCAGGAACAGATGGCATATCAATAGAGTTGCTTTGGTCTACAGAGACAGAATCCACTCCGGTTCTAACTAAAATCTGTCAACAAATATGGATAATGAAAGAATACTTCAGATTGGAAATGTTCAATATATATTCCAGTCCTCAAGAAAGGCGACATCGAGGATTGCAGTAATCACAAAACCATTGCATTAATCTCCCATGCAAGCAAAATCATGCTCAAAATTGTACAACAAAGGATTCTACCATATATGGAATGAGAGATACCTGATGTCCAAGCTGGATAAAGGAAAGCAAGAGGTACCAGGGATCATATTGCAAATATACATTGGATAATGGAATACACCATTAACTTGTATCATACCTAAGGCAGGATTAGATTTGGGGGAAGGAGATGTGAAAATTGAAGGAAGGAACATCAACAATTTTAAGATACACAGATGACACCATACTACCAGCAAAAAACACCAAAGACTTGTAATTATTACTGAAGAAAGTCAAGGTAATAAGTGCAAACATATGTTTACAGCCAAACATTAAGAAAACAAAATTAATGCTCACAGGTGATTTACATAACCTCAAAGCAAACTATGAAGACATTGAAGTAGTTCAAGATTTTCCATACCTTGGATCAGTAATTAATGAGAATGGAGACTTCAGTCAAGAAATCAGAAAATGACTTGGAAAGGCAGCTACGAAGGAACTAGACAAGATCCTCAAGTGTAAAGATGTATCACTGAATACTGAAGTTAGGATTGCCTATGACACTGTGTTTCCAGTTTCTATGTATGGTTGTGAAAACTGGACCCTGAAGAAAATAGATAAGAAGAAAATCTGCTCCTTTGAACTGTGATGCTGGAGAAGAGTTCTATGGATACTAGGTATGGACCAACTGAATCCTCGAATCCTGGGTAAGGATTCGAGATTCCCAAATACGCAATAAGCAAACCGAATCTTTCGAATCTGCCAACCAAACAGATTGTTGGAGACCAGGACGCCTGAAAACCAGGGAGACTAGGACACCTGGGAGACTGGGACTCCTGAAAATCTGGGAGACCAGACATACAAGAGAAGATAGTAAGTAGGTGAGGTTTTCCCCTTGGAGTAATAATGGCCTTTGCTAACAATTTCAGAAATTACATCTGGGGTTGTATTCTAAGATATTTAAATTGAACATTTAATATTTAAGTTCAGCACCTGACTGGAAGGTACAGGCTTGAGATTTCAAGGACAGCTGAAACATTCCTTTGCATAGCTCCCTTCCAAAGCTCTTTCAGACACAATTCTGGGGTTTCTAGTTTTACAAGGTGTCACAGCCTTCTCTGCTAAAGTGTGCCAAAGTGTGCTGGTGCATCATCAAACTACAAACCCCAGGATGCCAGAAAGAGCTATGCAAAGAAAATCCAGTTTTGACCTGGATTATCTCTACTATGGTGGTCCTGTTTATACAGGCAGGAAAATGTGGGATTAATCCACATTTTCCTGTCTATGTAGAAAGGGCCTTCATGTCATTTTCAATCTGGGGAGATCCTGAGCCAAAACTGTGACAATTGTCTTGGCCAGATTTCTTCAGAGGAAGGTTTGCCTTTGCCTAGGCTTTTGCTAAGGCTGAGAGAGTGTGTCTTGCCCAAGATTATCCTTCTTTCCCATGCTTTTTAAAAAAAGGATTCAAAACTTTTGAGATGTGTGAGATTCGTGGATTCCCAGAACTTTCCAGGGATTTGGATCCAGATTCGGAAAATTCTGGATTCTTCCCATCCCTAATGGATACTCTGGACTGCTAAAAAGACCAATGAATGGGTTCTAGAGCAAAGCAAGCCTGAACTATGTCTAGAAGCCAAGATGACTAAACTGAGGCTGTTCTGGCCATATCATCAGAAGAGATGACTCACTAGAAAAGACAATAATGCTTGTTAAGGTAGAAGGCAGTAGGAAATGAGGAAGACCACATTACAGATAGATAGACTCCATCAAGGAAGACACATCCCTCAATCTGCAATACCTAAGCAGGGCGGCTGCTGATAGAATGACCTCAATGTCTCTCATCCACCAGATCACTGTAAGTCAAAATCAACTTGACGGCAGTTGCTGCGACTTCCAGCTCCATGGCTTATTACTTAAAACCGAACTTCTGACATCCACCACTAGCCTTTCTTTCCTTCTCTTTCCTCTGCTGTTAATTTTATCCCTCAAACTGAAATTTAATTCCTCTCTCCCCCACCCTTAGATACTCAACCTGCTAAATCTTGACACTTTTATCTTAATAATATCTATAAAATCAGACTACTCTCTTGTTTTCTGCAACGTATTAAAAATATTGTTTGCTTTATTATTTCACATACCAGCTATTGGAACATACTTGCTTGATATTCTCAACTCTTTCTTCAAATGCTGCTGCTTCAGCTCACTATCTAGCCATTATAATTATGTTATTTCTATTATTAGCTGCCTGCATGGCTCCCTAAAATTTACTCTGACCAACAAGCGTCTATATTTGTACATATATTATTATATGCTCTTCTAGGACTAGCAAATTTTTTCTTCAAACGTCTATCTAGTACAGTACTCCATCCCTCTTCATAGAGGTCAGGCGGCCACTGGAAAAAATCACAAACAGGCCACAACTGAGATAGAACTCCTCTAATGTTTGATCTACCTACCTGTAAATTAGGACTCAGAAGGTAGATGTTTCACTTTGCTTTGCTTTTCTGCTTCATTTGGGCTCTCTTCTGCCTCCTATTTGAAAGAGTTACTGAGCTGAAAGAGAACCAATCACCTTATCCAACAAAAATTACATTTTGCCAGGGCAAGGTAAGAGAAAGCTCTGAACACATTCTGAAGTTGAGCCTATGAAATATTTTTCTATGCTCAAATGGAACTGAGCTCATAGGCTTATCATACAAAATCCACTTGAGGTTATATCAAGTGTTCTTCGTTTTAGAAGCGTAATTTAGATGGGAAAAGTAATTTTGTTTCTGCTTTTGCCGAAACACTGGAAGTCATAAACCTTTGCTGATCCACAGCAAATCACCCAGAGATCTACTAGTAGATCCTGCCATATCTTTTGCTCACCCCTGATGTAATGGAAATTGCTTTCAGCTGAGGTGAAGCTATTACTGCTCTCGCATTACAGCAATCAAAACATAACATTACCTGCAGGGTCTATTCCACTGATCTCCATCTGAGAGTTTTCAGTGCACCACTGTTGGCATGAGCACATTACAATGAATTACACTGAGCCTCATCAATCAAATTAATTGTCCCAGAAAGTCAAGTTCAACCTCAAATAATTATCTACAATAACGCTTCCTACTGCGCTTTAATAAATTGAATTAATTGGGAATCCATTGGACTTCATATTCCTTAACATTTACGCATTAAATTTTAAGTTCTTTGCTGCAAATGTGAAAATATATTGTTTAGGCCATTAGAAGGAAGAAAACTTGTGATTTACAGCTCTGTGAATCCGCTTTTTGGATGTACATGGCCACATTTAAAAAGATCAAAATAAGCATAGCTTGTGAAGGAAATCAATCTTTTCTCTTGAGCACCAGCTAAAACAAGGCCTGTCAAAATCTATTCACAGAAAACAACAAAGAAATTGAATTCACTACACATCTCTGGGTCAGCAGTGACAGGATGTCATTTCCCGTAGTGGCTTTGGCAAATAGCTAACCCAAGTGCTTGGCATGCATCACCCTTAACTTCCTTGGTGAAATAAAAAACTGAAGGATGACTGATAAGGTTGCTCTGCAAAGGGACAAGACTGAAGTGAATCTCGCGTGTTTGCCTGAATGCTCCCTTTATTGATACACATGAGCTCTGGACATTTTTGAGAATCGCTGTTTCAAAGCTGTAGAGGCACAGGCTCAGCTGCCAAGCAGACAAGTGCAAATGAAGATTTTGCCCCAATCTAACAGCAAAAGAGATTGGATTAGGTTTTATTGGAAAACTGTAAATAAATAAATAAATAAATAAATGACACAATACTTGTCATTTCTTTCTCCTCTTCCAATAGGATGAAAATCTTCCATTGCCCTATGGAGACTGTGGTAGACAAATCACACTATGCCATTTGTTAAAAAGGTGTGTAAGTGTGTGTAAGTTAAATATTCTTATACATACACAAACGGCTTCAAAACAAATCTGACTTCTTCAAAATAGTTTTGGATCCCAGAAGGATACAGTTAATGTCTAATGATGAGAAAGACAGACAGAACTTAATGAGTTAGGAAAATGTATTTATTAACTTCTGTTTGTTAATCATGCTAGTTGTGTGTGTATATCTATCTATTCATCTATGAAATTAAGATGCAAAATGGAAATAGAAATTTTTTAGAAATCAAACTCACAGAGCAAAAGGGGAAAAGAATGCTATCTGAGGCCTAAATAAAAGCTGAAGAGCCAAGATAATAATAAGAAGCTGCCTTAAAGCAATTCTTACAAAGCCCTAACACTGGAATCTGAAACAATTTTCTTAATAATTCTTTTTGAACTGACATCTAACTAGCAGCTTTGACAGCCCTTCGTTATTGAGCACAGTTGTATGAAATTCTACTAGAAAAACTAAATGGCTCACTTGCTGCTGTTTTTAGAACAGTTCACTCCTCCCCTACTTAACTAGATAGAAGAAGTTATCACAGATGTCAAAAAGGAAACAAAACAAACGAGGACATTGACTATAAATGCCCAATCTCAGGACTGACTTTTTGAGATACTAAGACAAATTCAAATGGAATAAAACAATCTAGACAGTAAAGCATAATAGATACCTCAACTCAGCCCCAAATAAATAATTGGATTCTGCAGTCTGCTTTGGCAACTTGTGTTTATTCTATGTGTGCAGTGTGTGTGTGTGTGTGTGTGTACACATATGCCTTCAAGTCACTTGTTGACTTGTGGTGACCTCTTGACTTTCATAGTTTCCTAAGGTAGGGCATACTGAGAGGTGGTTTTGCCAGTTCCTTCATGAAATACAGCTTACAGCACCATTGTTGGCAGTCTCCCATCCAAGTACTAACCAGGAATGACCCTGCTTAGCTTCCAAAAGCAGATAGAATCTGGCGCCTTTAGGGTACTTAAGCTTTTGAAGGACTAGATTCTGACATGACGAATTTCATTTCCTGGTTCAAGCACAGTATGTCATACCTCTTTTAACACAATCAACTGGTACTCATCCATGTATTATTTATAATAATGTCACTTCACATTACTAGCCTATGTCCTCTCAGAGCCCTAAGCAACTCACTCTGAAGTCCTGTAACATTTCTAGAGTTTGTTTATTTCTTTAGCTTGGTTATGCAGTTATCAAAAGAAAGCCAGTGTGAAAAGGCTTTCACAGTCAAGATTTTTGTTTGGGTGCTCTAGCCCCCAAAGGAGAAGACTGGCAGAATAGATTATTTTTCCCTCTTTGTCTACCCCCCAATCTGCTCTAAAGTATGGGGGGGGGGGAATCTTTCTAAGCAGAGACGGAGGATATGTGGTGGTGAAGGAGGAAGGGAAGCTCACTTGCATAACGTTAACTGTAACCTTTTGTTTTTGTTCTTTTTAGCAGGCAGCTCATTATTTGCATATAAACTTTTATGAGTGGGGGATCAATGCACCCTTGGTTTGTCAGCTGACTGATGGAAGAGCAGAATGGCCATTTACTGCATTGATTTTAACAGGAACTAAGTCTACCTGCAGCTACACAGTGAGGAAACTGATTAAAATGAGCACCTTGTGGCAAGAAAATGGTTTGTATTTAAAATACACAAAACTCAGTAAGACAAAACATTGCAAGACACATTAGCAATATTTTTATGGACCTTCTACTAATGGCCAACCTAGTCTGAACAGAATCCTGCATCCCTTGCAGAAATACAATCATGTACTAAACTGCTGCACTGCAAATTCACATATACCAAAAAAACTTGTGCGCTTGAAAATCAACTTAAAGGCCCTAATCCAAAGAATGTTACTTGTATTTAATACCCATTGAAATCAATTGGACACAATTGTCAAGACTAATTTAAATCTCACTGATTTCTACAGAACCTAATACATAACTGATTTTCTTTAGACCGGGGCCAAAATCATTAACATTTCTGCATATAAAGAATATCTGGGATAGACGAGAAGAAATCGAAGACTTCTACATTTTAATTTAGTGCCAGAAAAATAAAACTAATCTATGAAGCAGGCAGAATATGCAGATATCAGTACTAAGCACTTTCTATACTGACAGTTTTCCTTCAAGCTATCAATGTGGTATAAGCAAAAACAAAACAAAACAAAACCAAGGGGAAGGGATTTTGACACAACTGAAACTACGCCACTAGTTTGTACATAACAAGCAGTTAGGCTTAAGAAGAAGAAAAGTCTGTATCTTGATGGAGGACGGGGGGAGAATGGGAACTTTGCTTTTAGTCATAGTAGCATGACTATATAGTGCTAAGCAAAGCTATATTAAAGTGGTTTGGGTTCTGGGGCACTTTCAAAAATGCCTCCCACCAAGTACATGCATGTGAAATATTGGAAGACTACGGGCATAGAAAATAAATGACTAGAAAATACAAAGTACAAACATTTATAAATTATAATTTATAATTTATAATTCCCTAATGTATACAGACATAAACATCTTTTGTGTGCATGTGAAAAAAATTAATGTTTTGACACTTGGACTCTTACTGTGGTTAACTTAAAGAAAAGTTGGAGCAGTTTCTTTAGAAATGAATGTTCCTTAGGAGAGGAGAAACCTATATAACATAATGGAAGCATCACATGACATGTAGCATCCAAGCACATACTTCTGCATAGACATGCACAGGATTAGGCTGAAAATATCCTAGAACCAGACTAGTTCTGAGGTTAATACAAGCATCTAATTTGCCTTTAATAAATATGCATCTCAGAGTTTTTAATTTTGTAATCAAATGCATGTTCAGCTATGAATTTTCTCACTGCACATACTTTAGTAAGTTAGGAAGACACAAGCACAGAGACGCAATGTAAAGCACATGAACTATTTAGCTCTTTTAACTCATGTCTGCCCCCCCCCAAAAAGCATCATTACATCAAGCAGTTGATAATCGTAAAATAGCTGTATTATACAAAAAGTCAAGCTTTGCCAGTTCTATGAAATTACGCACAGTCAGTTGCAAATATATACAGAACTAACTGTTTGAAACCACTTTAGCTATATAGACAAACTCCTGGCCCACCCCCATATATTATTTCTGTAGATATGCAAAGCCTGCTCTACTTTACATGAAACAAGTCCTGACAAACACAAAAATCAAGTCTCCGCTGCTATTTCCCCTGGAAGTATATGGCAGCAGCGGGGGGGGGGGGGGGCTATAAATTTCTAATTTAGTGATTTCTTCAGTTTATTTCAATTCCATTTCTTGAAAGGAGTATAGAATTGTGCATTTAATAAGGACTTGCTTAGATGGGAATTGAAACTTGTCAGCAGAGACTGTAAGGCTTCAGTGGAGATTTGTCTTGTTTTACAGACCAGAAGGAAGCAGGATGTTATAAAGGAGGTCAGGATAGACCAAGGAGGCCCTCTCATTTTCTTCTCCCCCAACTTATTCTCTGACTTCAGCACATGGGTTTTCCCTCTCTTGCTCCAGCTTAACCAGCAGATGCCACCATTTTCCTCAGAACCAAAGCACATCTCCCCCACTATTTTTATTCCCTTATGAACTTCTTCCATTGCCTTGATATTTCCTTTTTCTCTCCTAATCTCTTTCTCTCACTCTTGGCAGGTGCTGTTGCTACTCAAAGTTAGAGCAAAGGTGGCAGGGAGGCAAGAGAAAAGACAAGGGTGGTTGACACCATTCTTATGCTGGGCATGTTGGCTCCATTTGTGAGGTGGAAGCATGAACTAGGGGAGGGACAGGCATTGGCAGCCAGTAGATTGAAGGCTGTGATCCTGTCTGATCACAGACACACCTGATATTCATTAGCAGTCTCCCATTCAAGTACTAACCAGGTCTGATCTTGCTTATCATCCAAGATCAGATAGATTTGGGATCTTTCAAGTATTTATTTAATGCTTAAAAGTGTCTGTATGCTAGGACAAAACAGGAGCATTGCATCAGTGCAACATCGTCCCTTCTCACATTATATCAGCAATGCAAAGATCCAGAAGGAACAATGGGTTATCAGAACCGCAGGCAGAAGTCATTATTGACTGAGACAATGAAGCAACACTGCTGTGTGACTCAAGAAAGTGCTAAGAAGGTTCTTTACAGCCAAGGTGGGAAAATACGGTGGGCCTGAGAATCACTTTTCTGCCCCTGGGACCTCCCAGGGCCTCAATGGAGTACCATAAACGGCCCCCAAAAGCCCAGGAAAAAAGTCCTGAAGTGGCCAGAAAAATATATTTTGGTTTTGGGAAAGTTTTTTTTAAATGCGAAAGAGTGCAGAGAAGTTCTGCAACCTTTCAAAAAGGTAAACTGCTACTCCTGTTGGTTTTACAGTGTGGGCAGGAGTGGAGATCACTCAACTGCATATTACACCAAGGCATTTTGATTAATAAGCATATAGGCAAACACCTGATTCAATATCAAATATAAGGAGTTCTTCTGGTAGCAGCATATGTTGAATGGAAATGATCCACTAGTTTTATGTAGGATGCTGCAGCTATTTGATGCAACTTGTGTGACCATCAGCAGTTATGCCTTCCTATATCACTACTGATGATACTTTCATTTTCTGATGATTTTTGATTAGATGTTGGAGATCACAACATAACAACAGCTGAGCTGTACTCCTGATTTATCAAAGGAAAGTATATGGAGATGTCATAAAATTCCTTATAAATAAATAGATGAAATGTCTTAGAAAAGGCCTTTTTGGCTTTTCTACTTTGCAATAATTTTAATATTAAATGTTTGGATCCCATGCTTCCCCTCCCCTCAGCCTCTTTAAATGCACAAATTTTGCAAGGGCTTTAAAAGAGAGACAAATAATGACAGCACTTCCCTATTTATAGTTATCAAATGGAATAAATGGATAAACAACATTAACTTCTATTCATTAACTTTAATCAACAAAATTCTTGGCTGTGTCAGTCAAGGCAGATTTAATCAAGCAAGGTTGGCTCTAAAGTTAAAATTGCAGTACTTAAACTGCTGAACAATTAATTTAGTATTTTACTGTGCTGCACGCCCTCACAGACCACAAAATTAATTGCTGATCAAAAAAAGAGGATTTAGGCATGGGCCAGAATCCAGTTAGGGCACTATGAAAGAAAAAAAAACAACTGTTGTGATTTGATTTGCATAAGTGTGGCTCTTACTTCATTCCACAAGCCCTTGCACAGCCCCTCTTAGACTTCTGGGTTGGTGGGTGAGGAATGAGATGATTGTAGTATAGCAGGTAAGTGCATGGCTATGGTATCTGATACACAACTAGTCATCCTATTATGGAATCCAGTGTAAAGTACACTGGCACATATGTATACTACAGTACAAGTTTATATGGCACTGACCTCAGTGTCATTGAGCTAGCAAACCTGTGTTGAGTGTTATCACTATAGATCAAAGATGGGGGATCACAACTCAGGCGCTACCACCTGAGTGAGAAACACCACTTGTACTTTTTTGGACTACAGTTCTTAAAATTCCTGGTGGCCATGGGGATTCTGTGAGGTTTTAAAAAACTCCTAGTCCTTTAAAACTTCTGCTCTGTGGCCTTACTGAATTAGGCAGCAAGAAAACTTGTGTTTTTTTGACAGAAACTTCTTAATCATTAGACAATATCATTAGACAATTTTTTTTTTAAAAAATGCATTCCTAAATATTAAACCTTTGGTCCACATACCTGGCTCAGAGTACAGTTTTTTAAAAGGTAAAGTGTGTGAAGAAATTATTTCCCAGTGTAAAACCAAGAGATAATAGTGCTCTTGTCATTTAGCATATACACACTGAGCAACTTCTGGAAAGCTAATCTAGGGCAGGGGGAGTATGTTATGTTTTTATGAGAGTGCTACAGGGTACCAGGCTGGGAATGCTGCACTGACAGTCAAACACCTAAAAACTCCACAGAAAGACAAAATAAAAATAAATAAATTAAATAAACCCCTGACATCTCTTTCAGCATGATTTATTTTTGAAGGCACAAATCTCCTTCAACAACAACAAAGGTACAAATCAGAGAAGTTCACTCTTACCCAGCCAAACGTTTTCTCCTAATGGAAAATTATTAGCACACACATGTCTGCAAAGACTGCCACAGGATCATGTGTACAGTTACACATGCATGACATGATTAAAAGCAGTTGGTTGTTCGATGTACAGTAGGAGACCACATTAGCATCACTGCCTAACACACAGAAAGTAGGTTCTCTATACATTATTTTTTCTACACTGAAGTGTCTTCTGATGAAGGAACAAGAACGTTTGAACAATGCTGCAGTGCTGGCATCATTGACTATGTGGGAATCTTCCTTGATTAAAGCACTAACCATTTAACTATAGAGATGTTGTATTCATGCTTCTACCTATTCAATGTGGATATCAAGCCCATATTAAAACTGAACAGTAGATAATTTCCCTACCCCAGGAAACCTGCTTGATCATGGAACAATGACCAGATTTTACAGCCAGCCACCGGGTGCTAATGGGCTTTGCACTTTCCTTCTAGGTGACAGTGTCCCAGCTGTTGCCTGCTGGTTCAGCAGAGAATTTTTGCATTGCCTACTAACCTCAGATTGGCATGATAGTCTGCTTAAGGAATAAAATGACTTTGCACATGAAAGTACTAACTGGACTATCAGATATCAACTCTGCTCATATGGTTGGCTTTGAAACCAGCTAAGCCTCCTGCTTAAGACTGCCTTTGTGTCCCCCACCCCACTCCCAAAAGCAGTTTCTTGATCCAATTCAACCTCTTAACAAGATAAAAAAAAATGTGACCATCTATCAGAACTGAGGCCAGAATCATTACTTGATGTTCAAAAAACAATAATAACTCTAGAATTAATTGCTAATTAAACATGTATCTCTTTGACATGTAATACTGATATGAATGCAACATTAAATTAGTCCACATTTAATTACAGTCAACCCTCCACATCTGTGGGTTTCACTTTGACAGGCTTCATTATCTGTGAGTTTCTCCAACCCCTGCCACTCCACCTCAGCAGTTCTTGCTGGGGGTAACCTGTTCTTTCAGCAGGTCTGATCAGGCTGCACAGCCCTTTAAAACCAGCCTCTGGTGCTCTGCCATCTCCACCAGCTGCTGCATAGCCAGCTAAGAATGGTTCACAGCCTAATTTCTCAGCACCACAAACCCCCCCCCCCGATGTCCCCACAGAGACCCAAGGAAGGAGATGGGCAAGAGAGAGGAAGGATATTGCCACCATGCTGACTGACTCCCTTCCCTCTTTTTCCTGACCTGATTTGGACCCTGTGTGCCCGCTTTCCCCTGTGCTCCCAACCCTAGTGAATGTGGAAGGCAACTGTACTCACTTTCAAAAGAACCTCAGAAATACATTTTCTCCCCTACCTAACCAACAAAGGAGAAACACAGAGAACTTTTGCACTCCCATGGTGGGGCTTGCCATGCTTCCTCAGCTGGGCAATTATGCTACAGAGGTCACCTCTTCAATCTATAAGAAAGAGAAGAGGAAGAGGCACTCATTGCCACTTAACTCTCCAGCCCCAATAAAGGAAGTCAAGACTTCTTTCACAGACACATGGTACTGGGAGGTTAGCATATACATTACAATCACATGGATGTGGATCTTTCTCACTGCATGACTCATCCTAGGGAACTCTTCACTGGTATGGAAGTATACAATGGGGAGGCAGCCTTTACACCACTGAATAGAGGATGGAGCCATGGTGAGCTCTATTTGGTAACAGAGGTATCCTGCTATTGCATTCACATGTTCTCTTATTATATGCAGAAACAAGGCTGAATGCTGTACTCACAGCCCACAAGCAATGACATTTTGTCAGACTGCCTGATGGCGATTTTTTGCTTACCAGAGTAAGCAGGGATCCAGAGAGATACCTAATTTCAAAGCTGAAAGATATAATTTGTTGCAATTTGTCAATTCTTTTGTCGTTCTTCTACCAAAATGTCAGTAAGTATCTGGAACCTTCATAAGTTTTTTATAGCCCCTTTGAGTACAAATCAATTACTAACTCAAGTTGGATGGAGTTTTTCTCCATAGGTCTATTGATAAATTTAGATTACTCCAAAGATATATGTTAAGATTTCTCAGAAAGTACATGTTAGTACTTTCCGCTGTCTTTATTAAAGCACAATTTCATCAGGGCAATGCAGAAACATGAATAAAACTTCAGACCACCTGAAGCCATATACCACATTACATGAACTATCAGAGTATGGGACAGAATGCAATTATAAGTATCAAAACACAATCTGAATACTTTTTAAAGATTCAAGCTAAATTACATAGTGCTTTACACTTTGTATAGTAACAGTGGTAGATTGCACATGCCTAATACAAGGACAAATACAATGGATTGGCAAATTCAAATATTTTCTTTCTTTTATCCCCTCTAATGTAATTAAGGGCCCTTATTTTATAAGCTAATACTATATATATGCAGTGTTGCCTAGGATTTTATTTTCTCATGGGTAATATTTGCTAGAAAGATTTGACATCCTGTGTCTCTAATCCCCCAAACTGTCTAGTCTAGTACCTGTAACTTTCCCCATATTCCCCAATCCAATCTGTATTCAGAGTTATTAACATACAGAGGTTGGTTTCCTGAGGGGATACACTGTCCTCATTCTTGCTGCTAGGCCTTGTCTCCATAGCAACTGGCCTATTCCAAACAGACACAGTTGCCTGAGGCCCAAGAGCTCTCTGGCTGAGAATTCTAAAGGCCCCTCCCAAAACTGCAAACCCCAGGATTCCATAGAATCTTCTTAGGCAGCCAATCATTTGAGGTCTTCGCCTGACACAGACAAACAGACAAACTTTGACTTTTATTTATTAGATATTACTGCACAAGAAGTATATGCTGCTACCAGGATTAAACTGAAACTACTGAATATTGTGCAAAATTTCAACACGGTCAGAACAAAACCCTCTGCTAATTTTTAATGACTGTCTGAGAAATGTTTACTTGTTCAAAAAGTATTCTTCTAAACTACCCTAGCTGCACTGGTCAAACAAGCTCTTGTCTTGTGTTTGGTTCAAAAAACAGAATGGTCTGCATCAACTGGGTTCAGCAATTATTTGTGTGCATCAGGTGGACCCACACTAACCTCAGTATGCTGGGCTAAAGATGCAAATGAGCTTCCCAACTGTATCCAAGAATCTCTATACATACAAGGTTCTCCATATACACAAATGTAGAAACAATACATGACCTTCAGTCAGGTAAAACTATGTGAGTAATCCAAGCAAAAGGGAAAAAACAGTATAGAAGCAACAGATAGAGTGACATAAGACAGGTTTAAAAAGGTCAGTGCTGCAAGAACTGGTTTTTTTTCCAGAAAATCTTCCCTAACATACTAATTTGAACTCAAATATTGAAAAAGAAAAACATCTGGTGCAGTCTTGCCCCATTCTCATCCTTTTTAGCTCTCCCAGTCAATTATAAATGTGTTGTAAAATTGTAAATGTAAATTATCTGACAATTTTAAACATTTATTTTATCAATTTTCATGGCATTTTAAATACAAGAAAAAATTACACTTTGTTCTGAAAACAACCTCTCACTTTTTTAAAAAAGCTTACTGAAATATGACATGTACCAAAACAAGAGTACAAATAAAGCCCAGTGAAATGTAGATACTTGATAAATGACTGGGGAAAAAGTACAGTGAGGGTGTTCTGAAGAGCTGAAGCTCTGAAACGACTTTCATAGGTATAACACACTGGAAGAGTCTACGTTACGCATGCCAAAGATCTCAGCTTAAAGCACTTGTCATCCACAGCTAAAAGGATTTAGGAATCATAACATCCAACAACCACTATGGAAATCCAGTGCGAGACAGAGTACACAGTGTTAAGCCAGGCAGACTAATATTTGGGCCATATAAGGCAGGTTCATATGTTTCCATGAGGTTTGGTGAACTTTTGTTTGTCCAGATGTTCTGAACCTTATTTTCCTAAACCCAGTCCACCATGGTCAATGATAAGTGACTGTGAGAGTTGTAATCCAAAAGATCTGGAGGTACAAAGGTTTCCAATCCCTGGGTTATAGACACTGCAGATGTGAAAACCTATGGTCTGTTCATAGTTACATTGCACCAATTCAACAAAAACACAAAAACTTCAGAATATACTATTTCATTCCTCTCCCTTGCCTCTCCCTGTTCTTGGCCAGTTACTAGATGGTTTTACACACA
Organism: Cyclura pinguis; assembly: GCA_030412105.1. Classification (NCBI taxonomy): domain Eukaryota; kingdom Metazoa; phylum Chordata; class Lepidosauria; order Squamata; family Iguanidae; genus Cyclura; species Cyclura pinguis. Next base: position 173,571,338 of record CM059599.1, read on the forward strand.
CCCCATGTGCTTTACGGCCCCAGAGATTTTTTTAATCTCCAAATCTTATATTTTCCAAAATCTGCCAATACGTCCCTCTGGTACATGGCTGGCCACTGTTTTGTTAACCTAAGCAAGGACACCGAGCTCTGCATACTGCAACAGGTGAAGTGATACTCAGAATAACTGACTTCTTTAAAATCTTTGCCATCTTGCTGCTCTAAATGCTCATCTCATGTATATCCTTTCAGCTCCAAGGATGAAGATACTTCCTATAAACTCTCAAGATGCTTCTTGACAAGACCAGAAGATTATATCTGATGAACAAGCCTCATAACTTTATGATCTAATGCTGCCATTTCCTCTGTTAAACGAAGCAGCAGCAATTTCACAAGTTGCCAATAGCCTATTTAATTTCTATCACATGGAAGCACTTCGTATTGGTCAAGCAGACAGAATTGTGTAAATACACTTACATAAAACTGCTTTAGAGAAATTCTATTACCTCTAAGTGATTCCGGCGCTCTGCAATGACTCGTTCATCCTTGTTTCCAAAGAGCTTCTTGGGAGGAAACTCTAACTCCATCAGCTTCAAGAGATAACAGGAAATGAATCAGTTGAGAAATGTTTCTTAAAAGCTATGAAGCAGACACAGAAAAAAAGATGAATATTTATTATTATTCATTTAAAAGGATTTTTACCTTCTTCTTCAGTTAAAAAAAGGGTTTTAAAAGCTTACAAAAAACGGTAATAAGTTCCTGTTCTCAAACTCACAATCTAAAAGACCCAACAGAAAAGGGAGAGAGGAGAGGCGGGACGGAGAGGGAGGAGGGTCTCCTCCAATAATCCTGGTGGGCAGTATTCTAAATGTCTGCTAACCAGAGCCAGAGTCTGGAACATCAGGTTAGAAAATTAATTTAACAATGGAAAATGTTAGAAACTGGGGAGCCAATTCACTAATAACTGAATATTTAAAAATCGATTAAATTATCATTATTAGTTGCTTAAAATATTAGTTCCCAGGACAGAATGTGTGGTTTACAGAGAATGACACTGCTGACCTTTGGACCATTTTTTATTGGAATTTTCAAAAATGCTCTTTTTGTCATTTTAAAAGAGTCTTTCACTAACCTGGATTTTCCCCAACAAAACCCGTACCAGAATTTTTGCCTATGTATGGTGGGAATTCAACAGGTTTGGAAATGTACTGCAAGGTTGTCAGAATAGGAGCAGCTGTCCTAAACTATGGGCTGTTACCTTAAAACTTACACAATTAAGTTTTGTCATTGATTTGCATATCTTTTCCCTTCTTCTTTCAGCCCCTCCCCCTTTACCAACTTGTACAGTTTACTTCCCCTTCAAATGCCCTGTTGGTTAAAAGTTAACAAGGAGTGATGTTAAAAGGTAGTAAAGAATAATATATTTATTTTAGCTAAAGGACATTAAGTCTTCTGCAAGTGTGACAATAAATAAATGGCTATAAAGATCAAACCGTAAATCAAGGATGGAGAATTCTTGATTAGAAATACGATGAGGACCTCTGAGCATACACAGAACATTTTTCTACACAACTGAATTACTGCCTGTTCTCTGTCACTTCACTTACTATCAAGATCAGTAGTAGAGCAAAGAGACTTACTTCGGAGGAGACTTTAAAAAGAAGATATAGGCAGTGATGGAAGGCCTGAATTTAGCTAGCTGTACATTTGGGCTTCAAACTTAGCAAATTTCTCAGTGTGTGTAATCCACTGAAGAAGAGGAGGAGGAGGAATGGGAGAGCAAAAGTGGAGAGGTATGGTAAGGGAAAGACATAAGTTGAGAGAAGTTGAGAGAAAAAATTGTGGAGGGGTAAAAAGAACTGTCCACTTAATTGTCACTCTGTGAGCAATAACAACACAGTAAAGTATTACAAAGCGGTTCAAAGGAATTTACTTCTTAGTAGTATGAGAAGGGCATAAGTTTAGCTGAACAAATCTTTTGGCTAAAAAACGGTAACTCCAACATCACTAAATACCTCAAAGCATGTGATCCGCTGATATAATGGGCGCATGGAAAACAGAATTGGGAGGAGGAAGAGAAGGAAATTTGGGGAGGGGGGTCATAAAAATTTCCACTTGATCATCCAGGTACTCATTATTGTATGAGCAAACTAAACAAACTGAAGGATCACCCCAAATAATAACACACAATGAAACTACAATATAATCAATGGAGGAGGAGAGAAGAGACATGTAGCGACACCTTCTAGAAAGACATGTAGGGCAGTTAGTGATGATAGGGAAACACCAACCTTTCAGGCTTAAAGAGACTTACATTCTGTGAGGTCCATGACTGCTTGAGAGCTAAGCAAACAAATAATTCTTAATTCTCTTCTGCAATTTTTTTTTCCTTTCTGTTTTTACTACTTAATCCCACCTCTTTAATTGCTTTACAGCTATTCTTCTGCTAGGTTTCCAGAACCATCTCATTTTCCATTACCCCAAAATAAATAAAAATAAAATAAAGTAAAATAAAATAAAATAAAATAAGACATGGTGAGATTAGTCTGCCTGTCAAAAGAACCATGTGATATATTTCATCAAGTCCTACTTCTTATTCTCCTTAGGTCATGCAGTCTTGCTGAATCTATCAGAAGAACAGCCATCCACCCTAACGAAGTCTAATATTCTAAAAATAAGCAAGCCCATTGTAGAACAGGACTAACTTCAGCATCAGCCAGAAAATCTAGTGAGTTAAGCAATACTAGAAGAAAAAAACTGAGCAATTTAATAATTTAACAAATTAATTAACCAGTTCTTCCCAAACCCCAGCCACAGTATCACAGAATCCTGCAAAAGTAGGTGTGCAAAATAAAAGCAAAGACGGAACAGTAATCTGTGTTATACCTTAGCTCAAGAGGCCTGAACTGTTAAAGACTTTTTGTAAAATGTTTGTAGTAACACTTTTATGTATTTTGTTTTGTTCAACGTGGCTTATTCAGAAAAAAATTAGAACATATGTTGCATATTAGTGCAGTCTTAAATGTTAATGAAATAAGATGTCTAGCCATTAAACTTTCTCTCCTTCTCTGGAATTTTTCTAAATCAAATTATACAATGCCTTTATAGACAACCTCTCTACTGATCCACAGTAACTTCCAAACAAACAAAGCAATGTTTACAGAAAAGAGAATGCTAAAACCAAAAAGTCATGATGTTTACTAGCTCAAGCTTTGTGTAACAACCTTACAATATCCAGTCAGCCAAACACTAAGACACAGAGTTTTCTGAAGGCAGCTTCAGGGTACAGCCTCAGGCCACATTTGCATTAAAGGCTGTGCTTATACCTTTTTCACCTTCTGCACTGATAGAAGACAAAGCAGATCCTGATTTGAGGGATACCATTATTGTCAGATTTCATATAGGCACAGACAGTTTAGTTTCTAAGTTACATCGCTTTCAGGTCACAGGAGGTTTCAAAAGTTAAATGTTGGCATATTGAATTGCTTCTGGAAGAACACTGTCAGCCAGCACAAACAAAGTGATAAAAGGCTGAATCTGTTCATGAATCTGTCATAATGAGGCAGGAGTTCACATTTTGGACCAGCTGCAGTTTCGAGCTCATCATGAAGAGCAGCCCTGGATAAAGTGCATTATAATCATACAAGCAGAATCAGTATAACAAAATCTTCTCTATTCAAGAAGGAGTACAGTCTAAGCAATAAACACAGTTGGTACAAAACATCCAAATTACTACAGCCACTTGTTTATTACAGAAGTTGTGCTGGGTTTTTCACATTTAAATGAAAATGAAAAGTCTGTCTTTAGTACCAACAATATAGCTTGGATTAAAGAGGAAGAAGAAGAATTTCTAATCCTTCATCAATAACTTTTCGTGCATTGTTTTCAGTATTCATAGAAATATATATTTTATTATTGTCATCCAATGTGTTGAAATCTCCTTATAGTCACAGGCCTACATTTTTTCCATTTTTCATGTGTCTGACTTTTAATCTTTCGTTCTGGTTTTCTACGTCAGACATGAGAACAGAAGTGGTCTCATTCTGTAGATAGTCAGGGGCTGCTTCACTTACTTTTGAGCTAATGATGACAGGGGGAAAAATGTGTCCTAGTTTCATGTTTTTGAAGTTTAAACAAGGTAACTCAAACCTCATCTTCTAGAGGAGTCCTGAAACTCCTAGAGTAAAGGAAGTGCTCTCAAGCTGGAAGCAGCACTATATATTTGGAAATTTGACAGCTCTCTCATCTTTCTTCTCCAGGAACATTCTTCAGTAACTTATTTGAGGATGAAATAGCCTTTGCCTGTTTCTACAGAGCTCAGAAGAGGCATGGGAAGACGACAAAACTTGGTGAATGGTGGAAATTCTACTTTTATAGAAAGAAGGTCTGAAACAGGTTGAAGACAAAGCATAACTTGAGCAAACATTTATTTATTTATTTGACTACAATTAAGGCAAAGAGCTTAATCAAAGAGCTTAATCAAGAGGAAGTGCACAACCTTATTTCTGAAGTACAACCTTATTTCTGAAACATTCAGTTCATTCAGATAAGGGATTTCCCTCTACCCCCATAAATCACCCCCTTGGCTTTTACCTGTGGAACACAGAACCTTAGGGCTTGAACCTATGATCTACTGGTACTGGCATGACAACTCACAGTTTTGGCCACACTGCTTCCCAGGGATGGATCTGCAGTTTTATGGCAGTGAGACCATATACCTGCACTCTCAATGAACACTGATACAAGGTATATTTAACCAAAAGATGGTCAGTGGGTTTCTCTTCCTTTTAGTAAATGGCTCAAAGCTTAGGTTGGGGCTTGTAAAGCTGACAGAAATAGCCTACTCAACTTTAGTGAAAGCAAAGAAGGATGCTTCAGCAGTGTTGTGGTCTTACACTTACCAAGCATTCTGTCCTGTTGAATCTAAGTCTTATTTTTTTTCAAAGAGGGAAACTATTCATTTTCAAGGCCAATAACTATTAGCATGGAAAAACAAATGTTTTCAAGATTATGTCCTATGGCTCTATTTGTACCACTTCAGACAAAAACACAATCATACTTTCTTCTGTGTAATTAGAAAGAAAATATTACATACAAAAACCTAATTCTTAAGGTAAAAGGTTGCGGCCTAACCTTCTGCATGATATGCCAATTTTCTAGGTGCACGCTATTGCTGTTTCTGTAACAGGACATTCAATAAAATAAGCCCCCACCTGCAGTCTAGATGAGTACTAGGCTTGCGCATCTCATTGAGAGCTAAAGGACTTGGCTATTTCTCTCTTACTCTTTCCCAAACTCCTTTCACACTCCATCCAGGATGATTCATGTAGCATTTCATATCCTAAAAGGAGAGTGGACCTAAGTAAGTAGACATCAGGATTACTGAAGTGCCTCTGTTCACAATTCTTGCCTGCTTCTAACAATGTGCAGCAGTTTTGATCTCAATCCCGCTCAGGCACCTCATTGCTTCTTAAGTCTCACGCTGGTCAATTTTCTCAAGTCAGAGAAGGTAAAATGTGCTTTCAGTTGCTCAGAAGGCTAAAACTGCCTAGCAACTATGATGCTCATATTTCTGTAACTGACCTGACAGAATCATTAGGACAGAATCGATGCTGTGCATCCAGAAAAAAAAGGTAGAAGCACCAGGGCCACAAGTGGCTTCCTGAAGGCTGTGGCCTGAAAAAAAAAATCTGTATCTTACTCATAGATAAGAGCACCTCCAGGTGTTCTTTCCCTTCTTTTGCCATAAGGCATTGTTCTTTCAGTCCCTTTTTCTTACTACAACAGACTTAAAGTGGCTATGCAGGATTTGCCTTACAGAGTGAGTAGGCTCTTCATCAATAAAAAAGATATGACAGCATGCCTAATTTTTGAAGCAAAAATTTACTGGAATCCTAATCCAGTTTTATATGGGCATTCTGAGACAGATCTAGGCACCACAGCTTATTATGTTATTTTAACATCAGTCTGTCCAATGCTATTAAAGATACAAATTAAATTCAGCAGAAAAAAATTATTTGGGTTACGGGGCATCTTTCATTCCCCAAAGCAATTTTTGGATCTAGCTGGATACAGCAGTAAATGCTGGTAGTACCACGCACAATCGGTAACATAATATGACAAATTACTTTGCCATTGTGTTCATTACAAATAGTGTGGCAGTATGCATATGCAGAATGCTAATAAAAAGTGAATATAGTACAATTTAGAAGTTCATGCAAGCTTTTTATAGTGCTATAAACACTATGTAGTGTTAACTGGATTTTAAATTGCTTACAAAAAAAATAAATAAATAAAAAATAGAGCTTCTTAAACGAGAGGTTATTTGCAAATATAAAATTCATCACAAAACTAAATTTATTGCCTAAATAGAAGTCAACTAAGGAGAAGTCCAGTTATGGTGTGAACAGTATTCCTAGCATATATGATTACTGCCCCTATCTATTCACTTTGATTCAAGGAGTACCCAATAATGTCATTCTGTCTCAAGGGGAGCTGAGTGTCACACTCTACACTGGCAGAAGTCAACTTTTTTTTTAGGAGTCAAGGATGGGACAGTGACATCTGATCCAAAAGCCTAAAGATCCTGGAATCTTTAACTAAGGTTCCCATGTTTTCCCACCATTGTCCAGCCTTAAATGTAGTGTTCCCATGTATGGCTAATTTGAAGAGTCTTTCTTCAGAAGCAGTAATTCAGCCATCTTGTAGCATATGAACCCCTTGCTACATTTGAATATTACTGTACTGCTGTACTGGTGATGCTTTGGCTTTTTACATTGGTTTATTACATTCCTGGTTATATGCAAACAGCAAACCAAACTACACAGCATTAAGCATACATTTGCTTACAATCAGACTTAAAAAAAAAAAAGGAAAGAAAAAAAGGAAAAGAAAAAGAAAAAGCAGCCATGAGTCCCCCAGTTCAGACTGGGCCCAAACCACTTATGATGGGTATGCATGCTAAACTCAGCCGCAGCAGCAGCTGTTTTTGTTAAGATGGTTCTGATATACAGTTTGGTAATTATCTGGGCACTTAAGTATCATTGATTTCATTGGGCCTGAAGTTACTTAACTTTCTCTGAACTGAACTCCTTAAATAAGTAAAGGATAGAAATAAAAATTTTGATCTGAAACATGGCCACATTTTCCGTTTATCCAGGAAGACAGTATATGATTAAGCTCACGTAACACTACAATCTTCATCTGGATTCTCCACCACAGTGGTAACACCAACAGCATTTCCACATACAGTAACACTAGGTTCAGTTTATTGTGGCAAGTCTGTATTAAAGAGGTATTTTTCATTCAGTTTCTGAAATTGAGATGGTGGATCACTCTTCTCCACAACAGCATTAACAATTCCTTCCCAAAATGATTTTCCAGATGCACACAAGCTCAGCTGAGTAACATCTGGAAGCATTTCTGAAATATTCTCCTCTTGTAAGACCAAACACTGCTGTAAATTTCAGTCACTATTGCCTCTGAGAAATGCTAATAATGGAAACTCATCAAAGGCTAGCAATAATTCTTCGTGCTGATGAGATGGATGTGTTTCTGACTTCCCAGAATTAATAGCAAGTCCCAAGGTGTAAAATAGCAGCTGTCACATAAAAATATACCTGCAAGCAAACAAGCAACCCTCCTCTAGGTTTAATTTGTTGTGCGTCAACAGAAGCAATTCTCCAAGATAAGCCAGACAGAAGCATCAGATGATTTGGGCTACTTACACATCATTTAATTTTTTTAAAAAAATAATATTTATGCTTATTATATCAACACGTATAAACATACTATATATTACAAATATTAACATCATTTCATACACATACATGTGTGCATATATATGCTCCTTCTCCTATATGCGTTTGCTTCTTCTTTAAAACTCATATCATTGCCATTTCTTATGTGCCAGAAGAAGAGAAAAAAAGAAATGTTATCAACAATTAGATCTCTATCATCAGAAATTAGGAAATACACACAAAAGAAGTAGTCAAGAAAGAAAAGAAATTTCACAAATAAAAAAACCCCCAAAAGCCAGGACTGTACAACAGTATTTTCAATATCATTTTTCTGGCTCTACATTTATTACACAGTACATTCCCCTAAGAGTAAAGGAGAACTATTTCCATGTCTCAAGAAGATAGAGAGGGAAGGGGAAACTCATTATTTCTTTCACTTCTACCCTCAATTCACAGTCCAATGGGGCTCCTGAAGCAGCCTTTAGAACACACTATTGTAACTCAGAGTTTCATAAACTTTTTGAACTCAATTTCCTTTCTAAACCTACTTTCATTTTTTGAGTGTTCTAACCCAGCATCACCCATTCACTGGTGAATGTGCAAGGATTTACTGCATGCACTGTTTGCATATGCTGTTTGCTGCTGCATATAAGCATCTGGAGAGTCAGAGAGGTGTAGTGGTTTGAGTATTAGGCTAGAACTCCAGGACAGCAGGGTTTGAATCCCCCAGTTGGCCATGGAACCCACTGGGTAACCTTGGGGAATTCACACTTCTCAGCCTCGGAAGAAGGGAAAGGTAAACCCGCTTTGAACAAATTGTGCCAAGAAAACACTGTGAAAGGTTCGCCTTAGGGTTGCCATAAGTTGGAAATAACTTGAAGACACACAAGACCAATAAGTATCTGGACTGAAAGCAGGGGCATTTTCGGGAAGAGATTATCACTGACATTAGAAAAGGAACAGAAAGTGCAATCAGGTTCCTCACAGGAAGCCATCAAACAAACATCTGGACAGTGATAAATTCTTGTGTACAAAAGTACAGTGCTTTATCTCATCATTATCCAGATGCCTGGATCAAAGATCAATTATGGGTTAATACAGTGATTCCTATGCATGATAGAGAGCCCCGCCATGGCTCTACTCTTCCACAGGGATGGGACTGCATGCTTCCAGGAGGCAAGAAATTATGCTGCCAGTAGTAGTACTACTGGTAGAGTATCCAAGCCAAACAGGCTTTCACTGAAGGGCCAGTTAAACTTTAAGGAAATGAGTGGACGCTACAGAGCAGCAGCAGTAGTATGGCTGACAATGATGAAAGATCTTTCAGGGACAATAGCAGTGGCACTTGAACTAACTCTTGGTAGTACTGCACAGAGGAAGGCAATGGTAGACCACTTCTGAATGTGCTTTTCACTTCCTGAAAAACTGACAGTGAGATAATCCAAAATGAAGGAGTTACCTGCCTGAAAATGAGACTCCCAAATTGGAAGACTACTGTGGAAGAGGACAAGTACAAGGAGCATTGTGTCTAATAATGCAAATAGATTCAAGCTGAAAGAATTCAGCACTGTTATCACAGATGTAAAAGGGAAGTCCACAGCATATATACTGGCAACATGGAATGTGAGAAGCATGAATCAGGGGAAGTTAGACATTGTAAAACAAGGAATGGAATGTATCACATGACAATCTAAGAAGAAATGGGATGCTATTAATGTTGGGGAATTGAGAGATTTTTAATAATAAGTCTCCCAATCAGCAGAGTATTTTGTAATGCACACGCATGAGTTGAACAAATTACCAGTCCCACTTTGTCATCTCCACCCCAGACACACTTAATCTAGCTCAAAATAAACACAAACAGTTTGGTGAAAAAGTATGCAAAGTTTACGAACAAAATCTTGTGCATAGTCTACACAGGTTCAATTCTTAAAGAAAGGTAAGAAGAAATTAAGGACTCGCCTGCTTACAGGAAAATATGCGTGCCAGGGAATCGGACAGCACATGCTTGCAGGGAAGCCAAAGAACCAAAGAAGAGAAGAGGAAGAGAACATGCAAGGAGGAGTGGATGTTGAGCAAACAACAGGAAGTTTACTCTAGGCAATCCCCTCTATGCCTACAATAGACATTAACTAACTAGCCCGTTAATTAAAGCATGTAAAGGTTGCCACTCCCAAAATCCCTTCTCAACCATGCATGCACCCCTGAAGTCCCAACTTGACTCGCAGGTTCTCAAAGCCATCTCTTCGTAGAGGCTTGGTCAAGATATCAGCTACCATCAGCTATCAATTAATAGTGAAGCAACATGTAGCAAAAGCAGTCAGGAAATATAAAACAAACTCCTACTGAATAATATCAGTAAAACCTTATGGAAAATCTACCAATAAAACCATAATCCAAGTTTATTATCCAACCACAGAAGGAAAAGATATTCAAGGACAGACTTTTCACCTAGGATCACAACACTATCTGTAGCTAAAAAGAAATAAAAACCTGATTGAATGACTAATTAAATTCTTCAGATGGCTAAGAACATATGAAAAGCAAAAGCAAAAGTTGACAGAAAAAGAACCAGAATCCTGAAGGCAACTGCTCAGTGATGTGGGTTAAGGACAAAGCTAACTACTATAATAATCAATAAGATAAGAAAACAAAAAGGTAGAACAAGAGACTTTTTCATCAAGATCTAAGAAATCAAAGGGAAATTCAAACCAAGGGTAGGACTGCTAAATGATCAACATGGGAACACTTTATGTGACCAAGATGAAATTAAAAAGGTGATGGAAGCAATGCATTGAGGAACTATATAAAAGAGATGACAGGATGACAGATTTCCTATAAAGAAGAACCTTTTGTTAATGAAACCACTATCTTAGAAAGTGAAGTAGAATAAACTCTCAAACACTAGGAACAAATAAATTACATGCTGTATAAATAGAGCTATTAAAAATTGTACCAATGAAATCCATCCAAATTCTAACTAAAAACCAATCAACAAATATGAAAAATAAAACAATGGACCACAGACCAGACACACACAAAATACCTTCCAATCCCCAAGAAAGGGGACACTAGGGATTATACTAACCATTGGGGTATTGAACTGATCTCCCATGCAAGCAAAGTGATGCTCGAGATTTTACAACAAACACTCTTATCATATTGTTGCTATGTGTCAACTGTTTCTGACTTATGGTGACCCTAAGGTGAAAGCATCACGAGGTTTTCTTGGCAAGAGTTTTTCAGAGGAGGTTTGCCTTCACCTTCCTCTGAAGGTAAAAGTATATGGAGCACGAGATGCCAGACGTCCAAGCTGGTTTCAGAAAAGGAAGAGGCACTAAAAATCATATTGCAAACATCAACTGGATAACGGAACACACTAAAGTATTTCAGAAGAAAATAAACCCTCTCTTTATAGATTATAGCAAAGCTTTTGATTCATGATCATGAAAAACTACGGAGCCTTCTAAGATAAACAGATGTGCCACAATATTTGAATGTCCTGATGTGCAATATATACTGTTCACAGGAGATAACTGTTAGGATAGAATGTGGACAAACAGACTGGTCTTCCATTGGCAAAAGTATGAGACAGGGCTGCACTTTACCACCCTATCTCTTTATTTATATGTAGGACACATCATATGGAAAGCATATATTAACCTGGAAGAAGGAGATGCTAATGTTGGGGGAATGAACATCAACAATTAAAGATATACAGATTACAATGTATTACTAGCAGAAAAGATCAAAAACATGGAACAATTACTAATGAAAGTTAAGCAAGTAAATGCAAATGCAAGGTTGCAATAGAACACAAAGAAAACAAAAATATTGACCACAGATGATTTACATAACTTAAAAGTGGATGATGATATCAATATAGTTGAAGATACTTGTTATTAATCTGTTATTAATCAATATGGAGACTGTAATAAAAAACCCAGAAGACTACAACTTGTAAGGGCAGCTATGAAGGGAACAGGTAAGATCCTCAGTGTAAAGATATATCATTAAATATCAAAGTCAGAAGCGTCCATGCAATAATATTTCCAGTCTATATGTATGGTTGTGAAAGCTGGTCAGTGAAGACAGATGACATGAAGAGAATCGACTCATCTGAAACTAGAGGTGTTGCTAGAAGAGATATCTACAGATAGCAAGGGCTGCCACAAAGACTAATAACTGGGTCCAAGAGGAAATCAAATCTTAACTCTTCTGGAAACCACATGACTAAACTATGGCTACTGTACTTTCGACACAGCCAATGAAATCTTGTAGCACATTTCAGAATAACTAGGAAAAGAATCTGTAGCATAAGCTTTAGTGGACCCATCAGATACAAGCAGACTGAACCTATGAAAGTTTGTGCTACAAACTTCTTTCTCCTAGTCAATCTTAAAGGTGCTATACCATTCCTGTGTATGCTGACTCAGACAAATATGGCTATGTCTTTGAATACTGTAGACACATCATCAGAAGACATGATTTACTGGATGATCATATTTGGTAAAACTGAAAGTGGTCGGAAAAGAGGAAGACCACACTACATATGGACAGATTCAAGAAAAAAAGCCACAGTCCTCAGTTTGCCAGAGCTAAGCAGCACTGACTGGGACTCCTGGAGATCTCTCATTAACAGTGTCTTCACAAGTCAAAGTCAAACTGATGACAAATAACAACATGAAACACAGAGTGTGGACCCATATTTGAGAAGCATGCACATCCGGTGCCATGTGAATGATATCCTGTGTGTGCTTCTACTAGTGAAATTTCCTACTTGCTTCCCACCCCTGCAAATGCTCCCCTATGCTACAAGTAGACTGCTTTCAAAAGCCTCACTGGAGCACTGGGGAGCTGGTGAGTTGGGCCCAGATCAGAGAAGTGCTAATAAACCAGACCAATATCTTTCATAAAATTAGCCATCTGTTTAGATCAACTATGGATTTGCATTCCCCACAAAGGTATTTCAGAAGAAACTATTCCACAACAACACTCTTGAAAATTAAAAGACCTTTGTTTTGTTGTAAATTTATTTATGTCCAGCTAGAGCCAATGGTTTTCATATTCACCATTTACAGAGCTTAAATAAGTCATCATTCATTCAAATTATTCCTTCTAACATATATCACACATTTCTTGAGTACTAGCTGAGCGTACTCTAGATATTGCCATTCCAGTGCTTTGACAAATGAGGGCTAAACTTTGCTATTGTAATTTGAGGTTCCAAACAGAGCCAAGAAGTAGACTGGCTGTATGTACATTGATGCCACTGCAGAATAAAAGATTAATTACTAGAACCAAAAAGGTGCTCAGAATTGACTGAATTTTCCTTTAGGGTTCTATTCATTTACTCAAAAGTTTTTTACACTAACTCTTTGTCCTTCTCCCCAGACAAAATTCAGAAATCTCATAGCATAATTGCTCCTGTTCCCACCTGTTGCTTTAGTTTTCTCCATGGGCCTTTACATTCAAATGCCTCAGATATACTCACCTCTGCAACTTATTTCTATACTAACTCTGCATTTTACCCAAATACACATTTATCTTTCTTGAGCATTCTGTCCTCATTTTAGAAAGTAGAGCTAGAAAAGTTGCACAGCCAAGAACTGTAAGTTTAAACTGATCACAGCCATCATAAGAAATGAGTGTCTATGTGTTCCATTTGTTTTGTGTATCATCTGTAATACCCATCATCATGGAAAATATTTGTCCATACGTGAACCTCAAGATAAAGGCTCCTAGTTTCGGAAACTATGAACAGCTCAAAAATTATGATGTAAGATATAAGGCCTTTCCGCACTACACTGTTATGCTGCTATTATTCTACCTTCAACTTCCTACAGAATCCTGGGGTTTGCAGTTTAGGGAGGGGCATTTAGAATTCTCATCCAGGGAGCTCTTTGGCCTCATTAAACTATAAACCCCAGAATTCCACAGGATGTTGAAAGTGGAATAATAGCACTATAACAGTGTAGTGCAGAAAGGCCCATACTCTGTCACACTTTTTTCAGTTAGAAGAGTTCAGAATTTGGTTTATTAAACATTATTCAAGATACAAAGGCAAATATTTTGTCCCTTTTAGGGTATGAGTTGTGCACGGACAGATGCTACCACTGCTGTGAATAGTAAAACTGACAGTTCCAAACATAGAGCTTTGTATCAAGAACTGAGAGAATGCTAGGCCATCTACAAGAAGAAAGGTTTCCCTCATACTTTTTTAAAGTTCAGTGTTAAGTAATACCAAAATTGCTAAGATGTAACACCCAATTATGTAAATTATACAACATGGAGGAAGGAACACATCATTTCAATAATTCAAAATGACAAAAGATCATGTTTATCAACCAATGATGAAGTGCAAAACCTAAGTCTAATGCGCCAAATCAACTGCTTCCTCTTGTCAAGACTTCCGAGTGTTTTCTTGCACACAACAGCAGGGTACCATTTTTGGCAGCATAAGTTAAGGACGAAGACTGGTTATATTTAACTTGTCCCATTCATGCATACCTTGATAACTATATATTTTTCAATGAAACGCTAGATTTCCCCTGAGATAAATCAGCACTTTAAGCCAAACATTTTGTTCACTGTGAACAACTACATTCTTTTTAAAATACACTGCTTAAAACATTATAAAAGAATTTTTGCATTTGATTTGATTTCTTTGCACAGATGAGTACACTGCAGAAGATATACTAATAAACACATTATACACTTTGCTAGCTGCATACACAGTGTTTAGTGTTACAGGCATTTATCTGTAAGCACTGTGCATGTATTTGAATTTTTTGAAAATGTTTACCTTCAGACTGTGTACTTTTCTGTGGTTGATTTCTGGCCTTTGGTGACATATATAAATTATCTTAAAATTGATGGTGGAAGGGGAAGTCTCTCACTCAGTTATAGCACTATGAAATAGAAATACACTTGACAGAGTTATTTTTAAAGCTACCAACTGAACAGCATCTAAAATTCTGAACGTTGTCTAGAAATATCCTTCACTGAGGCCACTTGCAAGAAACCGCTTTTCATTTTCTATATAATGATGCCTACAATTTTCTCTTTTTATTCTTCTACCATGCTTAGAGGGGAAAGTAATCTGACTGGATTACCTAGAATTTACTTTTAAATGCAGACATTCTGGCTATCTGGAGACTGATGTCTGCCAATGCACATGTAATACCAGCAGCTCAAAAAAGATAGGGGTCAGCGAAAGTGCTACAAGTGCAGTAGCTGATGTACCTAAAATGTGTCTCTTCTGCTTCAATAGGTGTAAAGCTAGTGAAATTGGTAACACATATTTGGAACAGGACTCACCTACCCAGTTGATTCTACTCAACAGCCTCTCTTCCAATATTTTCTTAAGTATGAGAGCCTCACATTTAGTACATTTTCCTCCTCCTTTCCAGCTGCTCAAAAAGATATCAGAGTGAGAAAGTTCACAAAAATGAGAAACATTACTGAAAACAAGTGTGGGTTTCTTCCCATTAAAGGATACTTGAAAAATATGCCCAACCTTAGTACAAAACTGAATGTCAAAATGTCATCTTTCACATGGCACCTACATTGCAAACCCCACACTGTACTACCCTCAGACCTCTCCCTAATAATAATGGTACTTTTCACATGATTTGGTGTTCCCAGAATCATACAACTAGAAGAGACCACAAGGGCCATCGAGTCCAACTCCCTGCCATGCAGGAATACTCAATCAAAGCACTTCCAACAGATAGCCATCCAACCTCTGTTTAAAAACCTCCAAAGGAGACTACATCACACTCTGAGGCACTGTATGAACAGCTCTACTGCTGAACAGCTCTTACCATCAGGAAGTTTTTCTTAATGTTTAGGTGCTTTCTCTTTTCCTGTAGTTTGAAAACATTGCTGCATGTCCTAGTCTCAGGAACAGTGGAAAACAAGCTTGCTCCTATTTCATATGACATCTTTCCAAATATTTAAACATGGCTATCATGTCACCTCTTAACCTTCTGTTCTTCAGGCTACATGCACCCAGCTTTCTAAGCTGCTTCTCATAGGGCATGGTTTCCAGGACTTTCACCATTTTGGTCAACCTCCACAACTTGTCAATATCCTTCTTGAAATTGTGCTGTCTAGAACTGAACACAGTACTTGAGGTGAAGTCTGACTAAAGCAGAATAGAGTGGTACTATTACTTTCCTTGACCTGTACTCCTACCTGTTGACTCATGTTCGGCTTGTGGCGTACTAAGGTCTTCTAGATCCCTTTCACAAGTACTGTGGTCAAGCCAGGTGTCACCCATCCTATATTTGTGCATTTCATTTTTTCTCCCCAAGTATAGTACCTTACATTTCTCCCTGATGAAATTCATTTTGTTAATTTTGGCCCAGCTCTATAACTTGTTAAGGTCATTTTGAATTCTGATCCTGTTTTCTGGTATATTGGCTACTTCTCCTAATTTGGTGTCATCTGCAAATTTGGTAAGAATGTCCTCTATTCTATCATCCAACTCATTGATAAAGATCTTGAATAGCACTGGGCCCAGGACAAAATCCTGTGGCACCTTACTAGTCACTTCTTTCCAGGATGAAGAGGAACCACTGGTGAACTCTCTTTCGGTCCAGTCAGTCTATTAATTATAAATACAACAAACAATAGCATTGTCTAGTCCACATTTTACTAGCTTGTGTGAAAGAATATAATGGGGAATCTTATCAAAGGCTTTACTGAAATCAAGATATGCTACATCTACAGAATTCCCTTCATCTACCAAGCTTGCAACAATATCCCCCCCCCCCCAAAAAAAAACCAAGATAAAATTAGTCTGGCATGATTTGTTTTTGAGAAATCCATGTCGACATTTCGTGATGCTAACAAATTGTCTGCTTGATGATCTACTCTAAAATCTTTGCTGGTACTGATGTCAGGCTGACTGGTTGGTAATTGTTTGGGTCCTCTTTTTCTTCCTTTTTGAAGACGGGGAAAACATTTGCCCTCCTCCAGTCTGGTGGGATTTCTCCCATTGTCCAGAAATTCTCAAGGATTATAGCCAGTGGTTCTGAAATGACGTGTGCCAGTTCTTTTAATACTCTTGGATGTAGTTCATCTGTCCCTGGACACTTGAATTCATTTATAGTAGCCAGATATTCCGGTACTACTTCTTTACCTATGCTATGATGCATTTCCCCTACCACATCATCTGCTCCATTTTCTTCAGGTTGAACCCTTTTTCCCTTTTGGGAGAAGACTAGGGGAAAGAAGGGGTTGAGTAGTTCTCCCTTTTATTTGTCCCATTAGCATTTCACCATCTTCTCCATGTAGTGGTCCCATCATTTATTTGTCTTTCATTTTGCTATAGACATAACCAAAAGAGCTTTTTAAATTGTTTTTAACCTCTCCAGCAAGCCTGAACTTGTTCTGCACTTTAGCTTTGCTGTCTTTCTCACTACGTTTGCTGGCTATTTGTTTGAATTCCTCTTTGTGCGATTTCTCCCTTTTTCCATTTCTTGGACACGTCCATTTTAAGTTTTAGCTCAGTTGGAAAGTTCTTTAGACATCCATTCTGGATTCTTTAAACAAATCCCATTTCTCCTCTGCACTGGAATTGTTTGAAATTGTGCTTTCAATATCTCCCTTTTAAGAAATTACCATCCATCACGAACTCCCTTCTTTTTCAGTATTCCTCACCATAGGGTCACACGCAGTATTTCCCTAAGTTTACTGAAATCATCTTTCTTAAAGTTTAGAATACACATTTGATTAAATCTGGATTCCTCTTTCCACTGTATAACAAACTCCATAAGAACATGGTCATTCCTATCCAACGATCCTGCCACTTCCACCCCAATAACTAGGTCATCATTGTTGGTTAGTATCAGATCTAAATTAGTTGATTCCCTTGTTGCCTCTTTTATCTTCTGGGCAAAGAAAACTGTCTGGAAGGCAAATGAAAAATTTGTTAGACTATATTCTTGGCAGATTTTGACTTCCACTAAATATCAGGATAGTTGACATCTCCCATTACTACTATATTTCTCCTTTCTGGATGTTCGGTCATCTGTTTCAGGAAGGCATCCAAACCTTCAGTCTGGCTTGGGGATCTGTAGTAGATCACCCTTCCATTACTATTTTCCAGTCATGAGACCCGTCCCACCATGTTTCAGTTATGCCTGTTATATCGTATTTGCTTTGCTGTATTAAGAATTAAGTTTATCTTGTTTATTTCCCATGCTCTATGCATTAGTGTAGAGACATCTAAGACTATGAGTCATTCCCCCAGCTACTTATTTAAAGTTTTTTTCCTCCCACTGTGGGGTTCTTGTACTATTCACCTAGTTCTTCCTATAACATTCAGGTTATTATCTCCAGCACCTGATGAACTCCTGCCCTCTGGAATACTGTCTCCCTCCCCAATATATTCCAATTAAAAGCTCTCTTTGTGTTGTCAGATCACGAGCTTCTACATCCTATATCTATTTCACAACCAGCTTCTGAGGGAGGAACATACACACATGATATAATGAATTCAGGTAAGGGCTACTATAAGTTACGGTAGTGCAGGGAAAAACAACATGCTTTAAACAGTACCGTTGACCCTCCACATTAGCGGATTTGACTTTCACGGATTTGATTATTTGCGAGTTTCTCCAACCTCTGCCTCCCAACCTCAGGAGCCTTGGAGAACCTTCCCTCTCGGTGGCTCCAATCAGGTCATGCAGTCCTTTAAAAACCCACTTCTTGTCTTCCTCCTTCACCAGCTGCTGCCCGGTCAGCTAAGGATGGGTTGCCACCCAATTTCTCAGCACCACAAACCCTCTCCCAATGTCTCTCACCCACCCAAGGAAGGAGATGGGCAAGAGAGAGGAAGTATAGGGCCACCATGCTGATTTACCCCTTTCCCCTCTTATTTCCCTGACCTGGTTTGGACTATAAATGCCTGCTCTCCCCACAATGCCTCAGCCCCCTTCTCACAGAGACAAACACAAACACATGCAATTTTTCCACTTTTGCGAAGGTCCTATGCCCATAACCCTAGTGAATGCGGAGGGCCTACTGTAGTCTCATGTCAAGAGGACTGCATAATTCTTCTCTTTATTTCATGAACTTTTATCTGTTTCACAGAATTTGTAAATCTTAACACGACCAATAGCATCGTATCCAAGTGAAGACATAAGAAGTGTCAAAACAACTCACTGTGCTCAAAGAATAGACTCATAAAAATACAGAGTTTCTCCTTTCAAACAAATTATGTGTTGTTGCTATCCAATATTTGCATGGATGAAGTACCTGGTTGCCTATATGAAGAACAAGTTTTTTTTTTAAAAAAAGTATCCTCTCTGCCCCTCTGGAAGATAGTGATGAAATTACTCTTAAATGGATAAAAACTCTATTGCAGTCAAAGAATTCTTATAATGGTCAAAGCAAATGGACTGCTGAGGCTGATAATTTCCATCAGTTTCAGAACAGGAAGATTTTTCTTACACAGTTTTCTAAGAGGTTGTTAATTACAGGGATTAAAAATGCCCAGAAAGTTAGAGAAATAACAACCATTATATGGTCTACCATTTTTACTCCAAAAAATGCTAGCTTCTTTTTTAAATAAAATCACTCAAATTTCAGCAAATGCAGAGATGCTTTTTAAAAGTTGTAAAATCTACAGCTATTGCCCACTATATAGCATACTTTTTAGCAAATATGGATTTATGCTGCGATAGATACACGATAATTCAATTGCCCAGGCCTGAATAGGGAACCCCCTGCCAATGATTCATATGTCCTGAAACAGTTGGTTGAACTGTAGTAAATATAGGTGGTAGCCAGTCTCTGTAAACTTTTTGTTCACTGCTACTTCCACATATCCTGCCTAATCAAACATTTCAGAGACTGAGATACAACAGCAAGAGTACAGAATTTAGATGTGGGATAGTGAAGGTTGATCACTGTCCCCCATAAGAGTATCATCCCACAGGTAAGCTATTATGGATTGAAGAAAAAGAAAGACTTGAAACTTTGGAAGCCATCTTACTTTAACTGGGCCTATATTAAAAATGTACCTGCAGGAAAATACAGTAATAGGACAGCCTTCTAGGGGAGAGAGACAGCAGTTAAACTGTTTACTTGAGTTCAAAAAGCAGATGTATGTCCATCAAATAAATATTCAAACCCCATTGCACTCTCTATATCTATATCTATCTATAGTACTATCTATATCTATTTTTACTGTGTATATCACAATCAACAAAACACATGATTCTCCTTGCTATTTCATTTCTTTCTGCCTGAAGCTCATCTTAGCCCAAACTGATTCTATACAGTGTTTATGCCCATTGACACTCTAGCACTGACACTGTATTGTCAAGGACTATTTGCATTCCACATGCTACAAGGTCAAGAAATAATGAGTCTCTAAAGTGCCTGGTAGACATCTAGACATGATTTAATACCAAATGCATAATTAATACCCAGTCTTTAGTGCCTACACCTACAACATTTTAAATGGGGTCATATTAGTCTTGAAATGCACAAGGCCCATATTTTGATTTGATGCATTCTTGCAGTTATCAATAACAACTTATTTATCTGATTTATATGCATTAGTCAACAAAATTAGACACTGAAAATTTTATAACTGTAAGATGGCAGCAGTTCACCTTTCCAAAGTGTTAGGATATACCTCCCCAATAAATCAATATTTCAATATACTTCTTTTGGGACTGTGGTGGCAGAAACATGAAATGCAGTTTCAAATTAAAAATACTGAGGCAGTAGCCCAGAACTGAACAACTAATGAGCTATAAAGTTCACCTCTAGCAGATACAGCATATACTGGGCAAGCATACATCTTTGTGTTTATAATAAATATAAATCTGGAGTCAGAAGATTAACTGTGAAAAATAGTCCTACTAAAATAATATTATGAGTGTGCAGTATTTAGGTTTTTTTTTTTTAAAGGTGGCATTAGAACAAGTCAATCTTCAAAGTGAACCATATGGTAATATTGAAACTGTTTAATTATAAATGTTGTCAAGATGGGGTTTACAAAAAACCTGTCAGCATGGGTAAAAATGCATTTTGTCCTATGTTGGTCTCATATTTGGAAATTGAAGGACACTTAAATATTTCTGTTTATAGACATACACCATAGTTCTACTTCTTAAATAGCAAGAAGATTATTTCAAAATCCCATATTCACTACATTTACTTCATATCAGCAATTTGTTAGTTTTCATCTCAGCATTTTTCTCTGTTGTTTTGCTTTTCCTTCAACTATTCTGTATAATAACATTGAGAGAGAGGCCTGGTTTGCACATAATAGTAAGCCGGGATTCAAGCCATGAAGCTTTAGCCTCAAGGGCTGGATTGCCACCTGCTAAAATGAAGCCTTAACCACTACTCAGTTTTGGATTCTACAATTCCTGGCTTCTTCTTACATACCCACCAGGAAACAAGAGTTAAAAATAAGCTCTACTGAATAACTAATCATGATTCTTTACCAACCTTGATCAGTTTTGCTAACTGAACTAACAAGTGTTTCTTTCGAATCACAACTTCAGGTTTACATGTAACAACATATCAGGAATTATGAAATGGAAATTGATTTCTGATTAAGCCCGTTTCTCTGGTATGCTAGAGAGTGGTGTGAAGAATGCACAAGTCTGCTTTGATTGCACTAAGACAGGCTTACCCATATAGTGCTAGATGATGGCTTTTATATACAAACATGTCCAGAAACATGCAGTAACTACTGGAGACAGATGTGCCATGGAGACACTTTTCTACAGTTATTTTTGTATTGTGCGCATGCAATGGAAGAAAGCTACTAGTTCCTTGATTAGACTGTGTTTTCAGTGACTAACTTATCTCGTCAGTGCTATGAGAATTTTTAGGATTTAAAAGCTGTCACAAAGCACTAGAAAACTATAAAGTATAAATATGCTAATAAAACCCGGGGATCAGGTCCTGCACCTTTCAGTACTGTTAGACCAACTTGTCAAAGGGAATGAAGGCTCCATTGCCTCATGTTACGTACAAAGCACTGGGGAAGATAAATCCAATTGCTCTAAATGTTAGCAAGTAGAGTTCATTGAGAGCTCATTCAAACAAAAACACTTCTTATCATGATGACACCTAAATAGCAATATATTGTTGTTTACAAATATACACAAAAATGTATTTTCCAGCTTTGCTTTTTAAATTACTTTGTACTTTTAAATCCCTTTTCCATTAATTCCCAAAACTGCCAGCACTCAGGAGCACAACAAAAACACAGCAATTATCAATTTCTTCAATGAAGCATATACAGAAGTTGAGCGTAATCGCTATTCAATTAGTACACTCATCTTAAAGCCTGCTTCCTTTAAGTAATAATCCTATGAATGCACATTAAGACATCCAAACAGTCAACTGCTATATTGACATGGCTAGCTAGAGAGAAGATGTGATTCATTAGTAAGGAAAGGATGTACTTTCTGTTTTGGACGGTCCATGGTAGAAATGTCTGCTGAACCTGTAACTGCAGAGCTGACTTGCCAAATTGATTCCAAGAACAAGCAGGTTAATATCACTTCACATAGACAGTGTCCTAGATCACCTACACTGACTCCTGTTCCCAGTGTAGTATCCATGATTGTATTAACTTGTCTTGTGAAAGAGAACCAGGAAAGGGATGCTATTTGAAGATATTATTGTATCAGGGTAGGGAACAACTGAGGTTGCTGGGCTGCAATTCCTATCAACTCTCATTAATTCCCATCAGCTCTGGCTAGTGCACCTGGGTACTGAAGTCAATAACATCCGGAGGGCCACACATTTCAAACCTCTGCATTATATGCTTACTGCAGGATATGGACAATGTACAACTAAATGTAGCGCAGAAAGACCTCCTGCATTTTAGCAAAAGAGGTAACAGCTACCAAAAGAAGGGGAAAACTGGATTGTGACTCTAGAAGACGGTGGGGAGATATGATGGAGTATTACAATCCTCAGCCGGATATCTGTCAACTTACATTTAACTATAGTTTATCACTAAATGTATGAGAAAAATCTATCCTCAGTGCAAACAAGTAATTTTCTTATCCAAAGATGTATCATGTAAGAATTTCTCTCTATACGCTAATGAAATGTTTGTAAAGGTACAAATGTAAGCCTCATAAAAATTACAAGAGTTTTCAACAGAACACTGAGAAGCATTAAAATGGCTCTCAAAAATATTAAAAACTACATATTAAATGAAAAGCTATCAGCGCATATGAATAAGAGGAGTACAAGAGGGGATTCAAAGGGAAATTACTATAAATCATCAGCGAAAGCAGTAATTCACAAATGCCCTAAAGTTAACTTCATTATAGTTAGAAAGGAAATGTCAAAAAGAGGCTAGGAAAACCTCCAAGCAACTATCCTCAATCTTAATGGATTATAGATCTACCTTGAAAAAACGACATAGTAGCAACACTGGTGAATGTGCAGGTGCATCCCAATAAAAGGCAATCACCTTTGTCATTCTGAGACTCCCACACTGACAACCAAAAACCCTTTCATATGGTACAGACTGCACTGACAGCCTGGCAGCCATTCCTCTCTCTAACAGGAACTTAGACTGAGTAACTGTTTTGCTTTTCGTTCTGCACTCCAAAACAAAAAAGACAGGATGTGCTTTTAAAACCTCATTCTATTTCATTTTTACACCATGGTGCTGTAGTGGTTGTAGGGTTTTACTGGAGTAAAGGAAACCCTACCCCTGTTCCGTGAAGCCGACTAGATAACCCTGGGCCAGTTACTATCTCTCAGTCAAAAAAATTCAAAAGTAACACCTCAAAAGATTCAACAGGATGAATCAGGAACTATGCAGACAGTGGTACTATGTGAACAGGATGATCTCACCAACAGAAGTGAGCAAAGATAACTTCTTCTTCCCCTGCAGCCTCCTATGACCCTGGAAAACTGCTCTGAAGGGACGAGATGACTACTGCTTAGTATGCAAGTATTTAGTTAGCTAAACTGGAGCCTCTATTGAATCTGTCTCACCTCCTTGGAAAGAAGGAACCCTACCAGTTGCAAAATAAAAGGTCCACCTTAGTAAAGCAACTAGGGTGATAAATTTATCACTATTCAAAAAATTTCTGAGGGGACTGCTCCCCTAACATATTTACACAAAACAAGGACCCAGTTTAAATCTCAAGATATCCTGTAACTTGGTGCAAAATTAGTCAAACACACTTTTCCCCCCAAAGCTTTATAAAGTAGCAACAATGCCAGCCAATCAACAACTTTCGACATTCCCTCCTCCCCCCAAGACACTGTTCGATCCATCTATGGTAAAGTACAGCAAACTCCTGAGAAGCAAATTAAAACCTTTATGTATGTATGTATGTATGTATGTATGTATGTATGTATGTATGTATTTATTTAATATTACCAACACACACTCAAATGATTAATACAAACATAAGTAAATTTTTTATTGCGAACTTACCTCTGGGTATTTTAATTTAAGTGTTTGATGCATTTCTCTAAAACGACTGTACCGTCTAAATACTGTCCATGTCTCACCTAGAACTGAAATCTATTACATATAGATAGAAAAACAGTGTTAATAAAGAGAAAGAAACATTTCACTTTCAGATAAACACATTTATTTGGTGTACTATAACTGCTGATCCCTCCCTTCCCCGTAAACTATTACTGGCAGGAGTAATAGAAAGAGAGCATGGAGGGATGCTAAACTATCAGTTAGAACCAGGAACAGAATAAACCTGTCTTCTCAGCATTTGGAGAGACTCCTTTCCTCACAGCCACACTTGCATGGAAGCAGCTAGTAATGCCATAATTCCACACGGTTGTGGGCTGCAGATAAACAATTCGACCTTGTGAAGAGTGCTGATTGTTAGGATTTATTCCTGCAAACAGCTTTGGATTTGTCCCTCCAAATAGGAGGAAGAGTGCTAATCGTACAGGAAAAAGTCTTGTAACTAAGCCCACCCACAATTCTGCCATTCACATAACACTGCATGGGAATCATGCTACATAAGAAATAACATTGCTACATCAGCATGAAAAGCAATAGCTATTTTGCCATCAACTATGTGTGAATTTGGCTTCACTCTATGCACAAATATGTTACAGTGGAATTTTTACACATTTCTAGTCTTCGTAACAAACAAAGTGGCATTTGTTGTTTTAATGCAGGGAAAGAAAATAAATGCACTAATGCAAGATTGTAAAGTAACCAGGGCCACACACTGCTTTAACTTAAAAAAACCCCCCTCAAAAACCTTACCTTTATTTCATATTCATAATGCTCATCCTTTCCTTGCCCACAGAGGATATAGCGTGGAATACTAATTTTAACTGGATTCTTTAGGTCATCTGGGTTTGTTTTAACAGAGCGACAGATCATTCGCTATCAAATGAATACCAAACAGGAAGAACAAATTAAAACCCACATCACTCCATGAACAATACCCTATGAGGCCAAGATATGTTACCTGACAGAGAAGTAAAATAAAATAAGGTTATATTAAAAATGAAGTTTTTAAGTGAAAGCAAACTGTAACCCTCTTGTGAATGGTCACACATTTCTTTATTGTACAGAGGAGAAAATGAAAAACACACTGCAAAGCATTGCTTACTCTTTTTGCAGCTTTAACCACAAGGGAAAACACACAATAAAAACTTGATAGTTTCATGTAAATTCACAACTGAAGCACAGAGGTTTGGATCCTCTATATCTGTGTAGTCAAAACTCCACTCATGGGATACTCTTGCTAGTAGAAGAGGAGGGAAATGACTTCTGCCAATTCATCCTTTCCCCCTGATATCCCATGAAAACCTGGTCTGTAAAACTAATCAGCTCATCAAAAAAGCACAGCAAGTGATGAGGATGAATAAGAGAAAACCATTCCTTTCAAGAATGGGAGTCTCTGCTGAACTGTAATCTCTTCTACAAATAAGAGAAACCTTTCTATTTGTAGCAGGGCAACTCAGGATCCAACTCATAACCGCAATTCTTTATAATCAGAAATAAAATAATGCAGAATATATTTATTTAAACCACACCTTCCAAATGGAACACCATTATGTTTTCTGTTCTCTGCCTGCTGCGCGTTAGAACCAAGGTATAATAGATTTCTTAACAGACAGTGGTGGGAGATTAGGGTCAAAACACAAGTTTTGCATTATGATATAATTTTAGAGCCAACGTGGTTAGTAATTTGAGTGCTGGATGATGACAACGGAGACCAGGGTTTGATTCTCCACTCAGCTATGGAAACCCACTGGGTGACTTTGGGTGCATCACATAGTCTCAGTCCCAGAAAAACCCATGATAGGTTCATCTTAGGGTTGCCATGAGTTGGAAAGGACTTGAAGGCACAAAACAACAATATAATTTTAGAAGTCCATATTCAGAGGAAAAAACTGTCATGGGTAAACCCAGATACTGCAACTAAAACCTATGTTTGCATATATGCAAATCCTCAGCACTCTGGGCACGCAATAGCGTGCATAAAGGCTAATGTGAGCGATATAACTTCAGAGGAACTCACTGGCTCCATAGGCCTAGCTCCTTATACAGGCAGTTGTAGAACTGAATTTCTGTAAGCAAGGTGATATGTGAAACTGAATCCTTAGATTTTCCTAATATTTCATTGGTCACACAAGTTGTTCTATAAAGGAAGTACACTAGCACCAACTTCAAGACAAGATTTTCATCAAAAGCTTGTGCTTCAAATTTAGAAATGTGTACAAAAATGGCAATATAAATATTCATATTCAGTTAGATTTTGCATGTATTTATTTTTAATTCCCATTGGATAGTCTAATAAAATCCACACAACAATTCATAGAAATTACAAAAATAAAACAAAATCAGCCAACATGTAAATAACATTTAAATTTACATTTGTAAGAGAGAAATAGTCTTAAAACAATTTACAAATTGAAATTTCAAAGAGGCTAGCAAAATAAAAATGTCTTACTTGGTATTATGGAAAAAATAACATAAAGTAACTGTATCTGTAGAAGGAATTCTACCAATAGAGGAGCAGCACAAAAATCTTGCTAAGAAAGAAGCATTTAAGAGAAGCAACTCTTAGCTGAAGATCTTTTGGGGATTTTGGATTTTGTGGTATTTTGCTGCATGATCAACATGGCTATCCCTGAATATACTGAAAGGTTTCAGTGTGCTGTGTCTTTAAGAAGGAAAACACAGAAGCCTCCGACAAGGGTATTTCTCCCTGCCCCTCCCTCATCTCTTTGCATATCTAGTCCAAGTTCCCCCATGTTGTCTGGAAGTCATTACTGACAATATTCTGTTAAGTAATATGCTACTCTAGATGAAAATACTGTTTGAAGAAAAAATATTGTGAACAACTGACAAAACCCAAGCAATCAGCAGATTTATCAACTGAACTGATTTTTACTGAAGCAAATTAAAGTGATATGTGTATGCATGTTTGTGGTAAGAGTTTTTAATTCCCTGTAATTAAGCAAAGTCAACATTATAAAATGAAGCTTTCCTGCAAGAACTTGTACTATACTATACTAGCTTGCTGTTTTTTCCAGTAAAATTGTCTCAATTCCTCTTTTCCTTAAGGTTATTAATGATATATTTTTTTATATCTAAAGATGATTGTTTAATAGTAAATTTAATTATAGGAACATATGGGAATGTTCTGAGCAAGCAGTAGGCAAATTAATTTCAAAATTATTTTCTTTTTAATACTTAGACTGATTTTAGAACACTGACCATTATCCTTTCTGCTACTACCTATCTCATGGAAAATTCAAATGATACATTTTTGATGTCCACATATATTTGCTTATTTATTTACTTTGAAAATCTATATTCTGCTTTTTAAAAGATTCATACAATGACTTACTAGCAACAGTCTGGAATATAGATATACATCATCATATCTGAAAAGTGGATCAAGTTTTCATTTACTTTTTGTCCCAGTGTACAACTTAGCATTTGTACTTTAAAAAGTAAACTATCGATGGTTGCAAATACAGTACATCGTCTGTATCTGCATGACTGATACATGTGACTTTGCTTATCTGCACTGAAATGAGGTCTGAAAATATTTTGTTCCTATCTCTTTTTTTGACCATGCATTGTTAATGTTTATCTTATTTAGTTGTGCACTGGCTCTGGACTGCAAATAATGGCTACAAAGCCTTCTTTCTCTTACACTGAAAAGTTCTGTCCAGTTTCAGGGCTTCCTATCCAAGCTTGACACCTATGTCATTCACTTCATTAAATAAAATAGTTTGATATTATCTGGGTTTTTGTTTTTTTGTTTTTTTTTTTGATATCCACACTAAGTCTGAGAATATATCCTCCGTGAATGGGGGGAACGCACTGTATTCTGCGGACTATAACAGAAGAAAAACAAATCCTAATAGTCTCAATGGGCATAGAACTATGTATTCAAGGAAGAGATAGTAATCAGTTTCACTGAACAAAAAGCTAAGTAAAGTGAGAAGGGAAAATGACTGCATTATTATTATCTCTGCAGACAATCTGCTGCTTTGACACTGATCTTTCCTAGATAAGGGCCAACAGACAAATATTCATTAGCATCCATGACTGACCATTTGGTCTTTGCTCCAGTGGGTCAGTGTCCAAGAAAGCTTATGCCACAATAAATATGTTAGTCTTTAAAGGCTCACAGGATTCTTTGTTGCCTTTACTGCTTGTTAAATATTAATCTCACACACAAAGAGATTAATCCCTACATACGATTGCCATCGCATCTCAAACCTCAAGTCATATCTTCCCAAACTGAATTTGCTTCTGAATTTCTTAATTCAAACTACCTCATATATGTATTTGGAACACAGCTTTTTTTTTCTCCCATAAAATAGCTGCATGTCTGATAAGGCCAATAAATATTTCACCATGTGGTACCAGACAGCTTGAGAACTGGAATCTTTCTTCCTCTGCCCTAAGAAACTAAACTAAGGTTTAACACCAACATAGAAACAATTCCCAGATGAGAAAATTATGAGTAAAAATTCTGGCACTGTACTATAGTTTTACTCCAAATGCAAACTTGCTTCCTAAAATAAGTACATGCCTCATTTGAAAAAATATCTGAATACGCATGAACACGGACATATACAGGGTTTATTGGCATATATTTCTCAAGTACATGCTGACTACTGTGCTCAAAGTCTAAAGAATTTCAGATTAACTATCATCTCAAGTGCAGCATGAGCCTAATGGCATCTTCATTTGAACTGAATGTCAATTTCCAGATATCTGATGTAGTGCTAGGGTGGATATTACAAAAGGATGAAATGCAGCTCACTGAGACAGTTTTTTCTCTTTGAGATACACAAGACAAACTCCTAGCTGAATCACAGCCAATCTCACTTCCTTTCAAAAATACCAGTTCAATTTCTATTAGATTATCTTTCTCTGAGACAATCACATACCTCAACTCACTTAAACAATGCAACTGAATTTGGTCAAACTGCACATGATTGGCAAAGGAATTCAACTGTTGAAGGCTGCAGTACTCCTGCACAAGACCAATATGAGTATTAGTGAGGATGAGCGATCTGATTTCACCCTCCCACTTCACTGCTGTATAGAGCAATAGCTGAACTTCACCTAAAGGGGGTTTGTGGATTTCCATGTTTTCATGGAGTAAGTAAACCAGATCAGCTAAATTTTTCTCAAAATTGCATGACAGGCGCATGCCACTTTCAAAGACTAATTCGGTAAGTCCTGAACTCCAGTCAAGTGAAAGTTTTAACAGATCGCTATTTAACAGGGGATGATTTAAGCAAGCATGATCTGAGGAGGAAATCAAAATGCTAAGTATGTCATGGCATATTCTTTGTGTAAAATACTTGTTAAAGGTAAATAGTTTCATTCCATTTTCTTCATTAGAACACAAAAGTGCCATGTGCTGTCCAGCGTAACCAATTTGGATTTCAGTTAATGTTGCCACTGGGAGAATATGAAAGATTTCCAGAGAATCCTGACTGCTCTCTAGTTGACTGGGTGATGAAACAATGGTATACAAAACAGAACTACACAAAAGCAAGCATGCAGGCTCTGGACCTGGATTTTTATAATCTCCCACAGCAATCCAGTATATTCCTTTTAACTCATTAGGTTTGGCACATATTTCTGGGAAGATATAGATCAGATGTTGAAGTAGTTCATTCCAAGGATGTAGCTGCAATTTCAGAAACACATCCGAGTAGTGTACAAAATTTTGCCGAAGGACAAGGCTTGTTGTCAGTTTTTCATTTCTGCAACAATCACTACATCCCTCAGTGTTAGCTGTTGTACATAGATCACCTGAGATATCTGAGCACAAGAACTTCATGGCATCATCTTTTTCCAAAGGATTTCTTGGGACTGTACTGGCACTGGGAGAACCAATCACCTCCTTGTCTAAAAACACATTTAACTCTATGTTCTTAACAAATGGAAGGCTTTTAACAAGTGATGCCATCCATGTATAGTTCTCATTTTTTTCATACAAACTGGCTAGCTCTTTGATAGACTTAGAAAACCAGCTACTTTTAAATAAAAGACTGTTAGTATCATTGTATAAACTGGAGAATTTTCTGAATAGATGCCCCAAGCTGTAAATGTGTTTTGTTCCCATATTTGAATCTGACAGATGTTTCTGGCTCATATTTATAGCCTTTTCCTTCAACTGCTGGTTTTGAAGCTGTTCAGAAACTTGAGGAATTTCATTACAATATTCTCTGAGAGAAAGAGAACAAGCATCAGACTGATGTCCAGCACAGGCTAAAAGTTCTGATGAAGGTGTATGGTGGGCACGGAAAAATTCCAGTTCTGTCCCTGTGGTACTGCATTCCCAGGAAGCAGCAGGTAGGCTTGCATTTCCAGAATGGAGTCTTGATTTTTGATCTAACAAATTAGTAATCTCATATCCATCCTGGGTTTGAGGAAGAGACTCTGTAGAGTCTCTACAGTAGTTTCTCTTGTTCTTCATGACTCTGGATTGACTTGATTCATCTTCATTACTGTACAGACATTCGATATATTCATTTTTTAACCAGTTTTTATCCGTAGCCACTTGAGTCATGTGGAATGGCAGAACTGTCCTCCAATAAGAATCAAATTGGCCTATATTTTTGTCCTCTGCACTGATGACTGCTATTCTTGTGTCTTCACCACCCAGGTTATGAAAATGGTTGTCATTATTAGATGTTGCAAAAAAACCATAAAGGGGCAACCAGTGCTGTCTTCTCTGTTTAAAATGTCAAAAAAACAAAGCAAAACAAAACAAACAAATGCAGAACAGATACCTTTGTGTACTTAATAGCAAAACTGTTCTGATTTAAATTTTTACATGTGGATTTAGTTGAGTTGTGCAACCACGATTACATAGGATTGAAACAAAATTAAATTAATCATGATCAACTGTGATAAAAAAAGAAAAGCCAGGATTTCCCGTTACCATTACCTTGCATTTAAAACAGTATCCATTTCATTTAAGTTCTAGATACCCAGTTTTTGTTTCTGAATGAAAGAATTTCTACTGATTTTGTGAATCCAACTTAAAGATATCGGATATCTTATATTCCCAATTCCATTAAAAAAGAGAAAGAAATTTGCTCAGTAATTAGAACATCAATTTCAATTTGGAATGGAGCAATGAAAATGTAACTGGAAAAAATTACAAATAAGGACTCAAGATTCTTCTAACTGATTTAAGCACACAATATTTCCACATTGTGCTTAAATATTTGAAAAACTCAAAGATAATTAATTCTTGACAGAAGATTGTATATTAATGACAAAAAAAACAGTGCACTCTCATGTCACTAAAATAGCTGGAATTTAGACAAACTTCAGTGTATTCTGCATTATAACTAATAACTTCTAAGCAAAAACTTTGTTTCTATTTCATAGATATTTGAAAGGATACTGTTGCAGTATCATAACATTTGAAAAGTATTACCACCATCAAAAGTACCCAAATCTTCACCACAGCAGCAGATTTAGTTTTAAGCATTTTCCATTGGCTATTAATCCTTCTGGGATAGAGAATTATAATTATGCTGCAAAATGTTAAGAAATTTAATTAGAGAGCATGCTGTAATTTAAGATCAGCACTTCTTCAAAATGACAAGCTATAACTTACCTCATACTTCAATTTGCGTTGAACAGTACCATTACAACATTTCTCGTTATTCTAGAAAGCAAAACAAGGACATGGCTCAAAATGTTTTATTCTCAAAAAACACTGGCATAGAAGTGAAATAAGCAATTTTATTTTACTCAATGCCCCACAATGCCCCTACCAGCTCTATAAATCTATATTGGTAATGCAGGCCACCTGCAGTCCAGAACAGTACAAAATAGGCCTAAATACAAATACTTAGAAATGGCAAAAAAAAAAAAAAAAAAAAATTACATGTATAATTAATAAATGAAAAGCAAGATAGCTTATCACATATTCACTTTTATAATGCCACCACTTTATTAGCAGATAGAACAGTTAACTGGGGAATATCACTAACGGAAATTATTTCATTTTCTGGACTTGGAGATATATATCTATCAAAAAAGTGAAACATTCTGCTAGTAATTACAAGGAAATTGTGAGCTGCTACAGCCTTCTCATGGTGAAATCCTGGCTTTCAGCATGCAAAGAATAGCATGTGTTGGTTCCATGTGCCAAAAAGACTTAGGTGTTCGGATGCAGCCAGCCTCAGGGGCTGCACGTATGCGGAGATTTGTCTGCTGTGCCACAACCATACTAGACAAGAACCAAGACAACACATTTTGCAATGAGAGAAACCTCCTTCAACAGCTTTGCATACACTTAATAAAACACTCATCCAACACAGTAACAGAAGCAATTGTAGGTGGGATATCATTCGTAAGACTTAACTACAGGTTGCTGCCTTGTACCCCTATATTCCACGGGCCCAAAGTTAACTTGAAAGGCCAGGTAGAATGGGTAGTTACCTTTCTAATCACACAACTGCATGCCCATCTTTGCATCCAAGTGGACACAGGGAGACTGATCTATCACTCTACACAACCTGTTACATTAATAAGGGCTGCACTACCATGGGCTTAATACCTTTAGAATCAACTACCATTTGAAAAAAAAACAAAGAGATGCAATTATTCTCATCCAGATAGACACAGGGAGATAATTTCAATGCATCACCCAACTTAAGACTCTAACAAGGATATACTGCCACTGGCACGACTCTCCTAGAATCATCTGTCATCTATGAAGAAGCAGTGCAACCAATGGAGAACTGGAAAAGAGCCACCTCTTTCCAACCTTGTGTAATTTGGATCTTATACACTGAGCAATATATTAAACAGAAATGTTAACCAAACATTGTCTGATCTGTGTCCTGTATATTTAACAATACAAATAAATACAACAACAATAACAACATATTAATTATTATTTATCTCTATTGTTTCCTTTATTTCTGATGTTCGGGTCAGCCTGCTGATTCTTATGTAATCAAAATAGATCCTCAATCCATAAACAATAGGCAGACATAAACACTCTTGGGCAAGGATAAGCAAAGTGTGGTACAAGTGATGTCTGGGCCTCACTTTTGTGCCGCCCTGAACTCCCCACCAGTCTCCCCTCTTTTTTTGAAGTCTGGTACAATTTTTTGGCAATTTTTGCCCTAAAACCTCCCAAAGCATGAGCACACACATGCATGCACGCACACACACAAAATCCCTACCCACTCCCACCAACACCAAGGAATCCTGAGACAGAAGGCAAGAAACAGTGAGGCAATAAGGACGAGCATAGAAGAGGGTCAGTATGACTTTCCCTTCATTGTCCTTTGCTCTATTTCTCTCCTCCTCTCAGAGAAATAAACAGAGGAGGAAAAACGGTCAAGGAGATATAAAAGAGATATAAGACAGCCATTTTATTTTCTGGATGTGTTATTTCCTATTTCACACTAAGAAACTATATTTAAATCTCCACAGGGACAAAAGAGAGGACTGAGGAGAAAATTAGAGATAAATAGAGATTTTTTAAAAAAATATTTTATTAAAAATAATATATAAAAGAACATTGCATATCAAGAACATAATATTATATAATAATTATACCTATAAATTATTAATGTATTAATTAATTTTAATTAATTAATTAATCTTAGTTTCAATATTTTATGTCTTTTGGTTCAATAGTTCTACCCCCTACCCACTTCCCTTCCTCCAAATGTTAGTTATTTAACTATGTATTATACTTCTTTAGCTTTATAATAAATACATAATCACAAATGCACCTCTATCACTCCATTTAATTTGTTGTTAATTGAAGCATAATTCCACATTCATATCTTTTTTATTTTAATATATTTTGTCAGTGTAATTGTTGCTCTTGCCATTTGATTTCCTCCACTGATTAAGTCAGTATCCATTATATTAATTCTATATTCCTATATATACATATGTATATATACATCCAAACGTTTTCAGATAATTCTATCTTATCCTTCTTGTTTTTCAAACTTAGAGAAAGAAAAGAAAAAAGAAGCCAGAACAACCTTATTCTGCCACTCCAATAGATGCTAAATTCTCCCAGTTTCTTTCCCACAATAGGGAGAAGTTTTCCATTCATCGTTAATATAATTCACTGTCTTGTCCAATAATAGTCAGTTTATCTAGTTCTGCCATGTTGTATAATTTCATAAGTCATTCTTCTGTTGTAGGTATAGATGTTTGTTTCCAATTTTGAGTGAATGTCAGTCTTGAGGTAGTGATCATTTATAGTAGAATTTTCCTTTGAGCACTCTTTATTTGTTTCACATTCTCTATCATATTAAGTAAATATATTTCTGGTGACATTTGAAATCTAAATTTAAATACTTCACAAATTGTGTCATGTATTTTTTTCCAAAATGTGTTGGCCTGTTTGAATTTCCACCATACATGAAAGAAAGTTCCTTTTTGATTACATTTCCAACATGCGTTGTTTCTGTTACTGCTTATTTTAGATATTTGTGACAGTGATAAAAACTACCTATAAAAATCTTGTAATAGTTTTAAGTTTTCAGGTTTCATCACTTTTAGTATATTATTCTAAGATTTTTTTTTCCAATTTTCAATCATAATAGGATGTCATAAAATAGATGTCCTAAATCCTGTGACCATCTAATCATATTTCCTTTCATGATTTCATCTTCCATTTCCATCTTTAATAACATTTTGTAAATCCTTCCAATTATATGTTCTACATTTGGTTTTAATAATCTGTCAAGTTCTCTAATTTCTAGGCCTTCTAATTTCTTATCTGTCTTGACTTTTTCTGTCAAATGTTTATGTAATGACCAGTGTGTTTTAAGTTCATAATTTCTTAGTTCTTCTTTTGTTTTGAATAGCCTTATCTCCCTGTATTTTTACTATGTCTTGGTATTTGACCCATTTATTAAGTTTAGGAATCTCTCTTCTATAAAAGGCTTCCTGTACTGATATTCATAATACTGTCTTTGGATATAATTTTTTTTTGCACTTCATCCACACTCTCAACAATGATTTTCTTATATAATGTTCATTAAATTCTCTATTTATCTTAGCTTTTGTCATACCACACATTTTAGAGGTGTTTTAAATAGGTTTTCAACATAGCAAGGACGGAGCACCAAAGTGTCCAAACATACATACCTCCCAGAAAAACATTCCAAAAGTTGGCAGAAAGGAGTGTGTACTCTTTGGGATTTAGCTCTTTAAGGCATATATTTTAAAAAGGGGTCTGAATCACAGACATTCCACAAAACAAATGTAGTTCAAAGGTCCCCATAATACATCGTGGAGGTGTGTATGGGCTGAAGAGAGGGACTTGCGATGGCCCTTCAGTATAGTTCACATTGGACACTACAGGCCAAGTATTGAGCGGTTTATAGCTTTGCAACTTTCTCCAGCAGGATAAGACCTATATTCAGAATGTGAAGTTTTTGATCACAAAAGTGTTATCCACTGTATTTATCCCTAAGAAAGCAGGAAACAGTACACAATAACCTTGCAGTAGAGTCAACTGTTATGCCACTACTACAGAGTGAGGTGTATATGTGTGCTGAGACAGGGTAGAGTACCGCAGTCTTACAATATAGCCAGATGTTAATATTTCAAGTTAGAGGTAGAAATTCCCCACCACAAATCCAGCATAGTCCTCAAGTTGCAGCAAAGCTTTGTCTACTTATATTGCTCCCTGATAAGTCCTTCCAGGCAGAATCCAGCACTAACTGCATGCATGAAAATGACATCCCACTGAACTGCATGCAGAGTGGTACACTTCCAAAATATTCAGAAGTAAATACTTTATATATTGCACATGAAGACAGGCTGAACACAGAGTAGAGGCTTCTGTTTTTGATGCTACCTTTATTCTTTATTTTTTTAAAAAAACAGGTCTTCAGCCACAGACACTTGCACAACAGCGCTGATCACACAGACAAAAACAAACATACCTCTGGATGTACAAACTGGAGAACAGGAACCTGCCATAGCTGTTATATGTAAAGTGCCAAGCACTTACATGGCATTACTATTGCCTGAAAATCCTTTTGTCAAAGAGGAATAGCTCAAATTCCTATTCAACTATTGCTGCTTTCTTCTTGAACAATTGTGAGAGAAGAGCAAATAAAGAAACTGCATTGAGTGGTTTCTTTTTTGAGCTCGATACCATGAACTCTCAGAAGAATATGAGAGAAATACCACTTTGTGGACACATTTTTCCCCACAGGTGATCATAAACTCATGTTTAGGCCTCAGTAAGAATGCCACTTTACCTTTGTAAGGTCTGTAGAATGCAACAGCCTACTGTTGTTCTCACTAGAACTACAGTGAATGTTTTGAAGGCGTCTTTGAACTTCTTCAACAAAAGCATTTATTCTAAAAATTATAAATAAAAAGAAAAACATTTAATCATGAAAAAGGACCACAAAGTCACTGTCTCTTATATACAGAGAACACACAAACTAGGTACTTTTAATAGTTCTTGGTGATTAGAAATAAGGATGATAAGAGAATGAAAAACAGATTTATAGCTTTAATATATTTGCTACCTGTCCTGAATCCTGGATGGCTAAAAAAGAAAAAGAGAAATTTGCTTAAACTGTAGTTGGAATTGCTTGTCTTACTCTTAGATTTGCTATTGTTACTAAGTGCAGCAAACAGAAAATTTGGTGGCAGTCTGTTTCCTCATTCCATCAAAACACATAGAACAGTAGCCATCAGTTTCAATCCTCCAGTTAAAAACATCACTCGAAATTTTGCTATTGTCTTCAATAGCAGCAGAATTTCTACCATGGCTTGCAGCATATAATTCTAGTTCCCACTGTGAAATTTGCTTATTTATAATAACAGAAAGCATTATCTTACAGTTGCTAGAGAGCAGAATTTTGGTTAAAAGCAACAGAAGGAAGAGAAATTGTGTGTGTATGTTGATAATGTTTGAAAAAAACAACCTCAAGGGAGTTGTGGTAGGGGGAATGATTCTGTTCTGCATATACCACTGGGTACTGTTTCGTATTCCCTTGATTACACGGCATTAAACAGATTTCCCAAGTGTGGTGAAACTATAATCATAAAATGCTAGAAACCCTCGGGCCTCAATTTTAAAAGCTCAGCTCATGAGCTTCTCCAAGAAAAATCAAAACAAGATTCAGTCTTATTTGGGAAACATTTCAAACTCTTCAAAGCAAGAGAACTGTACCATTTTACTCCAATTACAATGAAACCATTATTTTAGCAATTTTATTAAAGGCATTCATCTAAAAATACTTCAGTAGGAAACTAGGTTATAGAATTTTTTAAAGACATAGAGCATAGCAAAACATGCATACATACCTGTCATCCACCAATGAAACGAACTGAGATTTTGTAACATTACAAGTCGGAGGAAGCCTCTCTTCTATTGCTCCAGGGTACCCTTTTTCAACTCCACCTCCTTCATATATTGTCTGCTTTAATTGCTGTATTTGTAAATCCAAACTGTCAAAAAAATTCAACAAATATCAGTTAAGATGTTTCTGCACAGCAGGGTTGCTGTAGTAAGTACTGCTCTTGGAAAGTGCCCTAACACAAGCCTCCTGACTTTCAGCTTATCTATAACCAACCAAAATGGTTTCAGAGACATTTCTACCACCACTATGTCTTCACCTCATGGGTACAAATATTGGTGCTACAAACTTCTTGAAGGAAACGTTTAAATTATGAAAAAACATAGGATTACTAGTCCTTTGCATTATCAACATAGCCTGCCAAGGTGGAGGACAAACACTCAGGTTATGTTGGATTATTTGAGCATCGTTCCAAAGTAAATGTTGGTACTTCCTTAATTTCTACACTACATGAAACCAGCAGACTTAATTTCTACACTACATGAAACCAGCTGTCTCAGAGTAGCCTTACATCCAGTTGTGTTTGAGTGGAAATATCACTAGCTCCAGTATTATTTGAAAAGAAATTTAATCCTGATATTAGCACACAAGAAGCAGTACCTTAGATATACACACATATCTAAAATAAAATGCTAATTGTTTAAATAGTAGTAGTAGTGATTTATCAACAAGAAAAGACATTCTTAAAAAAGTTAACCAAATGAACACTAGTAATTTACAGAGCAAGTATCTTAATTAGTTCATTAAACTAGATTGATTCACGAGTCTTAGACCATCAAGTAGCACTCGACTGACTCAAGTTCATTTTTCAGCTTCAACAGCATCAACAGTTTAGCTCTGAGGGGTACTCACACAAGTCAGGAGATACAAAAGAAAACAAACATTAAAAAAAACATTTCAAGTATTTATGGAGGAATTCTTTAAAAACTCCTTAAGTCCATTATCGGTTGGTGCCTCTAACACATACGACTACAGACAGCATGCAAATACTAATGATAATATAAAATCTGCACTGGAAAAATATTTAGAACTTTAGCTAACAAAACTACGGTATCTAAAGTCCCTATGCAGCTGCACCATTTTGTTTGGTACAGAAGAAATTACACTATTAATTCAGTTTTGATTTTTAATCCCAGCTCTTTCTTTTCCATAGAGCTGCAGAAGTCTTAAAGGAACATATTTAAACAAATAGCTTAGATAGTCTCAAAAGAACATAAAAAAAAAACAAGTCATTAGCCCTACACCACAACATACAGTTCCTCAAAACTAAAAATCTGCTCTTCAAAACTAAAAACCTGCTCCTCAAAACTAAAAATCTGTTTATAGGGAGAAGTACTTTACGGTCACCATGACATACGGAACATATTTCATCCTGCTGCGCTGAAAATAGATTAGACCATGGCCTCAATATTTCTCTCAGATTTTGTAATGGCTAAAACAATAAACACAAATGCAAAGAGTATGAAAAATCCGGCAAGAATAATGCCTATTAATAGAGAAATCATATTACAATGTTCCATTAGCCATTTAAAGACTTTCAGAGAATTTTTTATCATTTTTCCTGAGAAAACACCTTGATTTGACTAAAAGGAAGAAAACATCTGATACTGTCTAACAGACCAAACTAGATATGACTTTGAAATTGTCTTTACTTTTAATAAGCCTATGGTTTTTTTCTCAATTGAATGGGTTACCTGACAATTTTTAGGGTAACAGCAGGTGGGATAAAATACCCCTCCAAAAACCACTACTTACACAGGGAGATAAGTTCCCATTAGCCGAGCATCCTCCCTGTTACTAAGATTATTTTGACTATGAGAGGAGTTCTATAGTTACTTTCTAGTTAAATGACTACCTTTCTGCTCCAACACTGAAACTCAGAATTTACAACAAATGGAACTGAGGAATGTGCCTATGTGTTAATGCAAAATGGATTCTTCTTACTGTTCTCGGTCTTCCTCCAATGCTTTTTGTTCTGCCTCCAGAGTAGCTTGCAAACCTGCCTGCTCACTGCAACTGCTATTCAAAGTAGCAAGTTTCTGTTTTTGCTCCTCAATCTCTATTGTAGAATGACGGTGCAGAGCAGAGTGTCGCCTTTCTAACTTTGCCACCGCTTGCTCTAGTGCCTCTCGCTGCTGCTTCTGTCTCGATTCAAGAATTTCTTTTTCTTTTTTCCTAACTTTTTCTTCTTGCCTAGCTATATTGGCAGTGAATTCAAATGTTTCTTGAAGCTGCTGTAGCTGGCTGGCACTGTCCCTGTACTGTGCAAGCTGTTCCTCTTTTTCTTCTATCTCTTTCTCAACTTCATAAAGAGTATTATCCAAGCTTTGCCAGCCTCTATCAAGTACTTCACAGGCCCTTTGCTTTTCTTCCAATAAATCTGGTAAACAATTGTTAATCAGATACAGGAGTTGCTGTTCTTTATGCTGCAGCCTATACTCAATTGATTTTATTTTGTTATATTCTTCAGCTGCTAATGCACTATCCTGCATGCTTCCATCATTTTTCTCAGGATGTAAATGCTGTGTATATGAGTATTTTAAAGGATCCAATTTTTCACGTTCTTCAGTTATCTCTTTTTCTAGATGATCCCTTTGTTGAGCCAAGTCTCTCTCTAAACTAGTTAGCTGTTCTAGCTGTTTTCTCTTGAAATCCATGAATTTATGCTGTATTTTTTCTAACTTTTCACAGTCTTCATCGCCTTCAGATCTGGCTTCTTTGACTCGCAAAAGAGACTCTTTGATGTCTTCAAGGTCCTTCTTTTCATCTTCAACTCTTTGCATATCTCCTCTTTTGAGTAGCTGTATCATTACTTGCTTGTCTCTAAGCTGCTCTTCTAAGTTTGCCACCAGCAGTACTTGATCTCTTTCCTGTTCCTCCAGCCTCTTTTTTTCCAGTTCTAGTTTGACATACTGTTCTTCTTTTTCATTTTTAAGCTTTTCCAGTTCTCGGAAAATCTCCATTTTCTCTGCTTTCTCATTCTGATTGAGCTCTTGTAATCGCTGAAGTTCTTCTTTAACTCTAGAAAAAATTTCTTCTTCTTGCTTCTTTTTTTGAAGTTCTATTTCTTGCTGTTCACGTAATCTCTCTTCTTCAAATTTTTCCTTTTCTGCCAACAAGTCTTTCATCCTGCTTTCTATATGAAAGCTTCTCCTTTTAAGATTTTCCTCTTGTTTTCGGATTTGGAGCTGTACTATTTCTGTTTCCTTGCGCTGAGACTCCACTTCTTGTTGCATTCTTTCCAATTCAGCTTTGTTAGATTTTTGTTTTTCTTCCATTTCTTCTATCAGCTTTCTAAAAAATAGAAAGGAAAAGAGGAAAGATATTTTATTTTTTCAAAGATTTTGTGCTTAAGAATGGTAAGGATTTTTAAAAATTACTTGCTTGATTTCAGTCAATTTTCTTATATATAAAGAGTTGTTCTGTTATGAAGGGGCAATTGCTTCTGTTAAGAACTGATAGAAGTAGCACTTGAGCAAGATCAAGTGGGCATTAAGAACCCTGCTTAAGATACATCAACCAATACGTGTATTTGTAATACAGACAAATGCAATACAGTATACATTAATATATATACATAATATACATTTACATAAGAATACACACATTCTCGGTGATCTATGTTGTAGAATTACTTAGCTAGAATCTTTAAACCTGTATTTAGAAGCACACAATGTCAGACTGTACAATGAGTTTAATCCAGAGCTTTTGCACTGCTTGGAGGAGAGCCCTCAGATGAAGTGCAAGACCTTTCATCATTCCAACTGCCACTGCCCTTGGCATCAGAGGGAGAGAATAAGCAGGCACAGCTCCATAATGCCTAGGCCCAGAAGCAGAGGAAAGGTTCTCCTTGCATTGCAGCTGCCACTGCTGTGGTTTTGGAAGGAGAGAAGAAGAGGCAGTATCTGCTGGACTGCCATCCCCTTTTCCTTTTGTGTCCTTTCTTAATTAGATTGTAAGCTCGAGGGTAGGATCTATTTTGTTGTTCTTTTACTTGTAACGCACCATGTACTGTGATGGCACTAGATATATCTGATGGTACTAGATGATAATGATGATGATGATGTTCCAGTGAGTATACTCCCATTGGCACCACATAGCTAAATTGCCTTCCTTCCACAAACCCCAGTGCCACCTCCAACACTTTTCCAAAAAGTTCCCAGTTTCGCAGACCAGATTTTTAGGAGACACGGGAGTGCAGGAGGAAGGGTGGAACCCACAAACCAGTCCCTTCAAACAACAGAAAGGCTCCGGTGGAACAAACCCCTTCTGCTCACAAAAGGAGCCTTTCCATCCAGAGGAGGATTTTGTTAGGTTTAACCCAATGTTATGTATAGCATAAATGTTTTAAAAGCTCATAAACTAAATACTGGAGTAACAATATCTATACTTCTGGTTTGGTCCTATGGAGCTCATTTCTCTATTTTAAGTCTTCATTTTTGACAGCATCCTCCTTACAGTCCTTAGCTTTCTTTATTGAAAGTTAAAAAGTAATACTGAGGGATGGAATCATATTATCTTTTATCTCTGATA
Source organism: Cyclura pinguis (assembly GCA_030412105.1). Lineage (NCBI taxonomy): Eukaryota > Metazoa > Chordata > Lepidosauria > Squamata > Iguanidae > Cyclura > Cyclura pinguis. The sequence continues at coordinate 173,613,462 of CM059599.1, forward strand.
AGATATAGATCTTTTATTGTCTGTTGGAGGCACTCAGTTAAGCTAAATGAATTTTTAACACAAAGACATTACCATATCAGGAAAGCACTGCAAAGCCTGAAAGCCAATATTAATATAACAAACTAAGTTCCCTAAACAAAGTATCCCTTCTGTTTTGTTTTCCATTTCCCTAAGATTTAACCCGCTAATAACATATTCCAGCAAAGCAAATAATAAAGTTCACTGTTTAAAATTCACTTTCTCAGCTACATTCTCAGGTACTCAGTCAAACACCCTTATCAGTTACCTTTTATTTTCTAATTTTTCTAGTTCTTCTCGTTGCTGTCTTTCAAATTCTAATCTGTTGGGAAGAGCAACATTACATTAAAAATAATTAAAATAACTGCCATTTCATAATTTAATACATTCAACTCAAAACATAAGGTTTTTATTTTATTTTATTTGTATGACAACACAGCAACATTAAACAAGACAGATGAATGAGTAGTACTCCCTTTGAAAGTTAGATACATGCAGATATAGTAATCAATATAAGGAATTGTAGTTTCTCTACCTGAGACAGATTGGTCCTTTTACAGGGAAAAAGCTGCCAGAGGAGGTAGACAGAAATAAAGTAATCAGTTAAGCAAAGAGTTTATGAAACAAAGATTACAGAGAAAACCACCAACACCCTAATACAACATTAAACATATATAAACATCCACACATAGGCATATATATATATATATAGAGAGAGAGAGAGAGAGAGAGAGAGAGGGAGAGGGAGAGGGAGAGGGAGAGAGATGATGCTAATATGAGTGGAAGGCACTTCTACCAACACATGGCGTTCTGTTGTCTTCAGCTTCAGCTAACCTGCATTGTATCACCCTGTATGCTGTTGAGAATTATCCCAACTTCTAGGTGCAGCTTCTCAAAGAGAAGATGGAAGGGAAGGTGGATGGGACATCAGATATTAGGTATGTAAACCATATTAGGAGATGAATGGGTTTCCACACTAAACAACAGGCCATGTTCAAGGGAGTCTTCTTGGGCATCCAGCATACAGAGCTCTAGGACTGTCAAGACATGTTTATTTAAACAGGAACTTGGGGATTAACTGGTTTTATAGAAGGGTGTGTTTATGGGCTGTGTATACTGCATTTTTATCTTTATTGTTACTTTAAGCAATTTTATGCTTTTTAAAAAATTAACAGTGTTTTAACACAACAGCACGTTTAACTGTGTTTTAACTTCTTATCATTAGGTTTTTAGATCCATCTTGTTTAAATTTTGTTGTAAACTGCCCTGGGCACCATTTCAGGAGAGAAACAGGATATCAATACAAAACGATACAATACATTTTCCCATTGCAAGCTGTTCCCCTATCTGAGAGGGAGGAGAAGGGGTTTTCTCTTTGGCAAGTTGTATCAGCAGTGTCAAGAGATGATGCACACTGTTAAGATCCAATATCACAGACAATTTTCAAAGTAGTCAGTAATTGCCAAGATATTTAAGGCAGATTTTTTTTTTAAAAGACCCCTCACACAACAGTTGTCAGCACAATGAGCTACAGCTACACAGAGTAGGCATTGTCTGGCTCCACATTAGGGAAACAGCTGTCTTTATAGTGGTTGAAACTGTCTACTAGGAATTTAAAAAGAAAACAGGACTTTTTTAACACAAAAAAAATCATGTTTTCTCTGAAGAACAGTTCCTCTACAACACTTTGAGGCATTCAAATACCAGGAGAAAATTGCATAAAATTATCACTGGTCTACCTGATAAGGTTCCCCTACCACCAGGAAAGCCATTTTTCAATCTGAGAATGAAAAAATACGAGTATTCCTTCTAACCATAATTGATAGAAGTCTGTGTTTGGTCTAAGAGGGAAGAAGTTGTAGGGAAATGCCTGACGGAAAAGTTCACTGGAAAGTGGAAAACATCATGTAACACTGAAATAAATACAATGTCAGCTTAGGTGTTTGAAACAGCCTGTGAGTCACCAAAAGTTGTTGTTACAGCTTTACATCTCTGCCTGGGTGTCATTCTGTTGAAGGTTTCTAACTGAAACCGGCCACGCATATACAAACCCAAACTAGAATACATGTGCTGGTCCGCAGTTGTGGCCAATATAGGATGCAAATAATAATCTCAGGGAAGTTTAAAGATTTTAGGAGCAAGGTAAGACAGAAGCCAAGAGTTGGTGTCTTTGTGAGTGATGTGGTAGAGGTGATCAGCCACAACCACCTTTTAAAGTGGTTGAATACAGAAAAAAATACAGCCAGTTGGCATGCATTTTTTTTCAAGACAATAAATAAACTAGAGACAGAAAAGAGAGAGCAAGACTTCACATTTTATTAGTTACTGTATTACTGCCACACACACACATTCACATTTGGAATCATTATGAGGATATAACCAGCAATGGGTATGCACATGCCTGCAGGTGAGTACATAGACATACACACAGAGTACACAGTGGAAACCAAAATGCACACTAAGCAGAAACAAAGTAAAGTTAGAGCTGTGCTAATCAGCAGTAGAAAAGTTCTAAGAACAGAACTAAGAAATTCAACAATTTATTGCAGCATTAACTTTAAGTAGCAGTGCTGATCAGGGCCTCACTACACAACTGTATGGAAGCCTCTCCATCAATGAACAGTCAGTCAGAATGGTCAGCACCAGCAGAGCTAATTATCCATTAGGGCATGGCTTTTCAAAAGGTGTGCCACAACATATTAGTGGGTCGCCTGAAGTGTGTAGGTGTGTCACCTACAATCTTGGAAATGTATGTTATCGTTTATAAATCATATATTTTTAAAAATATATGAACAGTTTTCATCAGATATGTTGCGTCCCCCTACATTTTGTTATTACAATTTATGTATGTGTCTGTATCTCTTATAAGAAGCTAGTTTAACCTCCACTTATAAGGGGGTAGTTTGTTAGAGGGGTTTGTTATAAGGGGTTCAATCTCCGGTTTGCTAGTAAAACTGAATTACTGTGTTGCGAAATGATGCATGTCTAAAAAGCGTGTCACCAACATGAAAAATTTTGAAAGCACTGCATTAGGGAGAAGAGGGAGGGGCTCCCAAGGATCCACTTTGCCCACCCCCAGTTCCTGTATTCCTCAAAGAAGGGGCTGATACTGCTGGGATTGACACTGCCTAGACTAACTTCTCTGAGCAGTTATGGACTGGGGTGATGGTTATAGACAGTCATGACAGTTTCTATAAGTGAATTCAGACTTTGGAACTCCATTACTTCTACTTATATATAAACAGCAACTGATATGTTGCAAATGTTATATTTCCGCAGACTTTTAAGCATTTGAATGGGTGCACAACGTAATATAAAAACATTCTCTTTCTAAATAAGCCTTATTCTTTATGATTATTTTTGCATTACTTCTTAATTATTATTCACATATCCTCAAAAAATCTTGAAAATAAAGGTACCTTTGTTGATCTGTTGGCTCTGATCTATGTATTGCTAGCATTCATAATACTGAAACTAGTGGTGGACAGTTGCAGCTTCCCTATAATAAACTGAGCATTTCTACCTGTTTTTATCATCTCTCCAAGATTTATTTATTATCTAATATATATATAGTCTGAAGCACATACAGACAGCAACATTGTTAGGAAAAGTTCTCTTTTCAAATATCAGCTTTAACATACATACAGATACAACCACACTTGTGCCTAATATACCACCAATATCATTAAAACAGTACTATGCAGAATATACTCACCCTGGATTATATAGCATGACTGCTGAAAGATTTTCACAAGATTTTGAAAGGTCTGACATGGATAAACTGAAGGAAGAAAGTAGCCCACTCTAGAAAAGAAAGCAGCAGATCCATCAATTATTTATTAATATTGAAATACATGTTGCTAATGAATTTAATCTTTCCCATCCAAAACAAGTTTTAATTCCAATGATAACTGGAGCAAAAGGTCCCACTAACTAGATACATTAGTTACAATTAATGACAGCTTCTCAGATTTTTAATCTCACCTTTCTTTTTTCCCTCAATTTGGCTGCTTCTTTGGGATGATTGAAGCGAAACATATTTGTTCTCCCAAGTAATATTACAGCACCTAGTGAGAAAAATGCACAGCATCACTACAAAACACATGCATCAAAGACACACACTTTGAGGTTGAATTTTGACAAAACATATTTATTGATAAAAATGGCTAAAAGATATGGACCAAATGGCTTCAGGAAAGAAAAAGCAACTTATTGGTAGTAAGAATTATTTCATTATAACTTTTCTTACATACATCCTTAAGCCTTTTGCAGTTATGCAAGTAGAATAAAGTGTGTTTCAGTCAGCAAAGCCATTTTCTAAAAAGGCTGATCTAGGTAAAAAAACCAGCCTCACCAGTGAGACTAGTCACCTTGTTGGAGCAAGCATCAGTAGCCTTACAGAGGTGTGGCCAGCAGGCTACACTACCAGCAGAAGCCCAAGGCTTCTCTCCATGGGGAGAGGAGAGGAAGAAATTATTGTTGCTGTTATTGTTGGTTTTCATTATTCTCAGGAAACGGAGCATGCTATCAATGGAAAAAAATATTCACCATTATTCATTTCCTGGTTCAAAAACAGATTTACTGATGTTCACAAAACTCTATTCAGAAGACTACCAAAGTGGTGAAAATTTTGCCCCATATTCTGTCCAATATCCATACATCCCAAAATGTCTCAGGAAATTATTCTGCGAAGAAATATGTGCAAAATACCAAACCCTTATAGCTATGTATTTTTTTTCTGTAAAAAAAGGTGCAATCTTGCAAAAAAAAAAAAGGGGGCCATCATGAGGTAGTGTTCTTTGGAGGGCAAGCATAGGGTTTTGCCAAAAAAACAGGAGGTTTGGCTCAAAAAGTTTTTCAAGAAAGCCCCATTTTTGTGCAAAATTTATGCACGCACACAAAAATGTATCTGGGTTTCAGGAAAGTGTTTTTTGTATGAAAAAATTTCATACAGAAAAAATATGTCTTTTGCCCAAAAAAACCTGTTTCCAGGTAGCACATTCTCATTCGAATATTTGTCTGTGCAAACTGGTATCATAAAGGCCTCAGGGTCTCTGTACATTGTCTATAAGATTTCTAAGCAGGAATATATCTCACATCCTACTACTACGCAGATTGTATGTGGAGGTTCTAATTTTCTGATTAAGAGGGGTGATAGCAATCACTTTAGAGGAAGTAGTGATAAAGCTATTCATGAAAAAAAATTAACTTAGAAGATATAAACAACTACAGGCTAGTCAATGACCAACACCCCCCTCCTTGGCAAGATGCTCCAATGGATGGTTGCCAGCCAGCTACAGAGAACTTTTTCAGAGTCTAGATCTACTTAAACTTGGCTTCAGGATTGGTTTTGGTATGGAAATTGGTATGGCCACCTTGTAGGATGACCTTTGGTAAGAGATGGACTGCAGCTGGACCTCTTAGCAGCTTTCAACCTTTTGGATAAGGTGTCTGGATGGTGCGCTGGAGGTACTGTTCTGCAAGAGTTCCATTTTTACTTATATTGTGGATTCCAGAAAATGATGCTGGAGCGATTGTTCAGCTCTTTCCAAATTATGCTGTGTGTTTCCACAGGTTCTGTTTTATTCCCTACACTGATATGCAGCTATATAGAAGCACAGGAAGAAGTAGTAATAAAGATGGAGGTCGCTGCAATATCTGGATAACACTCTATATTTCTTCAAATTCAGAGCAGTATAGAAGAGCCATTTTTTAAAAATCCCAAAACTGACACTGACCTATGACTGCTTCCACATCTTTTTATCACCAAGTAAAGGCACATGTTGACATCAAGAGAACATTTTCTAGTAGGCTTAAGTTTAAGGAGAAAATACTCTCAAATTACTCATTAATCTGTGCCTCGGAACGAGACACAACTGCAATTAACAATTATGTAAGCATGTAACTAACTTCAAGGCAGCTGAAGTCAGGGAAGGGACATGTGACAGACATTTTTCTGATAACAAAGAGTACAATTGTCTGGCCTTTGCTATTCTAAAGATATATTACCATATGTATCTATTTGGAAAGCAGAACATTATGTCATATTCAGCTGACTAGATTATAATACTGACATGAACCATTTCTCTTAGATAATAACATAGCACCTGAACTATATTATATCAGGGACAAACATTTAAAATACCATATTCATAATTAAAATGCCACATTCTAAAACTGGCAAACTAATACTCACTGCAAAGCTATACTTGGGACCACAATCTTTGCCACTCCTCCATCCACAAAATGATATATGACATTCAAGTGATGGAAGGAGAAAAATACCAATATAAAAGGACATATTATCTCAAGCTGTGTCCTTCCCTCAGGTTTGGAAAGATCATAACTTCAGTCAAATGTAATATTTAGCTAACGCAGTATTAGGCCAGGACAAACAGGAAGAGTATTGTGTAGATATGTGTCAATCACAGACTCACTCTTCCTTCAAATCAATCAATCAATCAATCAATCAATCACACAGAAAGTAATGCCTAGACTAAGCATTTAGACACTGCTTTTGCTTCTTCTTAAAGTAGGAGTGCCTAAACAAACTACAGATCTTAACTGTGTTCCACTGTTTGCTTGGAATGGGTTGGGAGACATTGTAGGAGTGGAGAATAGAACAGAACTTATTCTAGAGGTCAGAAGGTAATCTATACATGGAATTTCAGCTTTGCTTATTTTACTTCTTCTGGTGCCAAAGTGGAGCTCCAGCCTGTATCTTGAGTTTGATCTGTCTGTTCCAAACAACAGCAGATGCTTCCATGTGAGTCAACTTTCTGTGTTCTGCTTTAATTACTCTTGGAAAGGTTCAAGCAGTTTTCCTGACTTGGCGAGATACAACAATGCTCTGGAGGCTCCTGTTACAAACTAGACACCATACTGTAAATATCATAAAATGTCATGTGCACTGGAAAGACTGCAATCTAAATTACTACATAGGGCAAAAGAGGCTGCTAATCTAAGTCTGCTAATTCATCTTTTTAAAGATGAATACAGATTGCAAGTGGGTTGGAACAAGACTTACATGATGTCAAAGTCAATCTCGAATCCATGCTACCAATTAAGAACTTGCAGTCCAGCATCTTTTGTTAATTCTAGCCATCTAATTTGATTTCCAATAAATCCAATATTTCTAGTAGTTTTCTGATAGCGTATCCCATGGATGAAAGTAAAAGCCACACAAAAAGCACAATTTCAATGCAACGTGGCCTACAAAACTTTTCTTGAAATACTTGCATCCCAGCCCTCCTTTTTTGGTAGCTTGCCCAATTTGCCATGGAAATTAAAATTTAATAAAGGTTTGTAAAATGAATATACTTTGCAAACTATGCCAAACTGCTTCTGAGAAAGGCAAAATCTAGTGTTTTCTTTCTTTCAATTCAAAATTATGCTAACATTGCCTATTGTACTTTATCGCACTCTAATCTTAAAGGAGATTTACCGTTCATAAAACTTCATGCTGCAAAGCTATTTCAATACTATCACCATAATTTATGTGTTGCACCAGGCTGGCCTTCCTTTCCATTGGAATACCTTTTTAATGAAACTATAGGGAAAGGGTCCCAGCTGGTTATAATTCTACCCAGCAACACTGTAAAATAGTTTCTTTTCTTAACTCTTTCATATGTTCATTACTTTTCAAAGCTCTCTCTCTTAACATTTGTGCCAGCTGGAATGTTAAATATATTGTTTTCTTTTTAAAATGTCAGAGAATGATTTAAGTACACTCACTCGAGTCTTTGGAAGCAATGGCAAAAGGCAGTTTTAAATGACACATTCATACTCCAGTACTATAAACATTCATGCACATGCTTTACCAAGCATACAAGGAATCTCAGACTTCAGAGCGACTTTGTGACTGAAGCCCATATGTCTTTAACAATAATAAGGCTGGGCTTTAGTATTTTTTTTTCTCTACAAACAAGTCAGTCCTAAAGAGACTTAACAGTTTCTGAGAAAAGACTTTGGCACTTGGAACTTTACAGTACTTCCAACTCTGCATATTCAACAAATCAAAATGTTAACTCCCTTCCAGTTAAAGTCAACTCTGAAACACAGAAGGGATTTCAAGTTCAATTTTAATCTCATAGGGCCAAACTAGACAGGATGTAAACTATGTGAATGCAATTAATGTACACTTTGATATGTAAATAGCAGCCAACAGAAATGCTAAGCAGCCCTTCAGAACCAAAGAAGGGAAGAGGAAGTTAAACTTTTTCTGTCATACTCCTGTCAAAAATCACTGCTCCAAAAGTTCTGTTTGGGAAAATGTCACTTGAAATGCTAACTGCAGATTCACTGAAGGGATCTTGTAAGGACTTTCCCCTCGCCACCCAACTAGTCACCTCCCTGTCATAGTCTGGTGGCTCCTCAGGCTTCCCCTTTGCTGCTATTTACATAACATAAAATATGCATATTAACTGTTTCCATACAAGTAACTTCACATTTAGCTGGGGTCTTAGGAAAGAAAGAAAATATAAACATTGTTACCCGGCAGGCAAACAGGCAAAGAGAAATATGGATAATTTAAAAAGTAATTGTTTACTACTACAGTGGGCCCTCAATATCTGCTGGGTTTGGTTCTAGAACCCCTGACGGATACCAAAGCCTGTGGATGCTTCAAATCCTATTACATACAATAGCACAGTAAAGTGGTTCCCCTTATATAAAATGGGAAACAACTCAAACACATGCCAGACAGAGCTTGAGGATCTGTGAAATAGCGGGAGGCTAAAGCAGGGTATGCCTGCACATCAGCATAGTGCTCAGTGTGCAGCAAAATCAAGGCTTACTTTCTGGAATTTTTTCCCAAACACTTTCAAGCAATGGTTGGTTGAATCTGTGGATGCAGAACCCGACTTTAGATCACACAGCCTCATGCTTGTGTGCTCCCTCACCCCTCCCATTCTCTTATTTCCTCTCTCACTTACAATTTAGCAACAAAACATAGTGTGCTATTACATATGAACTGCTAACTGCTTCTTGGTGTCCCGAGAAGGTTTCTGAACCTAGTTTCAAATGTTTTTAAAATTTAACCATGGATAACGTTAACTTTGGGGCAGGCATAACACTTCTATCACAAATGCTAAAGAGGAGGGGATTCCAAAACGATAGTCCGCAGCCTTTAACCTCATTGTTCTGGTGTGTTTTGGGCCAAATTTATAACCACCCTTGACTGTCCATATGTTACTTCCATTTCAGCAGTGTCACATTATCTCACATGTTGAACTCAACTATCTGTCTGGGAAACTCAATGACTCTATCAATTTGGATACACAAGTACAATATCAGGTTTGTCAATACCAGGACTTTTTTTAAAAAAAAATTTTTTTTATTAAACATACAAAGAAAAAAGGAACAAAAAATAAACCAGAACAACAAATTCAACACAAGAACACAACACATCACAAGAACTAAAAATGTGACATAACATACATAAATTCACATCCTAACATATAGACTTATACAATAAAACATAAAAGTAATACATTAGACTACAACGTACCTTATTTACATATCCTAACAAATATAGAGTGCTTCCCCCTTTTCGTGGGCTACAGCCTTACAGTATTTATATAAATTAATTATATATATAAAAAAATTCAACCTCCGTAAGTCAGAAAGGGAAAAATAATATATTCATTTGAACATATATTATCTTAATTAATTATGATTATGATTAATTATGATTAGAATTCCTTATTAGTCCTAACTTTTTAACATAAACCTTTAATATTCCACATAATGGTTCTTATACTTTAACATCCCTCTTCCTCTTCCTATTCTCTTCTTTTATTTCCACCTCCCTCCACCATATTACCAGTGATTACATCATTATTTTAACTATTAATTATCACTTCCTTACTTGTTTCTTCCTTATATCCTACTGTGTATAACATAGTAGTAAAATTAATAATCAAGATTGAAATCCTTTTGTTGTGATTGTCTTATTTTCCAAAAATCTGGTAAATAATTCCAAAGCTTTGTAAAATTTACTATTCATCTTATTATCCAGTCTATAAGTCAATTTATCCATTTGTGCTATTTCTGGTTTTTTCTATCCATTCCTCCACTGTCGGGATGTGAGTTGATTTCCAATATTTTGCATAGACTAATCTGGCCACCACAATCAGATGCCACATTAATCTTTTAGTGCAAAAATCCATTGACTCATCAAAGACACCCAATAAGAAATTTTCAGGAGTTAAATCAATTCTTCTCTTAAAATTTTTTTGTATGTTAGCTCATATTGCGTACCAGAATCTTTTTGCTTTTTCACATCCCCACCACATATGATGGAAGGATCCCCACTTGATCATTACACTTCCAGCATTTATTATTCATATTTTTATTCATTTTAGTTAATCTGCTGGGTGTCAGATACCAATGGTATACCATCTTCAGCACATTTTCTTGCAGTGTATAAGATCTTGAATATACCATATTATTTTTCCATATTATTTCGCATTCTTCTAGAGAGATATTACGATTGAGATCTCTAGCCCAATTTATCATGCAGTCTTTAATTGTTTCTTCCTCCAACTTAAAGGATAACAACTTTTTATACAATCTTGAAAGCAATTTTTTTCGCCCTTTATCATCAAGTCTTCCAGTTCATTTTGTCTTAGGTCCACTCCTTCTCCCTCTACAAATGCCAGGACTTTTGTGCGTCCCCTAGAATTTTAAAAAACCTGGCCTCACATTGGTGAGCCTGTTCTTAGATGTTGACTTTAAGCAAAACAGTCCATTCTTTTTATAGCCATGCACTTTGCTAAATTTTCCTAGAGCCTTCAGTCAGTTATTTAGCTTCCTTTCTTTGCTTCAGACCCCTACATTTCTTTACCTCTCTCTATGTTTGTTATCTTCTTTGGGTGAGTTAGGACCCAACGAGAGACTTTTAGTGCTTTTAATATTAAAAAAAAAATTTGGGGGGAGGGACATTTTTCTCAGCTGTTGCTCTCCATTTCCTGACATATCAGGAAATGAGCAGCCAGCACACCAAGGCTAAACTGGATGAATGTGCAAACAAATATAGTCATCAGCATGAATGTCTTTTCCATCCATCTAATTTTTTCTCAGGTCTTGCTCTAAATCTATTCACTCTGCCTGTCACTTGACTCATCATATGCAAGTAAAACTCAAGGTCTCCCCAAAGCACCACCTAGACATTCTCCCTGTCTCTCTACCCCACTCTATGCTCCTTATTTGGTGGTCCATAATTCTTCTCCCCTTTCTTTTCTTACTCTTGTCAATGTTATCAGGAACAATCTGCCAGTCCAGCGCTTAGAGAACATAATAACCAATCTTTTTTTAAAAAAAAATCTGAAAACATGTATGGTAAAACATAGCTCCTATGTTTTCATTGCTTGCATTGCTGAATTAGATTTCATCCCCTTTTGTAAAAGAATAGTTTAAAATCTATTGTGCATGTATATTTCTGTACTTGTTTAGTTCACATGTCTATGTGAAAGCCATTCAGCAACAGTTCAATAATATTAAAAATACAGTAAGAAATATTGTACACAATTTTGTTGAATTAAGAGACATGTTAATGCTAACTTACAAATACATGCTATTAATTTGCACTAATTAATTACAAGGTTCACTTCTCACAACTCCTTCACAGAGTCTTAAAATATTAACACATAACACAAATTAACAAGTGATAATTTAAAAATGAAAGGATATAGTTAAGTACAAAAGGAGCTAATCAGAAATACCTGAAAACAGGTATCCTGTGATTTCAGACTGCAAGAAAAAATGCTATTTAACAAACAGTGTTAAAAATGCACGTTAAAAGCTACCATTAAAGCATTTCAGTTTGCGAACTGTGATCTGGTGTTTATATAGTTGACACTTGCCTATCTTCAAGTTGTTGGCCTCAGTTAACCCAAATTGTGTGTCAGTGGTAGACAATCTGCTGTGTGCCATTTGTTGTACCACATCCCATCAGCCTCAGCTAACATGCATAATGGTTAGGGATTGAGGAGTTGCTAATCCAAAAGGTATTGGGTTGTTTGCAACTGCTTTATGCAAAATACTCACTTTCAGACAAAATACTCACTTGCAAAAAAAAAAAAAAGGTGGTTTCAGTCTTCCTAATTTAATATGTACTAAGCCTCCCCCAGACTCAACCCAGGCCAGCAGTCATTTTATCTTCACTGAATTTCTATTCTGGAATGGCCCACCGGCTATATTTCACCACTAGGGAGATCACAACATACCCTGATCACCTCTTCCTTCACACACACGTGCACCATCTTATTATTACATCACCTGCACAGCTGAACTAGGACAGGACAGGCATACTTAAATTTCCATCATTTGTCATCATTGTCTAAATTAGCTGGGGCCAATGGAAGATGTGGTCCAAAGACATCTGGACAACCACAGGATGCCTTCTCTTGAAAAAAAAAGAAAATAATTCACAGGATGTTTCATAACCATTATGTAGAGAAGACTGAGAACCAGCATGATATGGTGGTTTGAGCATTGGACTATGACCCTGAAGACCAGGGTTTGATTTTCCGCTTGGCTATGAAAACCCATTGGGTGACCTTAAGCATGTCACACACTCTCAGTCCCAGAAAAACCCATGGTAGCTTTGCCTTAGAGTTGCCATAAGTCAGAAACAACTTGAAGGCACACAACAACAACAAAAGAGTAAAAGAAAATGTTATGACTTTTCAATGCACTTGTGAAGGGTAAGATTTTTTTTCTTTCTAGCAAAATACCTTGGTTGAGTTGTGTGGCTTCTGCGATCTGAATTCCATTTACAGAACACTGCGCTCCACTGAGTGGTATTAAATTAACTGTTCCATTCAAATGTTCAAAGATGCAATGCTCACTTTCCAAGTCAAGACCATGAAGGACTACAACACACAAACAGAGTTTTCTTCTTTAATAATCAGTAAGACCAACACTTATATCAATCATAAGGCCCTTATCTCAGAATTTAAACCTATTGACTTTTATTCCATTCACTGCAAGCAGAGCTTTGTTATGTACTGTTGTGTGTATAAATATGAATGTCTGAAAAGAAAGAAAAGACATAAAATAAACAATGTAACAAAGGCAAACTACACAAGTGGCCTCATTTGTCAAACCTATCTGTATAAAACAGAGATGGAACTGGTAGAAATATTAAAAATGCACACATTTTTTTCTCTGTTAACTTAATAACAATTACAATTAACTAATTACAAGCCAATTAACAGAAGACATTGAGGATCCGTTCAAGCTACATGTGGTCTTAGGAGACATACCTTTAAGATGTATTATACAAGTTTTGCCCAATCTGTTTACACAAATTTCACAAATTTCTGTAATCCCATGCTAGAAATATTCTCAATTATGAAATAATTGCTTTTATTATCTAAGTCATTCTTGGGGCCACAACTTTGCCCATCCTTTTACTATCATTAACAGAATGAGGTGGCCAATGACTGGTTTTGAATTGTAAGGAGTAGGCATCACAGTTATTGAAAGTGCAGGCATAATACTAAGCATGGTTATGGGGAGGAATTCTCAAAAAAAGGACAGCTGTAACAAGAATACATCCCAGTATCTTAACCATTTTAGAAGCTGAACATATTGTTTCGGACATCTGGAATTACTTATTACCTAAGCATACAGCAGTGGCATACTGTGCTTTGTATCATAACATCTGTTTCTCAGGAAGAGGGGACAAGCTAGACATTCTAAGGCCCCTTTTAAATTCATGAATCTGAGACTTCTAAGAGCATGCCATAGCAACAAAATAAGAAATATCTTTCACTCTATGGGATAATTCTCCATTCGGTTGTTAAGGACGGACACATTCTTTACCAATATCCTGTTCTGTTGCAGCGTCTTCTCTGCCAACATGTGTTTTACCCTCCTATGGACAAAAAAAATGAAAGTGTCAATTTAGTACTGTACAATAACTGAATTAGACAGTATTAGTTAATATTTATTGCTATAAGCCAAGAATTGAATGAACTTTTTTTTAAAAAAAACTATTTAAAAAGCTTTTCTCAGATTATTGTAAGTTATTGTAAGTTGTTACTCTCTTACAGTTGTTTGCTTACCAGGGCAAAAACCACGCTGAAACTTTCTAACCTAACCTAACCTACAGCAAAATTAATGAAAAATCAATATGCTTAACAGGAATGTCATTCATTTATCACTGACCTTCAAGACAGAAATAAGCAGTACTTGATTGATACTTTTATAGTGAACAAATTAAGAGTATCTAACAGCTGTTGCCTTGCTATTTGCAGAGAAATGGTGGGTGCTTCACTTATTTCAACAGCAAATTAACAGTACAATTAAAATGGTCCATTTAGGAACTAGAAAACAGGTAAATATTGAATTACCTTCAAGTGATACAAGATGATACCCGTACTAAGAAGATCATCATCAATGCCTATAAGGTGCGGAAGCTCAGAGTCTAACACAACACCAATTCCTTCTTTTCTCAGAGCCAAGGTCTGCTCCTGTAGAAACAAACACCACAGAAATCACTTACAAAATTTCTGCATGTGAATTCTACTATTACAGTATTTTGAAGTGCTTCCTTTGTTTTAACTAAGGCCCTTTACGCAGGAAGTTGTCATCCCGCCACAGAGACAGGAAAAGGACAGGACTGCAATGATGGTTATGCATAATGTCGTTGTGGTCCCATCCTTCTCCTGTCCCCAGGTAGCGCAATCACAGAGTAAATCATTGACAGGTTTTCCCCATCAATGACTTGTAATGGCACCACCATCTCACACTTACCTGGTATGCAGAGGGCCCAGAAGCTCAATGGCTGTGCCTCTTGCCCCAGTGCAGCCTAGGAAAGTACCTGGTTGGACTGTGGCAGGAAGCGGCAGGGCCATCGTGCTTCTTGGATTGCAGCAGCAGCTGGTGCAGAAGGGAGCACTCTTGTTGCATTCCCCTCCACTGCTGGGAGCCCCACAAGATGCTACCAGGAACAGGTAAGGTGTGAAAAGGGCCTAAGAGTGATATCGCAAGAACAGAAAAATGAGGGGAAAAGCTTCCAATCTTCACCATGGGAAAAATGAGAACTACTACTACTACAGTAAAAAATAATAGTTCTCCCAACACAAAATTTTACTCTTGATTAAAAACACCTCTTTACTGGAAAAGAAATATAACAGTTCATGTTAATAAGCACATTAATTACAAGTAAAAATATTTTACAGCTTTTGGCACTGAGGCATTTGTAGGCACCAAGAATGATCTACCCTGCCACTGATGTCTCCCTCTTCCTTCAACACTCCTTGAAGTCATTAACATCTGATCTACAGCAAGGAATACCATAGGTTAGGTGTTGAGGGAGAAGGGGAGAAATACTGCATTTTGTTATCCCTGCTACCTCTAAACAGTCCCAGCAACTGCAATAATAAGAAAATAATTTATTGCTACCAAAGGTCATTCTTCAACCCTTTGTGATATGCTTACCCATTCAGTCCCACTGGGAGGGGTAACTAATCTTCTAAATTGGATCAGAATAATTTAGAACCCTTAAACTCTCGTATGTAAATTGTTTGGATTACTGTAATGTGTTCTACATGGGGCTGCCTTTGAAAAGTGTTCAATAACTTCAGTTGGACCAAAGAGCTGCAGTCAGGTTGTTAATGAGGCTGACTACAGGGAGCACACAACTCCCTTGCTGCCAGTCTGTTTCCAGGAACAATTCAAAGTGCTGGTTTTGACCTATAAATCCAAATACAGTTTGGGTGCAGAGTATTTAAAGTACAGTGTTTGCCTGTATGTGCACATTAGAGCTCTAAGATTCTCTGGAGAGGCCCTTTTCTTCGTTTCACCACATTCTCCGTCTTGTTTAGTGGGAACAAGGGAGACAGCCTTCTTGGTGGCTGCTCCCAGACTTTGGAACTTCCTCCCTAGGGAGGCCAGGATGGTTCCCTCCCTGCTGTCCTTCTGTCAGCATGCTAAGAAATTTTTATCCAATCAGGATTGTGGAAATTGACTGGGGTGGGATTTTAATGTTGTGTAATGTTGTTTTAAAGTTTGTATGCTGTTTTCTAGGGAATTGTAATTTTTTTTAATGTTTAATGTTTTAATTTTTATTATTTAATTATGTATTAGAAGTTTTAGATTTATCTTTTTTTTGACACTTCCGTACACTTTTAATTTGTATTGTTTTTAAACATGTTGTTAGCTATCTTTTGTCTTATCATTCAGAGAAACAAAGTAGATCAGTGGTTCTCAAACTTGGGGTGGAACCCTAAGGTGAGCTGCTACAGGGACTGACTGGTTTCTGCAAAAGAGTAATGCAAAGTGTCTTCCCCCATTATGCCTTCTTCCAATCTCAGACATAGAAAAAAAATCAGCTTCCTCTATTTTATTCTTTTCCCACTCAGCTTCATCAAATGTCCCATCACTGGCACAGCAGGCGTTTGCCCCTTAGCGACCACGAGCAAGTTTCTTGGGTGGGTGGTGGAATGGAAGTGAAGAGAGGAGAGCGAAAGAGCTCAGCATTAAGACAGAGGGCACGTGTGGCAAAAAAGGCATGGCAGAGGGAGAGGCACAGAGTATATAAATCAACTAAATAAATAAATAAATAGGACATACCTAGAAGGCCAGAAGCTGATAAAACTACAATATCACAGGGATAAGAACTAGTGTTGGACTAGTTCTCCACCTCCTCAATTGCCACGCTCAGCAAAGACAGCATAACCACGAGAAAAGGACAGAAGTATCTTCACTGCTAGCTTAACTGAGGCAAGAAGGAAAACTGCAGGAAGCTGGAAGAAGTACAAACGACTTCTGCTTTCTCCTCCCACTTGTCTCAGTGCTACACTCTCTATCTTCTTCAGGCTATTTAAATCTGTCTTGGAAAGGGTCGGGGAATTGTGTTTTCACATTAGCCAGGATACCACTTGGGCTGTTTTGCCCCCTCCTTCCTAATGTGGCCTGGAAGAAATACAAGAAAAGCATGGAGAGGATGGCGGAAAGGACAGCACTAACACACTTATGGTGAAGAAAATCCATTACTATAGCAGTTGAACCACACCTATAATAAACACATCATTCCTGAGGTCCTGACTACAGTAAGTGAGGAAAAAGTCATTTATTTGTTTTTCCTCAAAGATTAAACTTTCTACCGGATCTCCACTGGGAATTTTTCATCATAGTTTCATGGGCGTAACATTAAACGGACAAAAAGGACTGAGAGCAAATTTGGTCCTTTCAGAGATTTCCACAATTATTTGCAGTTCTATCAGAATATTCTAGCCTCTCTTGAAGAAGTTATAATGTTACAATATACTAATTAGTGCATCATATGGCTACAATAATCCTAGGAGCAAAAACTGGTTCAATCACAACTGTCATGCTCAAGAAACAAATAAGAAACTCAAAAAAATATCATAGGGATAGCGACAAGTGCTTCCAACGGATCTTATTATGACCTTAGGCAGAAATAGTCAGGAACAGAGATGGGAAGATTATTTGAAAATCCTGGGGAAAAGGTGAGAAAGTGTATTTCGTCAGTGTCAAAAAAACTTTAGTGAGAAGAATCCTGGAATGAGAATCTCCACAGTTTGGGACTTATTTTATGCAAAATTCACATGTGGTTGTTGTTCAGGGCAGAAAACCCCATTATCAGTATAGTGCAGGACAGTGCAGTGTCCTGATCAGAAAACACTGTAGTTGGGGACTTACTCTGCATAAAATTCACATGATTGCTTTGCACAGAAATAACGTGTTGCTTACTTGTAACTGTGGTTCTTCAAGTGGTCATCTGTGAACTCACACAAATGGGTTTCGCGCCTGCGCAGAAACAGCATTCGGAACCTTCTAGAGCCTACCGTTGGCATTTTGGCAGTTGACCCATCCCCCATCCCCTCATGGTATATAAGCCCCCGCCTCGTGTAACGGTCAGTTCCATTGCCGCATGTGTGGCAGCAACAGAACCACCGCACAGCAGGACAGATGAGGGCAGGAGGGAGGAGTTGTGTGAGTTCACAGATGACCACTCGAAGAACCACAGTTATAGGTAAGCAACCTGTTCTTCTTCTTTGTGGTCTCTGTGACTCACACAAATGGGAGACTAGCAAGCTGATCAAAAAGGATGGAGGGCATCTCATGCTGCTGGACAACACTCATGTCAACTTCTGGCTCCCCCTTTTCCTTCTGATTTCCTTATCTCTCTCTCTCTTTTTTCCCCATCAACACCAAGATGTAAGATAACACATAACATTTATTGACAAAACAGAAAATATTGTATCATTCATCCCACAGAGGAAAACAGTACAGCTCTCCCAAAACTTGCATCATTCCTAGAACAGTTGTCAACTCTATAATGATTGATAAATGTATGAGGCTGAGACCAGGTAGCTGCTTTGCAGACCTCATAAAGAGATACCCCATGCAAAAAGGCTGCAGAAGCTGCCACAGATCTTGTGGAATGAGCTCGAACAGAGCCGAGGAGTTTCTTTTTTGCCAGCTCATAAGACAACTTAATGGTGGAAACCACCCATTTCGAGAGCCTTTGAGGTGATACTGGATTACCCTGTTTAGATACTGAATAACAAACAAACAATTTATTTGACTTTCTAATTGAAGAAGTGCGTTGAACATAAAACGCCAATGCCCTTCTAACATCCAAACAGTGCAGAGTTTTCTCCATGTCTGAACCTGGATTCTGCATGAAAGCTGGTAACACTATATCTTGGTTCAGATGGAAATACGACACCACTTTCAGCAAGAACGTTATGTCTGGTCTTAACACTACCTTATCTTTGTGGAACCTCAAATAAGGAGGGTCAACTCTGAGTGCACATAGCTCACTAGCCCTCCTTGCAGATGTTATTGCAACCAAAAAGGCAGTTTTCCATGCGAGCAGTCACATGTCACAGGTTGCCATAGGCTCAAAGGGCCTAGCAGCCAGCTGTTTCAGCAGCAAATTCAGACTCCATCCCGGAAGAGGTGGTTGGATTGGAGGGTGCAACTGTTTATAGTCCTGGATAAACCTCTTAATCAGGGGGTCCAAAAAACAAGATGGTTTACCCTGTTTTTGAAAATTACATGAAATTGCTGCTAAATAACATTTCATTGAAGATAAAGATAAACCCTGAATCGACAACTCTGCTAGAAAGGACAAGACGTGCATATTGTCACAAACTGTATGGGAAACACCTTGTTGTTTCAAGTAAACCACAGAATTTACCCCATTTATATGCATAAGGCTTCAATGTTGAGGGCTTATGTGCAGCCAACACGATATGTCTCACAGCATCAGGCAGGCTATCTATTGCAATAGATTCCATGCGGTCAAACGCAGTGTTTGAACATCGAGATGGAAGACAGTACCATTGTGGATGCTGAGCAGATCTTGTCTGCACGGCAGCAAACAGTACCTCCCCTGTGATAACTGAAGGAGCACGGCAAACCATGGTTGCCTCGGCCACCATGGTGTTACGAGTATCGCCTTCATTCTGTCTTTGCGAATTTTGGCAATCACCTTCATTATCAAGGGAAATGGTGGTAATGCATAGACCCTCAGTCCCATCCAACTGAACAGAGAAGCATCCCCCAGAGTTCGATGCCCCTTCAAATGTTGCATTGGCTGTTCAGTCTCGATGCAAAGAGATCTATGTGAGGAAACCCCCACTTTGCAAACAAGTCCTGGATGACACGCTTGTTGATCATCCAGTCATGGCAACACCATGGTGTCCTGCTGAGTGTGTCTGCTAGGATGTTCTGTTCCCCTGCCAGATCGACCGCTGAAGGAAGAATCTGTTGTGACAGGCACCACTCCCATAGTTGTACTGACAAGTTCAGCAACGTACGCAACCGAGTCCCGCCTTGTTTGTTTATGTAGTACATCGCTTTGGTACTGTCTGTCACAATTTGGATTGACCTCCCACACAGTTAGTGCTGAAACGCTTAGAGCGCCTTCAGCACTGCCAGGAACTCCAAAATGTTGACTTCTTGTAATTTATCTGTCTGATATTGGATTGATATGAACCACTGTTGCAGCAATCTCATCCTCAGCTTCGCATATGGTGTGACAAGCATAGTTGACCCGAATTGCCTTCGCTCGCACTCTGCGAAATCGCTGCATTCTTGTCAGACATTGCAGAATCTTCCCCCATCTGTCCTGTGGAAGAAAAGCTCTCTGCCGACTGGAGTCCAATACTGCTCCAATGTATTTGATCTGTCTTGATGGTACCAAGGTTGACTTCTTGTAATTTATCATTAAACCTAACTTTCTTAGAAGACAGATGGTGGTCCTGAGGTGCATGGCTAGCAGTTTTCAAGAAGATGCCACTATTAGCCAATCGTCTATGTACGGGAACACCACAATGCCTATTTGACAAAGGAAAGCTGCGACAACCGCCATGTATTTCATGAAGACCCTTGGAGCTGTGTTTATGCTGAAGGGAAGGACGTGAAAACGATAAGCCTGCCTGCTGACGACGAAGGCAAGGAACCGTCTGTGCTCCGGTCTTACGGCTATGTGGAAATATGCATCCTTTAGATCTAAGGTTGCAAACCAGTCGCCCCTTTTCAAGAGGGGCAGGATAGCAGTCAAAGTCAGCATTCTGAACTTTTTTGATGGGATGTAGTAGTTGATGCCTCTCAGGTCCAATATGGGCTGGAGACCTCCATCTGTTTTCTTCACCAGAAAGTTTCTCAAAGAGAAACTTCTTTTCAATTGAGTTGTGGTGATTCTTTCTATTGCCCCTTTTTTACGCAAGGTTGATATCTCCTCTTTGAGCTCGAGATGGCATAGTCTTCCGAATTCGACCTGTCGGTGGTAGTTGGCGAAATTCTATGGCGTACCCATACTTTATGATGTCTAGGACCCAAGAACCCGAGGTGACCACTGACCAAACCTCAGCATGGTAGCTTAGTCTGTCCCCAAAGGGTGGTTTGGAATGGAGACTTAGATGCTTGTCTGAATGCCAGTTTGCAACAGAAGGGATGCGTTGTCCTTGTTGAAGGCCGGTATCCATCAGAAAGGTCTTGTGACTTTGGTTGTCAAACCCTACGTTTGCTCTGGTCTGACTGTCGTTTCTTATATTGAGGCCGCTTGTACTTTGCAGATGGAAACTTCCTTGTCAAAGAGTTGTTGAGGTGTGCTCTGTCTATGTTGAGGTGGAGTTGGGCTCAACGTTCTTCTCTGAAAAGGCCGATACCTACGGTACCGATAACGCTGTTGATACGTCAATGCCGGGAACCCGTACTTCTTAGCTGTCGAACGCATTCTCTGGGCATGTTCCAGCTTTTCGTCGGTACCAGCTTTGAACAACCCTAGAGAATCAAAGGGTAGGTCTTCAATCATCATCTTGGCTTGCTGAGACAACCCAGATGAACGAAGCCAAGCATGTCATTGAATTGCTATCGTGCCTGCCACAGCTTTACTACTACAATCTGTGATGTGTTTAGCTGCAGTGATTTGTTGAGATGACAGACGGTAAGCCTCACCATATAATGCAGTAGCGGTCTTCTTCTCGGTATCAGGAAGCATTTCCAGATAGGGTTTGATTCTACCCCACAGGAACTGTTGGTATGCGCCCATGCAGGCAGCATACTTAGAAATCCTAAACAACAAGGCTGCATTTGAATAGGATTTCTTACCAACATTATCCAACTTTTTCCCCTCACGATCAGCAGGATCAGCATGAAGTCTTTGCGACTGCTTTGACTGGGCCGCATCCACCACAATAGACTTTGGTTTGGGGTGTTGGACCCACCAGTCATCCTCAGCCTCCACAAGATGGTACAGAGACTCCAGTTTCTTAGACGTAAACGGTACCGAAGATGGTGTCGACCAAGACTTCTTCACTGTCTGCGACAGATACAGAAGCGGTGCAATTACAGACGGTACTGGAGCGTGGTCCTGCAAATCTTGGAAGATCGGGTCTTTCAGGTCTTCCTTGTGGTCTTCAATTTGTAAATTCAACGATCTGGCCATTCCGAGGACAAGATCCAAAAATGATCACACACCATCAGTAGGTGAAATTCTTTCGGTGGTGGAAATGAAGTTGGACTCGATATCTAATCCATGAGACACTGCCGAGGATACCAAGGATGGTACCGACGAAGATCGGATCCGATGACCCCGAGGGGACATAACAATAGACTCTCTCCTCCTTCCCTCTGGAAGGTGTTCTTGATACCGATCAACAGCGGTTCGATCCTGCCTGGTGGACTTAGACGTGCGGTCAGAAGACACTATCACCCGCCGACATCGAGGAGTCTTCGACAAAGAACAAGAACAACGAGTAACACGACAGTTCCGTTCATCATGAACATCTTGATCCGCCGATGTCGTTCATATTTCTCCAACTCATCCATATAAGGGGACATATCCCTCGAATCATACGAAACATCTTCACGGTATCGACAAGGAGATCTTTCCCTATAATGATGACACTGATACGAGGAAGTGCTGACCAACTGATTGTCTCAGTAAGCCAACCTTGGGGGCGAAGTATGCCGAAGCATTCAGGATAGCTCGGTCGAAGATCTTCTGCACCCAGAAGGCCTTACAGCAGGAGACAGCACTCCGTGGTCTGAAGGAGACCCAACAGAAAATTGAGGGGAGGTTTCCATTATCTCTCCCTCTGAGCCAATACACACCTCCTTGATCTCCTCAGAAGGTATAACCTCCTGGGATCCCCAATGTTGAGGGACCCATATTTCCTCTGAGGCAGACACTTGAGGAGTTGGCTTCCTCACCAGAGATGAAGGATGTGCCTTCGACTTATCCTTCCTCTTCTACCTCTTAGCTTCTATTGAAGCGGCCTCCTTATTTTTCCTCTTCCGATTCTTCTCCTTCCTAGGCAGTTTGGTACTAGCTGGAGGAGAAGGATGGTCTCGACGATCATCGGCATAACCAGACAACACCTGGCCTCGACTTCAAATGAGATCTCGGTCTCGACGACGGTGCCAACACACTCCATTGCGAAGTGGAGGAAGTAGAAGAGTGGGCCATACTGGATGGTAAGGGAGGAGATTCAGCCCACTTGGGTGGTTCTGAAGCAGTCAGCACATTCTCCCACAATAGTGCTTTCAGCTGAGCAGTCCTATTTTGACGAGTTTGTGGAGTAAATAGCTGACAATGACGACAAGCTCCCATGTTGTAGCCTTCACTTAAACAAAGGAGGCACTTTGAGTGTCCGTCCTTATCAGGTATTTTCTCTCCACAGGTCAAGAAATGTTTAAATCCAGCCGTTGCCATACAGCTTGCTGAACAACACAATCCCGAAGAATAAACCAAGTCCGATCCGATCCAAAGCCAAAACAACCACTCCAAAATGCCAGAAAATAGCGAAAAATTCTGTTCACACTAGCTGAGAGGCTTCTATACGTTGCACACGCAGCAGATATAAAGGAACTGACCGTTACATGAGGCGGGGGCTTATATACCATGAGGGGATGGTGAATGGGTCAACCGCAAAACGCCAACGGTAGGCTCTAGAAGGTTCCGAATGCTGTTTCTGCGCAGGCACGAAACCCATTTGTGTGAGTTCACAGAGATCGTGAAGAAGAAACAGGATTTTCTGCACACAAGACAGCATTTTTCTGTACAGAAAACAACATTTGTTGCAAAAATACTATGTTCTGTGCTGAAAACACTACGTGTGAATTATGCACAAAGGACGTTTTGAACTGCAAAATAGTCTCCGAAAACATTCTTACAGCAATAAGAAAATTGCATTTTAAAGATATATTTAATAATTTCTATACAACAATAAAATTTTACAAATACATAAGAGAAAAGGAAAAACAGCATTTAGAAAACATGAGACATATGAATTAGACATTAAAAAATAGAGAAAAGGAAAGAAAAAAGACTAAGAAAAAAAAAAGATTGATTTCCACTTTCCTTTTAAATGGAGTGTAACAATCAAATTGATTCAAGCCTCTCAAAGATAATATCCAACATTCTTCTTCTACCCCTTGCCCAGTTCATGCTTTCCAAAAGAAGAAAAGCAAAAAAAAAAAAAAAAAGAAAACTTTCTCCTACCAAAGATTAACATATCTAGCATAGCATCTCAATATTACTTTCTATTATATTCCATTATATATTATATTTACATCGTAAATGATATTATATGATGTCACTAATACTAAGTGCTACTTGCTGACTTGATTACATGATATTTTCACTAGTTAAACTGTAGATCTATTGCATGTTATTTGACATCACTAAATCCAAACATTTCTATACAACTTTATATTGTAAAATCCTTTACAGCATTTATTAACCATATCCATTAATTCATTTTCTTGTATCTGCAACCATTTCATAACCTAATTTCAGCCAAATCTATTTCATTTTGAATTGAATGCCTCTTTTCCCTTGTAACCATCCTATCCATGGACTTCACTCCTCTACTTCCAGTGAGAAAATTGTTAAAAATAATTATTTTCTTTCAAAAGAAAGTTATCAAAGAATTACTTCCCTAGTCAGGAAACAACCAATGAGAAGGGAGAACAAAAAACAAATCTAGGCTTCACAGCAAACTCAGCTTTGCTCCAAATCCAGAATACATCCAACTGTCTCCTGGTTCTATAATTTTATCACATCAAATAAAACTGCTGTCACACCCACGATGGAATCATGTTTCAAACATATTTCTGCACTCTGATGCTATACAATTGATCCATGAAAATACAGACACATTGAAGGATGGAGAAAAATATTACAGAGATTACATCTTTTTTGCAATTTTAAAACTGAACAGCTCTATGCAACATTATGTTAATGGCCAAATAATTATTTTGGCAAAACATCCATGGCCTTTTACTTGAAAAGAGCAATTGGAAACACTGCAGAATATCAAAAACAGAAGGACTAGCCAAAATCTAAACAGACAAATGGTTTTGTAAAAGTAATCTTTTTGGATCTGGTAAAACTGGACAGGAAATGAATGCCTCCTGTAGGTTTCACACATGACTGGTTTGGCTCTAAGAAGCTAAATCTATTTAGATTGTTGTGTTAATTTGAATGATTTAAGTGAAGTCACTGCAAGCCACGCCACAAAGTAGTTTCTACTATGCTATAAAGCATAAAATTACCTATAAATTTAGCTTGTTTGGCCTTACAGCTATTGGTAATTTACAGCTAATACAGACTGATTTAAAAGTGATCAGGCTGTAGAGACAAATTAGCCAAACACATAAGAATGTTCTTAGCTGAACACTTAACTGGAGTTGCTATTACAAGCAATCACTGCTTTGTTTTCAGATCATTTCAGGGAATTCTACAGGTTTCAAGACACAGCCAGTACATAAAGTTTACAAGACTAGCATAGAAAATTAGCATATTAGATGCATTACTGAACAAAAGACTGAATTAGGCTTCTGCAAACCACACACCACAACACAAACAAAATACCAATACACAGGTATACATGGATCGATATACTGTGAAATACTGTTACATATTAGGACAGGCATAGTCCTGTTAAAAAATTTTGGACAACTATCTTACAAACAGATTCTACTGACTTTACATGGGCTTAACAGCACAATTCTGTACATGTTTATTCAGAAATCAGTGTTAACCAACCCAGTGGAACCTACTTCCAAGTAAAGGTACAAAGAACAGCAGCTTAAGTATGCTAAACATTGGATTTACTGAAACTCAGAGGTAATGCAACTAAGAAGTTCTACTTTGTTTTGATGTAGGAAGAAAGAGAATATCTTATATGTGCACTGATTGAATATGAAGAGATTATACTTTCAGGACCAGAAACATAGTACAGGCTGACGCACCAGGCTTTAAAATAAACCAGTTTCTCTCAACTGACTTCACAAAATAATAATTCTTCATCAGCATATTAACCCTCAAGAACACTTATATTCAGTTACATGAAAGAAGGAGGGAAGAGTAACATCTCCAAAGCTACTATTGCTTAAGAGCCTGACAAATGCTTACACTAATATTGGGGTGCACTCAATGGAGGTTTGAGGTAGCACAATGCACTTGCACAAGTACAGGGTGGGAAACCTAGATGTTTTGCCAATAGAAGACATTCAACCTCCAGGACATCCTTTTTTAAACTATATCTGAAGGTCAGGGGAATTTCTATAATTAAAGAAACGTGACAAGCAGGGTTACATCAGAGGGTGGTGACAGTGAAACTAAGTCCTTTGCCTTGTCTTAGGCAAAATCACCCTCAAATATAAAACCTTTTGTGTTAGAGATCAGAAATTACAACACATTTTCTGGTGGTTGAAGCTGTTGTCACCTAACATTTTCTCCTACAAATAAATCTGTTCATTTTCAATGGATCATATTTCAGTGACATTATGCTTAAGTTGTTAGTTACTGGAAACCCAACACAGAAATTAGAATGCCCATCAAAAGGTCAAAACGCAGCAAAAAAAAAAAATGTAATCATGTTGATCTCAAGTTAAAAGATCAAGTGTTTCCATGAAGACAAATGAAATGGCCTTTAAAAACTCATCAGTTTGATTTTCTGTACTATACTATAAAATAATTGGCGCTCTTGCTCTCAAATGTCATAAATAATTGGCTGTGGTCAGATACCTATGGATTTTGCAGGTGTCTTTTGTACTTACACAAGTATGCAAATCCTGTTGTGCATTTCAGGACTATTTATTAAGATAATCACTCTTTCTAAACTTAACCTACATTAGTACTGATGCAATATAAATAAGTTGCAAAATAACCAGTTGACTTAGCACGATAGGTTCCACTGAAATCACAATGAGAAATGTGCATAATATAGTGAATAATGCAAGGGAAAGAGAAGTATGCATGACATATGTCCCACTGACATGTAAGTCCACCTCCCAGTGTTCTGGATCACTAAATAGTCTATACAGCTCAGGTCTGGGCTATCTGAAGGATTGCATTCTTCCATATAAGCCTACCTGGGTGTTGAGATATCTGGGAATAGCCCTTCCCTAGGTTCTGTCACCATCAAAAGCACATCTGGTAGAAACATGGATCCTGGCTTTCTCAGTGGCTGCTCCTACGTTCAGAACTCCTTTCCTAGGAAGGCTAGCCTGGCTTCTTGTCTGTTCTTTTATACTTCAGCAGGCTTTGGAGAACTTATGTTCATAAATACAGTACTTTTAATTAGTTGTACTGTTTCTATTCCTTTCCTTTTTAACTGATATATTTTACATTGTTTTATTTTTATAGACAGTTTGATCATGTTTTAACAGTAACTTTTTGTATGTTTTACTCATATATTATCTGTATCTGTTTTAACTTTTGTAAGCCACCCTGCATCTGGTTCTAACAAAAAAAGAAGACCATACAGATATAAAACACTGTATTAATAACTCCTTCAACCATAATAAGATTAAGATTGTTATTATCTTTTCTAATGAGTCATACCATATCATAAGTCCAAAGGACAACAACTTCAGATTAGTCATTCTGGCTTCTAGAATTCATATTTTATTTGACTACGATCCATTTTATTTATTTATTTATTTGAAGTCCACAATACCTGTAGAAATATCCTCCAGAATGTTTCAAATGAGTTGATTTTCTTCTTGTCAGCCTTTTTTTCACTGTACAGGTTTCACAGTCATATCGTATGTTTATACTTCTCACTGTTTTTGTAATAAGCCTGCTGGATTATTCTAAGCTCTTGACTTCTTATTCATTTCTCACTTAAGACACGCCAAATCTTACTGCTGCACAATGTGAGCCTAGAAAACAAGACTTGTCTCAAGAAATACACATGTCCATGAAGATGAAGAGTAGGAACCATCAAGTATTCATCATTGTGTACACTAATCCCCAAGGTGGAAAAGATTATGACTAAACTAAACTAAAAAGAACATTGCATTATTTTTTTAAAAATCCCATGGTTTAGTTTAGTATCAAAGTTGCCCTTGCACAAATCTAGTGGAGTGTTCTGCTGGAAGAAGAGTAGTGGTGTAATTCACTCTTCCCTTATTATGCCATCTCTGACACTGCTCTGGAGGATCCTCTCCAGAACAGACTTTCAAGCAACAAGGAAGTAGGTGGAATGATAGAAAATTTCTCTTCACTTTCACCAGCAGAAGTATTGCATGACTACTGTTCTGCTCATAGAAAGTGCATTTACCACAACTTCATAATTTTATTACTGAAAGCTAGTACCATGTGAGGAAGTAATTTTGACATATCTGAAACTGTTATAGAAGTGATAAGACAATGACTTATTTGATATAAAAATATTTTGAGATTGTTCAGATTTGATATTTTATCTATACTGCACTGGTATACTCTCTATACTCTGTTGTAAGGCTACTTAGACATCCTGCTTAAGAACCTCAATACAGCTTATGTTGCAGTCAATGGAATGGATCCATCACATACATCAAGGCCCTCAACACTCTGTGTTAACATGGAGGCGGATTTGGAAGAATCAAGAAGTGTGACAGTGCCGCCATTGTTGCACATGCCTAAATCTTGACCCAAACCATTAACCTTCAAGCATCCTGAAGTATGGAACTCTTTTGACACTTATTCCTCTTCACAGGGTAATCTATATATATACACAGATAAACTATACCTAAAAGTAGTCTTAATTTTAAAAAAAGAATAGCAGAAGTACTCAGATTCACATGTGTGAAAAATCAAACTAGACATTTTAGTTTCCTAGGCAGAAGGCAATGTTGCAGAGCTCTTGAACACACTGCCCAAAGGAGAGAACTGATCAGCACGTACGAAAAACAAAACAGGAAACAAGGCAAACTGTCACTATCTAATATGAGCGAAGCCACAGACTATAGGAACTGAAGGCATATTTTCTGTATTCTCATGAGGTGTTCTCCGTAAAGGAGATGTAGCCATTTGTATGGAGTAATTCAACCTTAACACCATTGCAACATATAGGTTCTCCTTTCTATCTCATTGCATAACAGTGGCTGAAAGAAGTTAACACTGAGTTTATTGCAATTACTGGATTTCAACTGTTACTGTTATGTGTCTTCAAGCAGTTTCTGACCTATGGAAATCCTAAGGCGAATCCATCACAGGGTATTTTTGGCAAGATTTGTTCAGAAGGGGTTGACTTTACAAGGCTGAGAGACTGTTACTTGCCCAAGATCACTCAGTGGATTATTTCTACCATTACCATTACCCTAAGGCCAACTGTGATAAAACGGAGTTTCTCTTTCCATCTCCACAGGTGGTTCCTAGTTCTAGCTCTTGGTATTCTGTTTGCTTCTCGTCCTGGGTATTTTTGCTCTGGAGTCTCTGTTGTGCTGGATGCAGCCATTCCTGCTCTGTCAATTTCCACTCTTTCAGGTTCTTACTCTCACTGCAGCTTCTGCTAGTCATGGTTCGATATATAGGCTTTTAATAATTCTTCCTTTTAAGAAAGACATTGTCTTGAATAATAGCTATGTCCTAGTTAAGAAGGTCTGCCACCTACTGACTGAGATGATACCGTAGGTTACAGACAGATAAATGTTAATTAAAATAATTTCATTCATAAAAAAATTAGTAAGAAGTATACTCTTGGGTCCTCTTAATATGCATGACAAGTTTCAACTGTCTAAGTTTCATGGTTGTGGAATTGTGGCAGAGATGGGCACACACATATTCTCTGTTACTATTATATAAGTCAATGCTTTTTATGTCTTTTCTGCTGATTATGAAAAAAAAATGCTCAAAGACACACAATATGCATAACACCTGAACAGATGAGCTCTCCTAGTCAGATCTGTGTGTGAGAGCATGTATGTGTGTTTTAAGTAATACCATTTTACCAATCAAGAAAATCCATTAAAAATGTGCAGCCAATTAATGAATGGAGTGAGCACATTACATACATAGAACAATTGAGAAAAGCTGATTGAGAAAATACAGGTGGTGTCAAAGCAGTTCGACCCATCAACAGGGTTTTAGAATGAATGTAAATTTTAAAAGGCAGATGTAGCATGCAGTTCTGCCCAAATGAACAACTACTGCCATAGTAAAGTTACAATGATATATAATTGATGATGCCATTCTTTTCAGGGTGCTAAGGTAGGGGGAATTACAGGCCCATTATAGATTTTATAAAAGTCAGTACTGTTTCCATTATTTATTACTTCTCTCCAACAAACTGCTTGCTAGCTTAGCTATACAAATATTGAATGTCGTTAACACAGAAGAAATTACATTGCTGTGTTCATGAAGACAAAGCTACTTTATGTTCCACTAATATATCCCATTACAAACCTTTAACAGATAAAAAAGGAGTTCTAGAAAACAAGATTTTGATTTTCAGATATGTGGGTTAAATTAAAACATATCTTTTAAAATGCAGTGTGCATCTACACAGGCAAAGCTGCCATTTAATTTGCCCAACATAAATAAAAGCTACCACCCATAATCAGAAATTTGCAGTTAGGAAAGAGTCAAAGTAAGGAATTTTATGGAACAGCAGCTGAGCTGGAAGGCATTTGGTCATTCTAATGCTTACAAACTTTTTTTAGATTTTTTTTTTAAATACTTGGCAAAAATGTGGCCATCTGCACCAGAAAACAGAGTTTCCATGCCAATATAATAGAAAACAGAAGAAATTACAAACTAAGAAATCAGAACAATGGCATGGGATGAAGAAAAACATGCATATTTAATTGCTTTTACAGGGAAAAAAGATAAAAGGGAGGTTAAATTTACTCTGCTTGTGAGAAGGAAACTTGTCAACATTAAATATTTAAATAAGACCTAAAAAGTAGGATTGGTACATGCTGCATTCTTCCTCTTCCTCTTCCTTTACTGTTTCAGAGGATTCACAAACCCTCTGGCAAAGATTTCGGGGGAGGGCGGAACAGTGGGCAAGCAGGAAAAATTGATGAAATTAATCATCCAACTGCAGAGGAATCCTGTAAGCCAAGGTGGGGAACTCACAGCCCTCTAGATACTGCAGATCTCCAAATCTAATAGCCCTGCCTGGCAAGAGTGAGGTAAGAATAGTCTGAGGGGCCAAAGGTTTCTTGCTTCTGATGTAAGAGGAATTTTACTTATAAGAATGTAAGTTCCCCAGAGCCAAGCCGCAATGGATTATGTTGTGGTAAGTGGGGGCAGCCACCTTTTTACAAAATGAACAAAATTGCTTCTAAGAATAACACTGCATCATGGCATACCATTATTCCCCTAATCTATTAGTAAACATGGTAAACATGCACACCCCTGACTTCCTCATTCTTTAAAATAAATACCACACAGGGTGCAGGCCCTGATAATTAATTAAAATCATAGTGTAATTAAACCCTTCCCCCTACACCCATTCTTGTCCTACACAAATCACTCCTCGGATTTTAATTGGGAGGCGAGTTACTACTAGGATTTCATCCTAATGCAAACAGTGGCTTAAAATAGGGAAATGCTTCTTCTATTAATACTTTGCTCCTGCAAAAACTACCAACAGAATTTGAATAACTTTCAATGAAAACTAATTAATACCTCATCTGTTTGTACAAGTGTTTGTGCATGCAACAAAGAACAGTAGTTTGTATGTGCTTCAGTAAGAATTACATTATCGTGTTACAATCTGGACCCATAGCAATGTTTCACAGTTCTTCAAACTGCTATCTAGATAAAACATGAAGCCAGATTATTCCAATCCATTTCCCTTTGATATGGCCAAGGAATCATACATGAAGTGAATTGCTGTATCTGCACTGACATCTAGTGATCACAAAATTTAACTACAGGCAAATTTTGCTAAGACAAAACCTTTGCTGTTTTCCTGGTAACTGAACAATGCAATAGAAAAACAATATAGTAAACCCTGACAGTTTCTTTGAATAAATACACTCTCCCACAGAGTCTCTAAAGACTGTAAAGAGGGTACAGAAAAAAATAAAGAATGTAATTTAAAAACTGTGCTTGACAAGAAATGCCTCCCTCTGAAGAGGATGTGCTGCTCACAAGTATGCACTGGCTAAAGAGCCAGGACTTTAAAAATGGCAGGAAATGCAAACTAGGAAAGGAAAACAATGCCTCCTATCAGCAAGCGAGAGGTAGTCTGAATTATGTTACAAATTCTGTAATCAGGGAATAATTCAGAAGCAAATTGCATTCCCTTAGCGTAGCAACAGGAATCTAAGGCTAACTTTGTCTAATGCAGCTCCCAATCTCCTCAAAAAGCACATCACATCCTGGGGCAGCGGAAAGGAGAGGAACCTACTTCCCAGCTTCTGTACATATAGTTGCTAAAAATTCAACTAAGTGGGTAGAGACCTCAGGCATTCCTCAACTGTGAGGACATTAAAGCCTAAATGTGAAAATGAAAGAAATGAATGTACAAGGTAGCAGAGATGAGACACTGGTGAAGATAATACTATTTACACATTTTAAAATAATGTTTAAATATACTGGGTACATCCATAGACTAGGAATTTCCTGTACTAGGAAATTAATTATGTGCCCAAAGCACATGAGGATTATTAAAAAATATATATGTTCCCTTTCAGAAATCTCAATTCTGAAGTTGAAGTGAAGTTGAAGACTTGTTTCAAACAGAACAAGAGTAGTAATGCTATTTTTTAGGTCAAAGGAAAGTTACCACAAACACAGTACACAGCACTGTGCCATGGTCACATGTTTTAAGTCAGTCTGAAGTACACAGTGTTATGTGTTTGCTTATTATATAATAAATTAATAGTGAGTTAGTCAAAACTGTGAGAACCAGTATGGTGTAGCGGCTTGATTACTGGATGATGAGCTTGGAGACCAGGATTCAATTCCCCTCTTGGATATGGAAACCCACTGCATGATCTTGGATGCATCACACACTCTCAGCCGCAGAAAACTCCATGATAAGGTCACCTTAGGATTGCCATAAGTTAGAAACAACTTGAAGGCACACAAAAATCAAAATTATATTTGTAAAGTGACGCCTTCTACCGATGGTTCAGTCTGATTATCAGGCTAACAGCGGAGTAAGATCAGCAGGGCAGGCAGCCTGAGACAGCATAGCATCAGCAAACACCGCACATGAAAGCAGATGCATTCTGTTTCCTGCTTCTCTACAAAAGCTTGTGTTACTGGGGAATTGCTGAACAACAAAGAATACCTGGTGGAAAATTATCTGACTTCAATCAGGATGTGTAAAGACTGCAGCAAACCTTTACCAAACACAGTAATTCTGCACTGCCCACTTTTTTTTTTAATTAAAAGCTTAGGGTCTATGTTGTTTTAAGACCAAGATTTACCAGCACCATGGCCTGAGGTGCCCTTGAAAGTCTATTTGCAGGTTGCAGCATCTGGGCAGTCAGATTCATCAAGTAATGCATATCTATATCTATATCGATATCGATATATATAGATATATATATAGATATATGGATATATAGATATATATAGATATATATAGGTAAGAAAGAAAGATTTTGTTGCCCATTCATGTAGCTTAGAGAGAACTTTTTGGACCTGTTCATAATCCCTTTTTGGTTTTTTACCCTGAAGAATTTTGGAGTCATCTGTAATGTACTTTTAATCTAAGAAACAGTGCTTGCCAGGTTAGATTCAAAGATTCCTCTCCAATAAACGGAAAGAGATGCTCTGATTGACTCTGAGAAGATTCTCTTCACAAAGGGGGGAAGCAGGGGGGAAGGGGAATCTTGGGACAGGATACCAATTTTGTAGGTATTCTGAGGGTAAAGTGGGGAAGGAGCAGATCTATCTATCTATATACTATCTTAAGCCCCTGGAGAGAAGGCAGGAGACAACTAGAACAGGCACATGAATAAACAAGTGAATTGGTTTGTGGACTTCAAGAATCAGTTTGAACATAATAAAAATCTCACAGAAGTAGAAAGCTTCATACTTCTACAGCAGACCAAAGTCACAGAGAGGCTATCACAGCCGGGTAGTTTTCTTTTTAAGAATGCATTCATTAATAGTTTAGTTTAACTAACAGAAAGAAGTTCTGGTACAAAAGCAGTATCATTGTGCACATAAATAAATACAAAGGTACTTGTGCATCTCCATCTTTTTTTTTTTTTTTAGAGATTTTGTTCCTAGGTTAAGAATTTACTAATAGCTTCAGTTACATAAACTGTCAAATGCATATGTAACATGTTTGTCTAATTAGAGCAATGCAGATGAATATATTCATGGCTGCATTTTAAAAGATTGCTGTTGCAAAAAAGGAATGTCATTTTTATTTATGAGATATGTATATTAGATTGCGTATAACATACAGAGAAACCAGTACAGAAATTATAAAACTTGAAGTCTAGTATGCAAATTAGACGACTATGCAGATATTGGTTGTTGCCAATAATTTGGCAGCCTCAAACTACTTACTAAAATTCTGGAGGGACACTGTCACTACGGTCAACAAAATACAGTCTGTTATTACAACTCAGATGCAGGGCTATATTCTGACTGGCTTTCCGACAGACCAGGATCAACTGACTTAGCAATTCTTCCTGCTTCTAAGAGGGGTGAGTATATTCAACTGTGTTCAGAGTTGGCACTGAAATTATGTTAGCTTAGCCCTAAGCACAGAGCATGGTGCACCACATCTTTGTCCAACTCACTTTTGCAAAGGCTGAAAGAACATGACAGTCTGTGTTTTGTGTTTGTACAAGCAAATAACTGGCAAGTCTAGCCAGCACCATGAGTGTGCTGGCTGGCTTTGCCAACTTTGGTAGTGTCTAGGGTAGTGTAATGTACCCAACATTACAACATCCCAGAATGGTATCTTGATTTTGTCCTCAGTTTCAGCAGAAAGAAAAGAAAAAGTGGAGGCAGTCACTCCTTCAGAAATCTGAAAATCTGATAAAGAAGAATGTTGAATTCTGCCAAACACTGGAAAGAAGACCAAAAGACAATGAGGCCCCATGTAGACACAGAATGTATTCATAGGAAGAATGTGTTCTGACTGGGGAGGAGGTAGACGAAAGTTTGAAAAGATGAGGAGGAAGATTTTAAAGCTTTAAATCCCTAGCTTATATTTTTTTTTGTCAGCATTATCATCCCAGTTTTTGCTACCATTGTTGAGCAACTACGAGAGGCAGCATCCAGTGCAATGACAAACAAGCGTGCAGAACTTCCCAAGGTGAACGTGGGGTGGGGAGTGGGATGGAGACTACTGACACCTGCCATAGTAAGCCAGCAAGAGAAGAGAGAAGATAAGCAGAGGAAATTGAAAAAAAACTAGTGAGGAGAAGAAATTGGGGAAAGTAACCAATGAACAGAAAAAATATTGAAAGACTATGATCCAATGCAGGAAGTTCAGCATAACTAAGCAAAGACAAGTGAGGCCTACTGTTTAGGTCACCTTGCAATAGGACAACATAATCCAAATACGATAGAGAAAAACAATACATTGAAAGAAAAAAAGCTTACAGACAAATGGGTCAAGTAAGAAACCACAGTGTAACTTTAACAGAAAGTAATAATCATCTGCACTGTACAATCTGGATTCTTTTTTAAATGATTCCATGTGATTACTTATTTCTTGCTATTATTATGCTTGTAGTTTGCAAAAAAAATGTAGATACAGACCTCTGAGAAGAAAATGAGTGCATTTTTAAAAGCTGGTGAATCAACTTGATCAGCTCCACATTTCTGAGGACAAAATCTTCTCTGGGAATTTAAAACTATCTAGTCCCATCCTATTAGTTAGGTGATACTAATTTAGTCTGGTTGTTGTTGTGTGCCTTGTAGTCATTTCTGATTCATGGTGACCCTAAGGCAAATGTCTCTCCACCCTCCCAAAGGTTCCTGGTGTCAAGACTGCTGCTGTTTGCTTCCACATTTTGAGGTTCCACGTGGGTGCTGGATCTACCATGGTTGTCATTCTGTTTCTGCCTAAGCTGGAGTCAGACTCCATAGGAACCTGCCACCCTAGTAGCCCTTGGATTTTTTGAAGAAGAGGACAATCTGAGGTGGGTTGTCTTTATATCCTCTTTTTTGGGCATTAACACTCAGGCTTTCTTTGGCTTTCATATGACTCACCCAGCCTGGCTTTTCTGAATGGCTAAACTGTTGTTATTGTGCGCCTTCAAGTCATTTCTGACTTATGGCAACCCTAAAGCGACCCTATAATGGCGTTTTCTGGGGCTGAGTAGCGAAGTAGACAGTAGTGCTCGACGCTACCCAGTGGGTTTCCATGGCCAAGCGGGTACACTGGTTCTCTGAATGGCTAAATGGCCAAGCATAAGTCCTCATGCGTCTTCTTTAATGATGACTCAGCTCTTTTATGTGCTTTCAGTGTGTCTTCTCCTCTCTGGTATACGAGGAGAGGCCACATGAGCAGAGACAGGTTCATCTACTGTTGGAAGCTGTTGGCATGACATGGAAGTTCTAGATAAAGGGCAGAACTTTCTTTCTACTACTGAGCTGCCTTGGCATGAGGTTGCTGTTTTCCTCCATTTTTCTTTCAGCAAGTCAATAAAATCAGTAGGGAACGGTACCTTCAACGTAGTAAGAACTATTTTCATAAACATCTTTTTTAAAAATTACTGTAGAAACTCAGTGTGACAGCCAGCATAGCATAGTGCTTTGAATGTTGGGTTACAACCCTGGAGACCAGGATTCAATTCCGCACTTGGCCACAGGAACCCACTTGGGCAGATCACACAGCCTCAGTCCCAGAAAACCCTGTCATAGGTTTGTCTTAGGATCGCTTTAAGTTGGCACACAAGGCACACAACAACAGAAGCTCGGTATCTGCAACACTGGCTAACTAACACAGGGCACTCAGAGCTAGCACATACCTGCCTTACTTAACAGAATCTTCTGATTTAAGTAGTCTCATGGAGGAGCCAGCTGGGGACTGTCCCTTCTTCTTCCTCAGAAAATTCCCCTTCATCTCTGTCAGAGAGGAGGGGAAAAACTGAGAAGCTTCCCTCTGAACTTCTGAGGAGTATGGAAAGTGAGAGAGGTACGTGGCGATGACTGGAACTCTTTGATGTATGGAGCCATCTTTGTAGTTGAAACTAAGGAGGCATCCACTTTACTAGCAGCTCTTTTAGGTCCCAATGTGGTAGATTTTTGCCATTTACTGTCCCTCTGGAACACTGAAGATGGTGGTTAGAAACTGCCTTGCATGACCAGAATTCTCCCCATTCCATGGGAAGAATGGTGGAACTGCAACGCAAGGTGGCAACGATCAGGGAAGCGAAAGGGTTACTTTTCCTTCATGGTAGGGACAGGTTATGATGTGCAGTGATATCCCTAGACATTACCAAAGTTTTCCCACTTCCAGATCTGTTGGAGCCTGAATCTTCCCTACAGGGAAATGCCTTGGCTGTCTGTTCCACTCCCTTCTCAATGGCTATAAGAAGTTTCACCTAGCATGCAAACTCCAATCAGTGATGGAAGAAGGAGTTTCTCCCATCTGTACTATTTATTTATTTATTTATTTTGTTGTATTTCTAAACTGCCTCTCTTCCAAAATTGGGACTTCAGGAGGCTAACTGGGACCCAATTGTATTCATGGCCTTGGTGTTTGAACTCTCTCCTTATTCCTGGTGACTCACAGATGCTGGAAGATGTGTATGTGGGTGGCTGGGTATTCTCTTTCAGAGCCTACTTCTGTTCTTTTGAATAATCAGAAAA
The DNA here is from genome assembly GCA_030412105.1 of Cyclura pinguis. Classification (NCBI taxonomy): domain Eukaryota; kingdom Metazoa; phylum Chordata; class Lepidosauria; order Squamata; family Iguanidae; genus Cyclura; species Cyclura pinguis. Next base: position 173,650,996 of record CM059599.1, read on the forward strand.
ATCTGAATTTCTGATTGTGTGGCTCCATCCTCTTGACAGGAGTCGACTGAATGGGCATCTGTGCACCTGAATGAAGAAAGGGAGTGAGACTCCCTTGGCATGCCTAAAGCGTTTTTCAGTGGAGAGAATGTTAGAAAAACAGAAAGCAGTAGGCCTTTGCTAAAAATGAAAGTCAAGTTTAGGTTGCTACCTAAGCAACTGCCACAGCTAAGATGGGAAACAGATTGGCTCTACAGTTTTCCCATACTAGAGGGAGTCTCAGGCAGGCTGTGATTTGTCTCTTTTTTGTATCTCAGAGTGAGTGGGAGAGACAACCCATTCCAATTACGTGCTCCTTCACTATAGGAAAATAATAGAATTTACCTATGTGCTAAGATCATTAAACAATTGATATAGTGGGTCAACTCTAGTTGAGCTTAACCAGTGGGATTTAAGGCAACATTACCTGCAGGTTAACCATATAAACTGCCATGTCAAAAACAGATTATGTGCCCATTTCACTGAACAACTGGTTTCAAGACAGGAGAGTGATTTGGATAGGAAAAAAAGCCAAATTGTAACTGCAATTCAACAGAAAATAGGGATGAAATTCCTTGTTAATTTCATTTTCAAAGGAAGCAACAAGTAATTTTAGCATTTTCCTTCTACAGTAAGAAAGTTTTCAAAAACTGCAGGTTATTTATTCACATTTTGGGACTTTTGCCCGTAGACTGTAGAATCACTTGCCAGAAGAGATTCCACACTGTACAAATATAAAACAGCATTAAAGAACAGGCCTATCCAGATGACTTTAAATCATGAATTTTAACTATGAATTTTCAATCTGTAATGACTGTTTTAATAGGTATTTGTATTATTTGTTCTTTTAAACTGATACCATATGTTTTGTTTTTTGTTTTTAACTAATGTTCTGTTTCTAACTGTGGTTATGTGTTGTTTGTTAATCTGCTGTTGGTCCCTGCCATGGGGAGAGGCAGGTAAGAAACAGCAGCAGCAGCAGCAGCAGCAGCAGCCGCCGCCACCATCATCATCATTCCTCTGCACAAAATTCACTCATGGTATTTTTGCACATAAAAACAGCATTTTCTGAGTAAGAAACACCACATTCTGCACAGAAAATATTTCTATGCAGAAATATTATTTACAAAGTCCCAAACTGAAGATTCTCATCATTCCAGGATTCTTCTTGCTGGCTTTTCCCAACATTTGAAAAACACATTTTTCAATCATTCTTCAAATATTTCTAAACATTAGTTCTATTCCTGATGGAGATCCAATCTAAGCTCAGCATGTCAGTGCTTCCAGCTGCTGTTATGCTGCAAAAGCAGTATATTTTATTGGAGCATACACTTAAAAGTTTGGCTTTTCCTAAGCCAGATAATTTTAACATATTGTAGTAAAGTAGAACAGATAAATTAGTTGATGTTTCCATTTAACCATGCAGCAAACTGTTACAGATGCAAGTTAAAATAGGAAGCATAAGCTACTTCAATGTGACTGGCACATCAAGACAAGGAGAAGGGTAAAAAAAAATGCAGGTAAAAGAACAAGGAAAAATTATTTTCATACGAGATTATATAAGGATTATAAAGTCTCAGCAAAGTGAAGACTGCACAGTTCTAAAGTATGAATATTATTAATTCCCAATTCAGCATCTAGGTAAAAATTAAACAAATCAGTTCATTTTGTCATGCCATCTGTCAAATAATTGCATTCTACACTGCATTCCAGACTTTGTGTACTTTGAAGTATGAAGTCATTATGTTATTGGCAAGTCAAGTAGCACCACACAAATAGTAAGCTGCCTGCTTTTTATTAAGTGCAACTGTGATAGAAGAAGGGTAGCAGGGGAGAATGAGGCAACACAATCAATACATCAGAAACATAAACTGGGACCACAATTCAGGCAAGCACAACACAGTCCCAGCAGCTCCTGCAGGAGCCAATACTCCCCAGTACATATAGAAGAAGGGGGGGAAATCAATATTTCATGAGGCATGCAGTTTACCAACATGATTTTCTGTACTGCAACTAGGGCAAGAGGAAGTAAATAAGAGTGTCTTACATCTGTCCAATCATATCCAATAAGGTTTTCCTTACTGAACGTACATAAAAAAGTATTAACACATGATGGAGAGGTTTCATGTGGGAGTTCACCATGCTTCTGCTAATTTGAAGTTTTCAGGGTAGTGCAACTACTGCTGCTAGTACAACTTCTAAGCTTACTATCTGGAACCTAAACTGAACTAAAAACACAAACAACAGCAACAGCAAAACACAGCTTCTTCCAACACTCCACATATTGATCATAGCATAAAGGATAATGGACAGTGTTCAACAGAAGAATTGTACAGCTGGCCTGGCAAGATCCAGTGGAATTATGAAGGGGTTACCTCCTTCCCACTGCAGGTCCCCTACCTGTGTACTATCCAGCCATCCAAACAGATGGTTTTTAGGCAGTGTAGGAAGACTGAAGTGGGGAACTGATATAAGACATGACAAGCTGGAACGTGTCTAGAGGAGGGCAACCAAAATGGTGGAGGGTCTGGAAGCCATGTCCTATGAGGAGCAGCTTAGGGAGCTGAGTATGTTTAGTCTGCAGAAAAGAAGCTTAAGAGGGGACATGATAGCCATGTTCAAATATTTGGAAGGCTGTCATATCAAAGAGGGAGCAGGCTTGTTTTTTGCAGTTCCAGAAACTAGGACAAGGAGCAATGGATTCAAGCTACAGGAAAAGAGATTTTACCTGAACCTCAGGAAAAGCTTCCTGACGGTCAGAGCTGTTCAACAGTGGAATATGCTGCCTGGGAGTGTGGTGGAGTCTCCTTCTTTGGAGGTTTTTAAACAGAGGCTGGATGGCCATCTGCTGGGAATGCTTTGATGCGTGTTCCTCCACAGCAGGGGGTTGGACTATATGGCCCCTGTGGTCTCTTCCAACTCTATGATTCTATGTTTTTTTTTACTTTGGCTTTCACACTTACAAAGGACCAAACCACTCTAATTATTGCTACAGGAAGACCTAAGTAATTGACTTTTATACTTGCGTTTCTAAAAACGTTATTTACTTTTTATATTTTCCAAAGGACAGTAGCCATGCTTCTCTGTAGCCTTCTGATTCAATCAGAAATCCTTCAGGATCTAGCATAACTTAACTTACTTAAATCTGCTGATCAGCTCTTCCCAACAGACTTAGGCTTCATCTCATTTTTTAATAACATCGAGCCTGATGAAGCATGCTGATGCTCAAAGTTCACTCACATCTTTGTTACTTTTAAGGTAGTCCTTATAAAAATTATGGTAGTGCTGCTTTTGGGATCACAACGAGAGTGAAGAGGTTTAAGTTCTTCCTTACTGCAGCAATTCTGATACATTCCTTTTAGTTACTGATAACAAGCAGTGGGGAAAGTAACTGTGATGATGGAGATGCTTCATCTTCTATACACATACGCAATATAGATTATGTTTCCCCACTCCTACCAGCAGCAAGGAAACATCCATCTGTTCCTTAACCCACAGCTGTGACTGATTGACTGGGCTATGAGAAAAGTTGGCAAAATTTCCCAGATCACATATGGCCTGTAGGTTGTCTATATATATGCTCTCATTTTTAACAACTAACAATTTGCAAAAAATAGACCATGGTCAATAAAAGCTGGTAGAGCTCTCACTGCAGCAGGCAATGATGGAGCCTTGGTCCCACCCCTAAGACGACAACAACAACAACAACAAAAAGTCTGAATAATGCTGGATTGCTTTTAATAAGGTTCTCTTGGCCCAGCTCTATTTCAATAGAACTATGAGCAAGGTGAGGAAAAATATTCCTTACATTCCCATGTTATCACCTACATTACAAATCCCTTCCCTATTATTATCCTTCTCTTCCCTCCTCCTCCTTCTTCCCAGTTTGACACTTAAGGTGGTTTACAGCTGATTTAAAAACACAGTTAAAAATTCACAAAATATCAAAGTTAAAAGGTGATTAAGCTATTTTTTAAACATAAAAACATAAATAAAAAAACACAACAATACAACAAAATAGCAAACAGCAGATCCAGCACATTGTACTAGGCCCGTCCCACCTAAACAATCAGTCCTCAAAAGCTTCATTTGTCTTTGGAAAGACAGTAGGAAGACTGCCAGTCTAGCCTCCCTAGGAATGGGAGCCTGGGAGCAGCCACTATTCCCAAAAGATGTATATGTGAGGGTAGTGGGACAGACAGAAAGGCCTCTCTGAAGATCTCAAAGGGTCCTTCAAAAACCTGGACCAGAGCCATATAGGACATCATAGGTCAAAAGCAGTACTTTGAATTATGCCTGGAAATGGACCAGCAGCCAGTGGAGCTGTTCCAAGAGAATTCTGTGCTCGCTTTAGCCAGCCCCAGTTAGCAATCTGGCTGGAGCTCTTTGGACCAGCTGAACTTTCTGAACACTCTTCACAGACAGCCCCATGTAAAGCGCCTTACAGTAATCCAAAAGAGATATACCTAAGGTATGTGTTGCCATGGCCAGATCAAGCATGTCCAAGGAGTAGGTGCCGCTGGCACACAAGCCTTGATTATGCAAATGTACTCTTAGCCACCATCAAAACCCAAGCTTCCAATCTCAGGGTAAAATCCAGGAGCACACTCAAGCTGCGGACTGTCTTCGGGGGTGGGGGTGTTAACTCCATCCAGCACAGGTTGAAACCCTGTTCCCCTAATCTGCCTTTCGATTGACCAGGAGCACATCCATCTTGTCTAGATTGTTTCAGTTTGTTTGTCCTCATCCACTACTGATGACAGGCATCGGTTTAGGATCAAAATAGCTTCCATCTATTGTGACAAAAAAGAGTAGTAGAGTTTGGTGTCATGTGTATACTGATGGCAGCGAACCCCAAAACTCCAGACAACCTCTTCCACTGGTTTCATATATTAAATAACATGGGGGACAGAAATGAGTGCTGAGGGCTACGGCCAGTGGGTCAAGGGGTCAAACAGAGGTCCTTCAGCATTACCTTCCAGATTCATCTGTCCAGGAAGAAACAAAGCCATTATAAATAGTACCCTCAAATCCACACCAGCAAGGTAGCCTAGAAGGATTCCGTGGTTGACGGCATTAAAAGCCACTGAGAGATCCAGCAGAACCAACAGGGTCAAACTCCACTGTCTAGTTCCTGATGAAGGTAACCAATGTTGTCTTCATCCCATATCCAGGCCTTAAACTCGACTGCAATGAATCTAGATAGTCCATCTCATCCAGAAACCCCAGGAGCTAGGTGGCCACCACATGTTCCAATACCTTGACTAATCACTTCTGATTAACGTGGGCCCTTCTTCTGCCCCAGGGGTGGCGGTTCCTATGGAGGAACCCCAAATAAAATAACTTCTTCATATATATGAATAGCACTGTTCAAGTTTATTCAACAACAATTTCTTGTCCCCAAACACCTGTTATGGGAACACAGTCAGACCTCCACAACACTCTAGAGTTCTGGTGAGAATAGCAGTTAACAAGAACTAACAGAAACAAAAAGGAAATGCTGCTGCTACTGCCTACTCCACCCTGGGTGGACCTCAGATTCCAGGCAAGTTTTTCAGGTAGGAAACTGTGTTCGTATTTACTCTGCCCTTCTTGCTTCTCCTGCTCTCCTTTACAACCCCTTCTTCATGGGTTCCCACTCATATTTTCCTTTTCCTTGCCAGCCTGTACAACAAGTACATCTCCTTAACCTTGTTCCTTCCTGCTTACTTCTTCTTTAGCCAAGCCCCTTTCTACTACTCCCAGAGAAGTCCAGTCTTCCTCCTTGGCTTCCTCCACTGCTGGCTGACTCCTTTCTCTGTTGTCTGTATCTTGCTCTCCTGTTTCAGTCCTCAAGTAGCCCTTTCTGGTTTTCTTTCTCCATTCACCTGTTCCTGGATTTCCATCCACTGGCCTCCATTTTTCCCCTCTCATCCTCATCCTCTCATTTCCTCTCCCGTTGGTCTCTAATCTTAATTAATCCAGTCTCCTAATGACAGTCTACATCCCCCAGTTTGCTAGTCTCCTCCAGGGTGCCTCTTCTGCTCTCTGCCTTCCAGGTCTATCAGAATCTACCTCCTGCTTCCTCACACTGCCTGCTTCTTCATTCTGCTCATCTGTTCCTCCTTCCCCTATTTCTTCCTTCCTCCTTCCTTCAAATGTCCTCCCCATCTTCCAAGACCCAGCCCTGCCTCAGCTATCACCAGCTCTTCTTCTTGTACTACTGTTGGCATTAAAGATGTATAGCACCTTTTTATTTCCTCGTTGGGCCCTGCCACATCTCACAGCCTGCAGCTGGTCTTCTCTGCACATAAATGAGTTTCCTAACTTGAAAGACATCCCACTTCACTCCCCAGCTCACACTGTCCCCATACTGACATTTAAAAATGCATAAGATAGGATGGGAATTATGTTGTCATCAAGATGCTGAACTGCAACTCCCAAGAGTCTAGTCTATCCAACGGTGAGGAATACTCGGACCTGCAGTTCAACAGTGCCCAGAGGGCCACCACATTTGCTTCAAGGACAGGAAAATTTATGATAAATTTAGGTTGTTCCCATCTGCCTCATGAAATCCTGACTGTTTCTACAGTTATATATAGATTTTATTGTTTATTTTATTGTTTTGAAAAGTAAGGGCTCCTTACTCAACAGCACAATGTAGATTGAACGCTAAAAATCATTATTGGAAGATTAGGTGCAGTTCAAAAGAAATGTGTGAAATACAGATGCATGAAGATTTAATGACTTATTCATTTGCTATCCCAAAAACTATTATGTTTCTTAATTTCTTGAAATTCTTTCTCACTTAAATGAGATATCATTCAAGTTCACTGATTAAGCATCTATTGTAATTATGTCAAGAAACAGGAATTCCAACATTTGTCAAACTTAAGGGAAGACATGAGGTTTTACTTCTGAATCCCAAACTAAAGCAAAAGGAAGTTACTATGTCCTGAAAAGACTACACGTTACAGAGATTTACAAAATGTATAAACATAAACTCAGGAACTCACTCTAAAAACACTGAGATTCACATACAATGGGATATTTTATGGATCTTACTTTTAGAATATTTTGTGTTTCATTCCACTTGTTGGTCCACTCTTTGGTAAGCTCTTGAACCTATGAAATAAACCACAGTATTATTCAAAATTAAAGTCTGGAGTTCAAAATAGTCAAAAATGTTTCTAATCTACTCACTGAGGAATTCAGTGTCACCTACTAGAGATATATGTATTTTACACATGCAACTCAGTTCTCTTGCATTAACCGATTTCCTATTGGAACTGCCGTCTCCTCTGGTTCCAATTCTGTACTAATTTTTTTCAGAGAATAGTACTGCAGGCCTAAATATCCTAAAGACATCAGATCCTCTTGGATCTTGGAAACTAAGCAATCTCAGCTCTGGTTAATATTTCGATGGGAGACTGCCAATGAATACCAGGTGCTATAGCCTATATTTCAGAGGAAAGAATCTGCAAAACCACCTCTGAGTATTCTTTGCCTAAGAAAACCTATGAAATTCATGGAGTTGCTGTAATTCGACAGGCATCTTAAAGGCACATACACATTAAAGGCACTATGTATTCAATTAAAATGTAAAAAAATGTAAAAAAGATTTTTTAAAAATCCTTCTTTTTCAGTTAAATTCTGGGAGTAATGACTTTGTCAGAATAACCAATTATAACTGTAGCAAACTGAAGATTTATCATAAATTTCCTGTAATTATCCTTGCCATAATTATTGTGCAACATACTCATGTTTAAGTTGACCTCGTGTATAAGTTGAGGGTAGGTTTTGGGGGCCAAAATTATGGATTTTGATGTGACCTGTGGATATGTTGAGGGTCATTCCACAGAGAAGGGAAAGCAACAACACTGCCTCAGGGGGCCAGCCTCTCAGGCATTCAAACAGGCCTTTCACCTCTCTACTCAGAGAAGGGGATGGTTCCTTTTTTCATAAAAGTTAAGGTACTAGATTAGCTCTTATCATAAAAGCAACCATCCCCTTCTCTGAGAAAGGCGAGAGCTTAGTCCACCCTGAGAGAAGGGGATGATTCCTTTTTTTTGTAAGAGTTAAGGTATAATACTTAAGTTGACCCATGGCTAAGTTGACCTAGGTTTTTTATGTCAATTTTTTGACTCAAATTTTCAGACTTATACAGTACTACAAGGTTAACTAAAAATAATAACAATAATACTTGATACACTTTTTGCACAGAAGTATACTCCTGCACATGGAAAGGAATGATTACTGCTACATTATAAAGTATGTATTCCCATTGCTAGTTATTCTGAAATTTTTATATTAAACAGGGTTCACAATAGTTATTAGACAATACAATCTCATCTAACCTAGGAAGGAATGTAAAACAGTATTAGAGGTCTTGTTTTATATATATGCTTTTATATATACATATACATATATACATATCTATCTGTATGTATGTATGTATACAGTCAGCCCTCCACATTTGTGGGTTTGACATTCACGGATTTGATTATCTGCGGGTTTCTCCAACCCCTGCCCTCCCACCTCAGGGGTTTCTTTTTGGGGGGAACCTTCCCGCTTGGTGGCTCCAATTAGGCCACATGGCCCTTTAAAAACTTACCTTTGGTCTTCCTCTTCCTCTACCAGCCTTTGCCTGCTCAGCTAAGGATGGCTCTCTGCCCAAATTCTCAGCACCACAAACCCAGGGCCCATGCCCCACACATACCCAAGGAAGGAGATGGGCAAGAGAGAGGAAGTACAGGACCACCATCCCAACCATCTCCTTTCCCTGACCTTCATTAGACCCTGGATGTCCACCTTCCCCACCCATGCCTCAACCCCCTTCCCACAGACACACAAATTTTGTTCTTTGCGAATTTTTCACTTTTGCAAGAGTCCTCTGTCCCTAACCCTAGTGAATGTGGAGGGCTGTGTGTGTGTGTATAAATATATATATGTGTATATATACACACACACACACAAACTTATAAAACACGTATATATATGACAAGTTAATAAGCTTGCATTCTTTGCAAGTAATAGTATGTATTCACCATTCTAGCTTCGGGTGTTTCCTGTACATATGAGTTTGGGTGCAGTCTTAACTAATTTTTTTTAAAGAAACGTTAAAGTCTTGAAGAAGAAATGGGAATTGGTAAATATGGGAAGCTGAATCACATCTATTGAGAGAGTTACTCAGCTAACAACTTTTTCTGATGAGATCTCTTGGCTGCACATATGGCATTTCACATATTATGGAGGGACAAATGTAGATATTCTGCCAAATACTCTTAACAGAAAACTGTAGCCAATTGTAGCTTTACAACAAATATTTGTGTATGGTACCTATTGTTACAGACACATTTGTCACAGTAACAATTTATTGTATTCCTAGAAAATATATATAGCCTTGACATCAAATGTGCAGGTAAGGGAAAGAAAATGAGGAATGCTTATTTATTCTAAGTTTAAATGTCCTGGAGCTGAAAATAAGCTACATGAATCATCTAGGAGTCAGCATACTACAGGGACAAACTTTACTCTTTGGTATACATGAACACACACACACACACACACACACACACGTATATATACCTGGCATTCCCTGGGATTTTATTTTCTCATAGGTAACACTTGTTAGAAAGATTTGAGATCCTGTGTCTGTAATTCCCCAAACTATATTGTCCAGTACCTGTAACTTTTCCCCATATTCCCCAATCCAGTCTGTACTCAGAGTTGCTAACATACATAGGTTGGGTTCCTGAGGGAATATACTATCCTCCTCCTTGCTGCCAGGCCTTTACTCCATAGCAACCAGCCTATTCTCTGGCTGAGAATTCTAAAGGCCTCTCCCTAAACTGCAAACCACAGGATTTCATAGAATCTTCTTAGGCAGCCAATCATATGAGGTCCTTGCCTGACACAGACAAACAGACAAACTTTGACTTTTATATGTTATATATATATGCACGCATACATTCCTGGCAAAAACAGCAAGTAGTGATAACACCTTTTTGTTAAATGCAAATACTGTATTCTACTGTTTTTACTGTGTTTCTTGTTTATGGAATTAAACTGTTTTTAAATATTGTTGGAAATAGCTATTACTAAAAGCCAAGGCATCAAATGTCTTAAAATAAGCAGGATTTAATGTAACATCAGAAAGTGTACCAAGATTCCCTTTAAAATACACTGTTAAAAATATAGCTGGCAAACATTACAATACTATACACTTCACCCAGGGATTAAGTTCAACTAAATCAGTGGGACTTAACTGAAAGTAGACATTCATAGGGCTATTCTGAAAATGTTGGGGTTGAAGTCATTCTACAAACTAAAACTTACTCTTGCTTCATTTTGCTGAAGTTTTTCTTCCATACTTAATGCTGTTGGAGAATCCAGAAGTGCAATCTAAGTAAATAAAACACACATCATGACACAGCAAAATATAAGTTATCTTGTGCTGCACTTTAGACCACTGTACTGAAACATTCAGAAAGGGAGACGGATATCCCAATTGAGTTGTAAAAAGAAGAACAGTTTGGTTTTATGAGGATAAATAACCTCACTGGTTGTTTGACAACTCTCAAACTGCATGCCATAGAAAACAAATGCTTCTTGTTTTCCAGCACACTTCAGGAAATCAGAATTACGTGCATATAAATTTTTTAAGAGACAAACACACACACAAAACCTCTTACATAGATACAAATTCTATAGTATCTTCTTATGCAGCCCATTTCCTATTCATGCTATAGAGCAGGCAGTGCAGGCATCTCAAGTGTTCCTTTTCTCCATGTCATTTCTTCCACTGCCTGCAGTGCTTCCTGCTCCTCATGATCATGGTGATCAAATTTCTCGTCCAGCCCAGCAACTTCTTCTTCTCCCTATTTCTTGTGATCTATATATCCTTCCCACATACACCCCGATAATATTTACACATCTTCTGATCTCTGTGTTTCACCAACTCAGCCATGTCCTTGACCCGTGCTTTGTTATTTGAACTCCTTCATCTACATCCATATCTCTCTGTCCCTACACCTCTATTACAATGAAAGAACGAATGGGTCAAACTAAGGAATCTGGACTTGCTTAAAGGTTCTCCTCCCTTTGCACAGTTTCATATATTCTAGGGTTGAACCACTGAGGAAAGCAAGCAAGACCAGTTATACAAATGCTATTGTATATTCTAATACCAAAAGAACCTTGGCTGTTGGAAAGGCTAGACTTGGGCCTTTTCTGTGGCACCGCCATAAACACTGAATTCCCTCTGTGGAGTGCTGGGTTAGCCCAATCCCCTCTGACTGCCAGGTAGGCAGCAAAACCACTTCTATTTCAGGTTTACATTAGTTTTTAATTTTAATTTGGAGATTGATGGTGTTAACTTCACTTCATTTTAACGCTTGTTTTAATTCATCCATGTTTATAAAGAGGACTTCTATTACAGTACCTTGGAACAATATCTATTAGTATTTTCAGTGACTACTTTCTGTGTTTCCAAAGACTGTTGGATCAAACTTTAGAAAATAATTAGTAATCCAGAACGCAAAGACAAAACTTAATTCTATTAGTTACTTCATGGAGCCCTTTTATGGGCAGTAATTAATTTAAACACACTGGAAAGGCACCAGAATAATTTTTATGTAGATTCTTTCCAGTTTCTTGATGAATTCCATTTAATGTCAGGAAGTGGCCATTAAATTAATTTTGCAGTTTGGGCTGAAGACTGTATTTAAACATGCACCTGAATTTACCCTGACTGAAGCTGAGGAGTTAAATCTCCTTTCCTTGTCATTTTCTTTTCATCATGAATTTTCTGACATACTAGCCCCAAAATTTGAAAAACCAAAATGTGTATCAAAGCATTTTCTCAAATGGCAGAGACTGCACCATGTACATCAAGTAAGTTATATCTATGTTTAACCCCTTCCTTTGTCCTTTTTCCTAAGCACCTGGTTGATTCATGTAATATCAAAATGTGAATAGCCTTTAGTTAAGCACAGTAAAAATGCCCTTCTCTTGACAGACAGGAAAAGGCATTCTGAAGAAGTTTGCTTTTGATGTTATCCCATTTTTTTCTTTGAATGGAATACTAATCAGGATGTTAGAATAAGGTTCATCTTTCTCTTGTTGGATCGGATGAAAGGATGGCTTTCCTTTGAAAACTGTTTTTGACTGAATATTATTAACAAATACACAAGGCAAAGAACAAATGAGCTTCCTTTGCTAGCTCAATGGCTTATGTGTAAATATTAAAGGGACAAATGTGAATCAATATTAGGACAGTCTATTTCTGAAATGCCACTAGGTGTGTTTTATCTGTGCTACAGTGCAATGGTCAAGTCCCAACCCTCAACACCAGCAGAATGGGAGGCTTCAGAACTTCCTGACAGTCAGGGCTGTCCGGCAGTGGAATATGCTGCCTCGGAGTGTGGTGGAGTCTCCTTCTTCAGAGATTTTTAAGCAGAGGCTGGATGGCCATCTGTCGGGAGTGCTTTGAGGGTGTTCCTGCATGGCAGGGGGTTGGACTGGATGGCCCGTGTGGTCTCTTCCAACTCTACATTTCTATGATTCTATGATTCTTTCCCTCTCATTGAAGCCCTCTGTGGGCACCAAAAATTGCTCCAGAGACCTTCCCTAACTTCCATAGCAAGTTTTTCAAGGGAAGGGGGTGGCTGAAGAAAGGAAAATAGATCATTGATTCTGGCAGAAGCAGCACAATTCAATGGAAGTACACTACTGGATCATGACCACTGAATGAGAGTTGACCATTAGCTTTTATACCAGTAACATCACTGAACAACACATCCTAGCAAACAAATGCACAATGTAGTGCTATCCCAGGAATACTGATTTATGCTGTCAGTTGAGGTGCCCAGCGTGGCCTAGTAGATAACACAAAGGAAGTAGCCAGAAAATAATGGATGTTGTTAGCTCAATACAGGTGTGATGGGAATATGAATGAGGACAAGTGATAGGGAAGCTCTGTCATCTTCTCCCAGCACTAGAAAAAAGCATTCTTTCTTTACCACTTAGAAAGAAAAGGAGATATAGTAGTATGAACATTCTTAATAAACATTCAATCTTGAAGGTAAATTATCAAACACCCAAAGGTGTGAGAAGAATATATCAAAGAAGATTGAGTTATACAAGTCAGTATAATTTTTAAAACAGCAATCACTTTAAGATTTAGCAACAGATGGTAGCAGTCAGAGAAACAATTCATGTCTCAAGTGCAAGCTAACCTGATTCCCCTGAGCAAGCAAAGTTTTCAGTCGGGCTATCTCAGCTCGAAGCTCACGAATTAGCTTGACATTCGGATCTTCATTAATGGTAGGCTTGTTGATTATGTTTTTAGCTCGGTTTGCATAACGAAGGGTGCTTAAGGTCTCTCCATAATTGATATCAGCAGGTGAAATAGCTGAGGAAATTGAATTCAGAATCAGAGTTATATATCCATCTGGTTGCAGTTAGAAATCCTAAAAGCCCCTTTCAGTTTCAAGTAGAGAGGAACTAAAATGTACTTTTTACTGCAATTATTAGGATAATATTTCTAGACAAAATATTCTGCATGTGGTTTTAATGGCAAGCATAATATAATTCAGTAAGAACTATTTTAAACTCTGAGAAGAAGACGAAAAAAGAAAAAAGACATGGCACGTTTTCAAGACTGTCATACTGTTTTTGTCTTCTCACAGAAGTTTTAAACAGTCTGTAAAAAACAGTATATATAATAAAATCCTCCACAGTTGTAAAGTAATTTGAAAAAGTTCTTTTAAATAATTCTTCAATAACTATCACCGCTAGCCTTTCTTCTTGTGGGGTACTTAATTAATTAGCTGCAAGGCTATCACCAAGGGATTTACCTTGCTTCTTTCTCTGCCTCTGGCACTCCCCAGAGACTTTCTCACTTCCCTTTTATGGGAGATGAGAAATTCACAAGCATAAACTGTGCAGACATGGAAAGAAGGAGCTCTTGTAGAAAAATCTTTGCTTCTAATTAGATGGCTATGTCACATTTGAAAGACATCATTTACATGAATGGCATTTCTCTTCAGGCACAGTATAAACAATTATAAAAGTGCAGAACATTCTTGTCACATTCAGCCATGAATAAAAAGAAAGACAATTTTGCCTACCATTTGATTGCACTACACAGGTTCTTCTCATAATGGTTGCAATCTGTTTCCCTGGTATCCATGGGGAAGAGAGAAAGGCTGAACCTTTTGTCCAGTCTCAACAAGCTTGTCACAATTATGGCAGAGTAGGCAAACCCTCCCTTGCCTATTCTTCTATCAGTCCAAAAAAGCCTCCCCCCTCACCTCAAGGTGTTGTCCTTATAAAATCTCCAACTCTGGAAGACTCCATACTTTCTCTTGAACAGGGTTTCTCCAGGATTAGTGTTGTCTCTGAAGACTTTATGTAGTGCTTGCCCTGAACCCAAGTGTTAACTCTTTGATACCTAGGACACAAGCCAACACTCATACACCTGTGTTGACAATAGTGGGCAGGATAAGGGCAGGATTCCATTATCACAACAGTGCACAGTGAATGATCCATATAAGGCCATGGTTCAGACTTGTCTACATCACGGAGTTCTGTGGCATTTTACAGGTGAAGAAATCTATTAGACCATAAGCCTGCAAATGTCTACTGTTTCTAATACTGACCCATTTTTTTTCTATATGGCTTTACACTAAGGAAATAAATTCATTCTCAGTTCAGGAGTGTTTTAATGAAAAAAGGGAATCCCTGTTCTCCGTACAGTGGCATTCCGAGCTGCAGAGGAAAAACACATTCTGAATCATCAATACAGTTGGCTGTGAGCTGCAGCAAGAGCAGGACCTTGTGGTCAGCCGCTTTACTTGTTTGACTTGATTTTCCCATAGCCAGACACTGTACAAGTTTTGACAGACCTGCCTGTCTGTCCCTTGACTGTGAATCTAGATCAAATCCTTCAGGTTATCATCATTCCTCCAAAATTTCTTTTGGAAGAGGCAGGCATTCTGGCTTGGAGTCTGAGTGTAGAAAAAGAAACTTTGCTGCAACCCTTTGGGGCAGCCTCCTTAAAAATGAACTCATCACAAACTCTAGACAGTCCAGCAACTGGGAAATGTTTCACTTGCATCCCAGTGAATTGGCTAAGGAGAGGATACTGCTTTAGTCCACATCCTCAGATACTGTTGGAATGATGTATTCAATAAAGGGGAAGACTGCTTTTTCACTCAATGCTGGGTATTGATTCCAGCTCCACCACTCTCTTCTCTGTCAGCATGATATTTTTAAGGCTTTGTTGGAAAGATAGCACTATTAAAAAGAGTAAACATCACATGTTTAATACACACTCACTTGCAATCATTATTGTTTTAGAGTTTCCTCCTAGGCTGTCTTTCAAAAGCCACGTCAAAACGGAATCTCTGTAAGGCACAAATACTTGCTTCTTCTTGGTAAGAGGGTTTGAGGCATCCTGAGATAAATCAGCTGTGAAGCAGAAAAACAAGGAGGCAACATTTACACTGGAGAAGGTCAGATAAATAAGCTCAGTACTCACTTGAGCATGGAACAAATTAAAACAACAGACACATACCTAAGGCAGAAATAACATTTCCCAGAGTAACTAGGGATTTGTTAATATTCCCTCCTTCTTTTAATCTGACACCTGTAGCACCAGTAGCATCAGCTCTCTCACTTCCAGCAAGGTCTACCAAATGTATTTTGCTCACAGTTTCACATGGCATTTCAGCATCAAACTTGGCCTACAGAAATACAAAAACAAAATGTTGCCCTATTAAGTTCTAAAATATTTCTAAAAGGATTTTTTTAAAAAAAAAATCTTGGCCCCATTATAATAGAAATGCTTTTATACTAGGTATGCACTTGTATCATTGCCTCTTAATAGTAGCTCTAAGCCAAACATAAAAGTAAGTTACACACTGGATCAAATGAAAATGTGTTCCTTTTTCAAAAACAGAGAACTGGAGTAAATAACTTGAAATTCAATAAATACACACCTACAGTGTGTATTTACAACCCCTGATAAAAGCATCTGATTTACATTTAGAATCCTTAAGGATACACCTGCATTCCAGTTCTGCCAAGAAAGTGATACCAATAGCATATGTATTTCTATACCGCTTATCAGCTAAGTGCTCTCTAAGTGGTTTACAATGTGTTTAGCTAATTGCCCCCAACAAGCTGATTACTCATTTTACCGACTTGCAGAAGGATGGAAGGCTGAGTCAACCTGGAGTCCAACAGGATCGACCCTACAACCTTGTGGCTGCAGTACCAGCATTTAACCACTATGCCATACATGGCTTGTACAAATTACTATTAAAATGCCAAGTTTGCTCTCGTAGCAACTTATTTTTATAGGTGATCAAGTTATTTAGCCACACAGCATACCACACAGCACACCACCTTCCACCATTAATTAAAAGAATGTGATCCAGCAAAATTCATGCACCTAGAAATCCGTTGATTAAAAAAAAAAACTCTTACACACAAGATAGCAGCCCCAAGGAGACATAAAAATCTGTCTTATTCCAAATCAAACTATTTATTATCATAGACCAGCATTGTTCATAACAACCAGCACTGGTTCTCTAGGGTCTCAGGCAGGATTGTTTCCTATCCTATCTGGAGATGCTGAGGAGTGAACATGGGATGTTCTGCATGTCAGGCATGTGATCTATTACTGAGTTGTGTTTGTATCTTCCATCCCCAACATCCCAACTTAAACTACAAGAGTTGCTATAAGCAGGCTATCAAAGTGTTATGATCTATTTTCTCTGTTTTCTCTAGACATGTATCCTTTATCATAAGGGGGAAAAACACCAGGAAACTTATAACGGAAAATATTGCAAGGAAACAGTAGTCAAAATAAGGGAAAGACAGTCACCTCACCTTCAGGTATCTAGTATTTTTTTTAATGTATGAGTTTTGGAAAATGGCAGAGCCCTAGAATATGAACATGATAAAGAATGGTGCGTTTCTGTGAATAGATAGGTAAAGGTAGGCAAAATGTGACCCTCCAAGCATTGTTGGACTGAAGTTTCCAGCATTCCTCATCATGGATTAAGATGACTTGGGAGATAGAGGCCGGCAACTTCTAAACAGCAGTACATTGCCCATCCCCGGTACAAAGTATCTCTTATGAGTAACAAGAGTCCATACATGTCTGAGTTTAGAAGTAAATAACTTAAAGATGGGAGCATGACTGGCAGACACTACTCTGTTCAGTGTTAACAACAAATGGTTGTTGTTTTTAATAAAATGCAACTTTAATCTCTCCATCAATTTAATTCTCTGCTTCTCTGTTTCCAGTGCTTAATCTCAGGGCTGAAATACATATGAGATAGTCTTTGGGGTTTTTTTTTTAAACTTTAAAGCCAACTGGGAGAATTCCAAATTGATCAGAGAAGCAACATGACTAAAAAGAGAGGTATGAATGCTTCCTGTGTCATCTTCCCAGTCTAAATGTTATCCCCAATCTACAATTACCCCTACAATCAACAGTTGCTGAGGAGCAAATTCCCTTCAGACTAAAGGGAAATGTTAAATTCTCCTTCCTACATGTTAAGCTCAGATCAAGTGTAGAGACTTCTGAACCTGATTTGAGAGTAAAAATGAAAAGCATTCTGAGATCCAATAGCAGATTTTCCACATAGTGCTCAACTAGATCTTCCCTTACAGCCAAATTTTACAACCACATTCTCATCTCAGAGCTTTCTGCCTAAACTGGTGAATAAGATGGTGTAATCTTCTGCAGAGCAGTAACCACAACCAGAAAATCTGTGCTTTGGATTCAAAGTGAAACCTACAGATTAAGAGATTTTACATCAAAAAAGCTTTGGCCAGCCTACCTCTCATTTCAGAAACACTGCATTGAGTTCACAATTCTTCCACAATTGGATAAAATTTGCTCCCATTTAATTCATTAGGAAAGCAAAAGACATATTTTAATTCCTCTCTCAAATTTAGTAGGAAAAACTCATAACTCAATACAAGAAACACCACAGTTCACTAATAATTGCCTTTTTACCTGAGTGAAGTTGACTGTGAAAATAGCATGAGATCTGCTGCTAACATCATTCATTCCAGTAGCTGCAGTGGTCCGATTTATATTTCCTGCTTCCATAAGTTCTTCCACATCAGTATAATTTTGTACTAAGTGTTTAGACAAGTCTGATAAAAAGACAAGCACATATGAGCAATCAGCGTGCAAACTTCATAAACTATAAGGCCATCCCTTCAAAATTATTCAATATATTTTATAAAAACATGTTATTTATTTTGGTATGTTATTATATATACTGCAGATGGCAGATAATCTTAAAATTAATAGCCTTATAAAGGAAGGAATGTCTTTAAGATAGTACTTGCTGCACAATCTAGAATACACCATCTAAAAAACAAGTTTTTCCTCTTCAGAACTATAGATTAGACAAATACACATTTAATTAATTAAAACTCCTTTGCTTCACTAACATTGATTACTTTAAATGTCAGGTAGCCCTGAATTAAAATTAAGAATATACATACTTGAAGTGAGGGTAAGGAGGAGAGATCAGGCTTATTTTTTATTGTTGCCCAACAGTGTGAAAGCTAGTTTGTGAGCTTAAGATGACCTACTGGTTTCTGCAGAAGACTACTAGGCATGTTAACTGCTGACCTGAAGAAAAATCTGCAGATTCCTTAAACATTTTGTACTCTCAAGACACTATGGCATAAACAGGAAAAGGATAGATTAAGCCAATTAAATTCTAATAAGAGCTCTTCCATCACAAGTGCCTTTGATTTATAACTCAGGCCCATCATTAGTCTCAAATCAATTAGCAGGACATCACACACTAGAGGAGATCTTTAAAATTTACACAGTGACTAGAGACAAACCACACACAAATTAGCAGACACAAGTAACGATCATAGAATTTTATGATTTAATTTATACTGGCCTTTGGTTCATAATCAAGGCCAATATATTTAAATAAATATACAACTGGATGTAAACTATGTGGAAGTATATGCACAGTTTCAATCCAACCTTCTACATAAGGCCCTTCTTTTGGATGTTCACGAATTCTTAAGTTATTTGTTTTTGAAGACTTGTGCCTCAACAGGTCTCGAACACGTTCATTGTAAATTTCCAGGTAACTGGAACAGGGAACAAATGTACTTAAAATCAAAAGGTTATCCAAGTTTAAAAAGCAATCTATTAAGTCATACATAAACACCACTGTCATATAGACATATGTCTATGGATTTAAACTACAAATTCCAATCAATCATGGACTAAGAAGTTTAACTGAACAGGTGATCACATTGATTTCACCATTAGCATTTGAGAGCCAGGTGAGCCAAAAGAAGAAGAGTCCTAGTTTCAAATTCTGCACATCATCAGGTGTTCTGTCCAGTTTATGATCTCTCAGGCTTAGCTTCTCATCTGTAACGTGAAAGTACTAATAACTTACTTCACAGAACTGTCAGAACTGTTTCAAGGGCTAATGCTCTTGCAATCTAGCAGTGCTATAGAACTGATAACCTTTCCTTACTATGACTGGCATTGACCACCACTCACAGTGGACCGGATACTGACTTGCCCTTTTGCAAACAGAAGGGACCAAGATTCAGTGGGAGATCCCAAAGGAGGAAAATGGGGAGATTTTGCCCAATTATGTCTGGACTCCACAAATAGACTGTTCAGCAGGGGTTCTAACCATGAATCACTGTGATGCAATAATATGGCATATTTTAAATACCAATCAAAGTATGATGTGAGTATATATTGTCTGTTTTTTTGTAGAGCATCTGATAGTTAGGATTTTCACAACTAACTAACTCTAGTGTCACTCTGCATTGGAACCATTTACTGTAATTAAAATATAACATGAACAGGTATAATTACACAGGTAGCTACCTTATACCATGACAGACCACTGGTCCACCTCCCCCCACACTGCCAACACTGATTAGCAGCAGCTCCCCAAGGCTTTAGGTAGGAGTCTCTTCAGTCAGAAGAAGGCATACTCCAGAGGTCAGAGCCTACAGAGCAGTACATCACCATTCTGGCCTCTTCTCAAGTGCCATACCCCATACAGTTCCATCTTGGAGGAACGAAGGACTTTTTAAGCATTTTCAAGCAGAGAGAAACATTTTTTCAATCAAAATACACAAGCAATTTTGGCCAAAAATGGGGTGGGGTGGAGCTGTTGCTGGAAGTTTTAGGCAGTCAGCAATACCTCAAGGGTTGCATTGTGCTCACTAAAGGGCTGCACGTGGTCCACAGGTCACACAATTTCCACTTCTGTCCTAGACCCAGCTTGAAATAACAGAGACTGGGACATTATGAACGGAAAGCCTGTGTTCTGTCAATGAGCTGTGAACCTTCTTGTGTAGGTTTAGTCTTTCACTTACAATAAGGAGACAGTATGAGAGGAGGACTTGCCTAAGGCAATCTAAATAATTCAGGGATAAGATATGAACTGGAAGCCATGAGATCCTAATGCATATCCCTGATTACTAGACTACACAGACAAAATTGGGCTACAATAAATTGAAACAGTTTACAAACTATTCATGTTATGGAGGAAATAGAATTGTCTTTCTCTTTCAAGACATAAATAAAATAAAATGTACCAAGTATATAACACAAGGGCTAACTATAGAGCATCCCCTCCTGCTTCACCTTACCAGTATGCTCCACTTATTACGAGTGCCCTAGTAATGCTTCATGTTGGCCTGTAAGGTGCAGATGACAGGGACACGAAATTAGTCTTTCTCGTTAGCCATGCTAAACCATGGAATTTCCTGCCCTGAGGCAAATCCGGTTCACTTCATGTGTTCAAGAGACTGGGTAAGAAGGTTTTGCTTGAACATGCTTTGTTAGATTGTCACTAATATTTAATGTTTCACTGCTGTTGGGGATTATTTGTTTTTGTGCTGAGCTGCGAGATTTTTCAATCTTAAAATCATTTCTTAGCTTTTCAGTATGTGATTGTAATACATTCTAAGATAACTATTTTGGGCAGAAGATACAGGATTCAAATAACACAGATAACACAAAAAACAAAGGTAGCTATATTGGCCATAAGAAAACTCTCCAAATGCAAATTAGAGTAGGACCTTTGTTAATCTAACCAAAAGGGCACAAAAATGTGTGCAAACTTTAAAGATTTCTAGACAAATATTTAGCAAAATGCTGCTGTTTGTGTGGGAAAAAACCTGACTTGACATTGAGTCATGTCATCTGCACTGCGTCTTGTAAAATAACAGAGCAGAAAGCACATAAAAGTATAATATATGACTTCATGTCACTTGTCAAATTATGGTGCCCCACACAAATGCTCAAATGATGCTGTATCACATGATGTGGTGGTATTAGAGTTCATCTGGAGTTGCCTCAGGGCATACTGACAGTCAACCAGGTAGAAATGTTTGATCATTTTTGAAAACATAAACTCCATCTGTAAACTCAGAACTCTCTCTATCCTGAGTGACACGGAGCCTATGGGTAGCACTAACAGAAATGAACTAAATGGAGCCTTTGAGAGGTACCAGAAGAGACCATAATGAAAGCTTAACTTCTGAATTCTGAACGTTTTACAAATACTCAAACAGCACATGATCAATGAAATGAAATGTAATGAAATCAAGATTGAAATCCATTATTTACTTTTTCATAACTCCTAATTTTTTCCCCCTCTTCAATAAATATGCTCTAAGCTGATCTATCTAAAGAGTTGAAGGAAAGACAGCAAAAAAGGGAAGGTAGAATTAGACAGACAACAGTGTTAATGTATAGTTATGAATCTGCTGTATAAACGCACCTGACTTCTGTTCGAAACGAGGCTTCATTCCATCTTGTTTTCTCATTTATTCTGTTGAATAATCCTTCACAAATCCGAGGTATTAATCCAGCATCCCCCTGAAACAGCGAGAGCCATGTATCACGGATGAATGTGTATGTGTTGTGTGGGGAGAGGGTACAAAAAGAAAGGAAGGCTGGCTGAGTAAAGCTTGCTTGGGCTGTCCCAGGGCACAGACAAATCAGGCCTGCTTTCTTTTCGCCCTCACTGGAGTAGCCAGCTCCCCTTTTAATCTTTATTATCACACCCTGGCTTCTTCCCCACCCTTGATTACAACCCTGCTTTCCCTTAAACCCACAACTTTTGTCAATAAAGGGCAAAGCTTATAAATGGTTGCTCCAAAAGAAATGGATAACCTGTGGTAGTGTGTTATTAAAAATAAAACTGAAGAAAATACTCTGTGGAGGCAATATTCTAGAAAAATAGAAGGAAATATTTATTAGGATAGCCAACTAGGAAAAGGGTACTGAAGATTCAAGTATATTCAAACGAAGTCACAGTTTCTTCATGATATTTGACTATTTCCTTCAAACCACCACAGTAGTCTCCCACAGAGCTTTCATACACCCCTTTGGCCCTCCCAGCAGAAAGGTCTGTTTCCCCACTCAGGGTTCCACTTTCTGACCCTTTCAGAGATGGTTTGGTTACTTCTCTGCCCCACACTAGGCCTCTGGAAGCTAACCCTATCCCAGATAACCTTCTTTTGGTTTACTGGATGCTCTGGGTTAGAGTTCTCTCTATGAAACTCACTGAAGGACTGCAGTTTAACCCACGTTTCCAGTATATGTGCTTTCTGCTGTCTCTTCCACAGCCCCTCCTCCTGGTTAGAGCTGGGTTCTTCTCAGTCAATCTGACTACACCACCATCTGTTACTAGGGCTGCTCTGCTAGCCATACCCCCAGGCTTTGCCACACCATGTCATACTGCAAAGACAGCAACAATCATCTAAAAAATGACAAATACAGTATTCAAAGGCAACGAAGTGGAATTCCATCCATGAAATGAGATACTTCGAGATCTTGGCTTCTCTTTTATCCCACCATGCCACTAGGACTCCACTGCCTTTAAAACCTGCCCAAGAAATTGGCAATGGCTGCAGGAGAAACTGCCTTCCTGCCCTCCATTTACAGAAAAATACCTTCAGATCTAATCCAAAGAGATTAGGGGTATCTCAGATGGAAATATTTTTTAAAAAATTGTTCATTAATTTGAGATATACTAACTTCAACAGCTGTTAGGCATTTTTTGTGTTACTGTTGTTGGTTTTGAAATTAGGCACGGTGCAAAATTTGAGGGAATCATTCAATGCCTATATTTATTAGACATACCCTGTTATAACCAAAGAAATGCAAATAGCCCAGTTTGGTAAGCTCTTGCCATTAGCTGTTTAAATAAAGCAAACCAGAACATGTTAAATATTTTTAGAGCTCCTCAAAATTATTTCATTCAAAATAGGATCATTAGGAAAACCAGAAGACTCCTTATCACAAACATATGTTGGTTGTCTTTGAATGTACATCCAAAAGGAAAAACAAAAGGTAACCCACTTTTTCAAAGTAAAATTATGAGAAAAAGACATACAGCATTTCCCATCATTGTATATGACTTCCCAGATCCAGTCTGTCCATATGCAAAAATGCAAGCGTTATAACCTTCAAAAGCAGATTTCAGGACTTCAGTACCAAGATTCTTAAACACCTGGGAAAATGAGAACAATAAAAGAAAGAAAGAGAGAGACACTGGTAATATTCAATTATAATTGTATAAACTTTAAAACATAACTTTCAGTTAGTTCTCTTCAGAAAAGTACCATAACTGCTATTACAAAACAAACTTGGCCAAGATCCTGTCCACTTTTAGCACAGCATATATATACACCAGTGTAATTCTGCTATAGCCCACCATTAAATATTCAACTGTGAAATGAGCATCACAGTCTACAGCTTGCCAACTAAGCAATGATCCTGCAGTTTCAGCTTACCCACTGAGCAATGATCCAGCAGTTTCCCCACCCAACATGTCAAACATGAGAGGGGGTTTCCTGTGAACATTAGTGGAAAGACTGACTCTACCTAGGCAAACTCTGAGAAATTCCAATGCTTGCATAACGGTTTTTAGACTAGCAGAGTTCCCCCAAACGGTTTTTAGACTACCACGGTGGCCATTACTGAAACATTTACTCAAGGTGATCAGTTCAAGTATTTATTTTAAAGAAAAGTAACAATTCCATAGTTCCTCCAACAGTACATGCAAGTGCAGAGAAAGCCATATACGTCCACGTTTTTGTAAGGGTCATGTCTACTTACTGCTTTTTTCATCTGGAAAGGCTCCATGTGTTACAGAGAAAAATATCTCTCAAGAACCAACATGAGAAACACAAATCTCACAAGACAGCTACGTCTAAACTAGCTTTCTCAATTCATCATCCAACAAACCTAATACACCCCACCAACCCCCACATAAAACAGAAAATGAGAATGTTTGCATCCCATTCTCTTCAGTGTATGAAATGTGTGTGCAGAGACAGCAGTGCGTGCGTATCATCACCATTTTAAGTATAGGGACGCAATATTTCATGTGAGATGGAAATCTGATACGCAGAGGACACAACAGGAGTGGGTACACTGTAACCTCTTCACCAGGATGGAGATTTGGCATTAGATGGGCATGCATAAGAAAAAAGGGAGACACATCCCCAAATGCTCAGTGGATGGCTGTTTTTATTTTGGAAAAAAGCCCAACATATATTGGCCTCTCTCACTCTTTATCTCTATCTGTACATTTCAATGGCCTCCTTCAGGGCCTACATAAAAACATAAAAGTATACTTAAAATTATAGTTAAAAGGACAACAGATAATTATGTAATAATGCATACATAAATACATCATTATATACTTCATTCTAATCTTTGTATACTGCCTAAATCCTATACATATAGATATGAAATCTAACTACAAAAATTTCTATAGCTGAGAATCTCATTCCATTTGGTAAGACAGAAAAAAACATGCTTTAAGCAATCTACAAAAATTAAAGTGATAAGTAATATGATGTTTTTATTTTCCAAAATAAAAATGACCATTCGCTGTGCACTTGGAGGCAGTTCTCTCTTTTTCTTGTGGATTCCTCCAGGTGCTGTCCAGTTTTTATTTCTTCTTATTAGAAGATGAGTATGCCCTGAGGAATTTTCTATCTCAACCCGCAAGACACACACCCTCAATCACAGACCATATTTCACATCATATGCTGCTTTTAAAATTCTGCCTAATTGCAGGAAGCCTATCATGTAGTCTGGAGTCCTTCTGCTTGAGAAAATCAACTAGCTGTGCAATTCTTTGAATACACATCCTTGTCGCTTGTTTTTGCTGCCTTTCTTGGACTTCAAAAACAATGGAGCTATTGTGTTTCTGGCAGGTGACAATTTGTCGTTATAAACTGCATGTGGTTTGATAGGTCAGAAGTCATGTAGCTCTCACCTAAATAAAATTATAAAGGATAACAAGCAAGAAATGTATCCACCAATATGACCCAAATACATTGCAAAGCATGGTTTTAACTAAAAATATAAGCAAGAGGTAAGAAAAATTATTGATAACAATGAAGAAAGAAGAGAGTTGCCAAAGGGTAGGGGGTGGGGAATAATAGGTGTATATTTAATAATTTGATAAAACACAAGTTCTTTAAGGTAAAAATATCTCCAAACTCTACATTATCACATTACATTATCCAGTATAAAAGTTTACAACACTGACTACCAATACATTTAAATGTCACTTGGATTTTTGGAATAGTTTATGACAGATTTTGGTTTCACGGATACAAGATTATACATTATAAACAACCATAAACTGAATATAACTTGTGGTAGTGGTGGGGCGGACACCAGTTATATTATTTATCATATTATTGGCTTTATTATTCACATGGTACATCTGAATTCTTCCTACTTCTGGATTGTTTTCCATTGTTTAATATGATTCAGAATATGAAGGTGATAGCTGATTCTACTATTGCAGTCTCTGTGAATACTGGAGTAGGTTCTGTGTTCTGTGTTCCAGCAGTTCTGAAATTATACTAAGGCTGTGCAATGGGTTGAAGTAAGGGAGTCATCTGATCTCTCTAACTTGATTAAATAATACCATGCCTACACATCCATAGAATCAGAAGGCTTTTCTTTTAATTTTATAGGTACATTATACAACCTTTTCTGCATGCCCAATAGCCAAAATATAGTGTGTAGTTATTGATTAAGCCTGGCTATACAAATACATGGCCTAAAGCAAACATGTTACTATGGAAGTAAACAATTACTCTAACTGTTAACGTTGCAGAGCACTGAAATGTAAGATCCAAAGAATATACTTCATACTCCCATCAAATAAACCAAGGAGAAAAGGGGGAAAAAAAGAGTCTAGACATTTAACAAATACATTTTGTTTCTAAACAAGTAACAATGTTTCTGAGCTCTGTTGAAGGGTGGTCTTTTTAAAAATGATATCTACATTTATTTAGATTATTTAATGAGCATAACAAGCAGTCTAAATGGTCTGTTTGTCCATTTATAAATACCAACCAAACTGGATGTGGGTGCAAGTCAACATCTGTTGATTTAGACTGGTGACCTGAATTTTGGCCTCTGAGCATGCATGGTATGTCTAAATTAATGTGTTTTAACTGAACCAAAACCAAAACCAGTTAAAATGTATGTTTTATGCTTTTATAACTTGGTATTTTATCTTTTACCATTTGTTTTATAATCTAGATTAGAGGAGCGCTTCTTAAGGTATCTGATGTAAGGGATCAACAATTATTTTCTTCCAGTGGGCTAGAGACTGGTACCAAATTTGGGCACATTGGCTACAATCTTTTCATTCTTTTCTTGGAAGTCTCTGGTGGCAAGCAGTTGATGGTATACAGACCAGCACCTGGCCACAGACCACAACCTTGGGTAGCACTGATCTAGACTTCTATTTTTAGTAGAAAGACAGGATGTGATTTAAATGAACACAGATTAAATATCTGTAATGTGTAACAGTTTTCATAATTATTTATTTTATAGTGTTTAGGTAGATGAACTTTTTAATCCTCTCTCAAACATCTATATCGTTCTTAATGTCCTGACAAATTAGTACATTTTCATTACCAAAGAAACTGACAGGTTCCTAGCTGCCTACCATTTCCTGAGATGCATAGTTTGGACTTTTAGGATCAGCTGAGAAGTAGGAGAAATCATACGTAAACGTTTTAGTCCGTTCTCTTCCCATATCTCCAGTTACTCCCTCAGGTATCTGAAGAAGAAGAAGCAACAAGTCATCACTGTTTTCCAATTTGAGTTAATAACTATCTGCATTTCCAGCACCTTCTCTGGAGATCACAAGCCTGTAACAGAAGACATCTTAAAACTATCTACCTCCTTTACTAGATCAATAAAGCTGATGTTTAAACATAAAGGCCCCTTAAGTATAGTGCTTGAGTTCAATCTTTATATCACAGTCTACATTTATCCTTAGAGAACCCAATGCTTATACTTCTTTTCTGGTTTAGAATTTTCAAACAAGATTCCAAAGTCTCTTGATTATTTATGCTGACTCGAATTTTATTTTCCAATAATAATAAATGTTATCTATGTATCTTTGATTGAAAGCAAGAAGTACAAAGTAGAATGCTGCCAGTCTAAAGATTTGTTCACTAAAAAATTATTACTTCATAAAGTTAATTGGTGTAACAATGAATGACTATATTACCAGTGAAGTTTAGGTACTATTTTGTTTTCCAGTTGCATATGCCTAATAAGCACATATATATTTACAATAAATATCAACAAACTGTTCATTTTCAATGTGTTTTACTCTTTAAAAATGTGTGAAGTATATAAAAGTGAGGTACCACAACTAAATATATTTGTACATATTCCAATAAAAGTAAATCAAGTATAACATTTAGAATCTCTCTCTCTAAAGGAAACCAATTAAATACAATTTACTGAATTCTTTTGTTAATCATATATTTTAAATTACCTTTTGACTACTGGGCGAAGCAATAGTGCATTTTAAGCTTAGAAAGTTAACATGGCATAATTTTTGTTGTTGCTGTTTGTTTCCTAAATCTAAATCAGACAAACTAAACTAGGCCCTTATTGATTTCGGGCACCGTTTAAATCTTCTAAACGTACCACTAATTTGATATCACCCATGGGGAAAAACTCCACATTTGTCAGTGATAAAGGATGCACACCCATCCCTACCCACTTTATTGAACTGTGACAATCTTCTTTTCTACCCTAGCTTGCCAGGAAGTGAATCAAAGAGACAAATGAAATAGTATATCAATAGCAGTTGAAAAAACTCACCTTCACATTTGTAATTGTTGTTTTATTTTTCTCCATTGAAATTATAAATTTAGCATCCAAATCCTTCTCCCTGTAAAATTAACATATTATGATAGCGAGAGAAAAATCAAAGCTGGAAGCAATAGGTAAAATCTTCTTAGGACTTAACACTAGTGTAATCTGCATTTATACCAGCAGATCTACATTATATGGCATTGTGTAAAGAGGCACCCAATACCTCTTTATACAAGGACCAAAGCTCTGAGATGGCACTGTGAATAGATCTTTTCCATGCCCTTTGGGCTGGCTCCTCCATCCTCCCTCACCCTGGCTAAACTTTACAGCCTGGCACCTTCAGACAGGTTCTGAGACTCATATTCTTTTTAAATTGATACACATGTTGCCATAATGATACACATGTTTTTTCCCCCCTTGCAGTCCTTAGTAATGTTCCAGGAGCGCTTCAGAAAATCTTTAATCCTCTCTTATTTTTTCCTTTATTAAGTCATAGATAAAATTGAAACAAACAGGAAAGAAAGAACAATGCATCAGAGAATACAAAAACAAATAAATACAACAATCCTAAAGATGGAAAAAAGAAAACAAACAACAACAAAAACGAAACAGTCAATAGAAAATAACAATGTGTATCCATATACAACAGCATAAGATCAGAAGGAATCATGGTATTAATGTTAAACCATTCTTTTCTAAATTTAAGTATTTTTTGCTTAAATTGTATGCTATAACCACTCGTAGTCCTAATTCCCTCTGGTTTGCATTTTTAATTCATCTCTTAATATAACACTTCCATACCTCTCCTTAGTTCAGTTTATAATACTCACCTATACCATTCCTCACTTTACTGACTTAATTTCTACTAGTCATGTAACAAATAATAGTATCTTCTGCTTACTGAATGTCTGCCATTAAATGTTTTGTTACCTTTCTAATTTTTCTTATAGTCCATTTTCTAATCTATTTACCATTTCCTCAATAAATAAATCCTCTCTTATTCTTGAACCTCAGATAGTCTCCAGGTAAGCCAAATTAGATGTGAATACTTATTCCGGCTTTCGAACTGGCACACATATCCACCCTAAAGACAACCAGGGTACTGAATTACCACTCAGTCAGGTTCCAGTCACTGTCCACACCAACTTCCCCACAGAGACATAATGTTGTCTAAGAAAACTGTCTAAAACACCAGTGGTGACAGAAAGTAATTTAAAAACCTCATCTCCAGATGGATCTACTTAATCAAAATATATATTAACATCCAAGCACAGCACACACTGAACTACAAAAAGAAACTGAGGAAGTGTCAGTTGTATTTCTGATGTTTCTTACAATTATTGAACAAGATAGGTGTGTCTGTCAGGGATTCCAGGCAGGGAACCCTGGGGAAATGATCAGCCCACTGCAAAGATGTTGCATCATGCCCCAGCTGTGGGTAATTGCAAGGTTGCATAAGAAACTGGGGTCGTGTGCAGACGGTAAAAGGAGGTGTGCAAACCTCTACCTGATTGGTTGTAGATATGTATATCACAAAGCAACGCCAGTATGTATTTGTCTGTTGACCAAACCTGGTGCCTGGTGCAAGCTTTTGTCTGTCTGTCCTATGTTTTGTATATAATGGAACTTTGCTGCAAGATAAAGTGCCTCCTGTTTTGGAAGAAACTCCTCCGTGTGTGAGTATCCTTACTGGGGAACAAGGCTGCTGCTGTTGGCTCGCTGAACTCTGGTTTTTTCCGCTGCGTTTCCGTGGGGTTGAAACTCCCATCATCCCCAACAGTGTCATATTTGCTGGAGAATATGCAATGATCAGCTGAATAAGCTGCATCTCCATCGTAACTACTGACAGCCTCTCCCTCCAAGTTCCCACTGCCACTGCTCTTGCCACAGAGGGAGAAGAGCACCATTCAAGCCTAATCTCAATCACCCAGAGACCCAGCCGGAGCTGATTCTAGCTCTACCTCTCATCCTTCCCCCCCGTGTGTCATGTCTTTCTTCAATTTTGAGCCAAACAGCAGGGTCTGTCAAATGAACCATTTGTAATCCTGGGAGCTAACTTGGCTGAAGAGTGGAATTTAAATTATTTTTAATAAATAACTAAATATAACCCTCTTACATGGTAACAAGGACTCCACAGCAGTAAGCAGTAAATCTGGATTATAAATGAAAAATTCTTCTATTTGACCTTCCAGTATCAACTAAAGAAGCTCGAGGGAACATAGCTTTTGCTAATTCCATCCGAAAACTCTTAACTCAAGACTAGATAGAATAGTTGTTGCAACTTGGCTATCAAACTGAGGCACAGAACTTGCTTTAGGATATAGGGCAGGGGTGAAACAAGGGTCAGGCAGTGGCTGCAATGTATAGTTCCTCTCCTTAGTAATGAAGACAGCTTGGAAGTTCGGGTTGACACTCAAATCAAGCTAGTGGCTTCTTTTTACTGCAGTGTCACATGTACTAAGCTACATAATCATAGAAAAACAACTTCCTGGCTCATAACCAACACTACTAACCAATGTGCCAATCCTCAGGGAAATTTCTTGGCAGCTCATCAAAGTATTTTTAAAAATGAAGCAGGTGAGAAGTTGGACAGCCCCCTGGATAACAAGCAAGAGTCCATCCTATAGTATGGCAAATACACAGCAGTCAAAAAAATTGCAGTCTAATTAAAATAATGCACAACAGCTATAAACTGAACAGTAGGAACAAATGAACAGAAAGCAATATTTACATGCTTGGCATTTTGCAAGAGAAAAAAGCTATAGGTGTAGGCAAGCAGATCACCAGGGCATAATGTTGAGACTTAGGGCCTTTCCACACTATACAATTCTAGTGCTATTATTCCACTTTCAATATCCTGTGGAATTCTGGGGTTTGCAGTTCACTGAGGCCAAAGAGCTCTCTGGTTGAGAATTCTAAAGGCCCCTCCCCAAACTGCAAACCCCAGGATTCCACAGGATATTGAAAGTGGAATAATAGCACCGTAACCCTGGTCTCCAGGATTGTAGTCCAATGCTCAAACCACTGAAACACACTGGCTCTCTTACAAAGATGGTATTTAACCCCAAATAATGTCTAAGAATGTTTCAAGTCAACGTTGGGGATGTCAAGATAAGGAGGGCTGCTTTGTCCATGTGTGGTGGACTTGTAAGAAGCCAAAAAAATTATTCATCTAAGATCTACATGTTAATCCAAAAAATTTTAAAGATGGATTCTGTAATGTCATCGGAAATGTTTTTTTGCTGGGTATTATGGATAAATAATTGGATAGTAAATATCAGCTACTTTTTCGATATGACAACAGCAACAAGAATATCATTTGCTCAAACAAGACGGAATGAAGCACCAATGACAGAAGAACGGGTGGTCAAAGTTGCTAAGTTAGCCCAAATTGCCAAATTAGCGTGGGTTTTAAAGGATAAGTCAAGAAGACTTTTTGAAAGCATGGAAACTGTTTATGGATTTTTTGAGGAATAAGAAATCTATTGATGTAATAATTTCTGGCTATAGCTAGTAGTAATTTTATTGGATCTGTAATGGTAGAATAATACACACGCACAGATTTTTAAATTCTTTTTCTTTTGTCACAGTTTGGCTTGGGGAGGTCAGAGCCCTTTTTGGTTTCTGTAAGAAAGTGTTCAGTGTTTTCGTTTGTGTCCAGTGTTTAAGTTTAGTGTTTTAATATTGTCTTTTAGTTCAATTTTAGGATCTGAAGGGGGGAATTAGACTGCTTGTGTTTAAATTAATAAATATTTAGGAAAAGAAAAAAGAAATGGAATGGAGACTAATTTCAAAGGCCCTCTGCAAGTGACCAGTTCAGGAATCTGCAAGAGCAACCTGCACCTTACTTAACAACATCCAACAATAGTGGAAGAAGAGGGAGAGAGAGGAAGGTATGGTACAGACAAGAAGAGGCTGACTCAACTATTTTTGGCTTCAGCTCCACCCACTACTAACATATGGCTCCAGACAGACAAAACTTGAAGAAATGTGATCTAGAAATTTCAGGAAGGTGATGAAAAGAAGAGATTATGCCTTATGCTGTCATGTTCTAGCTTAATCATAGAAGGTAAGCAAACTCCCAGGCATTAGTTGAGAATACATAGGAGGAGGAGGAGGAGAATAAATAATAGCAGCAACTATTTTATTTTTTACACATACACAACAGACAAATACATACACAACAGACAAATTGGCTATTTAGCAGTCAAGGATGCTGAGTTAGCCCAGATGGTTCAGCTACAGAATAACTGACTTTTCCTGGCATTTTGTTCCATATTTCTGGAGAAAGGGAGGAGCAGTAGCACCTACACTTGATATCATACTGGTCTAGCCAGTTTCGCCAGTGGTTCTTATTAGCCATAAACTAAGCAAAGATTTACATCCTTACTAGACCATACTTTAAAGATGCACTTAGATCAACACCCTATTATACAAGTTGAGGGTTTGACCCTCTGCCCCCTCTGTGGTCTCAGATCCTCTGCAATTACAGTAGGGTAAGAAAGCAAAAATATATCTACTCAGTACTTCATGAATCTGATCATTTCTGAAAAGCATTATTAAAGTTCTCCTAATTATTCTTAAAGGAAATGATATTCCTCAAAGTTGATCAAGAGAACAATTACTTTCAAGATTTCCAAACAGCAACAAGATCCCATGAATCATGTAAATGGCTTTTCATTTTCAAAAAACAAAATCCTTACAGCTTTGGTAGATGTTTAGGAACTCTCATCACCAGCAGTATATAGTACTACAAAAGAGAAGTCAGATTAAGTTCAAAAGGAAGGCTGCGGAAATATTAGAAGCATGCATGAGATTTAAAAGTATGAATCTATAATGTCTTACTACAAATAAGCTCTACTGAGAAAAGTGTGCATAGGATTTGAGCACTAAGTTACAATTGCTGTAATTAGAAAAAGAGTGCAAAGTTTTATATCATATATTCCTGGGCAGAAGCTATACTCCATTTAGAAGCTGAATATAGTGTTAGCCTTAAAACTAAGTGCTGCAAATAGCTATCTAGAGCCAGGTATCAAACTTAAACAGGTTTAAGATCAAATTCTCTACCCAGCAAATGCTGGCAGACCCCAAGTATCATTCCTCTTTCTCTTTCATTTTCACATGTACATACAAACAAATTAGTTCCCCTAAATTTCTCACTTCGGGACTACCAGCACTCTGTTGCAATGCACTCTTATACTTGATGTTTCTGCTAGTACAGTAAGGAAGCTTTTTACAACACCTACATTTTGATTTAGAGTAGCTCAAGCAAAAGCCATCAAGAAATATTTTTAACATGCATTAACTGAGTGGCAGAGTTGCTGTTGTGTGCCACCAAGTTGTTTCTGACTTACGGCAAGCTTAAGGCAAACCTACACAGGGTTTTCCTGGCAAGATCTATTCAGAGTGGACTTGCCTTTGCCTTTCTGAGGCTGAGAGAGTGTGACTTGACCAAGATCATCCAGAGTGTCTCCACAGCTGAGCGGGAATTCAAACGGTGGCCTCTAGATTTTTAGTCGAACACTCAAAACCACTACACCATGCTGGCACAGGCTAAAAAGATTAAAAGAGCCATTGTGCTGTGATGGTTTTGACTGCTGGGCTAGAATTCCAGATGACCAGAGTTCAAATCCCCACTGAACTGTGGTAACCAACTGGGTGCCTCTGGGTACATCACACTCTCTCAGCTTTGGATAGAGGCTATAGCAAAAGTCCTCTGAACAAACCTTGCCAAGAAAACCCTGCGACAGAGTTACCTTAATCTGCAGTTGAGTTGAAAGCACATAGCAGCACAATAAAACCATAACCAAGTGTCCAGGGTCTAAATCCAACAGGATGCTCACAAAATCACAGGATTTTGAGCCCCTATCCCAACCTACCAGGACTGAGAAAATCCCAGTCCTTGAGAGGGGTGTTCCAGATGGAGGGGGCATTGCCTGTGTCCTGCTTCCATTCACTGAAGCTGCCTGCACAGTTGCCAGATACTGGGCTAGGCATCCTGCAAACTTTTGTTAGTACTTCTCAGCCTATCCTCTTCCATTTTAAGAAGACACACGAAAGTGATTCCGCCACACTTATTAACGAAAACAATGCCAAGCGCACAACCCAATCTAGTTTCATATGAATGAGCAAACCTTTTATACATTCAGTATCTTGTATTCAAATAATGTTTCACCAAAATATTTTTGTTCAAATAAATTACTGTGTCTGACAATGCAATAATGTAACTAGAGAAAAACATAAGCAAACACTAGAACTCTTAACAGCAAACACTAAGGTAAAATATCAGTAATTCCCACAGTTTAACAAAGCTTCTCTGCAAGTTTATAAGTTTTGCTAAGAAGCTGCCAAATACCGGAGAAAGCAGACTAATGTTATATGAAAAATAATATAAAAGAATATTTATTTAGAGCATTTGCCTGAGTCACAGATTGAAATAAGAGGCAGCAGCAGCAAATCCTAAATTACTATGGAAAATTCTGTAACTCCCTGATTGTTAGAATCCTAATTGCCCAGTAAAATATAAAAGAGAAAATATCTACAGAAACAAGCACAAACCTAGCATTTGTTCTGAAATGTTGCTTGATCATAAGCTTCTTAAAAATTATTTCTTAATAAAAAATTAATTTACAAACAGAGAAATATACATTCAAAAGAAAAAAGGCAGGAAGAAAAAAAGAAAAAGAAAAATTAAACTAAAACACAGTACTAAAACACTAAACTAAAACACTGAACACATTGTTGCAGAAACAGAAAAGGGCTCTGACACCTCCAGCCAAACTATGATAAAAGAAAAAGAATAAAAGTGTAGTTGTGTATGTTCTATCATTACAGATGCAATAGAATTACTACTAACTATAGCCATAGATTACTACATCATCAGATTGCTTATCTCTCAAAAAGTCCATAAATGGTTGCCATGCTGTCAAAAAAATCTTCAGTCAGCTTATCCTTTAAAATTCATGTTAATTTGGCCATTTGGGATACCTCAGCAACCTTAACCATCCATTCGTCTGCTGTTGTTGGTTTACCCTATCTTGTTTAAGCAAACAATATTCCTGCTGCTCTTATATAATGAAGAAGAATTCATATTTACTATCCAATTCTTTATCCAGAATTCCCAGCAAAAACATTTCTGGTCACGTTACAAAATCCACCTTTTCAAATTTTTTGGATTAGGTGGATAACATTATTTTAGGAGTAAGTCTCTTCTTGTAATTACACCGAACTTATAGAAGACCCATTCTAATACAACGATTTTTAAATTTAGCCAGTGCATTAACTTTATCTATAGATAATATACACAGCCATGCCACCCAAATCTTAATTCATGACCTTCAAGTTCCAAGAGTCTCTCATCTCTAAGCAATATCCATGCCTTCAACCATAACTTTTTCTTCAGCAGCGTGTTCTGTTAAATTTTATTCTAGATTTGCTTGCCTCCCAAATAAATCAGGATGTTTCCTTCTGCCATTATACAAAGAGTATTGCATTTCTTATTATAGGAATTGTTTCAAAGTAGAATAGAAATCTTGGCAAAACATTCACTTTTATTACTGCAATTCTCCCCAAATGGGATAAATTTAACTTTCCCCATTTTATAAGTCTCTTTTAATTTTTTTCCAGACTCATAATTATTTAGAAACAATAGACTATTACTCTTCCTAATTGTGACTCCCAGATACTTAATTCCCCTTTTTCCACTTTAAAATTGGAAAGAAAAATTAATCCATTTTCCTCTTCCAAAGTCATATTTTCAGTCAACTGTTTTGTTTTATCCGGAGGCATGTCCCAAACGCTTTAATATCTTCCAAAAGAACCTTCACCAAGTCCAACGGATTTTGTGTCATTAACACAAGATCATCCTTGTAAGCCCTCAGATTTTAGTGTTCTTTTTTTATCTTCACTCCACAAATTCTGTCTTAAGCTTTTTAAAATTACAAGGGCGTTAGGAGCAGTAGCATACCTGAACTAACAGAGCAGACAAAATTATCAATATTGACCACACTGAAACTTCTGCCATTTTTTTTAATGTGTACATCTGGCCTGCATCAGACTACAGAATCTACTGGGACATGATAACATATATTCTGTATGCTTGGCAGTGTGCTACAGCAAAGCTCTTCTAGGCAGCTGCAGGTTGGTTGAAAGTCTGAAGGATACCTGCAGTGGCTCTACCCAACACCTATGGAGTAAATATATTACATCAAACACATAATTCTTTCTCATCTTTACACTAAAGCTAGGCTGAACAGCTGTTGCTTCATGATGCAATACCATACTATAGGCATCCTGTGAGTAATTTCTGTACCTTGAAAAAGAGAGTTTGGATTTATTCATTGTTTCCTCTCATCCACTCAACGGCTTTTTGCAGGCCCTGTACATTACAACCCTGATTTAGCACACTGGCTAAAAACCAAGCTGTGTGAACAAGTAGTGCCTAGTTCAAGTGTCGTCTCTATCCTGAAGGCAAGATTGATTTAGATACATCACTCTCCTTCAGCTTTGTTCCCCGTCTGCAATATGGATTCACTTATCTTACAGTGCAGGTCAATACTGACAATGCATCCCACGAACTGCTGTTGGAGTGAAACTTCCAGCACCAGATATTCTGGCTAGGGCTGTTGGAAGTTGCAGTCCAACAAAATCTGGAGAGCCAGAAATGGACCATGCCTATTTTACGGCGTAGTTGTTCTAAGGATTACAAACTATCAGCCTAGCAGGAATATACACTTCCTGGCTTGCTAACACAGAGTTTAGCATTGAGAAAAAAAAAAACAGTTTGGTCCCCAAGCAAGCTTGCCACTTTCCTGTCCTCCTCCACTAGTTTAATTCTTGTCAGTTTAAATGGCAGTTGATCCTGGTTAATTTTCTGGTTACAACCAAAACAAAAGCAGTGTCTTGAATTGTGGCTGAAGGTTTAGCGAACTGACATCCACACACAATTCCCCA
This sequence comes from Cyclura pinguis, assembly GCA_030412105.1. Lineage (NCBI taxonomy): Eukaryota > Metazoa > Chordata > Lepidosauria > Squamata > Iguanidae > Cyclura > Cyclura pinguis. The sequence continues at coordinate 173,688,149 of CM059599.1, forward strand.
TTTTAGACCCAACCAGGAACTCTTGCTTAAACTAACTCATGCTACTTTGCCCAAGAAAGGAAAAGGTGAGACTGATACTCATTCCTAACTGGTTTTGTGAACTGTGAAGAGTACATCCAATCTCAACAAATGTTAAGTACTCTGCACGCTGTGAGGTGCTATGTATCACTCCTGGTGCTATTATGAAGAACAAGGATGCACTTATATAACAAAAGCCACCTTGTATTGGCAAGGAACAATTACATACTTTGTTGAAAGCATGACAGCATTTATAAGAATTTTATGCACTTCCAGAAAGCTCAGCTTCAGGTGGATTCCAGCAACTCCTGAGAGACTGCACACAGTGAGATGTCAGTCCTCCTTCTGCCAAACTAGTATTATATATTAATCTAATTTATATTCTGTCTTTCATTCCAAGAAAGCTCAATGAACTCTTTTGGTTCTCAGCAGTTTCCCATCTAAGAACTACAACCTACAAAACCACACCTACTCAGCTTCAGAAGGCATGTATCACATACATTCAGCCCACAGAAAGTTTGACAAAATAGGATTAATCATGTTTAGGAGAATTCAGACAATATAGCTCAACACTGGAAGAAAACTCTCTAAAAAACACATCTTCAAAACAGTTTAACCAAAGAGTATCACTCTACTATTACAACCTGGCAAGGGATGAATGCACAGATAAGTATGTCAGCAATCAAAAAAACAGGTAAATATAAGGATTAATTTGTAGTTCATTTTTTCACTTTGTCAGCTTTGTCGAACTGAAACCCTATGAGACATATATAAGCTTTTAATTAGCACTAAAAAAGGCATATTCTTCATGTGAAATACAAGCAAAGATTAAAAATAGCTAAAGAGAAGTTAGAAGAATCTGTAAAACAAGCATAGGAGGTACCAAACATCACTCATGTTATTTGGAATAATTGAGCCTTGAAATTAATCAAGCACAAGATGTTAGGTTCTATCCCCTACTCCTACTCACCTAAATTGTCCTTAATATTATTCCACAACAATCTTCCTACCGCTGCTAGACTATGGACACACTGCCTTTCCAAAACACCAAGAATACACGGGACGCTAGAAAGTAGGAGCTGAGTGCTAAATGTTCCTACTCTCTGCTAAAGGTTTTTATATCTAGGAAAGAAAAAAGAGAACCTAGATTTATAGAATGCACTTGTAACATCATTAGGACTGAATATAGGGAAACACACAGAGAAAGCTAAAGTAGCTAGTCAGTCCTCTCTTTCACTAAAAAGAGAAAGCAAGCAAGCAAGAAAAGAGGCAGTATCACTGCAAGATCCAAGAAATCAAAGGGAAATTTAAAACAAGAGTAGAGATGCTCTATGATCAGCAAAGGAACACATTACATGACCAAACAAAAATAAAAATATGATGGAAACAATACACAGAAGTAGTATATAAAAAAGATGAACGGCTGACAGATTCATACAATGAAGAACAATGAAGAATATGGAGATGAACCTCCCATTCTAGAAAGTGAAGTCAAATCTATACGCAGAGCACTTAGGAGAAACAAACCACTAGGAACAGATGGCATACCAACAGAGCTGCTTCAATCTACAGGACAGAATCTACTCTAGTTCTAACTAAAATTTGTCAATAAATATGGAAAACAAAAGAAAGATCCACAGACTGGAAATGCTCCACATAAATTCCAGTCCTTAAGAAAGGGACACGAGATATTGCAGTAATCATAGGATCACTGAATTAAATTCCCATGCAAGTAAAGTCATGCTCAAAATTCTACAATAAAAACTTCTAACATACATGAATTGAAAAATGTCAGGTGTCCAAGCTGGGTTCAGAAAAGGAAAAGGCACTTGGGATCATACTGCAAACATATGTTGGCTAATGGAGTACACCAAAGAACTTTAAAAGAAAATCAGTTGCTGCTTTTTATGTTATAGGAAAGCCTTTGATTGGGTAGCTTATGAAAAACTATGGATCACTATTAAGGAAATGGGCATGCGACAACATTTGATTGTCCCAATGCGTAAACTGTACACAGGACAAGAGGCTAATGTTAGGACAGAATACAGAGAAACAGAATAGCCTACAATTTGCAAAGGGGTCAGGTAAGGCTGCATTTTATCACCCAATCTCTTTAACTTGTATGCCAAATGTAATTCTCCATACCATTGTATTTCCAGTTTGTATTTATGGTTGTGAAAGCTGGATAGTTAAGAAAGCTGATAGGAAAAAAATCCACTCATTTGAAATGCAGTACTGCTGAAGAGTTCTATGGATACACTGGACAGCTAAAAGCGTCCAGTGTATCCATAGAATACACTTAATGAGTCCTAGAGCAAATCAAGTCTGAACTCTCCCTGGAAGCCTAGATGACTAAACTAAGGTGTCATGCTTTGGCCACACCATGAGAAAACACACTAGAAAAGACAGTAATGCAAAGGTATGCAGAAGGCAGTAGGAAAAGAGGAAGACTCCATTACAGATGGATAGACTCCGTCAAGGAAGACACACCCTTGAATCTTCAAGACCTGAGCACAGCAGCTGATGATAGAGTGACTTGGGAGTCTCCCATTCATAGGGTCGCCATAAGTTGAAGTTGACTCGACAGCAGTTAACAACAACAATACTACATTTGTCTGATTGGGCAAACAGAGGAGGGCTCTTGAGGAAAAGAAACTGACAGTAAGCCCAGCTGGCGGGCACACAGCTGCTTCTCTACTGCCCTACCAACCCAAGGAAGACAGAGATAAGCAAACAGCTCTTCTGGACTTTGATCTAGATAGAGTATCTTGACCTTGTCCTCTCAGCTTGGAGGGAAGGAGGAGAAAGTCTAATTACCCATGTGAGATATGACACCTGGGGAGAGGAGAGGGATGGAAAAATTCGAAAGCCTTCTTTTGTCCAACAGTTATAACCGCGCAGCATGGATGACCGTGTCTGTGCGCCTTCAAGTCACCTGTCAATTTATGGCAACTCCAACAGTTTCATAGAGTTTTCTCAGGCAAGGAATAACCAAAGGTATTTTTGCCAGATCCCTGCTCTGAAGTATAGCCTACAGCACCTGGTATTCATTGGCAGTCTCCCGTCCAAGTGCTAACCAGGCCTGACCCTCCTTAGCTTCCAAGATCAGATGGGATTTGGTGCCTTTACAATATTTAGGCCGCTCATGTGGGTACTGTCGTTGTGGTACGTCTTCAGGAAACAACACCGGATTGAAACGTCCCTCTCTGCACAGCTGCTCACAGGGGCCATTTCCCCACTAGACTGTTACAGCGCTATCATTCCACTTTCAACATCCTATGGAATCCTGGGGTTTGCAGTTTAGGGAGGGGCCAGTCGGCCCCTCCCTAAACTGCAAACCCCAGGATTCCATAGGATGTTGAAAGTGGAATGATAGCGCTATAACAGTCTAGTGCCGTCCTCCGCACCGGCTGGTCGGTGACTCCCCGCCCCTCCAGACCACCGGAGAAACTCCTCGCTGGCCCAGCAGCCAAGCTGGCGGGGGTGCCCCAAGAAGCGCGCACACCCTCGACTTGGCACGGAAGAGCCCCGCCAGAGGGGAGCCAGGACTGGCACCGCCTTGGTCGGTGCAGGCGGCCCGAGGGCAGCGGCGGAGGGCGGTCAGCGACGACCACCACCACCCCCCTTCTTCACCCTCAAATCAGGGCAGGGCTGCCGCAGCGATGACGGGACACAAGTGCTGTCCCTTCAGTGATTGTAGAGAGGCGGGTGCCTCGGCAGGTGCGGCCTGCGACCTGGTTGTGAAACGGGCAACACCTGCAGGACCCCCTCCGGTTTCCCCTCTGGGAACCGGGGAGGGGGTTTGAGGGATGAGCCCCCCCTCCCTCCTTCCCTCCCTCCTCTCTCTCACCTGCGGTTCACGGGCCGGACTCTGACGGCCACCTTCACCGAGGCCATGGCGCATCCCGTCTGCAACGCCAAGAGCGCCTCCGGACTGGCTGGCTGGCCGGCCGGCTGCTCCCTCCTCAGGGGCGCCCACTTGCCTCCCGGAGGTGGGCGCTTCCTCTCGGCGGAGCGACTCGCATCGCCACGCACCGTCGGGCCTGCCTCGCTCGCCTCCGCCCCGCAGGCGCTGCTCCGTGCCCGGGGCCGGTGCCGGGAGGTCCGCCCTGGCGCCAGCAGCGCTGCCGGAGTCGCCCCGCCTCGCCTCGCCGCTCCTCAGGCGGCTCTACCAAAACAACAACAACCCCGCCACCGCCACCTCAAGCCCCACCGCGGCTGGCACGGGGGGTAAGGGTGCTGCCGAGGGACAAGCGGCGCCCGAACGCGTTGCCCTACCAAAACTTTTTTTCTCTCTACAAACTGCGTCCGATGACTGTGCTGCTTGCTTTCTTTCTTTCTTTTTTTTTTAAACCACCCACGCTGGGTGTTTCCAACCGGACACGCGGCTAGGAGCCACTACCGGGGAAGCTGGTATTCTCCCTACACAGACATGCGGATAAGGTGTGCCTTTATTTAAACCGCGCCCTTCACATCCCGAAGCATTTCCGGGATTGCTGGAAAACTCGCTTCCCGTCGCGGGAGATTCAGACGTTTTTGCTGGGCGCCTTATTCTAACTGCTCCTCTACCTGGTGGGGGGAGAGAAGGAGCTGAAGGGGAAAAGCAAAGCCCTTCCGAAAAGCGGAGGCGCGCGAGAATTCTGATTGACCGAAACCAGGGCCACTTCCGCACTAGACTGTTATAGCGCTATGATTCCACTTTCAACATCCTATGGAATCCTGGGGTTTGCAGTCTCGGGAGGGGCCCTTGAGGAGAGGCGGAGGCCTTCGAGGCCCCTCCTGCAAACCCCAGGATTCCATAGGGTGTGAAAGTGGAATCATAGCGCTATAAGAGTGTGGTGCGGAAATGGCCGGGGAAGCCCCCCTCCAACCGTTAGGGCACAAGGGCGACTGCTGCAGGAGCAAGGAGATTAGGTTTGCTGAGTTACCGAAGCTCAACCCTGGAAGAAAAATGGACCCCTATTTTAGGGGACGACCAGAAGGGGAAGTTTGGGAACCCTCAAGTTTTGGATAACAACAACAAAAGATTAGGTAAGATAGTAGTTTCATTCTTAACTCCCCATCTTCTTGGTGGAGAGATTAAGCATGGTCAGAGGGAAGGAAGTAGAAGCAGAGAGCAAAGAGAGAGAGAGGTCTGAGAAGTGTGTTCTTTTTGGTAAGGCCAACAATCCCGGGATCTATCCTAGGATACATGGTCTGGTCACATGCATTTAAATGCACAGCCATGCATTTAAATGACACCAACAGCAAGAGTGAGGCTTTAGGTGGGAAGGAAGAAGGTTTTGGCATGCAAAGAAGAAAGAAACTCTATGCTAGCTAAGCCCCGCTTGCCCTAGAACAAGTGAAGGGGAGAGAGAATGCTGGCATTTTGCAACAATTACAAACTGTTATTAACATAATGGCTTTTCTGGGGCCTGTGGCAGATGATGTAAAAGTTAGGATATGAATGGCAGAAATAAAAACCACTAGAATTATTTGAACTATATTCAGGATGAGGCTTTCTAGACAGCACTTTGCTACTCAAAGTGATGGTCTGTGGGCTGGTGACAATCTGTGAGCCATTGGATGCTGGTTTGTGGAGAGTTTCTAGGAAAGAAAGAAACATTGCCAACAGCACAAATATAGAACTGGTCGATGGCACGCTAGGAAAAAAAAATACCAGTCTCCCACATCAGATAGCCTGAGAAGCACTGGTCTAAAGCAACTCTCCAGAGTAATAGTGAAGGAGAGGGAGGAAGAGAAATCAGAGAAAGAATATAGGTGGTCATGAGATTAGAATGACTTCATTTAGCTCCCAAAATACTTTAAGATCTGAAATTAAGTTAGCAGTCAACTCACAGGCAAAATTCTTAACTTTTTTTAGGGCAGGCAAGTGGAAGAAGAGCCCTATGAGACTAAACTGAAAGGAGACACTAGAACTGTCCCCAGTAGTGTTCCTATGTCTCATAAAAGTCAGGACAAAGAAACAATTTGAATGGAGGTAATAGAATCCCTTGGTGAGACTGCAAATGATCTCTGATTGTTATCACTGATGAGCCAAATGGAGATGCACACATCTGTATGAACTTGACTCAACTGAATGAAAGTGTTTGAAGAAAGTAGTTCTTCAAGTTATTGGGGGAGGGATGCTGCCATAAATACAATATAAAGAATCACAGAGTACACAGTGGAATGGCATAGCACATGACAGGGACAGGAGGCAAAGACTACACTGAACAAGGAGAAATGTGAGTGGAGGAGTCCGGTATATAAACTCCCTGAGACATGTTATTGCGGGAGAGGAAATCATCCTAAGAAGGAATGGTAATTGAGAAAATGAATCATGGATTTATACTTTACAGAAAGCATAGATAGTGGTTGATGGACAGTTAACAAAACATGCTGAGATTTAAAAGGGAACCAAAAAAAAACCAACCGTGTCCACTGTCTCCACTTTGGCTTATTTTGGTTCTTCAATTTTTGAATAGAGACATAAGGCAAGATGAAAGAATTTTGAGAATAAGGGTTAAAAAAAGAAAAGTACATGTTGCAGGCATTTGCCGATGACTTAGTGATAGTTTTGGAAAATCCTTTGGAGGATATAGAACTATTAATGAGAAAATTAAAGGAATTTGGTAAGCTGACAAGATTTTAAGATGAATAATCAAAAGACAAAGGTGTTGACCAAACACATGAAATGGAAGATCAAGTAGAACTGATGAACAAGACTGGCTTTAAAATTGAGAAGAAGGTTAAATATTTAGGTATTACTGTGACAGATATGAATTGTATGTTGTTTCAAAAACAATTATATACAGCTGTGGAAGGAAGTTAAGAAGGATGTGTTAAGATGGGAAAAACTGGTTTGCTATTGGTTGTTGTGGGTCTTCCGGGCTTTGAGGCCATGTTCTATTAGTATTTTTTCCTGACATTTTACCTGCATCTGTGGCTGGCATCTTCAGGGGATCTGGTGGCATGGAAGTGAGACAGAATATATATACTTGTGTAGTCCCCGGGTGGGAGGAACCAATTTACCTGTGTTACAGTTGGCTTGTGTGATAGCCTGTTGTTAAATGGAATATCCCCCATTTAACAATAGGCCATCACACAGGCCAACCTAGCATATGCAAATTGCTTCCTCCGACCCTAATTGTTTCAACCAGCGCACCTGCAAGGAGATTATTAGTGGTCAAATTTACTGGATGTCCTTTTATCTTGATTACAGTTGAACACATTACATCTGCTAAAGGTTACTACAGGCCACATCTGGTCACATCCACTGTATGAGGTTATTCTCAATCAGTAGGCATTTGACACCAATGTTTGTGCCCTCATAATGTCTGGCATTTACATTGGAATGTGAAAAATCTGTCTACTAATGAAGCTGCTTTAGTGTCTTCTGCTCATGGAGATCACCATGCAATGCTATTACTCAGCACATTTTCATAAAGCTTGATGTGTGCCAGGAACACCCTTCGCGTAAGACTCTTGTATAAGGTCTTAATGAGTGTCCCAGAAGCTTCATCTCATGCAAAATGCATTACATTGCATCACCAAAGGCATATTGTACCTTGTTTGCTTTCATCTTACAAGATTACATGTTTCATTCAAAGTTCTGCTTCAGTATACTTCAAATGAATACAGTGCCAAATGGCTTTGGACCTATATACCATCATTATAATTGCCTCCTTTCCCGGTATGATAATTTCCAAGGGTTGCCTATTCTGTTGTTTAATTTTGTTCTCAGCCATAGCCATTCAATTGCAAAATCTCACAAGCAGAGCATTATTTTATTACAGTCATGTCGGCTATGCTTTGTTTTAATCTATGTCAAGAGCCACTTTGGGCCCCATGTTGAGAGAAAGATGGCATATAAGTGAAATAACTAAACCTATCCATGAACTACAGAAATTGCAGTAGTTAGCTTTATTAAAAACACCAAAAAGGGTAATGGGATTCCCCTGTGCAGATCCTTCTAGCAATCTCCTCCCCTCATTCTGACAGTCAACACAGCCATCAAATAATCCCCTTCTAGCCTGTTACGAATATTCATGTTGACAAGGTTAAGCCTCAGTCTGTTAAATGGCATTCAGCTGGCCTGCCAGGACTTGGAACTTAGCCTGATTGTAACATCATGCATTCTATCAGAGTGTTGTGTGAATGTGGTCTAGGTTCTCTCCATGCCAGTAGTAATAGTTAGTGTGCCTCTACAACAGTGGTTCTCAAAATTTGGTCCTCCAGCTTTTGGACTTTTATTTATTTCATCTGTATGCCGCCTTTCTCTCAGATTGGGATGCAAGGCGACTTCCAACAATAAATTTAAAATATTAAAACATTTAAAACAATTAAAAACATATAAAATCATAAAAACCTAAAACAATATACAGCTACATGCTAGGTATATACTACAGATTTCAACTGCCATAATTCCTGATGGTGGGCCAATCTTGCTGATGCTGTGGGGAACTGAAGTCCAAAACACCAAAATTTGGCAACAACTGCTCTATAATGAGGATCAGCATGACCTTCTACTTCAGCAAGATGGATCTTTCCACTTATAGTTCAGGCCCAGCAGTATACTGGTACATTCTAAAGTGCATATTCTGCTCCTGACAATGCAAGCCACTTTCCACCTATGCACACAGCTCCAAATACTCTTGAATAAAAAAGATTGCTTACTTTTCTTAGAGTTCTATGAAAAGTAGAACATGCCTCAAGACCTTAAACTGCAAACTCCAGGATTCCACAGGATGTTGAAAGTGGAATAATAACGCTATAATAGTCTAGTGTGCCTAAGAAGGGTCAGCTTTGGTTAGTACTTGGATGGAGGACTGCGAATGAATACCAGGTGCTGCAGGCTATATTTCAGAAGAGAGAACTAGCAAAACCACCTCTGAGTATTCCTTGCTAAAAAGACCCCTAAAAATTCATAGGGTCACCATAAGTCAACAGGCGACCTGCAGGCATATACACATAGTTCAAAAAAGTAATGCTCCATTGTTCTGGAAAAAATAAAGTGTAGCTTATGAAAATAAGAAAAACTGCTGAGATACCTAAATTGTGAGATTATAGTTGGCAGAGAAATAGACTTTACGCTTAAGTCTTTTTACTGGAAAAACAGAAGCTTTCAAGACTTACTGAAAGTCATTATATCTCATTAGATGGATATGTTTGTGATTCACTGCTTTAAATTGTTTCTGTCCTTCATTAGGGTATTTTCCCACATTTGTTTAAAAAAAAAAGTCAAATACTGTTCTCTCCCTAGTTTTGTTAGGTCTAGTTGGAATTACAATCCTTGTGAAATCAGATGCCTGCCTAGTGAGGACTTAATTTGCACATTTGCTTCTGCTTCTCACAGTGGAAGCAAATGCAGCTTCCAGTAAGGCAGAGGTGGGAGACTGTTTCAGGGTTCTAGACCGTATCTCCACCCCATTGATCCTGTGGAAGCTGAGTGATATCAGAGATGTAAAAGCACAGAGAGCACCAGGGATTAGTTTTGGGATGCAGTGAAAAAGTATGTCTTTTTCATTTGCCTTTCTTAGGTCTTTCCCCAAAGTAGAAAAAAGCAAATGGTAATGTCCAGCTCAGCAGGACAGATCTATTCCCCCTGTTATACATTTCTTCTCTCAGGTAGCTGACTTCATTCATTAATTAATTACACTTCCAGCCCACTTTTTCACCAGAAATGGCATTAACTATGCTAAGATAGTCAGAATATGCCCCAACCACCTTTTAGCTTCGTGGAAGACACCCAGCAGACCTGTTAATAGATCAAAGATACTTTACATAATCATCCGTCATGTAATTGATAAATCAGTTATATTTAACTACATTTACACTTGCCAAAACCTCCATTTAGATGTCAAGGAAATAATGAATGGTTTTATAATTCCTTCCATAAGTCAAAATATGGAAGACATATTCATATTTCATTCAGAGCCATAGCTTCTCAACAGGAGAAGATTACTACAAACAACAGACAAGTGGTACATTTACTCCAAGCTGGCATTTGTATAAGAATTCCAGATTTGTGAAACTGGAGAGACTTTCAGACAGGGATGGGAATATGGGGAATTCTGAGTATAAGAGGCTCTAGTTGACCCCTCCTGCCCCATGCAAATCTTAATCACAGGGAGTGAATGGGAACCCTCTTGTGTATAGAATCATAGAAATGTAGAGTTGGAAGAGACCACATGGGCCGTCCAGTCCAACCCCCCGCCATGCAGGAACACCCTCAAAGCACTCCTGACAGATGGCCGTCCAGCCTCTGCTTAAAAACCTCCAAGGAAGGAGACTCCACCACACTCCGAGGCAGCATATTCCACTGCCGGACAGCCCTGACCGTCAGGAAGTTCTTCCTGAGGTTCAGGTGGAATCTCCTTTCCTGCGGCTTGAATCCATTGTATAGTACAAAAACGAGGGATGGATGAGGGAGAGTTAATTCCACACAGAAAGGGCGAAGGGCGGGTGCGTGTGTGTGTTTCTCTCACTAGTACACTGGGAAGACAAGAAGTGGAAGAGGAAATTGTTACCCTGTGTACTGGGGGTCCCGGGAGGGACACCAAAATGTGCTCAACTAAAGGTGGGGAAAATTAGCTCAGAGCACTGCTTAGCGTTACGAGAGGCAGGGTAACGTAGCGAGATCTTGAACCCTATGTCTACGGGGTCAGGCCGAGTCAAGGAGCACACAAAAGTTGAAACCATAAATGATGTTTTATTAAACACAAGCAAAACAGTATATGCGGCACATTCACACAAAATAACTAAAGGAAATAAATGTTGGAGTGGTATAGAGGGATTTTTAGAGGGATTGCTGGTTTGGGTGATACTTCACCTGTCCTGAAGCCCGGAAAAATAGAGAGCGAAGCTGGGGTGCGATGTATCTCAGCACGTGGAGCTGAGGGGAGGCTCGCCAAGCAAAGCGGCAGCAAGGCAGGATGAAACTCGGGAGCGATCCGAGGAAGGTCTCGGAATCAAGGGTTTTTATAAGGAGAATGTGACTGCAGGCTATGCCGTACTTGGGGGAAAACAATAGATTTGGAGTTGGAGACAAAGCGTCCGAAAGGTCAGAATCTGAATGATTGAGTTATCGTAGAGGTTCTCAATAGCGTAGCCAGTATGCAAACGCAGAGTACTTGGGTATTGCATAGTTTACCCATCGAGCTGCCATCGCGGGGCAGAGGCTGTTTTGTAAGTTGCGTGCATACCTAATTAGAGTACTTGCCTGGAGGTCTCCTAAAGCAGTGAGTCAGCTATTTCTGGCCTGCCTGTATTGTTGTTTGAATATTACGGCAATTAACGGCCGAGCTTGTTTGCATGCTTGTCCGGTGGCCTTGCAAGCACGTGGAAGGGAATAGAGAAGTGAAGCCAAATTGTGATATCAAAAGGATATCTTTTAATACCCCAAAGCTCGGACTAGCCAGGGAAGTAACAAAATTACAAATGACAGAAGATGGCAAGGAAAAGGTTTGAAAGGTGGAGAAATAATGGGTCTTAAAGGACATAGGGAATGGTGATTGTGAAAGGTCTCATTTTACTCTTGGTTTCTAAAGGTCTAAAAAACCTTTGCAAGGCAATAGGTTGTAAATCTGATATCATAGATGCTGGGAGATCAACCTTGTGTTAGATTAATGGTTTACTAGTATTCCACAATGATGACTGTTTCATTAGTGGGAGCTAATAAGAGAAGACATTCTGGAATTCCAGCTTCTATTAAGAGTTAAGGAAGGTGACATGCTCCAGTTAGTAACAGAAGGGAGGAAGACAATTTGTAGTTTACATTTTGAGAGAAGTTAACCTACCAAAAAAAAAAAGGTATGTAATAATCTAAAACACCCATGGTAAATGTGCCATCCATGAAATACTGTTGGACTGCAGCACCCATCATTCCTCATCACTGGCTACACTGGCTGTGAAACTGTAGTCTAATGACATTTGAACACAGCCAATATCCAGTACAGGTACATCAGCTAACAAAGCCTTCAACGAAGAAGCTCCTTTTTACGAAGTCTTTTTATGCCTGTCCAGCCCCACCTTTTTCTTCATCTTTTGTCTAGCTAGAAGGTTTTTAATAGCATCAGCATTGAAAGTATGGTAAAGAAAGGCTAAAGAAACACAATTTTCATTCGCAGGTGGCAGCAGCATGTCTGCAGTAAACAATGTAGTGAAGTTAAAGGTGGAGGTGAAAAGGGCTATTACTCTAGCCAACCCTCCTGCAGTTGTGTGTGCTTGCCTACAACAGGGAAAGTATAACAGCAGTTCCTTCAAGAACCTCTTACTGAGCTTGCTTGAATGCAAAAGGGGTAGAACAGATATGCCTGGCTTGCCAACTTCTCCCGTTATTATTTTTTTTTAAAGAGTACAGATCTATCAGTTTGGCCACCAAAATGAAAACTGTAAGAAAAGTGCAGACTGGTGAAAGAAAAAAATTGGCCTGGAGGCATCCTGGAAGAATCGAGTGGTCTGTAGAAGAATGAAAATATTTTTCTTTACTTACGTTACTTACGCAAGGCTTACTTGACCTAGTTGTTTCGTTTCATATGTGCATATTGTTAATTTTGGATAAAAAGTTTGCTGAAGGTTTTTGAACCACTCTTCTTTTTCTTTGTGGTATAGGAGCCTATTCTTATTCCTCTTCTTTCCATGCTATTTCTGCCTCTGGTTTCTCTTTAAGAAGTAATTCCCAGCAACACACCTACTTTGTTGACTGAGGCATACCTGTACATGAACTAAAAACATGGACCTTCTCTCCTCCACCATCAGCCTATTAAGATATTTGCTAGAGGGCCTGGTAGGACTGAACATTTTCACTTGAATAAAGCCAGGCTACAACCGCTTCTTGAAACTTTCTGGCTGCTATCATCCTACCCTTCCTACAGTTGTCGTGGATCACAGCAAGCTCCGTTTTTAACAAACAGTTTGAGGATGTACTTCCCAATTTGCTCTGAATGGCCCAACTGCCATCTTTTAAAAGAGATTAATCTCTGGTTCATGAGAAATCAGCAAGACTCTTATTCAGCAGAAGCTTTGAAGATGGTATAGTCTCATCACAGTTGCAGATCAGTTCTCTCTAAAGCTACCCTTTTCTTTGATCTCCCTGAACTATTCTTAGGGAAGGAAACTGCAAATCAGCTTAGCAGCTGACCTGTTCTGCCTCTCACTATCATATTTTGTATATAGGTATATAAACTCTTTTGATGTGTAGCGTACTAGGATGCAAGTATTCTCCTTTCTTACTGAGGTTCACACTGCCGTTGCAATTTACCTATTACGAGTACTATTGTAAAATTATCTTCACTCTTAGGATTTCCCCCCTGTGTTTACATTTTGGTTTCATCGCTTATACAGTTGGCCACTACCTTTGGTAAGGTTAGCAGTACAGGACTCTCGCAAAAGGGGGAAAAATGAAAATATCAAAATGTGTGTGTCTGTGGGACATTATCAGCTGCTGAAGCATGGTGAGGAGAACAGGCATCCAGGGTCCAATCAGGACAGAGAAAGGAGAGGGAAGCAGAGGATTGGTCTTGTGGCCCTGTACTCCCTCTCTCTTGCCCATCTCCCTCCTTGGGGGTGTGTGTGGGGGGGGCATTAGGAGAGGGTTCGTGGTGCTCAGAAATTAGGCTGCAAGCCGTCCGCAGCTGGTCAGGCAGCAGCTGGTGGAGAAGGAAGAGGCCCAGAGGTGGGTATCTGAAGGGCTTCAGGGCCTAATTATAACTACTGTGAGAGAAGATTCCCCTGGAAACTGGCAAATAATCAGATCCATGAAAGTCAAACCCACAAATGTGGAGGGCTAACTGTACAACATAATCAATAGAGTATAAGTCAGCAATATTTTTTTCCAGAGTTTGGAAATGTTGCTTGTAAGATGTTATTCTGGTGACTAGTTATTTTTTGAAGAAACAAACTAGGATGGTATTATTTTTTGCCTGTAATCACCAGGGCTGTAAGTCACTACTTTTTGGGGGGGGGGGGGAGTCATTACTTGGTGGGGATTTCTGAGGGGTTGTATTACCAGATGTGTTCTGACTCAGTCTGGGCAACGTGAGAGGAAGGAGAATCACGTGTGTAGTTATTAATGTGAACCATCTTGTTGGTGTTTTGCAGCTAGCGGAGAGCAGAAGAGCTACTGGTACATGGAGGGAGACAAAAAGATAGTCTGCCTACACTTAGGCAGAAAAAATGGAGTGCACAAATATAGGATAGGGGACGCATGGCTGGATAGCAGTACATGTGAAAGGGATCTAGGAGTCTTGGTAGATCACAAGCTGAACATGAGTCATCAGTGCGATGCAGCAGCCAAGAAAGCCAATGTGATTCTTGGTTGCATCAATAGGAATAAGGTGTCTAGATCGAGAGAGGTAATGGTACCACTCTATTCTGCTTTGGTCAGACCTCATCTGGAATACTGTGTCCAGTTCTGGGCACCTCAATTCAAGAAGGATATCGACAAGCTGGAACATATCCAGAAGAGGACGACCAAAATGGTGAAGGGTCTGGAAGTCATGCCCTAGGAGGAATGGCTTAGGGAGCTGGATATGTTTAGTCTGCAGAAGGGAGACATGATAGCCATGTTTAAATATTTGAAGGGATGTCATGTTGAGGAGAGAGCGGGCTTGTTTTCCGCTGCTCCAGAGACTAGGGAAAGGAGCAATGGATTCAAGCTGCAGGAAAGGAGATTCCGCCTGAACCTCAGGAAGAACTTCCGGACAGTCAGAGCTGTCCGGCACTGGAATGTGCTGCCTTGGAGTGGTGGAGTCTCCTTCTTTGGGGGCTTTTAAGCAGAGGCTGGATGGCCATCTGTTGGAAGTGCTTTGATGTGTATTCCTACATAGCCGGGGGTTGGACTGGATGGCCCTTATGGTCTCTTCCAACTCTATGATTCTATATGTGCATGGGTGTAGAGATCATTGCCTTACTAGGCTAGCTGCTTCAAACAATGGCACAGGGCATGCACTTGCATTTGCTGGGTCAGTATGAAGTATGTGAGAGTTTAGAAGAGGAGGGAGTTTCCCTGCATGCCTGGAGCTGACTCAGGCATGAGATTTAGAGCCTTTTGGGGAAAACTGTGAAGAAAGAGGAATTAAGTGAGTAACTACTTCGGCATACCCCCTCAAAGCATCTGTGCATAATGCATGTAGCACCTATGTAGTCTGCTAAACTGTGCTTGTGCACATGAGAGAGTCCAACCAAGGTAGTCCATCAGAATTATGATGATCAAATATAGGAGAAGGCAAAGAACATTCTCCTATGTTTTTCAATGGTACAGGAGTAATAGTAACATGTTAGTAACAAGTAAGCAAGCAAATATGTCTCACAAATAGTTAAACACAACTGGGCATATTGCAGTTATACTTTCTTGTAAGATGCTAGGTAACCAGCTATATTGTACATGCTATTAATTTTCTTGGGGGGATATTCTTTGGGGCTTTAAAAGGTAAATAACCTCATCAAAGAATTCCAGATATTGGGTAAAACTAGATAAAAGAAGAAAGGCCAATGGTGGATGTTTCCTAAATGTTGGTATTATGGAGCTCTTCTGCAAAGATTACACTTTCTTTCAGTGAAAACCTAAAATTTATAGGGCAGATTATTGTTTGCTTGCCTGGAGATAAGTAACTTAATTCCCTTGAAGGGTGGACTTGCCGTAACCAAGGTCCAATGTCTGTGGAAACCTGGAAACCTGCCCAGGTTTTGAGATCTTCAGGAGAAGTCTTTCACTTAGTTGCACCACCATCACAGATACTTTTGATGAGGACATCTGAGAGGGCCTTCTCTGTGACCTCTTGCAGGTTCCTTCCTGCAAGAGTCTAGGCTGGCTCCCTCTCTACTGCCCTGAGCAAAGACCTTTGACTTTTGGCCACTAGCAGGCCATTGTGGTGTTGTTGTTTTCTGCTAACAGGGGATGCTGTATTTGTTTCCCCTTCATTTTTCTATTTTCAAATGCTTTTAAATTCTTTTAATTAGGTGTGTCGTTTTGATATGAGGAAGTATTAAATGGTCTTCCAAGTTATTGAGTTTTACTTATATTTTGTTTTAATTTATGTTATAAGCCTCCTTGGCTCCAGTACTGAGAGAAAGGTGGGATATAAATTAAACAAACAATAATTAATAATAATTAAAAATATACTATGCCCCCTCCTACTCATTACTGGAATCTACCTCACTCACAGGGCACGTTATACACCTGTCCAACATGTGGTATTCCAGTGATTTCTGGTTGTTTTCTTTATACTGAAAACCCATTTTATGCCAGCCATTTTCTTTATTGTACTGTCCCTATGATAGTGACCTGGGCATAGAGAAGCTGTCCTCTTTTGGCCCTGGTATTGTTGGGAGTAGCTTCAGCCTGAAGAACCCACTTGGTAATTGATCTTTGGTGAGGGAGCAGTTGGGTTTATATGTATGTAGACAGTGGAAATAAGAGTCTGTCCTTCATTTGTTCATCCTTTCTGACCAGGCTGGTTGTTCAGATATTAAAAAAAACAACTACTTTTAATTGTGTCCCCACATAGCTCATCAGGTTTGAATAAATGGACATTTTCTATTAAATTATTGACAAAAATAGTCCCATGCAGTTTCACAGTTGTGCACGTGTGGATATGTTTGTGGTACCATAAGCAGGAGCAAAAACCAACAGTTTGAAGAAGAGGATCTGTAGGAGCTTGTCTGTAGGAGACAGTCTCTGATACATACCTAACAAGATAGAGGGCAGCACTTGGTCAGTCTTCTTTATCTGTTCTTTCCACCTCCCTTTGAAAGGCTTCCTTCTTCTCCTGCTTTCTTTCTGTGCTTAATCAAATAGTGAGTCAGTGTTTGTCCCCCCGCCTTTGGAAGGAATAAACTTTGGACCATCTTCCAGGTTTACCTAATGACCCATTTATTTTTTTCATTCACATCCTTTAAAAAAATGTGCTCTAAATATGTCTGATTAAGGAAATGCTCAGACCAAGATCCTGCATGAAGCTAATGGTGTATGAAGTTCCACCAGCAAAGTTTCAGGAGCACACCTATATGGAGCTCCAGAGGCAAAAGCAGGGGGATGAAGGCAACCAGCCTGTTGACAGCAGAAAATAATTATTCCAGTGGCCAATCAGAGAGAGGCCAGTTGAGTCTGGGGTAGATCAGTGTCCAGGCACTGTCCAGCAACCACTCAGCTGGCACAGGACCCTTGTACACTACATCAGCAGTATGATGAGAGCCAGCATGGTATAGTGTTTTGAGCATTAGACTAGAACTCTGAAGACCAGGGTTCAATTCCCCACTTGGCCATAAAAACCCACTGGGTGACCTTGGGCATATCACATGCTCTCAGACCCCAGAAAACCCCATGATAGGTCAATCTTAGGGTAGCTATAAGTCAGAAATTACTTAAAAGCATACAACAGCATCAAGCTCGATTATTCTTCTTTTGCATTATGATTCATTACACTTTACTTGTCATAGAATCATAGAATCATAGAAATGTGGAGTTGGAAGAGACCACACGGGCCATCCAGTCCAACCGCCTCTCATGCAGGAACACCCTCAAAGCACTCCCGACAGATGGCCATCCAGCCTCTGCTTAAAAACCTCCAAGGAAGGAGACTCCACCACACTCCGAGGCAGCCTATTCCACTGCCGGACAGCCCTGACTGTCAGGAAGTTCTTCCTGAGGTTCAGGTGGAATCTCCTTTCCTGCAGCTTGAATCCATTGCTCCTTGTCCTGGTCTCTGGAGCAGCAGAAGACAAGCCCTCTCCCTCCTCTACATGGCATCCCTTCAAATATTTAAACATAGCTATCATGTCCCCTCTTAACCTTCTCTTCTGCAGACTAAACATACCCAGCTCTCTAAGTCTGTCCTCGTAGGGCATGGCTTCCAGGCCTCTCACCATTTTGGTTGCCCTCTTCTGTACCTGCTGCAGCTTGACCATGTCCTTCTTGAATTGGGGTGCCCAGAACTGGACATGGTATTCAAGATGAGGTCTAACCAAAGCAGAGTAGAGTGGTACCAGTACCTCCCTCGATCTAGACACCATACTCCTATTGATGCAGCCGAGAATTGCATTGGCTTTCTTGGCTGCTGCATCACACTGCTGACCCATGTTCAGCTTGTGGTCTATTAAGACTCCTAGATCCCTTTCACACGTACTGCTATCCAGCCACGTGTCCCCCATCCTATATTTCTGTATTCCATTTTTTCTACCTAAGTGTAGGACCTTACACTTCTCTCTGTTGAATTTCATTTTGGTAGCCTTGGCCCAGCTCTCCAATCTGTCCAGGTCATTTTGAATTTTGATCCTCTCCTCTGGCGTATTAGCAACCCCTCCCAATTTGGTGTCATCTGCAGATTTGATGAGCATGCCCTCTATTCCTTCATCCAAGTCATTGATGAAGATATTGAACAGCACTGGGCCCAGGACAGAACCCTGTGGCACCCCGCTAGTCACTTCTCTCCAGGATGAAAAGCAGCCATTGATGAGCACCCTTTGGGAACGGTCAGTCAACCAGTTACAGATCCACCTGACAGTAGCCCTGTCCAGCCCACATGGTTCAGTCCTATGGAATCCTGGAACATGCAGTTTAAGGAAGGACATTTAGAAGGCTCTTCTGATGCCTTTGACCAAACTACGAACTGCAGGGTTCCATAAGATGCACCCATGGCACTTAATAGTGGAATCATTGTGTTACAATTGAGAAGTGTCGTATTTTAAATAATAATAAAATAGCTGCCAGTGGTTGTCTAAATTCTACTGTTTGGTCCACTAGAGATGGCCCATTGAATCAATAGCAACCTGATAAGCCAATGTGCACATGAATTCCACTGAGTGAATGGGCCAGCTTTAGCTGGAATTACCAATAGGGTTCAGGCCACAGATTCCATATCTACAAGTTTTCCCCACTTATCTGACAGGTTAGGGACTGGAACACTCTTAGAAAGTGGCATTACTTGAAAAGTAAAACCCATCTGGGAGCATGAAGGATTTATGGAGGCTCACTTGGGACCATCCATGTTCATGCCACTTGCAAAGTCTCTCAGCTGGGTTGACGCCTCCCCCCTAGCTTGTTTTGGAAGTAGTGTGAGTGTGCAAGAGTGGTCTCAAGAAAGCCTCAGTAGGCAAGAAGAACTGATGAAAGAGCAGAAACTCTATTGGGTTAATGGTCCTTAATTTGGAAGCATAAAAAGAACAAGTTGTCAGATAACAGGGCATTAAAAGATGGGAGCTTCCTGTACTCCCTCAGAGACCACTGATGCCTGTTCCAGACATCCTTGGCTAGATGGCTTCAAGATCACCATTTCAATTTTCAATATAGTTCTAGTCTTCCAGAGCAACACTGTGAAAAACTGAAATGGTAGCTTCATGCCATCCACCAGCACTAACTAGTTCCATTTATCTACCTTTGACAGCCCTTCCTCTATGTGTGAGGAGTTTTTGAAATAGGGCTGTTTGTATTTACCATATTTTATACACAATTTCTCTAACAGATCTTCTGTCTAAGCTCCCTAACACACAAGCCTCACTCACTGTTCACTTGTCTACTCCCAGAATGCTCCTTTCTAAGGTGTACGGTAATAGTTCTCCCAAAGGGTATCTCTAAGGGTCAAAATTCTCCTTGGCACTACAAATCCACTCTTCTCTGCACTCTGTCTCACATTAATAGCTGTCAGATGATGAGAAATTAACATATCCCATCAGGAGAGCGGAGAAAATCAACCCCTCCGAGGCTCATAAATCCATATTAACGTGATACTTCTGTTAAGCTACTTATTTGTAACACACCCAATGTACAAGCTTTCAAATCATCTAGATTTCTACATCAAGCCAAATATTCTCTCCTGGTTGCCAATGACATCCAAAAAAATCACCTAGTGAAGCCCGGTTTTAACTTAAGAATCTGACCGTGCAGATAATAACGATTTCAGCAACAAACCAACAGCTCTCCGCTCCTCTCACCTCCATCCTGCCATTATATTTTTGCATACCTTTCAACATTTCATAGATGAAAACCATGACACGTGTGGCTAAGCAACATCAGAATGTGGTCAAGAGGGCAAAAGTTGTAAATGAGGAAGAACACACAGGCTATCAGATGCTTCAGCAATTTGCTTTTGCCTGAGCCTAAAAGGGAAGACAAGATTCCATCTCTCCTCTCCCCTTCCTCCCCTGCTGAGTTGAGCGCAAACCCTTTTTATACTTGGAACTCAGGCCATTTCTGCACTATACTGTTATAGTGCTATTATTCCACTTTCAACGTCGTGTGGAATTCTGGGGTTTGTATTTTGCTGAGGCCACAGAGCTGCCTGGCTGAGAATTCTAAGAGCCCCTCCCTAAACTGCAAACTCCAGGATTCCATAGGCTGTTGAAAGTGGAATAATACCACTATAACAGTGTAGTCCAGAAATGGCCAAAGAGAGAGAAACTGGAACATTTTGAAAGAAGCTGAAAAAAATGGGATGACAAATATAAATCAAGACTATCCCTTCCAAACCAGGACAATTGGAGGATATGTTTTTCATAACATTTTGCCTGCTAAATTTTTGTGAGCTTTCAGTTGGCCTAATTAAATGTATTGCTGTAATACAGATTTTGGAATTCTTCTCATGGCCAACATAGCCACGCAGATATCTTTATGCGTTTATCAGGATCTCAATATATATTTCCAAATAAATGAAGCTGCTTGTCCTCCCTCTAGTGGCATATTGATGTACCATTTCAAATCAGCTAACCTAAAGGAGGGTTCCAGCAACAAAGAGGAAATGTAACAGCACTCTCATAGAGGATTCCTTTGCAAAACAAAACAGAACAAAAACAAAGATATGCAAGATGGCTGGCAAAAAATAAACATCAATTTTTTTTAGCACTTGCATGGCAAAAAAAAAATGGGTATGTAGGAACTGATACAGAGAGATTTGAAGATTAACAAAGTAGTCAAAGTATTCACTGAAGTCTATGTTTTTCTACACCCTTTCTGGAAGGTTTAGATCCAAGCAAGAATTATTTCAGATTATATGATAATTGTAATCAGTAGAGACTCCCTTTTTGCTTAAATTCCATGATTTCTTGAGACTTTTGATTCCTGAGGCTTTTGATATATGGGAGAGGCTGTGATTACATTTTAGAATCTACTAATGACTTCTCAAACTTTTCAAAAACTTATCCATTCATGAAGCTTTTCATTCTTAATATGTCACTAAAACTTATAATGTGTGCAAATTTAGCAGCTTAAGCAGCTTTTTAGAGATGAGGATATTATCCTGACTTAACTGCAAGAATAATTCCAAATGCATTAATTGAATGAATTAACTGTGTAGGTTAGAGTGTAAGACTGCCAGCAATGCTGTTACTGTATCTCACTTACTAATTTTATAATGCACAACTACAGAAACCCACAGAAATATAGAATCAAGCAACCAAAGTGAAAACCCTACACCACTTTCCAAAGGGAAACGAAAAAAGAAAAAAAAAAGAGGAATGCACACCGAAGCCAAAATTTTTTACTGAGACAAACAAGACAAATCACTGATGACTAGGAGCATGGAGGTGAGGTTAGCACTTGGAAAAATTACTTTTTGGATTGCAATGGCCATGCTGACTGGGGTGATTCTGAGAGTGTACTTGGAGCTGATTGTTAGGTTGGGATAAGATGGTTAGAAAAAGCAACAACAACAAAAAATATTCTTGACCCTTCAAGTAAGTAAAATACAAATGACTTTTACATTTTGATTATGATCTGTTAGAAATTAGACAAATATAATTGAATGTATGTGTAATGCTTTTCAAGGCTTTAAAGTGCCTCCCATGCCATCATCCTTACCACAATCCTGTAAAATAAATCAACATTATTATTCCCCCATTTTTCAGATGGGTGCATTGAAGCTGACATAGAGACAGATAAAGAGAGAGTGGTTTGCACAAGACCACCAAGTAAATTCCTAGATGAGGTAAGATTCAAACTAAAAGCTTTCCAATGTGTACCTCAGCTGCTACTTTACACCAGCCATGAGATATCTAGTCCACCCTCTCATAGATCAAGCTGTGTGGTCCAGATTTCAATGTTCTACAAAGAGAAACAAGTGTGACACTGTAAAATCCAGCAATGTAGACTCAAGTCAGCTGACTTGGACTCAAGTTGCTTCATTAACTCGGCTTGGACTTGACTCAGCAATAAATGACACACTGACTTGATTCAACTTGTATATTTTTAATGATCAACATGCTGCCCTTGGTTTAGTAACATATCACATTCATCCAGAAATTTTAAGACTTTGTACAATGCTTCCATCTCTTTTTGCTTACTGGTCACATGATGATCTGTCTCAAGCCCAAAGTGTGGGCACATTTCTCACAGGGGAACAGCAAATGCTGTTCTTGCTGCTTTGGGTAGTTGCTGATAGTAGTTACTGGCGTTGCTGGGATATCCCAACCTATAGTCTAGAATTTCTGGACAGAATAAATAATGAAAATAATCTCTAGCCAAGCTGATTTTGATGCAGAGATACATTTTTATAGTAACCTTGTAACTCAAAATACTGAGTGTGGTCCAGTAACTTTGTGGGATTTGTTTGTTAGGGTTTTGGGAAAAGCATTGCAAAGAACTACCATTACTGAGCAAGGCTGCTCTGCATGGTTCCAGCCAGTTCAGTACCAGTTGAGCAGGTGATTGGTGAAGGTAGCATCATTATGTCGCCATAGCAGGCTGGGGGCCAAACTTGGGGGGAAAAAATGTTTTTTCTAAAATGCAAATTTGATAAATTTAACAGTGTAATTTTGTTTAAATAAAGCCTTGTTGAACTTACCTATGATGAGTTAATTTTTTTAACCTAACTTTGTGCACATCTTCTTGATTTTCTAATTTTTTTCCTTTTATAAGTCACATACTTATTTCCTTTTAAGTCACATACTTAATATACGTTAATATATACTGTATTACAATATTATTACAAGGAAAAAAGGTTTTTACAACAATGAATTTTCAACCTATCAAACCTATCCTAGCTAGTGTCAGGTGGATCTGTAACTGGTTGACTGACCGTTCCCAAAGGGTGCTCACCAATGGCTGCTTTTCATCCTGGAGAGAAGTGACTAGCGGGGTGCCACAGGGTTCTGTCCTGGGCCCAGTGCTGTTCAATATCTTCAGCAATGACTTGGATGAAGGAATAGAGGGCATGCTGATCAAATTTGCAGATGACACCAAATTGGGAGGGGTTGCTAATACGCCAGAGGACAGGATCAAAATTCAAAATGACCTGGACAGATTGGAGAGCTGGGCCAAGGCTAACAAAATGAAATTCAACAGAGAGAAGTGTAAGGTCCTACACTTAGGTAGAAAAAATGGAATGCAGAAATATAGGATGGGGGACACGTGGCTGGATGGCAGTACGTGTGAAAGGGATCTAGGAGTCTTAATAGACCACAAGCTGAACATGAGTCAGCAGTGTGATGCGGCAGCCAAGAAAGCCAATGGAATTCTCAGCTGCATCAATAGGAGTATGGTGTCTAGATCGAGGGAGGTACTGGTACCACTCTACTCTGCTTTGGTTAGGCCTCATCTTTAATACCGTGTCCAGTTCTGGGCACCCCAATTCAAGAAGGACATGGTCAAGCTGCAGCAGGTCCAGAGGAGGGCAACCAAAATGGTGAAGGGCCTGGAAGCCATGCCCTATGAGGATAGACTTAGAGAGCTGGGTATGTTCAGTCTGCAGAAGAGAAGGTTAAGAGGGGACATGATAGCTATGTTTAAATATTTGAAGGGATGCCATGTAGAGGAGGGAGAGGGCTTGTTTTCTGCTGCTCCAGAGACCAGGACAAGGAGCAATGGATTCAAGCTGCAGGAAAGGAGATTCCACCTGAACCTCAGGAAGAACTTCCTGAGGGTCAGGGCTGTCCGGCAGTGGAATATGCTGCCTCGGAGTGTAGTGGTGTCTCCTTCCTTGTAGGTTTTTAAGCAGAGGCTGGATGGCCATCTGTCGGGAGTGCTTTGAGGGTATTCCTGCATGGCAGGGGGTTGGACTGGATGGCCCGTGTGGTCTCTTCCAACTCTACATTTCTATGATTCTATGATTCTATCCTCCTCCCACCCTCCAAACGGCTAACAGACGATCCAGACACATTTGTATCCATTTATATGGGTATCTTGCAAGGACTTGAAACTTGATTTGAGACGTGAAGGTAGAGACTTGAGACTAGGAGTAAAAGACTTAAATATATCACTGGTAAAACACAGGAAAAGAATAGCACCATATGATTCAAGCTTAGGAAAAGGGAGAAGGCAATCCTTCTCTAACTCTGTCATCCCATCTGCATCTTGCTCCAGACTTATCCCATGTGTTTGAACCTTCCTCGGCACTAACTTTCTACACTGATGAGACTGCATGCTATTGTGAGGTAAGAGGCTATGCTGATGGTAGCACTGGTACTGGTAGGATTTTCCATGTCAGACAGGCTTTTGCTGAGGAGCCAGGCTGAATGTGCCAAACAGCTACTGGGCAGCAGTAGTTAGGGGAGGGGATGACACTGATGAAGAATTTCTTGGAGACGATGACAATGGCCTTTTAGCTAACTCTTGCAAGTACTGCACAAAAGGAGGCACTAGTAAACCACTCCTGATTTTTTTTTTTTTACCATGAAAATCCTACTATTAGATAATCCAGTATGATACAAGAGATAGTGGCAGAAGATGGCACTCCCGAGACAGTAGGACAGCTACAGCTACAGGTAAACAGCAGAAAACAAGTAGCACTGTGTCTGATGACACAGATAGACTCAGACCAAAAGGACATTCAGCTGCTGATATGCTCAGATGTGAAAAGAAAGTCTGAAGCTATGCAAGACATAAAGGAACATGGAATGTGAGAGTCATGAATCAGAGCAATCTGGAAATCATAAAACAAGAAATAGAATGCATAGACATAGCAATGTTTGATGCAGGTGTGTTAAAGTGAACAAGAACAGGACATCTTCAATCACATAATTACACAGTGTTTTACTCTGGAAATGGAAATCTACAAAGAAATGGAGTGACGTTAATAGTTAGGTGAGATGTAGCAAAAGCAGTCAGGGGATATCAAACCAAATAATACCAATAAGACTTCATAGAAAGCCTATGAATATAATCATAATCCAAGTTTATGTTCCCACCACAGAGTCAGAACAAGATGAAAATGAAATACTCAGTGCTGGAGTCCAGGGTGAAACTGATCAAACACACCAAAATAGAACATGTTGATAATAATAGGCAATTGGAATAAAAATTAGGAAACAAAGCTGACCAAAGATGATAGGAGAATTTGACCTAGGGTCAAGAAACAAAGCAGGAGAGTGGCATACAATTGTTTTGAGGTGAACATTGTTCATTGCAAACATCTTTTTAGGGCAACTAAGCAGATGACTGTATACACTGACATCACTGGGTGTCCGATACAAAAATCAAATAGCATATTTAGAATTAGAAGAAGAAGTTGGAGAAATTCTAATTTTGCTACTAAAATAAGACCAGGAACAAATTGTGGCATGGACCGTGAACAGCTAATTTCAAAGCTAGAAGCCCTATCAATTTGTGAAAATCTGTTCTTTACATTGTTTTTAAATTCTAAAGGTATATTCTTTTTGGCACTGTGATTGATTTAGCACATTTCTTTGTCAAGCCCTATTACATGACCATACTTCTTTGTCCTTAGCTAAATAAAAGCCCTATTAGATGACCAATAAAACTCTTCTCATGCTTAAGGACACATATGAAGTATGTAAAAGCTGATTTAAATAGGATCATAATTTTGAAAACAACTCTTCAATTGTTCGTGAATGTAGGAATGAAAAGCCAGTTACAGGGCCCAAGATTTGATGGTTTTGTAATTTTATTGTACTAATTCTTGTTTATATTGCATGGTAAGCTTCTAAGGCCAAGAAGCTGTATATAAATAAAAGAATAAAATTGCTTTAGCTTTATCAAGGGAACAAGGGTAGGGCCTGATGTTTTGTTTATGAGAGAATGCTCTGAGAGCTTTAGCCAGATTCTTGCCTCAAACTTCTGATACTGAGATTAGTCAAGTCAAGATATACACTCCTTGCCCATGGGGAATCCTTGTAGGAATGGGTAAAGAAGTGTATTATTAATGGAGTTTAAATGAATGTTTACTTCCATAGACTCCAAGACACTCGACAGATGCTTGTGTAAAAATATACTTGCTAGCAATTGGCAGCAGGCCATGGGAAAGCATTGTGAGCAGAAGTTATAAACACTATAGAAGAACTAATAAATATCAAGCATCTGTGAGAGTCAAGCAGACCTTCCTGGGGATCCATATGGTCTAAGGTTGTGCCAAGAGATAATTCACTTGTTTTCAGATTTCCCACCTGACTTGCCCCTGCTCTTGATGAAGTGGCAAAATTTACAATCAAGTCTCCTGTTCTTGATTGTTTGTAAGCAGCTTAGGGAGGTAGCTAGCTAGAAGGGTATGAAAAAAATTAAACAATCTATCCATCAAAATGGAATGCTTGAGCAAAGTTTTGAACACCAACTTTTGCTGATGACTTATTTTGACAGTCAGCAGTGATATTTCTGCATACTGTAGATGAGATCAGAAGTGACAGTAATATATCACTTGCTCCAGTGACAATTGGGGCTGCAGGGTCGCAGGCCCTTGCCCAGCGTCTCTAGTTTTTGTGAGTCATCTCCAGGTGGGAGATGAGGGTGCAAATTCTCCAGTTTCAGTGGACCCAGCTCCCAGCAAGAGGAAAGCGTTATGTGCCAGTCTCTAGATCGTCTAGGAGAGCAACAATACAGTTTTCAAGGTTTAATTCATTGATTGTTGCAATTTGCAGATACTCTCTAGAGGGTCTATGTATTTACTTAGTGAACATCTTCCTTCCCTCTCAATCATTGTGGTGGTGCCAGGACTGACCCTCCATTCTTTAGTGCTCATCTGGTTGTTTTAAAGTTGCCTTCTTACAACCTGGATTTTTTTCTCCCAGGTGGACTATAAAGTTTGTAAAGTCTAGGATACTGGGAGTCTGTCATGTCTAAAAACTGTCTGTTTGGGAATAGCAGAACTCATTTTACAACCTGCTCGATAGAGTTTGGCCACTGATCTGCATCTTGCCTTCCTCTTTTTGTCCCCACTAACCTGAACACTGTTCATTCACCCTTCAAACACTTCATTGGCTAAAGGTTAATAAAGAATAACAGTCAAAATTGCCAAGAAATGATGTTTTATTTCAGCTACAGGACACTGGGTCATGGCAGATGCAGCAGTAGATGGCTGGCCACAAAATCAGCCAATCAGGGAATAGAGAATTCTTAATCAGAAAGATTTTGAGTGCTTCTGAGCATATGCAGAGCATTATTATGCACAACTGAATCACTCTCTGCCTCTCCACTCTTTCTGATTCATATGACAGATGTGAAATATTTGCAGTAAAGGCTGGGGAAATAATTGAAGTAGCCCAGGAGCTGGTAAATACACAGTTATTAAAGCAGCCCAGAAGCCTTACCTTGCTGGTTATTTGTGGTGAAATACTTAAAGCTGCTGATTCTGTCCCTAAGGAAAAAAAAATAGCTTATTAGAAACATATGCAGCAATCGTATAAACATTTGCCTAGAAGTAAACCTCACTGAATTCAGTGGGACTTTCTTCTGGGAAGATATGGTGAAGGTCATGAGCTTAAAGTAGATGGCTCTTTTGTTTCCAAATCAATAGTTCCAGCCTCACTAAACCTCTCAATGCATGTAGCCCACAGAAGTGAGAGTGGATGGAAAGCAAAATTGATGGAGGAAGAAGAGGAAGAGAAGGCAAGGAGGGTGTAAGGAAGTTTTTTTTAAATGTGAAATATGAGCAATGTAAAATATGAGCAATGACCATACTATAGAAATACAAAGGGGCTCGCTGTAGTTTATCCCAAATAATATACACAGTCAGAAGAAGGAGCAGCAGCAGCAATGAAAATTAGAAGAGAAATGAAAGGACTCATGACCTAAAATGGTAAATTTGTTAAAGTGTAGGATTAATTTCAGTCTTAATCAGAGACTCTATAATGTTCAGCAGGTTTTTTGGGGGGGAGGGGAATGAGATGAATTAATAATCTAACAAATTAAATGACAAATTGTACTTTGACTTTTACGTGCCCTACACACACCCCAGTAAGGTAAGCTGTGACAATAGCCACCTGGGACAAAAATATTTTTTTTCGTAGTAGGCAAGGAAATGTTTAAACACACACACACACACACACACACACACAGAGAGAGAGAGAGAGAGAGCATGTTGAACAAAAGCCTGGGTAATTCTGATCACACAGTCCACAATAATCTGCAACAGTTTCATTCAGAAAAGATATTAACATTAAAGAGCGTTGACTTCCTGTTTCTCTAAAGGACTTGTCTTTTGTTTTTTCTTGTATAGTCTTGCAGTGATCAGTAAATATTTGAGAGTAAGCAGTTTGTGAATACAGACTTACAAAAGAACCTGAATTTTCATGCATAGCCACAGAATCTTATTTAACATTCAGAACAGAAAAAGTGGAAGGGAGGCGAGGCATGACACTCAGGTTGAAATATATGAAACCATTGCCCATCTCATCAAATTTATAACTCAGGCCAGATAATTACAATCTCCAGTGACTTCTCTAGCAATAATGTTCTGTGAAAACGTAAGGTCTGATATTAATATTACTCACACCAATAAAAATTGATGGGAAGCTTAAAGCTCAGCCATTTTTATATTAAGCTGCATCCTTAGCAGAGCCTCTTTGAAGTCCAATTTGCTGTAATTTCTAAAGAAGATGCTATTTTCTTCTTCAAATTTATGAGAGAAGTGACCTTCCCAAGTTCCTGTTAGATAGCAGATGCTGTCATGTTTTCAGATGAAATGCATCCTGTTACTGCAGCATTCAGGATTAATGCAGCAACTCACCTAAGGACCAGCAAAGGGCCAAAGAAGCATAATTGTGTCCTGGTCACAAGCTCTAGAAATGTGTTGGTGTTCAGCTCTACTTAGACCTCAAACCCATGGTTGTCTCAGAGGATGATCAGGTGAAGTAGGAGCTTGCAGGACCTGCCCAAGAGGGCATTTCTGTTACAGTCTACTGGCCTAAGTGTAATTACAATTTTGCTCTGTATAGGGCTGTTACCAACTGATAGCCCTGATTTCTTCTGTTTGTGTTTGGTGGGTTGTCCCTTCCAGATCTCTTTCCTTTGGTTTTGTTCTCCTCAGTTTTAACTGCTTTTTGCTGTCTGAAGGGCCTTGTCCACTCTTCTCTTTTTTCAGGTCATCCTTCCGCACATCCTGCCTCTCATCTTGCCATTCCTCCTTCCATTCTTTATCTCCCTTTTTAGTTACCAAATTCCACAATTTTTCATTTAGCTCAATGATTGGATGTGAGTTGACTGCCTGGAAGGACATGCAGCTAAACACAATGTATGTTGAGACCAGAACAACCTTTCTGTAGGAAACTGGCTCTCAACACAAAATTGGAGGTCTTTCCCCATGTTGCCTGGGGTTCTTGGTTGATTTCTCTCCCACGTTGTCTCCAGAATTGTAGGAACAGAGGACTGCCAACAAGGTGTTTCACTCATTGCACACTAGTCCATTTGGGAGGAAGACAAGAAAACACATGAATGCTATTAGACAGAACTGTATTACTACTAAAACAAAAGCTCTCTTAGATCTCAAATGTATAATGCAGAGACTTTCTGCAGTGGGGAGACAGATGGAATATTATAAACGGTGTTGCAAATGGTGTAATGAATCACCACTGCATTCTGTAGAGGGAGTGACAAAGGACAACTGCCATTGAAGTACAATCAACAAAATCTGCTTTCCTAAGATAACTGGTGCGCATTGCATGCCAACAGGATCCAACCTCTCAGGGTCAATTTAGGTGTTTCCACCCAACTGCTGGCCAGCAACCAGATTTCCACGAGGGTACACGCCTCAGTAATGTGATTTCTGTGTTTATCTTCCAATGATCAACCAAAAATTGAAGCATTGTAGATACAAAATGCTGCATATACTCATGCGTAGGCCAAGTACATTTAGTCAAAGATTGATCAAAAACAAAAACCCTGGCTTGACTTATCCATGGATCAATGTACGGTCTGTACCTTAACTCTTATCAAAAAGGGAATCATCTCCTTCTCAGAGTTGAATGGTGAAAGGCAAGAACTTAGTTCATACCAGGAGAACCTAAAAGAAACATTGACCCTCTCTACTCTGTGGTATGGTGCTGCTTCTGGTCTTTTTGAATGCTTGGGCAAAAAAATGGCAGCAGTGGCTCAAAGGAGCACCAAGAAAGAGTGTGCATGTGGGTTCAATTCTTCTTTTAGGTTTAGTTTACCTTTTTTGGTAAGAGTTAACACTGTACCTTAACTTTGATTTTAAAAAAAAGAAAAAGAACCATCCCCTTTTCTGAGTAGAGTGGTGAAAGCCTTTTTGAATGCCTGGAAAATGTTGGTAGGTGGCGGCTAGTGGCGGCTGGCCCTCATAGGCAGCACTGTTGTTTTACCCTCTCCACAGAATAACCTTGACTTATCCGTGGGTCATATCAAAGTTCATAATTTTGGCCCCAGAACCTGTCCTTGACTTATGCATGAGGTCAACTTATACACAAGTATATATAATAGTAGGTGAGGAAGACAAAATTTGATGACAAATAGTTGTATTATACCACTGACATGAGCGCTGTTTCTAAATATGTAGACTGTTGGAGGTTAGGGAGCACACTGGCTTCCTGGGAGACCTTGGACAGTCACACATCCATTTTTTTAAACTTGTTTTTCCATGTCAATGGCCCTCTTTGGGTCCAAAATATGTTATAGTTGCATTCCTCCAGGAGTGTATGGTGGGATTTGGAAGAAAGAAATCCTTTTCAAAGAAAATGACCATCAGGAGTCTCTGGGAGCCAAATAAACAGCCCTGGTGACAACATGCGGCCCATAGGATGGACTTTCCCCATCCCTAATATAGTGTGACCCACACTGTAAACTGTCTTACACCAGGAAAAACTGACTGCCCATCTAGCTCAGTATTATCGTTGGGGTTAAAAAGTTTTCCAAGGATTTAGTGTTTTGTTTCTGACTTCCTAAGCAATTCTAAACAAGCCATTCTGTCTTCATGCAAGGGCTGTGGCAAAAGTCGACAAGATAACTTCCTGAGAACATGTGTTTGTTTACAGACACATGTTAGAATGGTCTGTTCTCTGTGTGTGCATATAGAAGCTCTATAAAAATCCTGATGTTTCAATAAAGCTTTGTCCATCTGATCAGACTACTGTTGCAGCCAAGCTGGAAGCAGAGGCTGAGATGATGTTCCCTCTTGGCCAAGAGTAATTGTGTCTGTGTTTTTGTGTAAGTGTGTCTGACTCCCTCCCTAATCTCAGCTTCGTGTTTATGTACCTGGGAAACAAGGGTGGATGGATATTTCAGTTACTGCCAACATTATTTGACTACCAACTCCTCCCAATTACATTGGGGAAAGGACATGGCCACCGTATAATAATAATAATAAAAAAAATCATTTACAAATGTGTGGAGATTGTTATAGCAAGAAAATATTCAAGAATTATAATTATTCTATATATAACACATTTATACAAACACAAAATCTGAGGTAACTGAATTTGTTGCATTAGACTGTTAAAGTCATTCCAGACCATATCATCTTTTACATAACACAACCATCCTCTTTCATTAGCACTGTTCATTAAAAAGAGAAAGAGAACATCCAGCTAGAGAACAAAACCCTGTAGAAGACAGATAAGCATGATAGTAGATATATTCAAGTAAAGTATTGTTTTGTTCATCCTTAAAATAAACAGTGATAATAGAGCTGGATGGCACCGTGCCTAATCTATAATAATCTTCTGAGGAAATCCAGATAGCTAGAACTAATTTTTGCCACTTGAATTAATCTGAAATCATCCACCAGTTTCATCTCTAATATAGCATGTAGAAATGAAGAAATAAGTAAATATGCAAAAACGCAAACATTCATCACTGGAGGTGCTTGGAGAAACAAGATAGATAAAGTAGCATTTATTCTCTTGTAATAATCATCAGTCCCACAAAGCTGGAATTGGAATAAGATATTTACGTTTAAGATGGGGTGGAGAGTAAGATTGTTGTAAGGAAGATAAAGAAGGTTCGTCAAACAGGACATTTAATAAACTCAGTAACCAAATTTTATCCGGGTCAAGATAATACTTTGCATTCATTCAAGGAACTGTTGAAAATATTCCCCTAATACACTTATAACACATAATACAAATCATAGTATAAAGGTGATAGGCAGACAAACTCTGGTGCCCGTTAAGGTGGACAAAGTTCTGACAGTCAGCAAAGCTGTTTGTTACTGTGGTTCATGGCTCTCCCTCCTGGGGTCTACAATTTATTATTTCACACGTCTGACGGGGTTACTGAACGAGCACATAGGCAGGCGCGGCTGGACGGCTGGTGTCAGGAAAATTCCGGTCTGGCCAGTGACTTAATCTGTCACGTAGCCCCAAGGAGCCCTCCAGACAGTCCAACCATCAAGCACACAAGGGGTCCCCTGCCCCGAAATGATAGCTCAATAGAATTACAATCAGCTTGCCAGGCGAAGGCAATTTCCATATTGCCGGTGCCTTTGTTCTACTCCAGCAGAATCATTCACAAACCATCACGAATCATCAAGCTGGAGATGTTCACCGTTGAAGGCTTTGATCTAGCCCCGCTCTCTATTGTTTTCCCCAGGAAAGGATTAGCCCTCCAGGTACATTTTCCCTTATAAAAAAACCCCCCTGTTTTAAGCAGTTCGGGGGATCACGTTGCCGTCACTTTGTTTGCTGGACGTCCCCCTCGGCCCCCCTCTACATGCTGAGTTTCATCACTCTCCACTCTCCTCCTTAATTTGGTCTTCCCGGATGTCTGGATCAGGTGGGGTATTACCCTGAAACCCTCTCTAAAAACTCCTGTCAATTTCCCTCCTTTTTATTTTCTTTTAGGCTCTGTGTGAGTGAGCGCGAAAGTGCGTAAGTGCGCAGTGACTGACTTTTTATAAAAATAAAATAAAAATCAATCATTAGATCTTCTGTTCTGTTTTTGGTCTGACCTGACTTGGTATACATTGGGTTTTAAGATCTCACTAAGTTACCCTGCCTCTCGCTTTGCCAACTTGTGCTCAAGCTAATTTTCCACTCTCCATATTATATTTTGAGCATGGTGACCGGGACCCCCGGAACTCAAAATAACTGACTCAGTGACCGGGACCCCCAGGACCCCCGGAAATCAGGATAACATGTTAATATGACTAAAGACTTAGGGAATGGGGTTCCTGCCTTCCCCAACCTGGTGCCTTCCAGGAATTCTGGACTACAATTTCCATCACTACGAGCCCAAAATATCTGAAGGGCACCATGTGAAGAAAGCTGAAGGACAAAATACACCAACCTTGCTGAAGCTAAGCAACTCCACTAAAGGATATGTATGTAATTTATGTCTGTTCCTTCCCCCTCCCTCCCTCCCCCCCTCTGTGTGTGTGTGTGTGTGTGTGCGCGCGTGTGCGTGTGTAAAAAGAAACAATACATTTTGCTACATCAGTAATATTTCTGGAACATAGAATCCCACTTTTCTGTAGAAAAGTTAAGATAGCCAATTAGGGTAACTATTATCCTAAAATAGGGCAATTTTTTGCTTCTTTAGTAAAAACTACACAGGTTACACCATTACTGGGGTGAAGCACATAGTATATGTATTCACTTTCAGTTGCCACAAAAGAGTTTCCAAAAGACACAGTACAAGTGGAAAGACAGGCAAGATTAAGTCCAACTTCAGCAAAGTCTATGGAGAGAAACTTTTCAAACTGTTTGAGACATTTGTCAAACTTGGAATCATATCAAAACAAGTAGTTTCATATATTCCCCTCAAAATCAGCATGGGACATAATACACCAACTTCAGACTTACCTCTCCTATACTACCATGTGCCACTACACCATTACAGTGCTATTATTCCACTTTCAACATCTTATGGAATCCTGGAGTTTGCAGTTTAGGGAGGAGTCTTTAGAATTTTCAGCCAGAGAGCTCTTTGGCCTCAGTGAACTACAAACCCCAGAATCCCATAGGATGTTGAAAGTGGAATAATAGCACTATAACCATGTAATGCAGAAAGGCCTGAAATCTTCATTCTGCATTTAGAAAAGGGGAACAAACTGCAATTTACAAGGACTGAACCTGTTAAAATCCAGGTCAGATTGACTGATATCTGGTGAATTTGGGGAAGTGAAAGATCTATCAAAGGTAGTGCTGATAGGCTGTACACCCCCTGTCAAGGTCAGAGACCCAGGTGGCAAGCCAGCCCAGAGAAGGGAGAGGGAGAGAGAGCAGAGTCCGACCAGGAGGAGTCAAAGCAAGCGATTACTCATAGGGAGTCCATTTACCTAAGCTTGAGTGACAAGCAAAAGCCATAGTCAGAGTCCAAAATCCAGGGGTCAGAAGCCAAGAGATCAATCCAAGGTATCAGGAGCCAGGTGCTGGAAGCAAGAAACAGGCAAAGAGAGGGCTTGTAGAAAGTTTGCCACAAGCAAAGGAAAGCTTCCAGGCAGGCAGTTATATAGCCCAGGCACAGGTGTGGCCGCTCACCGCTTCTTGAACTTAAACAAGGAAGCCTCCCTTTGCTCAGCTCTCTTGAGTCTCTGCCTTGCTTGTGGGCTGATTGACGCAGGCTCCAGGGCATCCTCGGGATCACAGCTGGATCCCTGTTGCCCTAAAGGATCAGGTAGAGGAACGTCCGAGCCTGCTTGGTCCATGGCAGCAGGGGGAGCTCTTGAGCTGCAGGACTCATCTCCAGCCAGAGCCACAGGGACCAACAGCTGCTGCTCATCATCAGCAGCTCTGACAGGGGCTTCAGTTATCACACCCCCACACTTTGATATGGTTAATTGGCAAATTAATTGGCATAAATATAAATCATACTCTGCTATGGCTGCATGGCCATGCTGGCTAAAAGGAAAAGCTGACCACACACGCGCATTTGTAAAACGAGGTCAAGAAAGACCTCAAGGCATAACCAGGTCATAGTCAGGAAATCACCAGGAAACTCCAGTGATAATGAGCTTACAGTTAGGCTTCAGCCCCACATCTGTCCAGCAATCAAGGAGCTATCAAGACCCTCATTAGCCTTTTGTTGTCTAATGCAAAGACCATTAATCCATCCCTAACCCCATTGTCCACTCTTCAGACTCTATTGTTTACTCTGCCAAAGAACAATTAGCACCTTTGCCCTCCAGGCAGAAAAAGAATATTTAAACTCCAGGTTTTTTTGGGTTTTAGTCAACTCACAGTACACTGGTTGCTGCTCTGCCACTCCAATTCCTATTTGTGTGCTGTCCTTAGGCTTTGTGTATAAGCCACATTGCTTCTTCTCTGCTCTCTGGGTTGATAGATATCACTCACTTTGCCCTGAAAATCTTGCTGTCAAAAACTTTCCTCCCTTTTCCTTCAGTTAGCCTTGTGTAATTGCATGACTGTTTGGCTCTTGTGTATGTGATTGCAGTTCCTCCAATAAAACAAATAAGCTAACTTTTGGATCTCTGGCTGGTTCTTTTCTGCACTAGTACTGGTAGATATAGGTGTAAAGGATCTCGTAAAGTTACCCTGCTCTTGCAGGCCTCCACTCTGAGCTAATATTCCCCACTATTTCACAGAGGCACTGGCATTGTGGGTGGGCTCCTGAGTCACCCACATTTTGGGGTAACAGTGGTACATATAAGTATGATGAAATCCTATTATAACACAGAAAATTTAATACTGTGTGCTTGTTTTGAAAGTGGGGAGGGAAGAGGAATCTTGTTTACTTCACTGGGAGAAAGAAGAAACTAAAGGCAGTAGGGCTGATGAGGCACATGTTGATGCATCCCTGTCCAGAGAGCAGATAAAAGAAGTGCAAAGTGTTATATCATCAGACAAAAAGTTATTTTCTGACCCTTCAGGGAGAATACAAGGCGTCTAGCATTATGTAAGCACTGGAGATGCTATATTCATACCCATCTTGCCCAGCAAACTCAGCAACCCACTCCAGCAAGGAAATAATTGGGGAAATAAGGGCATGGTGAGTGGTAGGATTCCTAGGAGTTGGAGTTTTAGGACCAGCTTGTGTAAAGGGATCTGTCACACTCATTAATGAGGAAATGATGTTTTCAGTGCCCCAGAGAAACTGTGATATCTTTAAAAAGTCTTGATTAATATCAAGCAGTCTGCCCTTCCCTATCTGCAAATGCATGTGTGCTATTTGGCATCCCTTTGAAACTGCACATCTGATTTTTCCACTGAACATGCATGCTTCATAAGGTTTAACTTCCTTCCCATTTCCTTCATTAGCACTGTATTGCTTTCGATCCACACAAAAAGCTGATTTGAGGGAAATTACTGGAGTCATTGGAAGGGATGCTGTTTTCAGATGTAAAAATGACATGAATAAAAAATTTCAATATTACTTTCACCTTTTCCTTAATAAGCCCATTGTATTAGACTGTTCTCATGCACATTAGAATGAGCGCAGCTGTCTGTTGATACTAAAAAGATTAACTTGAAGCTGGAGAGAAACTAGAGTGGTTCCAAAATAACAAGGAACATAAAAGAGTGGCAAAATAAGGGTGTAAATCCTTTTGTTGTTGTGTGCCTTCAAGCCATTTCTGACTTGTGGTCGTCCTAAGGTGAATCTATCACAGGGTTTTCTTGGCAAGATTTATTCAGAGGGGCTTTTGCCTTTGTCTTCCCCTAAGGCTGAGAGTATGTGACTTGCCCAAGGTCCTCAACGGGTTTCCATGACTGATCAAGGATGCAAACCCGGTCTCCAGAGTCAAAATCCAACACTCAGACCACTGCACAGTTCTTCTTTGTGCATTTTTAAATGAGAACATCACAGTTTTTCTACTCACTTGTAAAATGGTGAGTTTTTTTTCTATAGCTCTCAACAGCGATTTGCACAACTAATTTTTCTGAAGACTGTACAAATGTGTAAAATGATGACTGCTGCCTTGTTCCATGGACGAAAACAAAACAAACAAATACCCCCCCAAAAAAACTCCCCCTAAAACAGCAGCAACAACAACAGAAGCACTCGATGGCCCGTTTGTATTTTCTCACCAATTAACCAGTTCTTCTGCACTTGCTGTGTTTGTCTGCATGTGTGCATAGCTTCACAAAGGGAAATGAGACTAGTTTTCCTCAGAGACATTTTGGGCAAAATGCATAAAACTGAAAGGGGAAAAAAAAGGCACTTATCTTGTTTTAACATTTTCTGTGAGAGTATCCGCATGGAGGGTGGATTAGCAAACTCTTAACAAGCTGTCTAACTGAGGCCATTTTCGCACAGGGTGCGGGAATCGCCCCGTGCCACTACTTACTGGACTTTTCGGCTCCCCAGTCCGGTCCATGCCACTCTGGAGCAGTGCGTGCTCATCAATACGCACTGCTCCGGTGTCCCAAATGGCGGCTTCCGGTTGGTCGAGGGTCTTGATCAACCGCTGAAGCTCGCCAGCGTAAAGCCCGTCCCCGACAGATCGCAGGCTCGCATTGGGGTGAGCCTGTGAATCTGCATAAGGGAGCAGGCTCGCAGTGGCGTGCTCTATGCTTTTGTAAGACCTGTTTTTAGTGGTCTTTCAAAAGCACTCTGGAGACCACTTGGGGTCATTCCGGAGCAGGCTGAGGTGCAGATCTACGTTAAGTAGGTCCGACCCAGTCCGCTCCCAGGTGCAGACCTCCTCCTTGGAGGATGGACTGCACCGTTTTAAAAACTCCGTGCGGAAATGGCCTGAGCTGGGATGGCCTGCCACGATGAGAATCAGATAATTAGCAATATTTTTTCACATCACTACATGGAAGGGGAGAAGGTGTACTGCATACTTCTGAGGCTTCCCATCTTTGACGCGGAGTCTGTTAAATCAGGAAGCTGTAAGTGTATTCAATTCTCATTGCCTCTAGTGGATGGAATGGGAAAGTGCTGGGGAAAATTTTCGTATTGCAGGGCAGATAATTAAAATAGTTGTTCTGGGGAAATGCTTCAGTTTAAGTGAGTAATACCCATTTGCTTGCATCTTTCTATTGCTCTTTTAAGCAATACTTTATTTCTGAATGACTGGTGAAATACAAAGATGGGGGCATGATTTCACGGTTTGTGTGAGATGCAATTAGCTACAAATGTCAAGAAGATGCAATTTTATCCATCCCAGTTCATTTAACAAAAGTAATTAGAAGTTTTAAGCACTTCAAGTATCTGTGTCAAAAGTGGCATGAAATGCCATAATACAAGTGAAGAGACAGAAATGTGATGTGACAGCAAAAAGAACCCAGCCATCTGGAGGGAGTGATTTATTTTGGTAATGATGAAAGGAAATACACATGTCAGCCCTCCATCTCAAAACAATATTGTGTTCAGCATTTGGTTTAACATGACAATCAGCAATCTCTGGATTAGGGTCTAGGTATTTTTCCCTTGGTAGTTCATAAGCAGAAGTGCAGGAAAAAGTCCATGAATAAAAACGTAAGTTTTTATACCTTAAATCACTGCCTGTCTTTATGAGAAGGATATGAAGGTACCCTTATTTTAGAAATTATTTATTTATGTAATTTAGATATTTCCGTTGTGTTAAGAGAAACAGAGAAGACTCCTGAAAAAAAATGGAATACTTGGATGTCTTCTTTTAACATAAGAGGAACCAGTTAACTTTTAAGTTGGGTCTACAACGCTACATTGTTGTGGGTTTCTGACATACATGGTACCCAAACTTGTGGCTGAAGAATTAAATGCTAGCATCGAAGATAGGAGTACTTGCTCTGATTTGGATCTTATTCCATGTGCATGAAAAAAATAGTTTGCTTTTAGTTCTGGAACATTTAAAAGTGCAAGCAATCTGTACTTACCTCAGAGTGAATGAGGGAAGAACCTATCCAGGCAATAAAATAGTAGATTTAACCTTCCCAAAAACATCTATTTGTCTTTTTATCCATTCTTTTTTGCTCATTTA
Source organism: Cyclura pinguis (assembly GCA_030412105.1). Taxonomy (NCBI): domain Eukaryota; kingdom Metazoa; phylum Chordata; class Lepidosauria; order Squamata; family Iguanidae; genus Cyclura; species Cyclura pinguis. The sequence continues at coordinate 173,727,121 of CM059599.1, forward strand.
TTTCAGAGGAAGAAACAGAAGAAGAGAAATGGCATATTAATCTTCACAACTACTGGTTAGTGTTTACTGTGGACATTGTGCAGTGATGTCATTTAACAACACAAATGCCATTTTTTTCATCACTCCTCAGCAGTCATACAGATGAATTGATACACAATTCTTTACCAGACCTGTAGCATTAAATCTGGAATATTTTAAGAAGCAAAGTTGTTGACCAAAATATTACTATTGCTTTCTGCAAATAAATTGCCAACTTTAAAATATAGTGAACATGATAGATTTCAGCACTATATATAGAGTATTTATTACCACATCTGTTTTTTTAAGCACCTTTGTTTATTCTGTCCCAAGATGTTGCTAGTTTTCTCTTTTGAATTTCTATAACCAAATGATTTTTGTTCTTCATTCCAGGAGCTCTCTGTCTAACAAATAAGTGATTGTTAGAAATAGTTGGGATTAGGGAGTATGCAGGTTTTTCAGAGATGTGGTTAGACTGCAACTCCCATCAACCCTAGCCAGCATAGTCAATATTGAGGGCCATATGCTATTTGTCTGTGGTCATTTCCACACTACATTGTTATAGTGCTATTATTCCACTTTCAACATCCTGTGGAATTCTGGGGTGTGTAGTTTATTGAGAATTCTAAATGCCCCTCCCTAAACTGCAAACCCCAGGATTCCAAAGATATTCAAATTGGAATAAGAGCACTATAACAGTACAGTGTAGAAATGGCCTCTGTATTAGGTGGATATTTTTTATGTTGCTTCTGTCCTCATATGCTAGCTAAACCTGCACCTATTTAATTTCTTCCTACTGAATACTGGGTAAGAATTTTGAGCACTCCATCCATTACAAGGAACTCAGCAGCTTGTACATTATGGCAGGGGTGGGAACCATATGGCCCTCCATATATTGCTGGACTACAGTTCCAACAGTCCTCATCCATTGGCTGTGCTGACTAGGGTCCCCGGGCGGGTCATCACATCTGGACAGCCACATGTTTTTGGCCCTTGTTTTATGAGTTAAAGATTGGAGGGCAATAAAAGCCAAAGAGCAGCACTGAGGCTTAGCAGTCTGAGATAAAAAGAAGAAATATGAAGCAGACCGTTCTTATTCAGAAACAACCACATTTCTATTACCAAGAGTCAAGGCCTATGTGGGTAACAGGCATAATCTACCTCAGACGTAAGAATTACCACATTCAAGCACCCCAATCCTGCAACAAGCCTGTGGTGGTTCTCAAGGCCCCCCTTTGGGAATTATCAATCAGAAGCGAGCCAAGTGATCATTATTTTGCTATTGCTTTCATTGTACTCAGGCTGTTACTAGTTTCACTCGGATGATGATTTTTTAAAAACGTAACCTAATATACTTTCATTGTTTTGTAAAAACATGCCTATTTGTTGTGCGCCTCCAAGTTGTTTCTGACTTATGGTTGTGAGAAATAGCTGAAAAGACTCATAAAACAATTTAGCACAGGATTGGCTGAAGCATTAATGTTTATTTAAAAGTACGTTTCTGCAGAAGCGGGTGGTCCCCAGAGAGAAGGACACACCCAGTATTGTATACCTCATGTTTTATCCCCTGTCCCCGTCACAGGTTTTCTCTCCCCTGGGATCCCATTGGATAGGACCCCAAAGGTTACAGCCTACCAGGATCGCCTAAGAAGTTACATTTCCCCTTTCCCATATTTACAGTATGAGTGATCATGCATTTCCCTCGTGTATCCTTAATTCTCATTAGCAGTTTCAAAATGCCCCTTGGTGTAATCACCCTAACAGTTTCTAAGAGCCCCTACTTCTAAACAATGCCAATTTTTTTTTATATTCCTTATCAACCAGTTTACTCCTTACAGATGGCCTTGTCCTGTCTGGTGTGTTGTTATCTGAAACACACCAGCCACCCTAAAGATCCAAGGTCTTGGGAGGCCCTCTTTTGTTCAGTTGCCAATTTTAGGAAGCTGTTTTCTTACACTTAGTGTATTACAGAAGCTCAAACATAAAATATACTGAAATATATGTGTAAATATTTCTAAAATATGTGTTATACATATAAGCTAATATATATGCTTCTAATACATGTTATTAATACTGTATACCCAGTGCAGAAGCTAAAATAGATTTCATTTCTCTCATGGTGACCCTAAGGCAACCATATCCTGGGTTTTTCTTAGCAAGATTTGTTCAGAGCGGGGGATGCCTTTGCCTTCCTCTGAGGCTAAGAGAATATGGCCTTCCCAAGGTCACCCAGTGGGTTTCCATGGCTGAGCAGGGATCTGAACCCTTGTCTCCAGAATCATAGTCCAATGGGGGAATCTATTCAAGTCTAATGCTTGTCCTTATCCCCGAGTGTGTTTGTGAATGTGTGTGGTGTGTGTGTGTGCATGCACACAAGTGAACCAAACAAGAGTGAGCAAAAAAGAGGTATCACCCCTAACTGAAGTCATTCTCAGCTGCTTCCAGGGGCCCTGTCACACTACATACTTAAAGAACTATTATTCAGTTCCCATGGATTCGTCCTATGGAATCCTGGGAATTATAGTTAAGGGAAGAGCATTTACAATTCTCAGGCAGAGAGCACTGATACTTTGCCATATTACAGACCCCTGCATTCCACAGGATGCTGCCATGATAGTCATTCTTTTTTTCTGAAAGGGATAAAAAACCAAAATTTAAAAAAAGCAAAAATAATAATAATAATAATCTATATCCCAACTATGCTGGAAGCACAATTAGTATGGAGAAGAGAAAGAGACTTTTTAGTAGGTGCATCAAAGCGTGGCAGTTTCTTGCCTTAAAATGACAAGCTGGTGTTTGTGTTTTGTCACAAGGTTTCCTGTTTAGGCAGGGATCTCCTACTGCAGTGTGTTTTGCCAATGAATGAAGTCTCACACCTTATGACTGACATTTTCGTCCATTTAGAATTGTAGATGTGACACTCTTCCCAATTGTTGGGTAACTCCCGTTCCTTGCAATTTTGGGGGGGGGGGGCAGAAGCATAGCATTTCGAGAAAAAAACAAGTTGGCATCTCCTTTGCTGAAATCCATGAAAAGGCTAACCAGCAATCAATAGAGCCAGAGGAATGAATGCGGAAGTGGGTGCCACTTATTCAAAGCAGGTTAAAGCTGCTAGTACCACAATACTGTATTAGCATTTAAGATGCCATGGAGTCTGTTGTTCTTGTCGACTTGCTTTTGCATGATGACATAGCAAAAAAGTTAAAGTCCAGTCTTTGGTGGCAGCTAGGGATCCCCCACTGCCAGATGTGGAAGGGAAGGGAGAAACTCATTACTATTGCCTTCCCTCCAGCCCACCTTACCACCATCTCTTATCACCTTCCCCACCTCATTTTCTCTTCCTCTCTCCCTGATCTGCAACTTGAATCAGTGGTGCCGCCTGCCTGCTTCCCAGCTTCCTGTTAAAATAGCACTGGCAGCTGCTTCTTTATTGTACAGAGAGGCAGCAGAGTGAAGTCAGGCAGAGAGGAGGAGGAGGAGTGGGAGAAGCAGCGGGGGCATAAAGGAAGGACGCATGTCATGGGTGAAAAGCGAGGCTAGCTGGGGGAAAGGGATGGAAGATGGGAGAAGTGAGACGGGTGCAAGAAATAAGGGAGGGTGTGAGAGTAGCAGGAGGAGAGAATGTAGGGTCGGAGGTATAGTGGCAGGAGCAAGGAAAAGAAGGTCAAACTGAGGCAAGAAGGGGACAGAGGAGGGGAAGTGTGGTGGTAGAACGCCAGAAACAACATGGTGAAGACATCACGTAAGGCAAGGGAGGGGAGGCTGTTGTCTGGCTGTTCCTTTTAAGCTTGGACAGAGCCTGATCACACATACTAGAGTGTATGCAATAAACATCCCTGGGTCCATACAGGGATCACCTCGAGACCCAAGTACCTGATCCAGGGAGGGAGGTTAAAGGGAAGGGGGGCAAGGTGAGTGTTACCCTGATTTCTGGGGGTCCCGGGAGGGACACCTAAATGTGCTCAAACAATGGGGAGGGAATTAGCACAGAGCACAAGCTGGCAATGCGAGAGGCAGGGTAATGTAGCGAGATCTTGAACCCTATGCCTACGGGGTCAGGCCGAGTCAAGGATGAGGCAGATGTTGAAATTAATAATAATTATTTTATTAAAAACACAATCAAACAAATGTATGTAACACACTCACGCAAGAAACTAAAGAAATAAAGGTAAGAGCGGAAAGAGGGATTTTTGAGGAGGTTTGGTATGGGAGATACTACACCTGTCCTGAAGCCCGGTTAGAAGCGGAGAAGCTGGGGAGGGTGGATCTCAGCACGTGGAGCTGAGGGGAAGGCTCGCTGGACAAAGCGACAGCAAGGCGGGATGGAAGCCAAGAGCGATCCGAGGAAATGCTCAAAGTCAGGGGTTCTTATAGGGAAAATTGTGGCCGCAGGCTAGTTTGTACTTGGGGAAAACAATGAGTTTCGGGCTGGAGACAAAGCCTCCGAAAGGTCAGTATTTCAATGGTTGAGTTATAGGCAAATTGTCGATAGAGTAGCCAGTATGCAAACGCGGAGTGCTTGAGCGTTGTATAGTTCAATCATCAAGCTGCCTATGAGGTGCAGGGGATCTTTTATAAGTAGCATGCATACATAATTGAGGTACTTGCCTTGAGGTCTCCTGAAGCAGCGAGTCGGCTATTTCTGGCCTGCCTGTATTTGTTTGGAATATTACAGCGATTATCAGCTGAGCCTGTGTGCGTGCTTGGGCGGGGGCCTCGCAAGCACTTGGGGAGGAATGGGTAGAGAAGGCCGAATTACTGATATCAAAAGATATCTTTAATATTCCACAAGCTCGGGCTAGCAATGGCAGTAACATGAGTGACAGGAGCCCAAGGGTTTGGAACCACAGACCAGCCTGGAGTGGGGACGACAACACAATAGGGTGACAACACAAGATAAGGCAAGGGAGGGGGTGCAGTGGCAGAGTGCAGGAAGCAAGTGGGAAGCATGGCAAAGGTGTGAGATCAGGCAAGAAGGAGGAAAGGGAGGATAAAAGGTGCAAAAGCAGAATGCAAGAAGAGGAGTGGGGGGAGGCAACAGAGAGTGTCGGAAAAGGGCAAGGTGGCAGCACATGGAAGGAAGGGTACAAAGCAGTGGTGGCAGAGGTCCTCCAGGCAGCGGTGCAAGTCATAGCTCCTGGTACTCCGCTGCTGTTGCCACCTCATTCTGTCTAAACGTTGGGCTTCTAGGGATAACCTTCGGTGGACAGCATCACACTTCAGCACATGCATGAGGTGTGGTCTCAGTTAGCAAATCATTGTGTGGGGGCAGGGAGAAGGTATAATGGGGGAGTGAGATGACATTGAATTGGCCCTGCACATTTCTGGCCTTCCTTTTTGCCCTTTCTGATCCAATGGTGGGTAAATATTTAGTGTTGGCATTTGCAGGCCAAGACGGTTCTGTCTGTGTTAAGGGTTAACTGTGTTCTTGTTTACTGTGCTATTCTCCCTGCTAGGTCCCTGTTCCCAGCTCACGAAGTAGGTAAGGTTTTTCCTGAGAGTCTCTGCAGCTTCGCAATCCCATAACAAAGTTATGTTTAGACTAACACCACGGTGTGAAAACATGTTGACATGATTCTACTTAAGTGCAGCCTGAAAACAGGCAGTGTGTACTCTGTATTTTTTCTCTTCATGTATTTTCTCTTTGCTACTGATGTCTGTGTGGACAGACATGGATTTTACTTAATCTGCTGAACATGTATTCATGCTTCCTTCAATAAACTGAGTAGTTTTTAGTCAAAACCGGCTGGCCGCATTCACTGGCAGCTTTATGGGACTGAACAAATATTTTGTCTTGCTTTTAAGGACAGTTTAATTGTGGGTCATGCTAGAGATCTACAGCATGCCCCCCTGCATTTTCCAACATTTAGACCCCAAGTCTTGCAAATTTGTCTACCCAATTTATGACTAACTTGTAGGGTGCGGGAATTGAAACTTAGACATTTGATTTTCCTTGTATATGAGCAGAGTTCAGGAAAATAAATGAAAAAAGAATACCAACTAAATTGTAATTGCTCTCTGGAGAGATCTGAACAATGCGTTTTTGAAAAAAGCGAAAACTCTGTTGCTCATTCACACAGATCAGAGCATTTTGCCAGCCCACTGATTCATAGCATTCATTGTCTGTACTTTTTGGAATGTTTATTCCTCTAGGCAACTCAGAGAAATTAAACAAAATATTTTTATAATCTTTATTTTTCAACCATTCAAAACAAATTTTATTGAATAAACATTCTTTGTCTATATAGGGATTTTTAAAACCCTTTCTTTACTGCTTGTTCAAAACCTGCTGAGTCACATATTAATGCTGTAGGGAAAAACAATAAAACTTGTCTCATTGCACATTCACCTGCAAATGTTTTGTTGCATAACAAAATACCCATATTTCATCTCTCCAAGGCTGCATACCCAAATACAATGACTAAGAACTAAGCTTCATTCAATATAGTAGGACTTCAAGTAAATATGTAGGTTTATTTATTTAGAGTGTTTTTTACTCCATCCTTCAGTCAAAAAGGCTTTCGGAGTGGCTTACAAATGGATAATTTGTCAATTCCCAGCCCTCAGGCTTACAAGCTTAAATGAGACACGGCAAACAAGGAAAAAGGAATGGTGGCAAAGGTAGAGAAGTAAATTCAGAAGATGTTGGCTGCTCTTCTCTCCCTCAGAGGCCACAGGAGTGGCAGCTGGGATGGAGGGAAAGCCCTTCATCAGGCTTGCATTGTGTTCCACTGTTTGGACTTTCAAATATACAAGTGCAGTATATCCCCCCCACCTCCTTTAACAGTGTTTCTTTTGAAAATAACTATTCTGGTCTGAGTATTCTCTGTCAACAATCACATTTTCTTTTCTTACATTAATACCTTGCAGGACTTTATTTTTAAGTAGTGATCTAGACTAACAGGGCCAGCCTGTCTATTTGTTTAAGTGTGGTCAGAGGAAAACCCCTCCTTTTTTCACTGTCTATCTTCAAAGGATCAGACAATATCTGGTAAGGAGAAAAAAATTCTATAGGTATTTACTTGTTTAAACAAAGGCCAGGAAGAAAAGGTCAGGAAAGAAAAAAAGTTAGGCCCTCAGTATCTGACAAGAATTACACGTATAATATTAAAACCAGTAACGTTTCAGAAGTTCCTTGAAGCTTTTTCAACCAATCACTGTTGGAGCATTTGTCCAGCAAGTACTGACCATGTGTATGCATCTTTTAGTAACCTTTATCAAATTAGCACAAAGCTTCTAGCAGTGATGTAGACTTGAGTTGATAGACTCGGACTCAAGTCAGACTTAAGTCACTTCAGTGACTCGACTTGGACTTGACTCGGCAAAAATTACACACTGACTCGACATGAGACTTGCATATTTTTAGTGACTGACTTGCTGCCCTCAGTTCAGTAACATAACACATCATCCAGAAACCTTACAATTTACTGGTCACATGATGATCTGTCTCTAGCCCAAAGTGTGGACACATTTCTCAGAGGGAACAGCAAATGGGTTAGGCAATGGGTTTGAGGTGGGATTGAGGTCTTCTCAGCAGCTTGGCCCTGCTAGGAAAACCTTTCTAAAACTTTTCCTAAGAGCAGAAGGCAAGACTCATGCCCAGAGTGCAGGGCGTGTATCTCAGAGGGGAACAGAAAATATGTTAGGCAGTGGTCTTGAGGAGGAAGGATCCTTCCTTCTTAAGCTCCTGAAGCTTCAATAATGGGGAATAAGAAGGATCTTATCCTCTACTTCTGAAAAAGCCTACAGCTTTGCAAATGGGAAGTAAGAAGAATCCTATTCCTCACTTCTGAAGCTGCAGATAGCAAAATCACAAAAATAGATGAGCAACTCTACTTAAATTGTTAAAACTGACTTTCGACTCTGTCCAGAAATTCTGGAATACAGGTTGGGGTATAAAGTTGGCTCCCAGACTTGAGACTTGACTGGAGACTTGACTTGAAAGTACCTTGCAAGGACTTGAGACTCGATTGAGACTTGAAGGTAGAGACTTGAGACTTGAGTTGAGACTTGGAGTAAAAGACTTAAATACATCACTGGCGTCTAGTGATGTTATTTCACCTGTAGTGGAAAATGTGACCTGTGGGTCAAATGAAGTTCTGAGATCCTGTTTTGTGGTCCCCAATTGTCCCAGTAGTCTGCTGAAGCCACCAGATCATCCAGTTTTGTTTTTAAAAAAGTTGGCTGAATTTTTGGCCACAGAATGCTGGGCAAAAAACCCCAAACTGCTACAAGAATGTGACATTTGAAGTCCCCTTGTCCCTTACTACCCTCCATAATCCTTATCCCTAAAAACTGGGGGGGGGGGGGCACAATGTTGAAAAAACGCACAGTTTCCATTTAGCCATGAATACTGGCACCCTTAGGCTGCTTTTGGGAAATAAACAGAGCACTCACACCACAGCAGGACAGATATTTCTAACTTTCTGTTCCATACCCTCTAATATTTCACAGATGAAAATGAGGACATGCGTGGTCAAAATGGCAAAAGTTATTAATGAGGAAGAACATACATGCTATCAGAGGCCACAGCAGTTTGCTTTTGCCAGAGTCTACAGGGAAGCACAAAATTCTGCCCCCTTCTGTCCTCCCCCTCCGACTGGGTGAACTGAGTATAAACTACTTTTGCAGTTTGTACTCAGTTTGCAGTTACTGAAGTACATGGAGGACAAAGGAAGAGAGTGGAAAGAGGAGGAAGAAACTATGACATTTTAAAACCAGCTGAAAAAGTGGAATGACAGAGCATTAATTGGAAGTGTTTCTGCCGAATTGGGACAGTGGGAGGGCATGCTGTTCACTGCATCTAGTCCCAGCAGTTTCTGCTATCAATAATCTGCGGGAAGGCTCCAGGAAAAGGTTGAGGTGGAAAAACAAGACAGGACTTTGAAATCTCTCTTGAATAGGAGGAAAAGATATCCTGAAGAAAAAAGAAACCTCATGGAGGGGACCCTTCCACCACTAAGGAGCCTCAGAGTGCAACTTCCTTGGAAGTGAGTATCTCCCAATGCCCCCTCAGCCTTTCTTCAACCTCTTTCTGAATTTAGTCTAGAAGGGGCATAAAAAAAAAACTATGGCTCTTAAATAAATTGTTGGGAAGCTTTCGGTGCTTTGCCAACAGGTTCCTTGGCACCCTATATAACAGGAACAGAAGAATGCATAACTGGGGTCTCCCTTTCCGTACATCTTAAAAAAAAGAGACTGGACAACTCCTCCTGAATACTATAGCTAGAGATCCTGCACTGAGCAGAGAGTTGGACTCAACGGCCCATGAGGCCCCTTCCAACTCTATGATTCTGTGACTCTATAATCATTTGGAATCCACTATCAAAGTGTAAGACAAGTGACATGTGCCAGCTAATAATTTCCTCAAATCTCTGCAGGGGAGGTGTTACCCTGACTTCTGGGGGGTCCCCTAGGGGACACCTTGGTTTGCTCCAAAAATGGAAAGACTGGGGGAAAGTAGCGGAGCACTGGCTATAGCAGAACAAGGAGCAGGGTAACCCAGCAAGACCTTCAACCTAATTTTTACAGGGTCAGACCAAGCAAAAGCCAGCCAATCATGTCAATAATGAAATTTATTAGCAAATATGTTCCCGCGCACAAACTCAGTCACTCACTCATGCACGTAAGGCCTATCGAGATGAGAAAGAGGTGAGAGCTTATAGGGGATATAGCAAAGAGGGTGTAAAGGCGGTAATACTGCAGCTGTCCAGAAGTCTTCAGTCTGGGAAGCAGTGAGGAAGAAGGAGCTCAATGAAAAGAGTCGGCTGAGGGGAGCACTCGACTAACAGAGTGCTGGTCTGCTAGCGTGGCAGGGAGTTCTCCGAGGAGGGTCTCGAAAAGGGGGACTACTTATAGGGCAGAACGTACCTCGGGGGCAGACCCTTTCCCGGGAAAAACAATGGTCAAAATAGAAGGAAAATATTGCATAATAGCAACTTGACGGTTTGCATGATTGTTTTCTGTAAATGGGCCTCGTCCATTTGCCGATGCAAGCATTGCTCAACGGGAAAACCCGGTACTCCCCTCAAGTTGGCTTTTGTGGCTGAGGACCCTTTGTTTGTATGGACATGCCTTGCCTGAGGTCTCCTTGGGAAATGTGACTAGAGATTTTCCTGGCCTTGACCTGTATGCTTGACCTATTTGTCTACACACCCACCCAGGCAACCTCTCTGGCATATTTTTGACATTAATTTTATATTCCTCCAGGACAGGATCTGCCAAGGGGGTAACAAAGGAGGGAATGCATCCATCCAGATATTGCTGCAGTACAGCTTCCAGGATTTTTCACCACTAGCCATGCTGGCTGGGACCGATGGACCACAGTTTGCTCATTCCTGCTTGTCCATTTGCACTCCAGGTGTTACTTTGCAGTACTCTGAATATCACATTCTCTTTTATGTGACAGTATTTATAGTCTCAGGAACCACAAACATAACCTTTTTCTACTCAACAATTTAAAACTGAAGTATAAACAAGTTTGCTGCTAAGTGTACACAAATCAAATTCTGTTCTGGGTTAAAGAAACAAGATTAATAGAATTATTATGCCACTACTAGATTAAATTTACACTCATGTTCTAGTTATGAATCAAACTTGCAGTGATGCTTTTGAAAGACATAGCAGGCACTTGAGTCATATGCCCATTTTCAACCCCTGTTGTGAATACTGACACTAAAGAAACTAAAGAATTTTATCAGTTGTTGGACTTCATGGCAGTTCAGTAATCATTTGGATAAAACAACCAAAATGATTATACATACCCATGAATTGCTGACCCCATGAAATGCATGTTTATCAGAGAGAAGCCCAACAGTTGGGATAGAGCTAAAGCAATAAGAACAGTCTCATCCTCAGTCGTCTGGAACCTCAATTCTGCCCAAGTATCTGTGAAAGCAACAGGCAGAGCCAATAGATGGGGGGAGGGATCCTTTAAAAACTAAGAAATAGTTACAAGAATTATATTTAAATATTGTTGATGGCTGAAATTACAATTCTATGTTTTTTACTGTTTGGGATGGCAGAGAAGTATATATCTATTTGAATAGTGAGCCAGGACTCTCTTCCTTCTAATTTTTTGGTTCCACAACTTCCAGATTGTGTAGCAGGGATTTCTCTCATTCATATCACAGTGCAGCACGGAGAATAGGAAGAAACAATATTAGTTTCTTCTGCTGTTATTCTTTCTTTTCCAGCACATGAGAAAATTCTCAATTTCATGCTTAAGGCCTGGGTGCAAAGGAATCTTATAGGTAAGACCTGAATAGAGTTTTGGTTTGAAGGGAGCTGAGAATAGGCAAAGATTTCAGGAAGTTTATTGTTTAACTTACTTGATGTATAACAAATAATTTTTTTTACTGGCTTTATTTTCTACATCTGTTCCCAGATGTTTTCATTTAGTAACTAACAAGGAGCACTGGTTACACTTCACTACACTGACCTCAAGGACCAAGGCATCCAATCGTACAGTACAACAGTCACCTTGAGGCCTGAGAGCCCGATGCAGGGAAGAATCTCAGGGGGAAAGAGGGAGTGATAGGAGCCCAAGGGTTGGAACTGTGAGGCCAACCAGAATAGGAATTATGCCACAGTCATAATAACAATTCAAACCAATTCAAACAGACATTGAACACAGAGCCTTAATTCATCTGCTGGTCCCAGCTGAAAAAACAAAAACATACATACACACAAAAATTGACTCAGTGGGATTGCTAAATAAAAATAAGTCATTTTAATAAAACTACAGTGTTGCAGTAAAGTACACAATTAAAAGATGTTACTAAATATTTTGAAATAGAGCTGAAATCATTTCTACTACGTTAAAAAGGAAAAATAATTAAACCACACCTACCAAGGGTACAAGGAGACAAGGAGATTCAGGGAACAAGGGTCATTTCCGCAGTAGACTGTTATAGTGCTATGATTCCGCTTTCAACCTCCTATGGAATTCGGGAGGTGGCCCCTCCCGAAACTGCAAACCCCAGGATTCCATAGGAGGTTGAAAGCGGAATCATAGCGCTATAACAGTCTAGTGCGGAAATGGCCGAGGTCTGGAAAGCATTCTCCGCGTTCCTACTTCATCCTGGCCAAGAGCGGCTTCCCGTTTTTCCCGGAAGTCCAGATTACGCCGAGGTATACCTTAAATTCGCTCTATGGTAACCGGCCGGCCCGTGGCAACTCTATGGTGAGAGTATTCCACCCCGCCCCAGCCATAGGCCTCCAAAGAGCGACCGGCGTTCGACGGAGTACCGGAAGTTCCGGGGCGTGGGACTTTGCGACTCGTCCGCTGCGCTCTGGCCGGAAGCGTGAAGGCCGAGCGAGCGGCGCGCGGAAGAAGCAGGTCCCGCGAGGCGCCGTGCCGGTGTCCGAGGAGGGCGCGCGGTTTGAGGAAGGGTCGTCTCTCGCGCTCCCCTCGCCCCTCCCGTCTCGCGGTCTTTGTCCGCCCTGTAAGGGGGCCCGGGGTAGGTGCTGCCGTCGAAGACCCACACGCACAAGCCAGCCGGTCTGTGGGGATTCGAACGCGCTTTGCCTGAGGGACAGGGAAGCGGGGTTAGAAGGCACACGCCGGCGTTTTGTTCCTTAATGGCGTCCTCCTCCTCCTCCTAAAATGCCGTTTTAACAGCCAGGAGCGGTACGTCTGTTACCCCTCACGTCAGTTCTAGGCGCAGAGTTCGAATTTCTGGGCTTCAGTGAAATCCATACGTTATTCTTGGTCGGCCCCCCTGCAATCCCCTCAGCGGTGCCACCGTTTTCCTCCTCCTCTGGCCCTCTCGAATGAGGCCACCTTCAGACTCACCCCTCTGTTCGCCTTCTTTAAAAGGGAACACCCCCCACTCCGTGGCCTTCTCATTCTAGATGCATTGGTCGTAAGTGGTTTGGCAACTGCAGTTACAAAAACAAAATATTTTTTAAATTTTTTTTAGTGAGCAGCTATGTATAGCACAGCTCAAACACCCATTTATTAAATTCGTGTTTGCTTTTTCACCCGTGGGTGGTCAAGACTACTACCAGCAATAACACAGTGCAGGTTGATAAATAACTTTTTTATATAGCACTTTGGATTCCTCACCTCAGGATTCCATAGGAAGTTGAAAGTGGAATAATAGCACTGTAACAGTCTAGTGCGGAAATGGCCCTCATCATCTCCGTGGTGGGAAAAGAAATCTTGTTTACCATGCATTGGCAGCGAGAGCAGAAAATCAATTCCATTTCGGACTGGGTGTGTGAAAATGAAGAAGTTCGGTGTATATTGAGGGGGGGAAAAAGGCACAAGACAGTTCCAGGGAGAAATCATGTGTTCCTCTAGACATTCTTGAATTTCAACTCCCAGCAACCCTAATCAGCATAGCTAATGATTAAAATGCTGGGAATTGTAGTTCAGCAACATCTGGAGAGCCACACAGTTCTCACACCTGTTTTAAAATAAACCAGCATTGTTTCTTTGTTCCAGAGTGATTTGCTTAAGGCCGCTTGCTTTTTTTCTGGATTCATAGCGACTGTCACTTGAAAGTCTTGTATTTTTTTCTTTTTTTCTCATTAGGATTGGTAGTGCAACTGTGATACTTCAGATTGAATTTTAATTTAGAACATGTTATAGTTAGTAAATAATGCTTAGTGGAGATAGTGTTGGGACTTGGGAGGGGGTTGGTTCTAGTCCCTGCTCTGCTGCAAAACTGAATTGATGGTACAGAGCCTGTCAGCAACTCTTGTATTGCCTACCTCACAGTAGAATGAAGAGGATATAATGAGATAACTTTTCTGTAAAGTGTACTGAGTTCCTTGAGAGCAAACATGGTTTGGCTATGACTCTGAAGACCAGAGTTCAAATCCCCACTCAGCTGTGGAAACCCACTGGGTGAACTTTGGCACTCTCAGCATCAGAGGAAGGCAAAAACAAATGCCTTCTGAACAAGTCTTACAAGGATACCGATGATAGGTTAGCCTTAGATCGGAAATGACTTGAAGACACACAGCAACAAAGTTAGTTCTTTGGAGGAAGGGTAGTATGTAAACATGCTAAATAATTATCTTGTTTCCTAGGTAAGCCCACCAGAAATTAGGAGATGGATATTCGACCAAATCACACACTTTACATCAATAATGTTAATGACAAAATTAAAAAAGAAGGTATGAAAACCCCTTAAATCTTTCTTTTGCCTCATTCTGATGCTTTGGATCAAAAAATAAATACATGTAGACATGTTTCATCTTTCATATCTGCGCTCTTTAGCAAAAAGGCTTTGTCTTTAGAGAGTTTTGTTGTTATTAGAGGGAATTGCATAATACAAATATCTTAACAGTTAGTATCTTTTGGATGGCAGATCTGTCCACCCTTACCCACCCTTACCCATTGAACCCAACTGGATTTTCTTCTGAAGAGACATGTGTAAGAGTGCACTGAACATTGTCTATATACACATAATAGTCTTTTAACTTCTCAGTGAAAATGGAAAGGAGTCTTTATGAAACACTGACAAGTTGGTGTTGAGTTCATTTAATTCTTATTGTAAGCTATTGTGGTGGTTTTCATACATATTTTTCTGAGGAAAATGTATAACAGTAATATGGTAGAAGCATTTATTTAATTTTTACCCCATTCCTCAGCCTGAAGGACTCCCAGAGTGGCTTATATATCGTGAATACATTCTGCTACAAGGCAGTCCTTCCCTTAAGTTTGCAATCTGAAAGGTGCTATAGAAAAAAAGAAGAAAGTAGAGGGAAGAAGAGAAGAGCACCAGTTTTTACAGTGGCTTGGTACACTACTACATAGGACTTTATTATCTTATTATTATTATATTACCTTATTTTACAACATGAATAGATGAAACCTGCAATGCAGTAAGTGTAGGGGATGGAAGGAGAAGTATGCCACAGGAAAGTGTGCCATACTTTCAGGCAAAAAATGAATGTGCAGCAATTACTTAGCTAAAAGTTCCTTTAACACCTGTGAAACTTCTGAGTAAATATTGTGCAACTACTGATTTATTAAAAGAAATTAATAAAACAACAAAGTTAAAATTATCTGTTAATCCTTCTACCCTGTCTCATTTGCTTTACCCCCCTTTTAATCAATATTCCCAACTTCCTTCTTTCTCACAATTTTATTTCTTGTCCCGCTGCACAGACTGTCGTGTCTCACTCCAACAGGCACAAGTACTTTCCAGAAAAGTACTTTTCACTCTGAATACCAGTAGGAGATACAACTATCTCACTCTTGAAAGAAGCACTCCTTATATTCTGTTGAAGTGCTTTCAATATAGTACTGTATTGAGGAGTAAATTACCCTGAGAATAAAACTGGAAAGTAACTTATGTAACAAAACAAATTGATTGTGGATAGTGAACATTTGAAAGAGATACGTATAGTCAAAAAGTTAACACCATAGGAGTGACCTATTACATCATTTTAGTCTTCTGCATTTGGTGTCAGAAGCTTAACTGAGTTTCCTGCCCAGTCAGGTGCTGTTTGTCAGTTTTGTTGCTCTTTGCTGGTATTTAAGACAGAATGTCTTCTTAGAAATAGATAAATGCTAATCATATAATTCTTCTTTTATTTCTTTTAACAGAACTGAAAAGGTCTTTATATGCACTGTTTTCTCAGTTTGGTCATGTAGTGGATATTGTAGCTCTAAAGACAATGAAAATGAGAGGACAGGCCTTTGTTATATTTAAAGAGCTTGGGTCATCCACCAATGCCCTGCGACAGTTACAGGGCTTTCCATTTTATGGTAAACCAATGGTAAGTGTTAGATTTTACTGCAAATGTGTTAAGAGCAGAATAACATGGTAGAGGTATTGTATTTTCTCTTGTCTAGAAAAAGAGACAGTGTCTTGAAAGTCTTCATTGTTTTACTTATAATCTTGAAATTTATTCTGTGTATACTAGAGATTCTTCTGTTATATCCTGTCTTTTCTTTAGTGTCATTCTGTCAACTGTGCCACAGTATCATTTGTGCCAAGATAGAAACAGAAATGGTTTTCATAATCTTCACTGAGAGTTTGACATCCTCTAGAAAAAGACTTTCCAGAGTATATTAGATGTGCAATCTCCCCTGGGTTTGTACCCCCTACTTTTGTTGAATCAAGCGATGACAGTATTTTAAATCACATTGTTAGTTTAAAACAAGACAGGCAGGAAGTCTGGGCCTTGTTTATAGGAAAATTTTGTTCTGGAAAGAGTGATTCTCCTTTAAAACAAAGCATGCGTTCTCTGTGGGTCTTGTTTTAAGCAAACAATGCTGTAGAAAAGTACTTTCACCACCAAATTTGGATGATTCTCCACAGGTGAAGGTTGCAATCTGTGGCAGGTTGTGGGTATCAGAATTTTCCTTGGGCCTCATAATGCTGGTTATCTATCCAATATAGACTTATGTGAGAATAAACTCTAATGAATTTAGTATGGCATATCTCTGAATAGACATGTGGTGAACTGCACTCTAAAGTTTCAATTCTTTGTTTTAAGATTAATATGATAAATCTACGTTTTTTTGAAGGAAAATGTTATTTGTATAATAAGCAGTAGTAGTCAGCATTGCTCAGGAGAATCATTATCATTAATATTTCAGTTTCACATATTCCGGCATATGAGTGCCTAATCTATATGAATGAAAAAAATGATTGGGATGCCCCCCCCCATGAGTTTTGTGCATACTATATAGCTTATACATTAAGTCAAATCTTCCTAAATCAGACATACCCTCTAGATGTGGTGAAAATCCATTGCATTGTTAATGCATGATGCAGCAACTGAAAGACAGAAACTGAATTTTATTTTACTGCAAAACATCAAAAAAACCTGAACTCACATATAACTGGAATCTTAAATGATAGGGCACCCTATTCTCCATGTATTTTTTTTTTTTGTTGTTTAAAGAGATGCCCTCCGGAGTGAATGTTGTGTATTCCATGTAGTTTATATTAAGTTAGGTCATCTCAAATATGGTATCCAAACTGGGTGAAAATCATTTCAGCTGTTTTCGTGTAAGTCAGTGGCAGATAGAAACTTAAGTTTATTTACATAAGTCTATCAGAAATACATAGAACAATGCATCTTGAATGCACAGATATGTCTATGGAACACTTCCATCACCTTTAGAATATGTCCAAGAATTAAAGAGAGGTTTCTACAATGAATGCTAATCTTTGATCTGTCTTTATCAATAATCTCTTACCCAAGCCAGTAATTCTACTTCTTGCTAGAACTGGGGGGCAAGTGATAGTGAGGATATCACATGAAAATTCTGTTTTCAATTAATGTTAGTTTTTTTTAATACTAATTCCATGTCAATACAAATGGGTAGGTATATGTTGTAGAAATCAAATTATTTTTGACTGCTTTGCTCTGCCCTCCTACTATATTGTTTTTGTTTAAAAAAAACACCTTGTTGCTGGCTAGGGTTGAATGCCACTAAATATGGAAAAATGATGTTGCAGCTATTATAAGAATGATATTGTCATCTCTGGTGGCCTAAATACCCCAAAAGCACCAGATTCCATTTGATTTTGAGGCTAAGCAGGGTTGGATGGGAGACCACCAGTGAATACCAGGTTCTGTAGTCTATATATTTCAGAGGAAGAAACTAGCCAAACCGCCTCTGAATATACTTGCCTAAGGAAACCCTATGGAATTTGTGAGATTGCCATAAGGCAAAAGGCAGATTGAAGACAACACACAAACAGGATTGTCATCTCTAGTAGCAACTTTATTTGTTCCTGAGCATCTGATTAAAACATTCAGCTTTAATGAAACTTAAAGCAGTTTTCTAATTTAAACAGCGCATTCAGTATGCAAAAACGGACTCAGATGTAATTTCTAAAATGCGTGGTACATTCGCTGATAAGGAGAAGAGAAGAGAGAAAAAGAAAACTAAGTCTTTGGAACAGTCTGCCAATGCTGCAAACAAAAAGCCAAACCAGGTAATTTAGACTTGTAGTGATATTTTTTTGGACAAGTCTACTTGTAAATACCCTTCACCAAGGAATAAGCAGTCTCAAATTGATGATTGCTTGCTGCATTAGTTCTGTGAATAATAATGTAGGTTAATTATGTTATAGTGCATACTGAAAAGATGTATGATTTCTTTAAGTTCTACCTTTTACTTTATAAAAAAGAGAGAGAGAGATACGGAACAACAGAACAATTTAGGGCAGTTTTTGTTTGAAAAGTATTAAAATTGGAGAGGCCCCAATCAGAGTGGGTCCTCAGTATCCACTGGGGCTTGGTTTAGGATCTTCCATGGGTTCCAGAATCTGTGGGTGCTCAAGTCCCATTATATACAATGGTATAGTAAAATGGTGTTCCTTATATTAAATGATGAACAACTCAAAAGGTTTGCTTTTTGGAATTCTTCTGGGATATTATCAAGCCATGGTTGGTTGAATCCATGGATATAGAATCCATGGATATGGAGGGCTGGCCTATTGGGCTCAATTGGATTACTTGATTCAAGGTTCCAGCAATTTAACCAACATAGCCAATGATGAAGAAGGTTTAGAGTTGCAGCCAAAGGGCATGATTTCTGTCTCTACCTTAAACTAATTTTGGATTTTACATCTGAGTAATGAATTTGAGTTGTGACGGTTACAATTTGTCAGCTTCAGGTAAATTGGAATTGACAGGTTTTTTTCCATGGTGAAATTTCAACTGAGGACATGGTGCCTACCTAAGAAGGCTGAAGTGCAGAGCTTGGAAAAGTAACTTTTTAGCCTACAACTCCCATAATTCCCTAGGCAGTGCAACTCTTGGGAGTTGTAGTCCAAACGTACATTAAGTTCTGTACAAGTGAGCAAAGGAATGATGAAATCTTGCCTGTTTGGGTATCAGTAACTTGTGTTGACGAAAGAAAAGCATTTAGGGAGTTCAGATTTGTTTTTCCCAATTACTTGGTATCACTGGCAATTGTCTTGTAATTCTAAACTAAATAAAACAAAAACACTCTGCTTTGCCTGAGGCAAAAGAGCTGAGATGTTGGTACCCCTCAGAAATCACAAGTACAGTTGGCCCTCCAGATCCATGGGATTAATGTTTACAGATTTGATTATTTGTGGATTATTTGCAACTGCCTCTGCTGCTGCCCTATATATACTATTTTTAATAGGGACTTAGAAGGCTTGCCTTGTGTTCAGTCTCTCTGCACATCTTATGAGGTGAGAATTGAGTCTTGTAAGTCCCTATTAAAAATGACATAGTGCAGCAGTGGAGGTGGTGACAAGCCCTATCAGCTGCCTGCTTCTGCCTTGTAGAGGAATCCTGCCCACCTCAAAGGCAGAACTGGACTGTTGGTGTGCTCTCCATGGTGGATTCAGATGTACTGTGCACTGTGTGTTACTATTTACTGTGTGTATTTTTTGTGTGTTAAATATAGTTTGAGGACCCTGTAAACATTTGTATTTTTTACTTTGTGGGGGTCCTGGGCCCCTAATCCCCATGAATGTGGCTGACAGTAATTTTTGTCCTGTTTTAAAAAAGAAAAAAGAAATCAAATGGTTAATGTGGTTGATAAAATAGCCGCTATCTATTTATATGTCCATGCATGTGTTTTTTGTTTTTTACATGGGAATCTGTTACGATACAATTTAATGCACGCTCTTAACACACTGATTTGGAATTGAAATTAATACAGTGTTTATTACATCTGGAACTGTAATGCACATTGATTGTGGGGTGGGAGTAAGAATTAATTCTTTCTTTCTTTCTTTCTTTCTTTCTTTCTTTCTTTCTTTCTTTCTTTCTTTAACTGTTCTTATTTCTTAACAGGGAGCAAATCAGAATTCAGCAAACAACCAAGCAAACTCATCACAGAATCAACAGGTAGTTACAGTCTTTATCAGTTGCAACTCAGTGGATTTTAGATCAGCACCTTTGGCTTTTTAGAGCCAACATTATTTGTATACAGATAATGCATTTTGTATTGAAGCAAAGCAGTTTCTTTGTGTGTGATTTCTCAGTTGATCATTTTTATCTGTCAGCATTTGCTTAGGGTGTGTGTTACTATGTTACTCTCAGTCTTTATTACTTTATATAAAAGAACTGGGTCCACCTTGTACAGTAAAATCTTATTGATGCTGCTGTGCCTCACTCTGCCTTTCTGATAATATAAAGATGGTCATGCAGCACAAATGAAATATTTGCTGTGTTGGGGGTTTTAAAAAGTACTGCTGAGCTGGCTAGCAGCTGTTCAGTGAACAACATCTATATTATACTGAACTCCTTTGTTAACCTAGAAATTTGTGAAATACAGAAATAATCTGAAGCTGCTTATGCTCTTCCCAGTTTGTTTTGTCTGTTTGTTTTGGTCAAATGGAGAATTATCAGCACTGTGAGATAACAATATCCATGAATGTGAATAGAATCATTGTAGAGTGTAATAAATGCTAAAGCAAGCATATTTTTGTAACATAGTATCTTATTATTTCTTGCTTGTGTTGTTGCAGGTGCCTGATAATCCACCAAATTACATACTTTTCCTCAACAATTTGCCAGAAGAGACAAACGAAATGATGTTGTCAATGCTGTTTAACCAGTAAGTTTATCTAGAAATATATATAGTGAATAAATCTGTGTTTGTCAAATATACTTCAGCTGTGATTCTGTGTTCGTTTATTTGGCATTGAAATTCACTGAGATTGATGAAAGTTTGGACTTTTGAAAAAAACATTTTACATGTTGAATCTCTGTAAAACACTTGTCTTGAAAGAATGTAGTCTCTTGGCCTTTTGTACTTTACATCCTCTTAATCTGATATTTTTATACTAGACTGGAAGAGCAGAAGTGGAGTAAAAAGACCCATAGTTTGATCTAAGAGCTTGACATTTCTAGTTGAAACTTCCCAGCTTTGACTGGCAGAAACTTCATTGCAGCCCTACCCACTTTGTATTGTTCCTCTCCTCATAAAGAGCAAGATCTAAAGAGAATAGCTTCCTCTGCATTTGTACAGAAATTCTGACAAATCCTAAGGAGAGCATGTATGTGAAAAAGTTATTCCAGATTATTCCTGTCCATATTGGAAGAAGGATGACTACAAGACAGGAGTAGCGCACATTCTCAAAGGGTCATTTGATTGTGAATGCCTGAAAGGGCTAAAGAAGGGAATGTCTATAGATTGCTCTGTTCTGATTTTTTTGTAGTGGATGTTCTCCCGTCAGGTTTAACTTGAGGATTCATTCTTATACTGTGGAAAGATATGATTTTTAGAAACAAGAGCATGCACTTTGGGATTTCACAGTTTACTGAAGAATACATGGCTTGGGAATCTAGAATATATTTAAGGGATCCATACCTTGATAGTACATGATATGTTTTGTGTTCATTCTTGGCGTCTTGAGGTATTTCTGGCAAAATACCTGCCTGAAAGCTAGGAGAACAACAGCTAGTCAGTTTTGACAACACTGGGCTAGAGTGAACAGTGGTCCGATATAGTATAAGACAGCTGCCTTTGTTGTGGATAAGGACTTGGTTGAGTTCACCCAGTGGGAAGGACTGAAAATGTTACTCTGTTGAATGAGAATGAATAAAAAAAAAATGTCAGCATGTTAATTGTGAAGTGTTTTGCTGCTATAAACTGAAGTTGTAATTCCTGCATGTCAGATCCATTTTCCATTGCATAGTAAATATGTTCTTGACTCCTTTGGTATGTTTTGCTTGGCAAAATCTGCCTGTGCATTCAACTTTATTTCTCAGCTATGAATTTCAGTTTTCAGAACTTACTGGAGGGAGGGTAAGAAAAGTGGTATTAGATTTCAAGTGATAAAGAACCTGATCTTCACAATAAATATTTCTCTTCCAAGGTTCCCTGGTTTCAAAGAAGTGCGTCTGGTCCCTGGCAGGCATGATATTGCATTTGTGGAGTTTGAAAATGAAGGACAGGCAGGAGCGGCTCGGGATGCTCTCCAAGGATTTAAAATTACTCCCTCGCATGCCATGAAAATCACTTATGCCAAGAAGTGATGGAAGCAAGCTATGATGTTCAAAGGACTTACTCTCATTTTTCTTTAGATACGTTACTTTTTCTTGTTTACTTTTGATTGAAATGTGGCTCCTTATTTATAAGGAAACTGTCTCGTCTAAAGTTTTTGGAAGTCAGCAGACATGTCTGAGAATTCTGAATGCATTCAAGGAATGTTAACTACTGATGATGGAAATTATTGGATTTTGTTTATATACATAGGTCAGTTTTATATACTGTGATCTTATGTTCTTCATAGTAAAGTTGCTTATTTGCAAATAAAGCTGCATTTTCTTTCTTAATCCAGGAATCCAAGGGGCAGTTTTATTTTGTCCAAATTGTTAATTAGTAATTACCTGGGAACTGGATGTTCTTGGAAATGCTGTTAATATAAAATACGTGCTTATCTTAAGAAAAATTGAAGGGGGGCTATGTTTCCAAATTCAAGCCACTGTACCCTAGCAACTGTTACTGCTAACCCTGCCTCCGATGACTGCAACCTGTGCACTGTTTGCGTAAGAAACTAACATACTACCCTTGAGTGAATGCAGGCCCATGACAGAAAAAGGTCCTCCAACCTTGTCCTAGAATGTGATTTGACTGCATGTAATGACCTGATAGTAGAAGCTGTGGGGCTGTGTCTGTCATGTACGCAGCAACGAGCTTGCTCAGAATAATAAAGGGCTGTTCTCCATACCTTGTTTTTCATCTTTGCCCTCTCCTTGGAGACATCTGCATTAATAAAATGCATCTCATGGAATAAGTTCTTGTCTACATCCCATATCTTTGTGAAGACATACCTGTCAGAAAGGCTTTGCTGTATTTGAAGGGAATATCCACCATGCCATGTACTAGAGATATGGATCCTTTGGTTCTAGATGTTTTTACCTACAGTTCCCATGTACTACTACTGATGGAGTGCTATCTGGATGCATTTCCCGTATCACTTAAACTGGATATGAGGCAGGCTTTTGCTTTCCAGGTGTTTTAGATCACAGTTTACTAAAGCACATTGACCATGTTGGCTGGGGCTTCTGCGAGATAAAGACCCAAACATCTGGAGAGCCCAAGGTCCCCACACCTGATTTAAAACAATCACTTCTGCTTCCCTCTTGGTTCCTGCTTTCTGGAAAGTAAGAAAATGGAAATTGGTTAAAAGTAAGGAAAATTGTGATTAAGATAAACATGATTATGTCATTGATTTGTTAAGATGCAGTTACAAGAGGATGCCCTGAACTTGTGGCAGTTGGAAGTGGCAGAATATAATGAATGTAGTGATTGACACACTCTCCATATGGTTAAATGATCATGAAACAGTTCATTTTATTGTTTTACTGTTACAAATAAACGAATGTGACAGCATTATTTTATTACAGAGAAGCTGACTGGCTTCTTGCAGTTGGGTAATTTGTAGATTCAAACAAATTGGAATCAGTTTCAATCAATTTGTAGATCCAAGTATTTTGACAGAGGTCAGCAAATTGTGGCTGGCTGAACATAGTAGCAAGTCATTATCTCTTACAACTACCTGTCGTGTCCAGTTCTGATACAATACGCCTATGCTCTCAACAATAGAAATAAGGTTTGCTTAGAAAGTAGACCATATACAGAGCTATGATAATGAAATAAATATTTTTTTAAATGTTAAGTTTTTTGTAAAACAGGAGTTTAAACATGGTTTAAAGAGCACAGAGATCAGTTTTTTGCAGAAAGAAATTACAGCATTTATTGTCCTACAAAGCACTTAATAGAAATTCACTTACATTAGAAGTTCACTTTAAGAAGAACAACAAATAACCAACAGAAGAAAACAGTAACTTACTAGATTTCCAAAAAGCTCAAGAAAGCAATAATGGTTTATTCAATGACCTAAATATTTTGTATTCATGCATAAAAGACTTCAGATTTGCACTTAAGTATTTTTCATTTAAATTTCTATCCTTGATGGCTAGCATGGTTTGTGCATCTACAATGTTGGCAAATGAAAGGACAAACAAATAGAACGATTGAAATGTATTAGGTGATTTTTAATTTAACCTATACATTATTTTATTTAACCTATTTAATATAGGAATTTGTTGAATTCAGGGAAAGTCACAAAATGGAAATGACATTTTCAGTTGCAGTGCTACCCTCTGGAAAAGACTCTGGACTATTGCATCAGCTGCTAGAGGCAAGAAGAGCCATAAATCCATCTACATAACCTTTAATAACAGTAGCGATATCCCTTACTGATAGCCTGCTCTTTCACAATTGCAATCAGAGTGGCTGGCAAAGGATACATAAAAGATAATGATAAAATGCACTTGACACAGTCAAGAGTCAAGACCAGCAACTCAAAATAATTGATACAATTGAGACTTTTAAGAGGAGGCAATAGTTGAATTATATTGTAAAAACCATACTTTTTATTGATTTTACTATGGGTTGGTTTTGTGGGAGAGACTAAAAGTAAGTGTGTAAATAAGTCCATAATTTGAGGAATAACTTTTATGCCATTCCTACAAGTTGCTTAAATTCCTCTATGTGGAAGGACAGTTCAGTCTTGGACTCCATCCCTAACCCCAGCTTACCTTTTGTAGTGCTGTTCCGTGACTTTCTCCTACTCTAGTGTGTCATTAGCACAGAGCTGCTTGTACCACTATGGTGTAAACAACCACAAAGGAATGGATTAAATTTGTGTATTATTAATTTTCTGGTTGTGTGTGTGTGTGTGTGTGTGTGTGTGTGTGTGTGTGTTTTGTTTTGGTTGCAATGTAAGTTTTTTTGTAACGTAATTTTTTTTAAAAAATATTTTTATTAAAAAGGTTTGTTGCATAAAAAACAGAGTGGATATACCCCATTATCGGATATATCACACACACACACACTGCTTCCATATTATTTTACTCTAGTTGAGTCTTCTTTGTTTCCATTTACCAAAAGAAAAAAAAAGAATAACAGTTACATTTTACAGAAAACAATTACATTATCTCTTTCTTTGCTTTCATATACTTTTAAATTTTTATCCATTCCAAAACTCCTTTCCATTCCCTTTCAAAGTTCTGGATAGGTTTATTTTTCAATGAAAATGCTAACTTTTCTGTCTCTACCATATCCAGAACGTTTAATTTCCACTCTCCTAAATCAATATCTTTCTTTTTCTTTCCAATGTTGCGCGTATGTCAACCTTGCAGCTGTTATCAAATATAACAATATCTTCTGATGACTTCTAATCTCCCTTTGTTGTCCTAACATATTTAACAAATAAAATTCCGGTATCATTTCAAAGTTCATTTTACAGATTCTTTGAATTTCATCATGTATCCCCTTCCAGAACTTTCTTGCCCTTCCACAAGTCCACCACATATGAAAAAAGGACCCAATCTTTTCATCACACTTCCAACATTTCACATTCCCATTTTTAGTTATTTTTTGCAATCTTTCTGGGGTCATATACCATCTATGTAACATTTTGCAAAAGTTTTCTCTTAAATTTAAGTTTGGGGTAAATTTTATATCAGTTTTCCATACTTTCTCCCAAAGTTCTAATTCGATCGGGTGTCCCACATTCCAAGCCCATTTAACCATTGTATCTTTTAACTACTTCTGATTCCATTTCTCTTTTCAACAACAGTTTATAGAATTTTGAAATTCTTTTCTTTTGATTTCCCTTCATCAATAAGTCCAATTCATTCTCTTTCTCTCAAATCCGTACAGTTTTTGATCCATTTTAAACTTTTTTTTTTTTGGTAATGTGATTTTAAGAACATTCTCTTGCACAGTCTGTGTGGCGGGAAGCAAGGCATTTTAGATCAATGAGGCATTGAGGGTCCCTCTAGAGTTCTGCTGCTCTGTAAAACTGATGGAATGTTGCCTTCATAACTTCCCATTGGCTGGAGAGGTGGTTCCCTGCAGATGTGTGCTACGATTTCTATAAAAAGAGATCCATTTCTCTGCTTGTGTTTCATTTATGAGAGGGAGAGCAAGGCGTTTACAAATCAGAGGACGAGCAAAGAAAATGTCACACACGGTTTGTTTGCTGATGTTTCTGCTGTCTCTAGGATTTACTTTCCAGATTGCGAAGGGCATTTTTATGGACAAACTTGCCAGCGAGAAGTTGTGTGCTGATGAGGAGTGTTTATGTAAGTCTCTCTCGCCTCTGTTTGTTCACCTGTGTACTCTGAATGTGCACTTTCCTGAACTACTTTAACTGTGCGATTGCTCCATCCCTAAGTTAAGCCTTAGGTATTTTAACTAAAGCCTCGGGTATCTTTTATTTTATCTCAAAGGGCTCACAGGCATCTGTGCTTTGAAAGGCTTGAACGGTAGCTGCTGAAAGCAGGCAGTGTCTTGATTAAATGAAGCAAGGCTGCATTTTCAGATTTACAGGTTTGCTTCTGTGTTTTTAATCCTACAGATGCCATTTCCTTGGCAAGAGCAGAAGATGACTACAACGCACCAGACTGCAGATTTATTAATATTAAAAAAGGGCAATTGGTCTATGTTTATTCCAAGCTTGTGCCAGAAAGAGGAGCTGGAGAATTCTGGGCTGGAAGTGTAAGAATCTTGGATGTATAAACAGTATATTTACCTTTTCTTGGCTATTTACTTTCAGCACTCACAACTTAAAAGAGATGTCAAAATCTTTGTAAGTCCAAGGGACAGGGGGAATATTCTAGATCCTTCTTGTCAGGGAGATTCACCCAGAGCAGAGAAGTAACACAAGTAATGACATTATTTGCAAGGTGCTGTTTTTTTGGAATGATGTGGGAGCAAAAGTGTTACTTTTAGAAATGATGTAAATACTACTAGCATTGGGTTTGAGTGTAATAAATAATGCTTACTCATTATTTCAAAATGATATTTGGGGTGTTATTTTGAGGAATTTGGGAGTGTTTTGACCATTTTTTTAACATTTGCTTTTTAAAGAAAAGATAATGAATTAGTAATGCTACTTTTTACTTATTAATTAGTAATAGATTACTTTTTAAAAACATGCTTAAGCTTTTACAATGATGGTTCCCTGTTCTAGGCCCAGATGTATACTGCCAGCATCTCTTTCCTTCTATTATGGAGCAGTTTATGCTCAAAGCAGTGGGAAAGGGAAGCAAAAGGGCCTGAAATGCTTCAGTGTAGTAAGGAAGACTATTTTTCTTTAATTCTCGTTAGTGCTGGAAGCTTGTATTTGTGTGTATTTTGAGGAAGGGGGCTGTTTTGCACACAGGGGCTATTGGTTCAGAGCCACTGTAACAGAAAAAGGGGAATGGTTCCTTAAACTGGGTTGAAGTTAAGCATTAAAAAAGTTTCGAGGGCCACAAAAAACAAGGAGGGTGTGTCCATGTTGTCACCTGTGCAGTACAAGCATTCAAAGCAGCATATAATGGCCATTTCTGCCCTACACTTTCAACAGCCTGTGGAATTCTGGGGTTTGTAGTTGGCTGAGGCCAAAGAACTCAATGGCTCAGTGCCCCTCCCTAAACTGCAAAGCCTAGGATTCCATAGGATGTTGAAAGTGGAATAATAGCATTACAACAGCCTAGTGCTGAAATGGCCAATGACAGTTTTTGAAAAGAAAAAGTTGCAGGAGAGAGGAGGCTTAAGCACTGGTGCTAAGCTGGATTGGGCCCATGTATATTGCTCTGTAGTCAGAAGAAATGCCTTACTGTAATTACACTGTTAAAACACACACACCCTTGTTCAAAAGATGGTTTATCAAAATAAGAGCCTATTTTGCTAGCACTTTATGATCAAAAACATAGTCAAAATAATCTCAAACAATATATAAAAAGACAGCTGTAGTCCCTGCTTCCAGAAGAGAAGTGAGCTTGTTTACTCTGAATCATAGCTGTGTTTAATTCTGGGCTTGCTGGATGTGTTCCGTTAAGGTTTACGGTGAACATTATGAGGACCAGATGGGCACTGTCGGTTATTTCCCCAGGAATTTAGTCACAGAACAGCACATCTACCAGGAAGCAAACAAGACGGTTGCCACAAAGGTAAAATAAAAATAAAAAAAAATTAAAAAATCGACTAATTACTTGAATGTCGCTACACAAATGTTTTGGTCTGGTTAGTGCTCATTGCAACCTCATCAGCTGTAGCCACAGCACAGAAAGACAATGCTGAGATTTCTACTAAGTTAATTGAGTGACGATATGTGTGTATGTGCCTTCAAGGTACCTGTTGACTTTGGCAATTTCATAGGGTTTTCACAGTCAAGGAATACTAAGGCCATTTCCGCACCAGGCTATTAAAACGGGGCAGAGCGACCTCCGACGGAGGTCTTCTGTGCCGTGGAGTGGACTGGGGTGGACTACTTTTTGTAGTTCCATACCTCAGTCCGGTTCAGAGCGACTGGAACTGGTCACGCAGCGTGCTTTTTAAAAACCTCTTTCAAGAGGTTTTTAAAAAGCACGGAGCATGCGACTCCTGTCGCTCCATCGCCGCGCTCCACTGCAGATTTGCAGGCGCGCACAAGTGCGTGCCTGCAGATCTGCTGGGGGCGGGCTTTAGGCTGGGGAGCTTCTCTGGTTGGTGGAGAGCCTCCACCAACCGGAAGCCGCCATTTTGGACGCCGGAGCAGTGCGGAGCGATGAGCTCGCACTGCTCCTCGTCCCGACGGACTCGCCCGGACGCTCAAGAAAGCCGGTGAGTTCCATTTTCGCCCATTTCCTTTCTCGCGTGTGGAAAGGGCCTAAGAGATGGTTTTGCTAGTTCCTTCCTCCGAAATATAGCCTACAGCATTTGATATTCTTTGGCAGGCTCCCTCCAAGTGCTAAACAAGGACAATGTAGCATCACTGAAATTAGTGCATAAGTTCTGCAGGAGATTCCCTACTGACTTTGGCTCTGGCTCTGTGCATTCTGAGAGGCAGGCAAACTTCTCTGGGCACAAGGTAAACATTGTACTTAAATGAAGTCTGCTTCCTGTTGCTAGAAGCTGCCTTTTCCCAACTAGGCTGCATGCCACATTCTCCACTTCTGCCTGATTGGGTTCTTTTGCAGCAGATGTTACCCACAAAGTAACTTGAGAACTCTTTCCCCTTTCTATCTGGTGTTTCAAAACATGATGGCTTCCTACACTTGCCTCGGGCCTAGTGCTTACTGAGGTGGGAAATGTCTTAACTGGGCTGTACCCAGAGATTGATTAGTCGGTCTGTTTGGCTGAGTTTAAATTCTTTGTTCTCATGAAAACATCTTTCCCCCTTCTTATCCTTTTGTGTCATATCTTTTTAGGGCAGATACTATCTTATTTCTATTGATCTGTTAAGCAACACAAGTATCTTTGTTGAGCAGCAGGGTAAAAAACACAATAAATAAATGAAATGCAGAGAGTGACCTCACATATAAATAGAGGTACCGCCATGTTTGAGGGAGACCAAGATGGGGCCTCATGATTATGCTGGCAACCCCATTAATTTAACCTTTTGGTGGGCAGCAGAGCCACTCCTTTCACTCCATCATTTTCTAATGCTGCTTCCCCATTTCATGTTTATATTTAGGAAAGGTGGCTGTGCTGTGCTGTGCTCTGCCCTTGCAGGGTACAGAGCAAGGCTTTCCTCCACTTGGGTGGCTGGCAGACCAAAGAGATAACAGATGATGTTGCCTATGGTAAAGCGGATTACCATGCACTTCCCAGGTTGTGGCTGTGTGCCATTTTCATTTTAAATAGTTTCTCCCCAGAGTGAATGGCAGCAAGCTCAGCCAATTTGCACATAGTCTTTTCGTATAGGGGGCTTGCATAGTTTGCTGCCACTCTTTGGTGTTTGGGAGGATGACTGATTTTACACAAAATGGTGCATGGCTGCAACAATTTTTTCCACAGTGAGGATTGCATGTGTACATGTATTTATACCCCACCTTTCAGCCAAAACCAGTTGCTTGCACAGCAAAGTTTGCCACTCTCTGGCGTCTAGAGGCTTTTCAGATTGCTACAGGTTTCCAGTGGCCTGTGGTTAGTAGCTTCCCTGAGGACAAACCTTTATGCAGTGGTGGTAGGTGCTTTTGTGTCAGTGCGGTGGTGAACCTGCTCTACGTTTGAATCTAGCCAGAACTAAAAATTACAGCATCCAAGGTGCTGAATCCTATCTGCAGGCTAGGTTCAGTTCCTTAGCTAGTTCATTTAAAGTTCAAACTAAAACTGGGAGTAGGTTCTACCCAATTGATGTGGAAGCCATAAGCTATGACTGCTTTTGTGTATCCCTCTTCAAAGCGAAGCGAGACCAACACACTTTCATGGGAAAGTTTTTTAACAAAAAAGCAGAAGAGGGTTTTTTTTTCTTTTTCTTTCAAAGCTGCTTCACACTACAGCACCACTTAGAGAAGGCTTTCCTCTTCTAGAAGTCTTCTACAAATGCCAGTGGATCTGAGGTGGAACTGGTCAAGAAAAGCCTGAGTCTGATATCTGCAGATCCCTTACAGTACCACTTCAGGCTGCAAGCAGACTTGGGCTTCCAAATTAAGGCTTGTTGAAGATCCATGATCTGACTTGATCCGATGCCACTTTAATTTTTTCCCTATTATACAGGCTTTTTATGTACAGAACCTCCAGTTGTGTCAGTCCCTGCCACAAGAGCATAGCCTAGACCAGGATGGGCAAGGTGTGGCCCTCCAAATATTGCTGAACTGCAACTCCCAGCGTTCCTCACCGTTGGCTGTGCTGGCTAGGGTTGCTGGAATTTGCAGCCAAAAAACCATCTGGAGGGTCTCTCTGTCCCTACCTCAACCTAGACATAAAGTTTGCTACCTCAGTTAAGGAGATGTAGGTCTCAGTTGAGGCTGTATGGCTACTGCCTCCTATAGTGTAAGACCTTTCAGTCTCAACAACAGTGTATTGAGTGATCTTTTTACCCGGCAGTAGCGCGTTCATGGGTAGCTTCCTCAGTCTTGTATCTTTAAACAATCTGTCCCAAAAAAACTGTTAAGAAAATGGAAGGAGAGAGGTGAGGAGATATTGCTGTCTAATAAAAAAGGCACTTAAGAAACAGCACCTCTATAGTTTATGTTTTAGCATTTCTTGAAATATGGTGCTATTCTTTTACATTAACATTGAGTGTTATACTGTTGCTTTTCAAATAGTTGAGTCAGAGGTAGCTGTAAGAGACATCAGCTGTGTTTTGACATTAATGTGATAGAAGACGCAACCTAGCCTTCTCCAATACACAGCCACCCCAACCTCTCTTCCTTTAGCATGGATACACGCAGGACATCAAAAATTCCTGCTCTAGAGTAACTATAAGTCAGTGTGCCATTCAAACAGTAAACTGTGGTGGATTTTAACTAGGGTTAGTGAAAACGAGCCAGATTCATAAACTATGATTTGAAGTTGGCTACTGTAGTATGCCACCGTCGCTGCAGTTCATCTGATTAATCTAAAACTGAAGCAAAAGTTTCTAAAATTGTCATCATGGTTGCACTGGAGAAAGAAAGGGGAGGACATACCGGGGTCGGGGGCTTGAACTTGTTGATAGTGACAAACTTGGTTTAGCATTGCACCTGAATCAACCTATTCTCTTATCAAAGTAAATATAAAAATGGACTCTAACAACAAATCATCACCTCTTTTCTAGGCCATTGATTTCTTCTGCGAATAGAAGCATGTGATGTAGCCCATTGACACAGCTAACAGAAGAGAAGTCCAGAAGTGTTGGACAAAAAATGAACATCTTCTTCCTTTTCTGTTGTAGGGAAATACAGGAAACTTCTCTTCTCTAAACACTTTCTTTAAAAAAAAATCAAAGGGAAGGCATTTTAAGATAGTAAAGCTGTTTGTACTTTTATTTACTTCACTGTATTTGATATCGATTATTGATCAAAATGCTGTTGTATTTCCAATTACTGTATTATCCTTGTTTGAAAGTAATAAAGAAAATTCCATATTTTA
Source organism: Cyclura pinguis (assembly GCA_030412105.1). Lineage (NCBI taxonomy): Eukaryota > Metazoa > Chordata > Lepidosauria > Squamata > Iguanidae > Cyclura > Cyclura pinguis. The sequence goes on from CM059599.1 coordinate 173,758,946, forward strand.
GGTAAGACCGTAAATGATTTCTGTCAGATTGATTATCTTTCCTCCCCCTGATGTGTTTTGTGTTCTTAAATTAGTGGTGAAATGGAAACATTTTATTTTAAAGTGTTTATTCACTGCCTACATCAATCACTTTCATGTCAAAGTTCAGACCATGGCATGATGATTCGGTTTTCTCAGTTTACAATATTGCACGATAGTCATGACATCTTTTCATTTTCATTGGTTAAGATCTTTGGAGCAACAAGCATTCTTTTGGAACAACAAGCATCATATTTGTGTCCTCCAGGACTGAGGCTGGCAGTAGGTTAGACTGGTTGGCTTATCCAATTGTGTGATGGGAAAATGGGTTCACAGCTTTCCTTTCCCCTCATGCAATTGCATCTGCCTTGGCACTTACACCCTGGATATCTATGCATGAGTGTAACATTTAAATATAGTGGACGTGTGGTCTCCTATATGACTTCTGGGTGTGACAGGTGTACTGATTTGGGTAGCTTGTTCTCTTGCTATACTGCTGGATAAGCAAATTGGTTTCCCTCCAGGGATATGTTCAGCATCACAACAAACCAGAATAATAAAGAATTCTGTATTACTGTGATTGAACAGTGTGTTGGTACAGGCTACAGGATTGCCCCCACTTGAGTCCTCCATTAAGCAGAACCTACTAAACAAACCATGGATCATCAGACCATAGTTTGTTTAATGTGAGTGTGAAATCAAGTTTCTGGCTTGTTTCTTTCTCAACAAGCTAGGATCACAACCCATGGCTTGTTCTTAGCTTGCAACTCTGTTTTGTTAGGAGGAGAGACAAGCCAGAACTTGTGACTTGCAAAGCACACTAGACAAAAGTCAATGATTTGTTGAGCCAACTCCAGTTCCTTCAAGTCTGATTGCTCAGTGTGCACCAGCCTACTGCTCATAAATGATAAGCCACAGTTCTGCTAGTTTATTGGAATATATAGGTCCGACCAATCAGTAATGCAATTATGTTACTAACATTTGGTGGTATCTCATATTAATAATGCTTGTAAATAATAGGCTTGGAGGAGCTTTGCAAAAATGAAATGGAGGCTGTTAACTTCATTCTGCTGGATGAGCCAGCCTCCAAGGTATCATTGTTTTTAGAGAGTCATGGTCCATCATCAGATTGTGCCCAGGAACTCTGGTTTTCCAATACTAGTAGCAGCTGTGCATATCACAATGCTCTGTAGTCTGGGTTCCAAGAGACCAGATCAGAAAGTAGGAGCAGGCCTTATGAGGCAGCATCTTAAACTGTATGCTCCCCACTCTAACAGCTTCAGAACAGTTTCAGTTATTGCTCAAATCAGTTTTTCTCCAGTTAAACCTGATATAAAAAATACCATGCACCTGTTTATATTAACTGTGTTTTTAACAGCAGTGGGTAGATGTCATCACCCACGATCCACCCAAGTTTTTTCTGGCATGGCCAGAGAGTTTTGCTAGTTCTAGCAGCTCTTCTTAGAAATGGTGTTGGAGCCTTCTTAGATATGTGTGTGCACATATGAGAAAGAGAGATGGATGGCCAGGCAATTTTTGTGTCAGGTTGTTGTCTGGCTTGGTGTGTGTTCCCTTGTTATATTACTCAATTGTGGTTGATCACTGGGTCAGCAGTTATGTTACCTCACTGGTAAACCATGTCCCAGGGTCTACAATTTTGATATTAAAATATGATTCAGTGTGCATGAGAGGTCACCCAGATGAGCACGTAGGCAGCAACAGTCGAATGATCGAAAACCAGGTCAGGCCAGTACAATCCCCAGTCCCATAGCCCCAGGAGACCTCAAGCTGTGCAAGCCCGCAGTAGAAAAAGAGGTTCTTAGCCATTGAGGAGCCAACTTGGGGGAATTAGTATGCTTTCCCCCAAGTTGAGCACCGATAGCAATAAAATCCTATCAGCCAAGGACCATCTGCATAAATTCACACCACAACCCAAAGTAACTGAAGATCCTGAAACTTTTGCAACACCTCATAATCCCATCATGCAAAAAGGAGTTGCCATCCTGGAGCTTCTTTCTTGTTGCAACACCCATTGTTTTCCCCGGGAAAGGATTAGCTCTCCAGGTACTTTTTCCCCTACAAATAGTCCCAGTTTTTGAGCGTTTCTTTGGATCACTCCTGGTCATACCAGCAGACTGTTTCTCTGTCCCTTGAGTAATCCCCTCAGCCCTCTCCATGCTGAGCTCCACTTCTTTGCTGTTTTTCCCGGACTAAGGACTTCAGGAAAAGGTGCAGTATTACCCCAGCAACAATCCCTTCAACATTCCCCTATCCAATTTCCTCTCTCCTTAATAGGTCTTGAGTGAGTGTGTGAGTGACTGCGTTGGTGCATGAGGCTTTCATTCAATAAAATCATTTTATTGGACATCTTCGTTTGGTTTTTGGCTTGACCTGACCCCGTAAAAACTGGGTAAAAAGATCCCGCTAGGTTACCCTGACTCTCGCATTGCTATTGCTCATGCTCTGGCTAGTTTCCATTCCCCATCATGTGGATCACATTGAGGTGTCCCCCAAGGGACCCCAGAAATCAGGGTAACAGTTACAGTAAATCTTTCTGCAGCAATCTGAGTTCTTTTGGGCACTTTAATAGCATTCAATAGTAATCCTTTTCTTTGATTTGCACACAGTCTTTGTCCTGGATAAGAATATTCAGCCAAGTTTTACTTTAAATTATTTTTTGATGGTGGTGCTGCTATTTTTGTGGCTGCTATATATCAGTTTATACATTTGGCAGTAGGGGCTCAGCACCCTCTACTAGTGATAAAATTGAGACATTCACAGCACTGACCTTCAATGCAGAGTGTCTGGGTCAGCAGTGACTGCAGAATTATTAATCTGAACTACATCACTGCAGGGTTCATTGTCAAAGTCAGAATTATTCAAATAAGAATCTCTCAGATATTGTGTTCTTCTGGTGCATTCCTTCCTCTTTCCTAGGCTCTTCAGCAGCCTCTAACTAATTTATACTATCATGTGCTGTTTCAACTGATCGACAGGTTTTAGGCCCCTGCCTTTTTCCTTCCATAGCTCTGTTCACATCACTCAAACAGCCCTTGACTAATCAGATTACAAGTCTGCCTTTGTAGATTATACACAATTTTTCAGCAGGTTTGTGCTGACCTCCAGTGGCTGTTCTAGGATTTATATGATCATCAACTGCAGTTTTCTCAAGCGAACACTATATTCCATCCTGCATACTGAAGAGGTAGATTCTAGGGACAAGGTAAACCAATGAACTTTTGTTTTCAGCAGGAAGGACTATGGGAAAGACAAATAAAATTGTATTTCACTTTGAAAAGCAGTTTTCTGCTATTGTTATGAGTTATCTAAATCAGCTGTCCTAGCAGATGAAATAGCAAATGAGTTCAGTTTTTAAAAAAGGGAGAGGATCAATATTATCTTGCTTGTAGTGAAGAAAGCACACATGATTATAATTTAAGTCCAATCCTTCGTATGTTTTCTTATAGGTAAATCCTACTATGTGTAGTGGGGTTTACTCCCAAATGAATATGCAAAGGATTGCAATTTTAGCCTTCCTAGACTTTTGTGAACAAAAGATCGTTAACAAATCTACTCCTCAACAATTTTTTTTAAAATTAATGTCTTCTACCTATTGAAAAAAGTAATGGAGTCTGATGCTATGAATATAAATAGGACTAAGGAGGGATAGGATAGAGATTGTAATAGTTTGCATGGTGTGGAGGAAGTAGAGTATTTCATCTCTTGCTCACGATACTAGAAATTGGGACCATCTGATGGATGTGATAAGTCAGAGGGTCAAGACAGAGTCACTGAAGTTCTTTTTACCCACTGCATAGTGAATTAATAGAATTGCCACAGAATCTGTTGATGGCCACTCACTGAAGTGGCTTTACAGGACAATCAGATATATTAACAACTATTACTCAAAAGCAATGTGCAATTGAATGCCTTTTGGTGGGGAAACAGAAGATGGGTTTTGTCCTCATGTTCTCTTGGTGATCTTTCTGGAGGCATCTAGTAGATCACTGAGGGAAATTGGACATTCAGCTAGATGGACCTTTGTTCAGTAGAGCTTATGAAGAAGGGCTTAGAAGCGTTTATGATATGGAGTAGTAGTTCAAGTTGCACCAGTCTTTCTTGGTCTGTACTTTTTCAAAAGAGTGTTTGAATCCATCAGGGCCATTTTTTAAAACAATCAGGTTGCATATATTTATGATGTCTTAACTACAGCATAGTTACCAAATGCAGGCATGTTGCTGGATCCAGCAGTACTCCATCTATTTCAGCACAGTTTGTAAGAATCCCAGTAAACAATAAGTGCAAGGCTGTCCCCATGAAATGGTCCAGTGGCGTATAATTTACCATTAGCCCACCTTTGCAGTGTATTATGAGTGGGTAACCTGTGACTCTGCAGATGCCCTTGTTACCCACCTAACCCACCTAAAAACTATGTCCTGAGGGTCATAATTATTTTATATCAAACATAGTGAGCCACAGAGATCTACTAGAAGGACACGTAGGCAATGGAGCTATGGAGATGGATCAAAAGAGTAGCCTGTTTTCTGTCACGCATCCTAGGCGAATCTTGCAAATGGCTCACAGGCCATTTGGATGGATTCTCAGCAGATAACAGGAAACAATAGGTTTCTGGGAACAAATTAACATGTTAAACAGTCAGGAATGTGACACCTTGAGGTATGCATCTTTGGATGAGAAATTCATCTTGCAGGAAAGTACAAGGATGTTTGGCTGTATTTTCTTTGAACTACAAAGCTGAAATCCATCTTCATAAAACTGCAGCCATCTGTTCCCCAGGACATGTTTCAGGTCTATAACTAGCCCCTTTTTTCTCCTTTTTTTTCGGAGTTCTCCCAGACCCACAAACCATGCTGCTGGTAAGCTCCCCTCAGCCTCAAAAGGCGTGGCTAAGATCGGCTTTTCGCTCATTTTCTCCCAGCTGAAGACTTCTGGATTGGTACAGTATTACCCCAAAACCCTTATCTCTCTCTCTCTCTCTCTCTCTCTTATTTTTCTCCTCTTTTTAAATTTCTGTAGTCTTGTATGCTTGTTGGAATGAGTGCAGCTGAGTGATTGTATGGATTTTAACATCTATGTCAATGAAATACTTAAATTTGAACAGTTAGCCTGATTCTCTGTGATCCAACTCCGTAAACACTGGGCAAAAGATCCTTAATTACTCTGCCCTCTTTGCATTGCTAAAGCAGTGTTCATAGCTAATTTTCCCCACAAGTGATAATTTTGACAGGCGTTGGGAATCTCTCTAAGGGACCCCCAGCAAGCAGGGTAACACTCTCACATCTCAACAATGGATATGCTGGCTAGGGCTGATGGTAGTTGCACTTCAGCAACATTGCATTATTTATTTTATTTCCTCCCCTATCTTATTTATACATCTTTTTCCCAGCATGGGCTGAAAACAAGGTAAGCTAAACACCGATAATAGAAAGTTGAAACAACATTAAATTTTAAAAAGTAGAAAATCATTTGAAAACATAACAAAAATACAGGATACATACCCCATGAAAGGCTCCCTGCAACCAATTAATCATTAAAAGCCTGTTGGAATAGAAAAGTCTGTGTTTGTCCATGAAAGGAGAGCAGAGTGGGCCAACCCAGGCCATTTCTGCACTAGAGTGAAGGAGCATTTCACTGCGTGTCATGAGCAGTGTTTTTTACTCCAACTTACCCCAATTTCTATCTGCGTGCCCTCCAGTTTCTATTAAAGTAAAGCAGAGAAAATCATTTTTAGCTTCTGGATAGTCAATTCTCTTGGAATTCCTATTCCCCTCCCTTGCTCCACCCTGCTACCGCTGATTGATCAATTAAAAAAAAAAGTTATAGAAACTGTTGCTACGTTTTAGTGCAAGTGTGTGAATTGATACAATGCTTCTGCACATAGGAAAAAATGCAGCAGAAACAGTTTGGGTTGTTTACATTGGAGTTTTCCCGTTTTTACAGTACATCGGTTTAACGTCAATGTTAACCGTGCTAAGACCTCAACTTGTGCAGAACCACGGAGGACAGAACAATGTCAAACCGGTTTAACGTGCAGATGTAAAAGCGACAATATGATGCTACTGCGTTGTATCAGCCTTGTGCGGAAAGGGCCGTAGCCTCCCATGGAAGGGAATTCCTTAGGCTGGGGGCACTCATTGGAAGGCTCTCTTTTGTGTTCTCATCAGACACATCTATGATGGTGGTGGGTCAGAAGCCCTCCACTGAGGATCTTGACCCTGACAGGTTCATATAGGTCCACACATTCTCCCCCTTGGCAGTGTACAACAGGAAAGACATTAGAGAAAACAGTCAGGACTCATGGAATTTGCAGATAGGCTGCTGCTATTAGATATATGTGTGGCTATCAACCACAGGGAGAATTGAGAGGCACAGTTATAATGGTGCAGCATGAGACAATCTTAGGCTAGACTGTGCATCCTTTCACCTCTAGATGTCCTCCTAGTTTCAGCCAAAAAGTTATGCAACTCGAGTAAACGTCACATTCAAGTTTGTTTGGACCCTAGTGAGGGTTTCTGGATATCTTGACACTGTGCTATCTGCCCTGCCAGTGCTGAGCCTTCTCTTCCACCCAGTGCCTTTACCTCTAATATGGTGTCAATTCTTGACATGCCCTCTATGTCTCCCATCCCAATGCTGTTCCCACAAGATCTGCATGCAGTTCAGCTATTTTGTCAGGTCTAGAAAAGTAGGTGAGCATCTTGTAGGTGTCTGACAGGAAGTTATACCTTTTTGATCTTTGTTTTAATCTAAAGCTGTCTTTAAGCTGAGGAGCAGCTTCAGAAAAGAAGAAAGCCATTTCATGCAGCCTGATGCTTGCCTGCAAAGGTTTGGTACTTTTCCTGTCTAGTTCATGGACAAGATGGCTGTTCTATGGATTAGAAAGTGGCCAAGGGAGGGGAGCTGGTTTCCAAAGGACCTGGCTTACTAAATTTGGACAAATTTTAAATGTTTCCCATATGTTTGGTTAGCCTGAATGGCAGATCAGATAGAAATCTGAACACATGTTATCATGTGTTCAAGCAACAATGATCATGTTTCTCTTCTTCAAAGAAAACCAGTTTTTTTAAACATGCCAACAGTCATGGTGGCTGGGTATGATAGAAACTGTAATCCAACACATCTGGAAGAGTCCTAGTGAGGGAAGCCTGCCCCAGTAGATTTTACTACATTATCTGAGATTTCTACACAAATGCAGACACTGCATCATCATCATCATCATCATCATCATCATCATCATCATCATCATCATCATCATATGTTCTTGGGTGCCTTCAAGTAATTTCTGAGTTAATGACCCTAGGGAGAATCTATCACGGGCTTTTCTTTGTAAGATTTGTTCAGAGTGGGGTTGCCACTGCCTTCCTCTGGATCTGAGAGTGTGTGACTTGGCCAAGCTCATCCAGTGGTTCCCATTGCTGAGTGGGAATTTGAACCCTGGTTTCCCAGTATCCTAGGCCAACACTCAAACCACTATAGCTTGCTGACTCCCTTATAATATATATTTTCAGTAATTATACAGAGAAAGCTGTTGAGAGAAAGTACCTTTTCAGCATGGACAAGATCCAAACTGGCATTTGTTCTGGCTATAAGAAAGAAAGAAAGAAAGAAAGAAAGAAAGAAAGAAAGAAAGAAAGAAAGAAAGAAAGAAAAGATCCTGAAATTTGGCATGGACAGTGTTCTTTGTATTCAGTTGTTTCTCATTGGCCTATCAACACTTTTGCCAGCACTCTGCTTAAGTAGCCTGCCAAAATCTACTGTCTCCCTTTTCAGGTGTGGAATTTTTACCTTTGAGAAATGCACCCTATTGTTCAGTTTTCAGAGACCACTATCATTTTGTTAAGGCTAACCTATAATCTTTGGCCACTTTTAAGAGATTAATTGGCAGTAATTCAGAAGAGCTATTAAAGAGATTATTCCATCTTGGAATTTCTGATCACCTCAAAACTACTTCTGTGCGACCCTACCACAGTTACAGAATGCTTTACAATATGACAAGAAGGATAAAATTCAGCCCAGGCTTTCAATTTGGGGATACTTATACTGCACCTGTTCAGTCCAGCTTTGGCTCACTGCCAGAATGTTTTAAAAATTAAGATGCTTAAACATCCACAGCAATGGACATGGAGAGGTTTTTTTTTTTAAGTATGAACATCTGCCTTTGAATGAAGGATGACATACTGGAGATGTACACACACACCTCCAGATCTGGTTCATGTTCAGACTGACTTCACTGGAGAATTGCCCACATGTATTCAGTTTGGAACTCATGTGCTTTGACTCAGGTCCTCAACTTGAGTCAACATCTGGAAATCTAACAGTCTGTGCATCCCATGGGAAATCAAAACATGACTTTAACTAGGATTCAACATACAATTCAATTAACATTAGTACTTGGAGTGTGTGTGTGTGTGTGTATGTGTATGTGTTTGTGAAACACACATGCAGATTGAGGATCTTGCCCACTTCAAGCAGCAAAATGTCTTGATCTGTTTCCAGACCATTCATAAGGCTCAGAATATGAATGTACCTCTTCGAGAATGTCAGCACAACAGGTTTGCAGTTGCTATTATTTCCATGTTCTATAGCTGCACAAAAGGTAGGATGAGAGATTATGAGACACGTGGTATATGGAACGGTGGAGCTGGTTTGGAGTGGGATCTTCTGCACTATCTTCTTTACCCGAAGAAACCAGGACAAGACAATGTAAGCATTTCATGAACGTGGAGCTGCAAAGGTTCTGTTTCAAAGCTCCACCTATCATAGCATAGTCTTGTGAATCAAAAAGGCAGCTGGATTTTGATGTAAAGCCAACACTTTCCTGCTGTCCCTGGGAAAGCAATTGGCTAGATCTTTCCCTGAACTGAACCTTGCTTCCTGGAATAGGTTTATTAACACCTCCTCAGTGTAGTCTGCATCTTGCTTTGGAGAAGGAGGAGGGGGAAAGGGAAAGGGTTTCAGCCTCCACTGCTGTCAAGATTTGTTAAGTAAGATTCATGACTGATGTAGCTGACTTCTGAATGTGCGTGGGCAGATGGATGCTTTCCATCCAGTATTGATATGTGCTGACAGACTGTGTACTGTTACACAAACAGGATCAACAATTAAAATGTGCTCTCCACCATCTTATTCCAGCCTGAGGTCAAGGTATACATCACAAGCAATTGGATGCTTCTTTCCCTTAACAACTTGAGACACTGATGTTTTTGAATGGAAAGGGGCCTGAGACACCTCAGCTAAAAGCAACAATCGTGATGGCAGCAGCAGCAGGAGTAGGATGTGTGCTTAACCCTTTCCTTGGAGCTACTTCTTCCCTCCCAGCTGCTTTTCCATCTAAGATGCCTACATTTGGGAGGGACACATGCAAAGCTTCCATATTTTCTTTTCTTCTCAGGGAGAAAAACAGGTTTGGGAGGAAATCTTGAGTGAAAGAAATGCAGGAAGGGAAAAGATCAAGAAGCCTCAATACAGGAAAGGGTTTCTGTCCCCTTAATGGTTGTGTAGAAGAGAAAATTTCAGCAGATACTGAAACAATTCTCTCTTGAATACAACCATTAAAGGGACAAGAGTCCAGTCCTTATTTCACCGGGCAAACTCATTGCTCTTCTACTCTTGATTGTTGTCCCCAAGGTTACTTTTCAAAGCTCTATATTATTTGATGCAAACATGGGCAAGTAGCCCTTGTTTTGACTAACGTGAGAGACCAGTTCCTTCTATCATGCAGGAGAGGTTAAGTGCCAAGACCTAAGTTGGAAGCACCTTCAGACAGCGTAAAACTTGGTGGGTCAGTTCACTCAGGCAGTTTCCCCCAAATATAATCACTGTTCCTCTTCAATCAGTGGTGTTCCTGAAATCACACTGGGAAAAGATTAGTGAGAAAGGGTCATAGCTGTGGGTAACTTGCCACAAATGATTAGCTACTTCTGATTAGTTCCTTTCCCCAACAAAGGTTCAATGATGTTGCATTACAGTTGTAACTCAACAAGAAAGTGGGACTATTTTAACTATTTTTAAGGTAGGGTTGCTCAAGATTGATAGGAAAGTCATTATGAATTTTGCATAATGTATTTTTTTACACAATCGTAAAAACTGTAGATGCCTTGAATAGTAATGATGACGATGATGCGGATGCATTTAACAATGTGACTACCATGAACACAATGACAAATTAATGAGTTTATATTAAATTATTAAATAGCAAATTATATATGAAAAATATTATAATATAATATAATATAATATAATATAATATATTATTATAAAATTATCTAAATCATAAAACTGCTATACCAAGGAAATGAGAAAATATAAAAGACCTTGTTAAGCGAATACAAAAATGGTTATCAAGCAGGATATTTCTGACTGATAGTTTCTCCCAGGCCTCAGGGGTCTTGGTGGTCCTGAAAACTGGTGCCTAATAACTTCAGGGGGAGCTAGGCCCCCTTTGACTAGTCTTGTGAGAGGCTTACTCCCCAGCCCCCCTTCCGAAATCCATGACAAGAGATCATAATCCTTTGGCACAGTAACTGTAACTTTTTAGTTATATGTGTAGTTGTGGGGATGTGGCCTGACTACAGTAACTTGTAGCATTCACATTTTTAAAAAGGACCTAATTATAAATATTCTACTGACTTCTGAAAAACAGGAAATAATTACTTGCTAAAAATTGAAGCGATAATAATAACTGACTACTTGGGGCTTGGAATGGTTGTGTAACCAATTACTTTAAAAGTTAACTTTCTAAGCTATGGAACAAAGGAATATATAACTATCCCTGCACTGTAGTGACTTCCAATTAAGAGGAAAGGTAGAAGAAAGATCTCTCAGGTCAACGGACACGCTACATAAAAAGTGGCGGTGTCTCTCTTGATCTTAAACTTAGATAATTTTCTTACCCTTTGGTTTCACCTTCACTTTTTTCCTGGTTTGTTGGCATGCTCTGGACTGTTCTGTCCCACTTTCAAGCATATTCACATTTGGGGAAAGCAGAAGGGAATGCAGTGAATCCATATTCACATGCTTTGAGCCTTGGGATGTTTCCATTACTGCCCTCACAAGATCACCATAGCCATAGTTCCTAAACACCAAGTGCTTCTGACCATGTCTATGGATAACCACATCTTCAGGGCCCTTTTCTCATGGCATTTGCCATGCAAAAGGGCACCTGGAGTGTCGCGCGATTGTGAAGAGTGATCTGCACAATGCACTCACAATTGTGCGACGCTCCAGGTAGGGCAGACACCGCTCGCACACTTTTTCATTTTTGGCTTTCAGCTGAAAATGGTGCACGATCACACATTGCTCCAGGGCCCCACGCACACTTGCCGTGCCTGTGGATCATCCAGAGCCACGGCGGTCACGCTTCCTGTCCCAGCGCAGCCTGGGAAACTCCCAGGCTGTGCTGCAGAAGGAAGAGGCGGGGCTCTTGCGCTACCTGCTCAGGAGCAGGCAGCTCATGCGGAGCTGACGCAGCAGGGACAGTAGAGCCTCTTGCTGGAGGCTGCTCGCGTGATCCCCACACCCCAGCACCAAAAAAGGTAAGGTGCGGAAAGGGCCCATCAGTAGGGCAAAACAGTGTAGTATACATACAGGTGTGCATAGGAGTGAGAACTGTAGCTAGTTGGACTTCTTGTTTGCCAGGAAGTGACCCTATGCACATATATCAGTAGGTGTATATCACCCATGGATTAATGCATGGCTTATGCTACCAGGTTTGTACAGTCAGTTGACCTATGCAATGGGGAACACGTTTTATAAACGTTCCTTGTGCTTACCTGTCCTTTCTCCCTGTCTGCGCAGATTCTACAGAGACACAAGCTAGATCTGAATGCTGTAGAACGCTCACTGGTGGCTACCCCTGCTCTGGACACATTTCCAGTGAGGAAAGTATGTTCTTCATGGACATTCTGACAGTCTTTATTAATAATTTTGGACCATAAAATTGTCACTAGTTGGTTAAATAAAGATACGTGGGCATGTTAGAATGCTCCCGTTTGTCATTCTGGCATTTTGAAAACCACTAGCAGATCATGTATCTCTGCTAAAAATATTTTTTAAAAAAAGAAATGGTTTTGGCTTCGCTTGCCAAGTTGAGAATTATGAGATCTCTGAGTTCATTTATATAACAGAACACTTTTAAATTACAACAGTCCCAATCACAGCATTGAGATGATCACAGTATTTCTGGCAACTGATGGTATCTCCTAATTCCTGACAGCTTTCACTGTGATGTAAGTTAATTTCTTAGAAAGTCAGCTTAAACTTCTTGGGAACAGTACAAGTTGCTGGAGGACCACTGAAATGAAATCATCGCTGCTTCTTGAAAAAGATATTTGGCAAATGCAATGAAGAACTAACTGAACTGGTGGGGCATGATATGTTTTGTGTAAGTTGAGGACGTATCAGTTAAAGTAGGGTTTGTTGTGCTTGTTTGTTTGTTTGAGGAACCCCTTCTCTGGTTTTCCAATATGGCTTCAAAGAACCAAGCAATTCATTGACACTGAAATTGATGTTGATTAGCAGCCAAGCTGTATATTAAAAACAGAACAAAACACCAGGGATCTTAGAGTTATTTGTTCGATCTGTATCTTCCGTAACGTTATGCAGCTGCCCACTGCACTCTGGGTTGTGTATTCTACACATTGGATTTTTAAACTACATCTATAGCCCTCCTGTAACACAAATTTGTATTGCCCGCACAGCAAATGATATATGGGAATGCAATATAAGTAAATAAAAGCAGTGGAATGTAAAAGACAGTTGAAATACGGGTGTTAAGGTGAGAGGACGAGCCTATAAGATATATGTTATTTAAATGGTCTGTTGAATGATACATTTTCACTTGGTGCTGGAAAGACCCTAAGGATGGTACCAGGTTAATTTCTTAAGGAAGGCTGTTATACAACTGGAATGACACTGCCAAAAGGCTGTTTATCCAGCCCAGAGGTGAAGAATTTATGACCTTCCAAGCATTGTTGGATTCCCAGGTCCCATCTACTGCAGAACGTATAGCCGATGGTCATGAGTAACAGGGTTTGTAGTCCAGCTTCTGAAAGGCTACTGGTTAGCTTCCTCTGTCTTAGCCATTACCTGCCTTCCTTCCTTTGAGGGAAGAACTCAAAGCAGGGCCAATCCAATTGTCAGTCCCACTGAATTAGAGTAGACCTACTGAATTAATGAGAACTTGGTAAGTCAACACTAATGTAAATTCTATTGATCTAATGCAGGGGTGTGGAAATTGTTCCTCCTAAAACCCACTTTTGTGGTCTTGAAATCCCATCTTCCATTTTATATATTTGCCCTAATTTTTATAGGCAATCTTCACCCCAAAACTATGCCAAACATGCAACAGCAAACTCCCATCACAGCTCCCATAAGGTGATCTTTCACGTAAACTAGTTCTATACCATTTTGTTATTAATTGTCTTCAAGTCAACTTTGACCTACGTTCATCCCACAAATGACAGATATCTAAGTTCATCCTATTATCAACAGCCCCCCTCAGGTCTTGCAAACTCAGGGACTTGGCTTCCTTGATTGATACTTTCCACCTGTAATGTGGTATTCCTTCTACCTTGCCAATCATTATGATCTTTTCTAATGAGTCAAGTCTTTTCTCAATAAGTCCAAAGTATAACAATCTCAATTTAGTCATCTTGGCTTCTAGGGAGAATTCAGGCTTGATTCACTCTTGAACCTATTTATTTGGCCATAGTATGCACAGACCTCTCCTCCAGCACCACATCTCAGATGAATTGATTCTTTTCTAGTCAGCTTTCTTCAATGTCCAGTTTTCACAACTGTATGTAAAATCAGAAATTCAATGGCATGGACAATCCTGACTTTAGTATTCAGTGATATATTTTTATACTTGAGGATCTTGTCTGTTACTGCCCTGGCTAGTCCGAGCTTTGGAGATATTAAAGATATCCATTGATATCATTAATTTGGCTTTCTATCCCTTCCACGTGCTTGTGAGGCCCCCGGACAAGCACGCGTACAGGCTCGGCCGTTAATCGCCGTAATATTCTAAAACAATACAGGCAGGCCAGGAATAGCTGACTCACAGCTTTAGGAGACCTCCAGGCAAGTACTCTCATTAGGTATGCACACAACCTATAAAGGATTCTCTGCCCCGCGCTGGCAGCTTGATGATCCAGCTATACAACGCTCGAGAACTCCGCGTTTGCATACCGGCTACTCTATTGAGAAATTCGGCTCTAATTCAATCATTCAAATTCTGACCTTTCGGAGGCTTTGTCCCCAACTCCAAATCTATTGTTTTCCCAAAGTCTGACCTAGCCTGCAGTCACAATTCTCCTTATAAAAACCCTTGATTCCGAGACCTTCCTCAGATCGCTCCCGAGTTCCAGACCGCCTTGCTGCTGCTTTGCTTGGCGAGCCTCCCCTCAGCCCCACGTGCTGAGACACATTGAACCCCAGCTTCGCTCTCCATTTTCTTCCGGACTTCAGGACAGGTTTCGTATCACCCGAACCAACTATCCCTCTAAAAATCCCGCTATCTCACTCACACCTTTATTTTCCTTAGTTATCTGTGTGTTTGTGCTGCCTACATTGTGTGCCTGTATTTAATAAAGATCCTTCATTATTTTAAAACCAGTCTTCTTCTTGACTTGGCCTGACCCCGTAGACACTGGGTTGCAAGATCCTGCTAAGTTACCCTGCCTCTCGTTTTGCCAACTTGTGCTCTGAACTAATTTCCCCAACTTATAGCAATTTGGTGTCCCTCCTGGGACCCCCAGAAAACAGGGTAACATGTCTATTTCCTTCACAGCTGCCCTTCCAACTCCTAGTCTTCTTCTGACCTCTTGACTGCAATCTCCATTCTGATTAATGTCTCAGCCAAACTATGGAAAATCTTTAACTACCAAACATCTATGGAAATCAGCACAATCGTTCTGCTTTGCCTTTGCTTGAGTTTAAAAAAAACCCCACAAACCTAGTCCACTGCTTAAAACTGAATCTCTGCCTTGCTGTTACAAAGTTTCTGCTGCTTGTCTGCATTTTCTGCTCTATACTACTTTAAGCATTTGTGTCTTTCCTCAAAAGGCAATAGCAGATTTTTGAGTAGTAGATAAGCTCTGTATTTCAGAAGCAGAAAATTGATATTCCTTCTTCATCCTAGTATGCCTTACTTAGCATGACCTGACACTTATGCCTATACCAATGATTTAGTTACCCTGCAGTCTCTATTTTGACATCTGGCCTAATTGGGTGATTTTTCTGTTTCCTTCCTCCTCCTTACCTTCTTGACTGATTTTAAAAAATCATTTCTGTTATTCATGAGATACATAGATTATGTACTTTGCCAGGCACCTCATGTTTTAGGATCAGCTGAAGCTTGCCCTGTCCCCCACCTTAAGTTCCATCTGGCTTTGCACTCACATAAATATGCCCATTCTTTTAATTTTTCACAATGTCTTTAAGCTAGCATTGTGGGAAATTAGAAGTGTGGATAGATATAGCTGCCAGTCACTGCTTGTTGTGCTGCCACACAAGCTAGATGAAACTGCCAGGAAATGTTCTTTACTGAGGCTACTGTCAGTCCTGGACTTAGCCCAGGTCTAGTACTTAGTATGTTTTGTTCAAGAATTTGAATCAATTTTCCTAGTTGTATGTAAACTTCCTCTGAACTTCACATTTGTTTTATTTAAAAGTGAAAATCTTTATTCATATCTTTCTTGTACTATGGTTGTTCTAACTATGAGCTACCTGAGAGCTGACTGTTAATCTGAGCTTGATGTTGAGAGTCTTTATGAGTTCAAGACTTATTTTTCCCCCCTTCTTAGGTCTTCCATTTAATTAAAAAAAACACCCTGCAGTGTTTTGGTTACATTTTCCCTTTTCTTCACTCTATTTTGCATGCACTCAAACTTTAGGATGCACAGAATTATGGGGCTTTAAATGGAAACAAGAATAAGAACCACTGAACATACTGAAGCTTTTGCTTTGTGTTATGATGATTATAATTTCAAAGCCCTGGGAAAATAAAAAGGGCTTTGAAATGGTAATACATTCACCATCTCTAACAGTTCAGCCACTCCTCTTTCTTTTCAGAGATGTGGAAACCTAACCATTTCATCTAAATTCAGAGGAGAGAAATGTGAAGCCAAATATTGGCTTTTTGGATTTTAAAAGATGATGATGATGATGATGATGATGATGATGATGATGATGATGATGATGATATTTATTTCTACCCCACTTTTTCCCCATTTTGGGACTCAAAGTAGCTTACAACAGGTTAAAAATTCACAAGATAACAAAATTTAAAATAAGATTAAACAGTTAAAGCCAGATGAAAACATACATTATTAAACATGCATGTACACACATTAGGTGATACAGGCCTTTAACAGTCATGCATTCAATGCCTGTCAGAACAGAAAAGTCTTTACTTTTAAAACTTTAAAACTTTACTCTATTTAAATTATTTCCTACTGTTTTACATTGTTGGCTAAACTGATTTTATTATATGATGCCCTGATAGCACATGATATAGGGTGGGATATAAATATTTTAAAGAATGAATTAATGAATATGCAGATTTATTTCCTGGAAACTTGTGTCAGACTGGCAGCCAATGGCTCATGGACCAGCACTGGTCTGCAGATCTCTGCTCTGAGAAGCATTGCTCTAAGCCTGTTCCATACAGTCTACCCTGTTAATCTTTAGCTCACCTTAAAAGATATCAATTACCTGGTGGCCTCCTATATAAAGAGAGATTTATGCAAGATCCTACCAAAAAAAAAAACCCCCCAACAAAACCAACAAAAAAAACCCCTTCACCTTTGGGGCTGGCTCACAGGGAATGATTGGTTGCCTAATTCTTTGAGTTTCCCACACAAGGAGACAGCAGTTAGGATCTGGTTGTTAACCCTTCAGTTGAGTTAGTTTTGCTCCTATAGGCTTCACTCCATGGATCCTTTCACATTCCACAGTGATAGCACTATGATTTCACTGTAACTGCCGTGGCTCCATCCTGTGGGATTCTGGGTTGTGAAGTTTAGGGAGGGGCATTTAGATTTCTCAGCCAAAGAGCCCAGGATTTCATAGGATGTTGCCGTGGCAGTTAAAGTGGAATCATAGTGCTATATAAGTGTAGTGTGAAAGGGGCCCTTGGCTGGACTATGAAGTTAGAACAAAATTGTTGTTCTGGTAAATAATAATAAAAAATTTAGACAAATGTCATAATTTTCACTCTCCTCTATAGGAAGCCAAATCCAGGAAACTGTACCCTTGGTACTTCTTATCACTGGGGCAATGCATAACAAAGAACACAGCATTCTTTACCTCTAGTATGAGATGAAACCCATCACCTAGAATCTTATTGGTACACTACTCTGCTGTAACTACACTGGCATAGGTAGTGATGACAGGAAAGCAAATTGTGCACTCAGTTTCTGTGAAGAAAGTCAGGCTTTGAAGAGATAAACTCTTTAGACCTGGCAGATTTTGATTGCCTACCCTTGCCACTGCTAGGCAACCCTGTGAAAAGTGCCACTGATAGTACAGTATACCAGAAATGCCATTGCCTATTGATACATGCTGAGACCCAGGCCATTTCCACACTAGACTGTTATAGTGCTATTATCCCACTTTCAACATCATATGGAATCCTGGGGTTTGCAGTTACAAGAGGGGCCAGAGGCTGGGAGGAGGCTGGAGAGAGAATAAAAGAAGCCGAGAAAAAGGAGCAGTCTACATCATATGAAGAAAGCAGTTTGATAATAGCTGTGCTGTTCCAAGATGATAAACTGCCCAGACAAGCTGATGCAAATAGATAACTCCTGGTGATAGAAACAACTAGACTATGCTAAATAGATACATTTCCCTTTCAGACTATAATGGATGCCCTTTATGGATGTTTATAACTACTAATGGATGCTGCTAGATAAAGCAGTGCTCAAGGATATTAACCTTTGGAAGCCTGTGTGTTCACAGCTACCTGTTTAGAGACATATAGTTTCTCGACAGAAAAGATGATATTTCTTAATGGATAAATGGCTGAGTTATATTATTTCAGATGGTAAAATTACTCTATGTGTTAACTATAAACAGCCCTGCTAAGAGATGCAGAGGGAAAAATTGTTATGAAAATGTAACATCTGACCTGCCATAACAGGAATTTAATGAATGTATAATGCCTTGCATGCAATACTACATCATGTAATGAAAGCAAAGTGCCCAGACATTCTAATGTCTGTTTTTTTTCTCCCTAAGGTAAGTGCATGTATTTGAATATCTATGATTTTCTTTAATAAATAGCCTAAATGGTTACCAGAGACCTGTTGATTCTCCCATGAATATATCCTGCGATTCCAATACCTAAGAATGCTTAAGTGGAGTCTTGATGTCAACTCTACTTGTATGGATTTCAAAATCATTACATGCTCAGGTGGCCAAGAGGTGATAAAGGAATCCCAGACAGAAAAAAGATTAGCTGACAAATGGCAAAGGATCCTCAATCCATCACTCTAAAGAGGGAACTACACCTGTTTCACTGTAATATTAGGCTTAATTAATATTATCTGTTACTATCTCTCCATGACAATAAACATACTTCTGAAACTAAGGATGCTGTTTTCTCTGCTCTCCCCTGGGAATAAGTCCCACCGGCTTCCTCCAGTTGGATCAAGAGGAATCCGTTTCCCTGTTGGACACTGGTCCATGAGTGGACAGATATTCACACATAGAATTCAGTAGTGTTGGACTGAAACATATGAAGAATAACAAGAAAAAAATATAGCCTCCCTGCTAATGGGTTAAAATTTATCTGCTGAAAACAAAACTCATCTGGAAACCGCAACACGGCATTACTTCTTTCTTTCACAGAGTTTTTAAGGGGCTTTCTTCCTCTCCCCTTTCCCCTTATATTAAGGTTTTTCTCTGCCTTTCTTACCAGACATGCTTATTAACTCCTATGAAGTATCTCTTCAGTTCAACACAAGGCTCTTCCATTTTATTGAAATCCCATACTACTTGTATGTTGCTCCCAGAGCGGATCAGGATTTCTGAGTACGTAAAGTGCTTTCTTCTTATGTGATGCACTTTATAGACAAGAAAAGCACACAAAGCATGTTGTTCTTGTGAGCTTGTAATTTATGGGCAGGAGCCATTCTTCATTTCACAAAAGCAAATGGGAAGAGGCTATTCACTCAGGGCTTGATGAACACTTTACCATGTGATTCCTTTCACACCTACAGGAAAGCTTATCAGCAATTTGCTAACTCTTCTGGTCATGCAACAAATTAAAATCATTAGCAAACAAAAGCCCAGAGACTTTCTGTACAAGCTTCTGAAGTACAAACAGAAAAGAGTGAAGGTGAGTGTGCTTTTCTCATACAGAAGGCATTTGTCATGCAGCTGAATAAAACTTGGGAGGGTCTAATAAAAGCTCACTTGGCAGGCTCTGCATGGAGAGACAGTGAAGGGAAGGTTAACCCCGCTTTTGCTATCAGACTCTCAGGGAAGCAAATGTTGATTTATCCAATAATGAATATTTGTGTAGCAAGGAGAAATGAAGTACACACAAGCCCTTTTCACTTGGCATTTGCCATGCGAAAGGGCACCTGAAGTGTCGCGCAATTGTGAGGAGCGATCTGCACGATGCACTCACAATCGTGCGATGCTCCAGGGTAGGGCAGGCGCTGCTCGCGCACTTTTTCATTTTCCGCTATCAGCTGAAAATGGTGCATGATTGCGCATTGCTCCAGGGCTCTGCACGCACTTACCTGGCGTGCGGAGCCTCTGGAGCCGCGGCGGTCATGCTTCCTGCCCCAGCACAGCCTGGGAAACTCCCAGGCTGCGCTGTAGAAGGAAGAGGTGGGGCTTTTGCGCTGCCTGCTCGGAAGCAGGCAGCTTGTGCGGAGCTGAAGCAGCGGGGGCATGAGAGCCTCTTGTTGGAGGCTGCTCGCGCGATCCCCGCACCCCAGCACCGAAAAAAGATGAGTTGCGGAAAGGGCCACAGTTATGGCAAACAGACTGAAAAGGCCGTAATTCACACTAGTGGTCAAATTGTTGTTGTTGTGTGACTTCAAGCCATTTCCAACTAATGGTTACCCTAAGGCAAATGTATCACAGGGTTTTCTGGGGGCTGAGAGTGTGTGACATGCCCAAAGTCACCCAGTGGGTTTCCATAGCCAAACAGGGAATTGAACCCCGGTCTCCAAGGTCATGATCCATCACTCAAAGCACTAAACCATGTTGGTTCTATAATTACCTTTGGATATTGTACTTTGAGATTACCAGGACAATATATCGGAGAACTTGAACACATCTTAAAGAGATCTGAAGGAGGTTTTCTACTTCTAACAAAAGTAAAACTCTTTCATTGTACTATAGTTTGGAACTACAATTTGGTAAGTTTTACCTGTATAACACCTAAGATCTTTTCCAGACGTAACAGTACAGACACAAAATCAGAAGCTGCACATGTGATCCGTGGACTCTTGGTAGATACTAGAAAAGAAACTGTACCTGTATCTACTCTACTCAGCTATAGCACTTTGATGCCACTTTAACTGCCATGACTCTTGCTTAAGTTGAAGTGGCATAACAATGTACTTCTTTCGCAGGTTAATATTGCTGACTGTGCTCTTGTTCAGGCATTCTGAGCATAAATAAAAATGTGAAAAAGCAGGAGTGCTCTATTCCCACCGCTCATTGCACTTGTCACCCAGATAGAAACAATCTGAAGCAGGAAAAAATGTGGCAGCACCTTTCAGACTAACTAATTTTTACTTTCTCATGAGCTTTTGTGGATATAAACCCACTTCTTTGGTTTTAGTATCAAAGAAATGGATTTATTTCCACGAAAGCTCATGTGAAAATAAAAACAAGTTAAAGGTGCTACCACATTTCCTCCTCTTCCCCTTCCTTCTTCCTTTTTACACTGCAAGAGACTAACACAGCTACTTCTCTGAAATCTGAGGCAGAGAGTTACTTTTTTTTTATGGAAGTTCTCTATGCAATTCTGAACTCTTGAAAAATCAAGGTTCAGTTTTGTGTGGAAAGTTGGTATGCATACAGGAAGCTCTCTGCTTCAGACTGATGCTTCTGAAGGTGAAAAGAGTGGTACTGAGCAGAGAGAGGCCAGCGCACTCCCTCTCCTCGTGAGTCTCATTATTCATTTAGAATACATGCAGGTTTTACTCAATAGTATACACATCATCTGCAAAAGCAAGCATTTCACCTTGAGTTCTTCTCTAACTTTGATTTCGGTCTTGTTGGAAATACAACAATGCTCTGCATTTAAAGACATAGGCCATTTCCACATGGAGTTTTTAAAACGGTGCAGAGCATCCTTCAGGGACGATGTCTGCACCTGGGAGCAGACTGGGTCGGACCTACTTAACGTAGATCCGCACCCCAGCCCTCTCTGGAATGACCTCAAGCGGTCGTCCAGCGTGCTTTTGAAAGACTGCTAAAAACAGGTCTTTCAAAAGCACAGAGCGTGCCACTGCGAGCCTGCTCCCTTATGCAGATTCGCAGGCTCGCATTGGTGCGAGCCTGCGATCTGCCGGGGGCGGCTTTAGGCTGGTGAACTTCAGTGGTTGGTCGAGAGCCTTGACCAACTGGAAGCTGTCATTTTCATCCCCAGAGCAGTGCGGAGTGGCGGCCACACACTGCTCCGGAGCAGCGTGGACCGGACCAGGGAGCCTTTTAGTTCGGTGAGTAGCGTCACGGGGTGATTCCCTCGCCCTGTGGGGAAATGGCCATAAAGATGTCTAAGAAAGAGTAGCAGTGATAGGGTTAAGGAGTTTCCAGTGATTTAGAGTCTCTTCATCTCTTATCCACCTATCCTAACTTCTCAGAGATGTAAACTGAAATCCACCTCTTTTCTTTCTGCCCTTTTATTCTCTCACTTTCACCAAAAGTGAAATTAGCTTAGTACTATTAGCTTAGTTCCCTTAGAGAGCTTTCCTATTTTCAAAGGAATTAGTACAATAAACCCTTACTTTTTTTTTTTTTAGCCAGTGGTTTCGTTATTCCAAAAACAAAATTGTTAGCTGCTACACATATACACTCCCTTCAATCTGAGTTGGAGAAGAACCTAGTTTACACACACACACACACACACACACACGAGAGAAAGAGAGAGAGTGCGCACCAAACTTTATTTGGGTGCATAATCTCCGAACATTATTAATGCTAGATGGAACGTGGAAAAAAGCCAAATATTCAAATGAATATACACTTGTCTCTTAATACATGTTTTAACACTCTGTAAACTGGAATTGAGCAGATGTTAAATGTATATTATTATGCATGACAATATAGAGAAATGATATTTCTTCAAAAACAACATACACATATTGTAGGCAAGGTAAGCTTTGCAATTGCTTTATAAATAGCAACAGGGCAAATCCTGCATGATTTGCCTCATATTGGTTCCAGGAAAAGAAAAAGTCTGAACCTCTTCCCCCTGCCCCAAGACAGGGCCAGATTATATGTAGGCCAATCTGAATTGAGACTGACTTCTCTCTACCCAAATACTGATCCTCAGTCCCATCCTTCCCACTGCATTGACTAAGTTGGCATAGTGGTATTGCCCAAGTATCAGAATGAATGTGCAAAAGTAATTGGCCCAGCTAGCTGGGGAAATCTGGGACTTGTAATTTCAGGCTACCAGCAACTGAAAGCACCAGCTCACCTGAAAAGGAGGCAAAGAAAGCTCCAACCTTCATTACTCCTTCCTCTCACGTGGAAGGGAGGAAGCTCATCTTGCCTCGCTTTGCCTTCCTGATGGAGGTGGAGGAGCCCTGCCAAAGGTGAAGAGTGAGAAGGGAAGTCTCTTCACATCTCTCTCTTTTCTGGGATATGCAGGGTGTCTAGGTGCAAAATGGTATGGGGCTCCTTTCTTACCGGTAACTGGGCAAGGGAAGAAATTTTGACATGGGCCTATTTACTCTACACCATTATAGCACTAAAATTCCACTTCCACTGCCATGGCTGCATCCTATGGAATCCTGGGATTTCCAGTTAGGGATGAGTCTTTAGAATCCTCAGCCACGGAGCAACTCTGCTGCCTCTGAGCAAATTACAAAACTCAGGATTCCATAGGATTCACATTAAATCAGAAGTAGAAGTCATGTGGTCCTTCAGATGTTGTTGGACTGCATCTTCCAGCAACCCTAGCCCAAATAGCCAACAGTACAGAATGCTAGGTATTTCAGTTCAACAAACTGTGGGCATGATTTTCACCTTTGCTCTAGACACATGGCATGCTGACTGCAGGTAGGCTCTGAGAAACACAGTTTTCCCAAGAGTTGCCAGCATTTCAGTAGCTGTTGGGGAGCACTACAATTCAGGAGTAGTCTAGAGAAAGACAAGCAGATGAAGGGTCTTTACAGTGGAAAACAAGGAGAAATCATGGGAATGAAAGAGAGAGAGAGGAACAGTTTCAGTTTCACTTTAAGAAAAAAAGAATGCTGGAAGAAACTTTTATTCAATGGGACATTTTAGTTCCTCAGACAATTTTTTTGTTGCAATTTACATAGGTGTAAACTGGAAATGTAGTTCAGGGTTGGGCAAACTGTATTTCATGAACTATATATGATCCAAATCCCCCTTTTGTGGCCCTTGATAACACTGAGGGCACCAGTTTAACCTCCGTTTGACTTTTTTTCTTGGACTGTTCTTTGACCAAATCTATTGCAAATGTTAGAAGTTTTGCTCCTCCCAACATCCCCGATTCCACTAAATGCCTCTCCAACATGGCTGAGTAATGGCTGAAAATGGAATATCATGTCATTTCTGGCCTTGGCGTGTTGGCACACTGTGGCATGCCATTGACATGTGTGGGGTTAGATGCAGTCCTCAACACAGTTGCCCATGCCAAAGTAGTCTCCTCTAAGCCATTAGCCCTATTCATGTGTAGGGCTAAAGTTGGGAAAGGGCCTTGAGTGAACTCATGAGCCTCACCTCCAAATGTCCCCATGCTCCTGACAACTTCCGAGATCTTTGTTCATTGAGTGTTAAGATTTTTACAGGACTCTCTGTGTCCAATTAAACACAGCTGTAGAGCTTTGTGTGATCAGGAATCTTGATAAGTCAGGTTTGTCAGTCACAGTAACTCTGTAGCCACACTCAATTCCACAGTCCTGTATAGACATTTGTGCTCAGTGTGAGAAGCTCTGATAAGCTGCCAGGCCTGTGGGGATGTTGGGAGTCAGGGCTTATGAGTGCAGCCACATCCCTGCCCCCAGTTTAGTCCTGCCCTCCATCAGAGAGACACCCAAATACGGCTATTATCTACTTGCACTGGTAAAAATGCCTCTAAGTTTCTGCTACCTGTCATTTACTATTTTCCTTCTGCAAAAGTAATCTGAAACAAGAAAAAAAAATCCCAGCAAATCAACTGAACTGTATAATACAAGGCACCATGTTTGTCTCAACCACTGTTATGTGTTGCACAAACAAGCGTCTTATGTCTTTTCTGGGCAAAACATGAAGCAGAAAATCTGAACCAAAGTATTGTGGTTGCCAGTGGGCTAGCATAAACAATGGCCTTCAATGGCATAGTGCATTGGAAATCAACAGGATCAGAAAAGACTCCACTAGCTGTGTGGGGTATATTTCACCTTAAAAAAAATATAAAGAAATATTTCTATAAAGAAGTTTTTTATTTCATTATATGCTTTCTATCTCTAAATGTTTGGCTATCATGAAACAGACTTTATTCTGCTAGCAGAGACAGTCCTTCGGTTGTGAAACATCATGGTGGGATATTGTTACCCCGATATCTGGGGTCCCTTGGGGGACACTTCAATGTGCTCCACGTGATGGGGAATGGAAACTAGCCAGAGCACGAGCAATAGCAATGCAAGAGGCAGGGTAACCTAGCAGGGTCTTTTACCCAGTTTTTATGGGGTCAGGCCAAGCCAAAAACCAAACAAGAATGTCCACTAAATGATTTTATTGAATGCAAGTCTCACGCACCAATGCAATCATGCACACACGCACCCAAGAGGTATTAAGAAACAAAAGAGAGGAAATTGGATAGGGGAGTATTGGAGGGGTACAGTTGGGGTAATACTGCACCTTTTCCTGGAGTTCTGGGTCCGGGAAGGCAGCAGAGAAGTGGGGCTCAGCATGGAGAGGGCTGAGGGGATCACTCAATGGATGGAGAAACTGTCTGCTGGGATGACCGGGAGTGATCCAAAGAAACTCTCAAAACCTGGGATTATTTGTAGGGGAAAAAGTACCTGGAGGACTAATCCTTTCCCGGGGAGAACAATGGGTGTTGGAGTGATAACAAAGCTCCACCATGGTAATTTCCTTTGTGTGATGGGATTGCAAGGTGTTGTCAAAGTCTCAGGATCTTTGGCTGTGTTAGTTTGTGGTGTGACTTCATGTAAATGGTCCTCCCTAATCCCCTGAAGTCTGCTTCTCAGGGGCTGAGGACCCTTTGTTTATTGTGGGTTTGCACAGCTTGAGGTCTCCTGGGGCTACGTGACTGGGGATTTTACTGGCCTGACCTGGTTTTTGTTGGTTCGACCATTGCTGCCTACATGCCCATGCGGGTAACCTCTCCGGCACATTGAATCATATTTTAATATCAAAATTGTAGACCCCGGGACAGGGTTTTTCCAGTGGAGTAACAATATTTAACTGGAGTTAGAAAAGCTACATTGGTATTTGAGCAGTGTAAATTGTTCTTCCACTATGGCATGGGGGAGGGGGATCATAATCCTTGCCTCATATTTTAGGCAGATCTGTCATGCTGCTGAGACATGCATTCCTGTGCCTGGAGATACAAAGTTTGATGGAATCACTGATTATAGTGATGAGGAAGCAATGTGCTTTACAAGGTTTTAGGAAAGCTAAAATCATAATTATGCGTATCTGTTGGAAATCAGGCTTCTGCGGAGTTTATTTCTAAGCAAATATGGATGTGATCAGGCTGTTCTCTCATGAGAACATGTCTTTAAACTGACACAGAGTATATGTGACTTGTCACAGACAAGTAGCTTTACTCTTTTGTTCTGCAGCTAAAGATAAGGCATTTATATACCAGGGTGCTGGCCAGGCACATGATATATAATTTCTTGTTCCACCTGAGATTTCTCTGAAATCACACTACCTACTTACACCACTTAAATGAGGCAATTTACCATATCTCAACAACCTTCTACCTCTAGTTCTGTTATCTAGCCCCGGGCTGAAGATAAGGGCAGCAATTTGGAGCCATTCAGAATCACAGTACATTCACAGTTGTCCTAAATAACAGGCATTTCCCATGAGCGTGCTCTGTGGGCAAGGTGAACACCTATATTTAGAAATGGCAAAGCATGTTTAGATTAAGTAAATGGAAAGATGTAGGTACCGTAAGATTTGCAGGACAGCTTTTTTCCAGTCTGGTATATTACAGACCTTTTGGAATCAGCTCCAGACATTTTGAATACCAGATTGAGGCTCCTGGGAGTGGCAGTTCAAAACATCCTGAGGCCCTAGGAGGATGAAGTCTTGGGAAAGGGTGTTTTTTTTCCCTGGGGGTGGGGGACTAAAACTCTCACAGTTCCTCAGCCACCATGACCATGGATTATGGTAAATTCTGAGAGTTGTTGTCCAAGAAAGGTAACTTTCTCAGGCTTTTTAGAAAGCTGCTGTATGATTTAGCGACTAAACATGGCCACCCTCCAGTAGAATCTTTGCTGGTTAACCTTGCTGTGGACAATAACAACCTTGAAACTTTCTCATCTTTTTTTATTTTATTTTATTTTATTTTATTGATATCCTGCCTTTTTCTGGCATGGAGATTTAAGTAATGGGCCCATAGATGGATGCGGGGTTGCCTTCTACCAGTGCAAAATCTTTTGCTGTAGCAGTAAGCCAATTTTCATCCTCCTGCAATACAGTGCAAGGAGTAGTGTTAGCAAGGCATGCTAAAGTAACTATGCTGAAGTCCATTTGAGATGGCAGGAGCACATGTTCTCCTGAATCTCAAGGGAGGAGGAGAGGTGCCATCACTTACTTCGTCTATTGCTGCTGCTGTCCAACCAGTGCCACCCACACACCTCAGAGTAAAAAATAGGGCAGGTCAGCCTTTTAGAGGGCAATATTGGCTACAGGAGCAATTAGTGTTGCTCCTCAAAGAGCCAAAGATGATCTCTCAAAGTCAGGCATTCTGGATGGAGTGTCCTTGGAGACCACCCTGCTCACAATATGGATGAACTTCTAGGATACTTTACTACCTACTGAACATATTGTTTGAAGTGAAGTGTATCCCCTTTTCTCTCGGTAAGGCACAAGATACTGGGCAACCTTCTGTCACTGTTCCACAAATCTTCCTCCAGTGTGACTGTAGTACATGCCACACTTATTGTGTTTCCTTATGTCATTTTGCAAGGAAGTGTATGATGTCTAGAGCACTAAGGATTCCAGGACTAAAAGTTTAAGGAACGGTATCATCAACATATTTTGTAGTGCTCTGAGAATTCCTCCTCTTAGCACTTGTGCATCTGTTTGCAGAACAATGCCATGGTCCATAGAGAAGTAACTTTGGGTGGAAGCCAAAATAGCCTTTTGGACTATTTATGGGTTTCACCTTTATCATATGAAGAGGGAGCTCACAAGAGAATTGTATGTAACATGTAATCAAACACTTAATTGAAAATACAGCTAGCATTTTATATGGCATCATTCTTTGGCAGTAGTGATTGTTGTTGTTGGTTCTTGCTGCTATGATGATGATGATGATGATGATGATGATGATGATGATGATCCTCCTCCTCCTCCTCCTCCCTTTTCCCTGTTTAGGATTTCAGGTCGTTTACAATAGATTAAAAATAATTTAAAAATTCAGAAAATACTTAAGTTAAAAAATGATTAAACCTTTCTTTTTGGGGGCTTTCTTTTCAAAACAGGAGGAAGAAATGAAAGAATGATTAAACCAGAATTTCTCAACCAAGACTGAAAGACCCTAGGGTTTCACAAAAGATAACGATTTAAAAAAAATAAACATTTTTTTTTTAACTATAGTCATAATAATCTTTATTCAGGGATTTCCCGAGACCTGAATATAATTTCAGGAGTTCCTCCAGAGTTCCAGAGTAAAAATATCAAGAAAGACTGATAAACTATTAAAATAAATTAAAACTGATGCTAAAGTAATAAAACAGGACTATAGCTGAAGAACACCAGGACATAGAATGTGAGGGCCATCCTAGGACATCTTAGTGCCTGGGGTGAAGGACGAGATGATGCTTCAGTCCTCCATTCCATACTGAGTAGCTGAGCAGTTCCGATGGAATAGCATCTTCCACCACATCCGAGATCAGCAGGCAAATTTGGCAGATTTGGAAAGGTAAACATATAGGTTTGTCTTCCAAATAGGTGAAATGACCAGTGGGCCCAGGAAAGAGCCAAAGGACTGTTCTTGCTGCCCCTCAGCATCTGCTGCCTCAGGTGTTCACCTTACTCTGTCCAATGGCAGGGCCAGCACTGCAAGATGTTAAGTACAGAAAACTTAACTAACTGTGAGTGGAAATGATGCACCAATTACAAGATCCATGGGAAAAATGCTGAAGAAGCCATATAATGTCTCTGGACAAGAGATTTAAAGTGAAGCTTACCTTCGTATGTTTCTTTGTTTATTTTATCTGAGAGAGTAGGAGTCATCAACAATGGTGAAACCTTGTTTGGGCAGGTCCTACATTTCACAATTCTTTTGATTGTTTTAGAAAACTGTATAGGCTTCTCCCCAAGCCTATACATTTTGCAACAAGAACCACTGGCAAATGTTCAAGAAAGTACACTATAAACTAACCAATCTCTCAAATCCATGCAGTTCCACTCCATCTTCACCATAACACAAGGAACATTCACAACATGCAAATGTCTGTATTATCATTTAAGTTTTCTCCTGTCTCTGTAATGGTGTTTGACAATGTGTTACTGCCCTGGCTAGCCCGAGCTTTGGGGATATAAAAGATATCTATTGATATCACTAATTCGGCTTCACATATCCCTTCCACGTGCTTGCGAGGCCCCCGGACAAGCATGCATACAGGCTCGGCCGATAATCGCCATAATATTCCTAGACAATACAGGCAGGCCAGAAAATAGCCGACTAGCTGCTTTAGGAGACCTGAAGGCAAGTACCTCCATTAGGTATGCACGCAACCTATAAAGGATTCTCTGCCCTGTGCTGGCAACTTGATGATCGAGCTATACAATGCTCAAGTATTCCGTGTTTGCATACCGGCTGCTCTATTGATAAATTCGGCTCTAATTCAATCATTCAAATTCTGACCTTTCGGAGGCTTTGTCTCCAACTCCAAATCTATTGTTTTCCCAAAGTCCGACCTAGCCTGCGGTCACAATTCTCCTTATAAAAACCCCTGATTTTGAGCACTGCCTCGGATCGCTCCCGAGTTCCAGACCACCTTGCTGCCTCATTGCTTGGCGAGCTTCCCCTCAGCTCCACGTGCTGAGATACATCAAACTCCAGCTTCGCTCTCCATTTTCTTCTGGACTTCAGGACAGGTTTCGTATCACCCGAACCAACTATCCCTCTAAAAATCCCGCTATCTTACTCACACCTTTATTTTCCTTAGTTATCTCTGTGTTTGTGTTGTATACATTGTGTGCCTGTATTTAATAAAGACTATTCAGTATTTTCCAACCGGTTTGCTTCTTGACTTGGCCTGACCCCGTAGACACTGGGTTGCAAGATCCTGCTAAGTTACCCTGCCTCTCGTTTTGCCAACTTGTGCTCTGAACTAATTTCCCCAACTTCTATAATTTCGATAGCAATTTGGTGTCCCTCCCGGGACCCCCAGAAAACAGGGTAACAAATCCCTGGTCATTTGCACCTCATCCACCTGTTTGTCTCTTTTCTTCCTTCCCTCCCTCCTTAATTTTTAATTTGTTGCACTGGGAGAATACCTTGTGGCTAGCCACCAGCCAGGTTTTGCTATAGCATGGATTGCAAGATGCCACACATGTAGTATAAAGGGATTTTAAAAAAAGCAACAAAAAAGAGAGGGAATAAGAGCCCTCGTTAGTAGGTGCCCAAAGGGGTCTCTCCAGAGGTGTTCCACCCCTCCTCTTTTTTCAGGTTGACAGGAAGAAGACGTTGCTGTGTGTTCTGTCTCTCCCACATCCATCTCTACCCTTTGAAGCAGGCAGAAGATGCAAGAAGACTGAAGTGTGCTAGTCCCCTTGCCTTCTTCCCAGTCTTCCTTCATCCCCTTACCTCCCTCCCATCCTAAGAGATGGTAGCCAATGCTAGAGGAGCCTGCTGGTGCCTCTTTTTACTACTGTTGCCTCTTCTTTCCTCTTGTTATCACAGTACCATCACTAGAGCCCTGCCCAGCACCTAGAGTTTAAGCAATCTCTCTCACTGCCACTCAGCCTGCAGTCCCATGGAACGTGCTCATCAAGCCCCTCATTCCAACATTTGAGGTTCTCCAAAATGGAGACTTCACTGGGAGCTGAATGCCTGATACTGATGGATTTGACTGGTAGTGGCAGCAGTGGCAGCAGCTGCTTCACTGGCCTTGTGAGTTTCCAAGTTGGACTCAATCTGTGAGCCTTGTATTCTGATCTTCCATATGGGTGACATATATGAATCTCTTTTTTGTGTGCTGACAAAGCCATTTTTTTAAAAAAAGTCTTCCTCCTAGAATGCAGACCTTGCCTTGCTCTGAGGCATGAAAACACCTGCTCACAAATTCAATATCCAAATCGTGAAATGTGTTTGACAATCATGGCATACAACAAGATAAATTAGATGACTTATTTCATGCAATTGTTGATTTCCGTAGACTGCAAACACATTATTGCTATGGTATTGATCTTTTAACTGAAGAAAACACAAGATTGTTTTTTCTTCAAATAATGCTGAACAACAGACAATGGGCACACATGCTTTATTATCCCTGTGACATATCTGCTGTTTAGTAGTAGAGGAGTACTAGACCTATTTGCTATAATAGTCAAAGAGAAATTCTCCTATTTTATGTTTAAAAGCTTAAAGCTTCAGCTCCAGAAAATCTGTCCAAACTAAGGCATTGTAATCCCAAATCTTGATTTACTTGGTCGATCCGTATGATTTACAACATAAATAATTCAGTAAACCCAGGTTCTTGAGTATTCTGTAGTGCAGTTCATGGGGATGTGACTGGGATCTTAATAATCACTTTTAAATATTAAAGCCTTTTGTATGAATAGCTTCTTCTGATTCAGTCCGTGATAGAGTATCTCTCTGTGTTATGCAGATCTTATTTGTGTGAGGAAATAAAACACACAAAGCACTGGCAAGAATGGTTACTACTGAACTGAATAGAAATTTACATTTCTTGTTTATAAGGCTTCACTATCTATTATATTCAGCACAACCATATCTGGTTGTTTGATGTTTTTAAAATGTGCTTCTCAAGGGTGGCTGGTAGATCGGTTGCCATGTGGGCAGTGAATTCCTTCTCAGTTTTGATAGAGAATGTGTGCAGCAATTAGAGAACCTAAGGAGTAAAGACACCAATGGCTTGGAGAAACAGACTAAAGGCTTTGGCCCTTTTTGCATGGCATTTCTGATCGAAAGGGCCCCTTGAGCGTCGCGTAAATGTGAGGAGCGGTCCACACGACGCACTCACATTTGCATGATGCTCAATGGCCTGATGCGGACCATGCACGCATCGCTCCGGGGCCTCGCTTGCACTTACCTTGCGTGCGGAGCCTCGGGAGCCAGGCCAGTCATGAGTCCTGTGCAGTGCAGCCTGGGAAAGGTCCCAGGCTGCACTGCGAAAGGAAGAGGTGGGGTGCTCGCGCGACCAGGAAGCAGCTGCGGAGCCGATGGGACTGGGACGCAAGAGCCTCTTGCTGGAGGCTGCTCACGCGAGCCCCACACCCCAGCTCCGCGAAAGGGTAAGGTGCAAAAAGGGCCAAAGGAACACTGTTCCAAGATAGGAGAGTTACTCAGGGTGCTAATCTAGTCTAGCTTCATTCTCAGGAAGAGCTGAGAGACAGACTGATGGGGTGGAGGAAAGACAGAGGGATCAAGATAGGTGGACAAGAAGGGAGGAGACTTTGGGTCACTGAAACTATCTGACCTGACCCATTCTGAGGCATTCTTGACTCACCAGTGCTAAATTTTGTTGTACTTTTAACAGGTTTTACAGTTGGTCCACACTCTCAACTGGTCCAGGATTTCATGAGAGCTATCCAGGTGTTAGACTATATGGTATTCTTAACAAACATTGGGCACCAGGACAACTCCTGTAGAACCAGTAGAAGCAGAAGCAGGCATTTTATGGAAGGAGCAGGCATAAAATCAAGATGATCTGGCCACCGCTGCAGCAATGGGTCTAACAACCACTCCTGGTGCTATGTGTTGTCCTGTGTTTATTTTCTTCACAGACACCCCCGACTGTTCCATAGTGTCCAAAGCTTTCTCTAGCCTGCTGTGTAATGTGGGGTGCTTCCAAAATTTTTATTGTTCAATTACTCTGCATATGCCACTCACAGAATATTACAGATGGATCCAGATCTATTTTTTATCAGTTTGTTTGTTATATTGGCCCACCTTTCTTCCAACAAGCCCAAAGCAAGAACATGCTCCTCTTCCTCCTATTCATTTAATCCTTACAAAACCCTATGCGAAAGGCTAAAGCTGAATAAGAATGGCTGTCTCAGTGAGTTTCATGGGTTAGTCCAACATGCATAACTACTACCTCACTGGTTCCGAGGATACCCACTTCACTTGTGTAACCCTCCAGCATTTTCCAACTGATTCTTCCATCTTTTTTTCTGTCTACAGAAATTTTATCCAGGAGGAAAAAAGCACAGTACCTTTTGATGGATAGGGCTCAGAGCCATTTGTTTGAAAGTATCTTTAGAAACACACTAACAATGGTTTTCATCTCACCTATACTAAGAGCAAACTTAAATGTGGATCTTTATGCTGCCAAACTGATATTACCCTTAACTGTAAGTACACTTGAAGGAGCCCCAGCATTTAGGGAAGTCAAATGTGCTAAGCAAGGAGGACTCCAAACAGCTGAATAAGAGCTGAGCAAGCCTAGTGAGCACAGTATATTGACTAGCAGTGAAAAAAACAGAAAACCATTTTAGAAGGGTGGTGATGGAATAGATTGTGAATGGGACAAAATCTCGTACCCACCATATCCAAATGGGTTGGACGCGGAGCTGGGATGAGTTCCGAAACCGGGTAGGAAGTGAGGCAGCAGCACAGAATGTGAAATATGTAATACAATAAAACAAACAAAAGAGTTTCTTTGGCCAAAGGATCCTGCCGATAATCAGAACTGCATTCAGTCCAACCTACTAGCAGTAGTGATCCAGAAGGATAATTTTATTCTTCAAGCTTCACGTTTTTATACTGTTTTCTTGATTAGGAAAGCAGAATAAAACATACATCAGCAAGATTAGTATTTCACTTAAGACTGACTACTTGTTATTTCTTATCTAACTCTTCCGTCAGCTGTTTGGAAGAACAAAGGAGTATGTGACTATCTGTAAATATCATAATGTTCACAAACAAGTCTATCACTGATGTAACAAATGTACTCCTGATTTCAGCAATAATAGTTTCATACAGGAGTTACCAAAGCAGAGGTTATTCATATACTTGGTCAATAGAAGCAGTTAATCAATATTCTTCTTAATCATACTAATGAGAGGGCAATTGAGAACCTTCTAACATCCTTCGTGTATATTTTAGGCCAACAGAATGTTCTGGAAAGCACATGATTGGTCAACACATTCCACATTACAATGTGTTGTTGCAGATCTCTTATCACTGTTTTAAAATAAGAGAGCTCACAACTAAAGCATAAGTGGAATATATAAAATTAGTTGCCATGCTAAATAAAACATTGGTATGTCTGTGTGTGTGAGAGAGAGAGAAACAGGCAGTGAAGGATAAAATTAATAGGATCTCATCCTGTCCCAGGAGAAACATGTTTAATAGTTTGGATAGGACTGAAATGAGAAATGTGAATGTCAGAGTATGAGGAACCTGAGGTTTGGAGCTTTCTTTTCAAAATGGGAGAGAGAAATGAGAGAACCTTAGTTGACTGCCTGGAGCCTGCAAGCAAATGCCTGAGGGGCTTCTGGGAATTTCTATCTCTGCATTAATAATTTGGGAGTAGGAGAGCAATGGCTTTGTGTGGATGAGTCACAGAGTTTTCCTCACAGAGCTTAAATATTTATTAAGCCCATATATGCTGGCCAAGATTTAGAGGCAGTTCCTGGCTGAGTACAGATTTCTTCCTGTCAAGATGAATTGAATAGAGGGATTCACAGAGTTTTCCTCACAGTGCTTAATTATTTAATAACCCTATATGTGCTGTCCAGAGCTCATACAGACAGTTCCTGAGTATAGATTTCTTCCTGTCAAGACAAACTGAACACAGGAGCAAAAATGAGATGTGGGGGATAGGATATTTAGGACCAGCAATATTATGTGATGCCAAAGCTGAAGGGATTAATGTCATGTACAATACCATTGTTCTCAAAGGATCTGACAGAGCTCCTGTTATGTAATATGCTTGTTTATTCTGGAAATACAATAAGATTGTTAGGCAATGATTTAGTGGCCAAATATAACTGAGTAATTCTTTTATTGACAGGTCGGTTGGTCAGTTGGTAGGTCGGTAGGTAGACATACAGATGCATCCCAAAAGATCCATGAAATTCACCAGGGGACCTTGTGCCAGTTATTCTTTCCCAGCCTTGGTTTACCCCATGGGGCTGCTGTGAGGATACAGTGGGGAGAAAGAGAAGTATATGTGCTGCCTCGCATTTCTTGGAGGATAACAGAGTATAAATGTGTCAAATAAATGAAGAAAGTACAACAGTGAGAAAAAAAGTTACCTCTGTAGCATATACATTTATAACACAAACATTGAAGAGAAACATTGCAGATACAGAGATTCAACAGCCACATGCTGGTGAACCTAGTATTGTAGAGGTTTTCAGTAAATTATCTGATTATATTTTAGGCTCTGATTTGGGATTATATTAGAATGACTGAAGTGGTCTGGTGACAGTTATAGATTATTCATTTTTTGAAAATCTTTTATCACCATTGAGAGTACCATGTGAATTTTCTAATTCAGAAAGTATTTTTTCCTTGGGTCGTGTGTTCAGCGGTGCCACAAGACGTTTTGCTATCTGAGACAAAGCTGCAGATGGCTCTCCTCTCCTCTCCCTCCAGCATGCCAAGGTGTATATTACCCAAAATAATATTAGTTTGTGTCTGAGACAGAAAATTCCACAAGCATCTCCCCTACTCTTTGACAACAATAACATAAATAGCTAACTGTTTCATGATACTCAAATCACCTGTCTGAGGTAACTCATCTCCCTTTATCTGTTTAGAGCTCACTCCCTAAAAGACTGGCCACATCACTTTTCCAGCTTGTTCTAATGGCATGAAACCAGTACAATAATTTGAGTTTTCTTGTTCTTTTTGGCTAACTGCACAACAACCTTTAGGACAGAAACCAAGAGGCAAGACTGAAAGAGAGGTTTTGCTGATAGGTCTTTGCCGCTTGGGCTAGAAGCAAACTATGCTTCTGCTGAGAGTTGAGATTATGGCCATTTCCACACAACATCAGTATACCACCACAGCAGCGGGTTGTTTCCAGGTCAGGAGCCATGCTACCACACAATGTCATTCCTATCTAGCTGCTATCCTGTCCCCAAGTGTTGCCACACTGCCTTATTCTATTTCCAGAAAAAATCCTTTACGCGCCTCCATTAGTGCTTCAATCCCATCAACCAGCTCAGTGTGGAACCATAATAGCACTTGATAGGGCTTTCTGTTGTCCCAGACGCAGCAGTGGGTGGGCTGTGAGTGTGCCTAGCTTGTCTCTGCCTCAGTGACTCTCATGTCGTGGTAACCTGGGAATCTATCACCTCTCCGTGTTTATTTTAAAGTTCTTTGAGTTAAAACTTATTTTTTTAAAATACGTTTTTAGGCATTATAGCATGAAAACGTGATAGTGTACTGCCATGTTTAGTGTGGCTTCCAAAGAAAAACAACCCCCTGACCAATCAGAGGTGTTTGGATGGCATGAAGATGGGGACAGGGAGTGGCCAAGGATGCTGTGGTATGGAAGGAGCACCGGTAGCAATATCGCTACCGGTGAAGGCGGAAGGGTGTGGAAACAGAATTTCTAATTCGAAAGCATTGCATGAATGACAATGCATCAATTGTAACGGTATATTGCGCTAATGGTCTCTAGTGTGGTAATGGCCTGTGATTTAGTGGCCTGTAATTTAAGAGAGGAGGCATTTCTTCTGCACGGTGTTTACATATTTCTATCTTGTCATTTGTTTGGTTTGGCACATTTTTTGAAACTAACCTGTAAAACCTGTTTAATATATGCACAGGCATCAATACCTCTTTCAGACCACCTTCAGCTGTGAAAAGGCTAATGTCATATTCCAGTGTAAGCCTCTGCTTATCTTCCCAAACTTGTCTCTTTTATTCCCCATTCCCTTCCTTGATCCTGCTGGATCCTTGACTAATTCCTTTTTCTCAAATCTGTTATTGGCTCCAAATCTTTCTTACTATTGCCTACTCAACAGCTTGTGTACTCTGCGATTTCAATGGTCTTCCTGATCTTGAAATAAAGAGATGATGACCATCAATTCATGCATCAGGTAGGTATGCTTTTATTAAAATAGTTTATATAAAATCTATTTTATAAAAATTTTATTAAAAGAACATACATGTGTGCACATTCCTCCAAGGAGCACAAATCAGCATATATTTTCCTCCTCCCTATTTTATCCTCACAGCAACCCTGTGAAGTAAGTCAAGGCTGGGAGAGAATAACTAGCCCAAGGCCCGTATATATATATATATATATATATATATATATATATATATATATGTGTGTGTGTGTGTGTGTGTGTGTGTGTGTGTGTGTGTGTGTACACATATACCGTATAGTCTTACATTTTTATGTAAATATTAATACGTGAACTGATGGTAATCCTCTGTTCTGGGAAATTAATGTTATCCACTGTACATATGTGCTTTGCATCACCTACATATACTTATTCCTGATCTTACCCAGAGTATGGGTGGTTACTTTTTTTAAAAATAGCTGTGTTGCAATTGTAAGAGCACCATAATGTAGGCAGTTACCATTATAGTTACAGTCTTAGAAGGGAACTTCTTTGTCATTTCCCAGAAGTAACTAAAATGCTTTTTTAAAAACAAAAACAAAAACAAAAATGTGAATGCTGCAAGCCATTAGCCTGTGGTACTAAACGCACTGTTAGCGCCATTGCTAGCCCGAGCTTGTGGGATATTAAGATATCATTTTGATATCAATAATTTGGCCTTCTATACCCATTCCTCTCCACGTGCTTGCAAGGCCCCCGGGCAAGCACACACACAGGCTTGGCCGATAATCACTGTAATATTCCAAACAAATACAGGCAGGCCAGAAATAGCCAACTCGCAGCTTCAGGAGACCTCAAGGCAAGTACCACATTATGTATGCACGCAACTTTCAAAAGATCCCCTGCCCCGCGTAGGCAGCTTGATGATCGAACTATACAACGCTCAAGCACTCCGCGTTTGCATACTGGCTACTCTATCGACAATTTGGCTATAACTCAATCATTCAAATTCTGACCTTTCGGAGGCTTTGTCTCCAGCCCAAAACTCATTGTTTTCCCCAAATACGAACTAGCCCGCGGTCACAATTTTCCCTATAAGAACCCCTGACTTTGAGCACTTCCTCGGATCGCTCTTGGCTTCCATCCCGCCTTGCTGTCGCTTTGTCCAGCGAGCCTTCCCCTCAGCTCCACGTGCTGAGATCCACGCTCCCCAGCTTCTCCACTTCTAACCGGGCTTCAGGACAGGTATAGTATTTCCCATACCAAAGCTCCTCAAAAATCCCTCTATCCCACTCCTACCTTTCTTTCTATAGCTTCTTGCGTGAGTGTGTTGCATACACTTGTGTGATTGTGCTTAAATAAAACAATTATTAATTTCAACATCCGTCTCATCCTTGACTCAGCCTGACCCCGCAGATAGTGTTCAAGATCTCACTACGTTACCCTGCCTCTCGCATTGCCAACTTGTGCTCTGTGCTAATTCCCTCCCCATTGTTGTGAGCACATTTAGGTGTCCCCCCCGGGATCCCCAGAAATCAGGGTAACAACACGTTCTTTCTTTTCACCTTGTTGTTGCCTCAGAAACCACAACAGAATGTGAGGCAGCAGCAGCATAAGCATAGCACAACCCAGGATCTGAACCATCTTCCATCATTTAGGAGACCACACCCTGACATCTATAAAGTTCTTCCTTGTTAAGTCACATGAAGATGAAATAATTATAAGTAGCCAGTGGTTGCAGCTGTTTGCTTTCAAGAGCTTCCCAAATGTAGTTCTAAAGCCCCATATAAAAATTTGCCACTTACACCTCTGTGAGCTCTTGACAGCTTGCTGTTCAGTGAGGGTGTGTTCCTTCCATACTGTGAATGATAAATTGTCACAGTGTAACATACCTGTGGCCATCTAATTATTTTCCTGTGTAGGTGGTCTGTGTAAGTGTCATCAATTTCACACTGTGCAGTTTGTAACAGGTGTATTCTGCTAGTCACATCAGAGGTCCCAGAGGTATTAAAATGCAAAGGTTTACTAAGGGCACCTCGATCTGACTTGCTTATTAAATCTAGCAACATGCAATGTGTTGCAGGAGTTAAGCGGTCAGACTGAGCCTCTTCAAGACAGAGATGTCACATTAGCAGCCATGAACAATCTAGCTGCCAGGTGCATTGCACACTTTTATGGGGTAAAATCATTCTCCAAGGACCTTTCCAGCCTTTCCAAAGGGGACTGGGTACAGCCTTTTACAGAACAACAAAGGCACACTTGCTTCATTTTCACAGGGATCTTTTTATTTTTATTTTAAAAGTTTTTTTTTTATTTTAAAAGGCAAAGAAATGTAGAATCCTTTGAATGCTTAATAGTCACTGCATCCCAGGTGAGAAGACAGGAAGCTGTCAGACCACTGGTCCACCTAGATCAGTATTATCTACTCTGAGTTGCAGCAGATCTCTAGCTTTCAGATTGGGGTCTTTCCCAGCCCTACCTGGAGATGCCTGGGAACAAAGTCAGAACCCTCTGCAGTGCAGCTGAGGTACCCTACCAATGAATTATGGTTTCATCTATGGCTATGCCCATTTGCAGTTGTTTAAATTAGAAAACCCTAAAAGATATTACTTATGAGTGTACCTGCCCTACAGTCTGAGGAGTGCATGCATGTGCAGCTCTAATTAAAGTGGAATTTTAAAAAATTAAATAGATGCTGATAGACACAGGGAAGAAAAAACTTTAGGGGTTTAGAATGCTTACCTTTGGAAGCCATTCAGGAGGAAGGTTTGGAAACCATTCAATTTTGTTCTGGTTGTATAAAATAGAAATTTCCACTTCCTCTGCCCTCTCTTTACCAGACTTCCCTATTGCCCTTCTTTACTTATCTGATCAGTAGTGATGACCATGGGAAGTGTGATAAGGTTTAGGAAAGGCGGAACAGGGAGATCTGTCCCAATCAGAAGGATGTTATGACCTTTAAGATCTGTAATTTTCCCAAGAAGCACTTCTGTGGCCTGAGGTTGTTTCATTTTTTTAGAGAGCCAAGCCTAGGCACAGTCTTTATCTTAGGCCCTTTTGGCATGGCATTTTCCATGTGAAAGGGCCCCTCGAGCGACACACAAATGTGATAGTCCTCAGATTCTCGTCTAGCTGTGTCTGTCTTCCTTTGTAACAGGTTCTCCTCACTTCATGCCTTGCAGCTGCATTGCTGTGGATGGGGAATAGAAGGGATGGGGAGGAGACAAGAGAAACTGGGTAGGAATACCACAACATCAATCTTCTGCCCACCATTTGTGTAGTCTCACCTGCAGATTACTGCACAGGGACTAAGCCTAATTTGTCTTCTTAGGGCATGGACACTCTTTCCCACATCCTTTCCCATGTTCACAGGGAGATTCACACACATGGGTGTGTTTTCCGTTGCTGCAGGGGAGTGTGCTTCCACCCACAGACCCTGCCTACAATTTAAAATCTCCATCTTAGTCTTTCTCATGTATATCTATATCTAAATCACTGTATTGCCCCATCCAAAAGGATGGTGTTAGGAGGGTAAAATGTCGTTGTTAGGTAAACCAGTGTACACTAAATCATCTGTACATACACTCAATAATTGTAATTTAAAGAAAGACATATCATTAAAATACGTCCCCTTTGCAAAGGAGGAAAACACTTCTAACATGCTTTGAATTTCCTTACACCGACACTGATATTTTTCAATTTACTTTGATGGAGAGTGCAGCTGGTGGTGTGGCTAAGCAAAACTGGAGTGAAGAATTGTGAGAACAGACTCTACCTTGTATGGGTTATCCTGGGACAGCATATTTCCTTTTGCTCCTTATAGCTCCTTCTTCATAGTAGCCTAGGAGACTTTCTCAAACTCATAGGAATTTTACATATCAGCTACTTAGGTGCAGAATGGCTAGCAGATACTTATAAATATGTACAAACTGCATAAAGTATTGGTTTAAGGCTGCAAAGCTATAGTCACTTGGGAGTAAATCTGTTGTGTGGAATTTATTTTTCAGCAAATATCCATAAGATTGCACTGGAGACAGTGAATCTGTTTCTCAATTAACTTCAGCATTTTTTAAGCATAAAGATTGTAATAAATTGCCAGATGTTTGGAGTAGTCTCATCTGGTCTACAACCAAGTGGAGGTCATTCAGGAGGTACTTTTCCATTCATTAAATATAGCAGGCATTCTTCAATCCTTGTATTCGATCATTCAAAAAAAAATCTTTTTCATCAGCTGAACAACCCATTGAATTAACTTGACGTCATGAGCCTTATCATGACGGTAATTTTTCCATGACAACCTATTATGTTGCATAGTCTAGTACAGATGAATATAGATCTGTCCCTTTACATAGCAAGTTTTCATTCATGTTGGCAATCAGTGCTTCCTATTGACAAAGAATAGTCATATGTCATCCATGTATATCCTCAAGGCCTCACCATGACATATTTGTTGGCAGAACCACTGACTAAACAGGAAATATTGTGAAACTTACTTTTACTACTAGGAAATTCCAACTATGTTATTTAATAATGAGTGGAATGTAAGAAATACTTGATCCTATAGACAGAGAGATATCTTTATTTTGCCAGAGCTGATACAAAAATGACTTATTTTGGGGTGAGGTGGGGAACTTTTGCATAATTCTATACATATTTACACTACTCAACAGTATATCTCACTATATTTAATAAAATTTAGGCTGTTTCCAGATGGAGAGCTCCTACAGCTACATATCAAAAGGAACTGTGCACCTATTCT
This sequence comes from Cyclura pinguis, assembly GCA_030412105.1. Classification (NCBI taxonomy): domain Eukaryota; kingdom Metazoa; phylum Chordata; class Lepidosauria; order Squamata; family Iguanidae; genus Cyclura; species Cyclura pinguis. The sequence continues at coordinate 173,800,371 of CM059599.1, forward strand.
GTCTTTCCCTCCTTAGCACCCTTTTCTGCTATAGAAAGAAAGATGGGGAAAGCCACAGGTAAACTTGTGAGGATTAAAAATGAGAGACCTTACCATCTAGATTCTACTGTAGAATTCCATAAGTGCGGCAGGGTGAATACAGTATGAAACCTTCGTCAGTTTTAACTTTGTTTCCAAATAATAATGCACAGTACTACAGTCCTATACCTATTTACCTAGGAGGAAGTTCCACTGAACTTAGATGAGCATATGTCTAAGTAGACATAATTACACTAAGCAATCACTTATTGCTTACATGCATTGTTTAGATTTAAAAACAATTTTAAAGCTGAAGGTCATAAAGTAGATTAAACCTCATGCCAACTCATGGTGGGTGGACAGATTTCTCCTGTTCCATTTTGTACCTCTTTTGCAGCCTGGCTGTGCCTGGTGTTCTGCTTCTCACTGTTCACAGAAAATGTTGTAATTCCAGAATGTGCCCCCCTAGCTCTGAGTGAACCTCACCTTCCGCTTCAGGTAAGTCATATGCAAAAATAATTGTGTATGTTGGAAATGAATGCCATTTTTAAAATGTGTGCTCAGGGATGTCATTGTACCATTTTAGGGGTCAAGGGCCTATCTCAGGTATGGGCCATCTGAATGACCCTAACACCCTATGTAAGCCTGTTCAGGATCTAAGATCTTTTTAGGAAGCCTTTCCTTCACTCCCATCACAATTCCAGGCATGTAGGGTGAGAACAACAGAGAGAAGGTCTTCCTGGTGACTGCTCCCAGACTTCAGAATCCCTCCCTATACTGGCTGGGTTGGCTCCTTTTTTTGTTGTCCTTCTGCAGTCAAACCAAAAACTCCCTGCTTTAGCAGTTTTTTTTTTTTAATGGAATGTAATGGTTTTAATGGTCTGCTCACTTGGTTGATTTTTATCTTCTTTTAATGGATTTAAATCGTTTTAATTCTACAGCCTGTTCAATTGTTTTTAGAAGATACCTTTTATAGGCTATTACTGATAGCTTTTGATGTGTTTTAATAGGTATTTGTTTAAATCTTTTAAAGCTACCTTGAGTCATAGTGTTGGGAAAAAGTGGGATAGAAATTAAGACTTTTATTGCCTCTGAATGTAAATGTTCAGTTTAGGTATCATGGCCAAAAGATGTCACAGATCTTTACCAGTTATATAATAACATAACCTTAGCTGTCTTGAAGAGTCCTGAAGCTTTGCACTGTGGGCCTTGTTAAGTTTGTCATACTTAAAACTGCCAAATTTTCTGTGAAATCTTTGCACTTTAGCAAAGCTTTTGAGAATGATTCCTTGGCTTAAGGACTTCTGTCTTTTGGGCATATCCTGAGGAATGGTATATTGTTGTAGTGTGTGTGTGTGTATGTGTGTGTGTGTGTGAGAGAGAGAGAGAGAGATTGAGAGAGAGAGAGAGAGACAATCTGCACTATACTGTACAAGCCATAATAAACTTGATTGATTGGCCTTATACCTGCATACTGGGGACAAATGTGGTTCAGCAAACAGAATCTGTGCATGAAAGCATAGCCTTAGGAAGATTCCTTCTTCTTCTCTGTCTTGCATTTCTTAATGTGTTTGATTACATTAAAGTATTTTCCTGTTGGTCCATCAGAAGCCTTGATATTTTTGTCATGGCCACAACAGTAACAAACATTTAACATTTATATTTTCCCCCTTCTGTTCCCTCTCTCAGTGAGGCTTTCTTCCAAGCCAGTAGCTCAGACATTTTGCATGCACATCAGAAAACACAATCAGCCTCTGAGTAGCATGGCCATGCATCAATGATATTCAGGTTACAGGTTGTCCACCAAGGACCTCATTTACAGTATCAAGATCTTGGGGGCAAGTTAGGTTCTATTAGATATGGATCAAATAGGAGTCTAAAATAGAAAAGCTCTGAGTTGGGCTGGAAGCCTCTCAGATCATGACTGTAAGGATCCTTAGTTCCCCTTTGGGCTTCCTTTCAACTTAATGGCACACCACCACCACCAACAACAACAACAATGGCTGACTAATGCCGCCTCCATATTAACTGAGGCTTTTTGCTTTAATTGCTACTGGATTGTCTTTCCAGTCCCACACTGGGGAAATACGGAAATGGCTGTGCTGTGGTGGTTATCTTCATGGCTGGAATCTCTGAAATCTAAGGACAGCAACGTCATCTCCTTTCAGTGGAGGGACACTGGTCCCCAGAATCTTCCTGGGGAATCAGGTGCTAAGGAAACAAAAAAGGCTAAGGCTAAATCCATTTCTGGTCCCAGCTAAAATAGAGCCATTGAAATGAATGGAACTTGTTTGATTACACTACAAGAAGTCCAATTCTTATAAATGCATCTATTTTAGTAGTTAGCCTTTTGTGACATTCTTCTGCAATGAAGCTGTCTCCTTGATCCATTAACTCAAAAGTGTCTTCCTCTGAAGATGAGAAGTCAGGCTTTTCAACCATCATGTAGGTGTGCATTTGTATCCATACTGCCTGCATTCTTGAAGGGATCCTTCAATGTACAAACCACTTTTCATGGATTGGCTCGTTTATGACTGGCCCAAAGAACACTGATGGTGAAGGAGGAGGTTATTCATGACACCATTACTTTCCCATTATGTCATAAGTGCAAATATGCAAACAAAGAGTGAGCAGCATTACTTAATCCAGTACTTGTGGTGATAGGTTTCAAGGGATATAGGGAAAAACTCTCTGTGCATGACCAAGGATGCATTTCTGTAAAAATAAATGGGGTTCTCAACATCTAGTTCCCAACTGAGGGTGGCAATAGGGTGCATGAAACTTAGCAAAGAGAACCTTCAGGTGTACCCCTGCCATCCACCCATCACTTCATAGGTTTCCTAATGTAAAATTAAATCACAATGGCATAAAATTAATGTAATTCAGATTCTTCTGACATTAAAGCTTCAACTTTTAATGTTTCATTAGTTATAAGAATACAACACAGGTGGGCCAGTGCAAAGGGCACAGAGGCAGAGGAAGACGAAGAGGGAGAAATGCTCAGAGGTATGTAAGTATTTCTTGCTCATCTTGTGTATATTTCTCATAAAGCAGTTATGGCATATGGCATGCTCTTAAATTTGTAACAGTGTTATCTGATGATGTGCACCAGCAGAAGAAATTAGTTAGGGGATCTGCTTAGGGGCAATTTCATTTTCTCTCCTTTTATTCAGTGTTAATTTCTGGCAGTGAAGACAGATTTCTGCACTGAGTCTGTGTGAGACATGGGACAAATTAAGCTGTTTCTCTCCTATATCATTTCTCACTCCCTGGCAGCAGCAGGTTTTAATGACTGAACTTAAGAAAGAGCACTTTCTTGCGAGATTTTGAGTTTAACATATGCTCAAAAATTGTGTATTGTGCCGATGCTCAGGATTTCTTATGTGTATATGGGAGGGAAAAGCTGTAACAAGAACAACCTGCATGTGACCAATGAGGTCTTTTCCAAATGCTAGAAATCCAGATTGTAAGACTGCTGGACAACACATGCATTAGTACTGTTCCATAAGCAGGAACAGGTAATTTGGACCTGCTCATATTAAAAAAAAAGTTCAAGAGGGAGAGATTTCAGAAATATCTCTACTGCTTATTGTTGGATTATCTATTCATTAATTCAGTTCAGTCTGCCTCAGCCAGAAATGAACTCTGGTGAAGAATGGCTGTTATGGCGTGAAGTAACAAAAAAGAAGCAAAAAGAAGACAAGCTCCATGTACTAAATAGATGATCAACTGTTTATTCTTTTAAAAAGTCCAACATGTTTTGGCCTCTATGAGAAAACATCTTCTTCAGGAACTAAACATAAAGCACAAATACAATTCTATTATAAATATTTAAAAAAGACAAGGTAACACCAAATTACCCATATCCCATAAAAACATAAGATTGACATTTTTCATGTGAAAAACATACATATAATTCAACAGATGTTTCTGGAGTTGTAGACTTACTTACTTACTTACTTACTTACTTACTTACTTACTTTATTTATTTATTTAATTTGTATGCCACCTTTCTGCTGGCATAGGACTCAAGGCAGCTCCACCCTCAAAATGGCTGGATTATTAAATATGGAAAGAACAGAGTCTACACGTTTTTGTTGTTTATACATATTTCAGATAGTCATTAAGAAAGAAGAATCAATGATATATGTGCTGACAATAATCACAAGGACATCTGAAGCAATCTATCTGTGCAATTACTCAGCTTGTTAATGATTTTATATTATAATAATTCTATATTATTTCTATATTAAAGATTGTCACTTCAGATCTTCATTTGGACTCAAAGGAACCTGAGATTTCAATTTTAGGATACAATCACCTTTTTTCTTCAAAACATTGTCATTGTTATTAATAATCTTAATACCCCCAAACAAAAATCTAATACAGAATGACCAACTAAAGGAGCCCCCACCCTTCTATTTTTTTTTTATATATTGGAGAGCTGTTCCCCTATTCCTTGTTTTATGAGTCTCAATGTCTTTCCTCCATAAAGTTTCTTACACATGCATTCAATGTCATGAAACACATAACTACTATTGCGTGTGCTGAAATGGAATAATTGACATCATTGTTAATCTATACAATTACAACTTCTATCATGTGACCAATGAGTTCTTTTCCAAATGCTAGAAATCCAGATTGTAAGACTGCTGTATGTAAGATCATAAGGACAATATGAACAATGTAAAGTCGAAGGCTTTCATGGCCGGAATCCATAGGTTGTTGTGGGTTTTCCAGGTTTTGAGGCCATGTTCTATTAGTATTTTCTCCTGACGTTTCACGTGCATCTGTGGCTGGCATCTTCAGAGGATCTAGTGGCATGGAAGTGAGACAGAGCACTACGCAAGTATATATACTCTGTCTCACTTCCATGCCATCAGATCCTCTGAAGATGCCTGCCACAGATGCAGGCGAAACATCAGGAGAAAATACTAATAGAACACAGCCTCAAAGACCAGAAAACCCACAACAACCAATATGAACAATGTCCACATGCATGGTATCCCTTTGGTTTTGACATATCCATTATAGTACAGTTGGCCCTCCCCTTTTGCAGGTTTCCCTTTTGGGAATTTGATTATTCCTGAGTTTTTACCTCCTCCTCCGTACTCTCTGTCTTATAGGGTGTGAAGTAACAGAAGTTAGAGGAGGTGGTGTTAGAGGACTGGAGATGGGGGAAGGAGAGGGAAGGAGGAGAAAGAGGAGCAAGGAGCTGGGTCAGTCAGCACTGCAGCTGATGTCTGCTTAGTCCTGGGAAGTGCATGGGCTTTTAAAATCGTATTCATGATTTTTCCACTTTCATGAGGGTGTTACGCTGATTCCTGAGGGTCCCAGAAGGGACACCTAAATGCGCTCTCACTTATATAAGTTGGGGAAATTAGCCGAGAGCACAGCCTAGCAATATGAGAGGCAGGGTAACGTAGCGAGATCTTGAACCCTATGTTTACGGGGTCAGGCCGAGTCAAGGAGCACACAGAAGTTGAAACAATAAGTGCTGTTTTTATTAAACACACTCAAACAGTGTATACAGCACACTCACACAGATAACTAAGGAAATAAAGGTTGGAGTGGGATAGAGGGATTTTTAGAGGAGTTGTTGGTTTGCGTGATACTTCACCTGTCCTGAAGCCCGGTTGGAAGCGGAGAAGCTGGGGAGCGTGGATCTCAGCAAGTGGAGCTGAGGAGAAGGCTTGCTGGACAAAGCGACAGCAAGGCGGGATGGAAGCCAAGAGCGATCCAAGGAAGCGCTCAAAGTCAGGGGTTTTTATAAGGAGAATTGTGACCGCAGGCTAGCTTGGACTTGGGGAAAACAATGAGTTTGGGGCTGGAGACAAAGCCTCCGAAAGGTCAGAATTTGAATGACTGAGTTATAGCCAAATTGTCAATAGGATAGCCAGTATGCAAACACGGAGTACTTGAGCGTTGTATAGTTCGATCACCAAGCTGCCAGCGTGGGGCAGGGGATCTTTTGAAAGCTGCGTGCATCCTTAATGAAGGTACTTGCCTTGAGGTCTCCTGAAGCTGCGAGTCGGCTATTTCTGGCCTGCCTGTATTGTGTTGGAATATTACGGCAATTATCGGCCGAGCCTGTATGCGTGCTTGTCCGGGGGCCTCGCAAGCACGTGGAGGGGAATGGGTATGTGAGGCCGAATTATTGATATCAAGAGAGATCTTTATATCCCACAAGCTCAGGCTAGCCAGGGCAGTAACAAGGGTCCTGCACCCCAGCTCTCAGAAAAATGGGAGACCAACTGTATTATCAAATGTTTGTCTTGCAACATTGACATCAGCAGGTTTCACTATCTCCTTGATATTTCTTGTTCTTATGTATAAAATCAGTGGTTTTTCCTTGCATTTTGGAATATTCTGTAATATGTACTGGTCTCTATTCATTTCTGAATAATTTTAGTAATATGAGTTCATGTGAGAGAACACTGCAGGCGATTAGTCTGGGATTTCATTTTTGTAACAATTACAAATGTGATCTGCCAGCTGCTTTAATAAATCCATTGGATATCACACGTTGTGGATTACCCTTTGCACTCAGTTCTTTGAACAGTAAATCAAACTCCAACCTAAATTCTTCTTCGTGAAAATACTTGCATTTCAGTGTGAGGAGCTGGCCATATGGGAGATTATATCTCATTGTTCTCAGACGGTTACTTTCAAAAATAAGATAAATATTAGCCTCTTATCCTCATCCTCAGTCACTGAGCCTGGCTGGTTTCAAGTTATGTGATATAGCAGCATATAATTGGAGCAGAGTCTCTCATACCTTGACATGTGGAACACTGGTGTTTCCACCCACTCAGCAATGGACACAAAACTCCCTTGTAGCTACAGTGTCCCCAAATATTTATTATTATTCTTCCAGCACCCTGCTTTCTCCTTGTCTAATTTTTTTAAATTATTAATTAATAAATTATTTATTAGTTTTAACAGGAGATAAAAAAAATCAATCCATAACCATAGAAAAAGAAAAGAAAAAAAATCAGAAAAGAAACAATCTCTACACAAACTTCATATGTGTATAATTAGAACTTAAACTAAACTAATCTAAACTAAAGCGAAAACGTAATGACACAATCCATTACTAAAATGCTAATCCCTGACTGTAAACACATCCTAACTATACTACAAACACATGCTATCATATAAAAGACTTCTGACCCCCCCATATCAACTGTAATCAAAAAGAAATATAGATTACTCTCCCATATCTTATTCTACCATCACAGTTCTAAGTATGTTAAACTTACTAGAATTACTAATAATCATAACCACAGATTATGACATCATTCAATTTCTTATTGCTCAAAAATCCATAAATGGTTTCCAGTCCTTTAAAAAAAAATCTTCAATTGATCTATTGTTTTAAACTGAGGTCAGTTTTGCAACTTGGGCAAGATCTGTGACTTTGACACCCCATTCTTCCATCATTGATGCACTAGTCTGTTTACATATTTGGTCAAACAATATTCTTGCAGCTGTCTTCATATATGAAAGAAGTAGTCCTATCCAGTTCTTTATCAATAATTCCCAACAAAAGCATCTCTGGTGACATTGCAAAATCTACCTTTAGATTTTTTTTGAATTAATGTATAAATGTTAGACTAACTCTTTGCTTTCTTGCAAGTCCACTACATATGGAAAAATATCCTTTTTTGTCCTGACAACCCTAACATTGATTTGAAATATTTTTAGATAGTTTTTGACAATTTTTATGGGATTAAGTACCGTCTGTATGTCGTCTTGTACATATTTTCTTTTAAATTGCTGCACGGAGTAAATTTAATATCTTTAGTGCACATTTTCCCCTCAGACTCCATTTGAACAGTATGCCCAAAATTTTGGACCCGTCTTACTATAAACTCTTTTACAAGCTCATCTTCCATCTCTGATTTCAAAAGACAGTTTGTACACTTTTTAAATTACATGATCATCGTCTTTACACAACTCAAAAAAATAATAAAAAAATTCCTCCAGCCTTTCTGGCTTAATCTATCTTATCTTGCTTAAATGTCTCTTTAAGATGTAGACTTAAACCAGCTAACATCTATGTCCTCCTTACAGAGGATATTGATTTAAGATTTAAGATCCCAACCTCCTTTCTCCACATACAAAAGATCATTATATTGTAACCATTTTCAATTTTTTAACCTATTCTTTCCTAACAAAAACTTCCTGGGATGAGGTAACTAATGATATCTTTCCTTTATTTGGACCAAACTTGCAGAAGAGGTTTTCTAATACAATGAGTTTTGAAACCATCATATGTCTTAACTTTATCATACCAATGATTAGCATGCCAACTAACTCTTAAATCATGATCTTCAAGTTCCAATAGACTTTAATCTCTAAGCAAAATCCACGTTTTTAACCACAGAAAGTAACAGGCCTCATAATTTAATATTAGGAAAACATTAGGAAATGTTAGGAAAGCCAAACCATTCCTTTCTTCAGCATCATACTTTTTAAAAAAGTTTTATTCTCAGTTTCTTTGTTTGCCAAACTAATCTAGAGATAGCTTTCTACCACTGAATGAAAGTATTCTGTTCCTTAATATAGGGATCATTTCAAAATAGAATAAAAGCCTAGGCAAAACATTTGCCTTTTTTACTGCAATTCTCATAAAAGATATAGTTAACATTTCCCATTTCTTTAAATCTTTTAACATTTCTTTCCAGGTTTTCTCATATTTTTTAAAACTGTTGTTCTTCATAATTATAATTCTCTTTTTTCCAGCCTTAAAATTAGAAATGGCCAATAGTTCATTCTTCTCTTCTGCAGTCAAATTTTTGGTCAAAATTTTTGTTTTGTCACGGTTCACTCTGAACCCAGAACAAGCCCCAAACACCTTCAGCTTTTCTAAAACAATCTTCATTGAATCCAATCGATTTCATATTATTTTCACCAGATTATCTGTGCAAGCCTTCAGCTTGTACTCTCCTTTTTAAACTCTCATCCCACATATTCTGCCATCTTGACTAATAGAATCTCTTACAATCCCAACTAAATCATTGTACTTTTCCCCCTTTAAAAATAGTCTTTCTGGAACTTCTTTAAAAACCATAATTTCCTTATCTTTTATTTTGAGCTTTTTTGTATAACGTGCTCTCAAAATTTCATCTCTGATGCTTTTCTGTGTAAAACATGTTATCACATCTCTTGGGATTTTTTTCCTCTGTGCATAAACAGAATTCGCCTCGTAAATTGATTGGATCAAAGAATCCAGCTCTTCTGGAGGTCTGTTTATCAGTTATTCCATGGCTTCTGAAACACCTTGCTTTAAATCATCCAGCCGCTTTGGAACAGCTCTCAATCTGAGCTGTGTCTCTCTCAGTTTAAATTCTATCAACATAAGGGAATGTTGCATTCTATCTAAATCTTGTTGTAAGGTCATTATTTTCTTTGAGTTTTTGAGTGTTTCTTTTTGTTGTTTATCAGAAATAGCTGATAAGTTTTGAACAGATTCTTTTAGCTGTTTACATCCTTTTTGAAAACATTCCTTAACAAAATTTATTTGCTCCAAGATCTCTGATTTAACTTGTTCTGCAATCTCTATTTTTAAAGAGTTCAGCTTCTTGTCAGCCATCTTTACATTCTTACTGATGCCTAATAGATGTTTATTTAAATCTGCAAGCTGCTTTGAGAGGCCAGCAGTAGAAGCCTGTATTTTAAAAAGCTCATCACAATTTTGCCCAAACTTAAGAGTCTCTTCTAGTATCTATATTTTCCAAAACAAGCAAAACTTGCCAAAAATAGTTTTTTCTTTACTAAAAGTTGATTTATTGTCAGATTTTTTGAGCTCTGTTCTGACTCAGCAGCAGCAACAGTTTCAGCTTTATAGTATTTTCTTTAAAAAAAGCAGATAGAGACAGACTTTCATTTTTTTGCAATGTAAAATTCACAGTGCCTTTCCGCACTATACTGTTACAGTGCTATTATCCCATTTTCAACATCATGGTGAATGCTGGGATTTGTAGTTTACCGAGGCCAAACAGCTCTCTGGCTGAGCATTCTAAATGCCCCTCTTTAAACTGCAAACTCAAGGATTCCTTAGGATGTTGAAAGTGGAATAATAGCACTATAACAGTGTAGTGCGGAAAGGTTCATACTCTCAGCACTGTGGCTGAATCATTTAGGGGGTTTCTCCTTAGTAACTTCAGATGATTAAAGGTATTTTAAGTTGTTATTAATACTTGAAGGAGAAGATTTCATATGACCAGTCTTATTAGTCCTGTGATGAGTCCCAGATTGCAGTGAAAAATTAGGTAAACCTCCAGGGGCAAGGCTCAACTAGACAGCTCCCTAACCCATTAAAGTCAATCAGGGCCTGTGGAATCTGCCTCATGACACCTTCTGTATCATTATGGATTTAAAGATGCTAAATGTCATGAAAGCTGGTCAAATACAAAACAGTGCTGTTAATGATTGGCCATCTTGGCCCAGAGTCTCCTTTGCCTAGTTTGTGAGGACTAGCTTTCTGGGCAATAGGCAAAAGCTGGAAGATTTATTTTGGTACAACAACTGTTAGAATCCCTCAGCTATTCTGTGCCACGATTCTGAGAAGCATAGTCCAAAATGTAATTTTTGCAAGGCTGACAATGTGAATATCCACTCCTTCCACCTCGTTTCTAGGTTTCAGTGAGATCATAGATTCCTTTTGGAATTCTAGAACCTCTTTACTTCCTCTGCCATGTCCAGATGCTGCACATATGAATGCAGCATCTGGATTTTGCTCTTTGTCAGGCACTGTGTGATGACGGCTTCTTTTTGGCTTTATGTGATGGATTTTTCTCACAACACACAGTCTGGAAAGCACTGGAAATCTGTTGTACCCAGGTATTTTGCTGGTGTGCAGCTATATAAAGAAACAGACCAGCTACCCAAACCTCTGAGGCACTAGCCAGAAAAGAGAGGAATCACCCCAATGTTCTTACACAAATGGGGCACACACAGAAATTGCATACTTTCTCTTTTCCGTTTCCTTTTGTTCTCTTGAGTGGCAGAAGCCCAAGGTCTCTCTTTATAACCCCTTTAAAGCAAACTAACACATTGTTTGACATAAATAATGTGTTCTGTAATATTGCCTCATAATATCTGGTGTTAATGGGCTGAGTATTAAAGTGCTGCAGTTATTTTCGGCTGCTATTCTAATTTAGAATGGGTTGTTGTTATAGTGATGTTGGCTTGACTGTAATTAGAGATGGTTGGATTAGTCTTGTCAGTTTGTCACCTATGGATTCATTAGTTAATTCCATTCAATTTCTGCATTAATCTATGATTGTCTTACAAAAATAAATCAGCATGAAAATTGGTATTTAAATACACATTTATTTCTAAATGTTATATCTCTGAAACCACACGTTTATAAATATATTTGATCTACAGATGGATGTTTTTGTGCCAAGAATTATTTTATAACATTTGGAGATGTGCAAAATCTGAATTTTAAGTATGTTCTGACTTGCAACATACGTCTGGTATGTGTGGATCAAAATGATTTACTTCAAAATACAAGAAGACCAAAATTCTGAAACATCTCTAATTGTAACAGAAGATGGCTGCGTAACATTGCAAAAGTTCAGTCATAAGGAACATTTGTCATCCTGAATACACTTTGAAAAGGTCAACGGTATTTTGAAAAGGCATCTGTTACTAGTCCTTCTATGATGTTGCTTTAGTATCTGTATAGTCAGGTCATAAAGCATGCATTTTCAGCGAAAATATGATCATGGAGTCTCCTCGTGCAGTTGCAAAGTGAAAATTACACTTTGTATTCTGTAGAGCTTGGGAAGTTACTTAAGAAAAGTAATTAGCTATTTCGATAGTTCTGAAACCAGAAAGTAGCTAGTTACCATTGTAGTTACAATTTTGTAAAAGAACATTCTGGTTTTCCATTTCTCAAAAATAATCAAAATAATTACTTCTGATTACTTTAAAAATAATTGAAACATGAAGGGTATAAGCTAATATCCTGTGGGACAAAACACAGTCTTCCCCATTTATCTTGTCTTCACTTCAGCAGCCACAATAGAGCATTAGCATAACCAGCACCAGCAGCAAAAGGCACAGCATGATCACAAGACATTTTCACCTTGTGATATTCTCCTTCAGTATTTAATGACTATGCCCCCATAACTATAAAAGTAACTAAAAGTTACAGTTCTGTAGCAAAGGTAATGAAATTATCTCTAGTTAAGTTACAAATTGCAATGTAACTATATGTCAGTTATTGAAACAATAAACACATCACAAGTAGCAAATTCTTTGTAAGTAATTAGTTTCAAACTGTGATCTTGTCATGTGCTGGCTACTTTTTTACTCTCAAGAAAACGTTCAGAGTTTGTTAGATTGTTTAATGAGGTATACGACGTATAGCATTATAACAGCTTCCAAGGCCTGTGTTCTACAAAACACATGTGGTTATATAGTGATACACACTTTTACTTGTGTACACAGGGCTCTTCCCCTTTCCTAAACTCCAGCAGTTCCCAGGGGACCTTGTTTGTTCCCATACTTTGATCTTGCCCATTTCAAACTTTCCTTGGTTTCCTTATCAGCCCTCAAGTTGTTTACTAATACATCTCTGGTGTTGCTCTATCTCAGGACCTTTCTGCAGGACGATGCTCTCGTGCATCATCCCATTGCAATCCTGGCAGCACCTCTGCTGGGGGGGGGGAGTATATCCCCAGCACTCCTCTTTGCACCCAACTAGCTGCCTTTGGAAGGGAGCATGAGGGACATGCCCCTTCCTTCTACACTGCAGCCAGGCTTCTCCCCATCCTGCAGTGGGGAAGGAAGCCCGTGATCGCACTTCTGGCCCTTCTGCATGGCCAGCTGTGACAGAAGGGTCACACAACTGGGGGTCATTGGTGGAGTTTTTCTGTCAATGATATACCCCTCAATCATGCCAGCTGGCGACATGAGAAGGGTGGGACTGCGACAATGTCATGCAGAAATGTTGTCATGGTCCCATCCTTTTGCATCCCCATGCTGGGAGGATGCTGTCCTGTGGAAAGGGCCTCGGTCCTTATTATTTCCCTCCATACACTGACCAGATGCATCAGGATTTGCATCTCCCAAACTACCCTCTCTGAGATACAATTACTCTTTCCTTTGATATACAAATACATTGTTACACACAGTTTTAACCTAGGCTAGATTACCATTACAAAGCATCCTAAAGCTAATACATTGCAATTGCTGTCCTGTAAGCAAGCAGAGCTATACCTTCATGGCAGGGCTGAGTCCCTGACAGGTCTTCTGAAAATTGCATACGATTACTGATGTGTGAAAATTTCTGTTGTTGTTCTTTTCTTTGCATCATACTTCTAAGGAGTTAGTAGAGTCCCTTTTCCTCTTTCTCAGTTATTAGGAGTTTAATCCCAGAGCTTCTCTGCCACAACAAGTATGTATTTCTTCAGATTGCTGCATGCGGTGAGAGAACTGAATAATAACTCACAGAAATTATGTGTTTGGCATTTCCCATTTCCCAGTAGCCATTTTCCAGTCAGCATGCTGACACACTGGTTGTCTGATAGGGCTGTCCCTGTGATGGGTTATCAAACTGCGACATGATTATACCTTTTAATGGCATTCTTGGATCAAATAGGAACTGCAGGGTGCATTGAACTGCTTCAATGCAGCTAAAAAACATTATGTATAGATGTGACTTGTGAGTTAGTTTAACACTAGGTAAATATTATATTGCCACACAGCTTTCTGTTTGCAAGAGCATGCAAGGTAGCTGTGGCATTAGCTATACCCCCCAAAGGTATCATATTATAAAAGTATGGAAAATTCCACCTCTTCCACCACACACATATCTGGGGACAAATGTTGTGTTGTGAATATTCAGTTTGGTTGTGGTGAAGTTAGTTCAAGCCCATGCTTTAGGGTGGGCTAGACTAAATGTAGATCTCAGTTATTGAATTAAAGTGGCAAAATAGTATGAAATCTTCCAAAGTATAACAACACTCTTAGCATTATCTGGTTCAACATTCTGTCCCAAGGGAGGTCCACACTCACCCCATGTCCCACCCATGGAGCCCTCGGGGACACATCCCTTGTTTTTGAAAGCCAGGCATAATTGGAAAGTTCTCCCTGGTTTTCTAAGGGCCTTTCTGCACTACACTATTATAGTGGTATTATTCGACTTTCAACATCCTATGGAATCCTGGGATTTGTAGTTTAAGGGGGGGCATTTAGAATTCTCAGCCAGAAAGCTCTTTGGCCTCAGTAAACTAGAAACCCCGGAACTCCACAAGATGTTGAAAGTGGAATAATAACACTATAACAGTGTAGTGCAGAAAGGAAGGCCCTTCAACTACTAATTGATGCATAAATGAGATGTGGTGGGGTCCAAAATGTAATTAAATGGAAAATCATGCCCCAGAGGTCACTGGAGGTATGAGTCTGCATTTTGGCTTTGTAGAGGGCTCTGGTAGCTATAAAATGATCTGTTGGGTCCCATGTGCTGCATATTTCCTAACTCTATTCTTTCCTCTATCTTGATAGCTGAAAGACTTCCGGTGTTTATTATTGTCATTATTATATTTTTGTGGAAATACAGAAGTCTGTTATCCATGCCCTACTCAATTGTCCATGCAGATACCAAACGGAAATTTTGTTGCAATTTAAGGAAATGTTTGAGGAAGTTGGATGCTTTATTTCTATAAACAACTAATATCAAGTTGAAGGTTTTGCTTTTTTTTTTTTAATAATAAAATTGGAGTGAAATTGGAGAAATGCTGGCTTGATTTTGATCTTAATTTTGTTTATGCTGATTTAATAAATCTTTGACAGATGACATGATTAAATGTATGAATGTGTTTAACATGCCATTTTATCGCCAAACAGCATTCTTTCTCTATGGCCATTTCTGTACTACACGGCTATAGTGCTATTATTCCACTTTCCACATACTTTGGAATTCCAGGGTCTGGAGGTTACGGAGGCCAAAGAGCTCTCTGGCTGAGAATTCTAACGGCCCCTCCCTAAACTGCAAACCCAAGGATTCCATAGGATGTTGAAAGTGGAATAACAGCATAATGCAGAGATGGTTTCTCTCTCTCTCTCTTTTTATTTTAAGAATTTTCTTTCTCTTTTTCTCTCTCCCTTCTTTTCTTACACATACTTGTGTATCTCAAAGATCACACATCACGTCATGTAGGACGGGTTTAATCCCCCTGCCATTATGATCTAGAAGCTACTATTAGTCTTATGAGGAAACTGCCATTCACACTAATAGTACCAGAAGTAGCACAGTCTGATAACACTACTACTTGCAAAGCATTCGTTTGATGAGGGGAGGTAACAGCAGCATCACAATGGTCCTTTTGCAAAACAGCCTAGCAACAGTTAACATTTTTTTTTCACTACATTATAGGGTAAAAATGTTTTTCAGTGGCATTTTGAGTGTTTTTTTTTCCCATCGTATTTTAGGCCATTTTGTTTTAAACAGATTTCTCCCTCAAAAAGAAAGCAGCCATGTGTTAGGAGGGAACTTTGCAGTGCTTGGGAATGAGATATTTTGGGGTGCTTTGTCCCAATGACAAGTTCTTTGAACAGGTAACATTCCAGGCTCAGTTATCGCATCTTTCTCAAAAGTGGGGATTTTAACCCATGTTGCATCTCGGGGGAAGGGTTACACTCTCCTCTCCTGGTGCCATGGCTCTACTACCCCCTCCTGTTTCATAATACTGCTGTTTTGACAGTTTTTTAAAAAAACAGTCTTATAAATAGATTTGCACATATAATGGTGCATTTCTTGTGGCTTCATATGTTTGAAATCCAAAATCACTGAAACTATTTGAAATGCTGGACGAAATGAAGATAAATATGGTTTCATACTGAGCCATGCAAAATAATTATAAAAATGGAGGCCGAGAGCTCGCATGTGGTGTCATGTTAAAACAGCAAATGTAAATCACTGTGCATTGCATCTGAAGAAGTGGGTTTATATCTACAAAAGCTTTGTGAAAATAAGGCCATTTCCACACTGCACTGTTATAGTGCTATTATTCTGCTTTCAATTGCCTGTGGAATTCTGCGGTTTTTCATTTCCTGAGGCCAAAGAGCTCTCTGGCTGAGAATCCTAAAGGCCCCTCCTGAGATTGCAAACCCCAGGATTCCACAGGATGTTGAAAGTGATATAATAGCACTTACAACAGTGCAGTGTGGAAATAGCCCTATTCTTAAAAGGTGCTGCCACATTTCCTTTTCTTGTTTTCCTTCTCCATCCTCCCTCCCTTCAAAAAAAAACCAAACAGGTTATTTTGTAGGAGGGTGTCGTCTGAGCACTGCAACGTAATGAAAAGTTAGTCCTGTGACCTGAAAGTCTAAAAGATGTAAATAGAGGGGAAAGCCTTCATTAGACTGTTGACTGCAATTGATTCTGTTTTGGGGTGGGGGAGTGATGTGGGTATGTTTGTACTTTATTCAGAATTCTGTTGGATTCTGGAAGGAAAGGGGGACTAAAGAAGAAATGCATTGCAGGGGCAGTGGATTGCACTCCTTCTCCTTCTTCAACAATCAGCGTGCATGCAGCTAGGTATTAAAAGCCTAAAATAATAATGAAAATGATTTCAAGTTTTTGCATAAAAGATATTTGGTTAGACCTTATCTGGAATACTGTGTCCAGTTCTGGGCACCTCATTTCAAGAAGGATATTGACAAGCTGGATAGTGAAGGGTCTGGAAGCATGCCCTATGAGGAACAGCTTAGGGAACTGGTTATGTTTAGTCTGCAGAAGAGAAGGTTAAGAGGGGACATGATAGCCACGTTTAAATATTCGGAGGAATGTCATGTCGAAGAGGGAGCAGGCTTGTTTTCCGCTGCTCCAGGAACTAGGACAAGGAGCAATGGATTCAAACTACAGGAAAAGAGATTCCACCTGAACCTCAGGAAGAACTTTCTGATGGTCAGAGCTGTCCAGCTGTGGAACATGCTGCCTCGGAGTGTGGTGGAGTCTCCTTCTTTGGGGGTTTTTAAGTAGAGACTGGATGGCTATCTGTTGGGACTGCTTTGATGTGTGTTCCTGCATGGCAGGGGGTTGGACTGGATGGCCCCTGAGGTCTCTTCCAGCTCTATGATCCTGTGATTCTATACAGACTAGGAAACTGAATACATATTGAGAAGGAGGACTTTCCAAAACTTCAGCATCATCACTAAGAAGATCCTGCCTCATGTGTTTTCTGGGTTCTCCACTCTTTATGAGAACACAAACAGCAGGATTTCTCAGGCAGGATGTAAATCCCAGCAAATTAATATGGAAGCTAACGGTCCTTTAGGCAGAGCTTGGAAAGTTACTTTGAGAAAGAAATAATACATACATGCTGAGTCCATCCACGCCTTAGGAGTAGGTGGCTATGGGTACACATGAATTCAATATATCATTATATTCTTTCATCTTCAAAATAAGTGTTCAAGCTCTCCCTTGAGGAATGCTTTGGTCCTAAAGAATAGTACCATTACTCAGATCACTGGAAAACCCCTTTACTTGCTTTTGTTTCCTGTTTCTGAAGCTGTAATTCAAACTGGGGCCATAAACCCTTTCCGTACCTTACCTTTTCACGGAGGTGGGGGGTGGCGGTCGCACGAAAAGCCTCAGCAGAAATGCTGCCGCTTCCCTGCTGCTTGAGTTCTGCATCGGCTTCCTGGTTGCTCAAACGTCACGCGAACGCCCACCCCTTCCTACCGCAGCGCAACTTGGGAATTGCAGGCTAGCACTGAGGCAGGAAGTGCGACCGGCCCGGCTCCCGATGCACCGCACAGCAGGTAAGTGCGCACGGGCCCCTGGAGCATTGCGCGACTGCGCACCATTTTCAGCTTAGAACCAAAAATAAAAAGGTGTGTCTCCGCTCTGCGTCCGGCTCTTGAGCGACGTATGGACCGCTCCTCCCATTTATGCGACGCTCAAGGAGTCCTTTCGCTTTAGAAACAGCGTGCGAAAAGGGCCATAGTGTTTTGCCCAGTTAATAATTCTGCACCTAGAGAGATAGAAACATGCTTGGGTTTTTTCAAAAATGAGAGCTGAGATTCTTACAGTTCTGGAAAAGGACACAAATGTGATAGCACCTTTTAGTTATATGTTTCATAAATACAGAGCAGAGTGTTTGCTAATATGGCAATGTGTTTTAGAATTGCATTGACATTACCCTCCAGAAAGGAATGGCAGATTAACAGTGGCTTGTTATTTGGCTTCCTAACTTAGCATTTTATCTACAATTCAATTGCTTGTTGTGGAACGCAACATTTTTCAAGACTTTCATGCTGATACCTTAAGGTCGAAACACAGAGAATGAAGATTAATGATTCCAATAAACTTTCCACTTTCTGGAAAATCCTATAAAAGGGAATATGTGAGGGGGAGGGTGCTGTTCACAGTTCAGAGATAAGACAAGAGTTGTCAGCTGATGACCAGCTTGAGACTTCTTTTCTTGATTAGAATTGCTTGTCTAGTACAGCCACAATAGGGCCTGAAACCTGTCAGTGCAACCAGTCAAACCATGCTATAACTTTATTTAGCCCTTTATGAAAGAATGTTCCAAGTTCCTTTTTAAACAATTTTCCAACATAGCAGCTGCCCACAACAGAACCATTGCAAGAGATAGTCTTAGCATGGGAGAGATAACCTTGGAAAATAACATATCTAGGCTAAGCTGTGTTCTTTTCCATTTTTAATAATCTAGATGGATGCATGTTCCCAAGACTGTGTGATCTAATAGCTACTGGGTTTGGCTATAGTTAAGGAGAGCAAGATTAAAAAACCACACAGCCATGAATGTGGTGAGGTATCCCTCGGCCAGCTAAACCTTGTCATCTTGACCTTGATCACAGAGATGGTGGGAAGCTAAAACAGAGGAGAGAAAAAGATCTTGTCTACTGCTGTGGACTCTTTGGAGGAAGGATGGAATAATTCATACCCGTAATATGAAAAACATTTTTATTCCTGCAACACCAGCTTTGGTTTCTGGCATCTCATATTGGAAAAGGTGTTAGTAATACAGGCTGGAAAAGACTTAGGCCCTTTCCGCACTTTACCTTCTTCCGGTGCTGGGGTGTGGGGATTGTGCGAGCAGCCTCTGGCGAGAGGCTGTCACCTCCAGGGTCCTTCGGCTCCACATGAGCTGCCTGTTAGCGCGAGAGCCCCACCTCTTCCTTCCGCAGTGCAGCCTGGGACCTTCCCAGGCTACGCTGGGGCAGGAAGCGCGACTGGCATGGCTCTGGAGGCTCCGCACTCCAGGTAAGTGTGCGTGGGGCCCGGGAGCAATGCACGATCACGCACCATTTTGAGCTTCTAGCCAAAAATGAAAAGGTGCACGATCAGTGCCTGCTGGCCCCTGGAGGGTCACATGATTGTGAGTGCATCATGCAGATTGCTCCTCACAATCACATGATGCTCCAGGCGCCCTTTCGCATGGAAAAATGCCGTGCGGAAAGGGCCTAAAGATAGATTTACATAGTCCTAGCACAAATCTTGTAGAATTAACTTTGTATTTTTGGTTGTCTGGAAGCATGCTCCTTGGCTTTTTTTTTTTTCTTTCAGAGAAACATTTCTTTTTCCTTTCTTTTTCAAAATGGAAACAGGAGAGTGACTGGGTTTTGATCGGAACATTGCATAAGAGAAGCTAACATTTTCCCTGCGGGAAAAAGAGATGAACAGTGTAATGAAGTACCCATGATATTACAGAGCACAGCATTAATTAATGTAGAGTGCAAGAAATAACAAATCATGAGTTACTTACTGGATTAACCATTAGCCCTCTAATCAGTGATAGCTGGTGGCTTCCATGGCAGCATGTTTGCGTGCAAATTTTTTAAAATGAGCATCCAATGTGCTGAACCTATTTGAGGGATAAGGTTTGGCACCTTGGTTATCTCTTTTAAAATTCAGATTAAATTCATGAGTACATTCACCACCCTACTGACATTGAAGCCACCAGTTGCCACTGCTTCTCATAAGAATGATTTCAATAAAGAAAGGTCACTCCAAGAGCTGCTGTTTATAAGATTATCCATAATATAGTTGGATGAAGAAACCTGCCTGTAGGCCTACAGAGCCATATTAAACAGATTATAGAAGAGAGGTGGGCAGTTGCATGATGGCCAGGGCTCCATTCCCCCTGATAGTCATGGATCAGGATTCTGACTCACAATCAGAGCCTGAGGAAAGCTCTACAACTCTCCCTGTTGAACGGCAGCCTCAGGAGGCACAGAGGCAGGACCCACCAACAACTGACCTATCAGAGGAAGCAGCATGGACCTGGCTAGTGGAAAGGAGAGCAGAACAGAGATGATCCATGAGGATCCTTGCAAAAAAGCAGGAGGAACTCTCTTAATTAGGGATAGCTGGCTGCAGCCATTTAAGAGCTAGTGATGGCCATGTTTGTTTCTGGAAACAACTCTCTAATCCGTACCTGTGAACCTGCTTATGTCTTGACCCTGGACTGCCTCATGACTGCTGATGACCCTGATTTGTCTCAGAGCCTGGACTGATTTCACCACACTTCTGCAAACAGATTCTCACAGGCAAGAATGCTCCTTAAGCTTTGCTGGTTTATGACCGTTACTTTGGATGCAATTAACTCAAGAACACAAAACTAATTGCCTCCCCCAACCCAAATAGTTTACATAGTTTGGGGCGAGTGGAGCTGGGCCAAGACACTGACCCTCTTGTGGACAGTGCTCCCAAATACCCCTATTTTTATTTGAGTCCTTCTCAAACTGGCAACAGGAATGAATCTGGAAGGTGCTGGGATGGGTTCTGAAAGGGGTTCTATGTGGAATTGACGTTTGTGTGTGTGTTGGAGGTTCTCCATAAAGTTTTCATGCAAAAATTGCCAAAACAAAACAAAATCAAAAACCACACAGATACCAAAAATATTTTTAATTTTTTGGGGGGTAGGGTTGGGAAGACTGGTAGGAAGCTTCAGGGGCTATACAAGTTGGGGCCTAGAAGCCAAATGTGGTCTATGGGTCACACTTTGCCCACTCATGTTATGGAAAAATAAGTAAGCATGTAATATTTGTATTGGTGGCGATTTTCTTCATTTCTTCATAGGGGCTTGAGCTATCATTCCTCTCTCCCTACTTTTCCTGACATATTAAATCTTCTCATTTAAAGTGATCTTGATCCACTCAGTGTCTTTTGTGTCTCACTGAAGGGATCTGTTTCAGGCTGCAATCTTGTACGGCTTAGCGTACTAGAGTAGTTCTACATGTGATTCTGTGCTGGGCTAAGCCATATACACCACCCCCCAGACTAACTGTACAGTCTTTGAATCCCTCACGGCCATTTCACGCCTCATAGGAAGTGGACAGGGTCAGAGAAGCATCTGGCTATGTCCCTGTAGCCTGACACAAAATGATTACAGAAGTGCTGAAATCTGATGGGATCCTCCAGAGGTCTCAGTGCTGGTATAATTATTTTGAGTCTGGTTAGATGATACCTCTCTGATCCTGCCCACTATTCCTAAGGCATGGGAAGGCCAGTGGGGGATCAACAACACAACTGACTTACAAGATGGGTGTACATCATGGTGAGTTCTTCTCGGGAGTGGCATCTGTCCTGTGCAATGTTATTTTTTCGGAGTCAGATAAATGCCATTTTAAAACTTGCTGGTTGCCCGATCAGCTTTTGTTCATCTCTGACTACAGATTGTCTTTTTGAGCAGTTGATGGTTACTAAAATTTGCTTTATTTGTTTAGTTTCTTTTAGGCTCTCTTAGGCTCTTGTTTAAAAGTGGAAAAAGGGGTTTGAAGGACTGCTCAACTTCTGTACTAAAATCTCAAGAACAAGGGATGTTCAGAAGATAGATTTGTTGATGAATTAGTAAGTTTTCTGAATCATGTTTCCTGTCTCCCACACTTCTTATGCCCTTGCTTAAACATTTGTTTGCCCACAAGAGGATATAGTTTCACAATTTTATTTGCATCATGTGAGATATCTGCAACTTTCTGAAGAACAAAAGCCACAATTTGATTGTTCTTTATTAAGATTTTTGATCAAACGAAATGTGAAAATTGAGGCAGGAGTGGGTAGGAAGAAATTTAGTTACGAATTAGTTAATAGACAGTTTATTTGAGTATTCCAGTGTAAAAATACATTATCCTGATAAAACAAACAGATGTTGAAATGGGCTTAATTTGGTAATTGATCATGTTTTGCTGCTAGGAAATGGAACTCATGACTGTCATCAGCAATTTTTGAAACACGTCTATTTGCTTTTCTGATGGGAAAAGTATCATGTGTAAGTAGTTGGGTACAGGCTCCTGTTTTTCTTTCCAAATCTAGCAAAAAAGGCTTTTAAGGAAAATGCTGATATGTGTTTAATGATAATTACAAACTGTGGCAGGAAGCAAAATGGAAAAACAGCCATACGTATTTGATAGGGATCGAGTGGCTAGTAATGTGTTCTGATGCTTGTGATTTTTCTTTTCTTTTCTTTTTAAAAAAGTAGTAATGTATAATATTAAAATGTCAGGAAACAGATACTACTTTGGGTATCCAAAATGAAAATGTGTGGTTTCAATTTCTCGCAAGTGAAATTTGCAAGGTATTACCATATATGTGTTTTGTTCATTGCCATTTAATCTTCTGTTCTCCCCACCTCTTTCTGGTAAAATAATTCTAAAAGCTCACTTTTCATGTGTTTATTCTAAAGAAGAATCCCCTCCACTTTAAGAAGATGACAAATTGCTCTGTTTTCTTTCATTTCAAAGAGCTTTATTTTTTATGGTTTGGCCACAGATTATTGTGACATGGCACATACTATTTTGTGTCTGATATCTATGATAAATCAAATTCTTTCTTATAAAACTTTGGTCCTGGAAGAGTTTTGTAAGAAAGAATTTAATTTATCCTAAGTATCAGTCACAAAATAGTACGTCCCATGTGACAATTAATGTCAAAGAATGATAGACAGAGAATTATAGAGTTGGAAAGGAGATGGGCCACTAAGACCAATCTCCTGTCCAATGCAGGATTTCCGGTTAAAGCATCCCTATCAGTTAGCTGTCCAGCCTCTTTTTGAAGATGTTTAGAGAAAAAGACCCTACCACCTCTCTAGGCAATTGGTTTCATTGCTGAACCACTCTTATTTTCAAGAAGTTCCTTCTAAAGTTTAATCAAAATCTACCCTCGTGTAACTTCACTAGACCTGGTCCAATCCTCTGGGGCAGCAGAGAACAGGCCTGCTCCCTCCTCACTGTGACAGCCCTTGAGGTATTTACAGAGATCACCACTTAGTCTTCTCTCCTCCAAGCTGAACATGCCCAGCTTCTTCAATCTTTCCTCATATGTTTTCTTCCCCATACCTTGTATCATCCTTCCTGCCCTTCTCTCAGCTTGTTCCAACTCAACTATACCCTTCTTAAAATGAGGCAGCCAAAAATAAATGCACTACACCAGGTGATGCCTGTCCAGCACAGAATGTGGTGGGACTATTACTTCTCTCAGCTTGGAAACGATGCTTCTATTTATGCAGGCTAAAATAACATTTGTCTTCTTTGCTGCAGCATCACACTGTCAGATCATGTTCAGCAATAATCCCTAGGTCCTTTACTCATGTAGTACTGCTAAACCACATATATCCCATCCAGTAAGTGTGCATTTGGTTTTTGTGGCCTAAATGTAGAATTTTGCATTTGTCTCTATTGATTTTTATTTTAGTAATTTCTGCCTATTTTTCTAGTTTATCAAGGTCCTTTTGAATTCTGTTCCTATCTTCTAATGTGTTAGCTACTTCACCCCAGTTTTGTGTTATCTGCAGAACTGAAGGAACAAGCATTCCTTCCTTCCATGGAGCTGTGGTAGCACAGGAAAACAGCAGACATTTTGGTTGTGATTAAGTGCTTGAAGGGCTGAGAGGACCAAATTGGAAGGTGCAATTTCCAGTGGAGGCTTAGCTCTTTCGATTCAGGCTGCTCTAGATAAATAAATGCACTATGAAGATGAGAGGGAGGAAGGAAGGAGGAAGAAAAAAAAGAAAGAAAAAGAAATGTGGTAGCACCTTTAAAATTAACTGATTTTATTTTTGCATGAACTTTTGTGGATATAAATCCACTTCTTTGGGTTTACGTCCACAAAAGCTCATGAGAAACCAGTTAGTCTTAAAGGTACTGCCACATTTTTTTTTGTTTCTATTTTTCATCTCTCCCTTTCTTCCTCCTTTTTATGCTCCAACTACCTCTTTGAAAACTATGAGGATGAGTAGGCAGATGATTTCTATTAAGGTTGCCAGAGTGAAAACTGGAGAAAGCTCCTGTACTTTTAATGGTTTTGCAAAATCAGGAATTTCAGCAAGTGTTGCCTGTTACTTGGTTGCATGACAACAGCACTTGCTGAAATTTCTTCTTTGACACAACCACTAAAAGTTCATGAGCAGTCTTTAGTTTTCACTCTCGTAAACCTACCTCTATTTAATAATAATAATGTACTCCTAGTGTGCAACATACATATTTGGCCAAAGTCCTGCATAGTTCAAAAACTATGTTCTGTGCTTCTAGTCTACTCCTGGTATCACATAAAAAAGTGCTGAAGGGCAAGAGTTTCAGGTTAGACAAAAGGAAGTATTTTTTCACATATGCCAGAGTTATACTACAGAATTAGCTTCCACAGGATGTAGTAATGGCTACCAATTTGAATGGCTTCCAAAGAAGCCACAGACGGTTGCAGATTAGGGGAATCCAATCCATTTTAAAGGGGGTATTAAATTGGAAAAGTTCATGGGGATGAAGGCTTTCAAGAACATGAATCTTAATGGTTGTATATCACCTCTAGTATCAGAGCACTTTCACACTTACACAATTATTGCACTGTGATTCCACTTTAACAGCCATGACAACATCCTATGGAATCCTGGGGTTCATTGTTATTGTGAAACACCAAAAGAGCTCTCTGGCTGAGAATTCTAAATGCCCCTTCTAAACCACAAATCCCAGGATTCCATAGGATGGAACGATGACAGGTCAAGTGGACTAATAGTGCTGGAATTATTGTTACCCTGATTCCTGGGGGTCCCAGGAGAGACACCTAAATGCGCTCTCAATTTTATAAGTTGGGGAAATTAGCCAAGAGCACAGCCTAGCAATACGAGGCAGGGTAACGTAGCGAGATCTTGAACCCTATGTTTACGGGGTCAGGCCGAGTCAAGGAGCACACAGAGGTTGAAAGAATAAATGTTTTCTATTAAAAGTACAATCAAGTAGTGTATGCAGCACACTCACACAGATAACTATAGAAATAAAGGCTGGAGTGGGATAGAGGGATTTTTAGAGGAGTTGCTGGTTTGGGTGATACTTCACCTGTCCTGAAGCCCGGTTGGAAGTGGAGAAGCTGGGGAGCGTGGATCTCAGCATGTGGGGCTGAGGGGAAGGTCGCCCTGCTCCTCATCCCAACGGACTCGCCTGGACACTGAAGAAGTCCGGTGAGTAGCATTTTTGCACGGCTCCCCCCCCCACATCTGGAAAGGGTCAAAGCCTCCAAAAGGTCAGAATTTGAATGATTGAATTATAGCCAAATTGTCAATAGGATAGCCAGTATGCAAACACGGAGTACTTGAGCGTTGTATAGTCAGATCATCAAGCTGCCAGCGTGGGGCAGGGGATCTTTTGAAAGCTGAGTGCATACATAATTGAGGTACTTGCCTTCAGGTCTCCTGAAGCTGCGAGTCAGCTATTTCTGGCCTGTCTGTATTGTTTTGGAATATTATGGCGATTATTGGCTGAGCCTGGATGCGTGCTTGTCCAGGGGCCTCGCAAGCACGTGGAAGGGATATGTGAGGCTGAATTATTGATATCAAGAGATATCTTTTTATATCCCACAAGCTCGGGCTAGCTAGGGCAGTAACACTATGTAGCATGAAAAGATCTCCAGAGGAAGTTTGACTCTCAGTACCAGTTGCCGAGGAACCTGAGCTATTGTATTGATGTCCTGGTCATCACAGGAAAGTGTTTGGCCAGTGTATGAACATGGTGTTGGATGAGTAAGACCTCTGGTCAGATCCAGCACAGCTCTTCTTATGTTCTTAGGCAAATCTTAGGTAACATAGCTGGGGAAAACACCTGTATTTCACCATCTGATGCTAGTAGGAGTAAACTGTATTGGGCTACAGACAGAGCAATAGTCTGACTTGGTACAAGGAAAGGTCATGTTTTCATATGGAAACTGTATCTTTATGCTGCTTCTGGGTTGGACAGGGACCTTCCTCCTCTGCCCAGAATGTCTGCGCCAGTAGAGTAATAAATGGTGGCTAGGAAGGAAAAGGAAGTGGGCTTTATCACACAGAGCCAGGTAAATCACAACTACAGCAGGATAATAGCATCTTCTGTTGTTCTCCTGGTGGGAGACCATTTGGAAAGTGT
The DNA here is from genome assembly GCA_030412105.1 of Cyclura pinguis. Taxonomy (NCBI): domain Eukaryota; kingdom Metazoa; phylum Chordata; class Lepidosauria; order Squamata; family Iguanidae; genus Cyclura; species Cyclura pinguis. The sequence goes on from CM059599.1 coordinate 173,826,765, forward strand.
TTTGTTTACAATGCAGGTCATTCATGAATTAATCTGTGAAATTAATCTAATTAATTTCAATGGGTTCACTCCAAGCATACGAGTAGGTCCATCTCATTCTCCTCTACATCTATTTTCAGAATCCTCCTTTGCTGTTGTCATTGTTAATTGCGGTCAAGTCAGCTTGGACTTATGGTGGCCCTATGGTTGAAAGACTTGTATGAGCCCTGATAATCAGTTTCTCTGCTCTGTCTTGCAAACTCAGGGCAGTGGTTTCCTTGATAAATCAATCGACCTGTAGTGGAGTCTTCTTCTCTTCCCACTGCCTGCCACTTTACCATGTGCTATCATCTTATATATCAGTCCTATAGGGGGAGGATATAAGTAAAATAATCAAAATACATTTCCAATGTGTCACATCATCTTGTGATATGTCCAAAGTACAGCACCCTCAGGTTAATGCAGTCTTCCTCTTTTCCCACTGCCTTCCACTTTGCAGAACACTATTGCCTTTTCCAATGATTCGTGTCATCCCATGATGTGTCCAAAGTATAACAGCCTCATTTCAGTCATCTTGGCTTCTAAGGAGAATTCTAGGAAGCCAACTGAAATAAATATCCATTTATTCGTCTTTCTGGCAGTTTAAGATATCTGTAGAATTCTCTTCCAGCACCACATTTCACCTTTCCTACTGATAATACAAACTGCAGATTATTTGTCCATTAGAACAAAATTAAAAGCAATTTGTTAGCCAATCTAGAACATCACAACATGCTGAATGAGTTTGGGGGTCATTAATGCAAAAACAAAAGAGTAAGCGGGTAAGTGGATGGAGAGGGATGAATCACAGTCCAATGGAAAAGTCTCAAACAAAGTCAATTTAGGATTTTTGCATCCCATTCTGAAAAATCTTTCCATTCTCTTTCCTGAATACACTACTTAAAGATGTTGAAAGCTGAGCCACCATTTCGTAACACTGTAATTTGTCTTGATAAATTTCACTTATGATAGCATTAATGATGCCAGCTAGCACTGATACAGGACATCTCAAGTGTTCAAAATGCTTTACAGGTATGTGTGTATTATCGCAGTAATCCACAGGACAAGGCTTGGGTTAGAGGTGCAAATGCATCTCAGGTTGTGCAGACAACAGCTCCCCCACCATCCAGATTGCTGAAGATGTGAGAGGATTAACCCTTGGGTCTGATGCCATTATTCCAATGAACAGAACTCTCTTCCCCTTTCAAAGTGGTTATTTAGCTGGGTCTATTTTTTTTTTAATGTAGTAAATAGCAGTTTAGAAAACCAATTTTCATTGGGAAAAAGTGCCAAGGGTAAGGAGTTAATGGCCTCTGGAAGTGTGGATTGTTAAAAGCCTCCAAGGAAATCCGCAGCTGAGTTAAAAACCATCTTCACGGCTTTCATGCACAGCTGTGATGCAGTCGTGACTTGTGCCATCTATGTCAGTGGGGTGGTGAATCTGTGTGGAGTTTTAATCCATACTTTAAAGAAGTAATCCGAGGTTCTGAAGCGTATCCACAAGTTGGTTCGGCACCTTGGACAGTCCCTTTAAAGTTCAGACTGCAACCGAGAGTGAATTCACTGTTGCGCCATTATGCAGTATCGAGTCTTAATCCAATTGGGAGCAAACCTAAAAATCACTTCTACTCTACTGAGAGTTTAATCTCTATTCACAGACGCCACAGAAATGAAGGCTACTGTTATTTTTAGTAACTGCAGATACCAGAGGTAATTCCAAGAAACATACTCTTTCTTGCCTCTGCCTAACAAGCTGCTTTTTCAAATACCGTTGTCCTCCTTTCCATTTCCACATACCTAGCAGAGAATCTGAGATAGTGTGTGTGTGCATGTGTGCATGTGTGCCTATGTATAGGGTAGTTCCATGAATAATTTGAGAACATCTTCATGAAGATTGTTGTCATGGTAACTGCCTTTTTTCCTTGTCTATGCAAAATGTTAGACTGTACCTCTTACAGTGTAGTTCATATCAGAAATTAGTGAGTAGGGTAGAAAGTATTGCGTTGATGAATTAGAAGATCCATCTAAATACCATGTTAATGGAAGTTATTTTGAGGCCTCCTGCATACCTTTGGCTAGGCTTTGCAGATTATTTCTTTCAGTTTTCTCAACTGTATTGTTTTCTCAGTTGCAGCAATCCAGACCAACGAATAATTATCTGGGGCATTCCACATGGCAGAAGGTATGTCTTCAATTAATCGAGAGCACCATACATATTTTTCTTCCCAATGCTGATGATTTAGCACTTGTTTCTAATTATTTGTTTGTCCATTATCTTTAAACTGCTGCTGGAACCATTTAAATAATGTGCACAGACATATGTCACCAGCCTCATGATTAGAGCATTTTGATGCACAGAAAATCCCAGTAGCAAAAGGAGTGAAGCATGACAGTTTGGGCCAAACCATTCTGTCAGCGGCTCAGGAGAGCCGTGAAAGTGGAAAAGCCCTGAATAACACTAGGCTCTCCCAAACCATACTTAACACACACAAAAAAGTGTGATCACCATATTCAACCTACCATGGATTCCTTTAAGGCATCAGAGTTCCTTCACAAGGCAAAAGTGGGAGGCTGGTGGGGCTTCCTGCCACCTCCACAGCTGCCCCAGACCATTTTTAAGAGGGACTTACAAGCCTCATTCACTGCTTCTCAGTCTCATGAGACTTGCAGTCCCTATTAAAAGTGGTATAGGGAGGCAGCAAAGGTGACAGCAAATAATCCGTGAATAATGAAATCTGCAAAAGCGAAACCTGCAAATGTGGAGGGCTGACTGTATTTAGAATTTATAATAAAATACACACAACATAACATATAGTACTACCTCTGATGACCACCCAGAATGGTATTTATTTCATATTAACCTGATACTGAAACATAACAGTTGTTCTGGGGACTCAGTTCAAGATATTGTTTTTAACTTATATAGCCCTGAATGGTCAGGAAAGAGGTGGGCAAGGCTTGAAGGCTAGGGAGCCGCACTGACCTCCCCCAGAAGATCTTGGAGAGCTATGTCCCTGCTGCATCATCCCTGCAATCAATCAATCAATCAATCAATCAATCAATCAATCAATCAATCAATCAATCAATCTTGGCACCCACTGCCCTCTAAGCCTTAAGGCATGTCTTCTTATGAAACCTGCCCAGTCATTAAGACCAACAAATGGAAATCCTATTAACGACAAATTTTACCTGCTGAGGTTTACTTGTATTTGGGCATGGAGGAAAAAGCTTTTGCCTGAATATTCCCAACCTGTAGGAGGCACATCAACACACCGTGAGTCCCCTCACTTTCCTGTGTGTTGTGTTTTTAATACTTTTTAAATTAATGTTTTAATTGCATTGTTAATGGTTTTAAACTTTCGCATTATATGTGATTTTAGCTATATTTTAACTTACATTGCAAGCCCCTTTGGGTCTTATATTTGGCGAGAGGTGGAATAAATAAATAAATACTAGCAAAAGTGTTAAAATACATTTTTGTGTTTCATTTTTCTTTCACTATTTTTAGTTTTTATATTTATTTATAAGGTTTTAATGTTTTATTATTTGTCTTGATGGCAAACCCAAGGAGGTGTATCATCATCATCATCATCATCATCATCATCATCATCATGTTTCTTTGACCAGCAGGAGAGACACAGGTTGGGCTGGCCCAAAATGTTTTGCTGCCCTGTTTATATGCAGAAGTCAACTGGACTGAGAACTGAATCTTAGTTTGACATGGATAAGATAGTGTCCCTCACTGCACCTGAGATAGGAGGCTAGGCAAGAGCAGGAAAGGAAGGCCATTTGTTATACACAGCTGTATCTTCCAACAGAAGGAAACAACCAAGAGGTGCCACTATTGCCCCACAGCATTTGGTACATGAAGTAGTCACTTCATTCTGTCAAATCATAGAGATGACCCCTCTCAACATCCATTGGAAGCTGCTTCTGTATAAAATTGCATTTCCTAATTCATATGGACAGTGGAAAAATTAATAATGACTTTTGCACTGATCTAGATTCAAGTAGATAGACTTGGACTCAAGTCAGACTTAAGTCACTTCAGTGAATCGACTTGGACTTGACTTGGCAAAAATTACACACTAACCCAACTCGACTTGAGACTTGCATATTTTTAGTGACTGACTTGCTGCCCTTGGTTCAGTCACATAACACATTCATCCAGAAATCTTACAACTTATTGGTCATATGACAATCTGTCTCAAGACCAAAGTGTGGACACATTTCTCAGAGGGAACAGCAAATGGGCTTGAGGTGGGTTTGAGGTCTGCTCAGCAGCCTCTCCCTGCTACATATAGGAGGAGCTTCCTAAAACTTTGCCTAAAAGCAGAAGGCAAAACTCATGCCCAGACTGCAGGGTGCGTATCTGAGGGGAACAAAAAATGTGTTAGACAACAGTCTTGAGGAGGAACAATCCTTCCTTCTAAAGCTCTTGAAGCTTCAATAATGGGGAATAAGAAGGATCCTATTCCCCACTTCTGAAAAAGCCTCCAACTTCACAAATGAGAAGTAAGAAGGATCCTATTCCCCACTTTTGAAGCTGCAGATGTCAAAATCACAAAAGTAGAGGACCAACTCTACTTAAATTGTTAAAACTGACTTTCAACTCTGTCCAGAAATTCTGGAATACAGGTTGGGGTATAAAGTTGGCTCCCAGACTTGAGACTTGACTCGAAACTTGACTTGAAAGTATTTTCAAGGACTTGAGACTTGACTTGAGACTTGGAGTAAAAGAGTTGGGCCATTTCCGCATGGGGTGAGGGAATCAGCCCATGCCAGTACTTACTGGACTTCTTGGCTCCACGCTTGGGTCCAGGCTGGTCTGGAGCAGTGCGTGGCCGCCACTCCACACTGCTCCAGGGATGAAAATGGCAGCTTCCGGTTGGTTGAGGCTCTCCACCAACCGCTGAAGCTTGCCAGCCTAAAGCTCGCCCCCAGCAGATCACAGGCTCGCACTGGTGCGAGCCTGCAAATCTGCACTGAAGCGAGGGCATGGAGTGACGCGCTCCATGCTTTTGAAAGACCTGTTTCAAGCAGTCTTTCAAAAGCATGCTGGACAACCACTTCGGGTCATTCCGGAGCAGGCTGAGGTGCAGAACTACACTAAGTAGATCTGACCCAGTCCGCTTCCAGGTGCAGACGTCCTCCCTGGAGGACGCTCTGCACCGTTTCTTTAAGACCGTGTGGAAATGGCCTTAAATACATCACTGGACTTTTGTCATTTTAGTAGAACTACAATGTATCTCATCTGAATGGGGAAGACTGTGACTAGCTATCCTGCCTACCTCCTGAGCCTTCTGGGTAGGAGCCACCTATGGAGATTCAAGCTTTATACTCTCCTTCCCAATGGTTCTTTATCCTTCAACCAGATTTCCTCCAGAAAGCCCTTCAAGTAGAGAACACCTTAATACAAAACAGGGCTCCTCTGGTAGCTCTTCAAATAGAAGACGGTCCTCTTTGAAAGAAGATGCATGGTCACTCTGACTCATCTTGGATGTGTGCACTCCATTTGCTGCACCCTGGAGATACAGAACTTCCCATATGGCACACTACAGCCTCTGTGTTTATGCTGCAGATTGAATTACATGACAATTAGCATTAAAATAGTAAAGAGGAAAGATAATTTGGAGATTCTTTGTGAAGCTGAGAGTATGTTTATTTTGCTCTTCTTTCTTTTATGGATTATTTATAGAAAAGCTCTATAAAACTTCAAATGGAATCTAAGTAGTCTAATTATGTGTCGGATTGCAGTCTATAAAATTATTTTTCTTGTGACTAGATCCTAAATATGAAGTGTGATATGCTAATTGTATTTTTTAAAAAAATGCTTTGATGTCCCTTCCCTCCCAGGCCCACTCTATGTTTTTATTTGGGTTGAATCTAATTGTGATAGATAAAATTTTTAAAAATTCACTCTAGTAAAAATTAGTAAATCAGTAAATCAACGATTCCAATAGCCTTATGTAAGCTTTGAAGTACAGTCAGCCATTCAAAGATCACAAATTTAGGGGATGGTGGATGTTTTTCTCAGAAGGTTACCACCATTTTTAGCTTGGCCCTGAATTTGCTCAGGCAGCAGTAAGACTTGAACACAATTTGTAATATATAATTGGTGTGTTTAATTGTAGTTTTTGTTGAAAAAGAATTTAATTAGCATTAAGGGAGCAGGAAAAAATACTGTTACTATTACTATATAATTCAGTCACTAACTGCTGTTTGATTAGTTTATTCTTCATACAATATACCTGAAAACATTTCTTGCACATTTTTTTAAAAATAATTAGCTTTTAATGCTTTGTAAAGTGTGCAGTCAAAAACAAATTATTTTCTATACATTATTGCTTATTAGGCATGTCAGATAATTATAAAATAATTTTGAAGGGAACATTTTTAATTAAGGAGCAAAATTAATACAGAAACAGACGAGTAATAGCTTTTTCAAGCTCTGCTTTTCACATATGTTTTGCCTCTGTTCAGAGTTGTTTTTAACCACTCTGTTGAGAGCCAGTGTGCTGTACAGTCCTCCCTCTGCATTTAAGGGTTTGATTATTCATAGGGATGGGCCAACTGAATCCTCGAATCCTTGGCAAGGATTTGATATTCATGAATCTGAATCCCTGTGCTAAAATAGGCAAACCGAATCTTTCTAATCCACCGTCCAAATAGTTTGTTGGAGACCAGGATGCCTGGAAACCTGGGAGACCGGGATGCCTGAAAATCTGGGAGATTAGATACACAAGGGGAGATGGCAAGTAGATGAGTTTTTACCTTGAAGTAATAATGGCCTTTGCTAACAATTTCAGAAATCACATCTGGGGTTGTATTCTAATATATTTAAATTGAACATTTAATATTTAAGTTCAGCACTATTTTCTTTGCTGCAAATCAATGGCATGTATCAATGCTGGGGTCAGTGGGCCTGATGCCTATCAGAAGTAGTGGGGCAGAGGGCAAGGTCACACAATCTCAGCCAGTGATTGCCACAGGTAGACCAGTGTACCTCCTTCCACAAGATCAGTGCCTGGTTGTAAACCTATAGCTAGAATAGGATGAGAAGTGAAATCTCTGTCATGGTTTCTCATGAGACACATGACAAACCACATGTAGCAGAAAGGAAAAATTGTTTTTAAAAATTGGTGCTTCTAGGGCCCACCAAAAGCCTGATTGGCTGGAAGGTACAGTCTTGAGATTTCAAGGACAGCTGAAAGATTCCTTTGCAGAGCTCCCTTGCAAAGCTCTTTCATACACAATTCTGGGGTTTCTAGTTTTACAAGGTGTCACAGCCTTCTCTGCCAAAGTGTGCTGGCGCATCATCAAACTACAAACTCCAGGATGCTATAAGGAGCTATGCAAAGAAAATCCAATTTTGACCTGAATTATGTCTGTACTGTAGCATGTGGCCCTGTTTACACAGGCAGGAAAATATGGGATTAGTCCACATTTTCCTGCCTGTGTAGAAAGGGCCTTCATGCCATTTTCAATCTGGGGAGATCTTGAGGCAAAACTATGACAATTGTCCTAGCCAGATTTCTTCAGAGGGAGGTTTGCCTGTGCCTAGACTTTTGCTAAGGCTGAGAGACTGTGTCTTGCACAAGATTATCCTTTCCCTTGCTTTTTAAACCCTTTTTTACAAAAGGATTCGAAAGATTCGAGATTCGTGAGATTTGTGGATTCCCAGAAACTTCCAGGGATTTGGATTCGGAAAATTCTGGATTCGTCCCATCCCTAATTATTCATGAGTCCATGGTTGCCTCTGTTACTGCCCTGGCTAGCCCGAGCTTTGGGGATATGAAAGATATCTATTGATATCACTAATTCGGCTTCACGTATCCCTTCCACGTGCTTGCGAGGCCCCCGGACAAGCACGCATATAGGTTCGGCCAACTATCGCCGTAATATTCCTAGACAATACAGGCAGGCCAGAAACAGCCGACTCGCCACTTTAGGAGACCTGAAGGCAAGTACTCTCATTAGGTATGCACGCAACCTACAAAAGATCCTCTGCCCCGCGCTGGCAGCTTGATGATCGAGCTATACAACGCTCAAGTATTCCGTGTTTGCATACCGGCTAGTCTATTGATAAATTCAGCTCTAATTCAGTCATTCAAATTCTGACCTTTCGGAGGCTTTGTCTCCAACTCCAAATCTATTGTTTTCCCAAAGTCTGACCTAGCCTGCGGTCACAATTCTCCTTATAAAGACCCTTGATTCCGAGACCTTCCTCGGATCGCTCCCGAGTTCCAGACTGCCTTGCTGCCGCTTCGCTTGGCGAGCTTCCCCTCAGCTCCACGTGCTGAGATACATCGAACCCCAGCTTCGCTCTCCATTTTCTTCCGGACTTCAGGACAGGTTTCGTATCACCCTAACCAACTATCCCTCTAAAAACCCCGCTATCTTACTCACACTTTTATTTTCCTTAGTTCTCTGTGTGGTTGTGTTGCATACATTGTGCGCCTGTATTCAATGATGAACATTCATTATTTTCCAACCAGTTTGCTTCTTGACTTGGCCTGACCCCGTAGACACTGGGTTGCAAGATCCTGCTAAGTTACCCTTCCTCTCGTTTTGCCAACCTGTGCTCTGAACTAATTTCCCCAACTTGTATAATTTCGATAGCAATTTGGTGTCCCTCCCGGGACCCCCAGGAAACAGGGTAACACCTCCTCCCCATTTTCCTTCTCCCATTCCCTTGCATTCCTTACCCCAGGTTTGTGAGACTTATGTTTTAAATGGACATTTTTCCCTTTTGAGTCAGCAAAGCCCCCCCTCCCACTGCTGGATGTGGTCCTTTCTGCCATGTGGTTGCACATTCTGCTGTGTAATGGCTGCTGATTGTTCAGGTGCTCTCTTTGCTTCTACCCCTCCTCTCCAGGAGGAATCTCCTTTTGCAAGATGGTGACCAGACATAGCTAGAATACCAGAACTCAATGCTCTGCTCTTCTCTATCTGGGAGGAAAGTACCGATAAGCCCTTTACCTTGTCTTTTTTCTTCCCTCGGGAGTGCTGGGGCAAAAGCAAGAGAATGGGAGGGGGATTGCAGGGGGGAGTTATTCATGGTTTTCCAGTTTTATGAGGGTTCTGCTCCCTAATCCGTCGTAAATGTGAAGGGGCCACTGGAGTAGTTTAAGCATTGGACTATGACCCCGGATAGTAGGATCTCAATCTCAACTCAGCCATGGAAACCTAGTAGGTTACTTGGGGAAGCCACACTCTCTCAGCCTCAGAGGAAGCAAAGACAACCCTCTGCTGAACAAATCTTGCCAAGAAAACATAATGTTAGGTTTGTCTTGGAATCACCATAAGTCAGAAATGACTTAAAGCACATAACAAGAAAAAGTTTATGCTTTGGTACTGAAAAAAAAAAAGATAAAAAGAAAGAAAAAGAGAAAAAGAAAAAATAAGTTTTCTTCACTGCATGATTTCCACTGAACAGGATTCCATAATGAACGTTATGACTTCATAATACCCCCCAAACCAAAAAGATTTGTTTATGTTATGTCACTGAAAGCAAATTAAGTTTTCCCACAGTCCATATTGTAAATAAGAAGATGTAATGCATCCTGGTTGCATAATCAGGTCTATTGCTCTCTGTCTTTCTCTGCACTGTTGATTTCATTGCCACTAAAATCACACAGCAAGACTTTAATCCTGATCCAACTTTGGTTCCTGTTAGATATCCATATTTAGGGTACTCAGGGAAAGGAATAGAGCGTGAGGAAGGAAGGAAAGAACACATCCCCTCTTTCCCTCCTTACTAATATATACATATACTGCAAAAGGCTCAGATTCAAGGTAAGGAGGAGGTGTGAGGGTAAAAGGGAGAAGGCGTCATTTTTCTTTCCATCTTCCTGAAAACAATTCATATAGTACTGCTGGAGGGGGTAGAGTTTTTAAGCTCATTGTATGTACTTCCCAACCCTCCCTCCCTACTCCACCATACTTCAGGTTATTAGGGGTCCAAGCACACTGCTTCACTCTCACCATAGTAATGGCACTTTCAACATTATCAGGATTAAGTATCTTCAGTTTCCTTTATTTCCTTGATGTCACTGAGCACAGGTCCTTGTGGTCCTTGTGGAGCTTTTCAAAGTTCTATTGATCTTTAACTTATAAATAAGTGTATTTCTCTGTACAAGTGGAATCTTCCAAATACAAAGAAACAACCTTGTTTTGTGGTGGCCTAGCTTTGCTTCTAAATTAAGAGATACAGTATTAGAATCACAGAATCATGGAGTTAGAAGCAGCTGCAAGGGCCATCTAATTCAACCTCTGGCCATGCAGGAATCCACAACTAAAGCACCCCTGAGAGATGGCTGTCCAACCTTTGTTTAAAAACTTCCAAAGAAGAGGATTCCACCAATCTCCAGGACAGTCTATTCCATAGTCAAACAGATCATAACATCAATACAGTCTTCCTAATGTTTAGGTGGAATTTCTTTCCTTATAATTTGAATCTATTTATTTGTTTTCTAGTTTCTGGAGCAGCAGAAAACAGGCTGTATCTATCTTCTATATGACATTCTATCAAATTTTAAAAGATGACTATCATATAACCTTTGAATTTTCTCTTTTCCAGTTTGCACATATCCAGCTCCCTAAGCTATTCTTCTTAGTTTTTGGTTTCCAGACCTTCTACAATCATGGTCCCCTTCTTCTGGACACATTCCACCTTGTTCATTTCCTTTATCAACTGTGTTGACCAGAATAAGATGCAATATTTTAAGTGAAGTCTTACCCTAAAAGAATAGAGTTATACTATTACTTCCCTTGATCTGCACACTACGCTTCTGTTGATGCTGTCTATAATTGCATTTTTGGGGTGCCACATTACACTGTTGACTCATCTTTAATCTGTGGTCTACCTAGACCCCAGATTCTTTTCACATGTGCTATTGTCAAGCCAACTTATTATCTATTCTCCATGCTTTCTGCTTTTCCTGCCTAATGTAGTACCTTGTTTTTATCTCTGTTGAAATTCATTTTGTTAGTTTTAGTCCAGCTCTCCAGTTTGTAAAGGTCATTTTGGATTCTAATTCTGTCCTCTGAGGTGTTAGTTACCTCTCCTAAATTGGTGTCATCTGCAAATTTAATAATCATGCCCTCTATTCCATCATCCCAGTCATTTATTTAAAAAAAAGCTCAACAACATTGAATCCAGAACAGAATAGTGTGGCACCCTACCTATTCCCTTCTCTAGGATGAAAAGGAACCACTGGTGAGCACCCTTTGAGTTTAGTTGGTCAACTAGTCACAAATCCACCTAACAGTAGAAATATGTTGTCCACATTTCACAAGATCATTCAAAAGAATATAATGGAAGACTTCGTTAAATCCTTACTGAAATCAAGATATGCTAAATCTGCAGCATTCCCTCATCTACCAAGACTGTACCTGTATAAAAAACGAGATATGATTAGTCTGGTTTGACTTGTTTTTGAGAAACTCATGATCACTTTCAGTGATCATGGCATTATTTTCTATGTGCACACAGATTGACTGTTTAACTATTTGTTCTAAAGCCTTTCCAGGTATTGATGTCAGCTGAGCAGTTGATAGTTGCTTGGGTTCTCTTTTTGCCCTTTTTGAAGATGGGGATAACAACTGTCTTCCTCCAATTATTGACAGTAGCTCTGAGATTACACCTGCAAGTTTCTTTAGTACTCTTGGATGCAGTTCATCTGACTCTAGTATTCTAGGCATTCTTGTACTACCCTTTTACTTACTCTGGGTTGCAGTTCCCTTAATGTATGTACCACTCGTTCTGTTTTCACCAGATTGAGCACTCATTTCCTTTTGGAAGTAGATGGAGGCAAAGAAAGTGTTGAACAATTTCACCTTCTCTTCTTCTGCTGCTAGCATTTCACTTTCTGTTCCATGCAGGGTCCCTAACATTTCCTTGTTCTTTCTCTTGTTCTAAACATAGCCCCACCTACTCTGCTTTATTATTTTTAAACTCTCTAGCAAACCTGAGTTTATTCTGAGTGTTAGCTTTTCTGACTTTCTCCTCACAAGTACTGGATATTTGTTTGTTTTTCTTTGTAATTTCCTCCTCCTTCCGTTTCTTCTACATGTCTCTTTTAAACCTCAGTTCATCTGAATGTTCTTTGCACGTCTGCCCTAATTTCTTTAGAAATGTCTTACTTTTCTTCCTCGTTGGAATTGGTTGCAATTGTACCTTTACCATCTTGCCTTGATGAAAGTCCCATGAACATTCTTCTCTTTCAGTAGCAATAACAGTCACATTTCTACACCATCTTGCCTTGACGAAAGTCCCATGAACATTCTTCTCTTTCAATAGCAATAACAATCACATTTCTACACCATCTTGCCTTGAAGAAAGTCCCATGAACATTCTTCTCTTTCAATAGCAATAGCAATAACAGTCACGTTTCTATACTTACCAGTGCAAAGCACTCCCTAAGCAGTTTACAGTGTGTTTTAGCTAATTGCTCCCAACAAGCTGGATGCTCATTTTACCGACCTATGGAAAGATGGAAGACTGAGTCAACCTGGCGCCCTGCAGAATTGAACTCACAACATTGTGGCTGCAGTACCAGCATTTAACCACTGCCCCACTAGGGCTTCCTCAGCATTTCAGTATTTCTGACCATGCGATTTCACCTAATATTTCTCTAAGCCTACTGTAATCACTTTTGTTAAAGTCCAGACTGTGTATATGACTTCTTTTCTTTTTTTAATAAATCCCAGGAGAATGTGGTCACTGCCTCTCAAGTATCCCATTGCTCCTCTCTGTTGACCAGTTCTTCCCTGTTGGTTAGGATAGAATCCAAAGTGATTGAATCCCTCTGTTGCTTCTTCTGTCTTCTGGACAATGAAATTGTCTGCAAAGCATGTAAGGAATTTGTTGGACTTTCTTTTCTTGACAGAGTTTGACTTCCAGTAAATATCAGAGTGGCTGGAATCTCCCATTACTACTATAACACTTCTTTTTGAATAGTTGGTCATATGTTCCAGGAGGGCACCATCCAGGTCTTCGGTATAGATTGCAGCTATATAGTAGACCCCCACTGTATGCCACTGTTATCTCTCTCCTTTTTAATTTTTACCTAAATGCCCTTGAACTGTTTTCCATGATTTGTGTTGTGGATCTCCTCACAGATGTACATATCTTTGACGTATAATGCTACTCCTCTTCCCTTTCTGTTTGGTCTGTAGGTCTATTTTATGGAATAAGTTATACTCCTCTCTTACTGCATTCCAGTCATGAGACTCATCTCACCTCAGTGTGTGTGTGATAATTAAATCTGATTTATCAAAGACTTTCTGCCAAATTATTACACAATCAGATATATTGAGAATGATGCCACAGAGAAATGCTTTTCCTTTTTTGTATAGAGATTTTCACTGTGAGAAAGGAGTTCTTAGTTTTGCATTTTCTCTCATAGGCAATTAAAAAGTTAAGCCATCACCCACGCAATGGGAGTTTTAGCTTCATGGAATATTTTTCCACCTGCAACATTTGCAGCATATTTAAATTGAAAAAAAAATGTAAATAGAAAGGAATGTAATGAATAGGAAAGTCCCATTGAGTTCAGTGAGGCTTACTCCCAGGTAAGTTGAGATAGGATTGCAGTCTTAATAAACTGATCAGTTAGGTAAATCAATTAAGTAGTTTTTAATCAATTGAAAATATGCTCACGATTAATCAGGTGACAATTTTAATTTTGTAGAAATGTAAATGCTTTAAAAATTTTGGACTGTGACCGCTATTTTGAAAGAGAGATGTTGGAATGCCTCTTCTAAAATGTTAGTCAGATCTGTCTTTCAGAAAAAAAAGCACACTTTTTTGTTTCAGAAATACTGTTTTTACTCATAAGCAAACTTAACTAATAAATCAATTGACTAACATTACAATCCTGTGCATGCCTATTTTGAAGTAAGTCCCATTGAGTTCAGTGGGGTTTGCATCTAGATAAGTGAGTCCAGGACCGAAGCCAAAAATTAATATGACTATCAACTGAAAACTCTATATTTAAGCTACAGCACTAATATTGTCAAATATTGTCAAATAATGAATACTTTGACTTGTCAATTGGACAGCTTCCCAACCTACCAATCTCTGTAGAAGGAAAATTCTAAAGCATCCTGAGACTGAAAAAGGTGTAAAAAGATATGAGGTAAAGTGAACTGTAAGCAGATGGGAAGCCAGTGCGCCAGGGGAGAAACACTACCAGCATTTCAGAGAAGAGAAAGATCCTGTTGCTTGCATCCTGCTGTTTTCTTCTGAGGACTGCTGCCAGTCTGGCACATTCCATAACCTCCAAGACAAGGCCCCAGGTACTGAATCTGCCTCTGGCTAATGGACCAGACTGCCTCCTTCTTGGAGGAGCAATAAGCTGGCTGCCTGAAGTGATGGGATCACTGTTGAAGGCAGTGTCACCAAAGGAGTTTGTGCCTTTGGAGTAGTTTTTGGAGTAGAACAAGGGCAAGGGCCAGACTTTTTGCTCACTTGCAGTCTTTTTAACAACCCACCTTGTTGGCAAAAGGGGTAAAAAAAAGATTAATGATTTGGAAGACATGGGAAGGAAAGTAAACCAGGAATCAGCCACTACAACCATGACAGGTAGTGGAAAATACAGAGGAGGGAGACAATGCAATCTTTATGGAAGAGGGGGAAACTACAGGATGTTGCTTGCCCCCAAACTGTAAGACCACTTCAAATTGTCTGATACCCTTGACAACCCTGCCCCCTGGGCAGAAAATACTACAGCTCAACACTAGGTTGGAAAATACCACCATTCAGGACAAGTATGCTGACCAGTCTTGCATTGCAGAGAGTTTGGCTGGATGAATCGGAGAAGGAGGAGAGTTGATCTTTTACAACTTTGACCACCTGGATCAACTTGCATCAGAAGATAAGAGTTGGAAGTACGGGTAGAATTCCAGTGAACTGCCATCATTCCATCTCCCTCAACTAGTGCCCCATCCTTCAGACTACTGGGTTTGAGGCAAAGCCCTTGATTGTATAGACTGTGAGAAACTATAGATTGCTCTTAAAGAAATCGGTGTGCCATGAAACTTGATTGTCCTGATGCATAACCTGTACACAGGACAAAAAGCTACTATTAGAAACGGATATGGAGAAACGGAATGGTTTTCAGTTGGCAAAGGGGTCAAGCAAGGTTGCATTATATCACCCAATAGATGATATTTAACTTGTATGCTAAACATATCATACGTAAAGCAGGATTAGACTTGGAGGAAAGAGGTGTGAAAATTGGAGGAAGGAACACCAACAGTTTAAGATATGCAAATGATACCATGCTACTAGCAGAAAACAACAAAGATTAGGAACAATTACTGAAGAAAGTCAAGGCAGAAAGGGCAAAGGCAAGTTTACAGCTGCACATTAGAAAAACAAAAATAATGACCGCAGATGATTTACATAATCTTAAGGCAAACTGTAAAGACACTGAAATAATTCAAGATTTGCCATACCTTGGCTCAGTCATTAATCAGAAGGCAGATGGCAGTCAAGAAATCATAAGAAATCTAGGACTTAGAAGAGCAGCTCTGAAGGAACTAGGGAAGATCCTGAAGCGTAAATATATATATTTGGATGTTAAAGTTTCTCCATGCCATCATATTTCCAATTTCCATGTATGGTTATGAAGACTGGACAGTGAAGAAAGCTTATAGGAAGAAAATCAACTCATGTGAAATGTGGTGCTGTACGAGAGTTCAATGGATCCCCTGGACTGTTAAATACAAATGAATGGGTCCTAGAGCAAATCAAGCCTGAACTCTCCCTAGAAGCCAAGATGACTTAACCGAGATTATCATACTTTGGCCATATCATGAGAAGACATGATTCACTGGAAAAGACAATAATGTGGTAAAGTAGAAGCCAGTAGGAAAAGAGGAAGACTGCTTTACAGATGGATAGACTCAATCAAGGAAGCCATATCCCTGGATCTGCATGACCTGAGAAGGGTGGTTGGTGACAGGGTGATTTGGAGGTCTCGCATCTGTATGGTTTCCATAAGTTGAAGTCAACTTGATAGTGGTTAACAACAACAATTTTAAGGTGGGTAGCTGGGACAGTTAGGAATTTGTGATACATCATTCATCCAGCTGCTCAACAGTATCCCTTCCTGAGTTGGCCTCCGTGGTGGTATTGTTACCCTGATTTCTGGGGGTCCTGGGAGGGACATCTAAATGTGCTCACAACAATGGGGAGGGAATTAGCAAAATGCACTAGTTAGCAATGCAAGAGGCAGGGCAACGTAGCGAGATCTTGAACCCTATGTCTACAGGGTCAGGCTGAGTCAATGATCAAGCAGATGTTAATAATAATTGTTTTATTGAGATACAGGCAAACACGTGTATGCAACACACTCACACAAAGAACTATAGAAATAAAGGTAGGAGTTGGATAGAGGGATTTTAAGAGGAGGTTTGGTATGGGAAATACTACACCTGTCCTGAAGCCCGGTAATAGCAAAGAAGCTGGGGAGCGTAGGTTCTCAGCACGTGGGGCTGAGGGGAGGCTTGTCAAACGGAGAGGCGGCAATTCGGGAGGCAAGTCATGAGCGATCCGACGAGACACTCAAAGTCAGGGGTTCTTATAGGGAAATTTGTGGCTGCAGGCTAGTCCGTTCTTGGGGATAACAATGAGTTTCGGGCTGGAGACAAAGCCTCCAAACGGTGAGTACTTTAGATGATTGAATTATGACCAGATTGTCAATAGAGTAGCCAGTATGCAAACGCGGAGTGCTTGAGAGTTGTATAGTTTGCTCATCAATCTGCCTGCGTGGGCAGGGGATCTTTTGTAAGTAGTGTGCATACATAATGTGGTACTTGCCTTGAGATCTCCTGAAGCTGCATCCGGCAATGACTGGCCTGCCTGGATTGGGATTTGAATAGTTCGGCTATTGTCGGCCACACCTGTGTGCGTGCTTGTCCAGGGGCCTCGCAAGCATGTGGAGAGGAATGGGTACAGAAGGCCAAATTATTGATATCAAAAGATATCTAATATCCCACAAGCTCGGGCTAGAAACAGCGGTAACAGTATTGGAGTCCTACTGGCTTGTTGTCTTGGGGGACTTAAACATCCATACTGAGAGCAGGTCAGGCCTTCACATTCTCCATGATGACCACGGAGATATATCAAGCAGTATCTGGCACCATCCATAAGCAGGGCATTCTCTAGATCTAGGTTTTTTTTGTGTTGGACAAAATGATGGTGATGTGGGTGTGAAGAAACTTTCCATATTTCTATTGCCATGGGCAGACAGGTCACCACCTGGTGGGGCTTAAACTGACTGGCACGTGGAGTTTATGCAGCAGTAAGGATTGATTATGATAGCCAACCCCTAGAGGTTAGTAGATCCAGATGGCTCATGGGAAGCTTCCTGTTGCTTTGGCATGTGTTCCTATTGAAAGTGCTGATTAGTGCTGGTTACAGGGGGCACACAACTCCTTTGTTGAAACAGCTTCTATCATAGACCAGGAGTCAACTTCTTCAGGTGAATAGCAGCCTCAAAAGGGGACAAGAAAATGCAAGTGCACTGGGAGCTAGTCAGGCTGAGAAGACAGCTAGCTGGCTCCAGCCTTCTTAAGGAAGGTAGAAGGTAGTGGTCTGATGCCAGAAACAACTTGTGTGGTTGCTAGCCCTTACCTTCATGTACTACAGATTCCCTGCTTGCTGTCTGCCTGGATTCTGGACTGGACTGTCTGACCTTGATGCTCACTGGATTTTGTCAAGGTCAGAGACCCAGGCAGTGAGCCAGCCCAGAGGAGGGAGTGGGAGAGCTAGCAGAGTCCTGCCAGGAGGAGTCAAGCAAGCAACTACTCAAAGGAAGTCCACTTACCTAAACCAGAGTGACAAGCAAAAGCCAGAGTCAGAGTTCCAAAAGCCAGGGGTCTGGAGCCAAGAGATCAATCCAAGGTATCAGGAGCCAGGTGCTGGAAGCAAGGAACAGGCAAGAGGAGGGCTAGTAAGAAGTTTGCCACAAGCAAAGGAAAGCTTCCGGGCAGGCAGTTATATAGCCCAAGGCACAGGTGTGGCTAGTCACTGCTTCTTGAACTTAATCAAGGAAGCCTCCCTTTGCTCAGCTCTCTTGGGTCTCCGTCTTGTTTGTGGGCTGATTGGCACAGGTGCCAAAGCATCTTCAGAATCAGATCCCTGTTGCCCTAAAGGAGCAGGCTTAGGAACATCCAAGCCTGCTTGGTCCATGGCAGCAGGGGGAACTCTTGAGCTGCAGGACTCATCTCCAGCCAGAGGCACAGGGACCAACAGCTGCTGCTCGTCATCAGCAGCTCTGACAGGGGCTTCAGTTATCACAGATTTCTTAACTCTTAAACAGACAAGCTCTACTGAATTACTAAGCTGTCTTAGTTTGTCTGCTGAATGGCCTACTGCTCACCCTGAACTCCATTGTCTGGTAATAGACAACCAGTGTCTATGACAGCTTCCTTGACTACTGGTTCATTTCCATGCACAATTACAAGTGTTGGCTATGACTTATGAAATCTTGTATGTTTTAGTTCCTGAGTATCTGAAAGTGCATGCCTTCCTAGATGAGCTTCCCAAAGCGTTAAGATCCATGGGGAAGAGTTTTCTCTTGGTCTCACCATTCTCACAGGCCCGTCTGGTGAGGATGCAGGGGAGGCCCTTCTTCAATCTATCCATCATTTTATTTCTGAAGGGAGCTTACATAATGAAAAGAAATACAAGTAAAATAACATATAACTAAAAACATACAAAAATTGAGATCAAGATAATATTAAATGGTCTATAGAATTAAAACCATATACAATATTAATATAAAAGCACATGTTAAAAAAAAGCACAGCACTGAAATAGAAAACATATTATATAAAACAAGCAGTTCCCAAACACCTGCGGGAGACTTTTCTACTCCCAAACACCTGCGAGAGCAGGAAAGTCTTCAGTTGACAGCAAAAGCTCAGCAAGGAGGGAACCAGCCTAGCCTCCCTGGGAAGGGAGTTGCAAAATATGGGAACAGCCATAGTGAATGCGGGAACAGCCCTCTGCCATGTTTTCTCCAGACATGCTTGTGGAGGTGGTGGGTTGAAAGAAGCACCTCCCTGAAAGATTTTAAGAATTTGGGCAGGCTTATATGGGAAGATAGAGTCCTCCAGATAGGATGGATCTAAGCTGTATAGAAATGTATGGATCATAATCAGCACTTTGAATTGTGCCCAGATATGGACCAGCAGCCTGTGGGCCTGCAGCAACAAGACAGTTGTGCACTCCCTGTAGCCAGGCCCGGTTAATAATCTGGCTGCAGCTCTTTGGGTCAATGGAAGTTTCTGAGCACTTTTCAAAGGCAAACCTACACCACAGTGCATTACAGTAGTCCAAATGGGATAAAACTAAGGCATCTGACACCACGGCCAACTCACCCTCCCAAGGAAAAGCTACAGTTGATGTACCAGTTTCGTTGTGCCAGTGTTCTCCTAACCAGCACTGAAACTTGAGCATCGAGGCTCAAGGCTGAGTCCAGGAGTACAACCAGACTGTGAATCTGTGTTAACCCCATCCACCACTGGTTCAGTCCCAATTCCTTGATCTGCCTTCTTGGTGGCTGCTCCCAGGTTATGGAATTCCCTTCCATGGGAGGCTAGGCTGGCACAGTCTTAAAGAGGCATTTCTGCAGAATGTGTTAACAGGTTGTGCAGAAGAGTCTTTTAATAGAGAATGTGTGCTGTATGTTAATCCTTATTGTATCATTTTGTTTTCACACTGTTTTAAATTACTGATCTTTTAGTATAATAACGTTTTTTTTAAAAGAAATTATTAGATTTTATTTTCTGTACCTTGTTTTAATTTTGTTTTAATCTACATTCAGTCCCATGTCAGAGAAAGGCAGGATACAGATTATGTGTGTGTTTGTGCGTCTCTATGGCCATTTCTGCACTAGATTGTTATAGTGCTGTTATTCCACTTTCGACATCCTATGGAATCCTGGGATTTGCAGTTTTGGGAATAATAGTACTATAACAGTCTAGTGCAGAGATGGCCCATGCATATATACAATGAGAAGAATGTCTGTCTGATATGTTAGTTATACAGTTATACAGTGTGGTCTAATCAATTTTTTTGTTAAGTTCAGTTCTCAGAGTGGGCAGTTACACGTTACTAATACAAAGGAATTGTATTGTCGAAAGAGAGGAGTAAAGAAGACATATATTTGCAGAAAAGGTACAGACGCTAATCCCCAATTTATCAATTATTCCTATAACAGAGGAATACAAAATACCTCACTTAGTCACCCTATTCTTGAAGTATTGCTGGAATTTCCCATTAATCTTTTATTGTGGTTCTCTAAAATCATTCTTTGATCTTGTTGGCTGAAATATACCTTGTCTGAGGTATTTGCTTGAGTTCAGAGGTTAGTTCTTTAGTTTTAATGAGAAAATGGCATTGGTGTGTGCAATTTGCTAAAATATAAATTCCTTCTGCCTTCTTGTTATGAAAGACAAGTTATTTTTATCTGGCTTCTTCTGAACTTACATGGGTCTAGGTGGTTTGTTGTAATTATCTTTTCACTATGAGACACTTTGATGAATTTAATTAGTATGCTTATCACTAACTTCAATGTAGAATATTGAAAAATTAAACACGGTTCATGGTTTGATAGAGAAGAACAATGCAATTTATAACTTGCTCTTAGGCTTTTGCATTGACTGATCAAATATCTGTGAAAAAGTTTATTCCAAGCTTTCGCCAGAACAGGGGTTCTGAGTGGGCTGCATGTGATGCAGGAACCCACACCAGTCATCCAAGCCTCCAAACCCTGTATTTGTAAAGACAATTTGGGACTATTTTGGGGCAATTTTTGCCTGAAAACCATGCAGAAAATTCTTCAAACATGTGAAAACACATCAAAACACCACCTCGCACCCACCCAGATCCCAGAATCCTCAATTGCTCACAATATATCTCTATTTCCCTCTGTAGTCCCTCTCGAAATGGAACAGGATGTGGTGCAACATCACTTCTGGTTCCCATTTTGAGAAGGACTGCAAAGGAAAATGAAGATATCTGGGCTTGTTGTAGGATCGATGGTGGATGGCCTGTGATAGGATCGGTGGGAAGGAAATTGGCCCTGCATTGCATGCAGTCGCTTTTCCCCATCCTAGAATAATGGTGGACTCTTACCTAAGGAGTATATTTTCTTAGAATATGATGTCAGTTTGACAGCTCTTAATCATTTACAGTGGCAGCCTTATTCTAGGACAGCATGTTGGCATACAGCTACAAATTGAAACTTATTGTGGCTGTAGGAGAGCTGGTGTTTGGCAGCATGATTGGATAATACATCTCAATAGGAAGGTTCAGATTTTTAATCCAAACATTTGGTAGCTAGTGACTTCCTGTTTCAGTGGGGCAGTGGGGGCACTCTGGATTTTAGTCTGAACCTTAAAGGAATTATGCTGAATGCAAAAATGCTGAAACTGTTTTCAAGACTTAGATCCAGAGTGGATTCAGCACCCCACTGTCATGAGAACTTCCAAATGCCACTGCCTGGTTTCATAGTTTGTAGTTAGCAAGCCAGCTGTCTATGATCCATTTTGTTGTTGTTAGTATGTGCCTTCAAGTCATTTCCAGCTTATGGTGACCCTAAGGCAAACCTATTGGGGGCGAGGGGTTCAAGCGCTGAGAGAGTGTGTTATCTGCCCAGTGGGTTTCCATGGCCAAACAGGAAATTGAACTCTGGTCTCCAAGGTCCATAATCCAGTGCTCAAACCACTACACCATGCTGGCTCTCATGATCCATTTATTACATTTGGTCAACTTCCAGATTCATTCACAACGAGAACCTCATTGACTTTTAGATGTCTATCTTTCCGCAGAACCTCAAGTAAACCTTATTTAGCACAAACCAATAGATATTTACACAAAGTAAACTTCAGTCTGTTTGTTCTGGCATTGTACTAGTAGAATTTCTTACTTGCGAAAGAGGTGAACATTTGCAGAGGAACATCCACCATTTCCAAAGCCAGTGCTGAGGAGCACATGGCCCTCCTGATGTTGTCTGGCTGCAAGACTTGTAAGCTTGGATCAGTATAGTTGATCATAAGGAATGTGGAAGTTGCAGTCAATCAACATCTAAAGAGTCATACTTTCTCCTAATTCATGCTGATTGTTTGGCTGATGTAGTTTCCGGCTCTTTGTGCATTAGAGTAATGAGGGAGTCTGAAAATCCCCAAACTTGTGCCAACAGGCACCCAACCACTGATTTTTGACCCCACCAGTGGAGCACTTCTGATGGGTCAAACATCTCAGCAGAAACCTTTGCTCCACGTAGTTTTGGCGGGGCCATTTTACGCCCAGTTGATTATTACTGGATACAAATTGTTTAGAGATACCTGTATCTCTGCTACAAGTAACTGGCCACTCCCTTCAGTGGGATCTGTGGCAAACCACAGTTCCCAAAACAGCAAACTGTCTGGAGCATTTTGGGAAAATAATACTGTGGATGCCAAGAATAGTTTGGAATATACTCTGCACAAACTGCTACCGGGTTTTGTTTTGTTTTGTTTGGCAGTATAAGTGGAATTTTTGTGTAGGAAACACTTTCAATGCAGAAAATTCTGTGCAGAAATATTATTTTCCACACGGAAAATGTTTTCTATGAAAAAATATCATACACGAATTTAATGCAGAATAAGCCCTAAACGGAAAATAGTCTTCAAAAACAGTGCAGTTTTCAAAGATTTTCTTGCAGCAGGAAGAAAATTGCTAAAATTGCTCGTGCTTCATTCAAGAACAAAATTAGCAAACAATTTTATCCCTAGCAAAGAGGTGCTTCTGAGCATAGCTGCTGCCACTGGAGAATAGTATAACTTCCTCTCCTCCATGAGCAAATGGAGATAAGTAGATAATAAATAAGAAGTGAATTTAATATAATATCATTTATATTCTGCTTTTTCTCCTATTGCAGGAACCAAGACAACTGAAAACACACGTTGAAACAAAGTTCTACTAAAACTAATTGCTTATAAAGTTACAGAACAATTTTAAATCAATTAAATAAACTATCACATTAAAAGCAAACACCAAACAAAACACTGCTGAACAAAATTTTGAAATATGACAAGACAAAAGGAAAGAGGAGTTGACTAGTCCTTTCAAAAGACCTGTCTGCAATCCCTTGAATTCAAATTTTAAAGTACAATCAAGCAAACGTACAGCCACCATTCCCACGGATTGGAGATCATATCAGATGTTGCTTTGCTTTCCCTGTTTTACTCTCTATTCTTTGGAGAATTACAGATGCCCTGGCTGCACATGGTTAAGATGTTGTTTGAGTAAGTTCATGTTTTCTTTTCCCCTCTCTTCTTCACTGTTATAGCCCATAGAATGGGTAATCATAAGCCTCAAGAACAGAGTGAGCATGATCATACGGGAGACATTTGGCACATATACACATGTACACACCCACACCATTCAAGCTTTTGTACTTTTTAATCACTGGCTCTGCAAAAGTGGGAAGATTTTAGAAGAATGGAGTGTACGAGTGAACACTTGTTGTGGTCTGTCTATGACCGTACTTAACCATGGCCCTTTCTGCTGCTTACCTTCTTGCAGCGGCATCTGGTGGCAATCCTGGCATCAGCTCTGCAGAGAAGGGAACATGACAGCGGTGCTCCCGTCTGCATGGGACTGGCTCCCTATGGAAGGGAGTGAGATGGACACACTGCTTCCTTCTGCAGCACAGCTGAGTACTTTCCCAGGTTGCCCCGGGGCAGGAACCACGAGCATTGTGCTTCCTGCCCTTCTACAGAACAGGTAAGTGTGGGATGGTGTTGCGATTGCAGGTCATTTTTGGGGAAAACCCACCAATAATATAACCCACAATTGTGCTTCCTGGGGACGGGAGAGGAGTGGGACTGCAACAACGTCATGAGAAGAATTGTTGTGGTCCTGTCCCTCTCCTGTCCCCATGGTGGGATGGGAGGGTACTGCAGATAGGGCCTGTGCGAAATGTAACAAATGGCAAGAGGGATAAGGGGTGTTTTCATAATCCCAGTAATTGCTCATGGATATTCAATCATAGTATTCACAATGAAATCTAATGCCTATATCCTCTAACACTTGCTTAAAATAACCCAAATATATCTGTGACAGAGTAGGTATGTTTTGTTTTAACAGCATCTAGTGTAGACTATGTTTCAGAGGAAGGAACTGGCAAAACCACATTTGAGTATACCTTGCCTGAGAAAACCCTATGATTTTCATGGGGTCACCATAAGTTAACAGGTAATTTGAGGGCACATACACACAAAGAGTGAAAGAAATCACTCTTTGTTTACAGCTCTCTTCTCTGTTTATCTGGTATCGGTACCTCAGCATTCCAGTTCATTTCTCCCTGTCACCATGTAAATCTCACAGTTCTAATAATACTTGCTACTTTTGGTTTTATCAGGGAATTTCACAGCAGTGAGAGAAACATCTCTCTTTCCACTTCTGTTTAAATTACTCTTGGCACCAATCATTTTCTCTTTGTGTTGTGTAAATCCCAGGACATATATGTGATATCAGCAATTCTCCTTTGTCTTTTGACTTTAAAACGTCCTCATGTAACACCTGTGTACTGTGTAATGAAACCATATTTCAGTGTGAGTGGATCACTGTGATACCTCCACCCCAGTGTTTGGCATTAATAACTGTCATACATTCTGTATAGCTATTTCAGTTTCCCCAGTGACTCATGATATATTGAACAGAAAGGGAGATGTGCAAGTATTTTTAAGTAGTCTTAATTTATATTATTCATTGCACAAATAATACCCAGAGCTCCCCCTTTGAAAATCCTAGATGTGATTTGAGGAATATTCATCTGGAAGTAATTTGCGTTGAAATTAATGAGGCTTACTAAAGAGTGGGATGTTTTGAACATAAGTGAGAGGTAACAAATACAGTAGAAAACAGCTAATGTATTAGTAACTCATTATTAACCTAAAAAAATCTCTAATTCAATTACATTTACATTAGAAGTCATGAAAATTTAACAATTGTATTTATGTTGACATTGCTTAAATCTGCGCCGTAACCCACACCAGACTGAGGGCCTTTCCGTCCAACACAGTTACAGTGCTATTATTTCACTTTTAATATCCTGTGGAATTCTGGGTTTTGTAGTTTCCTGAGGCCAAAGAGCTCTCTGACTGAGAATTCCAAATGCCCCTCCCTAAACTGCAAACCCCAGGATTCCCTAGGAAGTTGAAAGTGGAATAATAGCACTATAACAGTGTAGTGCAGAAAGGTCCTGAAACTGAAAAATGTCACAAGTGATTTTATTCCCTCTCTCTCACAATCTTATCTCCTTAACCTCCTTAACATTTTATCTCTTTAACCTCTGCCCTTCCATGTTTCGTGTAGAAGACAGGAGGATCACCTGGATACAAAAAGACCAGCTTTCTTCCAAGCTCCCCAAACTTCTTGAGTTAAAATCTTTCAATCTTGGAATAACTAAGTAATGATATTCTAATTAAGAACAAAAATAAAGATTCTTTTGGCTATTTGCTTTCATTAAAGAACCACCAGGGGAATGTAAATTTTGTTGGCTCTAGCATAGTCTCTCATTTAAATAATTGATAATTTAATTAATATTTAATTCTGAAAGTAAGCTCATGCTAAAATGCAACTTAAAGCAATCAATTACGTTAAAACTAACATTAATTTGATTACCTCTTTCCATTAAAAAATGTCCAACTTAATTTCTAATCTAATTGATTTTAATTAGTTATTTCCTATA
This sequence comes from Cyclura pinguis, assembly GCA_030412105.1. Classification (NCBI taxonomy): domain Eukaryota; kingdom Metazoa; phylum Chordata; class Lepidosauria; order Squamata; family Iguanidae; genus Cyclura; species Cyclura pinguis. The sequence goes on from CM059599.1 coordinate 173,852,543, forward strand.
ATTGACTAGAAGAACATAAAATGATACCTGCCAGATCAGACCAAAGGCCAAGCCAGCACAGCACTCTCTTTCCCCAAGGGCCTCTGGTACACATATAAGGAGAGTATGAGAATAATAGCTTTCTCTTGCAATCTTTGATTCTGAAGATATTGTGGCTATTAGTCACTGATGGCCTCAGTCTCCCATTAATTTTTCCAATCCCCTCTTTAAGTTGTCTAGGTAGTGGAGATCTTCACCATCTGTTCCAGGATAGAATGCCACTGCTTAATCATGTGCTATGTGAAGTGACAGTTCCACTTGTCTCTTCTGACTGTTTCATTAGGTTGTTCCACTGGATGACTTTGGATTCTCGTCTGAAGAGAAAGTGAAACCTTCTCTGTACTTGCTTTTCTTTCCACGTCATTCATACTGTTGTACTCATCTATTGTGTCCATTACTACCCAGCACATTAAAAGTAGGTCCAGGTACCGGTATATTGTGTTTACATGCTGTGTTCACATATGCATAACCATTTATTACAGTTGGATTCTGCAATCAAAATGAAATGTGAAAATCAACTTTTTTAAAGAATGGCCTGAATTCTATGTTAGACTTGATTAGAGTAGACTAACTGATTCTATTAGGTTTATCTATGTGTTCACTCACAATTAAATAATTCATTGAAAGGGTCTACTGTAGTTGGGGACTAACCAACAGGATGTCATCCAATGTCTATGAGCAAATTCTAAGTAACCATGTAGGAATATTAATTATCTGTGAGTAATATACTGCATTTTTCCATTGGGTTTAACTTAAAAATTTGCCCTATTTCCAGAAGGCTATATTGGCCCAAGTAGGCTACTCTGCCTACTGGACAGATAATTGAAACTTTTCTGTTTGACTGTCAACTGTTCATGGCCAAGCCTGGGCTTGAACAGACATATGGATCTAGAGACCAATTTCTTTAAAGGAAAAATGAAATTTCTCCTTCGAACTTAATCTGTCACTTTAATCTGTTACCAGAAAGAGAAACACCATAAGACCTTTTGGTAGATTCTCTCTGCCCTACATTCATCCGGAGAACTTGTATGACTTGACACATCTATGTAAGCAGAATGCAGGGTAATTTTACTGTGAGAAGCACAAATATGAAAGAGGGATGGCTTGGAAATTAGAACTATTCTGCAGCTGTCTGGTAAATTGTACAGCAGCCATCAAGCCCAAAGTGACCATTTTTATTCTGTTTTCTCATTTAAGGTTTTTCCTCAGGGAAATGAAAGCAACAGCTGCTTTTTCACATCAGGGGCTATTTGCAACTGGAGCAAGCAGAGTTTTGAAAATGGCATTTATTAGGTCCTGTGCTAACTGACAGAAAACACTGCTTCACCATAGAAATGTCAAGGAGCAGAGCACCTAGCAACTGGGTTGCAGATTATTTTCAGCATATACATGGAAGTCTCTAAAATGTTTCCTTCCATTGAGGCCTGGAGACAGAAAGTTTCTGCCTTTAACCTTTGGATAATGGGCACATTAGGAAGTTATTTGTGAAATGTCAGTGGAGCAGTTAAGAATCCATCCATCATTAATCAACCTGGTTAGCTCTTGTCCTCACAACATATAGCTTTTCAGGCTGGAAATTCCATCCCTACACCCCAATAATTAATCTGCACATCAGCTCTTCCTACATTCTTCACATCAAGTTTTCCCCCCCATGTCTTCTTTCCCAGAGTAGTTCCGTGTGGCAAGTCAAGTAGGCACAACTTCCAATTAAAACAGGATTTATTCCAATCCTTGTAAATGTTCAAGCAAAATGTTAACGTTCAAGTAAATCTTACTGATTCACTTCCTGAGGAACAAAATCACAAGATATAAATATTCATAGAAATGGTAGCTCCAGTGAGACAAAAATTGTGAGTATACAAACAACTTTAATTTTTCCAATTCATTTTTGATCATTTGAAAGCGCACATAACTGATATTTGTATGGTGGGAATATTTAACATAGAAATACTTTCCCATTGTGAAGTATTCAAGTTAAAGTTTGCAAAAAGGCAAAAAAGACTTTAAATAGCAGTTAAATCAATACACTTTGTGCTTCTAAGGTTATTGTATGGTCTTGCTTACTTCCCACTAATACAGCTGAATTTCACCTGAGAGGTAAATCAAGTTGTTTGTTCCAGATCCTGATTAAATATTGCACTCAATAGGCTGCAAATTAGATAGCTCAGATGGAATAGGGACCACTGTTGTAAGAAGAACTCACAGGAAGAAGGCAGCTTTATCCCTTCTCTAAATCACATGAAACTTCTTTGAAGCTTGCTGCAGTTTCCACTATGCTGACTCCTTCTTATCACAACACTATAGCAAGCAGGTTCCCTAAAGTATTGACAATCTGATTCTACAAAGGGCAGGATGTAATTGTCTTCATTGTACAAGAATTCAGAGACAGACCAGAAATGCAATACACAAGAGTGAAGAGAGAGGCACTCAGTGCATCATGATGCTTGGAGATATGTTGCTCCGTCTTTGTGAAGATATTGGCAGAACAATAAAAAGTGGCACAATTTGGGAACCTTTAATAGCTCCAGATGTTTGTAAGACAGGACTTGAATAAGACTTGCTTGGTACACGAATCTGCATGTATAAAGGCAACATTTGTGGGCACACTCCCTTTCCCTTCCACATCGTGCTTCATTCTCTCATTTAAAAAAACAGGAAGAGCCACCCCTTTCTCTCTCTGTTTAAAGGCCTGTTAAAGGCCAGTCTCTTCATTCAGTTTTGTCTTAAATGTCCAGTTTGAGAACTGTATTGTAAGCTTTTGAAGTCAAGGCTGAGATACTAGTGGGTACCAGCAGTAGCAGCATAACGGAGATGGCAGGAAGAAAATAGTTGCAGGTGCAATGTCAGTGAAGGAAGTAAGGCAGTAAGGCAGATTCATCACCGCCGTCAGGAGCCAAAAGCTGTTGGCTCCAGGCAGCCTATTTCTTCAGTAAGTTGCTTGTAGAAGGATCCTTGGAATTGAAGATGCCCTGGGAAGCCAAGCTTAGAAAATCACCAGTGTCATAGAACAGGTGTTTTTACGTGCTAACTTTTCTCATCACTTTGCCTCTAAGGATACCCTTCTTCCTCTGGAAGCCAGGCATTAGGAGAAATATGGTGCTTGGAGGAACTAATGACAGCAGCAATGAACTCACTGCCTTCACAAGCAAAAGTGTAATTACTATCACACTGAAAAGTGTAATTGCTAGGATAGCGCATCAATGGAATTCTGGCCAAAATGTTTTATCTGATTATTGTCATTTACTGATCATTTAAAATGTTTTCAATGTTTTTGCAATTGATTTCATATTTTGTAGCAATGTCCTTTGTGACACTGTTAGATAGTGTAAAATGATATAGGGATGATGGTGGTAATGGTGATAATAACAATAATTTGTTAGATTTTAGTTTATTATTGTAACTTTTCTACTAATCAGATTGACTCAATAAGGTGATGCAGAATGACAAAGCTGAGCTTTTCCCAAAATAGTCCAAAAGCCTACATGTTAGTTTAGTGTAGAGTTGTGAAACTTCTGAGGGTCAGAAGTTACACCAGCTCACTTGGGACCCACCTTGACCACTCCATTTTCAGATGTTTCTATGTTCAGGGGGAGGGGGGAGTCCCCTGGACCAGGAGAGGAAAATGTCTTGAAATGGCCTCCTAGAGGCTTCTGTGGGCGTTATTGGTAAATTTTTGTTCCCAGTTATTTTCTTCAGAGATTGGGACGTGGAAGACATGTGGCTCACAAAAATGCTGCAGGCCACATGTGGCCCATGGGCTGTACTTTGCCCAACCTTAGGCCATTTCCACACGGGGTTTTTAAAACGGTACAGAGCATCTTCCAGGGAGGACGTCTGCACCTGGGAGCGGACTGGGTCGGACCTACTTAAAATAGATCCGCACCCCAGCCTGCTCTGGAATGACCCCAAGTGGTTGTCCAGCGTGCCTTTGAAAGACTGCTAAAAACAGGTTTTTCAAAAGCACGGAGTGTGCCCCTGCAAACCTGCTCCCTTATGCAGATTCGCAGGCTCGCATTGGTGCTACCGGGGGTGGGCTTTAGGCTGGCGAGCTTCAGTGGTTGGTCGAGAGCCTTGACTAACCAGAAGCCGCCATTTTCGTCCCCGGAGCAGTGCGGAGTGGCGGCCACACATTGCTCCAGAGCAGCATGGACCAGACCGGGGAGCCCAAAAGTCCGGTGAGTAGTGTCACGGGGCGCTTCCGTTGCCCCGTGTGGAAATGGCCTTAGGTTAGTGTCTTGAAGCCAATGGGGAGGGGCAAAAGTTCCACAACAAAGCATGCACTTTGCACACTGAAGGTTCTAGGTATTTCCTGTTTAAAATGGTCAGGTAATAGGTAATTGTAATATTCTGCTAGAGACCTTGGAAAGGCATTGTTAGTGTGAATAGAACAGCACTGGGCTGGCTTTGACAGTCTAACATGGTATAAGGCAGCTACCTGTGTTATTCATTGAGCCCTGATTGGATCTCCTCTCTTTTATTAGTAGAAGGGCCCTTTATATGTGAAAAATGTGTTTTGGTTACAAGGCAAACAAAACCTAATTCATCAGTACTATCGCATAGGTTTATAACTGAGCAAAATATATTTTTATTTTGTTTGTTTAACATCATCTGTCTAATACAAGCCCTTTGCATAGCATTTATACTTTTGAGCTCTGTTTCTCACACCACAAAGATTCCCTGCAGCTATAAGAAAAAATGCTTTGGAGCTGAATTTCTGAACAGATTGCTCAATATCTTCTGTCTCTGGAGGAGTGAAAGAGCAATTATTTTATGGACACCCTGTCATCCTAGCAACAGTGGGCAATACTGCTTGGTTGCTGGCCGAAATCAAATTTACAATAGCAAAAATGGTCTCACTTCCAGTGTCCTTGGATTTTGTTCTTTTGGTCCATCATTATGAAGAAAGAAATGATGGGTTCAAGGCCTATATATTTATGGCCCTAGCCCTAGATAGTGTAGTTTTGGTGAAATTCAAAAGAACTACCAAAGTGAATGTCAAATGTCTCAAAGGGCAAGGAATCAAGCAATCCATTTGTTTTGTAATCTAGATTAAAATGATGCTTTGTTGGATCAGCCCCAAATGCTATCTACCATATTTGCCAGCTTATAAGACACTTTTTTCTTCAAATAATGCCTTCTGAAAATGGGGTGCATCTTATACACTGGCAAATACAGTACTCTACTACCATGTTTTCAACAGGGGTGAGCCAGATATTTTCAGAAAGCTGACAAAGAAGCCTTGATATGAATGCTCCACAGCAACTAATATTCAGATGTCTACTGTGCCTGAACTTGATAATTCCATTTAACTATCATGTCTTATAGCAAACAGTATAGGACAGACATCGTCTCCTCTATGAATGTTTCTGTTCAAGTTCTAGAGCTTGCTAAGTCTGTGGTCATCATCAGACATTGTGGTTGCATGCTGAATCCTTGGTATCCTATTAGAGGCATACAAAGGTGCACATTTACCCTATGACTGTGTGTTTATTTTCAGTCACTGTGAAGGTTGGTAATTCCTTTCACCCTCTGCAGTGACCAAAGCCCTCATGGACCTACCATAGAGCTGGTGAAAGCCCCCCATGACCATTCCATGCTGGTGGAGACTAGGGAGGATCATAGTAGTATCTGGCTGTTTCCCCATAGCCAGAGATGAAATGATTACATCAGCCGCTAAGCTCTCTGGAGGACCCTGGTGGACCTCAGCTGGTGATGTAGTCTCTTTGGCCATTTCCACATGGGTTAAATAAAATGGTGCAGTGCATCCTCCACGGAGGACGTCTACACCTTGGAGCGGACTGGGTCTGGACTACTTACCGTAGATCCGCATCTCAGTCCACTCCGGAGCGACCCCAAGTGGTCCTCCAGCATGTTTTTGAAAAACCTGATTTTTCAGGTTTTTTTAAAATGCCGGCGCGTGCCATTGCATGCCTGCTCTCCGATGCAGATTCGCAGGCTCGCACCAATGCAAGCCTGTGATCTGTGGACGGCGGGCTTTAGGCTGGCAAGCTTCAGCAGTTGGTTGAGACCCACGGTCAACCGGAAGCCGCCATTTTGGACACTGGAGCACTGCGGATCTACGATCGTGCACTGCTCCTCCTCATCCCGGACCAGACCAGACCCAAAGAAGATCCGTTGAGTAGCGGCAGGGAGCGATTCCCTTGCCGAGTGCGGAAATGGCCAAATGTCTGCCTATGAGGACATAACCAGATACTTCTGTAATCTATCCTACCTTCCTCCAGGCATGAATGGTGGTGGTGGGGGGTGCTTTAGGGCTCACCAGTTGGTACTGGGAGTGATGAATGGCCCAATGTAGCATAGTTCCACATGCATATCTACTATGTTATGATGAGCTGTACAATATTGTAGCCTCTATGTTAATACATATTATATAAAACAGGCACCTTCATTTCAACTCACATGTACTACTAATCAGTTTTATTTGATGATTACTACATTGTTGGTGCTTATTAATGTCTTCAAAGTAGGACCCAATTTAGCGGTCAGCAGGGAGGTGGAGGAGCAGGCTAACGCTGAGAAGAGCACATTTGTCATATTTTGAAGTATATTTAGATCTGAACATTACCATGTGAGTGGGTGGGGTGTGAGCTATAGTACCACTAATTTCAGAATCTAAAGTTACATAACGATCTCACAATCCATTCAAATGACATTCTGGATCAATCTATTTTAATTATTTAATTGTCAATAATTCAGCACACATATAATAGATTTAAGATTTCTGATTATGCATTATTGCTCCAATCTCACTTTTGAGTTTGATCTTATGCTGTTCAGCTTTAGTTTTTTATTGTACTTGTTCTTGGTTTTCATGTTGTCAGTTGGTTGTTATAATCAATTAAAACATAAAAGGAAAAAAAAACCACCTCTCTATCCACATTCTCCACCAACAGTACTCCCTTCCTGTTCCTTACTGTCTTCATCTCCCCACCTGTTCTCAGAAGTCTCAAAAAGCCTTACCTTTTGCTCTCATGCAGGATATCAGCTTGACAAGGATCTGAAGCTGGAGATCAGATTCTACTGCATTTCAAAATAAGCTTCATCGCAGCCAAGCAGAGTAGAAACATTTTTAATTTCCTTTCTGCATCAAACAGCTGGAGGCAAGCAATGATCAATTTCCCCCAACATAATACCAGTAGGAGATACCATTTATACTGAGTGAAACTCATGATGGAGGCAGATGACAAGTTGATTCCTGGCTCTGTTATTCTCAGTAATAAGTCAAAGCATGAAACAAATTGCCAGTAATTATCTTGTTCCAACTACTGTTGTTTGATGGGTTGGTCCCATGCCAGTGGAGCAGTTACATTCACCCAAATAGTTTGGATAGCAGCTTTAAAGTTCAGACTAAAACCTGAAGTGGTTTCACTGCCCACTCACATGGGAACCACCATTTCTATCTAATGTATACAAATTCTTCTGTTTTTCTTATGAATGCCTTTGACTGTTATTTTTATTTATGAGAGTTTTTTCATGATGTTTAAAGAAATGTACGTGCTGCCTAGTTTTCTCCTAAAAAAAAAAATCTAACATAAGGCTATGTGTTACTATTTAATACTGAGTTTAATGGAATGGACTGCATCCAGAGTCGTTCAACCATGAATGGAAGGGCTCTTTCTGCTGCTAAATGGGGTCCAGTGCAGCCCACTGCAGAAATTATATGAGCAGGGATTTCTGCTTATTCATTCTCCCCATCTCACACACTGTGCTGGAGGGTCCACTAAGCCAAAGCAAACATGTGGCACAGGATGGGTGTGTGTGTGTGCAGGAAGTAGCAAAAGGCCAGAATCTTCTTAGTAACTTAAGCTGGCATAATTATGTGTGTGTGTGTGTGTGTGTGTGTGTGTTACATTAGCATAAGTACTTTCTCAGGCATTGTGCAAAGAGGCATCCGGTGCTTCTTTGGCCCTTTTCGCCTGGCATTTTCCATGCAAAAGAGGGCCTGGAGTGTTGAGTGATTGTGAGGAGCGATCTGCACGACACACTCACAATCACGCGATGCTTCAGGGGCCGGCAGGCACCGATTGCGCACCTTTTCATTTTCGGTTAGAAGCCTAAAATGGTGCGCTATCTTGCATTGCTCCAGGGCCCCATGCGCACTTACCTGATGTGCGGAGCCTCTGGACACGTGCTGGTCGCGCTTCCTGCCCCAGCGCAGCCTGGGAAAATCCCAGGCTGCACTATTGAAGGAAGAGGCGGGGCTCTCATGCTAGCAGACAGCTCGTGTGGAGCCGAAGGACCCAGGACGTGAGAGCCTCTTGCTGGAGGCTGCTTGCACGATCCCCTCACCCCAGCACCAGAAAAAGGTAAGGTGCGGAAAGGGCTTTTTTGTGACACTTTTTCCCCAGCTGTGCAGTGGCACAGCTCCACCCAGCCCCAACTCAAATGGCCATGGATTGGCTGTGGATATGCACACTCTGCACCATCTGGCTTCTACTTGCAGCTGTAGAAAAAGAAGCCCAGTGTCCTCCAGTGTGAATACAGCTTTTACCTTTTTGTGCAAGACTTCAGTTCTGACCATTAATTCTGGTCTTAGCTGTTCCCTTCATGCAAGTACTTCAACTTGAAACCTTGGAGGGATCCTCTAAAGGCCACTCATAGAACCTCAGAGCTAGAGGGATTATGATAGCCTAGAAGAGATGTCTTGGTTTGCTCTGCTATGCTTCTCTGCCTCCCTGCTTGCCTCTGCCAAGTGTTGCTGCCAGTTACCAGCACTCAGTTGCCATCCTGACCGCAACCACTGTGAATGACCTGGATAGCTTCACCTCTACCCACTTGCCATCCTGATAGAAAAACCGAATCATTTGGGAAGGTAACTTCAGAATCATAGAAATAATCCACTTGGCCTCCAGACTGGATAACAAAATCATTTGAAGAAAAATCAACTAATGGCTTTGGTTATATTGGCTTTTGGTTATATTGATGAAGAGGGTTCTTCATCAAAATACTCTTTCTTACAAACCACAAATAAACTGTGGATGTCTGCCCCCGATGTGAGGAAATGAACTTCTTTCAAAGCTTGGACTCAAAAAGCAAGGAAATGATGCAATTTCCTCCACACCTGTGTGCTCATGGGCTTCCATCAAGGTGAGATCTTATGGGTGCACTGCAACTTGAGAGAAGCATCTGTTTCAGAAGATTATGGAAAATACCCTTGATGGCAGGAAACTCTTGAGAGTGACCCCTTGAGAGATGGAGAAGACTTGGCTGCTTTATAATCTTGAATGGTTCTAGCTCAATATGGCTTCCTGGTTGACTCTGCAGCTGCCTTAACTCCTTTGGCTGCTGTAGATATTTTCCTGCATTCTTGTGCTTCCACCCTTGTGGAATGGGCTGGTGGCGCCTGTACCCACTTGTCTGCCAGCTCCCGCCTCCCTAAATGGACCTTGATACTGGGAAGTGCTTTGCTTAAGAAAGTTAGCAGGCCACAACAACTTTAAAACTTCACATGCACTAAATTTTATTAACCAAACTTATTTGAAATCTATATTTGAATTTCTGCAACTGCAGCTACAATTTTGACCAAAGTTCAGGAAATGTGCAAATAGTAAAGGAAATAAAAACAGAAATAATTGTGATCCATATGGAAGAAAGAGGCACCTTAGAATTGAGAAAGAAATCAGACAGACAATTCTACTTCAAATGCGTCCCTCTGTTGGTTGGGACATGTGGATCTAGAAACAGTCAAGACATTGGCAAGGAAGGTAGGAGATTTCTCCCCTTTAAAATGTATACCTTCTTTTTTTCTTTCCGCTGCACTAACCAGGGGCTTGGCATCATCCTTTGAGTTAGAAATAGTCTTTCCTGCCTCATATATTCCCTGGATTACTGGTCTGTCCTTTTCTAAAAAAAAAATACAGCTTCACATCTCAAGTTAGAAGAGCTATTTAAATTCAAAGTATTCCTCTTTTTTCTGGAGCGTAATTCTCTGACTAGTAACTTGAGAGCCTTAGAGAACCAGGAGAGGCCTACATCTTCTAATGTATTTCTCTTCTTTCTGCATCATGCTCATCTACTCAGTCACATAACATTTTTCCTGCTTTAAGAAAAGCTCTGCTATATCATAAGTACTTATGTTTTAAGAGAGGAAAAATTTGAAAAATTTGTCAAAGATTGGGACAATGTCATACGGTATTTTAAAAATACCTAGGGTAATATTATGATGGCAGTTTTTGAATATTGAAGCTTTGAATACTGAGATTACTTAAAATGTTAAATGAATCTACAAAACCTTTTATAAGATTCAAAAACTGATTTAAGTAGATTCTGCAAGATATAATAAATTATAGATTATAAATAAGCTATAAAGAACATGAAAACTGCTCTTCAACTAGTGGAAGTCAGCATGCATGTCAAAGAAAAGAAGTTGAGGCGGTAACTTTTAGATGGGAGTTGTTAAATAGCTTGATTTTATAATGTTAATTAATAGAGTTGCAATTGCTATTTTCTAATGGTTTTCCTGTTGTATGTAGCTTTTTAAAAAACAATTAATAAAAAAAGAAAAGCTCTGCTGTATCAAATATATACATACTGTCGTGTCAGGGTGGGAGGTATGCACTTCACAGCATGTTCAGAGTGCAGAAAATAGGACGCAGTGCCAAACCAAGGCCAGCTGCTCCTGACTGGAAAAAATAGCCACACAGACTCACTGCATAAAGGCTAAGTGTTGTTTATTCAAACAAATCACAAGATAAGCATAGTGCTCCAGGCAACATGCCTAGAAGCAAAACAAAAGGTGACAGTATAGAAGACAGACAAAGAGTATGGACAGACGCAGTATCAAAGTGGCCAAAGGCAGTACCAAATGTGGCCTGAGGCAGTTTACAGGGCAAAACCTAAGCCTTTTGAGAGCTTAACCATACCCAGGTATACATTGGTGATCCAAGGCATCCACAGCATGCTTTCTGCCCAAGCTGGATGCTTTCTCCTGAGGCAGGACTTTGCAAGGCAAGCTAGCCGTAACAAACCTTGCAGCTGTGCTGCCAAGGTCAAATTACCTCATCTTTCTGCCCACCAGAAAAACCTTCTTGGACACTCATATTCTGAATGCCCTGACATGTTGCTAGAACATGTTGCTGGAACATGTTGCTTTGTTGTTTTTGTTGTTGTTGTGTGCCTTCAAGTCATTTCCAACTTATGGTGACAGGTTTATCTTTGCCTTCCTCTGAGGCTGAGAGAGTGTGACTTGTGCAAGATCCCCAGTGGTGACCCAGTGGGTTTTCATGGGTGAATAGGGACTGAACTCTGGTCTCCACAGAGGTTGTCCAACACTCAAATCACTACACCATTCTGACTCTTAACTAGCTGTATGAAATTGCAAGTTGCAAACCTAACTGTGCATCTGAAGAAGTGGAATATTATCTACTAAAGCTCTTGATAGAATAAGCTAGTGTTACCCTGTGTACTGGGGGTCCCGGGAGGGACACCAAAATGTGCTCAACTAAAGGTGGGGAAAATTGGCTCAGAGCACTGCTTAGCGTTACGAGAGGCAGGGTAACGTAGCGAGATCTTGAACCCTATGTCTACGGGGTCGGGTCGAGTCAAGGAGTACACAAAAGTTGAAACAATAAATGATGTTTTATTAAACACAAGCAAAACAGTGTATGTGACACATTCACACAAGATAACTAAAGGAAATAAAGGTTGGAGTGGTATAGAGGGATTTTTAGAGGAGTTGCTGGTTTGGGTGATACTTCACCTGTCCTGAAGCCTGGAAAGCGAGGCTGGGGTGCGATGTAGCTCAGCACGTAGAGCTGAGGGGAGGCTCGCCAAGCAAAGCGGCAGCAAGGTGAGATGAAACTCGGGAGCGATCCGAGGAAGATCTCGGAATCAAGGGTTTTTATAAGGAGAATTGTGACTGCAGGCTATGTCGTACTTGGGGGAAAACAATAGATTTGGAGTTGGAGACAAAGCCTTTGAAAGGTCAGAATCTGAATGATTGAGTTATCGCAGAGGTTCTCAATAGAGTAGCCAGTATGCAGACGCAGAGCACTTGGGTATTGTATAGTTCACCCATCAAGCTGCCATCGTGGGGCAGAGGCTCTTTTGTAAGTTGCGCGCATACCTAATTAGAGTACTTGCCTGGAGGTCTCCTAAAGCAGTGAGTCAGCTATTTTCTGGCCTGCCTGTATTGTACTAGGAATATTACGGCAATTAACGGCCGAGCTTGTTTACGTGCTTGTCCGGTGGCCTCGCAAGCACGTGGAAGGGAATAGAGAAGTGAAACCGAATTATATCAAGAAGATACCTTTTAATATCCCCAAAGCTCGGACTAGCCAGGGCAGTAACACTAGTTAGTCTCAAAGCTGTGGCTGAATTTCTTCAGTTCTCCATCTAGTTACTTGACTTCCTTGCTGAAGAGTTCTGATCCTTCTAATGCATCTGTCTTTTTGATTGATAGTGCTTCTTAAACTGATTACTTAGTATCATTGCTAAGGTTAGAAGCTGTCTTCTTCTTTCTTCTTTTATTGATTCATTGATTTATGATGCTGTAACAAGGTTTGCTGAAGCTTTGTGCACTAATCGTTTGACATCCTTATTAATGTCTGAAGGATTCTATTTCTTCCAATATATCCTTCCATTTCTTGGTTTGTGCTTCCCTAACTAGTCACTTAAAATTAAAAGAAATCTGCTTCTTATCATTTCCCTTTGCTTGATTGCGCTTCTTGAACTAATCATTTAGCCTCTTTACTAAAAGCAAAAAGAGGTCTGTTCCTTCTAATATCTTCCACTTTTTGTTGATTGTTGGTTCTCTATGTGTGTCTGTGTGCCTTTGTCATTTGTCAATGTACAGCAAGCCCATGCATTCCATAGAGATAGGCAAGGAATTCAAAATTTTGAAAGAGAATGGAAAAGGGTTATAGGCCCTTTCCACACCAGGAAGTTAAAACAGGCCAAGGCGTCCTGTCACGGAGGTCGTCCGCAGCTTGGATTGGACTAGGTTCAGACTATTTACCTTAGTTCTGCACCTTAGTCCGATCCATGATGCCCCCAATGGTCCTCCAGCGTGCTAAGTGAAGACAGGAAAAACCCGGTCTTTCAATCTTCTGGAGCGCACCATTGTGTTCCTCCTCACTTGTGGAGATGCGCAGGCTTGCACCAATGCAAGCCTGCGATCAGCGGAGGGCGGGCTGTGGGCGTGGCCAGCGTCAGTGGTTAGTCCGGACCCATGAAGAACAGGAAGCTGCCATTTTGTAAGTCTGAGCAGTGCGGATCTACAGACCTCACACTGCTCTGATTCGCCCTGGACCAAAGGAGGAGCCGTACAGAAGGGCTTAAGGGAGAGTCCGCCTTGCTTTGACTCGAGAACAACCAGTGAGTAACGGCACGGAGCGATTCACTCGCCTCATGCGGAAAGAGCCATACTTCGGTTAAATCTGTAAATGTCTGTGGATTGACTTATATTGGTATCTGATAAGATATGTATAATGGGAAGATAGATTCAACTGGAAATATTTGACTTACAGAAGTGGGGGGGGAATAGAAGAATTATAACAATGATATACATAATAGTCTCAATATATGCTTTTATGTACTTTGAAAACAATAAAATATTATTAAAAAAAAAAAAGAGAGATCGGCAAAGAATACCAGAAGAGGTTTGCCATTGCTTCCTCATGAAATATAGCTTATAGCACGTGGTGGTCCCTAGCAATCCCCCAGCCAAGTACTACCAAACATGACCCCACTTAACGTTCACGATTGCCTAGTCTCACTTTGCATTCTTACTGAAGTGAGACTACAGATGTCCCTTGAGATATATTCCTCCATTTGCTTGTTCGTTGTTCTATAACTAGTCACTTGGCTTCTTTACTACATTTAGGAGAGGCACACTCCCAATATAGTCCTTTAAAAAAAATCAGTTTTTCTCTTAGTTACTTTGCATCCTCAGTGAAACTAGAACAGATCTGGTCTTCTCAATATTCCTTCCCTTTGCTCAATACTGCTTCTCTATGTTCACAACCTTAAAGAAGTGAGATGAGATTTGCTTCTATAATATTCTTTCTTTTACATGATTGTTCTTATGTATGTAGAAAATCCCATGAAAGATTCACCTTAGGGCCACCACAAGTTGTAAATGACTTGAAGGCACAAAACAACAACAACAACACGTAGCCTCTTGGTATTTCTACTAAGCTCTGTTCAGTTTTCTCAGTTGTGTTTCTCTGATTGGTCACTTGGTGACCTTCTAACTTAAGTGAGGATGTGAAGTGACTTGTTAGAGAAAGCATGCTCAAGCAAAAAGATGGATATGTTAGAAGAAAAAAACTATACTCACTATACTAAGGATGCCAAGTGACTAATGGAAGGATATATTGTAAGCTGTGGGCCACATCCTTAATGAATGTAGACAAGAGGTGGCTAATTCGAGGAGCATGAATCAACAAAATTTGGGATTTATTAAAAAGGGCATCCATCTTTAGTAAGCATATGAAGTGACTAGTTTAAGAAGCACAGTTGAGCAAAGAGAGGGATATATCAAAAGGAACTGAACTCTTCCAACTTTTGTAGGAATGCCAAGTGACTACGTTAAGATGCACAAAGGAAGAAATGGAGGGATATATTGGAAGAAGCAGAGCTCTTCTTATATTGAGTAAGGATGACAAGAGACTAGTTTGAGATGCACAAATCAACAAAAGGTAGGATATATTAGAAGGAGCAGAGCTGTTTTAGCTTCAATCAGGCTGTCAAAAAGACTAGATAGAGAAGCATGACAGGTTAAAATGAGGGATACTCTAGGAAGAACATAACTGCTCTAACCTGAATAAGGGAAACAAGTGACTTGTTCAAGAAGCGTAGTTCTGCAAAAGGGAGGCAGTATATATTAAAAGGAACCGAGCTCTTCTAATTTCAGTCATGATGCAGCTAGTCATCTGGCATCCTTACCCAAGTTAGAAGGGTTCCGGTGCTTGCATATATCCCTTCCTTTGCTGAACTGTGACTTTCCATGAAGTCATTTGACATCTTTCCTCAAATAAGAAGACATCTGCTCCTTCTAATGCACCCATGCTTTTGCTGGTTACTTGACAATCTTGCTGAAGTTCAGTTTCAGCTCTGTCCCCTTCTCCTTCAAATTCTCTTCCTTCTTCTCGATTATGATTTTCTCTGCAATCATATCACATCTTCCCTCCATTAGAAGAGGTCTCCTCCATGTAGAATATTCTTCCTTTCCCTGGACCATGCATTTCCAACAAGTCACTTAGAAGTTAGAAGAGGTCTGCTTTTCCTAATACATTCTTCTTTTTGAAAAAAGTTGTTGTTCTGTATGCAACCACTTGGGGGTTTCCTGTAATTAGAAGTCATAACATGTTCTTCCTTTTGTTGACACATGCTTCTCAAACCAGGCACCTTGAACCCCTTACTGAGCTGAGGAAAGCACTGGAAATTCTAATTTGTACAGTGCACCCTCAACTGACACAACCTCCACACATATGAATGTGAAGCCTCATGTCCAATTAGTGTCAATGGATCTGCTGGGCACATGCCCACACATTGCATCCATTGAGGATCATGGAGCAGAGCATTTGTGCTTTTTGTTTTATGTGAGAGTTCCTGGAATAGGACTCATGCATATTTGGAGGGTGCATCATAGCAGCTTTTGTTCAAAAGTGCTTTTGTAACTAGTCACTTGGTATCCTTACAGAAAATAGGATAATTCTGCTCCTTTTAATATGACTCCCTTTTCCCTCAGTGTTTTTTCTGACTTCTGATGGTGCTATCACGGGGTTTTCCTGGCAAGATTTGTTCAGAGAAGGGTTTGCTTTTGCCTTCCTCTGAGGCTAAGAGAATGTAACTTGCCCAAGATCTTCTGACTGAGTGTGGAGTCAAACCTGGTTTTGCAGATCTTAGTCCAACCTTCAGACAAGAGTTCATGCTATCTCCTTCCACCTCAGTTTCCCTCATTGGCAATTTGACATCATCACTGAAGTCAGAAGAGCTCACTTCTTATAATGTGTCCCTCTAGTTGTTGTACAGCTGTGTTTCTTGCAGTAGTCACTTGGGATTCTGACAGGATTTAGAAATGCTCTGCTCCATGTAATATAGCCCTACTTTCCCTGGTTTTGCAGTTCTCAGACCAGTCACTTAGAATCCTCACTGAAGTTAGAAAGAGCTCTGTTCCTTTTCATACAATCCTTATTTTGCTTAATCATCCTTCTCTCAGTATCTGTGCTCGAGTTACAAAAGCTGTGCTCTTCCTTCTATTGGATTGCACTTCTCTAATTAGTCATTTAATGTTCTTACTGTAATAGTAAGATCCCTGGTCCTTCTAATAATACCTTCTCCCTTTTCCCGAGTCTTGCTTCTCTGACATGCCACCTGGCATTTTGACAGAAGTTAGAATAGCTCTGTTCCATCCACTATATCCCTACTCTTTTGAATCATCCTGCACTTGGCATCCTTCATCAGTTTAGAAGGACTCTGACCATTCTAGTCTTTCCTCCTTTTCTGGGTGTCATTTCTTGCACTTGGAATCCTTCTTGAAGTAAGAAGAGCTCTGCTCCCAGGAATATTTCTTTCTCTCTCTCTCTCTCTCTTTTTTTACTGGATTGTGCTTCTGCTCTAGTCACTTGACATGCTTACTGAAATCAAAATAGCTGGAACAGCCCTTCTCCTTCTGAGACATCCCTCCTTCAGCTGCCTTGTGCTGTCCTGAACAGCCACCTGGTGCTATGATTCCAGCAAGGAAAACTCTGCTCAGTCGTATATATCACTACTTTTTGCAGTTCCTTATAGCTCTGAAGAGCCACTTGGCATCCTTACTGAAGTTAAAAGAGGTCTCCTTCTTCTTATATATTCCTGTTTTAACTTCCCAGTGGTGCTCTAATTAGCCACTTGGCATCCTGATTTGACTTAGAAGACCTCATAGATTGTGCTGCTCCAACTAATCACGTCACATTCTGACAGAAGAACTCTGCTCCATTTGATATATTCTTGCTTTTTTGGCTCATGTTGGTCTAAGCTGCCATTGTTCAAATTGTTGTAACTAGCTGTCTTTACTTAAGCCCTTTCCTGAACTCACCTTTTTGCAGGGGATCATGCAAGCAGCCTTTTGTGAAAGGCTCTTGCGTCCCCGTTGCTTCAGCTCCGCAGCTGCCTGCTCGCAAGCAGGTAGTGCGAGAGCCCCTACTCTTCCTTCAGCAGTGCAGCCTGGGACTTTCCCAGGCTGCACTGGGGCAGGAAGCGTAAGTGCTGTGGCTCCGGAGCTCCTCACACACAGCAAGTGTGCATGGGGCCCCAGAGCAATGCGCAATCGTGCGCCATTTTTGGCTCAAAGCAGAAAATGAAATAGTGCATGATCGGCGCCTGCCAAGCTCTGGAGCATCGCGCAGTTGTGAGTGTGTCGTGTGGACCGCTCCTCACAGTCGTGGGATGCTCTAGGGGTCCTTTCGCATGGCAAATGCTGTGCGAAAAGGGCCTACAGAAGTGAAACTAAGGCCATTTCCACACTAGACTGTTATAGTACAATTATTCCACTTTCAACATCCTATGGAATCCTGAACTGCAAACCCACGAATTCCATAGGATGTTGAAAGTGGAATAAGAGCACTGTAACAGTCTAGTGCAGAAATGGCCTAAGACACCTCTGCTTCTTTTCAAATCTTCCTTTTGTTGGTTTGTACTGTTTGCAGTCACTTGTCTTAAGAGTGTTTCAAAACTAGTCTCCTTCATGTGAAATATCCCTCATTTTTCCCCATTGTGCTGTTTTAAGTAGTCCTTTGGCATCTTAACTGAAAGTTGGAAACTCCTAATATATCCCCTATTTTTTTTTTCTCTTGCTGCTCTAACTACTGCATTTGTATCTTGACTTAAATAAAACCCTTTTCTATCCTCCTAGGCCATGTCCAGATGGATAAAAACCCCTGGAAGCCCTGGGTTTCATACCTCCACTTTCCGATTTTGTTCTAGAGATTCACATTACATTTACTCCATCCTGAAGTATTTCTTGGGACCTCCCAGCATTATTAAAAACTTTTCCTTTCCACTCCACAAATCAGTTCAAATTGACCCAGTATTTTCTGAAATGAAATGTACCTGTACTTGCATTTGTATTTCTACATGTTCAGAGCTACTTGAGATGACCACCACCAGGTAAACACAGCTATTGTTTCTGGGACATGGATAAGATCAAGCAAGGGAAAGAGAAATGTTAGCTCTAAAACAAAATGATTCTAACATTTAAGTAGTGTAATATTGCTAAAGCACTTTAATCCTAACTCCTGAATAACAACAATGACAGACTCCATGGAAATGGGTGAAAATCAGTTTCTGAAATGCTGTGTGAGACTGGATGTGACATGTGATCAGTGGGAGAAGAAGGACACAAGAGACACAAGAGCATATTGCAAGAAAGAGTGGCTGCAACTCATGAACGAGGAGCGACAAACAAAACAGAAAAGAATTGGAAACTGTTAAGCCATTTGTCATCCTGACTGAAATTAGAGGGTCTTTCAGTATTATGATATGATTTCCACCTTCAACAAGTCTGGAAGCTTTAATGGGGAAGCCTGGAGTATTTAGCAGAGCTAGTCACCATTTCTTCTGTTCCCTTACTCCCAAAGTTCAGGTAGTTTGGCCTACTTTGTTGGGAAATATAAGACAGTTGTAGCTTTCTCAAGCAGAGTAAACAAACTGGCAAGGCAGAATCTAGCACAGAAAGAAATATAAACTTAGTCTTAGTTGTAAAATATATAAAAGTAAGTTTACTTACAATACTTCCCCCTTCATAAAACATGGGGTCTATTAGAGGAGAGAGAGAGAGAGAGAATAGCTTCAAGTTAGAATGATACAGGAAGAAAGTGGGTGTGATGAAGCAAACAAGCAAGAAGTCTCCAAACTACTAATTAATGAGCATAAGCATTCAATAGTTACTACATTATAACATACTCAAGATAGGATGATCTCTGTACGATAATACCCTGCTGTAGTCCTCTCCATACAATGCAGTTCAAGTGATTAGCTGAGGGAGGAGAGCACTGCTAGCTGTGCTCAGGGTGTCAAGTAACAGAGCAGCATGAGTAAAGGTTGTGATTGGGCGTCAGAAGTGACAGCTGCACAACCATTCCCTGATTCACAGGCAGAAATCAATAATCAATACCAATGGTCAAGCAGCAAGATATAGGCCATTTCTGCACTAGACTATTGTAGCGCTATTATTCCACTTTCAACATCCTATGGAACCCTTTGAGGCCCCTCCCTAAACTGCATATCCCCGGATTCCATAGGATGTTAAAAGTGGAATAATAGCGCTACAACAGTCTAGTGCAGAAACAACCATAGTAACAAATCCTCAAGAAATAAGCAACACAGTTTTTTTTTCTTAAAAGTGGTAGATTTATTTACTGTTTCATATACAAACTAACAAAAGAATACCTAAAGATGCATTCGATACTTACGACAGGATGGACCTTACAATAGACTGAGACTGAGAAGTAACTAATAAAGAGCCATAAGACATACAACAGGTAGGCCCCAAAGCTGATCCTTTCTGCCCTCAAACTCTTTAGTTCTCCTGGCAGATTTTAATTAGCCATTTTCACGTTCTGCAGCTGCACAGAAAACCAACTTCTGCCTCTCTTGAACTTTAGATGAGAGAAGTTCACCAGTTAGCAGAGGCTCTGCTGCTGACCTTGAGAGTTTTAACTAGACAGAGCATAAGGGGTAAAGGAGGGCTATGTTGGGTCTTTGGTCTCAGTGGATAGCAACAGCTTCTTAACACAGGAAAAGTGTTAGTATTAGTAGCAGGCAGGATTTCTTTACACTCTCTGTTCGAACCCATCCTGCTCTAAATTGTCACTCAGCAACCTGACTCAAGATAGGAGTACTCTTCTCCCTCAACTGTCTAGTTTTGATAGCTGCCTTACATCACTCTAATTAGTCTCTTGGTATGCTGTCTGAAGTTAGAAGTATTCTTTCCCAAATATATACCTCTTTTTGCTGGCTAATGTGGCTGTAATCACTTCACAGTCAGACTCAAGGTACCAGTGCCACCGTCTTGGAGATACTCCAGTACCTGCTTCCTGCTTCTTGGCCAGTTCCTTCTGAGAATCTCACAAGCAGGTGATGAGCACAGTACCAGTCTTCACTCGTGTCCCCCAGAAGCAGCTGGTGTAGGGATATCTTCCACAGATCAGGGAGGTAATATGAATTAAATTTTATTTGTAGCAAGCAAATGGCCAATACAGCTTTAACAAGTGAAGTTAATACCAACAAATATAACCAGTATAAAAACATATTAATACTGCTGCTAAAACAATTATATGTCCAAAATGTCTCCTTAGTACCGAAACAGATATAGATGATATTAGCAAAAGGGCTTGGCATGCACACAACATCCTTTAAAAATAAAGCCAACAATTCAAAACACAGAACTTGATTATAGCCTGTATTTTATTAGCAATTGCTAAAATCATTTCAGTTTTTAGTGTCACTACAGAATCATGGCCTTTGAGGAGGAAATTTTCATAATAATAATAATAATCTGAGTGGCCTGGTTGACACAACAATAAAGGGGCAATTGACTCTTCCTGCGAGTTTCTGTATAACAAAATGTGGGCCACAGTTTTAATATTTCTGTAATGCATAGACATTATGATATTGACTACCGCTGGGAGTCTTCCTAGCATGGCTGCCTTGTCTTTTTGGACCATTTAGTTAGGTCATACTTTTAAGGTTTTTTAATCACCATTTTTCTCATTATGACACCGTTATTTGAACTTACTACAAAGAAGAGTGTGTTTTGTTAAAATTTTTATTACTATCCTTATGTCTGATTACCAGTGAAGTCTAACCTAAATGCAGCTCCCACATGCTTGCACTCTGAATGAAGAAGCATCTGCCTTGACAGACTGGCCACTTCCACAAAGCATGGCTACCTGCCTGCCTGTCTGCCTGCCTAATCACCACTGCATGTCTTTTTTGTGCACTGGTTTAACCCGCCTTACTATTTCTTTCTTAACTTTCTCTTTGGTGTGATTCTTTGGGGACACTCTAGGAGTTGCAGGAAGGCACTTGTCATGCCCTGCTTCCAAAGCATAGACTCTGACTCAGAGTCTGAAACAGGCGGCATGCCAGAGGCTGAGAGCACACCAGGACCTGCTGTACAGGAAGAGGGTACAGTGCCACAAACAGAACAGGGGGTGGTGCCGGCTCCAGCAGAGAGTCTTGCCCCTTCAGACACAGAAGATCGTTTACCTGTACCCACCTTTGCAGAGCGCAGACAGTAGAGAGAAAGCTGGGGTCACTCTCACAGAATTTATAACTGGCAAAAATTAATCAAGTCACAGCTGCTCTAGGTTTCAGGCCTATATAGCTGACGCCCTTCCCCTCCAGGAGTTGTCAGAGCTTATCAGAGGCAGGCCTGCTGGATACCTTGAGGGATACTCAGACTGACCTTGGACACTACCTTGCCTTGGAACCCTGTTGGACTTTATTTATGACTCTGTGCTTACTGCCTGGAAGTAAGTAATAAGCTGGGAGTTATTCAGTTTGTTTTATCAGCTGTGCAGGACAGCACTCTCCCTATTGGAGGACTTTGCCTAGATGAATGCAGCATGAATTAGCAGGACTGAGTACTCAACAACTCTTAATCTATGCACTTACTGTTCACTAAAAGAGAGAACAACTTTAAAAGCCAAAAAACTGCTGAAGCTACCTGGCTGCAGTTTGCCTGGGATAATCCCCAATTTTAGAGTCAATTGTGTCTCCAAATTTCACACACTTCTGTTACCACCAATTTTGTTTCTCAATGCAAATAAAACAAAGATAAGCAATTCAGATTCAGGATTTGGATGGGTTTGTATGAATCCTGAGTGAAGTGGGTTCACATCCAAAACACTGAAATGGGATTCAAATCAATCTGAGGGACACTTGCACAATCTCAGATGTTACTACCATGCATACATATCTAAATTATTTTAAATCTCTCTGTCCACATCCCAAGATCCCACAGAGAAAAATTCTAACATTAGAATTAATTTATTAAACATTTTAAAAAGGAATAATTAAGGATTTTTTTCCTGATGGACTTCATGAAATATAAATTTGCATGATTTTTAAAATAAATATTTTAAATACATAATAAAGTATAGGTGGAACCAAGAACTAAATAAGAGCTAATGCTACACAGTGTTACTGCCCTGGCTAGCCCGAGCTTGGGGGATATTAAAAGATATCTTGTGATATCAATAATTCGGCCTCACATATCCAATCCCCTCCACGTGCTTGCGAGGCCCCCAGACAAGCACGGACACAGGCTCGGCCGATAATCGCCGTAATATCCCAACACAATACAGGCAGGCCAGAAATAGCCGACTCACAGCTCTAGGAGACCTCAAGGCAAGTACTCAATTATGTATGCATGCAACTTTCAAAAGGTCCTCTGCCCTGCACTGGCAGCTTGATGATCTGACTATACAATGTCCAAGCACTCTGTGTTTGCATACTGGCTACTCTATTGACAATTTGGTGATAATTCAATCATTCAAATTCTGACCTTTCAGAGGCTTTGTCTCCAGCCCCAAATCTATTGTTTTCCCCAAGTCCGAACTAGCCTGCGGTCACAATTCTCCTTATAAAAACCCCTGACTTTGAGCGCTTCTTTGGATCGCTCTTGGCTTCCATTCCGCCTTGCTGTCGCTTTGTCCAGTGAGCCTTCCCCTCAGCTCCACGTGCTGAGATCCACGCTCCCCAGCTTCTCCATTTTCGACTGGGCTTCAGGACAGGTGAAGTATCGCCCAAACCAACAACTCCTCTTAAAATCCCTCTATCCCACTCCAACCTTTATTTCTATAGTTTCTCTCTGTGTTTGTGTTGCATACACTGATTGATTGTATTTTTAATAAAAATCACGTTTGTTATTTCATTCCGGTGTGCTCCTTGACTCAGCCTGACCCCGTAGACATTGAGTTCAAGATCTCACTACGTTACCCTGCCTCTCGCAGTGCTAACTTGTGCTCTTTGACTAATTTCCCCCAACTTGTATTTAGAGAGCAATTTGGTGTCCCTCCTGGGACCCCCAGAAAACAGGGTAACAACACAGTGTTAATGAAGCATTTTAATCTGCTTCTGCATTACAGCAATATGAAGTGAAGTGAGTCTCTTTTAGTATATTACATGCAGTTTTATTCTCAGACGCTGGCAGCCTGGATTGTGTTAGTGTGTGAAAGAAAGAAAGAAATGGCTGCAAACAAAGAAGCCAAGTGTTAAAACGAAATAGTTGAGGTTACACAATGCAGTTCCACTGTATTAGATGTAACTGTCCTTTGCAGATGAAGGAGCATTAGAGAATTTATTGCATTTTATGATTGGATGAAGATTTCCTCCCACATCCCTTGTTTGACATAATGTGTCTTTTGACATCTTTTTAGGCTGACGCATTTTAGGAGTGAGCACCTGTGTCACAAAGTGTTTGCCACACCAGTGGCACTCTGATTAGCTGTTACTAATTGGTTCTGAGTCATGAGAGAAAACAGCAGCTTGCCGCTCACAGCTTGAACACAACATATTTCGCATGTTGGTTGTATAACAGAAAGTGCAAATAGTTTTGTGTCTCCCTTTCCTTTTCTCACCCCTCCTTTGAAAAAAAGTGTGATTACTCTGGTGGCCTCCATTGATCCTGCTGAATTTGTTCCTTTAATTGTCAAACATGGTATCTGCCCTGCTGCTTCCACCAAGAACACTGATTTGCCTCTTCAAAGCACCAGAGATCTTGCTTCAGGTTCTATGTGTGTCGTGGTGCTTTTATGCTTTTACTTATGTCTTTGTGAGTGCTTTTAGCTATATTTATTTTAATGACTGTCAACCACCTGGAGTCCTAGTATTACGGAAAGGAAAGAAGGATAATGATGATGATAGTAAAAAAAAAAAAAAAAAAGCATTTTTAATTCAAGGTGGTGCACTATCCTAATACTGAATGATTTGTCCCAAGCTTCTCTTCCCTTACTTTTTCTATGACTGTACAGGGTTTTTCATTATACATCCTGTACTACCATACTGAAGATTTTCAGACTTCAGAGTATTGGGGAAGAATTTCAATTTTCAGTGGGTTATTCATGCTCTGTTCTTAATATGCACATAATTCTTCATGTATAGACTTAAGCTTAGACAAATATTTGCCTCCTGTGTTATTTCAAATGCTATTTGCCTTTTCAGTTCCTGGCATTTGTTTCTTTCTTTCATGCTAGCTTTTCATAATCTCTGTCTTTGCTTGAATCACCTGTGACTTGTGCACCTGCCGGTGTGCTTTGTTTTGTATTGGTTTGCTTGAGAGATGAGAGGGGAGGTAGCATAGCTATCTGGCATCAAAAGAACTTATACACTCAGAAGTTATTTGAGGCTCATATCATGCGCATACTTCACAGACTGCTGTAGCTGAACATTCGTCCTTAAAATACCTGCTTTCCTACTACTATATCATTCTTTAATAACATAAGATTTGCTATATCTGTGTCCTGGCTCTGTTGCTTGGAGTCTTAGAACAAGGGTTCTCCTAGGACCTTTGTGCTGTCACGAAAAAGCAAAGGACAAGATGGTGGCTCTTCCTCTTATTCTGTGTACAGAAGCCAACTAGACATAACTGAATTGTTTCTTCAGTTCTGGAGACAGGGCTGTATTCCACTGCACACAAGGAGAGCAAGCTTGCTCATGGGACACAGGGCAGATTGCATGAGTTTTTGTCCTCTATCACCTTGCTTCTGCTACCAGCCCCACCATATTACTGTATCATGAGCAATTTGGTTAACTCTACTAGAATCATCTATTTGCCAGTCCCTACTTTAAACATGCTGAAAAAGGTTCCAAGGTGTATCATTAAGTTGTGCACAAGTGGAACTATGATATGTTTACCACACACATTTTAGTCACTACAGCACTTCCCAGCATGCCCATTCACTGGCCAGGGGAGGAGGAATGGAGAGTTGATGGCAAAGTGTCTGGCTATGCTCCTACAGCTGGACACACAACAGACATCCTCGGGGGGGGGGGTCTTCTGAAAGTCCTCTGATGCCATCATAATGTGTCCAGAGATTAGAACATAGCTGGACACTGTTTTACCAGCTCCCCTCACTCTCTAATGGCTGTGGGTTGGCTGACCTGTGGCAGCTAAAATGGGAGTTTGAGGAAGGAACTTGATTATTGCATAGTCAGTAAAAGATTCCAAGCTCCTCAGTTACCAGAAATGTGAGTTTGGCAGATTTAACTTGGATTTATGTCTACATAACTCATTAATACGGTGCCAAATAGGGTATCTAGACGCATCTAGAACCATATAGAGAAAATGACCAAGTGCCATAAGATTTTTCATGATCTGGGACTTTTTTTTGAAAAATTCACTTGTGAGTAAAATGTGTGTGTGTGTGTGTGTGTGTATGTTGGCTCAATAACAACATTTTTGTGTTTTTGTATATCTTTTTACACAAAAATTCTAAAGCATGAAAAATAATTGAAAAAATGTAGAAAAACCTCTCTCAGTCTCCTGCAGGTGGTAGTGAAGTTTTGGAGTTGCTCATTTTATGCTTCCATGTATGAATGAGTAACTTTAAAACTTATCTATTACTTGGGTGAGACTGAGAGAGATTTTCTACACATTTTCCCACTATTTTCTATGCTTGGTACTTTTTCAAGTAAAGACTTACATACCGATCCTGTGTGCACATGTGGATGTGGGAAGTAGAATACTGGGTTTATTTAATTACTTTTAAAACAAAGAGTTATTCCAGTGATTCCTAATCTCTTCCAGCCAAACACTCCCAAAATGCTTATGCCTCATCCATTTAGGCCTCTGAGGATCATTTCTGCAGCAGATGCCAGCATGAAGACCCTCTGGCTGCTGGGAGTGGGGACGTCTTAGGCCCTTCTGCAATACACTTTTTCACGGAGCTGGGGTGCGGGGATCGCGTGCGCAGCCTCCAGCGAGAGGCTCTCGCATCCCGGTTCCTTCAGCTCCGCAGCTGCCGCCCGCTCGTGTGAGAGCCCCGCCTCTTCCTTCCACAGTGCAGCAACACTCCTCCAATAACAGTCATGTTGTTCACTGGTGAAGCAAGTCCTTATCTAAGGCCCTTTTCGCATGGCATTTGCCACGTGAAGGGGCCCCTCGAGCGTTGCGCGATTGTGAGGAGCGGTCCACACGACACACTCACAATTGCGTGACACCCAGGGTCTGGCAGGTACCGCTTGCACGCTTTCATTTTCAACTAGAAGCTCAAAGATATTGCCGAGAGTGAAATTCACAAAGGGAGGATAGGGCAAGACAAGGAGAAGGAAGGAAGAAGAGACAATCTCTGTCCCCTTTTTGCCCTCTCTCCTTCCCTTTAAATCTTCAAAGGTATTTCCATATCATTACCAACCAGAAAGTATTGTGAAACGGTTATAATAATTTCATCTTTTCTAGCCACTATGGCTGAACTGGTTTTTTAAAACAATAATATCTGTCTTTTTCCTATCTTCTGCAAGTATTAATGATATATATTTGCAAGTTACTTCATACACAAGTATCTAGTTTTCCAATAATCTTGTTGGTGTTAGCTGTTGACCATAATAATGACTTTTATCTAGTAAAGGAGCAGGAGGAAGCTGTCTTTTTGGCACAAGAGTTTTGCCATACCACCCGTCTCTCATCACCAGACTCATCCCTGTTGACAGACACATGTGAAAGAGAAAAGTTTACACTCTTTATTTTCCTTACTTGTTACAACCAATGTACTACTGATTCTCTGGGATTCTCCTTTCCCCTTACCTATGTGGTAATTTGTCACAAACCTCACCACTAATCTCAGTCGAGAGATCATTCTTCTCTCATTTAGAAGATTACAACTATGAGATGATTTCCTGGTATGTAGCTTGCACACTCCCAGCATATCACTGCCGCCATAGAGATTTATATATGAGAAAAACTTTACCATTGTCATAGCCAGTAAATAGGTCTGTGTATATGTGTAAGAGAGAGAAACACTAGTCTTATCACTAACACAAGTGAAATAAAAATTTAAGACTGCTCAATTTACAGAAGCATGTGGTTTCAGGTAAGCATTTTCCTGAACGTTACTGTTGTTCATGTAAACAGCTACTTATCTAACCAAACTGTAGTGGTTGTGTTTGTGGAAGACGGGTGAGTCATTTAATAGTTGAACTTCTTATCCGTCTAGGCATGTTTGTTTGCTTGTTTGTTTGTTTAGAGCATTTATACCCCACCCTTCATCCAAAAAGGCTTTCAAAGCAGCTTACAAATTGTTATTTTGACAGTAGCCTGCTCTCATGTTTACAGTCTAAGATGACACAAAATGCAAGAGAAAGGGGATGGCATTGGATGGGGGGTTAAGTCCACAAATAGTGGCTGCTCTTCTCTCCCTCAGAGGCTGCAGCAGTGGCAGTTGGTATGGAGGGAAGGCTGTCACCTTATCATTATAACCACATGTATATAAGCCCATTTACTTGAAATCCCACATTTAACTGTTTCATAGCTTCACTGTACTCTGCTTGAGTTGTGTATATGCTGTAAAGGGATTTTTAAAAATTTTTTAAATAATGTTTATTGAATTATAAATTAAAAACACAAACAAATAAACATACACAAATACAAATACAAACATAAACGTAATTATACAATAAGTTCTGTAAATGTACTGATAATAAACTTAAAGAGTCCCCCTAGAATACACAAATGAAATCTATCGAATAATATCTATTATCCTTATTATATATCTACCAACATGTAAATTTCTACTTATGACTATATAGACATAGTCCTATCCATTATGATAATCTTGAATTCTTTAGGTTCTTCTTTATCTTTATCTCTTTAAGGTATAATATTTACTATTTAGTAAGTATTAATAAGTAAAAATAAATAATTTGAGTGAATGAAAATTATACTATTATCAGTAACCAGTACATAAACATAAAAGTCCATATAAAAACATACACCTACTTACAGTGAACAATAAACAATTCATACATACTTGAAACATCTACATACATACACATATGACTTCTTTCCTTTTCACCACTAGGTAGAATACTCATATTTTCCTTTTAAATCCTGCTTTATGAATATACTTTCCCACAATCTTTATAGCAATTTAAACACTCTAATCTAATCAAGTTACTTATCAATCACTATATCTTTTATTATAAATCATTCTTGAACACTTTGTACTTCACTCCTACATCTCTATTTTAATAAATCTCATAAATCTATTTTATCATCTTGCATCTTATTTCTTAATATTAATATTAATATTCTTAATATTTCTTAATATTAACTAAATAAATGTTTACTAACAAATATCACATCTTGTTGAAATTAATCATACAATCTTATCAATGCATGGTCTTCCCAATTCTTTTTCCATAAAGGAGTTAAAATTTCCCATTCCTATCTAAAGGTACTTTTAATTTTATTTTCTAACATTAATGTCAATTTATCCATTTCAGCCAATTCGTATAATTAAATTATCCAATCTTCTAACAATGATATATTCACGTCCTTCCAATTTTTTGTGAATGTGATTCTCACGGCATATATCACATAACATAATAGTCTTGAATACTTTTTCCTTACAATCAAATCTATCTTATCAAAAATATTTAATAAATATATCTCTGGTAGCATTGGAAACTTGATTTTTAAGTATTTTGTTATTTGTTCATGTATTTCATGTATTTGTGACCAATATTCCCTTGCCTTATTACATCACTACCAACTATGATAAAACAATCCAATTTTGTGACATTTCCAACATTTAGCAGATTTCTTGATTTTATTCATCTTGGAGATTTGTACCGGCATTAAATACTATCTGTAATATTTTTTTAAAAATTTCCTTCAAATTATAACTTCTCGTAAATTCTTGATTTATTTTCCAAGCATTCTCCCATTGTTGTAAAGTTACTGGGTGTCCTAAATCTTTAGCCCATTTTATCATATTATCTTTTATTGTCTCTTTTTCCAATTCTAAATTTAGAAGCATTCTATAAATTTTACTTAGGGGGCGTTTTATTCCTGATTTCATCAATTTATCAAATTCAGTTTCCTCCAATGATATTCCCTTATTTTTATTATCTAATTTATATTTTTCCACTAACTGTCTATATAAAAGCCAATGCGATGTATATCCTTCTTCAATAGTTCTTCTCTATTTTTTAATTTTGTGTTAGCTCCTTCTTTTTTTCGTATATCTTTGTATGGCACCCAATCTTTCATTTGTATTTTTTCCAATCTATAAGAAGCCTCATGTGGTGAAACCCCATAAGGCAATTTTAAATATAATTTATTTCTAATTTTTAACCAAATTTTCAAAATTGCTTTCCTAATATAATGATACATAAACTCCTTGTTATTTTTATATTTATCATACCATAGGTATGCATGCCACCCATAGTATGGGTTAAATCCTTCTAAGTTCAATAATTTTGAATTCTTTAGGTTAATCCAATCTTTTAACCATATTCATGTAGAAGCTTCATAATGCAGTTTTAGGTCCGGCAGGTTTAATCCTCCTTTCTCTTTTATTTCTTTTAAATATTTTATTTTAATTCTTGGTTTCCTCCCATTCCACATAAATCTGCTTAATTCCTGCTCCCAGTTTTTAAATGGTTTTTCATTAATTATTATAGGTAGATTCTGAAAATGAAACATCATTTTTGGTAAAACATTCATTTTAATTGTGGATATTCTTCCTAATAGGGAAAGATGTAATTTATTCCATTTTCTCATTTCTTTCGTTATCTCACTCCAGGTTTTTTTTATAATTATTACCAAACAATTCTGAATTGTTTTTTGTTATTATTATCCCTAAATATCTTACTCTTTTAGCTATTTTAAATCCTGAAATTTCTGTTAAATCAAATTCTTGTATTTGTGTAATATTTTTGGTCATCATCAATGATTTCTCCTTATTAATTTTGAAACCTGCTGCTTCTCTAAATTGTTTCAATGATTCTGTGATTACCTTAATACTGTTTGCTGTGTTATTCCTTATTATTATTCAAAATTTCCAAACATATTATGAAAAATAGTGGTGAAAGTGGACATCCCTGTCGTGTACCTCTATGTATCTCAAATTGTTTTATTTTCTCCCCATTTATAATTAAACATGCTTTTTGATCGTTATAGATTGCTCTTATCCAATCTTTGAATCTACCTCCCATTCCCATCTTATATATTGTTTCAAACATAAAGGGCCAACTTACGTTATCAAACGCTTTTTCTGCGTCTAAAAATATTAGTGCTATTTTTTTCTGATTATGTTTCTGATAATACTCTATTATATCTAAATTTATTCTTATATTATGTTTTAAATATCTTCCAGGAAGGAAACTGTTTTGGTCCTCATGCACCCATTTCTCCAGTATCTTCTTTAGCCAATCTGCTAAAATTAAAGTAAAAATTTTATAATCTATGTTTAGTAGGGAAATCGGTCTGTAATTTCTTTTATCCAATATATCTTTCCCCTCTTTAGGTATCAAAGCGATATTTGATTCTTTCCATGAATTTGGAAATTCTTGGTACTCAATTGAGTTTACTACTTGTACTAACACAGGTGTTAGGAGTTCTTGAAAGGTTTTGTAATATAATGCCGTAAAGCCATCTGGGCCAGGGGCTTTCTCTGTTTTCAATTTTTTGATCACATTCATGATTTCCTGTGTTATCAGTTTGTCCAAGTCTTTTCTTTGGCTGTCTGAAAGTCGAGTAATTTCCGTTTGTTCTAGATAATTCATCATCTTATTTTTTTGTTCTTGTGTTTGTAATCTTTTTTTAAACAATTCCTCAAAATAATTAACAAAAATATTTTTAATCTTTGTTTGTTGTTAATAAATATTCTGATCTTCTCTTATACCTTTAATGTTACATTTTTCCTTTTCTTTTTTTAATCTATATGACAGCCATCTCCCCGGTTTATTCGCATGTTCGAATTGTCTTTGCTTTATGTATTTCATTTTACTTTCTATTTCATTAGTTATCAATAATGATAATTTTTCTTTAGTATTTTTATTTCATTTTGTATTTTGAAATCTTGAGGATTTTTTTAAAATTCCTTTTCTTTATCATGCGGTTTCTTTTGTAGTCTTGTTTCTTTTTCTTTTTTGCATTTTCTTAATCAGGCTTGTTGATTTATAAAGAACCCCCTCATCAGTGCTTTGCTTGTTTCCCACACTGTTTGCACTGTTTGATCTTTATCTAAATTAATCTCCAAAAAGTTTTTTAATTCCATTTTTGCTTTATCTAGTACTAATTCATTTTTTAATAAATTATCATCCATTTTCCAACTAAACCTTTTCTTCCCTTGTTGAATTGTTAAAAGTATGGGACAATGATCTGAGACTGATCTGGGGAGAATCTCCATTTTCACAATATTTTTTATTATATCCGTAGACATAAAAAACATGCCTATCGTAGACCATGTTTTATGATGCTCAGAGAAATAAGTGTATTCCTCTTTTTCACCCTTCATGTGTCTCCAAGCTTCCACTAGGGACATATGTTCCAATAATTCAAAAAAAGATTTAGGGAGTTTCTCTTGATTCTTTTTGCTTAGATTCTTCTTATTCTTTTTAAATCTGTCCAAAATCAGATTCAATACCCCATTCCAGTCTCCCATTAAGATCATCTTATAATTATCTAAGTCCAATAATCTTTCTAAGAGTTTTTAATAAAATTTGCTTTTGTTTCCTAATGGCCCATACACTGCAATAATCAACAATTTTAAATCCATAATAATTACTTCAACTGCTACACAATGCCCTAAACGGTCACTAAAAATTTGTTTTGCCTCATATTTATTATTTACAAAAATAGTTACTTCTTTTTTTTTCTTGTCTGTTGAGGATGAAAAGGTTTGACCTAATTTGGGGTTCTTAATATATTTTAAATCCTTATTTTTAATATGTATTTCTTGTAATGCAATTATATCTAAGTTTAATTTCTCTAATTGATGAAAAATACATTTTCTTTTATGGGGGGAGTACATACCCCGGACATTCCAGGAAAGTATTCCCAATTTCATTCTGTGTTTTATATAGTGTGATATTTACTATTCAGTCTCTTCTGTTTCTTCTTCTAGTTCTAAGTCTTGTATAGAATTTGATTCTTCTCCTCCTTCCTCTTCTTCTTCAACTTCTTCCTCCTGTTCCACTTCTGGTTCTTCCTCTTTCTCCTGTTTTGTAGGTTTCTCTTTTATTTCTTTTTTCCTTTGTTTTATTTCCGGACTTTGTAATGGTTGTAAGATATCTTTAGTCGTTTCTTCTTCTTTTTCCTGTGTTTTGTTGTCTGTTTTATTCAATTCTTCCTTATATTTTTTCCAAAAATCTCTTGCTTTTATAATCGAATTCAACACAAATTTCTTCTGTTTCCATATGAAGGAAATACCCTCTGTCCTTTCCCATGTGTATCTTATCCCTCGATTTCTCAAAATTTGTGTCACAAAACTATATTCTCTCCTTCTTTTCAACAATGCTGGATGTACATCTTTATAGATTTTCAATTCAATTCCGTCCACCATGAATTTTTTTATACAGCTTTGTTGTAGGACCACATCTTTCACTCTTTCCCTCAGGAAATAAACCACAATGTCTCGTGGAATATTCCTCTGTTTTGCGACCACAGAATTAACCCTAAAAATCCTATCCAGTTCCAAATCTAATTGTTCTGGTGTCCAACCTATAAATTGTGCCAATGGTTGTGTTAATCTTTCATACAAATCTTCCTGTGGAGATTCTCTTAATCCTCTTATCTTAATTGATTTATTTCTGTTCTTTATATCTGTTAGCGTTGTCCTTTCTAGTTGATCTGTCCTTTCTTCCATTTTCATTTTCTGTGTTTCCATCCTTGTTGTTCTTTCTTCTACTTCTTTGACCTTTTCATTCATATGTTTTAATTCTTTTGAAATATTATCCAATTTATTACTAAACCTCTCTAATTCTTTCTTAAGATCTGTTTTTATTTCTGTTCTCATTTGTTTCATTTCTGTTCTTGTTTCCCTCATTTCACTCTTGAATGTCATAGTCAGTTTCCTTATTTCTTCAGTTATGTCAAGTCCGGCGCTGTGTGTCATGCTCTGGTTTTCCATTGGTGGTGTCTTTGTCTCAGTGAGTGGCATCTTGATTTCTGTAGAGGCTCTTCTTTGAAACAATGTTTGTATTTGGGTTTGTGCTCCCACCGCTGCTTTCCTTTTGCCTGCTGCCAGCATCTTGTTTACCTTTATTCTTTGTTATTTTTGCTCTTTATTTTATTATTAAGAAAAAGTGACTCCCAGGTTAACTTATAATATGTAGACAAAACTTATTTTATAATATGTAGACAATGCCTTTTACTCTACTGTTCTGTGTTCTTCCTTTCTCTGCCCTTCCTCTATCGTTCCATTAACTCTTATCTGTCTAATCTTCTTTATCTGAAATGTCCTTGAATTGTTTGGCAGCTGTTTCTTTCCCTTAACCAAAGCACACCAATTATATTTGTATTGCCTCAAGCTAATGTAGTAACCCAAGAGCCAAAATACCAACCAAATAAAATTTTTAAGAGCAACTCTCAGATAAGATAATCAAATCAAATTTCCAATACTTCTACTATCTTGATTATATTCTTCCACAGAAACTTTATAAGTTGCTTTATAATATTAACAGTCTGTTAGCACAATAATTTTACCACATTTCTCTTCTGTAAATATAAACAGATATCCAATAATATAGCACCAATATGAAGGCTAATGTTATCACACTTATAAAAATATTTTGTTTTTATTTTCCCCCGTAGCTTAGATTTGTTTCCCTTTCCCGTATTTTGCTTAAAAAATAAAAATCAGACAACCACACAATTTACCTTCATTGTGCTTCCTCCACTCCCCCTTTTTTCTTTTATCCCAATGTCTTTATCTTTACTTAAGCCCTCCAGAGTTACTTGTCTTCCGATTTTTTTCCAATCTTTCTTTAATCCCATTCCGTTACACTGTATTTATTAAGTTCTGTCTTTATTTTAACTGAGTTTCACTTTATTTACTTTGTTTCAATCTCCTGCCGCTGCTCCTTCCAGCACAGGCTGTTGTTACGATCGTCACTCGCTTCAGCACAGGCTAATCTCCTCCATTACTCCTCTCCATTTGTGTCATCTCCTCCTTGCTTTTATCTCAATGAATTGTCTTTATTCTAGTGTCCTGATGTCCAATTTTATTGTTTAATGAATCTAATAAATTAATTAAATTAGTTCATCCCAATTAGTCCATCACACTCTTAAATCCTTTTCTGCTTTCTTTCCAAATAAAGAATGACAAGCATCTATTTTATTTTTATGTCCGTGATTTTATGTCCGTGATTTATAATACAAAATTCTTTCTACTTTTTATCCTGAATGTCCCAACGAAAATGAACTGATTTGAAAATGGAAATGAACTGATTTATAAGGCAGACAAATGTAGGAGATCAGAAGAAAAACAAAAACAAATATACATTCAAGTGTTCTTCTTCCTGTTTTGTCCGGGAATCTGAAGCCACGGAACGCGTAGCTTTTTGTAGATCAGGGTTTTTATTATTGAATCGTCTCAATAAAGATCCGCCCGGATTTTACTTACCCCAACTGGTGATAATATACTTTTTAATCCTTACAAATCCAAATGGAAAAAAAAATCAAAACAATGGTGACACAGCATTGCCTGTAAAGGCAGCCCAATGTGGTAATGGTGACTCTGCGATCCCGTCAGCTCTTTCCGTGGACAGGTCTCCTTTTTCTCGCAAATCCTGCACACTTGTACCTGATTTCGGGTCCCCTTCAAGTCTCCTCCGTGTCCCCCTTTACCAAGGGGTCATTATCTCCTTCGATCGTTAATTTTAAAGGGAGATTCCGACCTCACCGCATCATCGGAATTCACTAACGCCGTGAATTCCAACTGGTTGCCACGTTGCCTCCACTGGAAGTCGTAAAGAGATTTTAAGTACAACTGTAAATGGTGTTGTAGGTAGTTTGAGATAAGATGTTGATGAGAAGGTCTCCCTGTCAGAGTGCAGGACTCTTCCTCTTCTCTCAGTCTTGGGGGGAGAAAGAGGACAGGGAACCAGTCTTGAGAAGCACAAATGCTGCCAATTTGTCCAAGAACTTTTAAGTGTCGTCTAAAGCTTGGAGAACAATGTAATTTCTGACACTGTGGAGCTGTGGACCATCTGCACTTGAGGTTGTGTCAGCAGTCAACCAAAGAGACATGAGAATATCTTCTTTGCCTATTTTTGTTTCTGCATCTTTTTTTCTTCTATTTGTCATCAATAAAATTATGATTTGTACTTCCAGTGTCTTAGTCTTACTTCAGTGTATACTTTGAAACTAATAGAGTAAAATCTGAGTTGATCAGGCCTTCCAGATCAATACACCTACCCACTTAAGTATAACTATTTTTAAACCCACCCTCACCATCTAATCAAAATAACAAACAATGCTGATCCTACACATTATCTAATCTCCCCACTGCAACAAGCACACACCAGCTCAAACTTCCACCACAGCTCCAACTGTAACTGCTCCTTTCAGTTTTCAAAGGCCAGTTTTCTGTCATGGGCCAGGAGTTAGCTTCTTCAGGTGAACAACAGCCTCAAAGGAAGACAAGCAAACAGAATTGCATAGGGAGCTAGTCAGACTGTGAGGGCAGAAGGCTGGGAGGAAAGCCAGCTGTCTCCAGCCTTTTTAAGGAAGGCAGAGGGTGGTGGTCCAATGTCAGAAAAAACTTATATGTTTTCCAGCCCTTGTCTTTGTGTGCTACGGATTTCCTGCTTTGCTGTCTGCCTAGATTCTCTGACCCTTGGATGGTTCAATCTTGCTGCTCAGTGGATTCCTGAACTGCTAGACCAACTTTTTGACTCTCCTTCTGCTCAACCCTAAACAGGCAAGCTCTGCTGAACTGTTTCAGTTTGTCTGCCAAAACAGCCTTCTGCTAGCTCTGCACTCTGTTGCCTGGCAATGGGCAGCTGGCAGCTACAACACTTTCCAGCTCTCAGCCAATCACCAACCATCTCCAGCATTCCAAGTACTCTTTCCTCCTCCAACAGATCACTTACTTTAAACTACCTAATGCACTTATAGATATATTTATCATAGAACAATATATTTGACTGTAATTCATAATCATTTATATACAGGCCACAAAACATCACAGCCACATTCCCTTCCAGTGAATCCTATGGGGCAGTATACTAAAGCTGGCTGGCTGCCCCTGTAAAAAATGGGTAGGGCTAATGTGGGTGAGCCCAAATATATGCACACTCAAACATATGCATTCTCAGCAGATAACACTCATAGGCACACAAATATTCTCACACATAAGGTACACATTCATATAAGCCCATGAAGATCTTATCAGGACTGAAGACAGCATCACTATCTTCCAATGTGGCCACAGAGTGCAAAAGCTTGGAATGTTGCCTCCCTTGTGCTGACTTTTGCATGCATACCCACATCCTGCACTCCATTTCAGTCCTAGACCTGAGCAGATGAACTCTGCTTAGGACTATTGACAGACCCATACCCACCTGAGCTAACAGGCCTTTCAGAAGTCTGTATCGGCATCAACTGTGCATTTTAAAGGTCTAATTGATGTGTGAGGAGCTATGTGTATTGACAGCTCTTGAATAGAAGGCAACAGCAGGAACCACAAAGGATGACATTTCAGTGCTGTAATAGAAAGAGGAATGGTTATTTAATGGTACTTTCAAGGCAGTGGTGCACAGTTTTGTTTCTGACCAGTGACTCATATGTGAACACTTAGTGTGGCATCCTCCTCTCCCTAGGACAACATGGCTTATGGGAATTTATGGAAGAGACATCTTGGGAGACCACTGGTATGGCTTCTTCAGAGAGCTTCTCCTTAGCCCTGATGGCCACAATTTCCTGGATGATATCCTCTATTTCATGAGCTGTTAAAATCTCCTTCTCTGCCCATAGATGTGATGTCTCTGGAGATCGTAACTGTTCCAAATCCTGCACAGTAGTTGGCTGTATGCCCTCTGCATCACACAATTTAGCCAAGGGTTCCTCTTTATTTTCTTTCCCCTGCTCTCCAACATCTGCTTGTGTGCCTTCTCTCTTACTCTCCTTCTGCTTCCTTTTCATTCTGTCTTCCTCATCCAAGATTTTTTGAGCCACATCTAACATACTAACCCATTGAGGAGAGTTGGGAAGCTTTCTCCACCTCTTTGAGGACTCCTAAAATCAAACACAGTTTCTCATTTTGGATTGATTGGAAACATATAGTCCTTATAAGTAGTCATGATAATTTCACACTGAGCACATGGATATGTAACATCATCATATAAATACTGACCTTCCAACAGTGGTGATGACAGCTTCATCTATTTTATTTTGTCTGTTACAACTTTCAAGGCAAGTAAGGGAGAAAGTGCTGGATGGGAGGAAGTGGGACACTGGGGCTAAAGAAGCAATATTTTTCTTACATTCAGTCATGTAGTGACAGGGGGGTGATTCGCCCCAGGTGGCAATGTTTTTGGGGCATCCTGGCCCATAACCATGCCCCTGTGCACCCTGGCTACACCCCATGCATGGCAGCCACACCTCTCACACCGTAGCCCCACCCCCCTCCACACACTCCAAGCTCTGCCACTGCTTATGTTTGTATATTGGCCAATGCCAGAAGGCTCAGAAGTAGGATTGACAGATCTTAGGACCTGGTCCCTCTTCTCTAGTCCATAGGCAAGGAAAGCTATCTCAGGGTGAGACAACAGCTTTGAGAAGTGTGTATGCATGCCTTTTCCTAATTTGTTATAGTGATGTTATGGTCTGTTCAAGGAGAAATGTGTTATTAGAGGCAATAAGGTAAGGATCTGTTGGGAAGGGGTGAGAGAGTTGGATGTGGGAAGCAGGTGATGAATGGTGGAATGTCTGAGGGAATTTGAATAGGCTGCTGACTGACAGTGAGTGAGGGAGAAATGAAGAGTGTAGTCTGTCAAGTCTAGTTAGTGAAGGGGGTTTAAGAGTCTGAGTGGATAGGGGAGTTACGGAGGTCTGAGTTATCTAGGAGAGGAGAGCATGAGAGAGAGTGAGATGTGTTTTAAATGTATTAAAACGCTAAGTTGTTTTGTCATGTTCAACTTCTGTTAATAAAATATAGTTTTTGTGTTTAGACACGTTTGGCCTACAGGAATGCCATATATTATAAACACTTGATTCAGACACAGTGTCTGGTGGAAGCAGTGAATAAAGAAGAGATGGTGTCTGCTGAGGGTATAAGTTGCATAGTATTTCACACAGATACCAAGCAGTAGGACAGGAGGTGGTCCTTACATTAGTGTCAGAGCTGAGGACAAGGGAAAGCCCTCAGTCTTGGTGGTAACCATGAGATTTGTGGAAATCTTCACATTTGGTGGCAGTGGAGATTTAAGCAGAAAAGTGGGGGATTGGTAGTAAACCCCCATAGTCATAAATGCCATTCTTGATTTGAATGGTGTACTCTGAGCAACTGTGGTTGATGCTTACTCCTTGAAGCATCAGCCTTGTAAAATTATAAGGTCTTGCTTCCTCTAACATCACAAGTCCTTAAGTCTCAGAGTTTTTCTTTTCTCTGTAATCTCAGAGCCTAAGATAACCCTGACCTGGGGGCTCTATTTGGAAGCAAGGGCTTTGTACCTACAACAGGCATAGAGCTAGGCTGGTCAAGGAGACTGGGGCACCAACCAGTCACAGCCAGGAGTCATCATTTGCCCCACCCCTGGTCCCCACCATGGAAGGAGGAATAGGAAAGCAGACCTAGAGGCCTTTATGTGCCAAAAACATAGGACTTTTCTCTCAGCAACATGTGGCGGAAGCTGAGAGGGTTCTGATCTACGTATGTGCATTTGTTGTGTGGGCATGCATGCCAGGGCAGTTGGCGGACCCACCACTGTGAGAGCAGCAAATGCACTCTGAATTTTACTGCTGCACCTCTCATGCCTGTTCCAAGTGTAAGGAGATCCGTCTCAATGCCAAACCAGAGCAGAGCTCCATTTAGTTTGGAGCAGCTGCAGGACAGGAGGACTGGCAGTTAAATCCAGAGTTGTATTGCCATTAATAAAAATTGTTAATAATATTTTTAATAATTTAATAAAATCCATACATATTATACATAATATAAATGTATAAATATATTTTAAATTACACAAATATATTGTGTTGTTAATAATGTAAAATATTAACATATACATTTAATAAAATAATTTAAATAATTTAACAAATTTAATATTTTCTTAATAATTCCCCCCCCCCCCCGATGCTTCTATTGACATTACCGCTACAGGAATTGCAACCTTTGATGTTATTTTGCCCGTTTTGGCTTTCTTGAACTCCACGACTGGTTGTGATACTTGAAAAGAATCTGTAGGGGGAAAAAAGACCAATGTAAAGCATTTGGAAGTGGTCATTTGTTTATTTATTATTGCTGGATGCTTATGGACTGAGAGTAGGAATGGCAAAGCAGCACAGACGCATATCAGTGCAAGAAAAAAACACTTGTTATTAAGAAGATTGAACCCAAAAAGACTCTGCTTGGTTTGGCTTGGAGTTTTATGAAGGTTTCCCTTCCTCTAGTTGGCAGGACACCAGAAGCATTCCTTGAGGTAAATTGAGCACTTGCAGTCATTAGTAGAGTAGCTAGGGAAGAGGTGCAGAGTCCCACAGCCTATGGGGCCTGCAAATGACTACCTGGAGAAATGGGGATGATGGCAGAGCCAGTAGGCCTGGCATCAGCACATGCACTGGCAAGGTGCCTGCAACATCCTTCTTCTATTCTTATTTTTAAAGGTATGGTATAGTTAGGGGACAACCAAACAAACAAAACCTCTGTAAGTGGATCCTGCTGTCTTATGGATAGCCATATAACGTATATTCCTGGGTAGCAGACTAACATGTGCAGGCTGAGCAACGCAGGAAGTTTTATGTGGGACTTTTCAAACATTTAACACTTGTCCAGCTGCAGCTACACCTAGCACTCGATAAGCTTATGTTTCTACCTACCGAAAATGGAAGGAACTGATTCCAAGGGAGCTGACTTCTGCTCTTCATTCTCCTTCTTTTCCTTGCTTATATGAGAATGTTGCTGCTCTGTATATACAGAGGAGAGACAACAAGGCTGAAAGGTGAACAGGGAAAGTTGCTTTCTGTTTGCAGATAGATTGACTGAGGAACAATATCTGTGAAAAAACAACAGACCTTGGCAAGTGTTTCCATGAGATAGGAGATGACTCTGAGAGATAGATTCTGCCCTGATATTGAAAAGAAGGCCTTTAGCTCCAGACCTTTTCTATTGGCAGACGGCTACTCCTAGCTTAGTATAAACTTAGTGAATGTGAAAAGAGAAGTGAAATCCAGCAATGTGTTTCTATTAGCCCAACACATTGTGCAGTACCTTACATAGGCCCTTTTCGCACTTACCTTTTCATGGCGTTGGGGTGCAGGGATCACTCAAGCAGCCTCTTGCGAGAAGCTCTCATGTC
Source organism: Cyclura pinguis (assembly GCA_030412105.1). NCBI lineage: Eukaryota > Metazoa > Chordata > Lepidosauria > Squamata > Iguanidae > Cyclura > Cyclura pinguis. The sequence continues at coordinate 173,893,052 of CM059599.1, forward strand.
CCCACTGCTTCAGCTCCGCAGCCGCTGCCTGTTAGCGAGCAGGCAGCGTGAGGGCTCCTCCTCTTCCTTCCGCAGCGCAGCCTGGGATTTTCCCAGGCTCTGCTGGGGCAGGAAGTGCAACCACCATGGCTCTGGAGGTTCCGCAAGCACGGTAAGTGCGTGCAGGGCCCTGGAGCGATGCACAATCACACATCATTTTTGGCTAGAAGCCAAAAATGAAAGAGTGCACGATTGGCACCTGCTGGCCCTGGCAGCGTTGCGTAATTGCAACGAGGTCATGTGGATGGCTCCTCACAATTGCACAATGCTCCAGAGGCCCTTTCGCATGGTGAATGCCATGCGAAAAGGGCCACAGTGTTTTAGCATACAGACCAGCACAAACACCTTAAGCAATCTCTTGTGCAAGGACTTCCACAGTATATATATGAAGAATTACACCTGCTTAGGCCATTGTGCACTCTCTTATACAAAATTATGTATACACTAAATCAGTGCCATGCAAAGTCTTCTAGTCATTTTACCACAACAATTGAGCTTTCATCCGCATTTTTTCTTAACATGTATTTAGATTCACCCTATATATTTTGCATATTTAAGTATCTGTTCAAATAATTTTCTTGTTTTTTGCTATCTATCTCTGAAGAGGAGAGAGTCTCCTGGAAGAATACATTTGGCTTTAGTATTGTTGTTTCTGAAATATTGGTACCTACCTACTGCTGTTGGCAAGGGCTGCATCCGAAACCATGGAATCTGCTTGTGATCGTTCTTCCTTCTCTTCCTCATTATCATGGAGATCCAGTTCTGCATTTATCTATTCCTCTGTCAGTGCAAGAATTAAGTTTTAGAGTATATCTACCCTACATCATCATAGCACTTTGATCCCACTGTAACAGCAGTGGCGTTCTATGGAATCATTAGGTTTATAGACTGGTAAGGAAATTGGAATTATCTACCGAGGCCAAAGAGCTCTTTGGCTGAGAACTGTAAATGCCCCTCCCTAAACTGCAAACCCCAGAATTCCATAGGATGCTGAAAGTAGAATAATAGCACTATAACAGTGTAGGGATGATATGGTCGGAGAGTCCAAGGAGACTTTATATGGTAGTTTTGTCAGGATATATGAAGAATAACTTGTGATAGAGACTTCATATGAGGTACTTCTGGTGCTGTTCTGAAAGGCTCTTCTACAGCTTTTCAGACGGCATGGGGGCAGGGATAAAAAGCAAAACAGCTTCATTCTTTCAGTGGTAGCCTATGAAGGACCAGAGCAAATGGAAGGAGCTGTTCCCAACAAAAGGAAAAGGAGTCCTTCCTTTCATGGACCCCCATGTTTGGATGCAGTTCATATTGCTCTAAAGACATCTTAGCAGACAGAGAGTTATAAACAATCTGCGTGGGTGTAAGTTTGTTCAAAAGTCTGTCAGCAGAGATGAGGTAATTTATTATGTGTAACAAGCTTTATTTAAAGTATATATTTATATTTTCACTGTCTTCTAATTAGTATAATTATAACTATTATGTTTTATACAAAGCTATATTTCAAAGTCAAGAAAAATCTTGTGACACCCTAAAAATGAAAATATTTTATCTGGCATACACTTTCATGAGCATCAACAGAAGCATACAGAATCAAATTATTTAATCCTCACTCCTTTTCTTTTCAGAATGCTTTAGCAATTGTCATTCAGGGCAAGGACTAGAGCTGTGTAGCAGAAATTTCTGAGGATCTCACCAGCTACAAATTCCAGGATTCCTAAGGAAAGAGCCATGACAATTGAGTGGTATGAAGCTGATAGAATGTATTGTGCACATACACATCCTTGATTTTGTCACATGGGAGAGGGGAGATATGTAGCTTTTGAGTCTTTAGGAAGATGTCTTCTACTAGCATCTAGGTCAATATTATTAAAGGGCAGCAGCTTGCAGGTTTCTTGTGATGTTATCAAGATAAATAAGACATTGAACCCAAGAAATTCAGAGCATTCAAGACGGCATTCAGAATATTCTCTGTTACTGAATCTTCAAACAAACAATTTATCTTGTCACAGGAGCTTTATCCTAGAAACTTATAAGGACCAGAACATATGGTGAATGTAAAAAACTTGCGGGTTACTTCTTACATCACCTCAGTGCCTGGCATGCATTAAACTCCTATATTCTGAACATGAGGACTTTCCCATTCTGTTGTTATTCATCTGAGGAGGAGGGCAATGATCAAGTGGGATTGTGGAGAACAAGTGGATTAGCTAGTTATTGCTGGACTATAAATCCCATCAGCCAATGTTGAGAGATGATGGGGTCAACACTGAGCTGCTCTCAAGGGCTACCCCTTGCCTGTCTGTGGTGTGCAGCACAGATTATCTGTCCATGTGGTTCCAAACTGCAGATTGTGATGGGTTCTCCCTGTGGATAAAGAGTTCATAAGCTGTCAAGATAATAAGACAAGGAGGCAAACCTTCACTTGTTTCATTCCCCCATACAAAACTTTTCTCCACTGGGTGAGATTGCAGCAGGTTTTCCACATTTTGGAAAAAAAAAATTCACACTTTAAGATTGATTTGTGAAAAAAATGAGGCAAAAAGCTGTTATTTCACAAGAAACAATGTTTTGTGCAGAAAAGGGTGACTTCTTTCTGAGCAGAAATACTATTTTTTTTCTTTTCACAAAAGTATCCCAAAATATGAGAAAATCAACTGACACTTGACCATTTTCCATCTTCATGTGTCGAAAAACCCTTTCTTGTCAATAAACTTTGTGAGTATTCTTTACATCCCTATGTCAGGAACCCTGCATCTCCCTAAGACTCAGCAACAGAAAAGAACAAATGAGTTATTTTCAAAGAATGGGTCACATTTAAAAGTGTTACCATTTAAAGAAAGAATATTTATTGGCTTGTACATCAGAACTGGGCTCCCCCTATTCTTTTCCCATGAGTTCTCCCTGTTTTCTTTTGGGGAATAGGCAATATTTAATCTGCAAAATGAATGGTTCAGAAAGCAAGCAGACTTAGAAAACAAGGATCTGGAAGTGCTTTGTAGTGATGGAGGTGCTGTTAGTGTCAAGGCATTCCTATATTTAGTTGAAAAAGAATCCCAAGACACTATTCAGAAACATAATAGAATGGTAGAAAAACTAAATATTAATTCTTCAGTGTTTGGCCTCTTCACTTGGTCTCAACACTCCTTTTCCCCTCTCATCCCCACTTACTAGCTTTCATGTCAGAGCTTCTACCCTTAGCAACTTCCCCTGAACTGCCTCTCCAGATGTTTTGGAGTACAACTCCCATTGGTTCCAGCTAACATGGCAGAGATGAGGGACCGTGGGAGTTGAAGACCAAAACAACTGGAGGGCACCAGGTTTGGGGAAGGTTGATCCATAACAAAGCTGTTCTCCCAAGAGACATCAAAGTAGAAGATGTCGGGTCCTAAGAAATAAATGTACCTCTCTTTTCCTTTTATCTATCAGCCTTAGCTATTATAGCCGACATATTGGCCTGATCATGTCAGAAGGTCTTAGTCTCTTTGCCCCTCCTCTTTTACACTCCGTGATGGTGGATGTGCTGGCTAATTGGAAACTCCTTCATCTCTAACAGAAGATGTGCATGTTATTTGGTGGCACTCATTTCTGAGGACATTTTCAAGGAATATCTATTATTTCAGATGTTCTCAAGCTGAGCTCCTGTGGGGCACACTATCACCATCCGCAAGACCTAGAAATTCAGGGTCAAGATACTGAGCATAGGTTCACCGCCAAAAAATTGTAAAGAGGGGAAGAGGGATGATTTCAAGTTGAAATGAAGAAGGCAGGATGACCATTAATTATCCTTAATTAATTATCCTTCCTTTCATGAGCATTGAGCTTTAGATCATAGAATAACAGTTGCTTCTCTTATTCATACTAACTGAGCTTCTATTGTAAAATAACAGACAAGTTGCTCAGAACCATTCAAAGCGGACCTAGCTAAGTGGGAGTTGAAACTAGTTTTCTGAGGCTTAAATTCATGTCCTGGCCCTTAAAATCACCATACCTCTGCACTGCGGGCAGAAATAACCTTAGTGGCAATCAGTTCCGGGAACATGGAAAGATCTTTACTTGCACAATTGATAGCTAGAATTAACCAACCAGGCTCCTCTGCCATTGGTAATGCTCTGTGATGTCACAATAGGAGACCAGTGGCTTTCTGTGATATTCCCCCATGATAGCAGTGAGGTGAATTGTTTGCTAATCTTTTTACAAGTTCCTTATTTATTTATAATCCATTTTTGAGGACAATCCTTGGGAAGGCCATTCAGAAAAGAAATCAAGAAGCATAAACTAGAGTAGATGGTCATCATCAAGGACCTCTGATAGTAAAAGCAGGCCTCATGAATGTAACTGTTTGTTTGTTTGTTTGTTTTAAAAAGACCCTTTTCTTGGAATTATTGGTAGGAGTATGTAACAACCTCAAAATTTTGATCTGATCTGGATTGGATACTTCAGAAAACTTCCCAATTTTGCCTTCAACCAATCTGGAAGTTGTTTGAAATGACCGTACTCCTGAACCTCAGTCAAAATTTGGAAATATGAAAGTATTTGCCTCTCCTCGACAATCAACGGAAATCAAATAATTGTTATGTTATTCTTCTGTTTATCAAAACTGGATGAGATTTTCAGGCCTTGAAAAAACCTGAGGGCCTTGCACCTTCCAAATGACTGACAAATAGGTATTTGTACATGTGTTGTTTTCATCGGCAAATTTTTCTTCTTTTCTCCACCTCGTCCTCCTTCTCCAATAACTACCAATATCTTTTTTAAAATTTATCGGCCAAACTGAAAGATATGTATAGACATAGTTACCTCTTCTGAGTGAAATGAAACTACCAAGGTTCAGATGAATAGGTAGGAGGATTTTTGTGTAATAGCAATGTTTCCATTTAGATATTGTCTGGAAAAGGACGTGCTTATTCTCTTATGAACCTTATGGATCATTGTACTGTACGTTACAGAGAACACAGAGGAGGCCCGGAGTGAAAAAATGCAAATTTCAGGATAAATACAATCACTACAATGGTATATGTGGGAAGAGAAGGGATGACTCATGATTGTACGCAATGGGTAGAAGGAAATGCTAATTTTTGTTTTGTCCTTAATAGAAAACATCAAAACCATCTTTAATGGCTGAACCCCCGAGATCACATGTACATCAAAGTGCAGCCATATGGGACAACAACATATTTTGACTACTTTGGCATGCCATGGCATGCCAAGATGGCACACTTCTCTTTGAAGGTTTTACCAGACATGAACTGTTGGAGGGCAACATTCTGTGAAAGTCTTGAGTGCTTTAGCCTGAAGCCACACCAAGGGAATGTACTGCCCTTTGAAGGCTACTCAAAGGCAGTGTAAGCTAACATCTTGTTAAGTGACATACTCACATACACATAAGTGGCATATAGACATCTGCCCAAACACAGATGTGATGAGAGCTTTATACTTAGCTTGCTTGGTGCAGGATCTTGGTTGTAATCCAGAGCATTTGTTCACTTAACCACGAGTCATGCAAGGAAATAGTATTTCTTTACTTTCTCTAAAAATAATAAAAAAAAGAATACACCCCACCCCACATTTATACTAGAAGTGAGTAGTGCAGTCTATGCTCACAAACACAAGCTTAGTTTCTGCCTTTGGTATGGACTAATGGCTCATATATACTTCAGCCTGGAACCACACTGAAGATGGACTTCTCTTAGATTATTTTATTGTCATTGTTTGTTTATTTGTTCTCATTGTTGTTAACATTTTACTGAAAAGTTTTTTTTTAAAAAAACAACATCTTATTCCCCCATTGAGACATTCAAGAGATTTGTTGCTGTATGCCTTCAAGTTGTTTCTGACTAATGGTGACTTTAGGGTAACCCAAGAGAGCCAGCATGGTATAGTGGTTTGAGCTCTGGAGTCTGACCCTAGAGACCAGGTTTTAGTTTCCAGCTTGGCCATGGATGCCCACTGGGTGACCTTGGGCATGTTATACACTCTCAGCCCCAGAAAACCACATGATAGTTTTGCCTTAGAGTTACCATAAGTAAGAAATGACTTGAGGGCACATAACAATAATGGCAATCCTATCATGGGGTTTTCTTGGCAGGATTTGTTTGTGGGGGGAGGTGTCATTGCCTTTCTCTGAGGCTGAGAGAATGTGTGGCTTGCCCAGGGTCAACCCACTGGGTTTGTATGCCTGAGCACAGATTTGAACTCTGGTCTCCTAGAGTCCTAGGCCATTTCCACATGATGTCACTATCTCCCAACAGCAGTGGGTTGTTTCTGGTCTAGGAGTTGTGCTACTGCATACCATCATCACTATCCAGCAGCTCTCCCATTCCCTTATTGCAAAACCACTTTATACTATTTCCAGAAAAATATCCATTAAGAGCCTCCTTTAGTGCAACAATCCCATCAGCCAGCTCAGTGTGGTACCGTAATAGTGCTTGACAGTACTTTCTGTTGTTGTGGATCCAGGAGTTGGTGGGGTGTGGGCGTGCTCAGCTTATCCCTCCCTCAGCAACTCCCATGGTGTGCCAAGTTGGAATCTACCATCTCTCTGTGTTTATTTTAAATTTCTCCTTTGAATTACATTTTTTAAAACATTTTTTAGTGTTATATTGCACAAATGCAATAGTTTACCACTGTGTCATGAGGTTACAATGTGGGCTGCGCTAGTGTAGCTTACAAAAAAAAAAAAAAGGCCAATCAGGGTGGTGGGGCAGGGTGAAGGCTGGGAAAGGGAGTGGCTAAGGAGGCTGTAGTGTGCAAGGAACACCTGTGGCAATAATGTTGCTCATCCGCTTAAGGCGGAAGGATGCGGAAGAGAGTGTTCCTAACCTGCTATCATCGCACAAATGGCAATGCTGGGATTGTAACAGAGGAACATGCTATTGAGCTATGGTGTGGAAAGGTTGTTTCTGAATTTAAGAAATTAAACATATGAATTATTTTGATTGTGTCTTTCAGGCCCTTTCCGCACCTTACCTTCTTCCGCTGCTGGGGTGCGGTGATCGCGTGAGCAGCCTCCGGCGAGAGGCTCTTGTGTCCCTGCTGCTTCAGCTCTGCATGAGCTGCCTGCTTGCGCGAGAGCCCTGCCTCTTCCTTCCGCGGTGCAGCCTGGGACCTTCCCAGGCTGTGCTGGGACAGGAAGCATGACTAGCGTGGCTCTGGAGGCTCCACATGCCAGATAAGTACACATGGGGGCCTGGGAGCAATGCGCGATCGCGCACCATTTTCGTCTTCTAGACGAAAATGAAAAGGGGTGCGATCGGCGCCTGCCGGCCCCTGGAGTGTCGCGTGATTGTGAGTGCGTCGTGCACATCACTCCTCACAATCGTGCAGTGTTCCAGGCACCCTTTTGCATGGAAAATGCCATGCAAAAAGGGCCTCAATCATTTTTAGCTTACTCCATCCCTGCTGGGTCCATGACATTTGTCCAAGTGTGGTGGACTGTGGACCTGTGCTGGCAGAGTTCTGTGTGGAGGCTTACATTTTGCAATCAACAATGTGTGTATGCCTATCTCCTCTCTGTTTAGATGCTTTAGTCTTTCTGTTCTGCCACGCCTTTGCAGCTGAAGCCACAAAAAGCAAACAGGCATTATTTGGAACATTGAACAGGTGCCGGTCCAGGACATTTTTTTCTTAAGTAGGAGATGGAAAGGGTAGATTAATGAGAAGTATACAATGAAGAAGGCACACCATAACTTTCAACATCCTGTGGAATCTAGGGGTCTGCAGTTTAGGGAGGGGCCTCTAGAATCCTCAGCCAGAAAGCTCTTTGTCCTCAGTAAACTACAAACCCCAGAATTCCACAGGATGTTGAAAGTGGAATAAAGCACTATAACTGTAGTGTGGAAGTAGCCTTAGATCATATCTGGACTACAAAGCTACTTTGGATTCTTACTAGATGTATTGTTAGAGATCCACTTCTTCCACCTCAGAGGGTTGTAGTTTGATGATGGTGTTGAAATTCTCCCTAACTCCCTTCCCACAACTACATTTCCTGGGGCTTCTGTGGGTTAGGAGCCACAGTTAAACTTGACACATAGTAAGGACTGTTTGTGATATGTTTCTGAATTGTGCTTCAAACATAAACATGGAGAATGGCTAGAAAATGCCTGAAAATATATTGTTGCCAAATACTCACTTTATTTTGGAGGTTTGACACTGCACTGCTGTCAGTGCTTCTTGCATTGCTATGTAATGAGAGAAATCTAGTACTATGCACTGGGAACTCACACTGTAGTTCTTCCTCATAAGAGCATTAAACCACTTTCTCAAGGATATATGGCTAATGTAAGAAGGAGCCACAACAGCGCCCCCCTCCATGCAGCCTGTGGTTTCATGTAACTTAGAAAGGGATGGGGCTGCAGGGGTGCCTATGCACTGGAGTAGTGTGAATACTAGGCTCTTGACTCCAGGGAAAAGCAGCTAGCTTGCAACAGCCAAACATAGGCCTGGCTCCAGATTTGGGATGCCTTCAGCCCTGACTGCTCCTCACCTCCTGATAGTGATTTTGTAAGTGGCAACCTTCCTTCATGTGTGCATAGGTGGCCTTACTTGTGGTGGGGTTGTACTGGATTGGAAATGGAGCAGTTGAATAGTTCTGGCTGATGTCTTCTGACTGCCATATTTAATCTTCCTCAGCATGTTAGATATAAAATCTGGCAGCTACTCAGTAATAATTGGAGCTGAATTGTGGTTCTTTCCCCATTCTGTGGCAGTCCTGCTGCCTGCTCAATCCACCCATGTATATGTGAGGTTTTTGTAGAATCACTGGCATCATGCTGCTGGCGGCGGCTCATGTGGCAGTTAAAGGTGGCAGTACAGTATTGCCAGCTGCCTCTAAGATTCTGAGTGCCATTCCTGGGATCTAGGTGTTTTCCTTGACCTGTGGACTTTAAATAATAATTATGTGCAGGAAGGACTAGGAGAAAAATGGAATGCGTAATATACCGAATGTCCACTTTTTCCTAATGCAGAAGGACATTAGCCTCCCTGCCTAATGTCTTTCTGCAGGGAGCTTCATTCAGTCTGGGGATTTAACATAATTCAATATCATTTGTAGGAACATAAGCCAGTGGAATGGCAATATTTTTGTGGAACGGCATTACTGCAGTCAAGAAATCAGCAGTAGTACAGTGCCTGCATGACCTGCCAGAATTGATGATAAGAATACACACACACACGCACGCACACACACCACTTTGTATTACTGCCAGAAGATGAGAGCAACCTCTCCTTCTCCCCCACCTCCACATAAGCACATCAATTGCTCAGAAAGAACATTGTCTCTTTGATTGCCATCCCTGGGACTTTCCATTTTAGATTGCCAGCACCATCTGGGAGAATGTAAATTTTATGACTTGCTGATTAATATTTTGTGGAATATATTAGATGAAGGGCATGCTTTAATGAAAGGCAGCATACTCATTTCAGCCCAAAACAACTGACTTGTCAACATCCTGTTGCCCATCCAAATAAAGGGTATTGCTCCAGAGACACAATGCAAGGCCTGCCATATAGCAGGGTAGAGAGACCTGCTTTGAGTAACCCCATGGCGAGAAGGGAAATAGATCAAGGCCCTTTCCACACCTTACCTTCTTCTGGTGCTGGGGTGCAGGGATGGGGCGAGCAGCCTCTGGCAAGAGGCTCTCGCGTCTGGGGTCCTTCGGCTCTGCACGAGCTGCCTGCTTGCGCAAGAGCCTCGCCTCTTCCTTCCGCGGTGCAGCCTAGGACCTTCCCAGGCTGCGCTGGGGCAGTAAGTGCTACCGGTGTGGCTCTGGAGGCTCCTCACACCAGGTAAGTGAGCATGGGGCCCAGGAGCAATGTGCGATCATGCACCATTTTCAGCTTCTAGCCGAAAATGGAAAGGTGCGCGATCGGCATCTGCCAGCCCCTGAAGCGTCATGCGATTGTGAGTGCGTCATGCAGATCGCTCCTCACAATCATGCATTGCTCCAGGCACCCTTTCGCATGGAAAATGCCATGCAAAAAAGGCCCAAGACAAGGGGTGGTTTTGAATGGGACAGCAAGAGTTTTCCTTTTTTTAAAAAAGAAGGTGTTGGCCTTGACTGGGGGTGAGGGCTTCACTCTATGATGCTGATAGCTGGAAGCAGGGTTTGATATTGGCTTGTTCCCATCTGTGGGACGGGGGAGCAGGAAGGAGAAAAGCCATCTTTGAATCTGCTGGATCCCAAGCTGTTCCGTTGACCATAGAATCATAGAGTTGGAAGAGACCCCAGGGGCCATCCAGTCCAACCCCCTGCCATGCAGGAACACACATCAAAGCACTCCAAACAGATGGCCATTCAGCCTCTGCTTAAAAACTTCCAAAGAAGGAGGCTCCACCACACTCTGAGGCAGCACATGGTCTGACCATCCTGAGTTTCAGGTGGAATCTCCTTTCCTGCAGTTTGAATCCATTGCTCCTTGTCCTAGTCTCTGAAGCAGCGGAAAACAAGCCCACTCCCTCCTTGACATGACATCCTTTCAAATATTTAAACATGGCTATCATGTCCTCTCTTAACCTTCTCTTCTGCAGACTAACATACCCAGCTCCCTAAGCCATTCCTTGTAGTGCATCGCTTCCAGACCTTTCACTATTTTGGTCGCCTTCCTCTGGACACGTTCCAGCTTGTCAATATCCTTCTTGAATTGAGGTGCCCAGAACTGGACATCATATTCCAAACAAGGTCTAACCAGTGCAGAATAGAGTGGTACCATTACCTCCCTCGATCTAGACACCATACTCCTATTGATCAACCAAGAATTGCGTTGGCTTTCTTGGCTGCCGCATCACACTGCTGACTCATGTTCAGCTTGTGATCTACCAAGGCTCCTAGATCCCTTTCACATGTACTGTTATCCATCCATGTATCCCCCATCCTATATTTGTGCATTCCATTTTTTCTGCCTAAGTGCAGAACTTGGACCCTTTTCGGACCTTACCTTTTCACGCTGCTGGGTTGGGGTTTCAGCGCGAGAAGGCTTGGGAGGAACTCTGTCGCATCCCTCCTGCTTCGGCTCCGCAGCTTCTTCCTCATCGCGTGAATGTCCCGCCTCTTCCTTCCGCAGTGCAGCCTGGGAGTTAGAGGCTGTGCTGGGGCAGGAAGCGTGACTGGGGTGGCTCAGGAGGCTTCACACGGCAGGTAAGTGTGCACGAGGCCCCGGAGCGATGCATGACCACACAGCATTTTCAGCTTTGAGCCAAAAATGAAAAGGTGCGTGCGCGGTCCGCGTCAGACCCTTGAGTGTCGCGTAAATGCGAGTGCGTCATGCAGACCGCTCCTCACATTTACGCGATGCTCAAGGGGCCCTTTTGCTTCAAAAACCCTGTGCGAAAAGGGCTTTGGTTGGGACCCTTGGGCTACACCAGATTGAGCCTTGTTGCTGTTATTTTGCTGCCCCATGGTTTTCTCATGGAGGTGGGGAGGGATTTAAAAGGAAAAGAACCACTAGGCTGGAAAGTTTTTCACAAAAATGCATACCCCTGCAACTGCAAGTTGGTACACCTCCCACTTTGTGCCCTTCCAACCCCACCCAGGGTTGCTCATTTTTTTTCCTTCCTTCATTTTTCTTTTTGTATGTATTAGATTTGTGAGCCTGCAGGCAATAACTATCTCACCTTTGAATACCTGGACAGTACTTGGAACACTGCAGGTGCTTTATGTCTGTTACTAGATGATAGCAGAAGTAACAACATACATATTTTGATTTTACACAAACTGTACACATACACAGAATATGTAATATCTGTCTTTCTGTCTCAGTGTGATTTATCCACCTTAATAGCTATATATGTGTTTTTATAACCCTGAGTTTCCAAAGCCTGAGCAGAGCTGTTGATGACTGAGAGCCTCTCGAAGGCTACTCCTTCTTAGGGCCTCCATAAGTTGAAGCTGACTTGACAGCAAACAACAAGGAGAGCAACAACAAAAAGAGAACAACAACAACAACAACAAATTAAAACTCACATATGTCGGATAATTTTCCCCCAAATAAAAGGGCATCTTTGAGTGTTTCCCTCCTGTATTAGCAGATTGAGGCAGCCATCTTCTGCTTGGGCCACCATATTCGGGCAGCAAGAGAAAAGACAGGAAGAACACGCTGCTTTGTCCCTCTGTTAGTAGTGCTCATCACTGACTCTTACACAAAGAATCATGAGTACCCTCCATACGTTCTTGGACTGTAACTCCCAGCATTGCTCACCATTGGCTATGCTGGTTAAAGACTGCTAGGATTTGTAGCCCACCAACATCTGGAGGACCATATGAATCCTACTCCTGCTACACTATAGTTCTGAATACTGAGAAATTTGCTCCACCAAAATTAATGTGGTTGCATCCAGGGAAATGTGCAGAAGATGGTAGCCATAGTTTGTACTTTCTGCATTGTTTCATATCTTGTTTTGGCAACTGAACTGAACATAAACATATGCATAAACCTAGGTAGTTTGCTATATCAAGAAATATCATTTAAAATGACCTTTTGCCTTTTGGTTAATCTCATAACTCTTGAACAGGAATTCCCTAATTTCTGTAAAACATTGCTTTCATTTTCACTTCATAAATAGCTAGAAAGTGTAATGGGCAAAGTTTCTTGCAAAGTCCCATTTGCACACATTTTCCAGGAGAAGACAGATCTGCCTCTTTCTATGTCATTTTGGAGATGAAGTTGGGGAAAAGCAGCAGCCTATTCTTTTAAGTCAGATGTAAGCAGAAAATAGATCCAGTATAAATCTCCACTGAAACATTCTCATTTGTAGTTTTGCACTTGGTCAGTTCTAATTTAATCAAATGGCTGAGCTCTCTCTCTCTCTCTCTCTCTAGTGAAGGTAGGATGGGTTTCTTATGTAACAAAGGGGGGATTAAAGGCTATCTTAACTGTGGATTTCTAAATCTTATCCCATTGAAAGAAATTTAAGTAATCAATATATACATGTGTAATCACTACTATGCAAATATTCATTCAGAGCAGGGGTGGAAAATGTGTGGCAATACAGATGTTCTGGATTGTGGCTCACAGCATTCCTAGCTAGCATCACTAATGGTATGAGGTGTTTCCATCTTTTTAAAAACCCAGATTCTCATACACATTTTTGTATATATGAATCATGAATCCAGTATAATACACATTTTACCCTTCTACTTCCCACTGAAACTAGTTTCCTGTCCAAGTGCAAGATGCTGTGCTCATGCACATACATGATCCAGAACAGGAATTTGGTCCATTATATTTCTAGCATAGCTTTGTTATAGACTCGAGAGTGTTTCTTCTTTCTGTCCTCCTTTCTCCTGGTTGCCAGTCTACTCCCTTCTTCCTACTCTCTCCCTCTCTCCCCACCAATACCCATTGCTCAACAACTTCCTTTTTTATTATATCCCCTTTCCTCTAGTTCCCACTGCTAACCAACCCTCCTGTTTTTCTGCTTCTCCTTCCCTCTAATCCTCATTGCTAGGCTACTCTCTGTCATTTTCTCCCCCTTATCTTCTAGCACCCCTTCCTGAGCTTCCTGTCTTCATCCTTTGATTTCCTCCTCCTTTCTTTCCTCCAACCTCCTTTGATGTTGACTTTTGCCTTGAGCCTAAGAGCCATCATAGGAGGCTCCTCTCTCATTACAACTGGGTGCCTGTAAAAATGCTATTTAATGGGGACTGCTCTCATTCCCTGCACACCTTCATTCTGGGATCACGCTGTTTACTTGAGCAAAACCTGTACCACGCGCAGCATTTTGGACTGTGCATCCACTAGCTCTGCCAAGATGTTATCCCTACATTTTTTCATTGTTTGGTGCATACACATACACACACACAGATTCCCCTCACCACATAAATATAAATGAAAAAGTCTTTTCTTTTAAAATGACCCTTTTTTCCTTGTGTACGTGTGTGTGAAATTCCTGACTGGGAGAGGTCAGAATTCCCAGACTTGCTGTATCTATCTCATCTATCTCTGCCTTTCATGTGGCAGTGATTTGTATGTCTGAAGGAAGAAACAGAAAATAAGAGGCAAGGGGTTAACCAAATAAGTGTTTTTTTAAAAAAAGACTGTAAGCTTTTCCTCTTACATTTCTAGAAGTGCGTGTGTGTGTGTGTGTGTGTGTGTGTGTGTGGATGTGTATGAATGTGTATGAATGAGAGAGAGAGAGACAGAGAGAGACTGTGTCATAGTGTTGTAGTGACAGACTCCACAATGGTGCTGTATTGCCTTGTGATCAATAGTTTTCCCACCCAAAGCATGCCCACTGACCACCCCAAAATCAGAATAAAACCACAAATGAACTTTCACACAGGAAATCGTATCATGACAGAAGCAGAGAAGAAGGTCACTGATGGATTTTTTGTGTTAGTAATAATAGCTTTTAAAATAGTCTCCCACGAGACAACAACAGAAAAGCAACAACATTATGCAGGAAACCCTAACAAAAAGTGCTGTTATCTTGATAAAGTTGCAGTTTACCTGCCTTGTGTGATAAGGCCCTTTATGTCCCTCGCTCCATCCCTCTGTATGTGGGTGTATGCATATCCACTTTTGCCCCTTGTCACCAATGCTTCTATCCATCGTTTGCCACTCTGCCATCAGTTCCGTCAGCTACAAGAGGCACAAGCCACCATTGGAGGAATGAGAGGCCCCAGAAAGATAAGAAAAGAACTCAAGGGTGGTCTGATGCTGAATAGAAGACTCCACACCAAGGTTCAGAATATTTCAAAAGCACCAGAAACTTTTACAGAATCACCTGTGAAAGTTTTTGTGGCAGGGGCTTTATTTCTTTCTCAGACTGGGGTGGCAGTTCCCCAATCTGATTAAGGCACCCTGTTTTTATCACACAGCTCTGCCTTTCTTCTTATAACAACACCTTTGTGTAAAAAAGGGGGGTCTTTCAATGGTTATTTAGAACTCCTAAATAGTTCTACAGCAGTGTGTCTTCTGTGTTATTTTAAATACTGTATACAACTCAGTTGAGTCAGTATTTATAAAAAATAAACTGTAATATTTATTAAGATAATGTACAGAACAAAGTATTGGAGTTCATATGCTGGTCAAAATTAATATAGTTCTTCAGAGTACTATTAGTTTCCTTATATCTTTAAACTCTCATATAAGCACAAATATCATTAAACAGCCCTTTGGCTACACTCTAACCAAAGACTCAACCCCTAGTCTAGGTTATACTTTCTGACCAGATTCTATACAGTTTTAATTACTCTTCTGCCTCTTTCTAGGCTTTCCCTGAGAATTGAACTCTTCCCACATGGAAAACCTCCCTGACTGACTGAGGGACTTTACTCCAGAGCTCTTTCTCACTGAAAGACTGTCCAAATGATGATCAGGGTTTGCCTTTATACATCTTTTCCTCTCATCTCCTCCCACATAGTATTGGGCTGGGTTTCTCTCCTGATGAGCTATTCTGGTTGTCTGGCAACCTGTTCCTAGGCTGCTCTGGCATTCCAGATAGCACACCCCCCGGGACTTCATCACAGTTTTGCTTCTGTTCTAACCATCTACACATGGATTTTGCAGACACTCACATGCCTGATCCTCCATCGATTCCATCATGTTAGAAGACTGGAATACTGATGTCAAGCGGACTCTGTTCAGGTCTCTCCAGCATCTCTGGTTCAAAATCTCCCAACTGGGGAAGTATAAGTTCCGTCATTTGCATTAGCCACATACCATACAGTCTCTCTGTAGGTATATAACATGTGAACCAACAGAAAGCTCCCATAGATCAGCCATTACGCTGTATCATGTCCTTAGATAATTTGAGTGGATGTGGAGATGGGGGCAGATATTTTACTTTTGATGATTTGTCTCCAAACCTCCCTTAGAAGAATTATCCTTGCTAACCATTATTCCATTACAGTATTATGATATACCTGATATTTATAAAGGCTTTTCAGCTACAAAACGCTTTGGACTGTTGCCATGGTTACAGTACCCGAAAACACCTACTTAATTGTGGGACCGGAAGAAGGTCACTGGCTGGAGGACAAGAAATTCACCTAGTGTACAAAACATACTGGAAGAATGTGAGAGGATAGCAATAGATGTGAAGAAATGGTAAGTAAAATGTATATTCCAAGCACTATGGACAAGAAATTGGCATATTTCCCTATATTAAATTCACGGATGGTGCCAAAGGGCACAGTACAAATGATCAAAGGTTTAAAGCCTTGCATGTGTTTAAAAGTGCTCCTTTAATGCAATGCAGAAATAGATTATATCAAGATGAATTGTAACATAAAAGTATAGCCTCTTCAGGGTGGCACCCTGAAAGATGTGCCATAACTTTAGAGGTAATATAATCAGTAAACTATTTGTGTTAGCCACATGGTATACACAGGAGTCTTGTGGCACCTTAAAGACTGACAGGTTTATCATGGCATAAGAACTACAGCTCAGCTCTCTCATGCTATAATAAATTGATTATTATGGCATGATATTAGTCAACTGAGAAAACATGCCACTCAAGTTTACTGTGAATTCAAGCAGGAGAGAGTTAGCTAGCAATATGTGCTATTATTAACTTACTAGTTGGACCTCCACCACCACCAACTGTGTGCAGGCATCTGTGTGAAGAAGAGTAAGCCCAAAGTTGGGGTGTGATGGGTCGGTGTGCATGTTACTCACATTCACATATCCACATCTGCTGCAACCCAAACTTTGCATTGAGTGCAAAGGTTTGGAGCGTGCTTCTGCAGGTAGAAGCTGCCTTTGGACTTTCTAACAAGGTAAGAATGGATATAGATGGAGATAGCATGCAAGGGATATAAGGCTGATACACTGCTCCCCACTTTTAATTCTCTCAAATTAATGCCTGAATTGGCGATAAGGTTACACGTGCAGATACTATTGGTCGGGGTTTCAGTTACTATAGATACGAATGAGAATATTGATCTTCCTCACTGAGTGTTTGTCACTAAAATGTATTCCCATGATGTTTCTGAACAGCAGCTTCCATCAACCGTGGCAAGCATAACCAATGGTGAGGAATGCTTGGAGTTGCTGTTCAACAACATCTGAAGAGCCATACTTTGCATATTCCTCTTCTAACTAAATTGAGGTTGCAAACCTGTGCACACCTACCTGGGAGTGAGACCCATTGAAAAGAATGGGGCTTACTTCTGAGTAGACGTGTATAGCACTGTGCTGTATACTCATAATCTTGTGCATATCTATTTAGAAATAAGTTCTATTGAACTCACTGGGATTTATTTCTGAGTAAGTATTTTAGATGCTCCAAAAAAGCAGTCATCAAGGGGCCATACTCCTCTCTCTGGGAAGAGAGTTGTGAAATTATTGCATAAACACCCCATGGGTAGAATGTTATACCTATTAAACAAACAAACAAACAAACTTGTATCATACTGCAGTATAAATGTTGCAGACTGATTCATTCAGTGGATTGACTGATTATAGAGATTATTAAATTTGCCACGTCTTTCCAAAATAGCCACATTTTTTTCACTGCCATTTACATGTAGTTTCCCTAAACTCAAGTCTGCCACAGCAAATAGCCATTGGAGAATTGCAGGGACACTGCAGACAAATTATGATACACACTGAACAGAGCCTTGGGAGACCTGAGCTGAAATTTTTAAAGGGATTCACTAACTAATTTATTTGGGGATTTTTTGGGGGGTGGAAAGAGGCATATTTTTCAAATGGGGATTTGGCTTTGAATAAATAGATAACAATGGGGAAATGCCACCATGACTTGTTCTTCTGTTTCACTGAGAAAGCAATGTCATTGTGACCTGAGAGCCACTTGACATCTACTGGAAGAAACTAGAAAGCCATTTTCGCCTTTGATATTTTATTCCCCATATGGAGAGATGAAAGTTGTTTTTCATTTGACAAACTGTCATGCTCCAGAGTGCACCTGTCACAATCCTCTTCTGTGCCAGTGGTGGCAGATTCATTCTGGCTGAAGCACCACTCAGAGCTTTAGTGCAAAGGTGTATGAAAGCCAAATATGCAGAAAAGGGCTGTGTGTAAAAACTGCATAGGGAGATGTCAAGATTCAAAATACTTGCCAGCCAAAAGGAACAAATGGAATTGGATTATGTGGGCAGTGGGACAACAGTAATTCCCACTAGACCAGGGGTGGGCGGAATGTAGTTCTGGGGCTGCAGGTGGCCCCCAAAGGACATTTCTGTGGCCCTCAATCCCCAGATAGATCTTTTGTGAGTGTGAATTCCTGCTCCTGGAAGCAACATCTTATCCTTTTAAGTATGATGAAAGGTATTCTGGTATTTTTTAAAATAAAAAAGGAAAATCTCCGTTTCTGAAAACCAGAGTGTATTTCCAGCCACTTTGGGTTTTTAAAAACATTGATCTTTTTTTTTTATAGTCCATGTGGGCCCTAGAGAGACCTGGGGCATAAAAGTGGCCAGTAGACCTGCTGCAGTTGCCCACCTTTGCAAAATGATGGCAACATTTTTTATCATTATCCTGTATGTTGGCAAATATCTGATTCAGCCTGGGAAGGAGTGGATTTGGGGAAAGTATTTGCTAACCGTGGAGTTAAGGCATAACATGTGACAGCCTTAACAGCCACAAGAAAGAAGGAGGGAGTGGGCGAACAAAGACTTCTTTGGAAGGGGCAGCTCTGCACTTGGGCACACAGGTGTGAAAGGAGTGCTCAGATAAGATTCCTCCCACTTGGTTTTAATAATCAATGCATACTTGCAAAGCATTTTAAGTAACAGTGATGAGGTCAAATGGACACCCAGGGCTTTATCACATGAGGTAAGTAAATTGCACCTCAGTGAACACCTGAAATTTTTTGGACAGTGCATATGCAACAAATTTAATATACAATTTGGCATTTTGCTGCTAAAAATAAATTGGGAATTAAGTTATAGTTGGCCCACAGAACCCAGAAAGCGGTATGCATATTTTCCTGGTATTTGAATATCCCAAAGTATTGCAGGAGAATCATGCTGTGATGAAAAACACGCCAGATTTTTGCAAAGACCCCATGTATTCTGCAGTGTTTTCTGAAAGAAACCAATTCTTTTCCAGTGTGTTCATTGTATGAAGTCCATTTTCTGCAGGAAAAAGACCTGCTATTGTAGTTCCAAAGCCCTAAAAGTAGTTAATTATCATTGTACAATTGTAGTTACAGTTTTAAAAAGTAACCCCTTATTATCATTCATTTCCCAAAAACAAAAGAAATACTTGTTACTTAAAATAAACCACATCTGAATACTGCAAGCTGGTCTGTGGTACAGAATATACTCACTTCACATCCACATCATTGTTGTTTCAGTACACACAACAAAGCAAGATTACAACCATCTTGCAATTATCTGCAATTATGCTTTTTTGATATGTTATGACAGTAAGATGATAGTTATTGGGGAAATTAATTAATTACACGGTTTTATTATACTTTGAAATGGCCCATTAAAAATTCTCTGGGTGGCTTCAGAGTGTAGAAAGTACTAGTTATACATCTGCACAGTTACAGAAGAGGGCCAGTGTGGTGTAGTGGTTTGACCGTCGTAACGTGACTCTGGAGACCAGGATTCAAATCCCTGCTTAGCCATTGAAACACTCTTGAGAAAGTCACACTCTCTCAGCCCCAGAGGAGGGCAAGGGCAACCCCCCTCTGAACACATCTTGCGAATAAAACCCTGTGATAGGTTTGTGTTAGGGTCACCATAAGTTGGAAATGATGTGAAGGCAGGAAATTTATGTGCATTGCCCTTGACCACACTAATAATAACCTGCAGATATGGAGGGTACTATCTTGCAGGCTGGTCCCCCTGTTACCCTGTCTGCTGGGGATCCCTTAGGGGGATTCCTGACGCTCATCAAAATTATCACTTGTGGGGAAAATTAGTTAAACACTGCTGTAGCAATGCGAAAAGGGCAGGGTATCTCAACGGGATCTTGAACCCAGCTTTACGAAGTCAGACCACAGAGAATTAGGCTAACTATTCAACTTTCAGTATTTTATTGGAAAAGATGCCAAAATCCATACAAGCACACTGTTGCATTCAGTCACACAAGCATACAAGGACTATAGAAATTTAAAAAGAGATGAAAAAATAAGAGAGGCTTAGGGGTTTTGGGTAATACTACCTGACGAGAAACCCTGAAGACACGAGTTGAAACCTACTCAGTGCACCAACTGAGGGGAGCTCTTCAGAAAAACAGACAGCATGGGGATCTCTCTCTCCCTCTCTCTCTGGGGGCTCCAAAGAGCGAGACAAAAAAGGGAGTGTAGTTATAGGGAAAAGCATGCGGGGAGGAGGGGCAGACCCTTTCCTGGGAAAGACCAGATGGCTAAATTTTATGAAGATGGATTTCAGCTTTGTAGTATAAAGAAAATACAGCCAGGTCTTTTTGTAGTTCCCGCAAGATTGCTCTGGGGGATGCCAAGGTATAACATCCCTGGCTGTTTGAAATGTTAATTTGATCCCAGAGACCACTTGTCTCCTGTTGGTCCTATTATTGCTGAAAGTGCATTTAAATAGTCTCCATGAACCAGTTCCCAGATTTACCTAGGATACATGACAGGACCCAGTGCTAATTTTAACCTTTGATCTGTTTCCCATAGCTCTGCTGCCTACATGTCCCTCCAGTAGACCTCTACAGCTCACTATATTTAATATAAAGAATTATGCTCCTGAGGGCAGGGTCTACAAGGTGGGTAATACCCCTGTACCTACACCATCCAATGCTTGGAGATTTGGGATGGAGTTCAAAAGCATTATCCCAGATATCCTTCAACATATTTTATCTATATGTATAACATACACTTTGAATGTCTGCACAGGGCTGGGGTTTATGTTGATCAAGCTGGAACAAAAGACAAAAAGGGATGGCAAAATAGTCTCTGGAATATATAACTGTTTACAGTTTTGAGGGATACATTGTCCCAGGAATTATGATGAAGAGTTGTCAAGGAAATAGGAACCTAAAGATCATTTCAACCCTTTGGCAACAGTGTTTGTTATTTGGGGTATTCACTGGAGAGAACTGCATAGCTAAAATAGCTGACAATTTCATGAAATTTTCCTTTCAGCCAAAATAATGACTTCTAATTAGTTTCTTTTAGAAAGTAGGCTGAGATAATTGTCTTCCTGGAGCTCATGAAGCAGAGATAAATCTCTTTAATTTAACTTTGGTAATTTTTCTTTTTCATAATGATTTGGTTTTATAGAGCACCGATTGGTTAGCTCTTGCATTCATCCTGGTTGGTGAACCACAGAAACCCCCATTGCTTCCAAATGTGAGCAAAACTAGAAGCAAAAATCATCCAACACTGTTGTCCTTGAATTCCCGTTTACTGTGCTGCTGCTATTTGTTGTTCCCAGTCCATAATAATAAACTATTTTAGATGGTGAGTTGAAAAGGGACGTAAAGCTAATTAATGAAAATGAAGCTGTGAATGAGATCTAAAATTGGAAGCAGCACCATAAAATTCCACACAATCAGAACTACAACACATATCTCCCCACAACCCATTTTTTCCATTTATTTTAATTTTAAAAAAAGAAGTTTTTCAAAAACACTAAAAAAGACACAACTACAAAAGAAAAATATGAACACAATATACAATAAGAAGAAAAATGAATGCATTAAAAAGGCTGACATATAAAAAAAAGATACAAAAGTGGCGACAAAAAGAGAGAGAGAAAGAGAGAAAGTGATTTCCTATCCAGCCAATGTTGGGTGCTTCCTAACGATTAATGATTCCTGAAACACAAATAAGTTAAGCATGGTCTCTACGATGAGAATAAAACTTTAGTCGATAATTAAGGTTATAATAAATAGATACAATTCAGGTCTTATTCTTCAAATCATGCTGTTGACAATTTCCCCACCGAGAGTTCCAGAGTTAAAATTTTCTATACTGGTCTAAGTTGTTGATCAGATTTACTATCTAGTAACACTGTTAATTCATCCATCTCTGCCAAATCATAGAATTTCAAAATCGAATCATCCATTGGGGGATATGAGGATCTTTCCAGTTCTGTGCAAAGGTTAATCCAGTGCCATAAACGATATACAGTCATCCCTCCACATTTGCTAAAGTTAGGGGCACAGTATCCCCATGAAAGTGGAAAAACTGTGAATAACCCTAGGCCCTCTCAAACCATATTTAACACACAAAAAAAGTATGATCACCATATTCAACCCACCGTGGATTCCATTGAGGTGTCAGGGTTCCTTCACAAGGCAGAAGTGGGGGGCTGGTGGGGCTTATGGCCACCTCCACTCCTGCCCCACACCATTTTTAAGAGGGACTCACAGGCCTTGTTCACAGTTCCTCAGTCTCATGAGGCTTCCAGTCTCTCTTAAAAATGGCACAGGGAGGCAGCAGAGGTGACAGCAAATAATCTATGAATAATCAAATCTGCAAAAGTGAAACCCGCAAATGGGGAGGGCTAACTGTACAACAAAGTTCTCCAATATTTGTTTCTTGGTTGAGAGTCAATACTGTCAAGGATATTGAGTAGACAAATTTCAGGCAACACAGGAAAATTAATTTTGAGTATTTTTGTAACATGTTCCTGTATTTGTTTTCAAAACTTCCTTGCCTTGTTACACTGCCACCATATATAGAAGTAGAATCCTATCTCTTCTCATTTCCAACATTTATTATTATTATTTCCAGTCTTTGAAAACTGAACTGGCATTAAATGCCATCTGTAAAATATCTTGAAAGAATTTACTCTTACGTTGGAGGTCCTTGTGAATCTCTGGTTATTAACCCAGGATTTTTCCTAGTGATCTAAGTTTATTAGATGCCAAATATTCTGGGCTCACTTAATCATAGTATCTTTGACAAGATCTTGTTCCATTTCAAAACCCAATATTATTTTGTAAATCTTACTTACTAAATAGGTTGTTCCAATTTTCAATAATTTGTCAAATTCAGTTTCCTTAAGAGCTATCCCCACAGTTTTCTTATCCATTTTGATTTTTAATACCAACTGTCTGTATAAGAGCCAATGGGTTGTATAGCCAACCTACCTTTTAAGCCTCTGCAGCCTCCCCAACTCAGTCATTTGTTGGCTGGTGGAGAGTGTGGGAAGGGAGCGGAGAAGCATCCAGCCATGTTCCTATAGCTGGACACATAGTGACAGGCATCCTCTGGGACCTCCCAAGGGTGGTCTGGTAGTCTCAGAGCATAATGTCATCTCTGTGAGCAGCTACAGGAATGTGCCAGGATGCTGTTCTGCCACTATTTTCTGCTCTCACTGCCCAGTAAATGGCTACATTGTGGGTGCGGGTTGCAGATGCTGAAAATGTGGGCTGAGGGGGAGTTTGGTTGTTGTGCAGTCAATAGAGAATTCTAAAGAGCAACAACAACAACAAAAGTTAGCTGCTTTGGACAATTCTGTCTTCTGATGGTTTGTGATTTCATACAATGCACAGCCCTGACCCCATTTATCTTCTAAGTGAGTTATGAAATAATGCTGGGGTAAACAAATGGTTAAGATGTAAAGTTAAAGGCTTTCACGGCCGGAATCCATAGGTTGTTGTGGGTTTTCCAGGCTTTGAGGCCATGTTCTATTAGTATTTTCTCCTGACATTTCACCTGCGTCTGTGGCTGGCATCTTCAGAGGATCTGGTGGCATGGAAGTGAGACAGAGTAGTCCCCGGGTGGGAGGAAGCAATTTGCATGTGTTACAGTTGGCCTGTGTGATGGCCTATTGTTAAATGGGATACCTCCCAGGGCTGTATTGTTAGTCAGGGGATATGCATAACAGTGCGTTAAGTACATTAGCAATCTATTGCATTGTTTCTTGTAGAAGGACCTCCAGAGTCTGGGTGGTGTTCATTGGCATATTTTGAGTCTTGATTTTAGTGTTCTTCAGTACTGGTAGCCAAATTTTGTTTACTTTCTGAGTTTCTTCTTTCCTGTTGAAATTGTCCATGTGTTTATGGATTTCAATGGCCTCTCTGTGTAGTCTGACATAGTAGTTGTCAGAATGGTCCAGAATTTCTATGCTTTCAAAAAGCGTTTTGTGTCCAGGTTGGTTTATACCATGTTCTGCTACTGCTGATTTTTCTGGCTGGATCAGTCTGCAGTATCTTTCATGTTCTTTAATTCATGTTTGGATGTTGCATTTTGTAGTCCCTATGTAGACCTGCCCACAACTGCAAGGTATGCAATAAACTCGAGCAGAAGTTAGAGGATCCTTTGAAATTCATAAACACATGGACAATTTCATCGGGAAAGAAGAAACTTGGAAAGTAAACAAAATTTGGCTACCAGTAATGAAGAACACTAAAATCAAAACTCAAAATATGCCAGTGAACACCACCCAGACTCTGGAGGTCCCTCTACAAGAAACAATGCAATAGATTGCTAATGTACTTAACGCACTGTTATGTATATCCCCTGACTAACAACACAACTCTGAGAGATATCCCATTTAACAACAGGCATCACACAGATCAACTTAACATATGCAAATTGCTTCCTTTCACCCGGAGACTATACAAGTATATATACTCTGTCTCACTTCCATGCCACCAGATCCTCTGAAGATGCCAGCCACAAATGCAGGTGAAACATCAGGAGAAAATACTGATAGAACATGGCCTCAAAGCCTGGAAAACCCACAACAACAAATGGTTAAGATCATGATACCTCCTCCAGCCAGGGTATGCTGCGATTTTAAACCATTTGCACACTACACTGTTATAGTGCTATTATTCTACTTTCAACATCCTATGGAATCCTGGGGTTTGCCATTTAGGGAGAGGCATTTAGAATTCTCAGCCAGAGAGCTCTTTGGCCTCAGTAAACACTAGAATTCCACAGGATGTTGAAAGTGGAATAATAGCACTGTAACAGTGTAATGAGGAAAGGCCTTTACTCTGAGAGCACCCCAACTGCAGCATTTCTGAAGCACTGCAGATTGGGCTCCTGGGAAATGACTTCTTCAGAGCTCTCCTATTTGCAAGGCTCCTTGAGACAAGCAGCTGCAGCAGAACCCCAAGGGTCTATCCAGCTGCCTGTTCTCAATGTGCCCTGTGACTAGGAGAGCACTACAGATGTCATTTCCCAGTGACTCATGCAGTGCCTCATTACAGCACCGTTCAGCTTTAATATTCCCATTTTGTAGATGGGGAACTTAAACCAATAGGGAATAACTTGCCCATGACCATCTGCTGTCTGTGTTGCAATTTGAACTCAGGAAACTTGGGGTTCAGAGATAACAAAATCTCTATCAATTGGCCTACAACAAATTTTCTGACTGTGAATTTATGTGGTGAAAACATTGTTATGTTGCTATTAATATCGGCCTCTTAGCAAAAATTTGTCCTGTTTAACTTGTTTTAGCCAAGAAAGAAGTTGTCTGCTTCACTGGCCAATCTGTTTCCCCCCTACCCTTTGATCAAGCATCATGCCCTATTTCCTTGGCAGGTAGTGGGCCATTAAGTCTAATCAAAACTCTGTGCAATTAACAGTTCCTTTAATTACCCTTGTAGGCTGAAGACAAACATTTTTCATGGTGCCAGTGTGGTCTTCATGAGCCTTTCTGCACTACATTGTTATAGTGCTATTATTCCATTTTTAACATCCTGTAGAATTTTGGGGTTTGTAGTTTACTGAAGCCAAAGAACTCTCTGGCTGAGAATGCTAAATGACCCTCCCTAAACTGCAAATCTCAGGATTCCATAGGATGTTGAGAGTGGAATAATTGCACTATAACAGTGTAGGGCAGAAAGGCCTCATGTAAGAAAATGCTGTGGTTGGCAGTAAGCAGAGAATAGCAAATACCAAAAAACGAACATCCAGTAATATACTCTGATCACTTGATAATGCTCTAATAGAACCAGAAAGGTCTTAATCTGGTGCTGAAAAGCCAGTAAAGTTAGTGCAAGGCTCCTTGGGGAAGCACATTCCGAGAGTTGGCACAGAAAGCTGTGCCTTCTGTCACCCTCCTTACTGCCCATCCACTTCCCCTTTTCTCCAGACCTAAAGCCTGGAAAGAACTGATACAGGGAGCGGCTCCTTCAGACACCTGAGCTCCAAGTCATTCAGAGCTTGTCAGTCAGTTCCAGCATCTTGGATCTGGTTTCGTGACAAAAAGACAACTAATTTATCTATCTTAAGATTGGTGCACCACTTGGAATGTCTGGATTGTTTTCAAGGGTAGCCCCTTAAAGGTAAACACATTAGAGTAATCCATGTAATCCAGACCATGGGTAACAGTGGACAGAGTAGAGTGACCAAGATACTAAAACAAGACGCTAAAAAAAGTCTGGAGACCAAGCCCTATGAGGAATGGCTTAGGAAGCTGGGTATGTTTAGCCTGGAAAAGAGAAGATTGATACGATAGCCGTCTTTAAATATTTGAAGTGATGTCATGTAGAAAATGGAGCAAGTTTGTTTCTTGTGGCTCTATAGACTACAACATGAACCAATGAATCCAAACTATGAATGAATCCAAAAAAGAGATTCCACCTAAGCATGCATGACAGTAATACTCAGGAACATGGAACAGACTGTTTCTAAGGCTGAGGGATTCCAAAGATCTTTAACCAAGAGGTTGGATGCTCATCTGTCAGGAGTGCTTTAGTTGTGAATTCTTCTATGACAAAGAACTGGACCAGCTGGTCTTTGTGGCCCCTTCCAGTTCTACGATTCTGCGATTCTGTGCTTCCACCTTCATTAGAACCAAAAAGAGGGGGATACTTACAACCGGATGGTGGTTCTCACAGACCTCCAGACTTAAGAGAAAGTTTTTTTTAAAAAAGGAGTAGATACATCATAGCCTGCTTCAAGCAATGGGCATCATTCTCTCCCCAGAAAAACAGATCAACTCCTCCTTGGACTCATAGTGAAGGGAAGGAAAGAGGGAACATAATTCTATCACCAAGCGATATGGCCTGATGGTTCCTACCTTGCTATGATGTGCTCACAGGTTCTTTGTGCAGTAGTGCTATGCAGTATAGTGTTGTCACAGTTTTAAGTTGAAACAGCCATAATCAAAACTTGGAACAGTTCCTTTTTTTGGTTTATACCTCCCCAAATCCTCTAACCAGAGTGTCTATTTACCATGTTGGCTGGAGGATTATGGGAGCTATAGTCCAAAACATAATTTTTTCCAGACACTGATCACAATTAGATGAGGCAAAATGTGAATGATGGTACATACTTGGATCCTTTCCATCCATGTTCTGGCCCACCTTATGAACTATGTGGGAGTGGGTTGGAGAGTTTTAGTGGCTTCATATTAATAACTAAGGAATTTTCCTTCTCTATTCTAACACTTCCGAAATGAACAGTTTCACTCCCCTTTGCGTAAGGGTATAACAGGAGGGAGGTTATGGAAGGGGAAAATATTCACAAAACTTCAGCTAATCTTAGTTGTAAGATCACAACAGCAGTTTTCAGAAATTCTGAAAAGCAGGAAAAAGAAGAAAGTAACAGATCCACATTGCAACGAAGCAGTTAGACAAACACATACTGAGAAAAGTTGCACAGGTAGCACTACAGTTATTTTTGCTATATGTTTTTGGAAGCCATAGTGCATGCCCCTTCAGGGATTAAGACTATTCCCAAGGGTTTGCATTAGGATGTTTTATCTCTGGGTTCCTGTAGTAATAAAAGATGATTATAAAATTGTGTGAACGCTTCAGTGAATTTGTCTGGGCTAAACAAGCATTTTGTTTTTCCCTCAAAGGAATTGAACTCTAAGAGCACAGAAAGAATTAAATGAGTCCATCCAAGGAAGACATGAGACTATATCCAAACTGGGCAAACAAAATGTTGCACTGTGGCAATTCAACTGCAAAGGAGAACAGTTTTTATAGCAAAGTATGGTTAAAGAGTTATTAAACCAGCTGGGAGTTTAAATTGAGAGAGATGCTTCTTATGGGAGGCAAAGATCTTAATTGGTTTGCTTATATGAGACTAAAGGATAGATTTAATCAAGATAAGAGAGACCTAGCCACAGAGGCTGGAGAAAAAGAGTTCTGTTTAGAGTTCTGTAAAGCTGATGATCATGTAATTTAAAAAGTATACAAACGTCTTGTGGAACTAGAGACAGAAGACGAACCCTTAAAAATGTATAGGATAAGGTGGGCCCCAAAAACATTGGGCACAATGTTTTACATGGGGAAAAATGTGGTCTAAAGATATAAAAATTACTTTGTGCAGTAATTTAAAGGAAAACATGCATATAATGATGTATTATTCTCAAATAAATTGTGGAAAATGCCTAAGAATGTTTCAAATCAATGTTGGGGATGTCAACATAGGAAGGGCTCCTTTTTCCATAGGTGATAGACTTTTAAGTTATTGGTCTGAGATTTAGATATGAATTCAGAAAATACCTAAGGTGGATTTTGTAATGTCAC
Source organism: Cyclura pinguis (assembly GCA_030412105.1). Taxonomy (NCBI): domain Eukaryota; kingdom Metazoa; phylum Chordata; class Lepidosauria; order Squamata; family Iguanidae; genus Cyclura; species Cyclura pinguis. The sequence goes on from CM059599.1 coordinate 173,921,417, forward strand.
CAGAAATGTTTTCGTTAGGTAAAGAATTGTATAGTAAATATGGATAGCTTCTTCAATATATGATAACAGCAGCAAGGGGCTTTGTTTACTCAAATCTTCAAACAGACTGAAGCATCAGGAATGGAAGAATAGATTATTATAGTCGTTGAGTTAGCCCAAATTGTCAAACTAAAGTGGGTTTTAAAGGTTAAGCCAACTGAAATTTTTTTTAAAGATCGGAAACCGCTTATTGACTTTTTGAGCAGTAAGAAATCTAATGATGCAATAATATATGGCTATGGTTACTATTAATTCTAATAGGATTATTTAGCTGAGTCTGTAATGCTGGATATATATATCTTTCATTACCATTTGGCTTGTGGGGGTCAGAGCCCCTTTCTGTTTCGGTATGTTAGTGTTTAGTATTTTAGTTAGGCTAGTATTAGTTAAGGTTCAGTATTTTAGTTTAGTATTTTAGTATCGTATTCTGGTTTATTTAAATTTTCTTCTTTTTTTTCTTACGAATTTGTATTTCTTTGGTTGTGAATTGGACTGTTTATGTTACTAAATGATTTTTTTAAAAAAAGAAGAATTATTTAATCCAGTCTTTTCAGCAATAGCTTCTCTTAAATACACAAGGAGAAGTTCTAGGTTGCTCACAATAAATTGTACATCATTAGTACAAACTCTCTGATTAGTACTCTTAACTGTCAGGGAAGAGATGGGCTTTGTATTTGGCATTCTCGATGAGGACATTAAAAAATCATTTTCTGTTGTTTTCATGTATGCACACAAGCATCTCACGGAAAACTAATCAGATAATACTGAAGCATGTTGAGAAACTGTATAAAAGAACTATTCCAAATGTAATGGAACAGTATTTGCTTTTCTGTCCTAAGGGTTGTCTTAACAGTTAATCTTGATTCCATTTAAACAAGGCTTTGTCCTATCATTCTAGATTTTTAAGAATGCTTTTAGTGTCACTGACTACATTTTCATTATTTTGCTGAGAAAATATCTAGACATTAAACAAAGAACACATTGAGAAACCTTTGTCTATATCAGCTTGCAAATATAAAGTATAAACTAGGATAAAATTCATGGAGAACAAAATAACTTTGCTTTACAGATGCCAATGTTTCAAAAAGTTACTTTTGCAGGTTACAAGCCCCAAAATGCCCTGGCCAGTTCTAGCTGTGGGATTGTGAGAGCTGTAGTCCATAAAATTTTCCAAGCACTGCAAGTTCCATATAGTTTTTAAAATGTGTGCCTGGGAAAATAGTTTGCATGCCCCATTTTTAAACATTAATCTGTTTATACAGCAAATCCTGGACAGGTTTAGAGTATTTAATATTTAATTTTGGCCCCAGTTTTAATATTTAATGTTGGTTGCAAGATTATAGATAAGTATGTTTATGTGAAAAAATGCACTTTGGTGCATTTTAGAGAGAAATATCTTGGGACTCTGAGACTGCATATTCTGTGAGGAATTGCCTTTCTTCATGAACTGCTTGGAGAACTGTCTTCCCCAGTACTGGCCTATCCAGTATTTAAACTCAGGTGAAGAGGTTCTGCTCATTGTGGCAAGAGTAGCATAGCCAGTGAGTTACCACAGCTAGTAGGCTCTTCTCAGGCCATTTCTGCACTAGACTGTTATAGTGCTATTATTCCACTTTCAACATCCTATGGAATCCTGGGGTTTGCAGTTTAGGGAGGGGCCTTTGAGGCCCCTCCCTAAACTGCAAACCCCAGGATTCCATAGGATGTTGAAAGTGGAATAATAGCACTATAACAGTCTAGTGCAGAAATGGCCTCAGTGGTGGCATTCTTGCTTTGAAACTCTCTTGTGACTGCAGCTTAGTTATTGCCCATGCATTTGTTATCCAGGTATCAAGTTAAATATGTCTTTTTAATGCAATTTATTGTTTATTTTATTTTATTTTATTTTATTTTATTTATGTGCTGTCTTTCTCTTGGCACAAGGCTGAAGGTAGCTTACAAAAAGACTATCTACATATAAACATTTTGGTTTTGTCTCTCTTCTCTTGTGTTTGATTGGACATTTGTAATTGGTGTTTTAGATTTGTGATTTTCATTGGGAGTCTTTATGGAACTTGCTAGTTGCTCTGAGCTCCTGTGAGGAAGAGGGGAATATATAAAGAAAAGAAAAGCAAAAAGAGAAGAATATTCCGTGTGTGTTCCTGCCATGTTATGCATGAAGGCCACTCCACAGCACAACCATCTGTGTTCAACATTTGTGTATACTGTAATCAGGGCCATCTCTTATCACCAAAATCTAGCCAGGTTATTTTGGTCCATGAGGCACAAAGCCTTAGAAGCATCTTTCCTTGTCATTGGGTTAAAATATTAGAACTAGCAAGATATAGGGGGTAATCTGAACTAGCAGAGATGGCCAAGAGCCAGCTAAGGTTGTACTAAATCCAACTCCCTCCCAGAATAGGGGTGCTACATATGACTTAGAACTACCCACATCCTGGCCTAACTTTGTGCCAGCATTGTATCTGTGTTCTCACATTGTAGAAACTTTGGATTTGACATAACATGACACCCCCTCACCCCACCCCTTCTCCATCAGTTTCTGGGATCTTCTGGATAATCTTAGCCAGCAGAGCCATTCTAAAGGAAGTTTTGAATGTGGGTAGATCTTGGAGATCAAGAAGGCCCTGCCAGCAGGAGAATCTTCTGCCTAATCTTTACTGCTTGTATCCAGTGCCTCTTTAAGCTAGGACTGTGCTGTAATTGACTAAAAACCTGCATCCCTTTCATGCCATCACAATTCTGCTGCTGGAAGCACCTCTTTCTTCAGCTTAATGGTCAGTCTGGTCTTGATTTCATTCCATTTATTGATTACTATGTTGGTGCCTTTCAACTTATGGTACACTCCCTACATCTGGTTATTCAATCTTACCCAGTACTGGTCTATGGAGCAAGTCACTGGGGGACACCTCAGCTTGTTACCTTTAGGTGGTAGAATAAAGGAAGGGAGGTTTGCAGTAATGCAAGTGCAGAATGGCCAGTTGATGGTCACTCTGATGATGTCATCAGAATCCTGATGACATCATCAGAATCCTAGGCAAGCTGTTCACTCAGTAACTGTGCTGGCTCTAGCACCCCATCGTTCTACCACTGTCTCCTGGACCCTCACATTAACTGCAGGAAGGCCCTTCTGCCTCTATTGCCTTACTCTCGGGACTGCTGGTTTCACTTAGCAAATTGCTGCACTGTCTTCCATTGATCTGTTTTCACATCTGTGTGCTATAAGCTGTTGGTATCCTCAGCAATATTTTATAAGCCAGTCAGCCTCATCCACATTCAATGCTGCTTTTATTCCAGGTAATCTCTTGAGATTCATCTAGGTATGGGCTATAGTATGGGCATTGTATGGGCACCCTGCCCTAAGGTCAGAATGGATTACACGGAATACTTTTTTAAATAAAAGCCCTATTTGTATGATATTAATAGCAACAAATACAGTATTCAGATACAGACTTAACATGGATTTTCAGTCAATAATAATTATTAATAGTATGATAATTTTGGGCACAACAGGGATCAGTATTTCCCTGCAAAATGTCATCTCACCTTTGTTAGAGGTTTGAATGCTGACCTAACATCTGGTGCACATGGTGCAGAGGCTGACCTGCTTCAACACATGAGCAGTTTTCTTCCTTCTGAGATTCTGATTCATTGATATAAATGTTGATGCCTATGATTTATGCCCCAAGGGAAGCTATACTGTAAATTCTACTGCATTCTGCAGCATGGATTTCTGAGAGTTGTGACCCCAAAAAAGTAACCATTCCAAGGTCTGTTCCTGCTGAATGACAGTAGGAGTGGAGGCAGTGTTGTTCATTTCCTTCTTCCACTTGCAGCTTCCTTGTTATCTTGGATGCTCCAGGAAAAGCATCCATGGACAGTTTTGTAAGTCTCCAACGGAAGCTTGGAAATTGGTGCTGGAGGTGGAGAGGGACTTGTGGAAAACTGGAAACAACACTTCCAGTACAGACACCCATTCTTTGCTGAGATTCTCTTGGTTAATCAGACAAAGTCCAGACACTTTTTTGCTTTCCTTTTGCCAGCTTTTGAAAGACAAATACAACAGTGGAGGTCTCCTTACTTCATTATACCAGCATGTGTGCAAAAGATGATTGGATTGGCCATTCCTTTTATCAAAGGCACTCCTGCTCCAGCATAGGAAGAAAAAGGGGCAGGGGAGGAGGGATCTAGCAGCACCTATGACAATTACTAGTGTATTTCAGCATAAGCTTTTAATACCTCCATTCCACTTTGTCAGATCTTCATCAGGTGCATGGACTGAGGCCTCTGTGGACACACACACAGAGATGGAGGGAGTGTAAAAGGTAATGGAAATATCTAAAATTTTAGTATGATGCTGGGGTGACAAGTATCATCTTAACAGTGGTCATATAGAGTAGTTAAAAAGACAAAGATGGAAGATAGATTTTGGACTCCAGCGTGAATAAGCAAGTAAATGCATGTCTAGTTGAGAAAAGTCTTAGGCCATTTCCACACTAGACTGTTATAGTGCTATTATTCCACTTTCAACATCCTATAGAATCCTGGGGTTTGCAGTTTAGGGAGGGGCCTTTCTGGAATAATAGCACTAAAACAGTCTAGTATGGAAATGGCCTTACTCTAGGACATTGGCATGGGTAAAGAAACAGTAAAATATTGTCATAAAGCAGGCAAGAAGTGAATCCTTTTGTTACATGAATCGCTGCAATGAACATGCATGTTTACATCCTGTGCCAAGAAACTATTACCTTTGCTCAAACTACTGCTAACACATTGGAATTTGTAAATATATCCTGTTAGCTGTTTCTCTTTCCAATCTTCCTCTGCCCCGCAGTCTGAAACTAAATGTCTAGAATGACTTCTGCTCTGGGTGGCCTTTGGAGATTCAACTAGGTTTGACCTGTAGTTCAGGTGTTACTGCCCTGGCTAGTCCGAGCTTTGGGGATATTAAAAGATATCCTTTTGATATCATAATTCGGCTTCACTTCTCTATTCCCTTCCACGTACTTGTGAGGCCACCGGACAAGCACGTAAACAAGCTCGGCCGTTAATTGCCGTAATATTCCTAATACAATACAGGCAGGCCAGAAACTCACTGCTTTAGGAGACCTCCAGGCAAGTACCCTAATTAGGTATGCACGCAACTTACAAAAGGGCCTCTGGCAGCTTGATGGGTAAACTATACAATACCCAAGTACTCTGCGTTTGTATACTGGCTACTCTACTGAGAACCTCTGCGATAACTCAATCATTCAGATTCTGACCTTTCGGAGGCTTTGTCTCCAACTCCAAATCTATTGTTTTCCCCCAAGTACGGCATAGCCTGCAGTCACAATTCTCCTTATAAAAACCCTTGATTCCGAGACCTTCCTCGGAACGCTCCCGAGTTTCATCCCGCCTTGCTGCCGCTTTGCTTGGCGAGCCTCCCCTCACCTCCACGTGCTGAGCTACGTCGCACCCCAGCCTCGCTGTCCATTTTTCTGGGCTTCAGGACAGGCGAAGTATCACCCAAACCAGCAACTCCTCTAAAAATCCCTCTATACCACTCCAATCTTTATTTCCTTTAGTTATCTTGTGTGAATGTGTCGCATACAGTGTTTTGCTTGTGTTTAGTAAAACATCATTTATTGTTTCAACTTCTGTGTGCTCTTGACTCGACCCGACCCCGTAGACCTAGGGTTCAAGATCTCGCTACGTTACCCTGCCTCTCGTAACGCTAAGCAGTGCTCTGAGCTAATTTTCCCCACCTTTAGTTGAGCACATTTTGGCGTCCCTCTCGGACCCTCCAGTACACAGGGTAACACAGGAAGCACAATAGATTAATGTGTCATGCACAGCTTTCCTATCATGTCATTGACTAAAGCCTGTTAAATGTGCCTAAGGGGAACAGTCATGTTTTCAGTAAATGGATGAGCGCTCGCAAGACACTTCTGTCTGATGTATAAACAACATCAAGATTCTGCTGTTAATTCTGTATCTGAGAAATCAAATCCTCCCCCGCAAGGGACTTGAAGACCTCAGTCCAGTAGCTAGCCCTGCCTGGAAGAGACACACAGAAAAAGTGTGGTTTACATAAAAGTTGATTATTTTTAGCCATTTAATCAGTAGGTGTTGTGGAGCTGAATTAGGACAGACAAAACATAGTAAACCCTTAGTCCTGGAGAAACTCTACACTGCACCTTTTTTTTTTTTAATCTAAAGGACTGTTGCGATGAGTATCCCTAAATCCCCACATAATATTTGTCTCCATTTGCGAGAAGGCCAGGGATCCATTCACACTATGGAATTACAGTGCTGTTGTTCCACTTTAGCTGCCATGGCAACATCCTCTGGAATCCTGTGGTTTGTAGTTTAGTTAGAGGCATTAGAGGAGGTTTCTGGCTAAGAATTCTAAACGCTCCTCCCTAAACTGCAGATCTCAGGATTTCATAGGATGCAACCATGGCAGTTAAAGTAGAATCATATTGCTACCAATATCGACTGTAAATGGGTTCTAGGAAGCTGAGATACATATTCAGTGACACATGCTGCCAGGACTAGCTATACTGTTACGGAGAGTGAGGTGACTGTCTCAGGTAGCAAATGTTAGATAGTGAGGGGAGAAGAACATCAGCCCCTCACCCAGTTATATGTCTTGTGCTGCTATCCCCTGGCCTATGCACTGTGTTGAAGAGCAGGGCTGTACTTGCCATTCAACTTGCCCTGTGCCTTCTAGGCTAGCTCTTTGTCTTCTGGTAAGCTGGAGGACAGTGGAGGTGGAACAGTAAAAAGAGATGAAGATTGCAAGTATCTGTCTGAAAGGACTAAATCATGTAGGGTTTTAAAAGTTAAAGCAAGAAGCTGATGTTGAAAGTGGAATAATTGTGCTATAAGAGCGTAGTGCGGAAATGTACCTTCATGGAGTTTTTTTGCCTTTTTTTTTTTGCACTAAAAGCAACATTTTTGTGCAGAAAATGTGCAGAAAAGAAATTTTGTGCAGGAAATAGGCCCTTCACCTGTGTGCATGTTTTGCACAGAAAACTCCCACACTGTGAAGATTCTCATTGGTATAGGATCCTCCTTGCCAGTTTTTCTACTTTGTTTTTTGAAATATTCTTTCCATTTCTAGAATGTTGAATAGAAATGAGGGGGACTAAGATGAGTTTATGCAAGACCACTCACAAGAAAATAAAGGGAAACGACCAAGGCAAAACCTAAAGGTCTTTTGCAAGAAGAAGCAGAAAACAAAAGGCTGATTCTGGCAATATTAGCAAGAAAATGGCAGCAGGATGGCTGCAATCCTATACACACTTGCTTGAGAATAAGTTGCATTAAATTCAGTGAGGTCTGCCTCTGGGTAAACATGCACAAATCAATTCTCTCCTCACTCTGATTACTATTGCGTATAGGGCACTAGTAAGAAGTATAAAATCATAACTGTCTCTCTTGGGAGCAATTTTTATAGCAGTGCAGTACTCTGAATGCAGTGGGTTGCATCCAGAAATAGTCATGCTCACAGTAAACCCACTTAAATCAATGAGACAATGAGCACTAAAAATCTTACTGATTTCAATATCTCAGTTATAACCACAACATGTCTGAATACAATCCATGTTTTCCCTATTCTGCAAACATCATAGAAGTTGTTAAGATTCCTAATCTCTTTTGAGACACACCATCCTGTGCTTTAGTTGAGCTCTTTCATACCAGAATCTGGAAACAAACTTTATTATGAGACAACATTCCCAGGGAAAAGGCTAACAGTAACTGTGTCATTTCTATGCAATCTGGATCAAGAAAGGGCAGCTTCTTTAAAACATAATTTGTGCTATTTCTAATCAATTTCAGATGGAGACATGATCTTTGATACTTTACGTTTGACAAATGCATGCTCCAACAAGAAATCAATGTACAGGGGTTTTGGTAGTACAGTCATACCTCCACATTAGCTAGTGTTAGGGGCACAAGACCCTCGTGAAAGTGGAAAAAACGTGAATAACTCTAGGACCTCCCAAACCATATTTAACAAACAAAAAAACTATGATCACTATATTCAACCCGCCATGGATTCCTTTGAGGCATCAGGGTTCCTTCCCAACGCAGAAGTGGGGGGCTGGAGGGGCTTACTGCCACCTCCACTGCTGCCCCACACCATTTTTGATAGGGACTTATGAGCCTCGTTCACAGTTTCTCAGTCTCACAAGGCTTGCAGTCCCTACTAAAAATGGCACAGGGAGGCAGCAGAGGTAACAGCAAATAATCCATAAATAATCAAATCCACAAAAGTAAAACCCGCAAATGTGGAGGGCTGGCTATATTATACTTTACTAGAAGGTGAGAAGGCAATCAAATCAAATCAGATCCAATATGCAAGAATATTCTGTTGGGTATTTTTTCCCCTTTTGTCACTCCAAGGAACAGGCTAGTCAGGAGGATAAGCAGAGAGGAAAGCAGAAATCAGTGAGAAAGGGAAACTGAGATCCTGGAGCCAAAAACAGCCAGACACCTGGAATGAAGAATGACTCAGAAGCCAAGTAGGAAGAGAAAAACAGAAAGTGGGGGCAAAGAATAAACCAAAGCACACACAGAAATGCACCAAAGCTCAAAAAGAACTTCCCATTCAAACAAGGGTTAATCCACGGTTCCCTTTTAGGGTGCTTCCTATCCAGGAACATCCAACAGCCAGCTTCCATTCTAGTCACCCACTATCACTGTGAAATTAGTCACTGAATTTGGCTAGCAGCAGCTCTCCCTCAGCTTGACGTACCTTACAGGGAAGAAAGAGAGCCTGGTATACCATCCTTAGTTCATTACAAGAAAGGCATGAGAGATTGATATTACTATATTATATTGTATTATATCAATTACACTATATTACATCACATCATATCTCCTTCAGAAACTGAAACTTTCTAAGTGAAAGATGATGATCTTTGATAAAATAAAGGCATGCTGGAAAGGAGAGATGTAAAAATTTGACTTTTTTGTCTTTGCATGCAAGGACAAATAAACTAGTTTTCTCCCTGTTGTGGAAGAGAATTGTGTTGCTGTTGCTGCTGCTATGTTGTTATCATTGTTTATATACCACTCTTTGCCCAATATTGGGCCTCAAAGCAGCTTACATATTTAAAAAATGCAATTTAATCTAATATATAAAAGTCAAAGTTTGTCTGTTTGTGTCAGGCGAAGACTTCATATGATTGGCTGCCTGTGAAATTCCATGGAATCCTGGGAGTTGCCATTTAGGGAGGGTCTTTAGAATTCTCAGCCAAACAATATGCCGGTTGCTGTGGAGATGAGGCCTAGCAGCAAGGAGGAGGGCAGTGTATTCCCTCAGGAACCTAACCTATGAATGATAATAACTCTGAATACAAATTGCATTGGAGAATATGGGGAAAAGTTACAGGTACTGGACAAGACGGTTTGGGGAATTAGAGACACAGGATCTCAAATCTTTCTAACAAGTGTTACCTATGAGAAAATAAAATCCCAGGCAACACCAAGTATACATGCTAGTAGCATATAGAAAGTATCTATTAAAACAGGATTAAATATAAAAGAATTAAAAGAGCTAAAAAGAGATTAAAAGAAGGAATTAAAATTAAAACAGTACATAATCCTATAGCCCATTAAAATGCCTGCCTGAGTAAAAAGGCCTTTGCCTGCTGCTGGAAGGACAACAAGTTCTGAACATCTATAATCATCTCTAAAAAATTAGACTTGGAACCAAGGCTCAGAATATATATGTTCCAGCTTGGAAGAAAGAATATAGAAGCAAAGCTGTGCAGGATCATTAAAGATCTATTTGTGTTACATTGTTCACATGAATTTTATTTATTAATATTGTTTTTTACTGGAATAATTAAATGAAACTCCAACTGTAGCAGAAGGATCCAAAGGCCTAAATATAATAAATCCTTTGCCAGTTTGTTCATACTTCATGTCCTTTTCAAAATGCTTTGAGTAGAAATACTGTATACTTTTTTATTTTTTAAAATTTATTATTTTCATGTACATTATATACAATGTAGCAAAAAAACAATAAGGCACAATCTAAAATCTTTCTTTTATCTTCTCCACTCTCCCTCCCCACCTTCAGTCATACAGGTGCACAAAACATTTCCCTGTCGATCTTCTTACTTACATACTTTCTGCTACTAGTCATTTATCCAAAATCTCACTTTGTGCAACAGTGGTTTAAATCTGCTATTGCTCTGACACATCTAACTGATAAATGGTTTCCATATGGCTTTAAATAAACTCTCTTTCATTTCTTCATTCTCTAACCTTACTTTGTCTGTTAATTTTTCAGATGCAGCTGTGGCCCATACTCTATTTTACCGATTCTGTATTGAATGGTTCTTTAATTTTTTCCATAGTTTAACCATCTCCATTCTTGCAGTGGAGACCAGAAATAATATACGGTCTTTGTTCTGCAAGTTCTTATTCTTGTGTTCAAATAAAGAAATAAGAAGGAATGCCTCTCTGAAGTGGACTTTTTCTCCTATTAGTTAGCTTATCCAAATTAAGACCTCATCCCAAAATTTTCATATCTTTGGACATAAAAGCCACATATGGTACCAACCTCCTAATGTTTCACATCCACTCCAGCATAATTTTGGCACTCCATTATTAAGCCTGTTCAACTTGAGTGGATAATAGTACCATTTATGGATAATTTTCAATGTGTTGTCTCTGATTTCAGCTGATACTGATTTGTAGGGTAGGATTTCCTGAACTGAAATACATTTGTCTTCAATTATTTTTTGTAGAATCATAGAATCATAGAGTTGGAAGAGACCACAGAGGCCATCCAGTCCAACCCCCTGCCATGCAGGAACACACATCAAAGCATTCCCAACAGATGGCCATCTAGCCTCTGCTTAAAAACCTCCAACGAAGGAGGCTCTACCACACTCCCAGGCAGCATATTCCACTGCCGGACAGCTTTGACCATCAGAAAGTTCTTCCTGAAGTTCAGGTGGAATCTCCTTTCCTGCAGCTTGAATCCATTGCTCCTTGTCCTAGTCTCTGGAGCAGCAGAAAACAAGCCTACTCCTTCCTCAACATGACATCCCTTCAAATATTTAAATATGGCTATCATGTCCCTCTCTTCTGCAGACTAAACATACCCAGATCCCTAAGCCGTTCTTCATAGGGCATGGCTTCCAGACCTTTCACCATTTTGGTCACCCTCCTCTGGACATGTTCCAACTTGTCGATATCCTTCTTGAATTGAGGTGTCCAGAACCAGACACAGTATTCCAAATGAGGCCTAACCAATGCAGAATAGAGTAGTACCATTTCCTCCCTTGATTTAGACACCATACTCCTATTGATGCAACCAAGAATCACATTGGCTTTCTGGGTGACTGTCACACACTCTCAGCCCCAGAAAATCACATGATAGGTTCACCTTAGGGTTATCATAAGTTGGAAATGACTTGAAGGCACACAACAACAATTATTTGATATAATTTTGAAACTTGTGTTATTTAGATTATTATTACATATATTTGTTACCATGCTGTGTACACTTCCAATTGGATAGGGCTAATCTAATCCTTCCCCTAATGGGTGATCATATTTAGTCCTATGAATAAACCTTAAGGATTTTGTTACCGCTGTTTCTAGCCCGAGCTTGTGGGATATTAAGATATCATTTGAAATCAATAATGTGGCCTTCTTTACCCATTCTCTCCATGTGCTTGCGAGGCCCCTGGACAAGCATGCACACAGGTGCGGCCGACAATAGCCGAACCACTCAAATCCCAATCCAGGCAGGCCAGACATTGCCAAATGCAGCTTCAGGAGACCTCAAGGCAAGTACCACATTATGTATGCACGCTACTTACAAAAGATCCCCTGCCACGCGCAGGCAGCTTGATGAGCTGACTATACAACTCTCAAGCACTCCGCGTTTGCATACTGGCTACTCTATTGACAATCTGGCCATAACTCAATCATCTAAAGTACTGACCTTTCAGAGGTTTTGTCTCCAGCCCCAAACTCATTGTTATCCCCGAGAACGGACTAGCCAGCGGCCACAATTTTCCCTATAAGAACCCCTGACTTTGAGCGCTTCCTCGGATCGCTCGTGATTTGCCTCCCGAATTGCTGTCTCTCCATTTGACGAGCCTCCCCTCAGCCCCACATGCTGAGGACCCACACTCCCCAGCTTCTTTGCTAGTACCGGGCTTCAGGACAGGTGTAGTATTTCCCATACCAAACCTCCTCTCAAAATCCCTCTATCCAACGCCTACCTTTTATTTCTATAGGTCCTTATGTGAGTGTGTTGCATACACGTGTTTGACTGTATTTCAATAAAACATTTATTAGTATTAACTTCTGCCTTATCATTGACTCGGCCTGACCCCATAGACACAGGGCTCAAGATCTCGCTACGTTACCCTGCCTCTCGCAGTGCTAACTAGTGCTCTTTGCTAATTTCCTCCCCATCGCATGCGTGTGCCTCCCCATATTTGCTTGCCCAGGCATGCTACCTTCTTTCCAGTTGTGTGCACCTTCTCCATGTCTGGGGCTGCCCCCTCCCATTCAGTTGCCTTTTGCTGAGTGTGTGTTGAAGAAAGTCACACATGCCTGGGCAAAAGGTAGGGGAATGGGGGCGGGGGGAGAATGTGGGAGAAAGCAAGCGGTCACTTTGTGAATAATCAAATTCATGAAGGCCAAACCCACGAATGTGGAGGGAGGACCTGAACGAAAGCTTTCATGGCATCTACTGATATTATAGCTTTTGGATCCTTATGGGGCTGACTCTTATACATTGTATTTAATACTCTTCTTATAGAATCTGCTAGTGTCCTGCCTGGCACAAATCCAGTTTGATCTTGACGAAAATTTGTCATTATACATTTATTTAATCTTTGTACAATAACTGACGTAAATATATATTTTTTGATTCTGATAGTAAATCAAGATCCTCCCTTGGTTCATATATAGGTACTATTTATATAAACCGTGCAACTGAGGATTTGAATCATTTGCAATTTTTTTAAAATAAAAATTATTATTAAGGCCATCCAAACCTGGTGCTTTAATTTATCAGTTGTAGTCTTTAATTCCTCTAAAGTTTTTGGGGCATTCAATACATCACTATGATCATTTTTAATGTATTTAATAGTCAGTTCCCTAATGAAATCCTTTACATTCATACTCTTGTCGATACTGGAGGAATATAAATCAGCTTAAAAATCATTGAAGGTATTACTTATTTCATTTGGATTTGAAATGAGAACATTAGTTTTCAATTGAACTTGTGCTATTTTTAGTTAATTTCTTTTTAAGAGTATTAGACAGTAATTTTGTGTTCTTGTTGTCAAATTCATAGGAGGACCTTTTACAATATGTTAAACCATTTTATTTTTTTTCAGGGAGTCCCTGTTTTTTTCAAGATCTTTTGATAATTCCTTAATTCTTCTTTGTAACTGCCCTCTTACTTTTGGTTTCTCCTGGTTCATCCTTGAGCTTTCCATCATAAAATTACTTCTTGTGATTGCTTTTATGGTATCCCATAAATGTTGTGGCTTACATTCTGGCCTATTGTTCTAGTCAGTTTTTCAAATGTTCTTTCATTTTCTCTATCACCTGTTTATTCATACACAATTATTTGTTTAACCTCCATGTTGTATTACCTGACTTTTTTGTTATTGGACCTCATCTTGTAGTTATTAATGAATAATCAGAACATAAAACCTGGAAACCTGAAAAAAAAAGCTAGTTCTGATTTTCAAAGTGTAAAGTATCTATGTGATGTTTGCTCTAATATTTCTCATTTTCATACTCACAAATCTCTCTAGAAGAATTAATGCATTTTTCTTTATGCACTTAGCTCTGTAATGACAACCTTCTCCTCCATCCTGAAAGAAAATCAAGCTGATATGTCTCAGATTATGTATGCAAGCACACGCGCGCACACAAGCTTCTCTCAACCTTAAACTTATTTTTGCAAAGTTTGTTTGCACTCCACTTATTCCAACTGTATGCAGCATTTATGTAATTCTGCCCACCCCTGTTTGGAATTAAAAGTGAGAAATGTATGAATTATGTGAAGGGGCCCAAACAGGAATAGGCTGTCGGCTCCAACTGGAGCACTCACTACAAGCCTATGTATTCTGGGCTATATAGGTATTCAAATGTAACATGTACATTGAGGTTCTTCTGCTTGGATATGGCTCCCAAGTAAGCCATTACTCATTGTGTTTTCATTGGCATCCATCAAGCTCCAGACTTTTTTTGTTTAGTTCCTATTGTTGTCCCCATGATCATTATTAACTTTTGTTCAATTTGCACTGATACCTCTGTGTTGCTTTATTGTTGCCAAAACCCACATACCCTGAGCAAACATAAACCTAAAGAGAAAAATTAGAAAACAAATTCTATCAGTGTCCTTTTTCAAAACGATTTAAGCCCTAGCTTATATCTGACAAGCCTAACTCTGTTCCAACCTCTTGGGGCAGGGGAGAGTGGTAATGGATATTCAAAATGATAGCCGGTAATGAAATGAGGAAGTGGGTTTGTCTTAAGGCCCATTTTTTTTCCTGCTGAGGTCATTTTGAATCATGGATGGTTACATAAGGATGATGCATTTTCTTCCTGAAGATTTTCCAACTCTATGATTCATTTATTACCACACCTATAGACTATGTCCTGAGGAGCATAATTCTTTTATATCAAACATAGTGAGCCATAGAGGTCTGCTGGAGGGACACTTAGGCAGCAGAGCTATGGGAAAAAGATCAAAGGGTAGCACTGGTTCCTGTCACGTATCCTAGGTGAATCTCAGAAATGGCTCCCACAGACCATTTAGATGGACTTTCAGGAATAATAGCGCCAACAGGAGACAAGAGGTCTCTGAGATCTAATTAACATTTCAAACAGCGAGGAATGTTACACCTTGGAGGCATGCATCCCCGGATGAGATGGCCATCTTGCAGGGAACTACAAGGATGCCTGGCTGTATTTTCTTTGAACTACAAAGCTGAAATCCATCTTCATAAAAGCTTAGCCAGCTGGTCTTTCCCAGGAAAGGGTCTGTCTGCCCCTCTCGCATATTTTTCCCTATAAGAAACCTCTTTTTGACTCCATGTTTTCAGAGTTCTCCCAGCCTTGACTGGCAGGCTGTCACTCTGTCAGTGGAGGCTCCCCTCAGCTCCCCCCCCACTACCCTGACTTTGGCTCTCCACTTGTCTTTTCCCAGCTGAAGACTTCTGGATTGGTACAGTATTACCCAAACCACCTATGCCTCTCTTAATTTTCACCTCTTTCTAGATTTCTATAGTCTTTGCATGTTTGTGTAAGTGAGTGCAACAGAGTGCTTGTATGGATTTTGACATCTTTTCCAATAAAATACTGAAAGTTGAACAGTTAGCCTGATTCTCTGTGATCTAACTCCGTAAACGCTGGGCTTGAGATCCTTAATTACCCTGCCCTGTTCGCATTTCTGCAGCAGTGTTCATAGCTAATTTTCCCCATAAGTGAAAATTTTGACAAGCGTTGGGAATTCCCTAATGGACCCCCAACAAGCAGGGTAACTCTATGGCCTTTCCGCACCTTACCTTTCGCGGAGGTGGGTGGCGGCGGTCGCGCGAGCAGCCTTTTGCGCGAGGTTTCTCCTTCCTTACCACAGCTGGTTGCCGGTGGCGCAACTGCCGCGCGAACGCCCCGCCCCTTCCTACCACAGCGCAACCTGGGAGCTGTAAGGCTGCGCTGGGGCAGGAAGCGCGACCAGTCTGGCTCATCCGATGCACCGCAGGGCAGGTAAGTGCGCGCGGGCCCCGGGACCATTGTGCGACCGTGCAGCATTTTCGGCTTAGAGCCGAAAATAAAAAAATGCGTACACGGCCCACTTTAGGCTTTTGAGCGTCGCTTAAATGGGAGTGTGTCGTACGGACTGCTCCTCCCATTTACGCTGCGCTCAAGGGGCCCTTTCGCCTTCGAAACTGCATGCGAAAAGGGCCTATGACTTGTGATCTGCTTCTTTCAGAGGTGAATTTCTCTGTGAGTCTCCCCCTCATAGTCCTTGGTGCTTTGACTATGAGGAATGATAGATGGAGATCCTTACAGAACCAGACTGTAGAGCAGGTGCTGTAGGATTCAAACCTTGGACTCATTCTTTCTCTGCTTTTCCTGTGGGCACTAATTTGCAGATTCAAGGGGAAAAGATGGTGTCAGCATTGTCACATGCCTATATGGTGGTACAGGGCACTTCTGTAGGTAATTACGAACCTACTTCATGTACACAAATTGTAATGGGTGGCTAATAAATCAATGATCAGACTTTATGGCTGTTGTCTTGTTAGTGAATTATGCAGAATGTTAATATAACTTATACCTGCATAATTCACTTTTTCATTATTGTGGAGCTCAAAATCCTCTGTCAATGGTGCAACAACTCATGATATCACCTTCTGGGACCTCTGGAGGACACCTGTCAGGGTTTGCAAGAAGCCTGCTGCTGTGTGTCCAGCTATAGGGACATAGCTGGATGTTCCTTCACACTCCCTGTTCTCCATCAGCCAGTAAATGGCAAAGTGATGGCCAAAAGGTGTAAGTGGGAGATATTTCATAGTTCCACCTGGACAGAATTTTATGATACGTCTCCCAATGCAGCATCTCAGCCCTTGTTTCAGAAGTGGAATCTGTCACATGGGAGAGGGAGTGAATTTCTTTTCTGCTGCTCCAGAGAATAGGATCTAAATTGATAGGTTCAGATTACAATAAAGGAAATTCTGATTACATGATAGAAAGAAACTCCTGATGAGAAAAGGTATTTGAGAGTGGAATGTAATCCCTCAGAAGATGGTGCTTTTTGAACAAAGAGTTAATGGCTATCTGTCAGGTGTACCTTAGTGGTGGATTCCTGTCTTGGCAGGGGGTTGGACTGGATGGCCCCAGAGGTAGCTTCCAATTCTAGGATTCTCAGCAACACACCAACAATGGTAGAAATCAGCCTCTTTCTTCCTTTTCTGCCTTGCTGAGAGGAGTCAAGTGGGCAAGCCAGATAAATTGCCTGAGAGAGATAATTTCAAATCAATTCTGGCAACAATTGCTTCTCACTGACTTTCACTGCTTTAGATTTTTCCAAGAAAACCATCAAAATGAGACACAGTTGTGATTTTAAACAATCGATCTTTTACACACACACACACACACACACACCACCACCACCACCATGCATGTACACATAATCAAGGGAAACAATAGCTAACAGGACAAGCCTAGGTGTCTACTGAAAAATAAGCCCCATGGAATTTAACAGAAGTTACCCCCAAGTAAATTTGTACAAAACTAAAGCTATTTAAATAATATTAAATTGATCTTGAAAGTTTTTGAGCAAAGTGGCATGTCTGCTTTAATTTTAGAAAGAGAAATCTATAAGGTAATGAATTTCTCCATGCTCTTAATTGTCAATACTGTACAGTGAAAAGAATTTATGCATGACTCTAATGATGCATATTTCTGTACTGCAAATATGAGTAAGCTGTGATGCTATGTTTAAAACATTTTTAAAATTCTCTGGGATGCTAGAAAACATGTTTAACAGATTATGAATAGCACATAATACCAGTTAAACCCACCACCTGTGAAGCCTTGCTTCAGACAATGGCCATTTCCACACGGGGTGAGGGAATCACCCCGTGATGCTACTCACCGGACTTTTGGGCTCCCTGGTCCGGTCCACGCTGCTCTGGAGCAGTGCATGGACGCTGCTCCGCACTGCTCCGGGGATGAAAATGGTGGCTTCCGGTTGGTCAAGGCTCTCCAACCACTGAAGCTTGCCAGCCTAAAGCCTGCCCCCGGCAGATCGCAGGCTCGCATCAATGCGAGCCCACGATTCTGCATAAGGGAGCAGGCTCGCAGTGGCGCGCTCCATGCTTTTGAAAGACCTGTTTTTAGCGGTCTTTCAAAAGCACACTGGACAACCACTTGGGGTCGTTCCGGAGCGGGCTGGGGTGCAGATCTATGTTAAGTAGGTCCGACCCAGTCTGCTCCCAGGTGCAGGTCTTCGTGTCTGTTGGTAGGTCATGCAAGAAAGAAGCGTTTGCAAAGTGGTTGATTGGAACATGTTGCCATAGGCTGAGAACCAGATAACACCTTCCGAACAGTGAGGGAAGAACATATTTATTATACCTTGGAATGGTGGTTATTCTTTCATTGGCTTTCTTGACTTCCCTCCCTGCAACAGTCAGGCTTTTTGGTATTGGATTCTGCAATCCACGTGTGTTTTGATGAGAAAGAATTTATGTGGTGGAGAGCATAATGAACTTTTGTGAGAAGAGGCTATCTTCTTTTGCGGTGATGTAGATAAGGCCATTTCTGCACACGGTGAGGGAATCGCTCCCTGCCGCTACTCACTGGATCTTCTGTGGGTCCGGTCCACTCTGGGGTGAGGAGGAGCAGTGTGCGATCATAGACCCGCACTGCTCCGGCGTCCAAAATGGCAGCTTTCAGTTGGTTGTGGGTCTCGACCAACCACTGAAGCTTGCCAGCCTAAAGCCCGCCCTCCGCAGTTTGCAGGCTTGCCTTGATGCGAGCCTGGGAATCTACATCGGAGAGCAGGCATGCAATGGCACACACCGGCATTTTGAAAAACCTGAAAAATCAGGTTTTCAAAAACATGATTGAGGACCACTTGCGGTCGCTCTGGAGTGGACTGAAGTGCGGATCTATGGTAAGTAGTCCAGACCCAGTCTGCTCCAAGGTGCAGACATCCTCCGTGGAGGAAACACTGCACCATTTTATTTACTCCGTGTGGAAATGGCCTAAGTCAATGGTCTGCCTCAGTTGTCTGAAGTAACTTCATATGTTCTGAAATGTTTTTAACAAAGCAACAACAAGAAGAGGGGGAAAAAGGACCAACAATCAGGAACATTCTTCCTTTTGGCCACATACAAGTTTCAAAGGAAAATGCCCATGAAAGTGTTATATTTGTGCCATTCCACATTTCAGGAAAAACAAAACAAAACAGTGTATTAAAACAAAGTTTTTCCATGTGTCCTTTTTACAGTAATCCTTTTAAATCTGGGTTCATGTTACTTGATCGCCGTGGCGTGGGCTTTTGATAACATCGGAAGCCCAAGGCATCAAATTCAAAATGAAAGCAGCCTGCCATTGATTAGATATGGAGTGCTAATCTCTTTTAGTGTGCTTTCCATAAAAGTGTCAGTCATGGTTTAAGTCCTATTTTAAAATCAACAGCCACATGTGCTAATCTCTGGAAATGAAAATGTCAAACAACTTCTGCCAGGTGCTATAACTGCACATCAGCAAATAGAAGTGCTCTTCCAAGCATTGCTTTGCCACCTTTCTTCATTTTGACATAAGTTTCCTTGATCTGGATCTTGCAAAGCTGGGTTCCATTCCCCGTTGATCCAGAAATTCATTACTATTGATCAATCTTACAGTCTCGAATAAGACATTATAGCCTTGCATCACATCTTCATTCAAAAAAGAAAATACAGTTAGACTTGGCTCACTCACAACTGAGGTCATGACTGTTCCCTTCTGTGTCTCATCAGATTTCATACTTGTCCTCTATAAGAGATATTGCAAAATCTGTGGGAGAATGCAAATGCATCATTCATTTTACGGGCTTGGGTTGAGATCACATCAAAGCATTATTCAGCAAGAAAGCCACTGTGGAATAGTGATGGGTCTGCTGGACAGAGACTTTGAGGGATGAAGGTTCTAGTCTGTTACCCTGTTTTCTGGGGGTCCCGGGAGGGACACCAAATTGCTATCAAAATCATAGAAGTTGGGGAAATTAGTTCAGAGCACCAGTTGGCAATACGAGAGGTAGGGTAACGTAGCAGGATCTTGCAACCCAATGTCTACGGGGTCAGGCCAAGTCAAGAAGCAAACCAGTTGGAAAATACTGAATGATCTTTATTAAATACAGGCGCACAATGTATGCAACACAAACACACAGATAACTAAGGAAAATAAAGGTGTGAGTAAGATAGTGGGATTTTTAGAGGGATAGTTGGTTCGGGTGATACGAAACCTGTCCTGAAGTCCGGAAGAAAATGGAGAGCGAAGCTGGGGTTCGATGTATCTCAGCACGTGGAGCTGAGGGGAAGCTCACCAAGCAAAGCAGCAGCAAGGCGGTCTGGAACTCAGGAGCGATCCGAGGAAGGTCTCGGAATCAAGGGTTGTTATAAGGAGAATTGTGACTGCAGGCTAGGTCAGACTTAGGGGAAAACAATAGATTTGGAGTTGGAGACAAAGCCTCCGAAAGGTCAGAATTTGAATGATTGAATTAGAGCCGAATTTATCAATAGACTAGCCGGTATGCAAACGCGGAATACTTGAGCGTTGTATAGCTCCATCATCAAGTTGCCAGCACGGGGCAGAGAATCCTTTGTAGGTTGCGTGCATACCTAATGGAGTACTTGCCTTGAGATCTCCGAAAGCGGCGAGTCAGCTATTTTCTGGCCTGCCTGTATTGTCTAGGAATATTACGGCGATAATCGGCTGAGCCTGTATGCATGCTTGTCTGGGGGCCTTGCAAGCACGTGGAAGGGATATGTGAAGGTGAATTTGAGATATCAATAGATATCTTTTTATATCCCCAAAGCTCGGGCTAGCCAGGGCAGTAACAAGTCTTCACTGAGGTCCTTTCCTGAACACACCTTTTCGCAGAGTTGGGGTGCAGGGATTGCGCAAGCAGCCTCCAGCGAGAGGCTTTCGCGTCGTGGTTCCTTCAGCTCTGCAGCTGTCGCATGCTCACGCAAGAGCCCTGCCTCTTCCTTCTGCAGTTCAGCCTGGGAATTTCCCAGGCTGCGCTGGGGCAGGAAGCATGAGTGCCACGGCTCTGGAGCTCTGCATGCATGGCAAGTGTGCGCAGGGCCCTGGAGCGATGCATGATCGCTCACCATTTTTGCTCACAGCCAAAAATGAAAAAGTGCACAGTCAGTGCTTGCCAGCCCCTGGAGCATCATGCAATTGTGAGTGCATTGTGTGGACCACTCCTCACATTCGCGCGATGCTCAAGGGGCCCTTTTGCATGGCAAATGCCATGCGAAAAGGGCCTGAGTCATGAAACTCACTAGGTATTCTTACCAGCCATTCTCACTCTCACTCTGGTGCACCTTGCAGAATTGTTGGGAAGTCAAAGCAAAGAAAAGAGACACAGAAAGATATAAATGTAACTAAGTAATGAATAAATAAATGTTGAAGGATAAATCCTGGTAGTGACATATGTTGGTGTAATCTCTGATATTGATGTGTGGGGGGTCTATTGTAAGGAGGTATCCAATACTTTCTTCTGCAGTACCCTTGCCCTAGCCATGCAACAGTAGCCAGAAGGTTCCTGGTACAGCTCTACCTCCCTGGCCACCGATTGGCTGAATGGATGCCCCTTGGCATGTTCTGGCTTCTCCTGAGCACCTGGACAAGAAGCAGCCTTACAAAGGATGCCTTTTCTCTGTGGTGAGTGTAAGGGCAACTGGAGCATGCTTGGAAACACCCCTACTGGCTGATTATTGGCCAGAGAAATGAAGCTGCACCAGCAAGTCCCAAGCTTCTGTTGAATACCCAGGAAATAAGCAGCTGCCTCCATCCCCTGTATGCTCTGTTAGCCTGCTAATCTGATCATGCCCACCGATTTTCCTTTTCACTGCTGAATAGCGGAGAACATTCTGTAACATGTTCTCTTTTGGCTGCAAGTGGACAAGAGGCCTCTGTCTTCACCCGAGTGTTCTTCTCTTAAATTAGTCTACTGTAAAACAAGCACAGAATAACGTCTGTGATAGACATTGGCCTTCCACCTAGTAATACATTTCTTGATGACAAACAAAAATGACCAGGAGAATGCATGCAAAGTATGACTCATGTTACAAACAACAGTTCAGCACTGTTTATTGTCAGCATGGTGAGAAGTAAAGGGATCTTAAAGTAAGTGAGAAACTTCTTTGGAGTCCTGCTGAGCTAGCGTTTGCAAGGGAAGCTCCATATTTTCTCTGTTCTTGTAGTGTGTTTTTCATCTCATCTCCACTCATTTACTTCCTTTAAAAGCCTCATACACATCCATAGTCTTCATTCACCCTCAAAACTCTGCAGACGCAGATGGAAATCCACTGCTTCCTGGCTGTATTCTACATATCTGAACGCTGCTTGAGGGCCAAAGTAAACATTAATGACATGAATTTTTATTATGTAAATAGCAGGAAAGGGGAAGGCTGAGTAACCATAGGAGCAAGAAACATTGGGGAAGCAGCATTTTAATGTTTCTGTCCTTGCCATGGTTCAGACCAAAATTACTTCTTTAAAACTGCTATTTGAATTCCATAGAACACCTCCATTGGTACCAAAGGCAGTTTCCTTTGAAATGCAAATAGAAGTGCAAGAGAAGAATACTTTCTTGGGATTTTGGTAAGGATTGTAACCTGGATCAGAGTCCTAAAGCTGTTTGGGACTCCTGTCATAGTAACATGAAAAATCACGCTCATCAATTGCAGTCATACTGTTAATATTATGTCTCATTTGGCCCTGACAGCTGTAAAACATTCTGCTCTATTAGATATTTGTACAAATACTGATACTGCTGATTATTGGCAGTAATAACTTGCTACTAAATTACGTAGATATCCAATGCATTCTGCTTACCTAGGAGCAAACTCCTGAGAACACAGGGAGACTTACTGGAAGCTAAACATACATAGGACTGTGCTTACTTTGTCTGCTTAACACAAGATCTTAAGTCCATCCCACTGCTATGGCCAGAAATCATTTGGGCAGTTATGAATATGTAACCTAGAATTATGCATTGCTGACTGTTTCATATTAAAAATCCCTCTGTATTTCCTAGTTTATGGGATACATAAGGACCATGAATGTCCCCCAATCCCCACTTACCAGACAGCAACCACTACAGTCAATGGGGGTCTGTTCCCCTGCTGACAAATTTGTTATTGTTGGCATTTCCAACAGCCCCCTCATGTGGGGTCAGGCTTGGAAGAACTGTGTAGCTATGTAACTACAGTGGTTACACATTCATGACTATCCAAGTGAATTCTCGCCTATAATCATAAGTCACAAGGCCGAAGTCATCAGGGCATGTCAGGGCCTGAAAACATTTACTCTCTCTCCTCACACCTTTATGCTTATTGGGAGGGGTATATATATATATGTTTTAATAATCCACTATAAGTCTGTTAATTCTTCTATTTCATTATTTTTCCCCCTTTTCCTTCTATAGTGGACATGCAAATCTTTTGGCCAACATAACTGGTGATCGCCTAGTAGCTGGCTATCTACCATTGAAAGCTGGCATTATAGGGAAAAGATAATCGATGAAATCTCAGTAAAAGCCCTTCCATTTTGAAAGTCAGTGCCATTTAACATATCTACTGCCAAGCTTGAGATTTACTCAGCCCGCAGAACTTACTTATTGCCTAGCAAAAGCTGGGCCTTGTAATTTATGCCCTTGCTGTCATGTCCTTCTGCTTATGACAAGCTATACTTTTATCCACTACTTAGTTGCAGCAAAATATTTTACCAGCAATAAAACAAAGAACGTTGTTGTTAAACAAACTCTTGAAAGATTTACGAGGCCAAGCTATACTGAATGTTCACATTTAGGAAGAAAATTACTATGCATAGATCACAGCAGCTGGATTTGCCTTTGGCATAATTTTTCAAGAAGAAAAGCTACAGATGAAACTCCACTTCTGAAAGCAATCAGTGTCCTGGAACTCACACATTTTGATATGGGCTGAAAGGACAACATCACATTGAACAGACTCAGTTGCAGCCATAACCAGGTGGCAAGGCAGCTATCAGAAAACCTAACATGACAGAGGAGCAATGAAGTTCTCCTGTGTCTTTAATCAGCAATGGCAGGAAGAACATGGTCAGCTCAAAATTCTGCCACTATCTTAATAAAGGCTGTGTTGAGTTTCTGTACTATCAAGGGTAGCAAAAATTTTGATGGGAAAAGGCCAAGGCCTGTGTCATGAGGTGCATGTTGGGGCCCACATCACTGCAGAGTCCCCACTGCTGGCATCAGTAGCCCCTTGGCCTTCTTTCACCTTCTTGGTATTGCTCCTTGGTTGCCTGCCCTTTCTGAGCATGCACTGCTGTGAAAGCAGTGAAGAGACAGAAGAGCAGCACATCCAGATGTCTTGGGCTCTCCCTTTTGGTGGTTGTGCAAAAGACTGGGCCCTCGAAGACATTGGGGAGAAAAAGGTGGGCCTGGCTGCAATTGGCACCAGTTACTGATGTCAGCTGGGCTGCAAGTCAGAGAGTACTCGGGTGGCCATATCTCCTGTTGGACCAAGTCTGGTTTCAAGGTAGAGCCAGAAGGATGGAGAGCCTCAGGGGCCTTAATATTGCTTAATGTTACCAAATGAGCAATAGGCTGATTGTGGCATAGAGATCACTTCTCCTACTAAGGTGAGAACAGAGCATAAAAGTCATGATCAGGGTGGCTGGGGCATTCTGGGAAATTTGGCCTAAATACATAGCATAATGTTCCTGCACTCTGTGTGAAGTGTATTATATCACTATTTCTATTATAGATTCCTACATTTACATCCATCTATTCAACTGATCATATGCACATTTTATGGAAACCTGTGTCGTCTTTTGTCTTCTGATTTTAGTGACGCATTTGCTCTTTATTGGTGATGGATAAATGGCCAACCTAGATGCTAAAAAACACAGGGCACCTTAAGCTACAACACCCAGCCATTAAATATTGTGGTTAATATTGCAGTTTAGGGCTCAGTAAAAAAGAGAGCACGAGTAGACCAAGCAGACAGTGCTTCAGCTATTGTTTGCAGAAGGCAAACAGAAGACACCTTTTCCCTCAAAGAAATGAAAAAGGCTAATAAGATGGGAAACCCTGGGTTAGGGCAGGCAGAGGCAATGGGAGGATAAACCAATGTTTTATGATATTTGTTGCTCTCCAGATAGCATCTTGTTATTTCCACAGCCGCCCTTGTATATCAATTATG
Source organism: Cyclura pinguis (assembly GCA_030412105.1). Taxonomy (NCBI): domain Eukaryota; kingdom Metazoa; phylum Chordata; class Lepidosauria; order Squamata; family Iguanidae; genus Cyclura; species Cyclura pinguis. Next base: position 173,946,409 of record CM059599.1, read on the forward strand.
AAATGTCAAACCTCACATAATGGAGTGGAGCTCCCTTAGATTGTTGCTGGACAGAATAAAGGAAGATAAGTATATTGATGATGGTTTACAGAGTCTTTGGTTTTGTTTGAAGTAACTGTGTATGTCCCACACAGTTGGATCAACTATTCCCAGAGTATTATTATTGTTCTGTTTATGACAGTATCACAAGTTTTCAGCAATACTTCCCACTTTGCAAGGCAGGGAGACAGGCGGAAAGAGAGGTGTTTGAAGGATGGAGAAAATTGCACAGCCACCATATTAAACAGCTAAAGAGACCTGCATCAAGTTTCCTATCACGAGCTAAGGAGCAAATTATACATGTTGCTACACATCTCACTTGGAAGCACCTCTGGGTTTTTGAAAGTGATAAGCATGAGTCGTTGCATTGAAACCACAGTGGATGGAGGGGAGGCATTTAACCTTTTCCTCTGCAGAGGCAGTTCAGTCCAGATGAGCATCCCTTGATCAGCAGTGTAAATAACAGGAGTGGTCCTTTCTAATGTGAACAGCAGCAGTAGGCAGTGACAACTAGTGCATTCCTGCCACTTTGGTTTTGGATCCTCTTTGGATCCTCTGGATTTTAATCCAGACTATAAAGCTATTATCCAATGTGCTGATCACAATCCCCAAACAGGTTCTGCACCTTGGATAATTCCTTGGGACATGGGATGGATTCATCACTCCACTGAAATGGAAGCCAACAATCTCCATAGATAGTGTGGGTATTACTTAATTGTATATCATTGTATAGTTTAGCTACAACTATGTGGCTTTGTCAAGGTACACGTTCAGTGTTCTGTTTCTTGAAATTTCAGGGCCAGATTACTACTGTTCCTGAAATGGTGATTTCTAAAAAAAAAATGGATATTTTTGTAATTTCTGTGATTATTAAGGAAGTTGTTATTCTATACTGTAGGGTTTTTTTAAATCTTTCTGTAAGCTGCTTTGGGAGTCCTTTGGGATGTGGAAATTCATGAATTCAATAAACTATCTGAATGGAATCAGAAGTTTTCCCTGCTTGTTTTGTTCTTATAGGACGAATAAATAAAAGTGTGTCCATTTCCTGACTGTTTTGTCATGTAAGCCTTACAGTTTCAAGTGTGTGTGCTTGATTTTCATCAGTGTCATGCAGCAAGGCTGATCAAAAATGAAGGCCCTGCTCCCTCCTATGAGTAAATTTGAAAAACAGTGAATAGGCTTCCAAGTGGCAGATTTAGTGCCAACAACAGTGTGGTCCTGAGCCAGGATTAGCAATAACAATAATATCCTGCCTTTCTCCCTGAATTGGGACTTGAGGCAAATTGAGAAGCTGTGGTCCTCAACTCCAGATACTGCTGGACTCAGCTACCATCAGTAAGTGTTTCCACCAACCAAGAGAGAGGAGATCGAAGAAAGTCTGGAAAGTCACAGGTTCCCCAGGCTGAACCAGGCTACTGACCTTTGTCACTTCTTTTTGCCTCTGGCTGGTAGCTTTCTTGCAGCTTTAATTTTCATTTGTCCATGTGAAGTATCACATCAGGCTGTGGGAGCAGGGAGGGGACAAGAGGGCCCACTTGGCTCAACACTTGTCCGGAAAATGAAATTGTATGAAATCCCACCATGTAGAGAACTGGTATATAAGGGTGTAAGCAAGGCTAGAACTCTTCTGCCTGAAATGCTAATTCTTCTCTGTGAGAACACTTTTGGTGAGGATATGGAAGAACGTAAAACCATATAAATTTATCACCTACATGCTGAAGTGGTACAGGCCAAGATACTGGTTGCTCCCCTTCTCTCCTCCATAGTGTCTACTCAGCTCCCTTCTTTTCAGTTCCTGTAACTATGCTCAGGCAACATTTTTTCCCCTTCATATTTTCAAAGTCAATTCTATGGAGTGTGCTTTCAGGAATGACAAAACAAGTGTGAGTCTTTCTCATGCTGCCCAAGTTCCAAATAAGATCAGTGTAGAGGTAAAATGACCTGACCCTCTTCCACAACTCCTTCACTATGCACAGAGGAAATAGGTTAGTGGGCAGGATTGCTCATTTTACACTGGGCTTTCAGAGAATGTACGGAAGCATGGCAGAAACTCCTTTTAGTGTCAGCTTCCCTGGGAATGTTCTGTGAGTTGAGAGCAGTTGCATAGTTGTATCAGTGAGACTCTCTGGGACTCTGGATTTGCTAACTTGGCCATGCCGTGAGGGGTGTGTGACCCATATGTTTATATTACTTTAATAATGTTAGACTGCAAAACATCTTTGTACATACTCAGTAGGGAGAAACAAAGGAAGTACAATTGGCCCTCCACATCTGCAGGTTTAACTTTCATGGATTTGATTACCATATTTGCTGGTGTATAAGATGCTCTTTCCCCCCCAAAATATAATGTATAAAAATGGGTTGTGTCTTATATGCCGGTGCATCTTATAGGCTGGCAAATACTTTCCTCTCCCTTTACAATGCATTTTGGCTCAGTGTGGAGAACTTGCACCAAGGCAAAACAGAAGAGAAGGGGGGGAGGAAACTTTGTGCAAGCACTCCTTTCACCCCCCTCCCTTTCCTATGCATTTTGCCTCAGCCAGGAGTTCCCTCCACCCAGGCAAAATAGAAGGGAAGGGGGAGTGAAAGGAGCACTCGCACAAGCACTCCTTTCTTTTTTCTTTTTTATATAATTTTTATTGAAAGTTTGTCTCAAAAATACCCCCCCACACACACTTCCATGCTTAGATCTTCCAGTTGAAATAGCTTATTTCCACTCCATTACAAATATAATTTCCATCTTACAGAGAGAAGAACAGTTACATTATTTCTTCTTTGATTTCTTATACATTTATATCCTTACCCAATCCAATACTCTTTTCCATTCTTTCTCAAAGTTCTGGGTAGATTTATACTTCAAAGAAAATGCTAACTTTTCCATCTCTATCATATCCAGAACTTTTAACTTCCATTCTTCTATATCAATATATTTCTTTTCTTTCCAGTGCTGCACATATGTCAACCTTGCCGCAGTTATTAGATATAACAATATCTTCTGATGACTTCTTATTTCCCTTTGTTGCCCTAGCATATTTAACAAAAAAAGCTCCAGTTTCATTTCAAAATTCAGCTTACAAATTCTTTGGATTTCGTCATGTACCCCCTTCCAAATTTTTTTTGCTATCTTACATGTCCACTACATATGGAAAAAAGACCCTGTCTTTTCGTTGCACTTCCAACAATTTAAATTCCCATTTTTTGTTATTTTTTGTAATCTTTCTGGGGTCATGTACCATCTATAAAACATTTTATAAAAGTTTTCTCTTAAATTTAAGTTTGGTGTAAATCTTATATCTATTTTCCACACTCTTTCCCAAGTTTCTAACTCAATTGGATATCCCAAATTCTGTGCCCATCTAACCATTGTATCTTTGACTACTTCTGATTCCATTTCTCTTTTCAGCAATAACTTATAAAATTTGGAAATTTTTTTCTTTTGGTTATCTTTCATCAGTACACCTAATTCATTCTCTTTTCTCTCAAATCTGTATAGTTTTTAGTCCGTTCTAAATATTTCTCTGAGTTGTCTCAGTGGAAACCAATTTAGTTCATGCTCTTCAGCCTTTAATTCTTCTTCTGTACAAATTCTTGGCTTGTCGCCCTCCCATTTCAATAACTCTTGATATGTTAGTAAATTTCCTTTTTTTGTTCGGGAGATTTTATAAGCTTCTTGTGGTGAGGTCCATACTGGTAGTTTTGTATAAAATTTTTGCTTTATTTGTGACCAAACTTTCAACAATCTCTTTCGGATGCAATGGTCTTTAAACTCTTTATTCACTGTAGATCTGTCATAATAACATAGATGTCCATGCCATCCAAATGTATTATTTCTTTCTTTTAACTCTTCAGTGGTTGTGTTTTCTAATTGAATCCAGTCTTTGATCCAATCTAAACAACATGCGTGGTAATAGATTTTTAATGATGGTAATTCAAGTCCTCCTCTCTCTTTTGCATCTTTGAGTATTCTAAATCTAATTCTTGGTTTTTTCCCTACGCAAGCACTCGTTTCACTCCCCCTCCCTTTCCTATGCATTTTGCTTTGGCAGGGTACTAATTTTTTTTTCTGAAAAATGCCCCTTGGAAAACGGGGTGGGTCTTGTATGCTGAAGCATCTAATACGCCAGCAAATACAGTGTTAGAGAATTTCTCTAACCCCTGCTCCCCCACTTCAAGCTCTCCTTTTCTAGGAGAACCTTATCTTTCAGAGACTCCAGTCAGGCCATGCAGCCCTTTAAAAACTCACCTTTGGTTGTTGTCATGATCGTCCTCCTCCTCCACCATCACCACTAGAAGCAGCTGGCCAGCTAGGGACAGCTGACAATGCAATTTCTCAGCATCACAAACCCTGGCCTGGCATCCAAGGGTAGGTGTGTGAGAGAAGAAGTATAGGGCCACCATGTGGATCCACCTCCTTTCCCTCTTCTTTCTCTGACCTGGTTTGGATGCTGGATGCTCATTCACTCCACCATGCCTCAGCCCCCTTCCCACAGACACACACAAACACATTTTGATATTTGCGGTTTTTCCACTTTTGCAGGGGTCCTGTGACCCTAACTGTGGAGGGCCAACTATAGACTCCTTTCTTGCACTCAGGACCTGGTGGTGGCTACAGAAAAAGCTGTCCCTAGCTAATTCCTGCATATCCTCCAACTTTCCCACCCCATTAATACTCCATCATCCCACCTTTTCAGCAGCTTTTAAAATATCTCTGCTTCTCTGTACTCCTCCCACTTATTCACCCTTTGTCCTCAGCTTGCTTCATTTGCTGCAAACTGAATTCAAAGTGCAAAAGTTCATCTGTGAAATGCGGGAGGGTATGTTTCTGAAAGGCCCTGATTCCCTAGTAGCAACAGATAACTAGAAGTTTCTCAATTTTAAAAGAAAATTGATGGAAATATTATAAAGAGTTTGCTTTGCCTATCTTCTTTTTTGTGTTTTAAAGGGCTTGACATTCTTCTTTTTGTGTATAAAAAACACTGGAAAGCGTTTTTGTAAGAAGACAGTTTTGAAGATGCTGTGAGGGAAGCAAGATAAAACAGTAAGATTAAACTGAATGGAAGCTGCATAAGAAAGAGAGCTGCAAAGGTAAAACTAACTTAAGTGAACAGTATCAAGAATTCAACACTGTATTTAAACTAAATAAATAGTAAATTAAAGAGGAAGCTATATGATAAAACAAGGCATTATATCATGTAAGGTACTGGTAGATGTTATTTGGTTTCGCGTAAGCCCATTTGCTGTGAGTCCTTCTCCAGAGGCAGCTTGTATTCAAGTCTATGGCCATTTCTGCCCTACACTGTTATAGTGCTATGATTCCACTTTCAACATCCTGTGGAATTCTAGGGTTTGACGTTTACTATGGCCAAAGAGCTCTCTGGCTGAGAATTCTAAAGGCCCCTCCCTAAACTGCAAACCCCAGAGATTCCATAGGAGGTTGAAAGTGGAACAATAGCACTATAACAGGGTAGAGTGGAAATGGCCTGTAGTAATGTGCAGGCACGATCTTCCCATACTTTCTGTGCTGGTGCGCAGGGGAGAGAGCAGGGACACATTCAGTGTTGACAAACTGGCATGTCTTGGCTTGGAAGAGGAAAGAAATGAGGGTATTTCTTTGCCATGAAGCTAGATCATTTGAAATACCTCCCTTCTCTCTCCCTTCCCCACTGACCAATATAGTGTTGCTCCCTCCTGGGGCTTGACCATTGCAAGCTGGAATGGTGGGCATTTGAGGAGTGATTATATAATGCCCCATCTTGCTCAACGTGCTGGATTTGCTAATTGTGCTGGTGCATGTGTGTTAATGATGTATGTTTTAATCTGGTTTTAACTTCTTTTATTGTTTAATCTTGTTTTAAGCTTTGTATCTTGTGAATTCTTAATGATGTCTTTTTAATTGTTGTGAGCTGCTTTGAGTTCCAATCTGGGAAAAAGGGGGGATAGAGACGATGGTGGTGGTGGTGGTGGTGATGATGATGATGGTGATGATGGTGATGATGATACAGGATAGCACCTTGCACCCCATCCCAAAACAGACATGTGTGCGTAAGGCACGCCTGTGTGTACCTTTGTCACTAATGGAATTCCAGCCATCGAATACAGACTGAATGCTGAAAGTATGTTCTCTGTACTTGCTTTACCCCCAACATTTGCTGTAGGATGCCTCTCAGAGCTAGTAATGAATGATACACTGAGCTGGTGAGAAGGTGGAGGCCACAGAGTAACAGAGGTTAGATACACTGAAAATAGCAGGGATTATTAATTGATTGTAGTGATGTTAGTCATTAGATCACCGATGAATAATTTGTGATCCTCTAGATTTGGACTGCATCTCTCATCAGCTCTAACCAACATAGTCAGTGGTGAAGAATGATGGGACTGCAAGACTAGCAACGTCTAGAGGGCCACAAGTTTAGATGAAATCCCAAAAGCTGTTGCTTACAAAAGTGCTTTTCAAGACACTGAGTTTCCATATCCATTCACATCTTCATCTCTATTGACTTATGCATGATTATTTGATAGCTAGTGGAACAAACTACTTGAATCTCTTGCTCTAGGTTCAGACCTGCATCCAGTTTCTTTCCTTGTGGAAACCTTGGCTGCACCTTAGCGACTAGCTGTAGGCAGGAGTGACAGGTAAAAAATGTGCTTGCAGCCAAATTATAGCAGTGGGTAGGCTGCAAACTCAAAAATAGAACCGGCAATACTCTGGAGGAAAACACAGCTCCCCTTGCTTTATAATAGACTGAAATTTATATCTGAATTACTGTGTTAGAATCCCAAAACCTTTATGGCAGAATAGTATGAAAATGACAACCACCTCCCCCTAATTTTAAGACTTTTGTCTTTTGATCCATGGAGATTTAAAGCCAGTGGGCAAGCACTTTATGACGTGCTTTAGCAAAGCCTTTGCTAAGGAAAGAAATGCTTAGTTTTCAAATACATTAGCAATATTTTACAATATTCCTGTTTAGTGAGGTTGAGGTAGGGAGAGAATTGCCCTGTGTCAATTAGTGAGGTTGTGCTCTAGATGTGAGCCTTACATAACTGTTATCAAACTCCTCAGAACTCTGTCTTAGGTCCTACATTCTCAGCTTGTAGAGTATGGAGTGTGTTGGCCCCCATCCCAACACATATAATGGAGGAATCTAGACACTAAGGTCCTATTGAAGCATTATGACAGTATAACCAGTGATTTAGCTAGACATGTTTTTTTCCCCCAAGCTTGTGTAAGGAAGTATCAATACCTCTTTATGCAAGTAGTTCCCTTAGCTAGCTTGGCATGATCTGGTGTACATGCCATTGATTGGCCTGTCGGGTATGCCAAGAAGATCCTAGCTAAATGCTAGAACTGCTTCTGACACTGCTGGGCCAGGTGCCTTTATCCTATCTTTCTGACAGCCCACAGTTTCTGCATAAACGTTCCACTTCATCAACTATATATAGGATGTTTTCTAGTGGTCCATCATGTCAGTAAGAAAAAAATGTGTGGATTTTGCTCCCCCTTCCATTCAGGAAGAGTCCATCATCAAGGCACTGTGGTGCAACCACTAGAAGTATCTTGGCACTGGTGAGAAAAGAAGCAGAAGCTGCTGAAAAGCAGTGATGTAGACTTGAATCGATTGACTTGGATTCAAGTCAGACTTAAGTCACTTCAGTGACTTGACTTGAACTTGACTCAGCAAAAATTACACACTGACTTGACTAGACTCAAGACTTGCATATTTTTAGTGACCAACTTGCTGCTGTTGGTTCAGTAACATAACACATTCATCCAGAAACCTTACAACTTCCTGGTTACTTGATGATCTGTTTCAAGCCCAAAGTGCAGACACATTTCTCAGAGGGAACCACAAATGGGTTAGGCAATGGGCTTGAGGAGGTCCTTCCTTCTAAAGCTCTTGAAGTTTCAGCAATGGGGGATAAGAAAGATCACTTCTGAAAAAGCTTCTGGCTTTGCTAATGGGAAGTAAGAAGAATACTATTCCCCACTTCTGAAGCTGCAGATGGCAAAATCATAAATGTGTCAGGGATTCCAGGCAGGGAACCCTGGGAAAATGATCAGTCCACTGCAAAGATGTTGCATCATACTCCAGCTGTGGGTAATTGCAAGGTTGCATAAGAAACTGGGGTTGTGTGCAGATGGTAGAGGGAGGTGTGCAAACCTCTACCTGATTGGTTGTAAATATGTACATAAAAAAGCAATCCCCAGTATGTGTTTGTCTGTTGACCAGACCGGTGTCTGGTGCAAGCCTTTGTCTGTCTGTTCCATGTTGTGTACATATCGGAAGGTTGCTACAAGATAAAGTGCCTCCTGTTTGGAAGAAACTCCTCTATGTGTGAGTATCCTTACTGGGGAACAAGGCTGCTGCTGTTGGCTTGTTGTCCTCTGGCTTTTCCACTGCATTTCTGTGGGGCTGAAACTCCTATCATTCCCCAACAGTGGTTATGGGCCCAGACCCAGAGTGCACAGCATCCACAGCGCACCTGTAGTTGTTTTCCCCTGGATACTGGGACTGTTTTTGACTGTTTGCCCGGCTCTCCGGTGCCTTGGGAGTCTGTGTTTTGGCAGAGAGACAGTTAATCTTCAGTCCGGAGCTCATCAAGGTCACTGCGGCCAGCTGCTTTGTTTGTTGAATTTTACTTACAAAGGCAGCAGCATGGCTGAGGGAGGTTATCTGCGTTTTGAAAAATTGACCGACGCTAATTATCAAAGCTGGCAAATTTATGTGAGAGCCGCTTTGACGAAGGAGAACCTGTGGAACGTTTTGGAAAATGAGGGACAGCCCCCAGCAGGAGCAACCGCTGCTCAAATAGCAGCGTTCAGAGTTGCTGACGAAAAAACCAAAGCAGTTATTTTGCTTACTTTAAGTCCTTCCCAGTTGATTCACGCTGCTGCTGCGGACACAGCATATCAGCTCTGGCAGGCTTTGAAGTGTGTGCATAAACCTTCCTCGTGTTTGCTAGTGTGTATATATATACACACTGTTGTATATATATATATATGGTTGTAAATATGTATATAAATATGTATATAAGAAAGCAAATATGTATATAAGAAAGCAATCCCCAGTAAGTTTTTGTCTGTTGACCAAACCGGTGTCTGGCGCAAGCCTTTGTCCGTCTGTTCCATGTTGTGTACATATCGGAACGTTGCTACAAGATAAAGTGCCTCCTGTTTGGAAGAAACTCCTCTGTGTGTGAGTATCCTTACTGGGGAACAAGGCTGCTGCTGTTGGCTCGCTGTCCTCTGGCTTTTCTGCTGCATTTCTGTGGGGCTGAAACTCCTATCATCCCCCAACAAAATGTGGAAGGCTGATTCTACTTAAATTGTTAAAACTGACTTTATTGACTCTGTCCAGAAATTCTGGAGTACAGGTTGGGGTATAAAGTTGATTCCCAGCTTTGAGACTTGACTTGAGACTTGACTTGAAAATATCTTGCAAGGACTTGAGACTCGACTTGAGACTTGAAGATAGAGACTTGAGAGTTGACTTGAGACTTGGAATAAAAGACTTAAATACATCACTGCTGAAAAGCACACACACCACCTGGCCCTCACCACACTTCTGTGTGTATGTGCTGAGTCAGTCACACAAGTCCAGCTGGAAATAAGCCTGTTGCATCTGAGCCCTACCAAACTTGAGACTGGGTGGGTGGGTGTTCTTTGGCTGAGCAGTCCTCCAAAGATAAATCTGACAAGCCATGGAAGATATCTAGCCAAGCTTCTTTCAAACCAGGCTAATATCCTTTGTACAAGCTTGTTTTCTTATTTTTCCAATATGACTGAATAGTCAGTGTGCTATCCTAATGAGTATCTTGAATGGTGCAAGAGCAAAAAGCTAATGGTCACCTCAAGCTAAGGTTGTCAACTGTTAGGATGAAGGGTGTCTAGGGAGCTTTTGATGTCTGTAGAGTAAGAGAGAACGTCATGCAGTCTCCTGGCCATGTGTGGATCTCAAAACCATTTTGCAGCAGCCCTTTCTGTCCTGTCTCTGCTTTTAAAATCCCCACATGGGAAAAATCAGGTGCTTTCTGCATTCTTTTCCTTCTGTCTGCCCTTCCTCCTTTTCCTTGCTTCCTATCTTCCACCACAGGGAGCAGTTGTTGCTGAAATACTGGGGAAACTGTGGTAGGAGCCATTTTGGTGGATGCACTGTACCTGATTGTGGGTGGGTGGGTTCAATCCTCCAACTCTAGGAAACTGCTTATGTTTGCTATCTGCTGAAGCATTAATTTACTGGTAACCTTGGACCTGTTACATTCTCTTTGACTATTAAAGTTTTGGGGTTTTATGTAAAGTTTAAGTGGAAGATATCAGCCTGTGCTCTTAGATAGGAAATGGGCAGTGGGAGAGAAATACGTAATTACCCATAAAGAAACACAACATTAGGTTAAATTTTCCTATAGTGATAAGGTGTTGCTTGGTATGTATGTTCTATCATTTTTATTGTGCGATATATAAAGAAATCCTAAAATGCTGCTGTAGTTTTCTTCCTTTTCATAGATCAACACTCTTCTAATCTCAGAAAATGTGCAGCTGTATTCTTTTTGCCCTTGTGAAAACCCAGTTGCTATCATTAAAGGCAATACACCCAATTATTCCTAATGACCCTTGTAACTGACATAGCTCTAAGAAATTATTTCGAAACCATGTGGTGTTTTGTCCAGGAGGGTGGCCTCTGTTCTTTGAAGTGGCAAGGATACAGGTTTCCTGGTTGCCTAATGGTATCATCTGCTACAAAGGTCTGTGACTTTTCTCATTGTGAGGAGGCTTCCTTGGTTGTTTTTCTTTTCTATTCTTTTCTTTTTGCAGACTCTGGTGGTTTCTTTATATGAACACACCAATTAATCTATAAAAGGATTAGCCTGCTGAATTTAGGATATACTCTGCATTTGAAAATCCATCTCTGCATTCCTGGGCAGAGAGGATCGGATATTAACATAATTATTAATATTGATTCCATAAATGCAGACTTTCTTAGAGAAGTTGCATAGTAATGATGCAATTAGTATGCAATTTAAAAAAAAGGACAGACAGTTGCATACTCCACAGACAAACTACATACTACTTATACAGCAGGTGAATGCTAAAGGCAGATGCATGTGGAAATGATGGATACCACACAAGTGGCATTTGTGTGTCTAGTAGACCTCTACACTGAAGTTTGGGAAACAGAGATTTCAAGCTTGGAGAGCAGTAAAAAATATTAGGTTTTAGAATGTAGAATTGTTGTTGTTCATACAGTGTCATCTGTGCCTTATAAAGCACCAGTTAAAAAAAAAAAGGACAGATGAGCTCCCCTGAAGAGCTAACAGCCTATATTTTGCCAGTTGGTAACTGAAGAAGGTGAGGTGGCAGGGTAAGAAAGAAGGATAATAAGCAAATAGAGTTATTAGGCTTCATGACAGTTGGACATGAGGATTGGAAAAGTGGGAGTGGATGAGGGCTTTGCAAATGGAACAGGTACCATTGACAGTGGCAACTGGTAGCTTCCATTTCCATAAGGTAGTGAATCTGTTCCAGATTTTATTGCAAACTTTAAAGGAGATGCAGATGAGGTGATGAACCCTTTCCTCCAAATAGGTCCAACCGTTGGACAGTGCCTGTCAACTACAAGCTGACATGGAAGCAACTAGCTACGAGTGATTAAAAAAAAAAAAAGTGGCAGCATGTAGGTGACATAGAAGGCAGCTCCACACATAAAAAGTGGAAAGACAAAAGGTCAAGTCACTCATTTAAATGAGGAGGTGACATCTCTTTCTCTCACTCTTTCTCTTTCTCTGGTAAATTTAGAATCTAAATAATAAGTGTAGAAGGACCTGTAAGGTCATTTGTTTATTTGGTAATTAGATTATTTCCATTCTATATATGTAGATCTAACAGGTTGTAATCAATAAAACAAGTTTTAAATTATTTTAGAAAATGGGAGCAATTTAAAATAATTCAACAATAACGAACTCCCACGATCTGATAAATCAGAAGTTAAGTGAAAAGCCGAGTTCTGCTCTGGTGCCAAAGTGAGTCCAATGGTGGCACCAGCAAGGCATCCAAGAGAAGTGCTGCCTCCTGTTCTCTCTACATGAAGGGTGGGACACAAAAGAGGGCAAGAAGACTCCCTTAGCAGGCCTTAATGGTCTGGCAAGGATATGTAGGAAGAGGGAACTATCAAGATCCAAAGCTGTGCAAGGTTGTGTCAATCTAATAGAATCAGAGGCTATTTCCACCCTATACTGTTATAGTGCTATTATTCCACTTTCAACATCCTGTGGAATCCTGGGGTTTGCAGTTTAAGGAGGGGCATTTAGAATTCTCAGCCAGAGAGCTCTTTGGCCTTAGCAAACTACAAACTCCAGAATTCCACAGGATGTTGAAAGTAGAATAATAGCACTATAACAATGTAGTGTGGAAATGGCCACAGAATGTGGAAATCAGATAGTTATGGCTGGATATGTACTCTACATACGTATACAGATAACACAGACACACACTCATATACACACACACACAGAGGAATAGAGAGAGAGAGAGAATGAAGAAAAACCCTTCCCATGGTAACTAAAAATAATATTTAGAAGATATATGGATAACCACCACCATAGTGTATGTGTGTGTATAGATTTTACCACTGATCTTCCTGAATTTGAAGGAGCTTTTCCAGTTTGTCCCTTTCCCTTCAGAGGTTGAACATCAGCAGAGCTCACATTCAACTCAGAGCATCAGTGGGAAGGGCATCAGGAAAATCAAGAGTGGATTTGTTCCTCTGTTTTTTCCAGCTATCATAGTAACTTTCACAGTAATCTCAGATTACTTGATTCCTCACTGCTATTACATTGCCTCCCTTGAACCAGCTACCTTTTGGCAAAAGCCTCTTGGATAAGGGTTTAGCTGGATTCTGAAAACCCCTTGATGAAGACCCCTCCAAACAAGATGCCAAGTCTGGAGTGTGAAGACTATAGGTTCTTCCTCACTGCCACTACCCAAAGTATGTGTTGTTAGACCACAGTGCTTATCAGCCCTAGCCCTAGCATTGCCAGTAGTGAGGGATGATGGGAATTTCAGTCAACAGTGCCTGGAAGTCCACATCTTCCTCATCCCTGAGTTAATATCAAATAGTTCCATGGCTTGAGGTAGCACTATGGGTTCTTTGTCTTGTATGGATCTACAGTGCCCCACTGGGCAGGACTGCCAAACAGGACAACCTGAGTAAGGTGAATGATAGCATCCCAAGTTGAGGTTCTGGACTCAATGCTAGCCTTAGGGCTTCTGAGGTGGACACTCACCCTAGACACTCAGCTGAGCTCAGTGGCCCCATGTTTGTTAAGTGTAAAATCTCCATTCTGTGGAACTAGGGTGAGAGAGAAAAGCAGTAAATGTCTTCAGCTTTCTCTCACTGACCAAAGTTCTGCAAGTTGTTTGTATATTGCATGTAGAAATGTCCATCGGTCAGCTTTAAAATGTCTTTCTTTTCCAATCTTTCTTTTTCAGTTTCTAGTCTTTCTTTTTCAGTTTCTAGTCTGACATCAGCTGCTTTAGATAAAAGCAGGGAACTAGATTTAAGTACTCTAATAGAACTTGGAAAATGCCTGGACTGGCTGGGGAATTCTGGAAGATACAGCCTAAAAGAGTGACTCTTCCAAGCTTTCTGCTGCTCATACTATGAACTAGCCTTTCCCAAGCTGTTTTTCTTCAGAAGCATTTGGAGTACACTTCCCATCATTCCTTCATCTCCTGACATTGATGGACAATAACTCTTCAGGGGTGCAGAAGGAGGTCTTTCCAAGTGCCCCTGCAGATTCCTGGGACTAACCCAGGACCCCCTGGTTGTGCTTCAGCACAGTGGGACAGGGTCCAATGTTCTCCCCAGGGTCTTCCCATGGGTCTCACTCCATCACAGCAAGTCCCAACACCACCATTTTCCTCTGCAGTGCCTCTCACAATGTTGATAGGATATGATGTCACTTCACTTCCGGTTGCCATTTCAAGAGGGACTGCAGAGGAAAATGGAGGTAAAGGGTTCTGGGGGCATATTTTATGTATTTGCACATGCTTGAGGGGTTTCTTATTTGTGGGCAAACATTCCCTGAAAACTGTGCTAAATGTTTATTTAAACATTTGGGAGGGTGTTGGATGGCTTAGGGGACCCAAATGTGGGCCCATGAGCATCACGTAGCCCATGAGATGGACCATGCAACCCTTGTGGTACATTATCATGTCCATGAAGTACTTCAGAAAAAGATGTACCTCCAACAAAAAGTGTTTGGTGTTTGAAAAAATGGACAAATTTTTCACAAGCATAATATTAGGTGATTTCTGTGTTCCTCTTATCCATTTTCCAGAAATCACCTTCTCACACTCTCACCAGTGGTATTAAGTGCTTGAGCAATTTAGTTTCTTTCACAGAGAGCTCCAGAATGCCTGAGAGCCTCTTGATGACAATTTGGGGTTTCCTTGGAATAATGCCCATCCAGTTTTATGCGCCTGTGAGTCATGCAAAACTAATTTAAATTTCAACCTTTTCTTTAATAATGCCATGTTATGCTGTTCAAAACCAAAAATTGAACAAGTTCTGCCTTTTGAAAAAGAGAAAAAGAAAATACATTATCTGACTTTTGAAATTATGGTTCAGTTTACTGACAGACCAAGGGATATTTGAGATTCCCACCCAGGTGGAGCGCCCTTCCCCAGGCACTAGCCAGGCAGCTGCCGATTGGTTGCTTTCCCCAAAGCCCACAAAAGGCTCCTGAGAAGGAGACTGGAATGCAGAGAGATAAGATAATGACCCTCTGCCACCCCACTGCCTGGTAAGTGGTTAGGGCTTCTCATCAGGGCTGGAGCTTCAGCCAAGGAGAACCTTGTTAAACGTTTCGACCTGATACTTATTAGTCAAATATTTTGCAATATGGATCAAGTAGCTAATGTGCATAACAACTAGCTAAAATGCACATTCATCATGCATCATAGAGAAGGTATAAATAATCTATGAAAATATATTTGTGCATAATCCTCAGTCAATATACTTACTGTCCAACATGCCTTGAGTTAAACTGCAGATCTTGGGTGCATTTTGTGCAGTAGCCAAGATGCTGTTTAATGGTGGAGAAGAATTAAGCTTGGCTGACATCCTAAGGCAGTGACAACATGCCAGTGGCCATTCTAGAATGCTCTAGTGGCTGTTGAAGTGGCCATTCTGTGTTGTAGTGGGGGTAGAAATGTGTCTGCATGGTGCTCCAGCCTTTAAGCTCAAGTGTTATGGATGAGTGAGGAACTGCTTGGATAAGAGGTACTTGATACCTCCCTTTGTAAGCGTGTTAAGAGAACAATTGCCACTGTAACCCCAAAATTACACTGGCATAATGCCCCAGCAGGATTTCAGTATTATGTATAAACTGGAGCAAGTCTTGAGGATGTCCATATCTCAGCAGTGTCTTGTACACTATCCAGATAATGCATATTATCTCCAAGACACATCGGAGAATGTGCATATGTTGGAAGATGTTCTACACAAGCAGATTCCGTGGAATCTCAGCCACTTGTCCCTTTCCTGGATTCAAAACCCTGAGTAACATAAATTGCATTGCTTTTACCTATACTAGCTAATTTATAATTTTTTCCTTTGTCTTAGCTTGGGCTTTGATGACTTTTCAAGAAAATTTTGGAGAGTTAACAACATTTACAGAGGGTGACATTGCGATTGTTTGGGGGAGATAATTACTTTTTGCATTAGTACTTGAAAACAGAAAAACAAAATCACTGGGCATGAAATGTTCAAGTGATAAAATTTCTTAAACTGCAGCATTGGACCCAATTGTCATGTGCCATGAGTATCCACTTTTTACCTTCTCTTCTCCATTGACTTCAGTGGTTAGGATTTTGCTGAATTTGCATATATTTTATTTCATTTGTGTCCTTTCTCTTTTGACTGAAATAAATGTCTCAAGTACAAAATTCATTCTAAAGTCTTACAGATTTTTTTTTTTAAAGCCATACAGTAAATAGACACATGAGCCAGCATGGTACAGTGCTTAGAGCAATGCACTACGACTCTGGAGACCAGGATTCAAATCTCCACTCAACCATGGAAACCCATTGGGTGACCTTGGGCAGGTCACACTCTTTCAGCCCCAGATGAAGTCAAAGGCAACCCCCCCCCCCAAACAAATATTGCCAAGAAAACCCTGTGAAAAGTTCACCTCAGGATCAGCATAAGTTGAAAATGACTTTTACACACATCAACAACAGATAGACACATGACAGACTTAGGCAAGGGGGTGGAGAGAGAAAAGTGAGGAAGTAATAGAAAAACAAAATTTTAAAAAAACAAACTCCATATTCGTTGTTTCTGAAGCAGATGCAGGCTGCTGTTAATCAGGGGCAGGAAAAAATACAGCCAATGGGTTTCATGCAGCCTGTGGGGCCCCATTTTGTGACCCTCTGAAACTCCTCAAAGCCACCCGACTCACAATTATTTTTTTTTAAAAAAGGGGTGATATTTTCCCCAAATCTCCCCATGGCTCAAAACCACTGGAAAATGCAGCTGTTTTGTCCCCTAAACCTCCCAAGCTCCTCACATACCTTAAAACTTTCAAAACACTGAAAAACTGGTGAAAATCAGCTCAAAATTCCAGTGAGGGCAGGCATATTAGTATGCTCCACTGGTGGAAGGGTGGCTGGAGGTGAAAAAAGTGGCTGAAGTCCCCTCTGCAGTTTTCCTCCCCTGCTTTAAAATAATAAATAAAAAAGTCCTGAGTACTGTATTTGCTGGCATATGAGACTCACTTTTGTTCCCCAAAGATATTGTTTGAAAATAGGGTGCATCTTCCACACCAGTGTATCTCATATGCCAGCAAATAGTGTTTGCCAGTGTATATCGGTGCGTCTTATATGCCAGCAAATACAGTAATTAGAGCAAATATTCATCTGCTTTATTTCACCTGTTGGTTTTTGTTGTGTTCTCCGTGTTGTCATTTTGTTTTGCCTCTGAAATAAATGGGAGGGAAAATTTCAGGGAAAATTAAATAGCTCAGTCTACCTTTAATCCACACTGCTTTCACTTGGCTTTTTCCAGGATGGATTAAAGTCTGCAGTCCATTTTCAAAATGGATTATGAAAAACCTGCCAGAGGTTTTTTTTTTTTTTTTTTTTGCAGGGGTGCAGTTGTTGTTTCGGTTTAGTGTTCAGCAGCTGAGCTGGCTTGCTGAAAAATGCTGTTAGGTTTTATGGGAGTGTATTTTGTCCTCTTCTGCAAAGAGCTCACTTTTTCCATCAAAAAGGAAGCAGAAATCTCAAGCTTCTCTAGGCAACATGCTTTATAGGTGAAGAAATTTGGCATAACAATAAGGAGATGGCTAGGTTCCTCTGCAATTCATTCTGTAAGAGTGTTTTGAAATGTTGAGAGTGCTTTCCTGAAAGAAAGTGCTGCAGAGAAACCAGAGATTTAGTTAGCTTCAAGGTTGCCCATTAAACTGAACTTTGGCTGCAATTTGATGCCTTCTTACTTGCATTTGATAACATGAATGGATTCCAAACGAACATTGGGACAGGCTAACCATCTTACATATGTTTGCCTAGCCATAGACTTTTCTCTTGGAAACTGTTGCATATGATTGCAGCCTTAGTGACGGCTATTTTAGCTGGAGTTTGCTCATGTTTTGCTGGATTATGCTACAAGTCTCAGGTTCAAACCTTGTGCTCAGTTTTGAACTTGGAGGACAATGTCTCAGCATAGGCCAGGAGCGCATTTGCTTAGTTAAAGCTGGTGTGTCGGCTGTGCCTGTTCCTTGGTACATTAGCTATGGCCACAGTCACAAATGCCTTGAGCATATCCCCTTTGGGTTACTGTAACACTCTGTACCTTGGGCTGCCTTCAGAAACTGTAGTGGATCCAAAATGCTGTGGCCAGACTGTTAAATGGGGCTGGTTACAGAGAACATATAACTTTCCTGTTGAAACAGCTTCACCAGCTACTGGTTGTTTCTGGGCATAACTGAAAGTGCTGCTTATAGCTTATAAAGCCCCATACTGTTTGGATCCAGACTACCTCCTGAAACAACCCTGCCATAGTTTTAAGATCCTTAGGGGAGAATTTTCTCCCATCCCATCACTACCACAGGTAACTTTGGTGAGAACACAAGAGACAGCCTTCTCAGTGGCTGCTCCCAGATTTTGAAATTCTCTACCAGAAGAGGCTAGATTGGCTACCACTCTCCCTCCACCATCAGGGGAAGACATCTCAGTTTACCAGAGTGATAGCTGTCTTGTACTGAAGGTCTTTTAATTTATTTTGTGTTGTATTTGTACTTCTATCATTATTTTTATAATTTTGACATTTCTGACTTACGGCAACCCTAAGGAGAACTTATCACAAGGTTTTCTTGGCAAGATTTGTTCAGAGGGGATTTACCTTTGTCTTCCTCACAGGCTGAGAAAGTGTGACTTTCCCAAGGTCACCCTGTGGGTTTCCATGGCAGAGTAGGGATTCAAATCCTGTTCTCCCATTGTCCAAACTACTATATCATCCTGCCTTTAAAAAAACTAATTTAAATTCATATTTTAATATATTGTTTAATTGTTTTGTGCTGATTTAACTAATTCTGAACTTTTAGTGCCCTTGGGTCCCATATTGGAAGAAAGACGGGATATAAATAAAAAACAACATCCTAGATTAGTTACTTCGTTATGTATATTTAAGTAGTGTCTCCTGTCCCAACACTCTTCCTCAAACCTGCTTTATTGGGTAACAGTTACTGTGAGTGATGGAGGTTGGTTCTCCTGTTGATCGAGGTGTGGCACACAGTCGTTTCCATTGTCCTCCCCCCAACTATCTCCAGTGTGACAAACAGAAGCAAGATCCCTATCACAATCCCTTCTTGCAGCAGAGATCACTAGCAGGAAGGTAGTGGAAACATCAGTATTCTGTTCTCAATTATACTCTTACTTGCCTGTTTTCATTCCAAGAGCTGGGAGGGCAGGGGGATAGTAAAATCCTAATTATCCAGGCCTAAGTAAAGGACAGCCAGCATAGTGCAGTGGTTTGAACATCAGACTACAATGCTGGAGAGCAAGGTTCACTTTCTTGCTTAGCCATGAAACCCACTGGGTGACCTTGGGTGTGTCATACACACACAGCCCCAGAAAACCCAGAAAGCCTTAGAGTTACCATAAGTTGGAAATCACTTGAAGGCACACAACAGCAACAAGTAAAGGATAGTCCAAAGGCTGTATGCTGCTCCCACCCCAACCTATCATTTGGCCTTTGACTTTTCCTGATTTCTCAGACTTCCTTTTCTCAGACTTCTCAGACTTCCAAAAAAACTGAATTGCTCTCCCCTGCACTGCTTAACATTTTTAAAACATCCATTTTTCAAAAACAGAAGTGGACTTTGGGACACTAATGATTTTGTATTTTCTGCCCAGTTTTTGATATTTGGGGGCATTTGTGTTGCTCTTGGATGGTCCAGCTGTAGAAAAATAGCCCATGCTCATGCCTGACTTGTCTGCCCCTTCTGCTATTCTCCAGTAAGATGCAGAGTAACCATTTCAAGAGGAACCTACATGAATCCCAAGTGCATAGCTGCAGGGTTTTGTTTTAGCTTGTTTAATTTCACACTGTTATTTTCCCATACCAGTGTTTTTATATGTCCTTATGTTCTCTCCAATGTATAGTCCAGACCATTTTTAATGTAAAGTAATGGATAAACCACCCTCCACCCCTGCAGCCCTAAGACATTCCCCAAGAGTGAAGAGAAATTTCCCTATCAGTGAAGTATCAATTTCATCTTCTTTTTTCTACCTGGAAATACATTTGGCCTTTGGCTCCCCTCCTTATCTTTCCCATTGTGTGTCTCTTCTCAGCCAATTGAGACAAACTCGTCTCCCTCACATGCCTATTTCACAAATCTCATCTCACTTCCTGGGATCTGATATTTGATGGGCAGTTCAGTGTTAGAACTGAATATTAATTTTCCTCTTTAACATATTTTTAAATCAAGTTGCTTGGTGCATGCATACCCTCTTTGAAACCACCTGTATTTCTGGGAGCAATCACTTCTTAGTTAATCAGCTGCATACTTTATAACTTATTTACTGTGGAGTGATTTTCTCTTTGGATGCACTCAAGAGACCCCAGAATTAGAATATTTTCACAATTAACCGGTGAGTATTACACTTGAAAAAAAAAAAGCAAAGGTTTTAGCCTCAAAGAATTCTTTCCTTGTCTGACTTACACACTTATCAATGAAAAGTAATTAGTGGACCTGAAGTTTACACAGGTTTCTTTGAAAATTTTCCTCCTGCTCTCAAATTGGGAGGCTCTCTAGAAAAAGTTAGTTATGATGGATTTCATTAAAATAAAAGGGGATTAAGTCCAAAGCTATGCAATTTAGTAGGTTGTGATTGCCTTTGTTAGTTTGCATTTCCTTTCCTACCAAAAGTGAACATAGTAATCATATTTGTTAATACAGTTGATGAATGAATAATTATTTTTCATGGAGTTGTCCATTGTTCTGAAGTTCAATTGGGGATATGAGTTTTCTGTCCACAGCACAACAAAGTTGACATTATTTAATGAGCAATCAACATCTTCCAACTTTAATTTAGGACCATAGGATGTGTCAGTAAAAGAAATGGGAAATATCCAATCTTGTTTCTCCTTTGGATTGCCATTACTGTCTGTATATCTCTTGTCACAGGTGCCATTACCATTCCTTTACCATTTACATTTTACCACTCCCTGTAAACGTATGTGTTCAAAATTTTAAACAGGATGAGGCAGAATATTTTTCTGACAATCAGCTGCTTGCATCCATGAGTTTTAATTTTATTTTTATACTCTGAGTATTTCCTTGCCTAAGAAAACCCCATGAAACTCAGGGGATGACAGTTGACAGACAGCTTGACAGACAATGTGAAGGCACATATATACACACACACATCTGGAAGTTGTAACTTCTTGGCTGGCTGGGAGGTATAAAAGTAAGGAGGTACATGTATATAACTTACCCTAAAATGTCCAGCCTCAGAAAACTCCCATGATAGGTTTACCTTAGGATCTTCATAAGACAGAAATGACTTGAAAGCACACAAGAACAACAGAATGTCCCTTACCCTAAAACAGTCCATGACCTGTAAGAGCAGCAATGTTCTGCCCTCCAATCTAGGGGAATGGCTAGGGCCGCACGGAGGATCACTACCAGTCCTAAACTTCCCAGCAATACCCCCCAAAAGCTGCCTCACTCTATCTAATGGTAGAACTGGTCCTGAGATGGGGGAGTGATGCCTCAGATGTCATCTCTAAAATGTGAAAAGTAATGCCAAATGGGAGCAGCCAACATGGTTTCTAGCCCTGATTCCTTGCCAGGAAAGGCCACCTGGCTGATGCTTCATTTTCCATTTCACCAATGTAAACTCTCCAGACCACATTCTGTTCCAAGAAGGAAGCAGCCCTCTCCACCCGCACACATTGCTGCAGAGCCAGTCGCTCCCAAATGACCATTTGAACGAGATAAGCACTTTTCTAGAGGTCTACAGACCTCGTCAGACCTAAAGTACCACCTAAATTCGTTTGGGGATTAGTGGGCCAGATTTCAAACAGTAAAATGTTCCCAGAGCCCTAATCTGAATTAAAAGTAAGTCACAGGGGCAACCCTTACCCCTACTGCTGCTCCTCTTGAAGATCTGGGATTTTCAGTGTTTCCTCATTATTAGCAGTATAAAATTTAACCCTAAGGGTAAGCAACGTGAAATTCGAAGGGTGCGAAGGCGATGAATCCCTTTAATCTGAAATCCAATCTTTTCAGCTGATAACGGTGAGGAGGGACCCACAGTTTTAATCGGCTCCAACCCTTCCCGGTTGTCGAAGCTCCCCTCTCCTTTCCAAGTTCAGAACGCCCCTCTTTGGAGTCGGTCCCACTCGGAGAATCCCGGAGGAATGCAGAGAGGTTGACCGGGGCCATTTCCACACTGGAGTGTGATAGCGCTAGGGTTCCACTTTCAACATCCTATGGAATCCTGGGGTTTGCAGTTTCGGGAGGGGCCGGCCGGCCCCTCCCGAAACTGCAAACCCCAGGATTCCATAGGATGTTGAAAGTGGAATCCTAGCGCTATCACACTCCGGTGCGGAAACGGCTCGGGTCCCCCAGCGCTCAGGAGGAAGGAGAAGGAGCGCGGCTCCTCTCTCCCTCTCGCCTCGAGTTACACAAAAACAATGACAACCCCGCTGCTGATTGGAGCGCCACCCTCTCCCCCCCTCCCTCCTTCGCTCCCCCCCTCCCTCCCTCGCTCCCCTTCGCTCCCCTCCCCACTCCCCCGGGCTTTTCCTTCCCTCCGGCTGCGGGCTGGGGAAATGGAGGAACTCTCCAGGGTGCTGAATCAGTAAGCGGCGGCGGCGGCGGCGGCGGCCAAGCGAAAGGCGCTCCAGCCCAGCCCCTCCGGTGGCGGCCCCGCTGCCCTCCCTTCGCGCGCCCTCCGGAGCGCGTCCAACGGGGAGGCCGGGGGAGGACCGCGCGCCCTCTCGCCTCCAAGTGATTGGCAGCCCCGCAGTCTCCCCTCGCCCCGGTTGGTGCTTTCTTTCCGCCTCCGCGCTGCATGCTCCCGTGAAAAGGAGCTTACAAAATGCAGGTCTGGCATCGCGCTGGGCGCACGCACACGCCAGAATAATTTCACGAGCCGCCAGCCCATCGGATTCCCCTCTTCCGAAGACAGAGAGAGAGAGAGAGAGATGCCGAGCCAGAGCACCGACTGATTTTGCAGCCTCCAGCTCGCGCCCTGATCTACCCTTCCCCCCAGCCCCGTCGACATAATTCATATTACCCGTCGCTTATTATTATTATTATTTAACCGTTACTCATATTACCATCACCATTCCCTCGCACTGCTCCCTGTCCGAAAAAGCCATGAAGGCAGGCGCTGCTCCCCACTGGAAGACAGCTGGCCTCTTTTTAATGGGGCTCCTTCGTTTTGCCTCAGCCTCCGACAGGGACGTCTATACCAACCATTTTTTGGTGGAGTTTCACAAAGGGGGAGAAGCAGAAGCTAATCAAGTTGCAGCAGCATATGGCTTTAATGGGGTCAGGAAGGTAAGGACCTCTCTTTTTTAAAAACACAGCAACTCACCTATGACACTCGGGCCGTAGATTTGTGCATGATTTGGAAATGAACCTTGCAAAGTTTGAGAGATCTGTGCATGCATTTTATGGTAGGGGAAGGATTTTGGAGGAGAGTTCTTTGAAACTCTTACAGGCAGATGATTGCTCCTGAACCAACTGCCCCACCTAGATATTTTTAGCACAGCCTTTTGGATGATGGCTGGATATGCCTGTGTGCACTTGGAGCATACCCACCACAGTTAATGTGATCCAGCCAAGGCATCCACTGAAGCTCCGATTTCTGTGATGTCCACTAAGTTAGAAGCTATATGAGATACTCGTGGGTGTTTCTTTCTTTACTTTAGTTTCTAAGATGCAGCAGGTTTAACTCGGTCAATATGGAAACACCCCACCCCAAGCAGAGCAGCACTTTGGATCTTCAGCCCTAGGTGGTCCCCACCCCCTAAGTGGTCAGTTTGGTACCTATTGATTTCTGACAAAATATAAATAGTTTTCTCTGGTGCTCTCAGGAGGCAGGGTTTATTCGTTTCAGGGTTTATTTGTTTATTCGGTGATCAGGATGCTGTATCCTCAGACTGGAGACATACCTACCTTTTGCAGCTAGCTTTGTTTTAGATTTTTTTTTTTAAATAATTTAATAACATATAATGTTATGGTGGAACACCTTACACTCCACTGATTGTTACCTAGAGAGCAGAAGGAAATCTTAAGATGACATGTTTGCAAGGTGCTTGCAATATAAATGGGTGTTATTAGTTAGTGATGCCACATTGTTTTTACAAGGTCTTTCTGATTCTTCTGAAGTTAAAACAAAACTAGTGCTCTCTCTCTCTCTCTCTCTCTCACACACACACACACACACACAGTTGACTGCCTCTGGAATAATTAGATTAACCATTAATCTGAAATAATTTCCAACAGGAGAATATTTAGGCTTATGAAATGCCTCTGGAGAGTACAGCTCCTGTGAAGCTCTTAGAAAAATAGAGCTAGTTTCCCTCAAATATGTAGCCTGAATGAGATCTTCTCATCCTTATTGCTCCTTCCATTTCTTTGCCAGCAGTTATGCAAGAAGGACCCGATCCAACATACATTGCCATCAGTGGGTATCTCCTTATCAAGCTCAGTGGGATTTAGTTCCTCGAAGTGTGTATGTGTGTGTGTGTGTTGAGTGGAAAAGGTGAGACTCTCAGTGTGCCCAAACCTGGGATTGGTGGACCAGTATTGTCACAATTTAACAGAGGAGTTGTTAGGAAAAGGAAGCCACAACAAATAGCCATTCTGGCTTAATCCCTTGTTAGTTTCATAGATAACTGTGCCAATTGGCACTAATGAAAATATTCTTTTTATGAGATAGTGACGTGATCATATTGCAAGGGATCTGGAGAAAGGGAGGCTGGAAAAAAAAGTCTCTTTTTTTAAACACAGATCTTTTTGGCATAAAACTCTTTGTCTGACACATTTTTATTGCTAGTAACTCTACCCCACCCCTTTCCCTCAACTCTGCATTCAGTAAACTGATTTCTTGCACAGCCCACCTGTAAATTCCTTCACTCACCATTGGTTGCCCCCCCCCCCGCGCCATCTGAAATGGAGAGGAAATTAAGAAAAGCTGTAAAATTCTGGGACAGTGAGTAGGGAGAAGGTAGATGTATTCATGTTCTGAATATTTTGAGAAAAACATTCCAGCCTTCTCCTGTGTGCCAAGATTCATGAGGTTATGCCCTTGCAAAAAAAAAGTACAAGGGTGTAACCTGAACTGAATGCTGGTCTCATTCCACATGCTTTGCTACAAGGCGCTAGAAGTAGGAGTTAATTTCCTTCTATTGTGCCTAGCAATAACTTGTCTCAGCATCATTTCCTCTTTGCCAAGGGAAGTATGACATGAGATTAGTTTGTTTCCATTTGAAATTTAGGCTGCCATCCTGCACTCACAAGTCCCACTGAACTCAGTGGAAATTACTTCTAAATTACTTCTAAGGAGACATGTAAAAGACTGGAGATTTTTTTTAAAAAAAGTTACCATCAGGATATTTAAAGTGTCCATGGTGATGTGTGCTACGTACCATGAATACAACTTACTACTTGTATGTAAGTCCCGCTGAGATCAATGGAGCTTACTCCCCTGTAGGTAATCAGAGAATTGCAAGATTGCTATCTTGACATTTCTGTACAGGAGGCTCAGGGGACTCAAAGCAGTTTTGCTCTTCCTTTCTCAACCCTGTACATTCTATTTAAAGAGAGCATTTGAAAAAACAAAACAAAAAAACCCAATATGCATTATTTACAAGATGAATCTTTCTTCCCCACTATTCCCTGGCTCTGCATGAGATCAAATTCAGCAGCAAGTCCTTGGTTTCTCCTTTCTGTGAGCAGCAAGTAACCCAGACAGTTTGGCAGAGCTGCTTCCCTCACTTTGAAAAATCCCCATATAGTTCTTCCTGAGAACCATGTCTCTGCATGGATATCCAAAATCACATTTTCATCCCTGGGAAAAAAAAATCCCTGACTTTTAGGCCTTACTGTTGTTAAATTGTCTTTGCTTTCTCAGAGTGGTCCATGTGAGGGAGAATTTCAGGTAGGAAACTGACCATTTAAAAGATAATTAGCCTACGATTTATAAATGTTCTTTCTCGTTGTACATTGTATTGATTTTAATGGGAGTTAGTCGAGAATATGTATGTGGGAAATTCTTTAATAATAAGATTTTTTTCGCTCCCTTGGAAAAGGAAATGATTTTGTCTACATCTCAGTTAATGTTTAACTTCAGTGAATGCCATTCTGGCTCAGTAATTTGCAGATTTTATTTGGATTATGTCAAACTAATGTTTGTTTGGAATTAAAAATGGAGGTAATGTGTGGATCTATATTGTTTAGTTTCTGGCACTGAGTTGTATATGTAAATAACAGACCAACATATGCTTCTGCCTGTTTTCAACATGCTAAAGTCAGTATCACTTTATTGCCTTAATGGAAAGTGTTCTCTGAATTGCCCCCGTCCCATAGAAACCTTCAGATTTAACATGTGAAATAATACACTTAGTTTACAAACACTGTAATTTTATTATTATTATTTTAGTGGGTTTTCAATAATTTCTTCCTTACATGAAACTCAGGTTCCAACTTGGGCAAACTGTGGTTGTTGTTGTTGTATTCCTTCAAGTTGTTTCTGACTTATGGCAATCTTATCACAAGGGTTTTCTTGGCAAGATTTGTTTGGAAGGGGGTTTCCTTTGCTTTCCTTTGAACCTGAGAGTGTATGATTTGCCCATGGACACCCAGTGGGTTTCCATGGCCAAGTGGGGATTCAAATTCTGGCCTCTAGAGTTGCAGTCTAATATTCAAACTGCTACACCACACTGGTTCTCTTGAACATACTTTATGCTTTCAGAATAAATGGGCCCACAGAAGAATACTTAAGAAATGAATGTCACATTTATCCCTGTATCTTCTTGCATTGATTTTAGAGTGGCTCATCTCATGGACTCAGGATGGATTACAGGAATATTTTATAAACAGGTGGGACCTTGTCCATTTTTAAAAAAGAAAGGTCATAATCTGAATTATCTGAAAGGAGTGAAAGGCTATGAAGCAAGAAAGAAGTGAGGAGAAAAAATTATGGGATGGATGCAGGCATGTATATTCATTCATTCATTCATTCATTCATTCACTCATTTTATTTATATCTCACTTTTGCTATCAGAATTGGGTCTCCAGGTGGCTTAGAAAATAAAATAAATATTAAATAAATAAAACACACACAAAAGTTTATCATTAAAATGTAATTAAATTTTCAAAAACAGAAATGATTTAAAACATGCATTGAGGAGAAAGTGAAAACCTTTTAAAAACAGTACAGAACCTTATTAAACATGCTCCCTTTAACAGAAAAGAAGAGACCCCTTCCAAAGAATGGGGAAGTCTTTGCCTGCCACTGGAAGGACAGCAAGGAGCAGGGTATTCTTGCTGTGCCGAGGAGGGAGATCCAGGGACTAGAAACAGCCCACCAAGAAGACCTTCTCTTCCTCTGTGGTGCTTAGAGGAATGATGCTGAAGGAAGATCCATGGGAAAACAAGGGCACCAAAGTTAGTCATGGCTAGTATCTCTCACTTACAGGTGCAGATCGGCTCTGTGAAGTCTGGATCATATCAGAATTTCTATATAACATCGCTGTATAACATCATACACACACTGCATCCAGTGAAGCAAACTGAGTCTAGAAAAGCTTATGCTACAAACTTCTTTCTCCTATCTAGTCTCAAAAGTGCTACAACATCTCTTTGCATACTGATACAAATTAAAATGGCTATTTCTTTGAATATGTTTTATATAAGATGAAGATGTTGTGGAATGTCAACTGAAATGCTCTTACCAAAATGCTATACTCCATGACTAAACCAAAATTCTCTTCCACCTCAGGGAGCCAAGTTTGCTTACAGGGTTCTGGTAATAAAAAAAAACAGCTGTTTGTGTCTGTGCCCATCTGTCTGAGTAGTCATCCAGGACATAAATAACTTTTCACAAGCACAAGCATTACAGATGTGTACATACGAATAAGAACATATATCTTTCATATATATACCCTGCACCACCTGAAAAAAACTTCCTTGGTTTACCAGAAAACAATGGTTTTTAGAATATTGTTGTCAATTATTTTAAAAGCTCTCTTTACGGAAGCACTTTCAGTAGCCACTGCAAATTTCAAGGGAGATAGAAATACCAGCTTCACAATCATCATATGCTTAATGAAAGTCTAAGTGTGTCCTTAAGAAACAAAGGACAGGAACAAATAGACCTTTCTCCATCACAGAGAAAAAAGTAAACAGCAGATGGCCAAAGGATCTATATGCAGAAAGAAATTAAGACAGAAATGTCCCAGAGTTACAGATGGTGTGAAATAAACTTAGATAGCAAGAACAAAAGAAGAGTCCCACAACATCAGTGGCACTACCTTTTCCCTGTGGTGGCATTGCATGCTTCTGTCAGGCAAGAGACTATGGTGATTGGCAGCAGTACTGCTAGTTGGGTCTCCCCGTATCAGACAGGCTTTTGCTGAGAAGACAGACTAAATGTGCCAAATAGCTACTGGGCAGCAGCAATAGTGGGGGGTGACACTGATAAAGAATGTCAGAGTTCAACTCCCTGCCCATGCCTTTCTGCCAGCAAGGGAAGGAAGACAATAGTACTTGCCCAAGAGGAGGAGGCAGTGGGGAGTGTCCAATGCAAACAATCAGTAGAAATGCTGAGACAAGCCGAAGTCAAGGTCAAATCCAAAAGATCCAGAATGCCAAAGGTCTGTCCAAAAGGGTCAAGAGAGCCAGAACACAAGGGTCGTGGGAACTTGAGTAGCAATTTGCTACAAGCAAACAGCAAGCCACACTGATAGACTTATAGCTGATGAAAGCAGGTGTTATTTATCATTGTTCTGTTTCCTCAGTCTCACCAAAACAGCCTCGCTCTGAGCTGCTCGTTTCTGCCTCCTCCGTGATTGGGAGCTGGAGGGGCAAAGGTGGATCTAACTCCTTTAAATCATTGCTGGTCCCCTCTCCCACTGGCACTGGTTGCAACAACTCTGTCTCAGCTTGTCTTTCAGCTAATGAGGGTGTTTCCAAAATAGTTTGCTCTATCACTGGTTCTGGTTCTGGCACAATCAATTGCTCATCGACGTTTGAGAAGTCATCTATCACAGAGGATCTCTCAGAGACAATGGTAGTGGCAACGTAGCTAACACTTCTTAGTACTGCACAGAAGAAAACATCCTTTGAATGTCTTTTACCATGAAAACCCTATGATGAGACAGTCCAAAATAAATCAATACATAGATCCAGATGATGAAGCTCTCAGATCAGACAGCACTCAAAAAGCTACTGAGATACAGCAGAGGACAACTACAAATAGTGCTCTGGCTCATGACACAATTGGACTTAAGCCAAAAGGATGTTCAGCTGTTGATGTGCTCAGAGGTGAAAGAAAAATCCAAAGCCGCGTAACACATAGGAACATGGAATGTGACAAGGATAAATCAGAGGAAGCTAGACCTTATAAAACAAGAAATAGAACATATAAACACTGCAGTATTCAGGGTGAGTGAGCTAAAGTGGACAGGAATGGGACATTTTGAGTCAGGTAATTACAGAGTGTTTTAGTGTTTTCTAAGAAGATCTGGGGTGACATTAATAGTGAAGAGAAAAGCAAAAGCAGTAAAAGGATATAATGCAGGGTCTGATCAAATCATATCGATAAGACTTCAGGAAAAATCCATCAATATAGCCATAATCCAAGCTTATACTCCAAATACAGAGATAAAAGAAAGAAAAACTGGAACATTCTATGCTGGAGTCCAGCAGGAAAGTGATCACACACCAAAGTAGGACTTGTTAATTATAGGTGGGTATGCAAAAGCAGGAAACAGAGCAGAATCAAAGACTGAAGGAAAATTTGTCCTAGGAACAAGAAATGAAGCAGGAGAGCAACTGTTTTAATTTTGAGAGGCAAACAGTTCATCACAAACACATTCTTCAAGCAACCAAAGAGGTGACTGTATGCATGAATGTCACCTGATGGCCAATTGAGAAATCAAATAGACTACACAATTGAAAGCAGAAGATGGAGAAGCTCTATTCTGTCTGCAAAGACAAGTTCAGGAGCAGATTGTGGTACAGACCATAAACTGCTAATATCGAAAACCAGAGTAAAGCTAAAGAAGAACACTAAACCAACCATTGTGCCAAAATACAATCTGAAGAACATCTCCATAGAATTTAAAGATAATGCGAAAAATAGATTTGCACTATTAAGCCTAATTTACTGGGAGGCAGAAGAACTCTGGACTGAAGCCAGGGATATTGTTAGGGAGGAATGTAAGAAGATGCTACCTGTAGCCAAAAAGAAAGAAAAACATCAGTAGATGACAGATGAAACTCTTCAAGCAGTTAAGGACAGACAGAAACAAAAGTAAAAGGTGGCATAAAATAGAGTTGCACAGTGGAGTTTTTATGCATTAAAAAGCATTGCACAAAAACAGTAGTTTTGACTGCAGAGAATCATAGTGGCCACTGATGGAAAGGAGCCCCTAATCGATGGACATAGGATATTGGGCAATCCAAAGTCTCTTGGGAGAGGGGTAGAGGGCTGTGTAAATTCTCTGATTAAAGTATCAGTGTGATTAAGGAACTGGAAGCAGCAACCGCTGTTAGGGACTTTGGGTGAGTGGACTTTAAACAGAATCCTGTTGGTGACATATGTTGGTATACCATGCAGGGGTTATACCAGCATATATTTAATTTTGGGGACAGTACTGTACTCATTGAAGATCCAGAAACAGAAGGTCTGTTCTCTTCTTCTGGCTGTGGAACTGCAGTTGGATGCTGCCCAAGTACCCCCTCCCTCCCTTCCCCCGGCCACTCAATGGCTGTGGAGTCTTACTCTGGTACTAGAAAGCTGGCTTCCATCAGTAGAATTGCATGGATGGAGTGATGTAGAATCTCAGCCCCACTTACCTCCTGTGAAAACAAATTCCATACTTTGAAAAAGTAATCTTTATTCTTGCTTGTTCTGAAGCACCTGCAGATTGAGATCTCCATACGTTCTATAGTCTCAGGAAAAGATAACATGTTCAATATCTCTTTTCATTCTTTCCATACCATTCAGCTTTATGAAAACAGAATGCCTGCTTCCCAATAGCTTTCCACACTTGCATGCTCCTGTAGCTTGATTTCTACTCACCCCCATTATGATACCTGTCCTTTCAGATGGGGAAATCTGGGTAATTAAAAGCCACAGAAGGGCTTCATAAAAGAAGCAAACTGCACAATATTTTTTTTAAAAAAAACACACCTTCAATAATATCTTTACAGTGTTGACATAGAAAACAGTAGCTGTTTCCAGAAGCAGGAAACAGAGGTATTACACAAGATATTTTAAGACTGCTCAAGAAGATTCATGGAAAACGCCATATTTCAAATTCTAAGGGAAAGCAAAAAATAAAAGAAAGACTGCTTCATGCCTTAAATCTAATGAACATTCCCAACTAGATTAAACTACCTGAAGCACTGGAATTTACATATGTGTTCATTTACCTTTGGGCAAGTGGGTAGTTGGGACTAACAACTGTGGCAACTGTGGCCATTTCTGCCTCACACTGTTATAGTGCTCTTATTCTAGTTTCAAGATCCTGTGGGATTCTGGGGTTTGTAGTTTGCTGAAGCCAAAGAGCTCTCTGGCTGAGAATTCTAAGTGCCTCACCCTAAACTGCAAACCCCGGGATTCCATAGGAGGCTGAAAGTGGAATAATAGCACTATCACAGTGTAGGAAGGAAATGGCCTGTGTTTAGGCCTATTTCTGCCTCTTGTTGTGAAGCTCAATCGTGTAATAAGCTATTTCATATGGAATACGCTTGAGTAGAATGTTAGAAAATTCATGTATTTTACTAGCAACATGAAACCTGCCCCCCAAAAAAGGAAAACATTGCATTTTTTCAGTTTTTTTCCCCACAGATCTTTTCCCCTAGAAAAATCACAAAACTTGACTTATGGAATATTTTATTTTAGAATGCCAAATGAAATGTTTAAGGCAAGGTGATCACTTATTTACTGCTGCAAAATCATTTCTAAAAATTATTGAAGAGGAAGAAGTAATTAAATTTATAATTGCATTTGATAACTGTATGCCAAACTAAGTTGTCAATAATGTATTTTATGTTTCTAAAGTAAAAAAAATTACTTTTGGTGTGTTAAGGATGCTAACATTTCATTTTTCAAAAAAATACAATTTTTTTTCTGGGAAAAAAAAACTGGGTTCCCTGCCCCTTACATCTGTATAAGGACTATAGACCATGAATACTTTTCACTGAATATGAGTAGGTGGTTTTTATTTTATGCTAAAGAAAAGCATAAAGCATTTATTAGTTCTATTCTGCAAGAATGAGGAATCTATGGCCCTCCAATATTGTTGGATTACCATTTCCCTTATCCCTGTCCATTGACCATACTGACCTGGGTGATGGGAGTTGGAGTTGAACCTCTGGAGAGCCATAGGTTCTGAATCACTGCTCTGTTTTAGGGTATTGGTTGCCCTGGTGTAGCTTGACCAGCAGCCCATCGACATTTGAGAGATGCCTTCTCTTTTTTTTTAATTTTTTTTTTATTGATTATAAAGAAAAAAACAGAATAAAAAAGAAAAATACCATGTGATACAAATAACAGTGAAAAAAAGGAAATTTCAACAAAAACAAGCTTACGTTGTTATTTCTCTCCAATTTCATTACAACCATATACTTATTCAGCATATTCTATATCATACTTCTGTTACCTATATCTAGATCTTATTCTCATTATATTCATTATTATTATAATAATTTCATTCTTAACTCTATACTTTTCCATTACATTTAATCTATTATTATTACTAAATATGATCTTATTACTAAACATATCAAACTATTCCTAAAAGTAACCCCCCCCCCAAGCCAATTATGTTTCAACTTACTCCACCTTCCAGAATTGTAATTCTTCTTGTGGTGGTATGACACCTTCTTCTTTTATTAAAACCTTTTCCACAAATTTCTTCCAGAGAGATGCCTTCTCAAGATAAAGTATTCCTTTAACACACTTTAGACAAAATCAAGAAGAGTAAAAAGGGAACATTATTTCCAACATTTCAGTGTGCACTGGTGAATCAATCTACTAACAACATTCGATGGTTTTGATTTAAGTCATGCAAATTACTAGGGTTTGATTTTATGCATAGATCATGTTAGAGTTGTCCAACAGCTAGAGAAGACCAAAAAAGTAACTTTCCCAAGCTTTTCAAAATGTCAAATATGATGGTGAATAGTTGGCTGCTATTTACCTCTTGCTATCTTAGACTATTCCTTTTTATGATGATGGTTATTTATGCTTTATTCTTTTCATTCTTGCAAGTAGCTCTGTGAGTCCATGGGCAGAAAAGCAGGGTCAAGTAATAAATCGAGTCTAATTAAAATGTCTTTTAGACTGCACTCATGTTGTTCTGTTTTAATGGGGTGTTACATGCCCTTGTAAATCTGTTACTTAACGTAGTCCTTGCTGGGTTGTATACATTTAAATACATCTAAATAAATGAATTCATCATTGTAGATACTGTATTCACAAGAATTGTCTCAAAGTCTTGAGTGTCCTTCCCTCACAGCAGTTTCATGGCAACACATCCCTGTGATACATATGCCACTTTCAGTCCATAAAATTGTTTACTGCTTTCTTTTGAATCAGCCTCATGCTTCATCTGTGCAATTCCTCACTTGGGTAGTTTCTTTCAACACAACCATGTGTATGCAGCTCTTCAGGCAGTGTGAGATCTCCAACAACATGTTGCTATGTGAAGTACCACCAGCTAGCCAGTGTTGCCCTTTCTCAGGATGCTCTATTCCTTGTCTGTTCCCTGGGTTTCTACCTCTTCACCTCACAGTGAGTCAACATTCTGTGGTCACTGAGCATGCTCACCTCTCAGTGGGCTTTTTCAAAAGGATAAGCCCCTTGGGGTTCCTCTCACACTTTCTTTTACTTTTGCAAACTTTGGGATTTAAATTGAAACCATCTCCCAAACATGCAAACCCTTCCCTCGTTTTTCATGGTTAGCCCCATTTATGTAGCTGTCATGTCCCAACTCCAAAGTCCATGTATTTACTGACCACATTCCTTCTTCCATAAGAATCAGAGGTGGACAACTTGTGACCTTCTGTATGTCCTTGAACTTCAACAGCGCTTGTAGCTTCTTCATTAAAAATATTGGGCCAACTTGAATTTCAAGTATAATAAGTTAATCTTGGAAATTAGTATGGGGACTAACATGTAGGCAGCTTGCAACACCAGAACTTCTTCCTCTAACCTACATCATCAGAAAAGGCCGGCGTATTTCTGGGACTCATTCTTTGGGCTTTTGTCAGAACAAAAGAGCTATTTCTCACAGGATGCCTTTTGTTTAGGGAAAAATCAAGGGAAGATTCTGAGCATACTTTTGTGCAAGTAAATTCAGCCCAAACCATTGTGATTTATTTCCAGATGAGAATGTTTAGACATAGTCAGGCTGGATATTCCACTCTAAATTGTCCCACTGTTTGTGTGCAATTCTCTTTTCATCTTTACAGATTATGTATATGATCAAGATAGGTTATGCAGCTGCTGTATCTGGGGAGAATTTGGAAACCTTTGTAGTCCTTGTGTGCAGATGCAAAACAATGACTTTTGCAAAGTCTGGCATAGAAGGGTTTCTGGGAAGCTCTGCCACAGGGTCTGTGTTTTTATGCCTCAACTTCAGCCGTCTGATAACATTACCTGGCACTTGTGGCATTTTTCTCTTTTCTGGAATCAAGAAAAGAAAATAATTTCTGCTGTTTGAAGTGTCTGGACAGCGAATGTCACTGTCTACATAACAAAAACAACACCACCCATACTAGAGTTGCCAGATGAGAAAAGGACTACAGTCCTTGTGTAGAAGAGGGAGTTTCAGTATGTGTTGCTTATCACATACAAAAGGAGGTATCACAACCTGAGGTCTGGAGAAGCTTTTTAAAAATCCTTAAATCCAGAAAAAGCAAGTGAAAGAGGTAAAAGGCTGGGGTATCCTGGGTGAGGGCACAGCTGACTGACTGAAATAGTAACAATATGTTGTTGCAAATCCTAGCCTAAGAATATGGACATTGAGGTACTGTACACATTGTGCTAACTACTAGTTTTGTGCAGATCTTGTTAGTTTCAATAGAACTTATTCAGGAGATTTTGCCAGAGGACAGAGACATCGAATTCTTGCTGTTTAGACAATACTTTTCAAGAAAGATTAGTATTACTGTAGCCTGTTTAATTCCACCTGCTGAAAGCCATGAACTACCTATACTTTTGTTCACTTGAGAAATAATATCTTTTTGAGCCACCAATGGGGGATTCATCAAATTGTGTTCGATTTTTCTTTCTCCTTTAGATTCATTTTCACAGTGGTATAGGGCATCACACAGCTTATATGATTTGGGGAAAAATTCATGCCTTCTTAATTTGAGCAAAAGAGAGACAGAGAAAAGAAAATAAGAGCGTCTAAGAGAAATGGATCTTACAAAAATACTCACAGAGCCAATAATAAAAGATGCAAATTATTTGGCATAATTCAGTTCATTTTTAAAAAATCACCAATGAGAGAACAGTAGCAGACATTTGTATGCATGCTAACTGCAAAATAATGGTTTGCTAATTGCTAAAACAAATCTCAGTTGTTAAAACAGATTGCTGTGTGTTACTATGCATATGCTTTCCTTCTACTAACTTATAGCTGCCCATAAGCTACGTTCTTTGCATATATCTTTAGCTGTTCAGAATCATAGAAAAGACTTTTCATGTGGCTAGTATAATCCAGGCAGGACTGTGGGGTGGAAATGTAGGGACCCTCTCAGCAGAATGATCCCTCAAACATAGCAAGGCTGGTTTATTACATTTTGAAGTACCACTTAAACTACTGGGTTGAAAAAGCACCTAACAGCATGGCAGCTTGGTAATATAGTCTGTTTGACACTAATCAAGCACTACTGAGGATTGACAGTGTAACCTGTTGCTGGAAAGACTTAGGACTTGAACTACTTTGACATCACATGAGTAAAGAATTATCAGCCAGACATTATGTTTTAGTGGCAGTGGGCTTGTACTCTGGGAGTAGGTCCTTGTAGATCCATCTTTGCTGCTGAAGGTCCAAGTGACCTTACTGGCTTAAACTGCTTTTATCAGCTTTCACTAGTACACTAGTTTATGTCTTCTGTGTGTAGAGGCAATTTGGCAAGAGAACACCAGACTCTGGCGATATTTACACTGGAATTTTACAATATTCTCTGTGTGGGGCTATCCTTCAGGTTCATCTGGAATCTGCAACTGGTGCAGAATGTTTTGACTGGATTTCTGAATGAAGCAATCTATTTGCAGACCATAACATCTATACTGAAGGAATTGCAGTGGCTGGTTCTGTGTTACTGAGCCATGTTTAAGTCTTTGGTCTTATTATATAGAGCTCTAAAACTTAGTGCTCCAGTTATCCAAGAGATTGCCTTTTGCTTTATAGGTGTGATTAGGTCCTTGGAGTCATCTGGAGACACTGTCCTGGTGGTGTCACATGGTTTTTGAGAGCCACTTTGGATTTGTTTGAAGCAAGTCTTTTAGCATCATGGCACCCACTGTTAGTGGTGGTTCCTGGTTTCCATCACAGCAGGGGAGTGACTGTGCTCTGGGTTTCAATGTGAACTTTAAAGGAGTTGTCCAACACCTTAACCTGTTTTGGGGATAAAAGTTCAGCACCTTGGATAGCTCTATAAAGTTTAGGCTAAGACCCAGATCAACTACATTGACATCAAAGTCATTACTGCCACCATGTAAGATATTTTCCCCCAGCATTAAAACATGGACCTACAATTCTTATTTTTATATGTATCCTCATTCACTCATTCAGATAACTTGACTTTTATTTGTCCTGAATTGGTTGCCAGTCAAAGATGAAGAATATTTGGTATTTCTATGGGAATTGTTCAGTACTATAGCTCTATTTTGACATAACTACAGACTGTGATTTAGTACTATATGAATGAACCTGGGTGGCTGTGCCCTCTTCTCCTTCCTTTTCCATTTCTGGCATGGCCTTGAAGATGTAATGGAATCTTACCAGTGGCTGAGGCATATGTAAAGTTCCCTGTGTGTGCAGCTGTACATTTTTATCAGTTGTGCCATGGCCACTGTCAAGCATACTTCAATATGTCTAGGTGATCCTTTCATATCCAAATAGTACAGC
This sequence comes from Cyclura pinguis, assembly GCA_030412105.1. Classification (NCBI taxonomy): domain Eukaryota; kingdom Metazoa; phylum Chordata; class Lepidosauria; order Squamata; family Iguanidae; genus Cyclura; species Cyclura pinguis. The sequence goes on from CM059599.1 coordinate 173,983,344, forward strand.
AATGCTGAGAAGTAGGAACACGAGGCAGAGGGTTGTGGGACTACAATCAAGGAAGAGGAGAAGTGTAGCAACAAAGTCCTTCTTACTGGCCTCCCAAGCAGCTACATAAAGGTCACTGGAATACGTCTAAGGACATTAGAATAAAATCCTTCATTTTTGTCCTGTGCAAAACTGTGCACTGTGCAGTGAGACCAAGAACAGAAGCATGGTGCTAGATATACAACCAATCATGCAATGTTACCACTCATTTTAAGAATAGTCTATATTATTAGAATATTTAATGATATATTGTTAGCATATTATTATTAGAATACTTTGTTCCAATAAGCAATTAATAATTTAGTAACTTTAACCACAATTTAGAATGTGGGTGATATATTAAGCTATAGATATCTGAAAAAGGGCAGCTAAGGGCCAAGATCAAATTACTTGTTTATTGAGACAAAGAAAAAATAATAAGCCCAGGTTTCAATCTGACAGCTTTCATTACACCACAGCTAAAATCAATCATTGTTTGGGGCTGATCAGAATGCTAAATTATTAACTCAGGACATAGCTGGGGCTGATTCCCATAAGAACGATAAGCCATGAGTTGGAATTCCTTTGGTATAACTTCCATTGGTATGTATAACTTCCTTTATGTAAGAGACTAGATATTTTTGTCTGATGTGGAACATTTACATTCAGTTCAACTTTGCAGAAGAAGAATTGTAAAATTGGTGCTATTCCACATGGAGATGCACATTGCACATGGATGAACATTGTGCATGTGTGTGCATTGCACATTTGGCTGTGCATTTGGTTGCACATCTGGTGCTCAGTTCAGTTATACAACACTGCCACTCAACACAAAGGCTGTGTAGCACAATCAATATATAACTTGACATATGGAGATTTAAACTACCCATCCCCAATGTAGGATTGTGGCCACAGTTAATTTTTATGTCCAAACACAGTCATCTCTTCTATTTTTGCTTGCAGAGCTGACAGTTTTTCATTTCAAATGGTACCTCTCCTGCTGGGTGGAACATAGTCTGGTACTATGGCATGCAAAGGCAGAATGGGATAGAAACTGCAGCTTAGGAGACAGACCAGCCTCAGTGCGTAGATTCATATTATTTATATACAGAGCCTGGCAAAATGAGATGAGAGCTTGGAAAACAGCACTTGCTGGATTCTCCTGGGTGAGGTCCAAGAGGGTCTCTTTGTCCTGCTTGGCTGCCTCCAAGCATGCCGTACATAGCCATAGGACAGTGGACTTGGTGGTCTGTTTAGACCAGACTGCTCTAGTTCAACTACACTTGGAATATGACATATAATTGTAGTCATGATCCTTTAGAAAGGAAGTAGTAGAGCTGAAAAAGTTGCAACCCAAATAACTAAGAATTTTGAGCAATTGCCTTCCAAGAAAAGACAGTGACAAATGGGGCTGTTTAGTTTAGAAAAAGGCATTAATATGGAGAAAAATGGGGAGAGCAAAACTCCCCCTCTCTTAACGGTACAGTAGAACCCAGAGTCATCCAGTGAAGTCAAGTGGTGATAGATTTGGGCAGACAAATTTTGATACTTCAAACACAGCACATATTCAAGGGTTATAATATGTGCTCCTTTTCTTGGACACATCTACTTTTTCAGAGCTAAAATTTTTGTCTGGGTGGATTTTTAAAACGTCTGCTGCTGCTTCACTTTCTGCCCACCAATGCTTTCTTCCCATTGCCATCTCACTGGCTCTGTCAGGAGCCTCACTAGGAGAAGAGACCAGAGGCCAGCCCAGCAGAGCACTGGGAGTGTGGGGGCCGTGCAACTTAAGTGAGGGGAGGAGAGACAGACCTGGTGTGGAAAGGTGAGCCAGCCAAGTGAGGTGGCTGAGAGGGCACTAACTGTGAGGGGGTGATGGAACAGGGCAGCTTGGCAGAGCAGGTGAGGTGGCTGACAGAAGAGAAGAAGAAAGGGGAAAGGGAAGATCAAATTGTTGTTGTTTAAGTACAATGAAGATTATGAATATTTCTAGTAGCAATTGGTCACAGCTAATGTAATACAGGTATTTAAAGTGAGAGTCATAGCAATTGGTGGTTAGAAATAGTTGGATGGTAAAGGTGTGTCTTTTTGCTTTTCAAAACATAGTAATAGCACAGGCAAAATATAAGAACTGCAATATAAAACAAGGCTGCAATATAAGACCTGCAATATAAAACGCATTCTCCTCTCATCTGCTTTGTTACTACCACGGCCTTTAGTAAAAGGTGCAGCACAAGTCAGCCCTTCAACCATGTGATAAGTTTCCTATGACATTTAGGCAAGCCATGCCTGTCTGTCTGTCTGCCTGCCTGCCTGCCTGTCTGTCTGTCTACATGTTATCTTTTATTATGTTAAAACCATAATGTATTGTGGTTATATCATAGTTGTTGGAGAAAGGAATTAATTACAAATATCTTATTGATTTTAAATTGTTACTTCAAAGCTCTGCTCTGAACACCGATTGCTAGGAAATGAAGGGTATAGCTGAGTTTACATCCAGCTTATGGGCTTCAGGTTAACCACAGTGGGAAAGAGAATACTGAACTAGATAGGCCTTTAGTCTAGCCTAGCAGAGCTCTTCTGGCATTCTCATGGGAGCCAGATATGTAGGATGTGGGATCACAGGAACATAGGAAACTACCATATACAGAGTCATGCCATTGGTTCATCCAGCTGAACACTCTCAGCAATGGCCAGCAGCAGCATTGCAGGGTTTCAGGTAGGATTCTTTCCAGGGATGGGATGAATCCAGAATTTTCCAAATCGGAATCCGGATCTGAATCCCTGGAAGGTTCTAGGAATCCACGAATCTCACTGGTCAAAACTGGATTTTCTTTGCATAGCTCCTTATGGCATCCTGGGGTTTGTAGTTTGCACCAGCACACTTTCTCAGAGAAGGCTGTGACACCTGGTAAAACTACAAACCTCAGAATTGTGTATGAAAGAGCTTTGCAAGGGAGCTATGCAAAGGAATCTTTTGGCTGTCCTTGAAATCTCAAGAAGACTGTACCTTCCAGTCAAGTGCTGAACTGAAATCTTAAATGTTCAATTTAAATATCTTAGAATACAACCCCAGATGTAATTTCTGAAATTGTTAGCAAAGGCCGTTATTACTCCAAGGGAAAAACTCACTTACTTGCCATCTCCCCCTGTGTTTCTGGTCTCCCAGGTTTACAGGCATCCAGGTCTCCCAGGTTTTCAGGCATCCCAGTCTCCGTCAAACTGTTCGAATCGGTGGATTCGAAAGATTCGGTTTGCCTATTTTGGCGCAGGGATTCAGATTCGCGAATCTTGAATCCTTGCCGAGGATCTGAGGATTTGGTTGGCACATCCCTAATTCTTTCCTAGCCCTGCTTGGAGATCCTTGTTATACCCCAATTGTCTTCTATCCAAGAACTATCCAAGAATTCTGATGAGATTGGGTGTGTTCAAGGTAGAATGGAGTTATTTGAGGCATGGTTGCAATCCTACCCACTTGGCTGCTCCTTCTACACATTTGGCCATGTTTTCCACAGCTGCAATGCAGAAAGACCTGCAAAGAGACAGAACTATTTACAACAGTCTATTTTCATGGATTATCTCTATCAGGCACACATCTAATTAATGCAGCTATTGAAATGCCCATGGTAGTGTGCAGATGAAGTACCTAGTATTTTGCTTCTTCTTCCCCAACCCTGTAATTAATGATTGAAGAATCTCCATATTTCTTTTTACTTTTGTCTTCCACTCTGTTTTTAATCTGTCACCCATTTTAAATGACTATACCAGATCTTGATGCACCTAAATATATAAAATCTCAGCAAACAGAGGCACTATTCCAAAGCTAATGACTGCAAACTTGCTGGGAAACTAATTAAAAGGATGTGTTTATTTTACTTGATTGATATAATAAAGGACGGATAGCTTATCAGTACAGACAAGATTAACCTCAATTTAGATGGGCAATAAACAGCTGCTGTTTATTTATTGGCATTATCAACCAATAATTGCCTATATTTAGCAAGAGTGTGAATGGTCAATGTGAGCACAGGCTCCATTAATGAACAATGTCCCCCCCCCCCCCCGCCATCCTGAGAAAGGAAAGCTCTAAGGACATTCTGAAATGCATCTCCAAAACTATTTCTTGCAGGAAGTGGAGACCATCACATGCATTACAACTACTCTACTGATATTAGAATTCTCATATGTGAAGGCCCGCTGTGAGTGTCTGGTCCTCAGAGCCAGAAGGAATAATCTCAGAGGAAGAGCACTGCCTCGAAAATTCTGTGTTTGTATGTGTGTATATATTCTGTTCATTTGTTAAATCTCACAAAACTCAGCAGGGATTGCATCTGAGTAGAAATACATAGGTTTATATTTCTGATCAGACTGCACAGGTCACTAGAGTGAAAGGTTCTTAGCCACTTAATCAAGATTCCTACTTGTAATTGTGGGAAATAGAAACATTAGCATTTAAAACTGGCTTGCCATTTTCTGTGAGAATGCTGTTGTTTGGCCTGACATGCTTACTGTCTATATTCAAGCTCATAAAGATAAACTTGCTGGGATACTCTTCGAGCTTCCTGAGACCGATATCCAGAGGGAAGCCATTTTAGCTGCTATTGCAACCAAACAGCAAAGAACTTGGTGACACATTAAAGACCAGTAGCCTGCTCTGAGCAGAGTGGGTTTGAGTCACCAAAAGCTTACATGATGATAATTTCTGTTAGCTTCTGTTTGAAACCTCCACCTCACCCAGTTCCTTTCACTGCAACTGATATGACCAAAACAAAAGGAAAGAGGAGCCTACCATGTATTATTAAATTCTGTTTAAATTATTTAACAGAGAGCTTTCTGGCAAGAAAGCCACAGGGGGCTACTGTACGAAGAATAATTGGTATTGATCCATTGCTAGTATTCCCCCCCCCCCATTATCTCAATGTATATTTTTAGTGGAAAATGTATACTAATGAGCAGATCTTGGCAATAACTAACTAAAAAGAGTGATTTACTTGTAATTAATTCCTTTTCCCATTGAAGAAAATACAACCACATTAAATTGTATTTTTAAGTTAACACTTTTTGAGGCAGTGTAACTGTAACACTAAAGTTTAGTGCCGCTGATTACTGCTTTATTGTAGATATTGAGCATCAGTAAGGTAAGCAGAATAAATGTGTATTTTGTACCAGAGGCCAGGAACCTGTAGCTGTGATAGATAGTGCTGCTGTGATTGAGGAGCAACTGATTGTGCATGGGACTGAGCCAGTGAGTGGGACAGATGATGCCTCTGAGATCGAGAAGCAACTGACTTTGCCAAGGAGTGGGCCAGTGAGTGAGCAAGTCAACCTGCAAACATCCCCTGCACTGGAAGGTCAAACAGAGAGAGTGTTGGCCCAGCCAGCTCATGACGGAGAGGGAACCAGCAGTGATGCAGAAGAGTGGCAACCAGCTGTGCCTATCAGCCCTCAATCATGCAAATGGCTGAAATGGGCTGATCAGAGGGAAGCTGCATGGACTAGGCTGAGGAAACAATAACAAGCAGCACCTGCTCACAGCGGCTATTTAAGTCTACCAGCGTGGCTGCTCTTTGCTTGCAGCAAATTACTAGCAAGCCCTCACAACCTTTGTGTCTCCTGCTCTCTGAAGCCCTCTGGACAGATTTCTGCCTTCTGAACCTTTGGACTGGACCTTGACCTGTCTTGGCTTGTGTTTTCCTGGTGTTTGGTATATTTGGACTCTCCTTGAAAGTATTCCTGACCTCCCTCCTCCCTTGCTTGCTGCGGCTTGGCAGGGAGAGATTCCTGACAGTAACATTCCACTGATTTTTCAAATTACTAACAAGGCAGCAAGTTTAGTCACTTCTGGGCAATAAGGAAGGAAATAGTTACTCTTTAAAGATACAACTATCATTCCAGCCAGGGATACTATTTTGGAAATCATGGTGGCTTAGGATAACAGTAGCAACTAAGTACTTTCTAAAAGTTGTTTTCCAAACACTGTTAATGAGTTGATACCCATGTGCAAGTAAGAAAAGAGATGCTTATTAACCCTCTCCCTATTTGGATTTCTTCCCAAATTTGAGAATTTCAAGTTATCTGACCTTGGCTACACTCATGGTCAAATAACTTTTACTGATTACGTTTTAGGTACATATACACATTAAATGAAAGGAACCTTGATACCATCACACAAACATGAAAATTCATTTGGGAGTGTGACTGAGCAATCAGAGTGATTAAATTGGCAAGGCAGAAGCTGAGAAACAACCAGTCCCGCATCCACTCTCACATACAAGGTCTAACAGAGAAATAAACAAGCTTAGTCTGCTTTGTAAAACACATAAAAATAGCTTTACTTACAAATTAGTTGTGCCTAATGAAGGTAGGAGGAAGAAAGACTGTAAGTTAGAGTGATGTCAAAAGAGATAAGGTCCAGAAAAAAAAATTACAGGAGGTTGGCATAAATGTATAGTGTACCAAAATCTCTGTCAATTATCATGCAAACTAGTGGTAGTAAGTGGAGGCATGCAAAGCTTGCACAGCAAACGGGAATCCTGGTGCAATCTGCATACATGCAGCCATGTTCATCTGTTGATAATGGGAGGGGGATTCATACAAGCTACAACAAAAATTATACATTTTTTGATGCTGAAATTAATTTCAGACATTCTCCAAGTTAAACTGGAAAGTGGGCAGAATGAATCATGGGGCAGAGTCAATATCAGCTCCACTATTAGGCAGAGTGAGGCATCTGCTTCAGGGAGCATGAGCTGAGGATCAAGGAGTAGAGATAAGGCATTGAGACAAAGAGCTGGGTTTATCCCAAAGCCTCACATGTACCCAGTTAGACTGTTGCCCTCTGGCATCCTTTTGTCAATCCTGAAGAAAGAGTTGGTTACCAGTATGATCAGCTCCTGTACATGGAATGGTGAGTGGAGCCATTTTGTCTTTTGATTCAAGTAGCAAGACATCTTGAGTCAGTCCTGGGCAGAGTTAAATTCATATAGAAATAATAAAATAGGTTGTGGTGTGGTGGGGATATCCAAGCATTACTAAAAAGAATAATGTTTGTTGGACGGGGATCCAGTGGCTGGAGCCCTTGACTGGCTCTTAAGGTGTGGTCCTTAGATGTGGCAATCCAACCTATACTGCTTCTTCAGAAAGTTTTGAAGGTCTGAAGAGTTTTCTCATACCCCTTTGCAGACAGATTTTGCTCCTTGTAAAAGAAGTAGAAATGAAGGAAAGAGCTTTTCCACTGAATAATGTCTGGGATGTTAAATACCAGTGCTAATAAAAGGCACAGAGAGGAGGCAACGTACCTGGATGTGTTAAATCATCTGTAAAATAAACCATTCCTGGTTCAGTAGAGTGAGAGCCTGTTCTTTTGTTCCTTGGGCAGTCTGAGAAGAAGCAACACCAACACACCGATAATGTGGGGGTTGGGTTGGTGGTGGTCAGGTTTTTAGTCAGGTGTTGAGTCCTAGAGCAAGATTGCCATATTCTAAGTAGGATTAGAGGACCAAGGAAGATGAGCATTCAGATTCCCCTTCTTCTGTCATCGTGTTGCAGGGAGGAAAATAAAGACCAGCAGGTATCATCCTATGTGGGACTTGGAGCTCTTGGCCTGAGTGGAATGTAGGAACCCTAAATATGAAGGCACCTTTATGAGGATCAAGAGCAGCCCTTCAGTTTCTATAGGACCAGAACACTGATGGTTGATTTTCCTTTTAAGCTCCTGGAGTGTTGGAGCTTGGTTTCACCTAGGGAACATCTCTTTCTCTGCCTTGTTTGTTACTTCAGAACAACAAAGAAGGTACAATGCCTTATGGCTTACCCCAAACTTCCTGCCTCTCTCCAAGCTGTACTTTGCCTTGCAACTGACTGTGTGAATGTTTGGGTTAGAGATATGAAAGCTATGCCACATGTACTCTGTAGGCTGTTCCCCACATGCTTGAAAGCCATCAATCCATCACTGTGATAAACATCACATGTGAACTCATCCATAGCCCTTCTTATCTCACTACTAGATCCGTTTGAAACTTGCTAAGAGGATGTATAAGACAAATAAAAATAGCAGTCATATTGTCGACAAAAACAGTGAGGATGTCATCTGCTGCTGGAATTGTATTTACTTTTGTTATCTAAATAATTAAGCATGTTCTGGGCGCAGCATGGTTGGTATGGAGCCATTCAGTGGCAGAATGTGATGCGTGGCATTTCATTTTTCTCAGTAACCATATGCTGCTATTGCTAAAAAGGGGTCCTTCAAATGTTGCCAAATCTTTCTCCTTTTTAAAAAGAAACAATTGTGCTGTTTCATTTCTCCCTTAAGAATGGCCCACATACTTTCTTCTTCTAGAATAGGGATTGGCAACTGCGGGGGGGGGGGGGCATTCTTACGCCTACTTTCCTGCCTCCCGCAGGCCACACCAACCATTCACTGGAAGTGACAGCATGGTCACCATTTTGGGCCAAGCTTGGGTCACGGGTGTTGGAGAGTTAAGAAGATAGAAAAAGCCAAAACTGTTATGTCTGTATGTGGGTTGGATACTTTGGGGATAGTTTTCAGGAGGAAAATGGCTCAAAACATACCAGTGATATTTAAAAGAAAAAATTAAGGGACTGTTTTGTAGACTTGGCAGACTCATGAGGTGCTTGCAGCCTGTGGGCTACACGTTACCTTTATCACCATGTGGGTGCAGTGTTTGGAAAGTTATTTTTAAGGAGTACACCATTGCTCAATTGGGGATGGCTGAAACATGCTATTCTGCTCATTCTTCTTAAAGATCTCCTTTGAAACTCTGAGGTGGGCCTTTTTAGCTTGAATGGGGGATCCCTCTTCCCTTTGATTGCCTTGTAATGGCCACAGGCAGAGGCAACTGCATTTCATGAAAGTCTTTCCCAGTATTTTCTCATTTATTACATTTGCTCATTCAGATGTCTCTTTGCTCATTTATTACATTTGTAGCCAAACAATGGAAGCTGGTGGCTCTGATGCTGTGGCTAGGTGGATAGCTTTAAATTTAAACTTTAAAGGAATTATCCAAGATGTTGAACCTATTTTGTGGATAGGGCTCAGCATTTTGAATAGCTCCTTCAAAGTTTAGACTAAAACCTGGTCTGGATTCACTGCCACACTGGTGTTGGAACCACTAGCCTTTGCTGTATCCTAAGAATTTTATCCAAGGAGTTTTGGATAACTTCTAAGGTTCTGCTGTTCTCTCCCCCAGGATATCTTCAAAACAATCCTTAGAGACAGTACCTGGCCTAAAGTCACTGAGTGCAGTTCAAGGTTGAAAAGGGGTTTAACCCTCTATGCTTCCCAGTTCTAATCAAACACGGTAACCACGTAACACTTTGCTGTGCTGGTGTCATTTGCCATCAAGTTGACCTCAATTTATGGCAACCCTACAAATGCAAGACCTCCAAGATCTCTGGTCATCAGCTGTCCTGCTCAGGTCTTACAGACTCAGGGCTGTGGCTTCCTTGATTGAAGCAATCCATGCGTAGTGCAGCTTTCCTCTTTTTTTCCATTGTCTTACAAAGGATTTTCTAATGAGTTCTGTCTTATCATGATATGTCCAAAGAATGACGGCTTCAGTCTAATCATCTTCGCTTCTGGTTTGATTGGATCTATCTGTAGAAATGTTCTCCAGCACCACATTACAAAGGAGCTGATTTTCTTCCTATCAGCTTTCTTCACCATCCAGCTTTCACAACCATACATAGAAATCAGAAATATGATGGTCTGGATCTATCACACTGAATCTTAACTGAATGTTGCTTAGCAGATAATGTCTAAATATGGCATTCTTTCTCCCCTGTTGTTGATCCCTGCCTTTAAGGGTTGATGGTGAGGATATTAGCAGGTATGACTTTTGCCAATCTCAGCAGGCCCATGTTCCTACTGCCATGACTGCCTGTCATTTCAGTGGTGCTGACAGGACTGCCCGCATTGCTCCTCCTCAATACAGGTGAGCATCTTATGCTGTCCCTGAAAATCATCTGTGTTGCACAAAAGTGCTCAAATGTAAACTATCTGCAAGCCCACGCTATTTGCACTGGGAAATATTTGTCTTCTTCTGTAAAACCCTTGATGTGTTTGGGTCCTGCAACTTCTTCCATGAGTGGATAAAAGGACCTGAAAAGCTTCATTTAGTGTAAACTTCAACTTGCCTCTCAGTGTTCCAGAGTGTGGATCATGTGACTCTAAGTCCTGAAAATCAAAGACCATGGAAAAGCATTATTCATTTGATTGGCATGCCTAATTGAGCTGTTAACCACAGATTTGTAAAGTGTGGATTTTAATTAGATTTTAATGATTGCTATACTTAAGAAGGATTCATTGGTGAAGCTGGGGAGCCTCATATTTTTCAACTTTTTAACAGGCTCTTCTGAGTTCAGTGAATCTCTGGTCTCAATTTCCCCTCCCCCAGGATATGTCACAGCCAAGACCACTCCCTGAAACCAAAACTAACCAGAACTCCACACCCTTTTTCCTAGTTGTTCCCCCATCTTGGAATCAAAAGAAGTATGTTGGCAAAGGAAACACACAGGCCTGGTTTCAAAAGACAGTGATACTTCTTGGGGACTTCCTACAGCACATTTCTCCTTTTTTTTTTAAATGATTTTTGAAAAACAATTCTTTGGTTAGGGGAGGCTACTATGAGCTCTGGGAGTCTGCTGCATGCAAATCTATTTTTCTTTAAAAAGAAAGATAAGCCATGGAATTGTGAAATGTGCCAGCCACTTTACAATGGCAACTGGGGGCTCTGATGACAGTGGGGTGCTGAGTCTGGTCTCAGTGGGGTATAGGATCTGCTTTCCTGCTTGAGGGGATCTTGCTCAGCATCTTGGATAGCTGCTTTAAAGTTCAGGGTAAAACCCAGAACTGATCTGCCACCCCGTGGCACTGAGGCCAGATGTCCAAATGTGTAAGATGAGAGGGGCCACAGATGATTTTAAAAAAATTAGGGTCCATGCAAACTGTGGATGTGTTTTATTAGGGTTCTAGACTGGTGTGTGTGTGTGTGTGTGTGTGTGTGTGTGTGTGTGTAAAAGTGTACTGGTATTCAGACACCAGACCGCTTCAGACTTTCTTGCTCCACACAGGGAGGATAGGAACTTGTGGCAGAGGTCAGGGCTAGGGTTTGCGTGTCTGTAAACTCTGTTCAGGTATAATACTTGGGTGAAGTTTAGTGAGAAAGCACTAATTCACACCATTTGGCTGACAGGCAGCCCCTGCTAATTTTGTGGTACCTTGTGTCTTCCATGTTAGGGAGTGGTGAATCTCCTCTGGTCTTTAGTCTGAACTTTAAAGAAGTACTCAAGGTACCAAACTCAGCCCCTCCATAGTGGGTCCAGCACCTTGGAAATTTCTTTTGAAGTTCAAACAAAAGACCAGGGAAGATTCATCAACCCCACTGGGGAAGTAAATCATAGTACACTTTGTTCTCTCGTGAATAATGAATAATTTTATCAATTTTCTCCTTACTGCAAGAAAGTCATTGAAAATTGTAGTTTTTGTTCTGTTCATCACTGGAGACTTAGTCACTGCAAACAAAACAAACAAAACCATGACATTTTTTGCAGATGTTTTCTGTGCAGAAATGTTATTTTCTATGCTGAAAATGCTGTTTTCTGTGCAGAAAATACTTTTTTTTCCTGCAGGAAAAGTGTGCATAGGTCATAAACTGTAAAGATTCTTTCCCATCCAGGATTCCTGACACATGAGAAACCTGTTTTGTTTTTATTTTTTTAATTTTTATTTTTTTTTTGGCGGGGAATTTTTAAAAACATTCTTTCCAATCCTCCATTACATTACTACCAGACCTGGACAACCACTGATGGGTGAATGATACTGTATATCAATTAAAATTAAACTATACAAACCATACTCCTGAACAGGATTGATAACTAAACCATTTACATGTATTAATATATAAACATAAAGTAAATAACATTTATATACATAAATATGTATTATAACAGTCACTAGTGATAACAGATACAGGCTACACAGATACTTATTGAGGACAATATATAGTTGCAAGCATATGATAATAGATACAAACTTCACAGATACTTAATGAGGACAATACATAGTTGCAAAAAATACAGAAGTGCAAATTACAAAAAGCAAGGATAATCCTTTGCCATAATTAAGACCACTGTGGGTAACTTGCTGGTAATGCTTCACAAAGGTACTCCTCTAGGCAAAAATGAAACCACTATCAGTAGAGATAAATCAGGAGCTCTGTCAGCAGGAATATAACCACTATTGGTAGAGATAATTCCACCACTCTTTCAGCAGATGGGAAGATTCAAGGAATTTTTTTCTTTTTTCTTTTTTCCATTTCACCCAATGCTTCTTCAGCTGAACTGTGTTACATACAATATATCACACAATGTGAAACTACCCAACGTTATGAATATGAAAATATACAACAGAAATAAACATGATATATACTTGCAATTTATGTAGGTGAGACATTTGCTCAAGTTCCTGCAACCTATGTCATTCTATGTGGATTTCTCCAAGCCTGAATGAGAGTTAACACTGCACCTGCTATCACTGTCTACATATAAACAGGTTCACTGCAATCAAGGCAGCTTGAATTATTAGCTGAAACATGAGAAAGTAATATATAACATTCAATCCAAAGAGACATTTACCAGTTTTTTTTTAAAAAAATAGAATGCCAGTTATGTTTTAAACTTATAAATTATTTAATTGATAAGAATTCCAGTTTTCAAAGGAACTGCAGGGCTTCGCCTGAAAGCTAGCAAAAAAATAAATAGAGCTGCTTAAATGGCTTCCATGGCTTTTCACACAGGCATGGCCAGATGGTATGGCATTACTCAAAGATAATTATTTGGCAGAGTAACGAACAATTGTGTTATGCCCTGTACTTCCACATTTTTCATTATGCGTCAAAGATCAGAAGCAATAAGTTAGGATCCAGCCAAATATGTCACAATCTGTATTATTATTGTTGTTCTTACTGGAAAGAAGGCAGTTGGATAATGCAGATAAACATGGAGTTGAAGATGAGCAACTAACTGCATGGATATGAATTGGTCTGAGCCCACAAAAGCAGAGAGCCATGCAGTACAATTCCTCCATAAAAGCATATACACAGAATATCTTATCACAGTTCTAGCAATCTGCCTTAATCTCTCATCTGAGCAACAGTTTTTCTTTAAACAGCCTATCTAACATTTGAAAATAAAAAATAAAATAAAATGGGTTCAGAATGGATTACTGGAACCGTTTTTTTCTAGTAAGTGAGAGACAGAGGCCATTTCCGCGTGAGACTGTTATAGCACTATGATTCCACTTTCAACATCCTATGGAATCCTGGGGTTTGCAGTTTCAGGAAGGGCCAGCCGGCTTCTCGAGAAACTGCAAACCCCAGGATTCCATAGGATGTTGAAAGTGGAATCATAGCGCTATAACAGTCTCATGCGGAAATGGCCAAAGAGAAACAGACACTCTGGCATGAACTTACTATAGACCCAAGAAACAACTTCACACACATAAATAGCTAGTTCCTCAGGAGAAAGAGTTTTAGGATAGGATTTCAACAGTATCAGCCAGAGCAAAAGCAAAGCCAAAGCAACAGATAAGGTGAGAAGCCACTGTGACAGTGTTGGACTAGGGCTCTGGGTGACCAGGATTCAAGTCCCCATTGGGCCATGGAAAGTCAATGGGTGACCTTGGGCAAACCACACTTCCTCAGCCTCAGAAGAAGACAATGGTAAACTCTCTGAATAAATCTCACCATGATAGTTTTGCCTTAAAGTCACCATAATTGGAAACAATTTGAAGGTGTACAAAACAAATAACAACAGAAAGCAGTAGAAATATGCATTTGCGTTAGGCCATTTCCACACGACGTCACTGAGCCGCTTCTGTGATGGGATGGCAGCAGTCGGCAGGTTGTGCTTCTACGTGATGTCATCACCATCCCGCTCCATCCCATCATGAAGTGTTATATTCACATGGTATTTGAAAAATGGAAAAAATCTGTTTTACCCCTCCCATTGCGTGGCACTCTTGTACTTAATGTCATGCAGAAGCCATGGCAGTGCACTTGCGATACTTTCTGCCCCAACGCAGCAATGGCAAGTGCCCAGGTGCACTGTGGAAGGAAGGGGTGGGGCTATCTCACTCCCTTCTGCAGCAATCAAGCAAGCATGGAGGGAACTATTGCTGATGTGCTCCTTTCTGGACCCAGAATTTTCAGCGCAATGATGCAGAACAGCGTTGTCATGCGGAAAGGACCTTAGACTCAAAGTTATATTCTTATGATAAGGGAAGTATCAAGACTGTGCTACATTCAGCCCATTTCCCTGAACAGTGTAAATATTACAGGGATACAGTGCATACTTGGGTTTGGTTCTCTTTGGAAGGAGATCTCTGGAGGTTTATACTGTTTTGGTAATGTTTGGGTTTTTCTACCTGTTGAGCATAGGAAGATGCGCTCCTGACAGGTATCAAATGCAGAACAAAAACATCACATCAGATCCCCTGAGAGAAAGAGATCTGCATTTCTGAAATCTTTTATTTATACAGTGAAAAAGTTAGCTCTATTCTAATTCATCCTTTTCTATCCCAGACTGCTTCATTTTGTTCCGTCTAGCAAACACAGTTTGCAACTACATCACCCTTAGTGTGGAGAAGAGGGAGAAAAATATTCCAGTTACTCAGCTGGCATTCCTAGCCCTTCCTGAGACCTTTAGAGGTAATTTTCCAAACAATAGATGTGACTCGCATGGTTTGCCATGGATGGTTAAGGAGTTTTAAGTAGTTCTTCAGGCTCATTAATGCATTGCTTTCCAGATTTATAACAACCCAAATTCAGTGTGGAGACAAGTCCAAGAGTTGCCTTTTTGAAGATGGTAGTAAAAAAAAACAGAAGCTGGTAATAAATTTACTTCATGGATTGAAGCGATATATAATCAACAACAAGCTAGATTAGTGATCAACGGAGAAAAAATGAAACGGATTGAGTTACAAAGAGGGACAAGACAGGGATGTCCTCTGTTTCCTTTATTATTTATCATGACGCTGGAAATACTTAACAATACAATTAGAGGAGACAAAGCTATCAGAGGAGTCCAGATTAAAAAATAGCAATACAAACTTAAAGCTTTCGCTGATGACCTGGTGTTGTTTTTGGATGACCTGCTTGGCAGTATAAAATATCTGACTAAAATAATAGAAATATATGGCGAATTCTCCGGTTTTAAGAGTAAAAAGGAAAAAACAGTTTTGTTAACAAAGAACATGAGTGACAAAGAAGAAAAGGAATTAACACACATAACAAGTTTCAATAAATGACAGAAGGCAAAATATCTAGGGGTCTGGATTGCCAAGAGAAACAATGAACTATTTAAAAATAATTATGAAACAAAATGGAAAGAAATAACAAAGGACTTGGAAAATTGGTCACGTATGCGGTTATCATTAATGGGCAGAATAGCAGCTGTAAAAATGAATGTACTTCCGAAAATGAATTTTCTTTTTCAAAACCTCCCTATCATTACGAATAGTAAGCCTTTTATGCAGTTGTAGAGAGAGATATCTAAATTTATATGGCAAGGAAATAAACCTAGGATAAAATGGAATATTATGACTGATTTAAAATTAAGAGGAGGATTGGGGCTACCGGACTTTCATATATATTACAAAGCAGTGGCAATGACTTGGATAAAAGAATGGGTTAATTTACAAAATATGAGAATGCTTGCACTTGAAGGAGCAGACTTGAGAATGGGGTGGCATGCCTATATGTTTTATAATAAAGCAGAGATTGACAGAGAATTTTCACATCATTTTTTAAGAAAATCATTACTGAAAATATGGAACAAATACAAGGCTAAAAACATTAGGCAGCTCCCATCATGGCTGTCCCCTCAAGAGGCTTTTTTTGGAAGATGGACGGAAACAGAAAAATGGCTTAGATACGAGGATATAATAGAAAAGTCAGCTGGAAATATAACTAAGATTAAAACAAGAGAAAGATTGGAAGAAGAAGGAATAATATTGAATTGGTTTCCTTACAGACAACTAACTGAAAGATTTCAGATGGATGTAAAAACCTATGGAATTGAACAAAAAGAAAGGGAAGGAGCGATAAAATGGCTGTTTGAAAATCCCCCACATTTATTATCTCGTATATATCAGGAAATGTTACAGCAAGAGAGGCAAGAGGAAACAATTAAGTCTACAATGATCTCATGGGCTCAAAATGTAGGACATTCAATTCAGTTAGAGTCTTGGGAACAGAGTTGGAAAAGAACACAGAAATTTACAGCAGCCCAGAATTTAAAAGAAAATTATTATAAAATGTTTCATCGATGGTACATGACACCAGAAAAACTTATGAGATTTTACAATACAGGAACAGGGCAGTGTTGGAAATGTCAGAAGGAGGTTGGTACGATGTTTCATATGTGGTGGTCATGTCCCAAAGCAAAGAAATATTGGGGAGAAATACATAATAAGATCTGTACAATGTTGAAGGTACAATTTGATAAAACACCAGAAATGTACTTGTTGAGTATGATACACATGATTGATGTTATTGTTCAAAAGAAATATTGGTGGATAATACTGTACATGATCACGATGGCTTGAATTGAGTTTGCAAGACTATGGAAAGCTCAGCAAAGTCCCACAATTGATCAATGGTGGGCAACTCTTATTGAAAACAGAAGTGCAGATATAATCTCGCAGAGGTTAAAGGGGAAATCAGACTAAGAGATTAAGAAAGAATGGCAAATAGTGATGGGCAATTGCTGGGTAATATCAGATGACAATGCTTAATGTAAAATAGTATAGATTGTATATCGAGAAAATGCAACTTGGAAGGATGGAAATTATGTCATAATATACTGTATCTGATGTATTGCAGGATCTATCATGAAATATTATCATTTGGTAGTGTGGTACATTTAATTTCAACATGTTGATTATATAGAAAAAATTGAAATCTAGTGAGGGATGGAAGACTAGCAGAAATATTTCAATGACATATACAATTATATATGTGTTTTTTATATGATGGAACTTCAATAAAATTATATATATATATATATATATATATATATATATATATATATATATATAAAAGAGACAAGTCCAAGAGCAGATTTAAGCTCAAATCAATAGGTCTTGGAGCAAATCAAACCTGAATTCCTACTAGAAATGAAGATGATAAAGCTGAGGCTGTCATACTTTGGACATATCACAAGATGACTGGACTCACTTGAAAACACAATAATGCTTGGTAAAGTGGAGACAGTAGGAAAAGAGGGAGACTGCATCACAGGTGGATGAATTTGATCAAGGAAGCCTTGGCTGTGAGTTTGCAAGAGCAGGGCAGTTGATGACCATAAGACTTGGCCATAAGTCTTGTCGGGAGACAACAAGACAACCACGTGCCTGTTATGTTAAATATAGATAACATGCCTAATATACACAATTTTCTTAGTATGAGAGAAACAGAAATAGGCAGCTGCTACTTTTATGGAGTCTTCTCAATGCCTTCTATAAGTGCTGGGATTTGTGCCAACCTGTACACACCATTCTTGCACAGAAGTAGGGAATAGGTACCACTTCAGCACCATCAGCTGCAACTTTACTATTCCCAAATGGAGAATCAGTTTATTTTGTTTCATTGAAAATAAATGAATAAATGAATAGTCTAATGACAGCTGAAAGACTAGTTAATTTGTTGTCACATATGCTTTTGTGGTCCAGAGTCCTCTCTGTCAGATGTCAAGAATGCCACGCACACAAAATGTCTTGTGGTTATACAAAGTGAGCCTTTTAGAATGTTTTGGCAGTAACTAGAGGATGGGCTGATGGGATATACTTTCTCATCTTCTTATTACATAAAGGTT
This sequence comes from Cyclura pinguis, assembly GCA_030412105.1. Classification (NCBI taxonomy): domain Eukaryota; kingdom Metazoa; phylum Chordata; class Lepidosauria; order Squamata; family Iguanidae; genus Cyclura; species Cyclura pinguis. The sequence continues at coordinate 174,001,254 of CM059599.1, forward strand.
AAATCCTACCCCATACCTGATATCATCAAGGTCCAGTTTTCACAGGCACCTTGCTATGTTTGAGAAGCAGGATTTCAAAAAGGTGTTAGATTTACATTACTTATGAGGGAGACCTTACTTCAGAGAAGTTGTAGTATGCAAGATTCACTCCACTGGGTCCACGTACCAGGTTGTTTATAGAGAAGAGAGATAGATTTCATTTCCTTCGGTGAAACATTTAAAAGTCAGTGTCATGGAAAAGTCATATACTACCAATATACTACCATTTTTGAGTCTATTCAGAAACTATAGAGTGGGAGAAAATGGAGTTTATTTAAACAGAGCATTCAAAGTTATTTATATATTGTACATGTAAAGACAAGCATGATGACTGCACCTTCTTTTTACATCCTTCAGTCACCTATTCTTTTATCCTTTTTTTCTAGACAATCTATGGATGACTTAAATTTCACTGATCTTAGAAATGTATCCTAGCTTCAGACTCAACTGTATAGCATTATATTATTGCTCTGTTTTTTACAAAAGTATGCTTACGTATTGAAAGGTAAATTAGAAGCATATTCAGGATCACAGCTTCTTTTCCCACATAAAATGGGTCTTAAAGGAAAGAATGAGTAATGTTAAGATATATAGGCTGGTGTTCTGTTGGTGACATACACAGGGGGCAAATCCAATGTACACCTATGTATGCCTTTTTTATTTTCTTTTGTTGTCATGGGGACTGGCATTCTATTCCTCCCTATGCAATGACCAAAGCCCTACCTATGAGTTACTGTTCAACCACTACAGCCTGCACAGAGCCATTTAGTAGTTGGGGAAGAACAGGGGATATCGTATTAGAGAAGCTTCTGGCTATGTCCCTGTAGCCAGGTGTAGAATGATTAAATCATCCACTAAGACCTCTGGAGGACCCAGATGGGTCTCAATGGATAATGTTATCAGTATGCAGATGGCTATGAGGACATGGGCCATTCATTACCATCAAGTTGGCTTCATTTTATGACAATCCTATGAATGAGAGACACCATGTTATATGCGCTCTCTCTCTCTCTCTCTATATATATATATGTGTGTGTGTGTGTTATATGTAGACACTTCTCTGACCACCTCCCTTCTCTCCATCAGCTTTCAATGGCTGTGGGGCAGGGGCTGAAACAGTTAACAATGAATCAGAAGAGGTGGCTGAGAGGAGAAACTATAGCATAGTTCTTCCTTCAGAAATTTAATGCTATGTTGTGTCCTACAGCATCTCATCCATTGTCTTGACCTTATTCTTGGCATTTAATTTTCTGGGTTTTGTTTTTAAAGCAACCTTTTAAAGAAGAGATACAGCCCAGGTCCCTATTTATTTCTTTTGGGAAAAAAAATTATTAAAGTTTCTCGTAAGGCCCCGCTTTGGGGGTCCCCAATATCAGTATGGTTTGGATGGGCACCATACCTAATTGGCATCATATGTAATTGGCAACACATTTTATTGGCTCTGATATCAAATTCAAGCCTGAGAGGTGACAGAGAGGTCAAACCGAGCGAGGGAAAGAATTTGACTGTAAATGTGAGAAGCATAGGTCAACTCCAAAATTCCTCCAGGTAAGACTGAGTCATTTGTCAGGCAAATACACACCATTCCTGTGGATAATAGGCTTAAATAGAAGCTGGAATTTTCCAGGGAATCCAACTGTGAAGAGCCCACCAGGACACTGAGTGACAGATATTCATCCCTTGTACGCCTGGATTCTTTCATCTGTCCTTATAGCACCCACAATAGACAGCTATTACAACATTCATCATGTCTTTGTCAATCAAAACACTAAGCCCATCAACAGGCAAAAGACTCATTGTCCACAACAGGTTCCCTTTGTCTTGCATCTGGAACCTTCACAGCCACAAACCATTTTCAGGGTACAAATACCCCTGATTTGAGGAGGCCCAGTGCAGTCTCTTGAAGGTCTACCCGTCACTCTGTCTGTCTGGCTCCTGAATGAGAACTGCCCTTAGGTCCTACCTAAGCCAAAATACATTTCTACTCTTCACTACTCTTCTGGACTGGTAATTATAAATCTCCCCAAATCCCTCAGCCTCTCTATAATTTTTCCTCCCTTTCTCTTTCAGCTAGCTCTTGTGTGAAGGTGTGATTGTGTGTATCTTGTGTGCATGCATGAGTGAATTCCCCTCAATAAAATCATTTTATTAGACAATTTTGCTTGATTATTGACTCGGCCTGACCCTGTAAACATTGGGTTCAAGATCTCGCTAGGTTGCCCTGCCTCTTGCATTGCTTAGCTTGTGCTCTTGCTAATTCCCATTCCCCAGTATTTGGAGCACATTGAAGTGTCCCCCACGGGACCCCAGAAATCAGGGTAACATTCTGTCTACATTTTAAAAAAATATAGAAGAAAAAGGAAAAGAAAAAGAAATAGAAAAAAAATGACAGAGAACTACAGGGACAGTTAATTTTTTAAAAATGTATTCTTTATTCATTTATATTTTGAACATCAAATTATTAGATAAAACAGAACATTTATAAACAAAATTAGTGGTAATGTTACAATCTTTTAAAGAAAAATCATCATTATGATAGATAAACAGCATGATTAGTGATCAGAATGCATTTTACATCCCTTCTTAACAATTTCTAATTTGTAGCCAATCGTTCGTAACTTACGCACTTGGTTTACTACATGTGATCTTCTCAAGTTATGAATGATGTAGCTGTTTATTAATTTACTTCCCTATTTCTCCTTAGTTCAGTTTGTTATCGCAAAGGGACAGTTAAATATAAAAAGGAAAGGCTCTGGTCCGTATTTACCACTGCGATGTTTAGTAGCCTAGTAGCTTTTTTAAAAAAATTATTTTGGCAGAGCTGAGAAACCTTATTTTAAAAGCCAGCAGATTTCCATAATGGGCAGGGGTTGATGGTAATTCATTGTTCTCTCATGTTAGTGGATTTATAAAAACAATATATTACTTTGCCTGTTAATATAAAAAATAATGCTCCCCTTGGGAATCCTAAATATGTGTAACTGAAGAGAAGGCATATTATTCCTCTGTTTACTTTCCTGCCCCTTCTCTTGCTATTTCCTTCTGTGCGCTCAGCTTCACATGGCAAGTTCCTCAGGATAGGAACCTGACCTTCTGTTGATAAGCAAAAACATCATGGAGGTTACTATATAAGTAACTCTAATGTGCTGTAGATACGTAGGTTCAAGTGACTGACTGCATGCATTGCCGCATGTATCCATATCTAGGGAAGTGTGATGTTTAGGGGTATAAAACTGCATTTGATGTCACAACATTTCTATGCTTTCTTCTCTCCCTGGATTTTGAAAATGTTGGCTTTTTTCACGACTAAATCTTTTATCCACTCTTTATAAGGGGGAGGGGTGACTGCGGAGCATTCAAGGGACAATTTTCTTTCCTGAGACTTTCCAAGGACTGAACAACCCAAAATAAAAATCAGAACTAGAAGTCGCTGTAGTAGAAGTACCTCTTCTGGTTTTGAAAAACTGATTTTTTTAAAAAATGTTAAAAATTATAGTGGTGGAGAAGATGCAACCTGCTTACAGGCTGTTGTGGTGGTGGTGGTGGTTGTGTGCCTTCAAGTCATTTCCAACTTATGGTGACCCAAAGGTGAAACTTTCACAGGGTTTTCTGGGACGGAGAGTGTCCAAGGTCACCTACTGGGTTTTCATGGCTGAGCTGGGAATTAAACCCTGCTCTCCAGGGTCATAGTAAAACCACTACCATGCTGTCTCTCTTAAAGGCCGTTACAGAAAGCCAATTCACTATATCTTGTTTTGACCAGAAAAAGGGTGTTCCAGGGAGTCTGGATGAGAGCCAGCATGATGCAGTAGTTTGAAGGTCAGACTGAGATTTTGTGAAACCAGGATTTGAATCCCTGTTCTGTCACAAAATCCAGTGGGAAAACCTTGGGCAAGTCAAACTCTCTCAGACTCCAAAGAAGGCAACAGCAAACACCCTCGCAGTAAATCTTGCCAACAACCCCCTGTAAATTTTGTTAGGATCACCATAAGCCAGAGTCAGTTGGAAGGTATAGGTACCATGGTCCACAATTCTGCTGGAAACAGGGGCTACCAAAACATCCATGGTGCATGTAACTCTGGGGCTGCATTTTGCTCACCGTTACTTTATGGGGATTAGAACATAGATGCTTAGAATGACCACCACAAGGATGATCTCTAACAGTTCCTTTTCAAAACCTTCCTCAGCTTCCCTTCGTAGAAGATGGATACCATTTTTTTCATAACGGCTTGGCTAAAGGTCGGAGACGACGCAGTCTTCAGTACCAGCTTCGCTTAGAAAAAGATCCCAGGGTAAGTGCTTATCTAGCTCATTACCATTAATGACTATCTTATAATGGTTTTTTGAAAGAAAAAAAATGTCCTGGACAGTTTTAAAAGTGAATTACACAAGTCCATGGCGGATAAAGCTATCAACCACTACTGTTCATAATGGCTAAACAGGCTACCTCCAGGATCCAGAGGCCATTAGCCTTGAAATACCAGAAGGAGGGAGTTATTGCCATCAAGTCCTATTTCTGACTTTCCTTGGAGCATCTTATAGGTCACTTCGTGAAACAGAGTAGACAGATGTTTCACCTGATCCAGCAGGACTTGTTTCGTTATAGCTCTGTGTTTAATAGTAGTCAGTAGTTCCCATGTTAATGGGATGGTGAAATTGCCCCAGACTTTAAGGGAATTATCCAAGGTGCTCAAGTCTATCCCCCAAGTGGGATCCTTTCACAGTACATAGTTCCAGAAAGATGGTTCTGCTTCAACCACTATGATGACATCCTATGGAATCTTGAGGTTTGTAGTTTGATCAGACACATAAGAGAAGCTGAGACTTCTAAATGCTTTTCCCTAAACTGCAAATCCAAGGATTTCAAAGGATGTTCCTCTGGCAGTTAAGGTGGAATTGTACTAATAGAACTTTATAACATGAAAGGAGCATAAGTTAGGAACCTTGGATAGTTCTTTCCAGGTTCACCACTTGCACTGAAATGGAAACCACTAGCTACCACTGATTATATTGTTTGGTTTTTTTTGATAGGTGTGATATCAGAACTAGTAAATGCTCCTTTCTGTTTCAAGGTGTGGTGGGCCATTGCCAGCTGTGTATATAGGCAAGATACTGAGCATGAGTCAATCCGTACAAAGAGGCTAAATATGTTCATATGAAAAAGACAGGGCTACATCAAGTATCTATGAAATATCTCTTGTCAAGAACAACTATGTTGATGTGTCTACCACCTTGCTTATTTCTTATATTTACTATATCTTGCTTTTCCTTATAGAAGTTCAAGTAGCAGCCCACATGTTTCTCCCACTCCCCCATTATCCTGACAAAAACATCATGATGTAGAATACATTGAGAGACTGTGATTGGTCCACCGTTAGCCAGGAAGGTTTGTGACTGAACTGGGAACTGGCATTTCCCAGTTAACTTTTGACATTGTAACCATTACATCACATGGCCTTTCATATTTAAAACAATATTAGGCATTCACATAATGATACTACCATTTTGTAAAAGGAAATTGAGATTGAAACACAGGACTTGTAGCCAATGAAGAACCAAGGGGCCAAATCCTTGAGCAAGACCATGATTTCAGTTCCATTTTCACATACTAATAATTCCAGAAGAAGACAAACCATAGAAATTTGTTATCTGTACTGGTTTCAGTTAGGGCTAGTGCATGCTTTCTCAGTCCCAGAACTTGGGAAAGTTACTGAGACTACATCTTTCAGACTCACTTACTCAGCATGAGCACTGGGAAAGTTCTATTTAGCCCCAATCTTGGTGGCAAAGGTATGTCTGCAAATTTGAGGATGGGGTGCAAAAATTCTGATGAACTGCTCCATTGTGGGTGAGACTTCAGCTTTTATGAGGCATAGAGGCAGAGAGTAATGTTCATTGCAACCCCTTTAGTAAATAATTTTCATGTCATTTCCTCAACTAACTTTTACATTTCAGAAGACTGACCAACAAGGGTTTGGGTTTTTAGTACAAGTCAGTAGCACAGTCAGAGAGTGTTGGACTCTGTTAAAGTTTACCCCTTTTTAAAACGGGGGTGGGCAACTGGCCTTCAAGAAGTTGCTGGGCTGCAGTTCTTCACCCTCAGCAAGGCTAGGTAGAGCTGATGGGAACAGTAGGCCAGAAACATCTGGAGGACCATGTTCAATCCTGCTTTAAATAGAGTTAGTCACCATTTCCTGTGGTGGCAGCGATTCTCTTTTTCTGTCAGAGGTCATCTCAGCCCACCTTCAAGCTGAACACATAATGTTCTTCCTATGCAAGGGTGGGGCAGTGGGGAATAAGATGGACCTAGCTGGGGAAGGATCAGAGTTTCCAGATCAGCACTGTCCCATTCTCTGGCATTTGAGTTCTTCTGATAGCATGCAGTGGGTCCTTATGATGTCATAGGGGTGGGGCAGGCAAGAACTGGCAGGTGGGCCAACTGCTTCTGCTTCTGGGTCCACTGATTTTGGAAATAAATAAGAGGCAAATAGACCAATATAGGTAAAATTCATCTAACCAAGCAATATGGCAAGCAAAAGGCAGAAGAACCATATATTCATAGAATCTCAGAGCTGGAAGAGACCACAGTGAACACATGCTTTTTGGATGGGAATGGTAGTTGGGCTTTTGTGTATTGTGTGGGCTTATCCATGGCACACATGACATGTAGGGGTTTTCCTCAGGCCCAACACTACTTTTGAGACTCGTGGAAGGCTCACTGCCAACTCCTGTGGAAAGTTTACTGCCACTACAACCCTGGCAGGCCTTATGTTGCTGCTGCCTGGGCTTCCATTCCCCATTCCCCTCCCTTTGCTCCTTGCTTCTTTGGTGTGTTGACGTTGCAAAAACACAACACAATATTGAATCCAAAGGCCCTGGTGCCAGTTTTAAAGCCATCTCCCACTCAAAAAACATACGTTCTCCTACCCCAGTACTCCACACTCTGAAATTTATCTTCATGCCTGGAGACCAGAGAAACATAGCAATTCATGAGATTTCATTCAGTGCCAAGAGACCTGGGAGCCCTACCTCTGCTGCAGAAAAATGGCATCCAAAGCAAGAAAAGATACTGTGAAAGGCCCTTGCTTCTTCCAGTTTGGTGATTCCCAGTCTGATAAGATACTCTGTCTTTACCACAGAGCTTTGCCTCCCCCTTATAACACTAACTTTGTGTAAAAGGGTAAGGATTTTAAATGTTTGTTTAGAACCACTTAATAGTTTTTTTTATTCTATTTTTTTTTAATTATAAATCAGTTTATTGCTATGTTTTCCTTTGACTCAAAGAAGTGGAAGATATGTATTCAATTGCCTATTTTTGCTCTTATTTGGGTGGCTATTGCTTTTTTGTATTCTCTTGCTAAGTGTATAAACAATTTGGCTTTTTTTAAGTATATTTGTTTACGAATAGCAATTATTTTTTTTAAAAAGAACCACTTAATAGTTTTATTGTAGCATGTTTTCTGTGTTACTTCAAATACTGTATACAAATCAGTCGAGTCAATATTTATAAAAATAAACTGTAACATTTATTTTGAGAACAATAAGAATAAAGTATTAAAGTTCATATGCAGGTCAATATTAATACATTTCTTCAGTACACTTTATAGGCAGTTCATTTGTATATTTAGACTCTCTTATAAAGCACAAGTATCATATAATAGTCCTTTGGCTATACTCTCACCAAAGTCTCGACCCCCAATCCAGGTCACACTCTCTGACCAGCTTCTACTAAGGTTCAGTTACTCTTCTGCCTCTCACTAGGCTTCCCCTGAGAATTAAATCTTCCCACACAGTCACCCTCCTTGGCTGACTGAGGGATTCTACATAGCTTCTTGCTAGGAATCTCACTGAAGGACTAAAAACAGGTACTTGGCTTTATATAACATTTCCTCTCAGCCACTAGTCCCTCCCATACACTACTGGGCTGGGTTTCCCTCCTGAAGAGCTATTCTGGTTGCCTGGGAAGCTGCTTACAGGCTGCTCTGGCACTTCAGATAGCCACACCCCCAGAACGTCATAGCAGATACATTTTAAAAAGAAGTAGAAGCAGTTTGTCTGTTTATTGATCTGATATTTTTAAAAAAATATCTGTGTTCTCCAAAAGTCTCCATAGGTTCCTAACACCCCTTTTTCCCCTACAATGTTTTAGTTTTCCCCTGTTCCTATGATGTAAAGAAAGAAAAAATCCTCCTGGTAAAGTTTGGTACAGGCCTAGTTTTGGTCAGGGGTGAAAATTATGGGGGTCTCGAGAGCTGCAAATCCAAGTAACCTTAGACAGCAGAGACAACAGTGAAAAATGCTGGGATTTGAAGTTAATTCAACAAAATTTGGAGGACCAGACAGTTCCCACCCTTAATGCAGATGTGCTAAAAAGATGTCTAAAAGTAGCAGTGGGGGACTTTATATTAGCCCTGCACCTCTTAGAAGAATGTGTATAAGTTTCAAGCCTCATACAGACTGCTACTGAAAATAAATTTCAGATTATTTCAAATCATATTTTTAAAACTCCTTTTCACAGAGCAGCTGAATGATTACAGAAGATGACAGGTCTTTAAGTGATGGAGTAGCAATTTTGTTAGAGTTTGAAACTTAGGAGTATTCTACCTGTGTATTTCTTCTAACATATATAGCTGGGGAATAGGGAGGCGTAAACAAAATGTAGCATGAATAGAGAAAAGGTAGATAGGGCTATAATACAATTGTATTCATAATTCACACCCAATACCTCTGTCTCAGGAAAATAATTGAAGTTGAGATGGAAAACAAATGGAGGGTGACAACCTAAATGACCACGCTTCTCCAGCAGTGAGGCACAATGGGACCAGAGCCTGCCCAGCACTGACTTACACAACTTTAATATAGAACTAGACAGGTAAAGGGAATTATGAAAGCCATTACCAAAGGCAAAGAGCCAAATATCAGAAAGCTTTTCTATTCCTGTGAGGAGTTTAGAGAAAATAAAAATGAAACACAAGACACTAAAGGCCACAGAGTGCTGTGGAAGTTTCGTAATAGGAATATGGTTTTCTGTAGCCTCAAGTCATTTGCTTTCTGTAAGTTTCAGGATCGATTCTTTTTCATTTCACACCTTGGCTTGCCCCTATTGCTGTTGTTATTGTTACTACTTCCTCCTTCCGTACTTCTTTTCCCAGAAAACTGCAAAATAAGACTTGTACTTTTCTAAAACTCCATAGTCTGTCTGAAGTCTATATGTCTAAGTGTGCAATCTTACAGTTCCTGCCTACTGATATGATTTTGTGGACGTCCCTCTTGCTCTTGCTCTGCTTGCAGACAGGGAGGTTTACCTCCATCACCAGAAGCTTTCTCCACCACTAAAACCTCCTCCACCATTAGAAATTCCCTTGGGTGGCAGAAAGGTACTTCACCATCCTGGGTCCATCACTGGTGCTCCAATAGTAGCAAGTGGGGAGGGGCAGTCTGGGAATTTATTGGCACAGTGCCTAAATGTTGTTGTTTTCCTTTTCTCTCCTTGTCTCTCTTTGCTTTGATGCCATGCCTTTTAAAACTGTAGGTCTGAGAACAGGAGTTGATTTCTCTTCCTTCTTTATAGATATGTAAAATCTTCTGAAAGGCTTCCCAATTGCAGAGTTCACTAGGAATGCTGTTGATCAATCTGTCAGTCAATCATCTAGCACCAAAGTTATCACATTTTCCCCAGCATGGCTCCTAACTAAAGGGGAATTAGGCCAACTTTAGGTCTGTCAATTATTTTCCCTCCAGATCATGGACACACATGGAGAATAATGGATCTTCTGCCTTTTCCACACTCATTTCAATGGTATCTGCTTGCTCCCGTGTCAGTGGGGTGGTGAATCTGTGCTGGGTTTTAGTCTGAACCTTAAAAAAACTATCCAGTATGCTGACTCTAAAGTCAGGATAGGATTCAGCACATTGAATAGCTCCTTTAAAGCACAGGATAAAATCTAAACCAAATTCACCTTCTGACTGACATGGAAGCATAATCTCTATGAGTGATATGATGCTTTGATCAGGGTGGTGCTTGTGCAGTCTTCCCAGTAAGGATATTTATGTTAAAGGAACTCATTCTAAGTCATTCCAGATTCTGAATCCTTTCTGTATTTTCACTGCCCATATTCTGAGGTCTATGGCTTGCCCTGCACAAACTAGGCTGCTCCTTTGAATTGCATCTCACCAGTCCTTGGTTGTTTAAGCAGTAAAAAAATACAGCAATTGTTCAGATAGGGTTTGATTTATAGAATCCTAGAATCATAGAGTTGGAAGAGACCACAGGGGCTACCCAGTCCAACCCCCTGCCATGCAGGAACACACACCAATGCATTCCCAACAGATGGCCATCCAGCCTCTGCTTAAAAACTTTCAATGAAGAAGACTCTACCCCACTCCCAGGCAGCATATTCCACTGCCGGACAGCTCTGACTGTCAGGAAGTTCTTCCTGAGGTTCAGGTGGAATATCTTTTCTTGCAAGTTGTATCCATTGCTCCTTGTCGTAGTTTCTGGAGCAGCGGAAAACAAACCCGCTCCCTCCTTGACATGACATCCCCTCAAATATTTAAACATAGCTATCATGTCCCCTCTTAACCTTCTTTTCTACAGACTAAAGATACCCAGCTCCCTAAGCCGTTCCTCATAGGGCGTGGCTTCCAGACCCTTCACCATTTTGGTCACCCTCCTCTGGACACGTTCCAGCTTGTTGACATCCTTCTTGAATTGAGGTGCCCAGAACTGGACACAGTATTCCAAATGAGGTCTAACCAACGCAGAATAGAGTGGTACCATTACCTCCCTCGATCTAGACACCATACTCCTATTGATGCAACCAAGAATTGCGTTGGCTTTCTTGGCTACTGCATCACACTGCTGACTCAAGACTCTTAGATTCTGGGGGGTAGGGAATAGTGGAAGATTACTGAGAATGTAGAAACAGCTTCTGTTCTTGTGGGAAGAGGCACGGCTGCTGCTTCTCCTCCCGTGTGAGCAAGATCAACCTTGCGTCCCTGTGGCCAATTTGGTCAGCTGTTGGGGTAGAGCTGTGCCCAGGAGACTCTGGCTGGCCTTGTGCATCAGAGGAGCAGGCAGGATAAACCATTGTTACCACCTAGACAACCAGCATGGTAAATTGGCCAGAGTAACCCTCCACCAGTATAACTATTGGATCTCAGTGAAAGCATTGGTGAACATACCTAAAAAGACCTCCTCTGAACCCTCCCCTGTCTCCGCTCTGAGACACAGGGGACCTGCAACACAGAATAGGCACCAATGAGTGGAGGGGCAAGCACAGAAACAAAAAATTAGCACCTCTCTTTTGAAACTGGAACATGTTCCAGAGGATTGTCAGAACCATAGCTGAGTATGTGCTACTTCTCTGTCTGCATGTGAGCATGTGTGTGACAGAATTGGGGCCGGGCGGGGAACAATTCATAGATAAATAATGAGTGAGTACAGATTGCCAAGCAACGTGTGTACATTAAATCAAGAATTCCAATAACGTTGCCCTTCTTGCCATTCTCTTCAGTGCTCCAAGATGTTTAAATGATGATGCAGAAGACCAAGTAAATGAGGAAAGAGTAACAAATTAATTGCAAGAAAATCTTTTTGCCAGAACAACCCCTGCCCTCCAAGCTAGTTCATGGTAAAAGTGAATACAAATGTGTTTTAACATACATTTTCAAGCCAATGTAGTTCAGAAGCAGATTCCCATAGAGACAGTTTCTGTTTTTTACTGTTTAGTGATGGCAAAAGATTCACACAAGTGTTAACAATGCAGAAACACATTCAAAATGTTTCTTTAAAAAAATTGTGGTTATCTACCAAGAGAAAAGAAAATCTGATAAGTAACACTCAGTTTGAAAGACCTTTATACCTCAACAATCATTCTGATTTATTTCAAGCTTTAGTTACGTGAAGTCAGAGTGTTGTTGTTCTTGTTGTTGTGTGCCTTCAAGTCATTTCCAGCATATGGAGTCTCTAAGATGAATCTATCATGGGGTTTTCTTGGCAAGGGTTGTTCAGTAGGACTTGCTATTGCCTCAACCTCCTCTGAGGTTGAGAGAATGTGACTTGGCCAGGGTCACCCAGTAGGTTTCCATGACTTAGTGGGGTTTTCAGCCCTGGTCTCCCAGATCCCTAGTCAAACACTCAAACCACTACTCTACGCTGGCTCAGATGAAATCAGATTATTTTTATGCAACACACACACACACACACACACACACACAACAGAGCTGTGTACAAGCATTTAAACAATGTGCAGTTAAATATGCCTATATGTTTTTCTAGCAATTATACCACTGAGATCCTGCCTGCTCAGGAGTCTGTTCATATACATCCCAATAAACATACAACGAGTACATGCAATATGTGTTCTTTGTCCTGACAGAGTACAGTTAGTGTGGTCCCAGCCTAGATACATAGGATGTACATACAGAAGCCCCTATGAAGACCAAATCTCAACCAAGTCAAGATTGGCATGTGACCGGGAGGTGTGATTCCAAACACTGCCTCCAAAGGGTCCATGTATCTACCTGTGTTCTTGGGACTAAAATTAATCCCTAAACTTGGAATGCTACTTTTTAAAAGTAATTTTTACAGTTTGTACAATTACTAACCAAAGTGGTTAGTTACGGCTATCATAACCTAACATTCCCCCATTTCTTGACACAGTAACTAGAATAGATACTGCTTTTTTAAAGAAAAAAAAAACCCTGAAAATTACAAGCAGTGGCATGTGATATAAAACACACTCTTCTCCTGTCCATCTTGTTCTTATTTCAGCAACCATGGCACAGTATGAGGCAACAGCATTAGGCACAGCACAAGCTAGCATTTAAACCATGTGATATTCTTCCTCCACTTTTAGTGAAATCACACCTCTTTAATTTTAAAAGAAGCTAAAAAGTTACAGCTACACTGAAAAAGAAGTGAAGTTGTTCCTTAATATGTTACACAGTGTAGCACTTGTAGTTATTGTTATATTCCTTCAAAATGACTCCAACTTAAAGCAACCCTAGGATTTTCATACAATTTTCTTGGTGAGATTTATTCAGAGGAGGCTTGTCATTGCCTTACCCTGAGGCCCAAACAATGTGGCTTGCCCAGGGTCACTTCAGGGGAAGGAATTTTCCTTGGCTGAGTGAAGATTTAAAACCTGGTCTCCTGGAGTCCTAGTCCAACATTCAAACTGCCGCTTTTTAATGATGGCTTTTTAGATTTCCAGGTTGCAACGACACTGTGCAGCCTGGTCCTCTAGCTAGCATTGCTAAGGAAAGAAGCACTGGATGTGGTAGGAGCCAGTTTGTCCCAATGGAAACCAGCTAAAATTGCCTCTCTGGCAAGAGGGACTCAGAGGATTACCCACATGGTCTGGATTCCTGATTCTAACATGCATGGGACAGAGAAGATATTTCTGGAAGTAAGGGCAGATTGGAGGAGACCAGAAACACAGATAAGCCCTGCCACATATCAGCAGCCATGTTTTGGCATCAGTGATGCAAAACCAACTTTCTTAACCTCCAAGTAACACATAATTCTACATTTAGGGAAGCCCTCCATGTAATAAGAATAGTTAACTTCATCACTAATACTTCTGCAACCTCTTTGTGAGTGATTTCATCTGATTTAAACTTTGAAATTAACAACAAGAATAGCATGGTAGAATTGAGTTAAGTATAAAACTGTGAGAAGCAGTTGAATTTAAGTTCAATTTAAGTTGAACTTAAAGATATAAGACAATGTTTGACTCACACAACAATAGAGATCAAGTAGATGAATGAAAAAAAATGGAATTATTAGAAGATAAGACCCTGAGATCGGAAGAAGTGACTGAGAAATTATTTATGAACCAAGAACAGAATGTAGATGAGATGATTTTACTTGACCTTAAGGAAAGAGAGAGATTCCTCAGATTCAGAGGAATAGTGGAGATGCAAAATGGAGATATATATGCAAAAATGATTGATGCTTTGGCTGATCTCTTTGAAAGACACACAGAGAACCTTAGCTGGAAACTGGGTAAAGTGTACACAGTAGATTTCTGGGTGACACAACAGAAAAAATTGTTTAGAGATGGGATTGTCTATTTTGTAAGAAGACAGATGAGAGATCAAGTCATACAACAATATTATCTTAACAAAATGCAGATTGATGGAATTCGATGACGAAATTGCATGGGCTGGAAGAAACGGACAAATTATTCCTTTTAATTAAAGAATAACTGAGTAATTTTAATAAGGTTTTGAATATGATTATTCTATATTTGAGAGAGTATGGGGGGAAGCTTAGTTTTGGGGTTTTGAAGATTATTAGTTTTTGCCAATAAGTAGAAGTACATATATAACTAAAATGTACTTCTACTTATTGGTAAAAACTAAGATGAAGAAGTACACTTAATATTTCATCCTATAAGCATCAGCTGAGGGGCTGGAAGTCATGTATTTAGTTTAGGTAGTTGCTCTGTATCCTGTTTATTTTTCCTTGTTTTTTGTGTTTTTATTCCATTATATGTAGTTTTATGCATCTACATTTTGTGTCTAATTTTTCTTTTTGAAAAAAAAAAGACTTTTTAGTGTGGTATAACTTCATTATTGGGGAAAGCAATGGTTAACAAGTAACTTATTGTTTCTCACTAATTTCTTCCAAACTGCAGCTTATCCTTTTTGAAAGTCAGATGTCAGATGCTACCAGAGGTGGATTTCTAACTCTAATCTAAGATTATTCCCTTCTCATTAAGTGGCTTGCTTGCCAGATCTTCATCAAAGGCCATTTCTGCACTACATTGCTATAGTATTATTATTCCATTTTCTTTTTTTATATATATATAATTTTATTGAAATTCCAACATATAAAATAAACATATATAATTGTACATATCACTGAAATATTTCTACTGTTCTTCCTCTCCACACTAGATTTCAATTTCTTCTATATAATCAACATGCTGAAGTTAAATGTACCACACTAATACATGATAATATTACATGATAGTTCCTGCAATACATCAGTACTATATATTATATCATAATATTCATCTGATTGCATCCTCTTAATATACAGTCTATACTTACAGTTTAAGCATTGTCATCTGATAATTCCCAGCAATTACCCAACACTATTTCCCATTCTTTTTTAATCTCTTCATCTGATTTTCCCTTTAATCTCTGAGAAACTATATCTGCATTTCTGTTTTCAATAAGAGTTACCCACCATTGTTTAGTTGTAGGTATTTGCTGAGTTTTCCATAGTCTTGCTAATTCTATTCGAGTTGTCGTGATCATATACGATATTATCCACCAATATTTCTTTTGAACAGTACCATCAAACATATATGTCATATTTAACAAATACATTTCTGGTGTTTTATCAAATTGCACGTTCGATATTGTACAGATCTTATTATGTATTTCTCCCCAATATTTCTTTACTTTGTTACATGACCACCACATATGGAACATCGTACTGACCTCCTTTTGACATTTCCAACATTGCCCTGTTCCTGTCTTGTAAATTTTTGTCAATTTTTCTGGTGTCATGTACAATCGATGAAACAATTTGTAATAGTTTTCTTTTAAATTCTGGGCTGCTGTAAATTTCTGTGTTCTTTTCCAACTCTGTTCCCAACACTCTAACTGAATTGAATGTCCTATATTTTCAGCCCATGAGGTCATTGTAGACTTTATTGTTTCCTCTCCCCTCTCTTGCTGTAAGATTTCCTGATATATATGAGATAGTAGATGTGGGGGGTTTTCAAATAGCCATTTTATCACTCCTTCTCTCTCATTTTTTTCAATTCCGTAGGTTTTTACATCCATCTGAAATCTTTCAGTTAGTTGTCTATAGGGAAACCAATTCAATATTACTCCTTCTTCTTCCAATTTCTCTCTTGTTTTGATCTTAGTTATATTTAAAGCTGATTTTTCTATTATATCCTCGTATCTAAGCCATTTTTCTGTTTCCGTCCATCTTCCAAAAAAAGCCTTTTGGGGGGACACCCATGAGGGGAACTGCCTAATGTTTTTACTCTTGTATTCATTCCATGTCTTCAGTAATGATTTTCTTAAAAAATGATGCGAAAATTCTTTGTCGATCACTGCTTTATCATAAAACATATAGGCATGCCATCCCATCCTTAAGTCTGCTCCTTCAAGTGCTAGCATTCTCATATTTTGTAGATTAACCCATTCTTTCATCCAAGTCATTGCTGCAGCCTTGTGATATATATGTAAATCCGGTAGTCCCAATCCTCCTCTTGATGTTGGATAGGTCATAATATTCCATTTTATCCTGGGTTTATTACCTTGCCATATAAACTTAGATAACTCTTTCTTCCATTGTATAAAAGGCTTGTTATTCGTAATAATAGGGAGATTTTGAAAAAGAAAGTTCATTTTTGGAAGTACATTCATTTTTACAGCTGCTATTCTCCCCATTAAAGATAACTGCATACTTGTCCAGTTTTTGAAATCCTTTGTTATTTCTTTCCATTTTTTTTCATAATTGTTTTGAAATAGTTCATTGTTTCTTTTTGCAATTCAGATACCTAGATACTTTGCCTTTTGTCCTTTACTAAATCCTGTTATATGTGTTAATTCCTTTTCTTCTTTATTACTCATATCCTTTGTTAACATCACTGTTTTTTCATTGTTGATCTTAAAACTGGAGAATTAGCCATATTTATGTATTGTATCCGTCAAATATGTTATGCAGCCTAATGGGTCATCCAAAAACAAGACCCGATCATCAGCGAAAGCTTTCAGTTTATATTGATATTTTTTAATCTGGACTCCTCTGATAGCCTTGTCTTCTCTTATTGTATTATTAAGTATTTCCATCGTCATGATAAGGAGACAAAGGACATCCCTGTCTTGTCCCTCTGTGTAGCTCAATCCGTTTCACTTTTTCTCCGTTAACCACCAACTGAGTCTGTCATTGATTATAAATCGCTTCAATCCATGAGGTAAATTTATTTCCAGCTTCTGTTTGTTTTACCACCATCTTCAAAAAGGTCCAATTAATCATGTCAAAGGCTTTCTCCGCATCCACAAATATCATTGCCAATTGACGTTCATTATGTTTTTCATAATATTCAATTATATTAAGCACTGTTCTAATATTGTCTTTCAAAGATCTCTTCGGCAGGAAGCCATTCTGATCTTCATGTATGATATCTTGAAGAGCCCTTTTGAGTCTTGCTGCTAAAATAGTAGCAAAAATTTTATAATCTGTATTTAAGAGTGAAATTGGTCTGTAATTCTTAACATCAGTTAAGTCTCTGCCTTCTTTTGGAATCAATACCACATTAGCTTCTTTCCAGGTATCCGGAATGCCAACATTTATTATCTCATTTATTGTATTTTGTAAAGGTATAGATAGTTCATGCTCAAAGATTTTGTAATATCTCGCCATAAAGCCGTCTGGTCCAAGAGCTTTATCATTCTTTAGATTCCTGATAGCTTCAGATATCTCCATCATTGAAATAGATTTGTTTAAAGCTGTTCTATGTTCTTCAGAAAATCTGATTTTATTCATTTTTTCCAGATACTCATTTATTTCATCTTCCTTTTTTAATGCAGAACTCTTACCGAATAGCTTCATATAGTATTTATAAAATGCTTGTTTTATCTCTTCTTGTTTAGTGATTCTTTCATCGCCAATTTTTAGCTCCATTATGATATTTCTCGTCCTTCTTTTACGCAATGTGTTAGCCAGTAGCTTAGAAGGTTTATTAGCTTGTTCAAAAAAATTGTATTTCGTTCTTCGTATCTGTTGCTCAATTTCATTCAGGTTTAAATGATTTAGCTCAGCTTGGTATACCTTCATCTGTAAACTGATCTTATTATCCGATGGATTTTTCGTCATCTGTTTTTCAGTCTTCTTCATTTTTTCCAAGATTAACTGCTCCACGTGTCACTTTTCTTTATTTATATCAGTGGACCATCTGATAAAATTGCCACGCATCACGGCTTTACTTGCATCCCAAATAGTTTTCATAGGTATGTCCGGCGTTAAGTTTTCCTTAAAATAATTGGTTATCTCCTTTCTTGCTACAAGCATGTACCTCTCTTTATGCAGTATCTCTTCATTCAATCTCCAGGTTCTTTCTCTGTCTTTGATATTCAACACACATTGTAATGGGTTATGGTCAGAGCATAAGTCAGAAAGAATGTCTATTTTGGTAATCTTCATCAGTAAATCTTTAGATGTCAGCATCATATCAATTCTTGACATTGACTTGTGTCGATCTGAGTAAAATGTGTGACCATCTAATTGCCCATTTTTGTATCTCCAAGTATTAAACAAATTTAGGTCATCCATCATATTGAAGAAACTCTTAGGTAATTTTCTGTTGTTTCGCGTTATTAGTTTTTGCATTGTTCTATTGAACATTGGATTAATAACCCCATTGAAGTCACCTTCAATAATAATATTTGAATTTCCTGTTTCCTGTAAATATTTCTGTACTTCTTTATGTATTGTGGGGAAGAATTCACCTTTAGCTCCGTTTGGCGCATAAATTCCTACTATTAATATTTTGTCCTGTTTCGTGTTCACTTCAACCCCCAAACGCCCATTATTATCAAGAAAAATTTCCTGTGCACCATATCTTGAATTCGCATATATCAGAACTCCCCTTTTCTGCTTGTCAACCGTGACAGTGAAACAACTACCAAGTTTTGGATTTTGAACATATTTCAAATCTTGAATCCTAATTCGAACTTCCTGCAAGCATATTATATCCAAATTTTGTTTCTCCAAATAATGAAATCTTTGTCTTCTTTTATATTCAGAGTTAAATCCTTTAATGTTCCAAGAATATATCTTCAGTCCCATTTTGTCAACTATATATATATATATATATATATATATATATATATATATAGTTTAATTTTTCCTTTAAATTTCTCCTTCTAGCTCTCCTTCCTCTTCTTCCAATATTTCTTGATCTTCTTCCCCGTTTCCTCCTCCTGCCTGCAAAGATGCTATTTCTCCTTTTTTCTGTTTTTGTTCCTTGTCAGGTATGATGTCTTGTTCCTGTTCCTCATCACCATCTTCACTTGTTTTTTGCAGATCCTTCTTTAATCTGTCCATCATCTCTTTCACTTTAAAGACAGAATTTATCCTGTATCTTTGTTGTTTATATGTAAAAGAGATGCCTTCGATTTTCTCCCATCTGTAATTGTTCTGATTCTTGGCCAGAAGGTTTGCCAATGGTTTATAATCTTGTCTTTTCTTTAGTATTTGATATGGTATGTCTTTGAAAATTTTGATATCTTTATCGTCAATCTTCAACATTCCTTCATAACTCCATTGTAATATTTTGTCTCTTGTCACTGTCCTTGTGAAGATTATTATTATGTCTCTTGGTAACTTCCACTGTCTAGCAACTCTGGAGGACACTCTGAACATTCTGTCAATGTTTGCTTCCATCCTATCTTCATCATCATCTATGTATTCTGCCAAAGCCGGTATAATCTTCTCATACAAATTTTCTAAACTGCTCTCTGGAACACCTCTGAGCTTAAGGCATCTTTCGTGATAACATAATTCCTGCAGCGTTGTCTGAGATTCGTCCTCTGTTTGCTTCACCTTTAGTTCGGACACCTCTGTTTCCACATGTTTAACTTGTTCTTTTATTGATTTAGAGTCGGTTTTCAGTTTTGTTACGTCCTTTGTTATGTTTTCCAGTTTCTTCCCCAATTTATCTATTTCATGCTTCAAATCAGTTCTCATTTCTTGTCTTGTTTCCTTTAAGTCCTGTCTGATCTCATTTCTGATATTTTTTATCTCTTCCATCATTTGAAGCATAAGGTCTTCAGATTTCGGGGTATGTCTATTGATGTTCTCCTGACTGTTTGAGTAGTTGTTGTTGACGCTGCAGCCACAGCTCCTTTTCTTGTTCTTGACTCCATATTACAATTTACCAGCAGATGGCAATATTGTCTCACTTTTTATATTTTTAGTTCCTTTTTTCTTTCAACTTCTTCCAACTTATGTCTTAGGCCTTTTGTACTTATATGAGTTTTGGTACCATAGGATATAGCAACAATATATAATTCAACTTTCAGTACTATAAATTCAATAATAAACAATTCAATTCATTCTATATATATCCAAATCATTTGCTAATTAGTTGTTTCTAAATCATGAATATTTATGACCTAAGCAAGTAAAAACATTTTTATATTTACAAAATCTATTTAAGCTTTCAAATACTGATGAAAGACTATGCTTTCAATATCTAAATGCAGCTCTATACATTCCCTTCTATTTCATAACTAAATATCTTGCCTATTGATTTACACCAATGTATTATATATAAGTAAATGAATATATAAAATTTATATTAATAAAGAATAGCAATATTTAGTTTAGCAGTATTTAGTTTAAAACCAATAATATTTGATAATAAAAAGAGTTAGACTGAAATCCCTTCAACTCCCCTCTCCCAAATCAAAAAAAAGTCAGCTTCTTGCTGTTTTTACCAGCTTGCTTCAAAACAACAGCAAAGTCCTTGAGTGAGAAGTTTATTTCGCTGAAGCTCACTGTCGTTGCTATGGATACTAAAGGCTGGAGCAGAGCGGGAACGTGGGAGAGAAGCTCTATCTCGATCTTCTTAACTTTGCACTACAGCCAACCCAGCAGAAACTCTCTTGTTGCAAATGTTATTACAAAGCACCAAGTCCACTATAAGAATTTTCCAATAGAGCACCTTCTCCAATAGTTCATCTTAAAAGTCTTAGAAGTTCATCTTTAAAGTTCATCCGTAGTTTATAATAAAAATCATTCCCATTCCTCAGTTCAGTCCTTCATTTCCTCCGCAACTAACAAATGCCTGTTCCCTTTTAAACTTAATTGTCCATTTATGCTTATAGAAATAAAAAATGTAAAAATGTAAAAATTATAAGATGTAAAAATATAGAAAATAGAGTTAATACAGTCCAAAGTCCTTGATACCAAAACAGACTTACGCAAGTCCAACAGAAATGTTGAAAGAAAGTAATCCACCCGTCTCCCAAAAAAAAAAGAAAAACTGCTGTATCTCACTGCCTCCGTCGATTAAAAAAATATGTACTCAAGCCTAATTAATTCTTCCAATATCCCAAGATTAACCACAGTCTTATGAATTTAAAAAATAAAAGTTTATAAAAGTTTATAAAGTCCTTGCGTTTATCCTTGGAAAGAATCCCCCAGACAAAACAAATCCCGCCGCTCACAATGTAGATTCAATTCATTTCAATCTGTTATGCCAATGTTAAGTTCTTAAAAGTCTTAAAAGTCGGTATTCAAAACTTGCAAAAACCAATAACTGTAGACACAGTCTCTTAAAAGCCTCTTAACTGCTATTTTTTAGATCTGTTTTGTTTACCACATATTCTTTTACGTAATTTCCCATGCCTGGGTCTTTACCTTCATGAAGCTCCTATTACCTGCAGCAGGTCTCAAATTGATGCAGTCTTAATTTGGATGAAACCTAGTACGGACACGCTTAATGCCATCTTTCAGAATCTTTTCTTTAAAAGTCGTCATCGGTGCTTGTGCTGCTTACGCAGCGACTACAATGGTCCCGTCGTGTTCCTGCGATCCTCACGGCACCGTCCACTCTTTCCTTCCAGAAAGAGCTCGGCGATGGATTCTGGATCCCCTTCGAACTTCTTCCGAACCCCCTTTACTGGGGTTTTTTTTTAGCCGATTTCAATGTTGAACAAAACAGCTGGAAACCATCGAGTGGTAACTCAGAGTTCAGACACTTACTCCGAGCAACCTCTTGTGCGCACCATGTGACCGGAAGTCTATTATTCCACTTTCAATATCCTATGGAATCCTGGGGTTTGCAGTTTAGGGAGGAGCCTTTAGAATTCTCAACCAGAGAGCTCTTGGGTTCCAGTCAACTATAAACCCCAGAGTTCCACAGGCTCTTGAAAGTGAAATAATGGCACTATAATAGTGTAGTGCAGAAATGGCCAAGGTGAGCAGACTGTTGATTCAGAAATGTAACCCAGTGACTAAAGGCAGAATGAGTGTGTTTGGATGTTTTCTGAAAGGCACTACAGACATTTTAATAAATAATGTTTTAATTCAATTTACTTTTAATAAATAATATTTAAATAAATAAAATGAGCATATGTACACTAACAAGCAGATAAAATTTTGATAAAATCCAAAATTACTGAATTAGGTAGTAGGTACTGTTGACAGCACCTGGCTCTGTATTCTTCTCTTTCCACTTTTCATACCACCACATACTCTTTTACATGAAGCTCCTCAGACTTTTCTAACAGCATTGCCATCTCTTCTATAGTTCTGTTCCTGCAACTGCTGAAAATTTTTGCAGATCTCAAAAGGAAATACATAAATACTCTTTTCAGATTATGATTGGTGGCATATGAATGTGTAACCTGGGGATATACACATAATTTTGTTGTGCAAGGAGATATCTATTACTTCCTTGTTCAGTGCCTCTCCCTGCTGCCTCTGAACCTGCCTTCAAAAGACAGATGAATATGCCCTGCTATTTAGTGACCAGAAGAAGGTGCAGTTGACCCAAGCTGCAGGGAGAAAAACAAAAGAAAAAACCCCAGCAGCCATCTCCCTCCCGAACACATCTCTAGATTTATAGCATACTCTCAGGTGATTCAGAAGGGTGACAACTGCAATCAGAAATGCATCCAGATGGTGCTCAGGTGCCCAAAATTCTTCACTGGCCACTAAAAGACTGGGGGAGAGTGTCCATTACTGGGAAGCTCCTTCTTGTTGGGAAGTGGTAGCCCAGTGCAACTGGAGGGGTGGTATGTTATGCTCTGTCTGTGCAAGGTAGGATCTTAGCTAATATGTTCAATTTCAGTTATGTGAGTTATTAGCTTCTAAGGGCTGGTTCATGCCGTAAAGTTCCTCTATATGCTCTGTATGTGCAGATGTTAAGCCTAAGAAATTGGAATTGGATTATAAAAGCAGGAGGCCAACATATACCTCCAGCATGGTGGCTGTTACAAGTGCTGTCTTCTCTAGTGCTATCCCTGCAGCTGTTTCTCAATAAACACTGCCTAACTTAAGTGAGATTTTCTCCTTCCCATCACTATTTTGCTTCTCCTCCTCCTCTCCTCCTCCTTCTTTTCACTTCACTTCTTTGTATATTGCTACATTTTGAAAACTGAGCTTCAGTGCTAGCATAAAGGATAAATCCAGCTAAGACAGCCAACTCATAGTGATCACACAGAGACTTGTTTTGGAAATCATATGCTTATAATACTGGATAACAGTATAAACTGTACACTGGGGCAATCTCATAAAAGAGAGAATTAAGCAGTAAAGTAATTGAAATGAATAATGAATAAGGGGGAAAAAAGTAAACCTGTAAGCAGAAAAGTCTGCCTATTTAAAGAAAACCTTGCCTCCTACCATAGAAAAAGAAATTACTACTAGCATTCTTATCAAACTGAATTTTTTCTTTGTCTCATTAGTCATGCTGATAGCACACAATGCATTCAGAAGGAAACAGTTAGGTTTTGTAACTGGCAGAGTGCTGTTTGTGCACCACTGTTACCCTGTGTGTTTTCCCCTCTACAGTGAGTTTTCAGGGATACCTTACCTAAGAGGAAATGACTGTTAACAACATGTTCTAGCAGTAATCTTACAAGCCCAGGTGCAGACTTTATTGGATTAATTTTCTCTTAAAATATCATTTACAAAGCTTGGTATGGGGAGGAATGTTTACAACACTTTGGAAATGCAGAGATTCTCAACAGAAATATCAACTAAACTAGCTTCATTTGAATCTTGAACCATTTAACACATTAGACATGTCTGTCCATCAGAGTTAATCATGATTTATGTTAATTATGTTTTGTTGCTTAAGCCAAGAATCATGCAGCAGTGAACCCAACAAACCATGGCTTTTCTTCCCCATTTCTAGTCATTTCTGTTTTGTTTATATTCTCTTTTCATATCTACCAGACTCAGGCTTTATTGCTCTTAATATTATTATCTGTTGAACCTGAGTTGAATGAATCAAACTCTGCCACTGTAACCAAAAATTGGAAGAAAGTACTACAGATGGTACTCAGAAAACGGTTCGATGGATGCATCTGAAATTTGGCAGTGTAAGAGAGCTAGGTTTGAGGATGGTCCATGCCAGTTTTGAAACAGAAAGGTGGAGAAGTAACTTTCTTGTAGGAATTCAAAGTTGATGAGTGAATTCCTGCACTTGAATGCTCCCTCCCTCCCACTGGACTTTGCAGAGATTACCCTTTGTCAGTCCATTTGTTCTGCGTCTCTTCGGAAAAGAGGTTTTGTGTTTTAGTCAAGGAGAATGATAGTTTTCAGTTCTGGAGCAATTTTAAGCTAGAGATGCTGTAAAGAGTCTGTGCACATGCTCAGTAGATTCTCTTTTGTCTAGCAACAGCTTCTAAATAAGGACTTCTGGGAAGGAGATGTCAGGCCTGGCTTTATTCTGTTGGTTTATTTCACAGACTGTGGCATGGGGACTGTCTACCTACAGAGGATTTTAAAAAATGAAAGCAACTAGGACTGCAGGAAAAGAGATTACAAGTTACATATTGGAAGATTAGGGGATAAGAATGATAGGAAATCAATAAAAAATTCTGTTCAAGTTATGTTGGAGGACAAAAACAACATGAAATAAAAAGCCTTCTAGTTATAACAAAGATGAGGATCCTTGGGCCAATGGTGTCATTCAAAATAATTAACAACGAGGTTCTCTACCAGTGTGTCACAAGATCCAACATGGTGTAGTGGTTTTAAGGTTGGACTACAACTCTGGAGACCAGGGTTTGAATCCCTGCTCAGCCATTGAAACCCACTGAGTGACCGTGAACAAGTCACAATCTCTGAGCCTCAGAGGAAGGCAAAGGCAACCAGTCTCTGAACAAATCTTGCCAATAAAACCGTGTGGTAAACCTTAGGGTTGCCATAAGTCATGAACTACCTGAAGGCATACAATGACAACAACAATCCCATCCCTGGCTCTCCTCTGTGGCTCCAAGAAAATCCAGTCCTTCCCTCCCTCTGACCCTCTCATCTTCCCATTCTCCTCACTCACTCCAGTCACCAGCTATTCCTAGCCTTCACTACTCCTGGCTCCCCTTTTAACCTCCCCAGCCTTTTGAGTCTTTTAACAATTTGATCAATGAGTTCCTGCAAACTATGGGATTGGCTGACTGACCCTACTGCCTTTGGTCTTCAAAATGTTTCAGACTATATGTCCAACAATCTCTTGATATTGAAATAGGTGTGTAGAGTTTCTCCACCCTACGCCAGAAGCTTCTTCCTGAAATAAGGAGCCTGGATCATGATACCTCTAGAGCCAAGATCTGCACTTGACTGGGGGAAAATGAACTATGGGACTCTCTACTACTAGGAAGTCACTGTGAAAAAAAATCAAGTAATTTCCAAAGAGGGGTTAGTTATCAGGATAAAACTGTAGCAGTAATTGTCAGGTGATAATGTCAAGCTCTGTCTCTATTTGCTATCAATTTTTGACTAGTTCAGCCCCTGCAATACTGTTTTCAACTATTGGATCTTGGTCATTTTCATGTTGTTAAAGGGATCCCTAGGGGGTTCATTAAGAGCGAGGGGTGTTGAACAAGGAGGTATTGGCTTTCTTCCTTGCACAATGTCCCCAAAAGTATATATGCTGGCACAACTGAGGTTTACATTGGCACATTTCACTTAGAGGATTTTGGACAGTACATTCTCAGCTTGGCAAAGATGATTTATTTTTCATTTCACCCCTGCATGCTTCCAAATATTTTCCTTAATTAAAATTAAGTCCAAAAAGTGTCTTTATTATGCAGTTGCAATCACTGTAAATACCCTGACTTTGTTTTGAGAGCTAAGGCTGTCAGAGGAGCAGAAAATCAGATTAAACATCAATATGATCTGGATCAAGTAATTATTTGTAAGCATCATAGAGATTACTTTGTGTTAGGTGTGTTAACAAATGTGAGAAAGCTGACAGCACAGTTTTAACTTATCATGCTACTATCAAATTAAGTTTTTGTTTGTGTTATTATAAAACCCCCTTATTAAATGCTTACCCTTTTACATATTGAATAAGACTGCATTAGGCAGTGAGTGAATTGCTTCTGCTCCGCAATGTCACTGAGCTGATAGCTGAATAAAAGAGTAAAATAAATTGCTAGAACTGCATCACAATCTGAATTTAAAATTTTGCTGACCCGACCTACATAATCATTGTTTGTGGAATTGATTCACAGTTCTTTTGTTCTCCAGGAAGGTAAACCTGCCATATAGTATAAACAAATTATTTCTATCCTGAAAT
Organism: Cyclura pinguis; assembly: GCA_030412105.1. Taxonomy (NCBI): domain Eukaryota; kingdom Metazoa; phylum Chordata; class Lepidosauria; order Squamata; family Iguanidae; genus Cyclura; species Cyclura pinguis. The sequence continues at coordinate 174,027,587 of CM059599.1, forward strand.
CTCTAGAGAGCTGAGTATTGCCAGATATAATTATATTTGGATGCTGTAGGTCTTGTAGCAAAACAAGACATGATGTCTATTTGACTGGTATGTTATGTAACACTGCAGTGTTGGGCTGAACAGTGACTGGATCCCTCCCACCTTATTCCTTCTATTCAGTCTCTTTTTAGCAAAGGGCTACCATTTTATTTTCAGCCTCCCTTATCTCCAGCTAGCATTGATTGATGACCTGATCCACTGACTTGCTGTACCAGAAAATAAGGCTCTTGGATTCATGTTAGCAAATGCTGTGATAGATGAGCCTCACAATGACGTCATGCTGTATTTGTAGGAAAACTTAAAAACCTAACTGCAACACAGAGATGTGCCAAAACAAATGTTGAGGTCTGGGGTGTCAGGGACTGTTTTAATAAATTCCCATGCGGTTGGCTTCTAAATTTAAAACTGATGAGACAGGAAGCTCATTGAGCAGCTATTTAAGGGCAATAGTTGCACAGTGACACAGAGCAGAACTTTGAGCCAAGGAGATCACTTTTTCCACACAGGAAAATCTCTGCTCTTTCAGGGACACCAGAATTCTTCATCTTCATCATCATCATCATCATCATCATCATTATCATCACCAACAGCAACAACAGTGTGTCCCTGTTTCTGTTTGTCACTGCCAAGTTTAGGGTTGTGTGGTTTGGGGTTATTTTGATTTGGTTTTTTTTGAAATGCATTAATTAATTTAAGTCTGTAGCTTGCAATGCCATCTTCATTTATTAGGTGGAAGACTTAGCTCTGTGTGTGTGTATGTGTGCGCACATGCCTTTAAGTTGACTGTCAACTTATGGTGAACTCATGAATTTCACAGGGTTTTCTTAGGTAAGGAGTACTCAGAGGTTGATTTTGGTATTCATTGGCAGTCTCCCATCCATATACTAACCAGGGCTGAGGCTGCTTAGCTTTCAAGATCAGATAGGATTTTCTCCCTTTAGGGTATTTAGTCCCTTGAATGCTGTCTATCCCCTCTGTTGCTTTCACTGGAATATGCAGAGTGATGCATATCTAGATGTGTTTCTCATTGAAATCAATGACTTGCAGGTAGGTCATATCTGTTCTCAGGCGTGCATTTGTTGGTGGTGCATCCTATTGGCAGGGTTCACTCTGCTTAACTTCCAAGATCAGACAGGATCTGCTGCCTTTACGGTATTTCTTCTATACTTTTCTACTCAATAGAGAAGCCCCAGAAAAGTCTGTGATATTTGTTATCTCCCTGCACGATGACCCTTCCCTTTTCAAACAGTAGCACACAGAGAGAGAATGTCCTACTGCCTGACAAGGAAGAGAATGTGAACGAATAAAAAGAAGGGCTGATGAGCACAAATGAGAGAAAGACCAGCAAGAAAAAAAAGGGAGGTGAGGAGAAAGAAGAGGCAAAATAGAGGGAAAGAGAATAATCACCAGAGTGGGCTTAAGAGATCTCTGACCCCAATGAAACTGGTACTTCTCCTTTCTGTAATGTGTGTATGTGCAGGGGGAGAGCATAATATTAATCTAGTGTAGATGGTAGTTTTGGGGATTGCTAAAATAATATTTGTGAACTGCATGGAACACTGGAAACCGCTATACCCATGCTCATCATTCTTGTTTATGGACTTCACATTATTGACATACGGAAAACTAATAGATGTGCTTTCAGCTTCATACAGCGTTTTGGTGTAAATAGCAGAATATAATATACGACCTTTTAAAAGTCTAGCCTAAATTATTTCCTGGTTCATATAAAATGAAAATCTGCAGCAATTAACATCTATCCAATTCCAGTTTGAGAGTCCCAGTCTTCTAAATCAATGAGACATAAGCATGTCCAGTTCTTGCTTGAGAGTATCATGATGACAGATCACATGATACCATATCACAAGATGCCAACTATTTCATCTATGAAGTGATGAAATGAAGGCAAATTGGTGCAAGTGAAACACTCAAAGATAACAAATATTGACAAACAATGTCTTTGTGCTTCTTCCTCTGTCTCATATCCATCTCAGCATTTCTAAAAATTTATTTAGGCTGATGATTTCGAACAATAACAAAAATGGAAGGAGTATTACATGGTAAGGAATGGCCCTGATTCTTCCTTGTGTGAGTTCTGCGCACAAAATGCTTTGGTTCCTGCTTGGGTGGCCATCCTTCCTTGTGTAGATATGATGAATTTTCATTTTGAAGATGTCCTCTGAAAGCAGATCCAATCCATGTCTGGTTAAAAGCAATGAACTGTAAGAAGAGATCATTAGTCAATGGCACTTAAATGTGCTGGACTGTAATTCTCATCAACTAATAATCAGAGATGTAGCTTATCTTATCTGGAGGGCTTCTGACTAGGGAAGGGTATAGCTTCTGTATATCCAACAGAACTTGAGAAAGCTATTTTTTGACTAGGCTGGTTGGAGGAAGCTGGAGATTGTGGTCCACTTTGCCATGCCTTGGTGACCACCATAGTTACATTGCAGTTGTTTCATCAATTCCTAGCCTGACACATTTATTGCTTCACAAATCTTTTGTTTCCCCTCTAGACAGGTATACCATCACTTTGAACCAGATCTTACTCTTGGGATCACATGGTACTCATGGTTGCTTTTGCAGATTTTCACACTCCAGTGTGATGGGTGATTGATTGATTGATTGATTGATTGATTTTATTTATATTACTGATGCTTGGTCTATGACTGGATTAAATCATCAATTGGAACACACATATCTGGGCAACAAATGGCATCTTGAGTTCTTCTTATGCTGAAAATTGTTCTTGTTATATGCCTTCAAGTCAACTCTGATTTACACTGACCATATAACAGTGTTTTCTTGGTAAGATTTATTTGAAGGAGGTTTATCACTCCTTGTGTTATCAGGGGCAAAGCTGCTCTGAAATAAGACAACGACAACATGGTTAGAAGTAAAGGACCACAACTTTATTGGCTGCAAATACAGATTGGGTTGGCACATGCTTGGGGCTGAATCTTGGCATTGATTAACCCACCTGTTGACTGATAAGCTCAGACTTCTGGTAAGGAGATGGAATCCCAGGAATGGCAGGAGTATGCGCTACAGCCATGTATCTCTGGCCACCAGGGGGTGCAGGAAATGTGTGCCCTTCCAAGCCAGGCATGTCCACCAGCACCTTGCACCTCCTGAATCCCAAAATGGACCCCAGTCCTACCAATGCCAATGGCACTTGACACCAACTGTCTCAGATCCAAGACCCATGTGACTGCCCCTATAGGTTGTGACAAAACGAAGCAACACATAACAAGGGAGGTGGGTGAGGAGCTGCAAGCCTTCAGAAAGCAGCTGGGAGTCAGATCAGAGTGAAGCCGGTGAGCTTTCACTCAGGCCAGGCTCTGGCAGCCAGTGAATTTGAAGCAGGTTGAAATTCATTGGCTGCCGACGGAAGAGGGCTTTCTGGGACCATGCAAGTGCACGCAGCCCTGAAAATAACTTTCCCTGGCTAAGGGAGCCAGAAGAAGCAGCAGCCCTCCATGCTCACCCCACTCTGCAAATGGTACCATGCAGTAAGTCCTGCAGTGCACTTTCCTCTTAGGCTGGGAGAGCAGGACTCATCCAAGATCACCCAGGGTGTTTCCACAGCTGAGTGGGGATGTGAACACTGAAGTCCCAGTCTGACATTCAGACTACTATTCCATACTTGCTCTCTAAACTGAAAATACAGCCCCATTTATGCATTTCCATTTTCAGGCTACGAAAGTGCTACAGCCTTTTGGGAGATATCAGCAGGATTAACTTAGATGGGAAATTTAGATGGCTAAGGGCATCCCAGGACAAGTGACAGCAACCTTTGCATTTCCTTTTTCCATGTCCTTTTTAATGATGCCATTTGGCTGACACGAAGGTAGCAATGTTCCCCCACATCATTCAAAGTATGGTGTTATTCAGGAATATGCCTGTCTGCCAAGAAAAGAGATGCTGCTTACAGTGATGGCCAAATGAAGTTCTTGCAGAGAATGGTGAGATTTTTCAGGCCAGTGAGTGATAGATGGTGAGCACTTTTTTTTCCAGCCTTGAAGTTTAAGTCTCTTTGCAACTATGTGGGCTCAGAGAATCCATTTAACCTCTCTGTTAGACTCCACATTATAGGAATATAACTTAGAAGTACATGAATAGCTGTGACTATCAAAGATTTTCCTCTACCAAAAATTCATTCAAATCGTGACTTTCAACCAAAAGAAAGCCAGCACAAGACACAACCACATGATATGCCTCAGGGAGTTGTTACTGTATGACATTGTCAGCATCTGGCTAAATTAGTCATCTTCTTTCTAAACATGTACTGCCGTGTCCAGTTATCTGCAAAACATTATTTTTTGCTGATGTAATCTCAGTTTTGCATGTGGAGAAACAGTACCTATGGAGGCCGAAGCAGCTTTTCATTGTATGGGACATTCTAACTCCTTGTTTCACTCCATCCTAAATTCCTGAACATCATATTTACTACATGCCAACAAATATTTATAAACAACTGTTTTAGGTTTAGATTTCTCTAAAGATCCAATTAATTATAGTATAGGGGATACTGAATTATTCAAAGTTGATGGCCCATAAAAGAGTGCCGTAATTGCAAATACTGCCATTCAGTGCTAAATAATGTTTAAACTGCAATATTAAAACTGGTAGAAATTGTCCAATTAGTTTGTCTAATGTATAAATCCAACATTCTGGGGCATTTATTCCATTAAAAAAGCTGCCTGTTTATTTCCAAGCCATCTTGAGGATAATTTAGTATACGAGTTGGCAACCAGGAATTGCTGATTTGAATGGCACTGCCTTTCCATGGTAGTAGGACTGCATGCTCTGTGAGACAAGAGGATATGCTGATGGTAGTAGTGCTGTATGTAGAGTCTCCCATGTCAGACAAGCTTTTGCTGAGGAGCCAGATTAATGTGCCAAACAGCTACTGGGTAGCAGCAATAGTGGGGGGTGACACTGGTGGAGAATCTCTCAGAGATAACAGCGGGGGCACCATAGCTAATGCTTAGAGATGGGCCAACTGAATCCTCCAATCCCGACGATTCGAGATTCGCGAATCCAAATCCCTGCACCAAAATAGGCAAACCAGATATTTCAAATCCACCAACCAAATAGTTTGTTGGAGACCGTGATGCCTGAAAACCTAGGAGATCAGACACACAAGGGGAGATGGCAAGTAGGTGAGTTTTTCCCTTAGAGTAATAATGGCCTTTGCTAACAATTTCAGAAATTGCATCTGGGATCGTATTCTAATATATTTAAATTGAACATTTAATATTTAAGTTCAGCACTATTTTCTGTGTTGAAAATCAATGGCATGTATCAATGCTGGGGTCAGTGGGCCTGACGCCTATCAGAAGTAGTGGGGCAGAGGGCAAGGTCACACAATCTCATCCAGTGATTGCCACATGTAGGCCAGCGTACCTCCTTCCACAAGACCATGCCTGGTTGTAAACCTATAGCTAGAATTGGATGAGAAGTGAAATGTCTGTCATGGTTTTTTATGAGCCACATGACAAACCACATGTAGCAGAAAGGAAAAATTGTTTTTAAAGATTGGCACCTCCAGGGGCCCCCAAAGGCCTGATTGGCCAGCAGGCCCCTGGGCACGTGAAAATCACAGCATAAAGCCGCGCACGTGTGCTGGAAGCTGCCTGCGCCTGAGGCTGCTGCCTGTGCCCACTCAGGCTGCCTGTGCCCGCTCGGGCTGCCTGTGCCCGCTCGGGCTGCCTTCCTTTGCAAGGTAACAATCTCTATTCTTTTGACTTGAGACTGGAGGGTAGGGATTGGAAATTATTGAGACTGGACTAGAGATTTGACTTGAAAGTCCCTTGCAGCACTTGAGACTGGACTTGAGGGTAGAGAATTGAGACTGGACTAGAGGCTGTTTTTTTTAAAAAGTGCCTTGTTGCATGACTTGAGAATTGACTTGAGGGTAGAGAACTGAAACTGGACTAAAGGCTGGGTTTTTTTTTTAAAGTGCTTTGTTGCAGAACTTAAGACTTGACTTGAGACTTCAGGGTGTAGAATTGAGACTGGACTAGAGGCTGGTGGTGTTGTTGTTGTTTTTAAGTGCCTTCCTTGTTGCAGGACTTGAGACTTGACCGGAAAGTACAGTCTTGAGATTTCAAGGGCAGCTGAAAGATTCCTTTGCACAGCTCCCTTGCAAAGCTGTTTCATACACAGTTCTTGGGTCTGTAGTTTTACAAGGTGTCACAGCCTTCTCTGCCAAAGTGTGCTGGTGCATCATTAAACTACAAATCCCAGGATGCCATAAGGAGCTATGCAAAGAAAAGCCAGTTTTGACCTGGGTTATCTCTCTACTGTAGTATGTGGCCCTATTAACACAGGCAGCAAAATGTGGGATTAATCCACATTTTCCTGCCTGTGTACAAAGGGCCTTCATGTCATTTTCAATCTGAGGAGACCCTGAAGCAAAACTATGACAACTGTCCTGGCCAGATTTCTTCAGAAGGAGGTTTGCCTATGCCAAGGCTTTTGCTAAGGCTGAGAGAGTGTGTCTTGCCCAAGATTATCCTTCTTTCCCTTGCTTTTTAAACCCTTTTTTAAAAAAGGGACTCAAAAGATTCAAGATTCATGAGATTCATGGATTCCCAGAACCTTCCAGGGATTTGGATCCAGATTTGGATTCAGAAAATTCTGGATTCATCCCATCTTACTAATGTTTGTTAGTACTTTGCAGAAAGATGCATGATAAACCTACTTTTTTTTTTAAGTAATTTTATTAAAGTTCCAACATATAAAACAAACAATTATCATTGTATTCTTAATTGTCGTATTACAACTGTCTTCCTTCCTCTCTGGATTACAATCTTTATCATTCCATTGAACTGTTATCAATGCATCACAATAAATTGTTAGTATTATCTACTTAATTCGTTAGTTCCTGTTTTTCTACTCAACTTTACTTGTTCCATGATATTTCTCTGAATTTTATCTTGTAAGAACCTTTAATACCATGAATTATGTATTATTCCCTGTCAAGATCCCTCTCGCTTCTGAAATCATCTGCCACTCTTTATAGATATCATCATCTGATTTCTCGTTTAATCTCTGTGAAACAATATCTGCATTTCTATTTTCAATAAAAGTTGCCCACCATTGTTCTGTCGTTGGTATTATATCACTTTTCCAAAGCCTTGCAAATTCAATATGGGCAGTCGAGACCATATACAGTATTATTCTCCAATATTTCTTTACCGCAGTTCCCTCTAACATATGTGTCATATTTAACAAGTACATTTCAGGAGTCTTATCAATTTGAACCTGCAATAAACCACATATTATCTTATGAATTTCATTCCAATACATTTTTGCTTTAGAATATGTCCACCACATATGAAATAGTGTGCCTGCAGTCTTTTGACACTTCCAACATTGACCTGTACCCGTCTTATAAATTATCTTTAATTTTTAGGGTGTCATGTACCATCTATGAAATAACTTATAGTAGTTTTCTTTAAGGTTCTGAGCTACCGTGAACCTCTTTGTTCGTTGCCAACTTTGTTCCCACCATTCCAACTGAATTGGATGTCCAATGTTCTGTGCCCATTGTATCATTGCTATTTTAATTGTCTCCTCCTCACATTGTTGGTGTAATATCTCTTGATATAAATGTGAAAGTAAATGAGGTGGATTTTCTCGTAAAAGCTTCAACAGATTCTCTTGTTCTTTCTGTTCTATTCCTTGAATTTTCACATCCATCTGAAATCTTTCTGATAATTGTCTGTAGGGAAACCAGCTTAACTTTATACCTTCAATTTCCAATTTCTCTCTTGATTTCATCTTAAAAACATTTGTATTTGTGTTCATATTTGTTTTCTCCAATATATCTTCATATCGCAACCATTTTTCTGTATCTGACCATCTTCCAAAAAAAGCTTCTTGAGGGGAGACCCTAGTGGGTAGCTGCCTAATGTTCTTATTCTTATAATCATTCCATATTTTATATAATGATTTCCTTACAAAGTGATGCATAAAATCTTTATCAATTGTCGCTTTTCCATAGAACATGTAGGCATGCCACCCCATCCTTAAATCTGCTCCCTCTAAAGCCAGCATTCTAGTATTTTGTAAATCCATCCAGTCCTTTATCCAAGTGAATGCCGCAGCCTTAAAGTATACTTGTAAGTCCGGTAATCCGAAGCCTCCTCTTCTTGGTATGTCAGTCAAGACTTTCCATTTTATTCTTGGTTTTTTGCCTTGCCATATGAAATTAGTTATATCTCGCTTCCATTGTATGAAAGGAATTGTGATTGTAGGAATATTTTGAAAAAGATAATTCATCCTTGGTAGTACATTCATTTTTATAACAGACATTCTTCCCAGCATAGATAATCGCATTTGAGTCCATTTCTCTAAGTCTTTAGATATCTCTTTCCATTTTTTCTCATAGTTGTTTTGAAAAAGCTCATTGTTTCTCTTGGAAATCCAAACTCCCAAGTATTTTGCTTTCTGTCCTTCATTAAATCCCGTTATCTGTTTGAACTCCATATCTTCTTTCTCTCTCATGTTTTTTGTTATAAACACTGTCTTATCCTTGTTTATCTTAAATCCTGAGTATTCTCCGTATTCTTGAATAATATTCATCAATCCTCGTATACTGCTGAGAGGATCCTCTAGAAACAAAACCAGGTCATCCGCAAATGCTTTAAGCTTATACTGATATTTCTTTATCTGAACTCCTCTTACTGTAATTTCTTCCCGTATGATATTATTAAGAATTTCCAATGTCATTATAAATAACAAAGGCAACAACGGACAGCCCTGTCTTGTTCCTCTATGAAGTTCAATCTGTTTTGTTCTCTCTCCATTAATAATCAGTCTCGCCGTTTGCTGACTATAAATTGCTTCAATCCAAGAAATGAATTTTTCTCCTGCTTGTGCCTGTTTAATAACCGTCTTCGTAAATGCCCAATTGACCATATCAAAAGCCTTTTCCACGTTGACAAACACCATAGCTAATTTCTTTTCATTATGGCTTTCATAGTATTCGATTATATTTAATACTGTCCTGATGTTATCTCGCATTGTTCTCTTTGGTAGAAATCCATTCTGGTCTTCATGTATGTTATCTTGAAGAACCTTTTTAAGTCTCTCAGCTAAAATAGCAGCAAATATCTTGTAGTCTGTATTTAAAAGTGAGATAGGTCTGTAATTCATGTTAAGTCTCTTCCTTCTTTAGGTATTAAAACTACGTTAGCTTCCTTCCATGTATTTGGTATACCTTCTTTTCTTATCTCATTCATTGTCTTTTGTAATTGAGAGTTCATGTTCCAAAGTTTTGTAGTATTCTGCTGTAAAACCGTCGGGTCCAGGAGATTTACCATTTTTCATGTTTCTGATAGCTTCTACTATCTCCATCATCGATACTGGTTTGTTTAATGCCGTTTTTTGTTCTTCTGTAAATTTCATTTTATTATTTTTTTCTAAGTAATCTTCAATTTCCCTCTGATTTTTAATTGAGGAGATATTACTCAACAGATAAACCTACTTTTGAATGTCTTTTACCACAAAACATATGATGAGACAATCCAAAATGAAACAAGAGATAGTACTAAGAAGACGAAATTCCCAGCTTGGATGGCACTCAACATGTTATTCAGGTATAGCAGAGGACAATTACAGGTAGCACTGTGGCTGGTGACACAACTGGACTCAAGCTGAAAGGATGTCCAGCTATTGACATACTCAGAGGGGAAAAGGAAGTCCGAAGCTGCAGAACACATATTATAGGAACATGGAATGTGAGAAGGATGAATCAAAGGAAGCCAGAAATAGTAAAACAAGAAACGAAACATATAAATGTTGCAATACTTGAGGTGAACAAGCTAAAGTGAACAGGTATGGACTATTCTGAATCAGATAATTATACAATCTTTTACTTGAAAAAGGAAAATCTATGAAGAAATGGGGTTGCCTTAATAGAGAGGCAAAAGCAGTCAAAGGATATAATACAAAGTCTGACTAAATTGTATCAATAAGATTTCTGGGAAAACCCATTAATATAACCATCATCCAAGCTTATGCTCCAACTACAGAGGCAAAAGAAGAAGACACTGAATGATTTTATGCTACAGCCCAGGAAAAAAATTGATCACAAACTAAAACGGGATTTCTTGTTAATCACATGTCATTGGAATGCAAAAGTCAGAAACAGAGCAGAATCAAAGAGCGAGGAAAATTTGGCCTAGGATCGAGAAATGAAGCAGGAGAGTGAGTGACTGAATTTTGAGAGGTCAAGTTTGTTAATCACAAACACATTCTTCAAGCAGCCAAAGAGGTGACTGTATACACAGACATCATCTGATGGCCAATACAAAAATCAGTTGTCCCTTGACATTCATGGGTTTCTCTTTTGTGAATTCGATTATTCATGAGTTTGTAGCTCTTTGCTCCCTACTTCTCTCTGTCTCCATTCCAGGAGCTCTACTTTGCACCCACAGGCCTGATTCCAGCATTTAGCAGCCACCAGTTCAATCTGATTCTCAAAGCAGCAGCTATCACTTTGCTGGAAGCTCCATGCTGTTATCTTGCTAGATTTCCCTCCATCTCCCATGGTTTAAACAGAGATCCTAGGGATTTTCCACCCACTTTCCTTCTTCACTTTCCCTCCATCTCACATCCTTTATACAGATCCATCTCATAGCCTTTCTACATACTTTCCCAGGTACACACATGCTGTTTATCCAGCTGAAACCACACAACTCAGTGGGATCTATTTAAACAATGTGAGATGGAAGAAAAGCAAGGAGGGGAAGAGTGTGGAGGAACCCCCTGGCAGCTGCCTCCAAAATCCCATTGAGTTCTTTGGCTTCTAAATGCTGCATAAGAGATGTCTGGGAACATGTATAAAGAGGAGATGGGGAGGAATTAGGGAGGAAAGGCTTGGAGAGGGCACTGGATTGTGACAGCTGTTAGTGATACCTTTAATACTGGTCTGAATTTGCTTACTCTGGTGATCAGGGACAAGCAGAGGTGTGGGTAAGTGAAGTGCACTGCATGGCTTTTCAGAGGAGGGGAAGAGAGGAGGAATTGAGGAGGAGCTGGGCAGGGTAAGTACTGGAGGAAGAGGTGGTAGATCACTGCCCATGTGGCTGCTGCTCATGTCTGTAATACCTGTTTTTCATTATTATTTTTTTTCAAAATAAAACGTCTGAAAATGGACAAAACCAAGCTGGGATTTAAGGATAAAAAAAGCAATGAGGGAGGAAAGGCTTCAATACCCCTCTATCTGTATTTCCCTTCAATTGTTTAATTTGCTGCTCTCTCCGAAGCATTATATGCTATTGAGGAAAAGTTATGTAACACTGGCAGTCTCTTGACATTCTGCTGGCTCAGTTTTGTACAATTTTGCTTTGATGAGAATTTACATATGTTTTCTCAACTATATTGCTCACACTTCTACTGTTTTTCTGTCAACAGTTTTGTAACACTCAGTCATAGGATCATTGAGTTGGAAGGGTCCCCATAAACCATTGAATCCAATCCCTTTGCTCAATGCAGGACATCCAGCCAGAGCATCTCCAGTAGGTAGCTTTTTAACTCTTTTTTGAAGATCTGCAGAGAAAGAGACCTCTGTTAGATACTTGGTTCCATTGCTGAGCAGCTCTGTCAAGAAGTTCCTTCTAATGTTCAATCCAAATCTACCTTCCTGTAACTCAAACTATTAGACCTGGTCCTATCCTCTATGGCAGCAGAGAAGAAACGTACACCCTCCTCTTTGTGGCAGCCCTTGAAGTATTTGAGTAGTGCAATCCTGTCACACCTCTGTCTTCTTTTCACCAGACGAAACATGCCCAACTCTCTCAAGCTTTCCTCATCTGTTTTGCTCTCCATACCTTGTATCCTTGTCACTCTTCTCTGAACTTGCTCTTGTTTTACTAAGATCTTGTTTTACTAAGCCCAACAGTACAAGAATATAGACTTTTACTGGTTTGAGGAAATTTGTTTAAGCAGCAACATGACTGAACGTGGCTTTTTAATCTCACATCTTACTCCTTGGAATACGTCCTCTAGCATCGCTGCTCTTACTGTATGAAGATTTCTTTTTTTAATTAAAGAAATGCTCTTTTCTCTATGACTCATAAAATCATTGAAGTAAGACAAGATGGGGAGCAAGAAAAAGTTTCAAGGAACATTTTGACAAAGTCCTCTGTGTTCTCTGTGTTTATGATCAGAATATAGCACCATCCAGTAGAGAGCTATGAGAAATGTAACTGAAAACTAATGACAACAGTGCAGTCTTAAAACACTGACGAGTCAAAAGTGGACCTCTGGAGGGACAGTGCTTGGAGGCCGTAATGATAACTGTCTCAACTCAAGTGTTACTTGAATCATAATAGGAGAGAGTTCTCATTCAAAAGTCATTATCTAGTGCTGAGTTTGGAGGAAAAAGAAACTAGCGCATGATACATCTCCCTTAGTTCATTTGTCTTTTGTAATAAAGTAAAGCGATATGAAAATCAAAATAACAGACTAAAAATGCCATGATATCCATATTGATAGCTCTGTAAATTATTTACTCTTGGGATCTTGTCTTGTTCAAAATAATGAGAAATCCAATTGCCTTGGAAAACATTTTGCATACTGGAAGCAGAGAGACCCAGCTTCTAAATTTAAAACATATATGGGTGCATAAGTCTATCTCTGTACTACCCCCAAAATTACCAGCCATAAATTCGATCACCCTTTGTTTCTAAGGCCATTTCTGTACTACACTGTTATAGTGCCATTATTTGACTTTCAACATCCTGTGGAATTCTGGGGTTTGTAGTTTCCCAAGGCCAAAGAGAAATGCCCCTCCTTCTAAATTCTAAATGCACCTCCCTAAACTGCAAGCCCCAGGATTCCATAGGATGTTGAAAATGGAATAATAGCACTATAACAGTGTGGTGCAGAAATGGCCTTAATAAATATGTGTGTTTGATAAGCAGGAAAATGATTGTGTTCAGAGAACTTGTATGAATAAGCACTGAAATTTTATTGTATTTTATGGTTGGATTTAATTCTTTTTAGTTGCCCAGGATAAGAACCAGGAGGCTGAGATATAAAATTTTCAAATAAATATAAATAAAAATTCCTCTTTCTCCTCCTCCAGTGACTCCGCACAGGCAATCTGTTTCCATGAGGGAATGATACTTACCTGCAGAACCCTCCCTATCTAGATCAGAGTGTGGAAATTACTTCTTTAAAGTAGTTCATTATTTATCCTGGTATCAAAGCTCAGAAAAGATGCCATAGCCAAGCTGGCTAGGCAACTCTGGGACCCGGGCTTTAACACAATATCGAAAAAGTAATCAGTTATGTTATTGCTACTAAATAAGGAACTGCGTTATTCTTTGCTTTTCTTTTACTTTTTAATTTGACGACATGAAAAGCATACTACTTGGAAAAAAATCTGCTGAAAGTACCCTTAAAAAGTAGCTTTAAGAATCAGCTGTGAATGTCTCCTAGTTATTAAAAATTATAATAACATAATTTCCTCATCATTTTGGTAATGTAGTATTTAAACTCATATTAGAAAAAATTCCAATGAATTTTAGATGGCTATGTTGCTTTTTGTGTGTTACCTCCATGCTTTTACTTAGGTGCCAGGGCCAATGCATGCAATAATAGGTTCATTGAGCGCTTGTGAAAGCAAACGGGGAAGGCAGAACATCTTTATTCATGCTTATACTGTGAGGATAGAAACTGTGTTTTTTTCCCCACTATGTGTTGCTGAGCATAAAGATGCTGGATAATACATAACATACACCTGTAGTTTCATTGCATGTATAGAACACGTCCACAACACCGTCTTTCTTCCTTTTCATGAAAGTCGAATTGAAAGAAGCTCAGTATTAACTTTCCCTGTATGTATTTTATTGCAGCCACCCCATCATGCATAAGATATCTGTGGCAGAGCTTTGTGCAATCCAGACAATTAGATTTTGCAGTTAAGTCGATTAAGAAGAATCAACAAAATTGCAATTAGTGGCCTTTAAGGGAAGGCATTTCCACACTTGCACGAAACCAGATAACTCCTATTAATAAGCAACTGTTTTTCATTATACAGAGTCACCGCTGGGTTGAGGGTGGACAAATGAAATCCTAGACGTGGCCTTGTCCCACCTTTGTGGCAGGGGTCCAGGGCAGAGTACAGTTCTCAACCATCCTCTTGATCTCTTTGTGCTGATGGTTCGAATTCAGAGAGAATATAGTCAGAGCATCAGCAGGGCTCTGGGCAAGGTGCAGCCAGGCCCCTCCCCCTCTGAATAATCCTGCCTTCTTCTCCTTGCTGTTTCTGCTTGCTACCCATTCATTTGCCCCCGTCCCCCAGGGCCCAGGAAAGAGTTAACCAGAGGTGGCACTGGATGCTGTTCAGTTGCTTCCGCCCCTCATCCCTTCTCCAGCTCCTGCCCTCCTCACTCCTGTGGCGAGGGCAGGTGAACAGCCAGTAAACATTAGGGAGAAATAGCGTTGGCTCCAGATGATTACACTACTAGGACACAGCCTTGGTAAATGCCTGCCCATGCCAGCTCCTAATTCCAACCACTGAGGAACCGCTTTTCATTTTCTCTCTTCTCTCATGGCATGTTGGATTTGAGCCAGTACGTTCTGACTCAGTTTGTCTGCTCAGTGACAACTTTATCCCTTAGTAAAGGATTTTATACAGCCCTGGTGACCAAGACACATATAATGTTGATTTTACAGCTTCAATTAACTTCTCGTGCTGGTCTACGACCGTAACAAAATTACTGAAAAAAACTGATGAATGTCGGGAGCGTGCAAGTTATTTTTTAAGGAAATTAGTTAAGTTATACTCTGAAGCCACCTTCAGAAAACTAATTAGTTACCGTTATAGTTATAATTTTTAAAACTAGCCACTTACTTTCCCATTCCTAACTACAAACTAAGCTTCAAACAACTACAACCACAATACCTGAATGCCCTAAAACATGCTCTTCTTGTCAATGCTTTACTTGGTAGGGCTAACCTGTGGTCAAAAACATACTCTCTTTTGTTCTTGTCTCACTACCCACAATGGAATGGAAGACAGCTGCACAAGCAAGTACGTGAACCATGTGATACTCCTTCTCCTCAATTTAATGAGGAGGATAATTGGTTGCTAGGTTTATCCTTCAATGATGATGTTGTTCACGTATTTCTGTCCCACTTCGTATAAAGAAATCTCAGGACAGCATGCAATGAAATCAATTAAAACCATTATTAAAATTTAAAACAATAAAAGATAAGTTGAAAAGTAATAATGTACCTGAAAAACATACTACACAGCTAGAAAAAGTATTACACAGCTAAAGCAGTTGAAAAACATACTGAACAATTTAATACTTTAAAACAACTTGAAGATAATGCACATGTACAAATTAGGTAAGATCACTAGATCTCAAAGGTTTAGTAAAATAATACGTAAAATATATAATTTACTCTTATTTACATATAAAATAATATGTAAAAAAATATGTTTTAACTTGGTGCTGGAATGAGGACAGCATTGGCACCAGTTGGACCTCCAATGGAGAGTACCTCCATCTTTCCACCGCCAGCATACTACATCAGCCAGGGTCTTTCCAACCTCCTCACATAGTGCATTGTCTCTGCTGGTATGACACGGAAGAGGTCCTCTCTAGCAGACCTCAGTCCTAAAGCAGGTGTATATAGGGAAAGGAGCTTCATAAAATTGCAAAGTCCCAAGCTGTTTAGGGCTTTAAATGTCATCACAAGCTCCTTGAATTCAGACTGAAAGGATATTGGTTGTCAGTGCAACTCCTTTAAAACTAGTTTGCTATATGGCTTCTACATGATGTTCTTATCAGCCATCTGGCTGCCATATTTTGTGCGAGCTGTGACTTCTGAGATGTATTCAAAAGCAGCACATGGCAAATGTCCAGTGCTGGCCCCAGACATTTTGAGGAATAAGAGAAGGATCTAGAAATACTCCCAAACTATGTACCTCTTCTTGTTTGCAGAGGGATGCAACTTCATCTAGGACAGGTTGCTTACCCAATTCCCAGACCCAGAAATCATCAATACCACCCTTATGTCAGGGTTCAGCTTCAGTTTGTTGGATCCACATCCAGGCAGTGGTTCAGCATCAGCACAGACCCAGCTGACTCTAATGAGGAATAGAAATAAAACTGAATGTCATCAACATACTGATGGAACCCAACACCCAACAGCTCTGTATCATATATATACAGTGACTCCTTAAGTTTCATGAGGGTTCAGGGTGCAGAACCCTCGCAAAAGTCAAAAAACTGCTAATAATTCCTCCCCCACCCACCCAAGTGAGCACTCCTTCTCCCATTCGCTTCCAAGGTTCCCCCCTACATTCACTTGCATTTTGCCCAGGCACACTGCCTTTCTTCCAGGTGCCCAGGCAACAGACAAGTGAATGGGAGGGGGCAGCCCCGTGCCTGGAAAAGGCATACAAACACTTGTGTTTTGCCCAGGTGCACTGCCTTCCAGAAGCCCAGGCGATAGGCAAACGAATAGGAGAGGGCAGCGACACAACTGGAGAGGGCATGTGCATGGGGCTGCCCCCTGCCATTCACTTGCCTTTTGCACAGATCTGTGGAAGAAAGGTACATGTGCCTGGGCAAAAGGCAGAGGAATGGGAGGGGGGAAATGGGGGAGGCAAGTGGGCACCTCACGAATAATCAAGTTTGTGAAGGTCAAACCCATGAATGTGGAGGGAGGACTGTGATACAAAGAAGTAACACAGAGATGCATGTCAGATGCTACTTTAGAATATAGATAGTTGAAGAATGGATTTTATTATAGGTCCCCAAAAAATCTCTGCCAATCCAATTCTATCAGGATGGCTGAAGGAGAAGAAATTATGAGCGTCTTTCAGGTGGCTCTTTTGGTATTCTTCTGAAGATCCTTATTTTCTGAAAGCTGAGGAAATATGGAGCCCAAGACTATTTGTCGGTAGATGCCTTCCAGTAGTGTAGTCTACCACAGAACTGGTACCTTTGGCTTAGAAATAAGTACAGGCTTTTAAGCGTAAACCAATCTGGGCAAATCGGATATGAGCTCCCCCATAACAATTTAGTTCTATTGTGATGCTTTATGCTAGCTACATAGAAGCATTTGTTGCTTTTGATGACAAGCCATTTCAGAAAGGTTTGTACATTTAAAAACACCCATTACGTAGCAGTCAATTATTGCAGAGCCAGAAAACCTCAGAAAAGAGCCATTGTCTGTAGATTCCTAATGAAAGAGATAATGCTGCAGAGTCCACACATATTTCAGATGGATGGATGTTCAGTGGGCAGCATGTTTTTATTCAGAGTATGTTTCAAAAGGAATCATGGGCAATTAAGGACAGTGGAAAGAATTATGTACAAAGTAAAATGGGAGGCAAAATAAGAACAGCATGAGTGAGTGAAAATCATGGTTGTGGTAGAAAATGTATGCTTGAGATTGCTTTTTAAAATATATATATACATTTTCTCTATTCTAAGACCAATGTACCATATCTTAGTTTCTCATAGCTTACTGAATATGCATCACCCAAAAAGAAGGCAAAAGAGGATACTGGTTGATATGAAATATGACTTTGTTGGTTTATATGTATAGATGCACATTTAGAAAAAAACACTTTATAATTTACAGGGAAATAAAATGCATCTTATTTTTTAATAATTCTTTATGTTTAAACCTGTCTTTGGTGGGATAGACCTTCCTCTGATTTCACTGAAGTAGAGGACTGCCTTCTGACACTTTATATAGAGAATTGTCCTGTGTGAAATAGGACACCTCTTCTAATTTCACTGCCCTAAGTGATGAAGCTGCATTCATACAATGGCCATTTCCACAATAGACTGTTATAGTGCTCTTATTCCACTTTCAACATCCTATGGAATCCTGAGGTTTGCAGTTTAGGGAGGGGCCATTAGAATTCTCAGCCAGAGAGCTCTTTGGCCTCAGGAAACTACAAACCCCAAGATTCCACAGGATGTTGAAAGTGGAAAAATAGCACTATAACAGTGCAGTGCAGAAAGACCCCCAGATTATTGGTTTTTTTTTTCCTGTCCTGCTTTCTCTGTTCACAGAGCTGTCTCCTTCCATTCCCTTGGTCAAATGTGTGGAAGGAAGGACTGTGCCTCCTGGCAAAAGGCAAGGGAATGGTGGAGGGGAGAGAAGGTTTAGGCAAACTACATTCAACAACGGGGGAAGGCAGTCTACACTTCCTGAGGTTTTTGGTCTATGGCATACCATATACAAAATATCTGTAAATTCAACTAGGCATGAAGTTCAGTATAGACTTGTCATATGGGTTGATGAGCATCTTATTTCTGTAGGGTACAGTACATAGCTCGTTGGGAAGCAATGTGGTCTGTAGAGAGACTATCCACTCTACCATCTCATTCTGATAAATTTGCCCTTGCTCCAGATTCTCTGCCTGATAATAGTCTGGTTAAACTTTAGGATAAAGTAGATGAGACCTATAATTAATTGGAGTTTGGAGTCCTTTCTTCTTTGTCTCATACAAAGAAATTCATACAGCAAAATGGATTATTTCTTCAGTCCAAACACCGTGGCTGTAGTCCAGTATTAGCACTGATGGAACATAACTCTCCACTAACAATGCTCCACCTGATCTCTGCTGTCTGTGTGACAGTTTGTTGGTCTCGCCTGGTTGGGAAGAGCGGCGAAAGGCTCCTGGGCACAGCTGTGCCTCCAGGCTAGTGGTTACTTATAGAGGTGGACATGAGAACTGCCTGGTTATTATTTCATATCTGGGAAAAGTGAAGAAATGGTATTTTCCCCCTGGACATGGGTGGAAGTTGTTTCCTTGCTTCTGGTTGCCTGAGGACAGCAGGATGTCTCCCAGGTGCAACCAACAGCCAGTCTGTGGCTGAGGGGAGGATGTGAACCAGAAGCACCTACCTTCCCTTCTACACCTGGTTGAAAGGCGAAGGCAATGTCAGCACAAGCTACTTACAGGATTCTGGTGAATATGTGGTTGTTCGGAATCGCTGAAGGGATAATATCTAGAATGATGAACTTTATCTGTGACTTGGACTTAACCCCAGTACCTGTAAGGCAAACAAAAAAATAATCAGTTATCCAGTATCCAGCAAATGCCCATGGTGCTAAGGTTCAGATTTGTAGGAGAAATCTGCTAAAATGTTCAAGCTGTGACAATACAAAGTCAAAGCGCATTACTAAACTCTGACCTTTCCAGAATTCAAGACTACATAGCACTTATGGAAACTGCTTCCCCATGTATATTCACTGATTGTAATAGTGAGCAATTGTTCAAAATGCAGGAGACTGTGAATGGACTGGTTGCTTGTTAGATGAAGTGTACGTGTAGAAGCCACAGAGTAGCCACTTATGCATTGCCAATAAAAGAAATGGATCATAAACAATTCCAAGAAAAAAGAAAAGTAGGGGATATCTAAAGAAAGTAGGGTGGGTGTACAAAAAATTTTCAGATGAGCTGAGGTTTAAAAGAGATATGTGTAAGAAATGGGAGAAAAAGGGAACCACCAAAGTGGAAAGAATACAGATAAATGGCTAGGATTTGCAGGGAAAAAGTCAGAAAAGTTGAATCTTAGAATAAGCTCAGGCTTCTTAGAGAGTTAAAAAAAACTCAACAGTTTTTCTCTCTCTATGTTTGGATCAAGAGGAAGAACAAGGAAATGATAGAGCCACTGAATAAAGAAGATGGCAAAATGCTAACAGGAGACAGAGAGAAGTCTGAACTATGTAACACCTTCTTTACATCAGTCTTCACCCAAAAGGAAAACAGTGTTCTAACTGGTGAAACCAGAATAAACCATGCAGTGAGGAGACTACAGCCCAGTGTATGTAAACAGGTAGTAAAGGAATACCTAGATGTTCTCAATGAATTCAGTACTCAAAGGCCAGATTATCTACATCCAATAGTAGTAAAGAAACTTGCAGGTGTAGTCTCCAAGTCACTGTCAATAATTTTTAAGAATTCTTGAAGGACAGGAGAAGTCCTAGCAGACTGGAGGAGGGCATTTACCCTCATCTACAAAAAGGGTAAAAGAGAGAACTCAAGTAACTGAAAAACCTGTCAGCTGGCTGTCAATACCAGGGAAGTTTCTAGAACAGATCAATAGCCAGTCAGTCTATGCAAACTTCGAGAGAAACGATTACTAAGAGCTATCATAGGTTTCTCAAAAACAAGTCTTACCTCTTTTTTCCATAGAGTTTCAAGCTTGGTAGATTGAGGGAGTACTGTGCTACATATCTTGATTTCAGTCAAGCTTTTGAGAAGGTCCCTCATGATATTCTTGCAGGCAAGCTGGTGAACTGTCAGCTAGATGGTGTAACAGTTAGGTGGATCTGTAATTGGCTGACAGATTGAACACAGAGAATGTTCACCAGTGGAGAGAAGTGACTACTTGAGTGCCTCAGGGTTTTGTCTTGAGCCCAGTGTTTAACATTTCACTAAATGACTTAGACAATGGAATAGAAGCCATGCTTAAGTTCCAATGCTTGGTTCCAGTGCTTAAGCCACCTTCTTTTCTACTGCTCTAGAGACTAGAACATGAACCAATGCATTCCAATTGCAAGAAAAGAAGTCCTACCTAAACATTGGGAAGATTTTTTGTTACCGTAGGAACGGTTCAACAGTAATATAGATTGCCTCTGTGGTTGGTAAACTCTCCATCTTTGGAGGTCTTTAGACAGAAGTTGGATGGGCATTTTTAAGGCATCCTGTAGTCATGTAATCCTGTGTGGCAGGGTTGGATTAATGGTCCCTGTGCTTCCTTCCAACTGTAAGATTCTATAAAAAGAGTGAAAGAGGAAGCAGATTTAGACAAAATTTACACATGCTAATATCAATAAATACAATACAATAAATCTCATCAGACTGGGGTCATGGAACAGTTATGTCCTGTCTGCTTACTGAGATGCTAGCTGTAAATGGCCAGCTTCCAACTATCTGCTTGCTTGCTTTCTTCCCATGTGTCTTTTCCTTTGAACCAGACATGAACTGTATAGCTTTTCTGAGAGAGACTTACAAACTTAGGATTCACAGACATTCTAACGGAGGAATTCCTTCTGGAAGACAGGACACCTGACTAAGGGAGCTAAACCACACATAGGCTCACCAGCTTTTGGGGAGAACTTGTCAGTGAATGCAATTATATGCCCTTTCCTCCTGGTGTCACCATTTTAATCTTGTTCTCTGGTTTCCTGGGGAATGAAAGAGGGAACACGTGCTGCAGAATTCTGAGTACTTAGAGAGAAAACAAACCATGTAAAATTTCCAACATAACCAGTTCTTTTGACTTTTAAAGAGCAATTAGGTATACACTATTGATTGCTTAGCTGAATGGACCAAAGGCTGCTCTCTGCGTCATTGTTCACATTGACTCCATGGATCTGTGCTCAACACAGTGAGAGACCTACTAAATGGAGAAAAATATTGATTCTGCCCATGGCCTTTGTTTTCTTTCTTTCTTTCTTTCTTTCTTTCTTTCTTTCTTTCTTTCTTTAAAGCATTTCTAATTTACCAGGCAAAAATAAAGACTTTGGGAAGTCACAAAGAGGTTGAAGCCAGGTCTGCCTGTGACACTTTACCTAAGCATTAATTGGTTACATTTTCAGCCCCCTAAATTTAGGTAATTAACATTGCCAACAGAGGCCTGGGGGAAAATCCACTGAAACAGAAAAAAAATGTATTTCTTTAGAAAGTGTAATTATTGGATTGCTGAGAAATTTTAACATGGAATTCAAATCCAGAGACACACTGGGAGGCAAAAAGGAAGTTTAAATGTTATAGCAATGACTTTGTGGAATTAGGGGTGGTAATATTGTCGTTTGTGTCAGGGAGTGTGATTTCTGTCCTCTCTTAATCACCTGTAGGGCAGATGTTTCTTCTAATCAAGCACAGATACTCAGAGTAAGAAATGTGATTTCAGTTGGGTAAAGTTGTAACAGAGCAGTCCTCCAAAAGTTTATTTATTTATTTATATATTATTTATATAATTTATATAATTTATATTATGTGTTTCTTCCTATGTGGAACCCAAGGCAGTGCACAATATCAGTTCAAACAAAATATAGTTAAAACTATGGATAATACACAAATTAACAAAAACACATAAACAGTCATATTAAAAGCATGAATTCAAAACAATTAAAAAGACAATTAAATATACCACTACTACTACTACTACTACTACTACTACAGTTCACCCCAATTAAAATACTTGACGAGTTAACAGTGAAAGGACTGGGTTAAAAAAAAGTCTTGTGTGATAAAAGAGATGAGAGAAGGGACCAACCTAACCTCCAATGGGAGGAAATTCCACAGGGTGACAGCAACCACCAGGAAGGCTGTCTCCCATGTCATTACCAAATGTGCCTATGGTGGTGGTAGGAAAACCCTAATCCTGAGTTGATCTTAAAACTCAAGCAGACTCATACTGGGAGAGGGGATCTTTCAAGATAGTCTGAACTTAAGCTGTGTAGAGTTTTATAAGTCATTTACCTAGATGATGCACAGTCTAATAAAAAAGCCCTATGAGGAATGGCTTAGATATGTTTAGCTTGGAGAAGAAAAGACTGGGAGGTGATATGAAAGCATATTTAAATATCTGAAAGGAGGTCATGTAGAAGATGGTGCAAGTTTATTTTCTGCTGCTGTAGAGACTAAGCCCTCGCCACACTATGCCTTAATAGCATGTCATCCTGGTGGGATCCCATCATTGCCATTGCTGAGATGAGACTGGGGCCTGAACACTCCTCACTGCACCCAATTGGCTTCCACGGATGGGTAATCTCAGGCACACTGTTCTTTCTTCTGCAGCACAGAGTCAATGGCAAGTCCTTTCCCCACCTCTTCCCCACCTCACGACTCATAATTGGTTGGTTCTTGTACTGTACCATGGAAGGAAGTGCTATGAAGCACATTGGGCCTTACGGCATGCCTGCAGCTGACAGTATAGTGGCAAGAAAGGGGGCCATTAACAGATTTTTTTTCTGGTAATGAAAAATGGTGAGTTTCCCACAGATGGAGATGTGACAGCAGCAGTTGAATGACGACGTCATGCGATGGCACGTCCCGGACAGGGAGCAACAGGTTGCTCTGCCAAGATGACAAAGTTGTGCGGTAAGGGCCTAAAACACAAATTAGTGGGTTCAAATTACAGGAAAACAGACTTCACCTAAACATTAGGAAGAACTTCTTGACTGTAAGAGGTGCTCAACAGTGGAAGAGACTGCTTCAGATGGGGTGGATTCTCTTTCTTTGGAGGTCTTTTTGTTTGTTTGTTTGTTTTTGGAGGTTGGATGGTCATCTTTTAGGACTGCTTTAGTTATATATTTGTTCATGGTTGGAGTTGGAGTAGATGGCTCTTGTGGCCCCTTCCAATTCTATGATTCTGTGATAACCAGCACTTTGAATTGATTATGATCCTTGGAGGAGGCCTGGAAATGAATCAGCAGCTAGTGAAGTTCTTTCAACAGGGTAGTTTATGTTCTCTGTAACAGCCCAACATGCTGTGTTAAAATTGTAATCTTACAAACTCTAGCCATGTTTTGTGTGGCCTTCCACATTCTGGACAACCAGCCCTGTGTTATGTAATCCTGAGTGAGCAACAAAAATAGTATGTTAAAAAGGTGGACTGTTTTTCTTTTGTTTTTGTTTTATTTGTCACAAGTTGTTTAGATCTTCCCCAAAGGAAGACAAGCCAATCAGTAGCCTTTCGGATAGTCTTTTGAGTACTGATATTGGGCTGGAAAAAAGGATGCTGGTACAACATTATTCTTTTTTGGTCGCATGACATCCTAAACTCACTATTTTCTCTGGCACATTTCTGTTGTATTCAGTTGTATACATTTCTGCCACAGCAAAGCCTGGCTCATGCAGCATCATTATGGCCACGTGGCTGTCAGACCATTTCTGCCCTACACCGTTATAGTGCTATTATTCCACTTTCAACATCCTGTGGAATTCTGAGGTTTGTAGTTTACTGAGGCCAAAGAGCAATGTGGGTGAGAATTCTGTGGGCCCCTCCCTAAACTGCAAACCCCAGGATTCCACAGGATGTTGAAAGTGGAACAATAGCACTATGACAGTGTAGTGCAGAAACGGCTTCAGATTTAAACCTATACATACCTATACGCATGTGTGGTTTCGTGTACAGTGTGTTATATGAACCAGTTCACCAGTTATGGCTTGCTACTTTTTTTTCTTTTCAGTATACTTCCTTCTACAGACTGTATTGATTTTCACAGACTCACTGGCTCTTCAGCCTTTTTCAAAAATCATTACAACAGACTGTACCAATAAACTACAAACAAATTAAGATGGAAGCTTTTACAAGGCTTTTAACAAAGTAAAAATGAACCAGAAAAGAGGGCTGGTTTATTTAAAAGAAGATTAGACCTTTCATGGTCTTGTGTACTGTGCTGTCATGGACTAAACTCAGAATGTTATGAGTGGTAGTAATGATGACAGAGTCTGGTCTGAACCACATATGCAGAAGGGTGAAATGGTAGATTGCCCAGTATGTACTAGGTTTCTGTTTCCAGGGAGATTTGGTTTGAATACAAGGAGCATTGAAAGTGCCATCTTCCATTTTCCATTGTAGCTGATCATTATAAGAAGCACTATGGTATTGGCACCTGGGTTTGCTTGTTTTCCTCCTCCCTCCCCCTCACGTTTTCCTTTTGTGTTGTATCTTTTTGATGATAAGCAGACAGGGACTTTGTTGTTTGCCATGCATCTTGTCTAAGTCACTCTGGAAGTCTTTTTAGTGGGAAAGCCAAATAAAAATACTTAAAATGCATTCTGCACTACACAGTTATAGGCTCTTTCCGCACCTTACCTTTTTCCAGCACTGGGGTGCGGGGATCGCGCGAGCAGCCTCTGGGGAGAGGCTCTCGCGTCCCTGCTGCTTCAGCTTCACACGAGCTGCCTGCTCGCATGACAGCCCTGCCTCTTCCTTCTGCAGTGCAGCCTGGGAGTTTCCCAGGCTGCGCTGGGGCAGGATGCGTGACCGGCACGGCTCTGGAGGCTCTGCATGCCAGGTAAGTGCGTGTGGGGCCCAGGAGCAGGGAGCAATGTGCAATCGTGCACCGTTTTCAGATTCGAGCCGAAAATGTAAAGGTGTGTGATCGGCACCTGCTGGCCCCTGGAGCATCACGCGATTGTCAGTGCATCCTGCAGGTTGCTCCTCACAATCGCACGATGCTCCAGGTGCCCTTTCGTATGGAAAATGCCATGCAAAAAGAGCCATAGTGTTATAATTCCACTTTCAACATCTTATGGAATCCTGGGAATTGCACTTTAGGGAGGAGCATCATTGGCCTCAGTAAACTGCAGAGCCCAGAATTCCACAGGATGGTGAAAATGGAATAATAGCACTATAACAGTGTAGTGTGGGAACGGCCAAAATAATACATCAGTAGAATCCGCTGTCTGTAGTCTAGGTAGTGACACTTTCCATTCTAACACTTGACTTCTGTCTCACTTTGCTGGCCCAAGACATTTTGTTGGCTAAGGACAAGATGGCACCCACACAGAGAGACACAGACACAGGCACACACACCACCCATTCTATGTACAATAGCCAACTGGACTGGTGACTGAAACTTTGTGCAACACAGAAAAATGGGCAGCATCTTCAACTTCTCTGGAGGGTGGTGGTCAATCTTAGATGTTATAGTGCAGGTTGCACAGCACACACATGTTAGTCTGCCATCTGATGCAGTTTGGCTAATGGTAGGGCCATCCATGGCTGCATCACTTACCATTGATGATAAAGAACATGTGGTTGCTTTTTCTTCCATTCAGGAAACTTAGCTTTGCATACTTTTTTTTCCTTTCCTAATGAGCTGCTAGTGCCTAATCATTCACTACATGAGTTGTAAAAATACAACCCCCTTAAGCCAAAAACGTACTTGTGCTAGTAAGGAAAAACAAAACAAACTCATGTCTCTGCCAACACCAAATAGATACAGATGGGGTCCAACAAAAGAGTACACAAATACGTATACAAATACAATACAAATAAATACAAATACAAGTAAATAAGTGCACAAATACAAGCACAAATATATCCCAAGCAATGTGTGGCGATGGTGATCTCTTTGTTCCTCCACTATGTGTTATAAATAGGAGAAACTGAATAAAAAAACTGGGCAAAAGGAAACCCTGTGTAATAATCCTGACAGAATTCACCCTTGGTTAATTTCAGCAAGGCTCATGCTGATGCAGCACATTGAAGACATCAAGGCTGATTCTCTTAGCCATGCCAGCTCATGGACCCTGATAACCACCTTCCATTAAAACACAGGGACAACTATGTTTTCTTGGCCTTCTTTGGAAAGCACAGTGTGATTTCAGTTTAGAATATAATGATGCTTTCCTCTCATCTCCTGGGGGTAGTCATGTAGTCAGCTGATGAATTTGTTAATTTGTTCTGCCTAGCTGTCCTGCTGCTTTATTAGTATTCCAGTTAAGTTATGCATTATGCCTAAGTAGAAGTATATTAAAACCCAATACTTAAGTGTCATTTTTCTCTCTCTGATATTTTGTGATCATGAGGCCACCTTCGGAAGTGTGTGGATTCTTTTTGCTAATGGAAGGCCAGTAAGCAGCTTGCTAATGATCTTGTCATGTCATGTCATGGATGGGGGAGTCTAAATATCCTAGACTCACTAATTTGAGGATTAAAGGCATCTTAAAGTAGACCTCTGATACTGAAGGAAAAGAAAGACTACTTCACAGATTATATTTGTAGAAATGCATCATAAATTGTTCTGTGGGTACAACTGAAAATAATAAAGGCTAGCATCTGCCTGTAAGCATGTATACTATACACGTATATTCTTTGGGCAGTCATACTGAAAGGCTGTATACTATAGTGATTAGAATGCTTTCAGTTCTACTGAATACTTTTTCATCTTCTTTTCTCAATGTTCCTCTAGTCTCATGTAATTCTGTCTCTTTCTCGATTGCTTGTTTTACCTCTATTCCCTTTTCTCTCATCTCGTCTCATTGTGACATTGTTTGATGTGGTTCAAAAGAGTAAGGAAGAGAGCTCTATATTCTGCTTTGACTGTTCCTTTGATGGCCTTTATCAAAGAGTTATTTGTTATGGAGCAAAAAAAAATAAACTGATGGCAAAAATTACAGGGAACCAATTAGAATCCTACTGGAGACGGTTGTGAATGTAAAAATGTCATAACAACTCTAGTACTACTGTTGGGAGGAGGAGGAGGAGAACGAGGAGGAGTGTGCTAGAAAAAAGTACATAGTAACTTCATGTGATTTACCTCTTCCCATTGATTCCCAGAACCACTCTGTAAAATAGATTAGTAGAGAAGCAGTGACTTGACCCAAGGTGACTTGGTAAATTGATTGACCAAGAAGCAGAGATTTGAACTTTGTTCTCTCTGTTCAAGTCCTGCACTCTAACTATTATGCTGTACTGGTGGTTTCTAAGGCCAAAGCTTATTATATAAAAGGAACCATGGCTGAAAGGCTGTGGTAGGGAAAAAAATGTATTAGTTAACATGCTGAATTTGCATAATCTGCAAATTAGGTGCCTGGATCAGAGAAACTGGAATATGACAAATTTAATATGGAGGTAACATAGCATTTGTAATTATTTATTGAAGTACTTATTGTTTATTTAATTGTTCTAATTTGCTCATGTACTCTATTTTAGGTCTGTGGCAATATTCAATGACACTAAAAGAAAAAAAATTATAACATGTCATGCACAAAATAAGAATGCAATATAAAATATTTATCCAGTCAGTTGTATCAACTCTATGAGCACTTAAAAAAACTCAAGCCTAACTATAACATCTTGGATATAAATGCCTGGCAACAAGAAGATAACATTGTGGGCCAAGGGTGAGCCTCCTTGCTGAAGGGATTTCCTAGATGGGGAACGGAACTTCTCACTTGCAGTTTGCCATCTCACTTTGTTCAGCTGGGGCATCTGAGTAAAGATAACTCAAGATGACCTAAGGATCCAGGCAGATGTAGGAGGATATATTCTTTTAGATATGCTGATCCCATTTTGTTTAGGGCTTGAGACATTTTCAAGGGTACAAATGCACTCTCCACATCAGCCCTGTCTGCATTACTTATACCTGTGTATATCTAATCTTGTTACTGGTATTGTGTAAGAAAACACATTTGGCTTTACCTAGTACAAACATTTTGTTTCACCAAGTTAATGTCAAATGCCAGGAAGCCAGTATAGTGTAGTGATTTGAGCATTGGACTACAGCTCTGGAGAACAGAGTTCAATTCCCTACTTCACCATGAAAACCCACTGGGTAACCTTGGCTGCATCACACAGGCCCTTTCCACACGGCATTTGCCATGCGAAAGGGCCCCTCGGGCATCATGTGATTGTGAGGAGCGATCTGCATGACACACTCACAATCGCGCAATGCTCCAGGGTAGGGCAGGCGCCAATCGCGCACCTTTTCATTTTTGGCTAGAAGCCGAAAATGGTGCGCGATCGCGCATTGCTCCAGGGCCCCACATGCACTTACCTGGCGTGCGGAGCCTCCGGAGCTGTGCCAGTCGCGCTTCCTGCCCCAGCACAGCCTGGGAAACCCCCAGGAAACTCCCAGGCTGCACTGCAAAAGGAAGAGGTGGGGCTCTCACGCTGCCTGCTCGGAAGCAGGCAGCTCATGTGGAGCTGAAGCAGCGGGGACACGAGAGCCTCTTGCTGGAGGCTGCTCGTGTGATCCCTGCACCCCAGCACCGAAAAAAGGTAAGGTGCGGAAAGGGCCTATGTAAGCAGGATGTCGTGTAGGACAAGTCCATTTCTGTACTAATCTTGCATCATGACCCCAAAGAGCGCAAAGTCCACCCAAAAATCCTTCAGCCAACCCATCTCTCTCCCTCTCTTTCTTTCTCTCCCATCTGCTTCCTGTTAAATTCAAATTGTGAACTGAATCCAACCTTTTTCTTAGCTCCTTCCCCATGCCTGGGAGAAGGAGGGCTCATTCTGCCAATCAGGCTTGAAAAGGCATGTGTACCAGCTCCATTTTTTGTTTGCTTGTTTCTTTGTTTTGTTAATTTTGTTAATTTGTTTTGTTAATTTGTTAATTTGTTTTTTAAAGAGGATTTTCCCTGATGAGAAAACAAAAAGATGGGAGGAACTGTATGAAAACTGGGGAGGACTGAAAATCAAAAATGTTAAACTCCTGTAAACTTCCATGAGCAAGATAGTGTGGCTTATATACAGTAAAAGCCTCATCTGGAAAGACCCCAGCTTTTGATAGTTATGATCCAGGACCAAATGCTAGGGAAACAGGTTCCTAGCTATAAGGAGAATTTCTTCTTTCATTAGTTTCTACTGGCGAAATGTCAACAGATCAAGCCCCCAGCCTGAACAAGCTCTCTACTTAACTAAAGATCTTCTCCCAGAATGGGTAAAGCAGGCTTATTTTAATGACTAATGTAACCGTGCTTCTTGGAGAATTCTCAGGGTTGTAGGCATGCTTAGTGGGTGGCAGGCGCACTCTCACTTAGTTAGCAAATTTATTCCTACTTCACACTGAATATGCTGAAGTGAAAATGAGAGATTAACTCTCTCTCTTCAAAGGTACATGTGTGAAGCTGGGGAAAAAATAGCTCAGGGGTTGAGTATGAGCCCTGCTTAAAAGAGAAGGCCGACTAAACAGAGAACAAGCATTGTCATAAACTGATGAATATTACCACCTAGATTGTGGACAAAGTATTCACCTTTCCAAAAAAAAATTGCAAATGCTCGGAAGATGGTTATGAGAACCACTTAATTACAAGAAAGACTTTACACAAGAAAATATTTCCAGATTAACTTTACTCATTTGAAAGTGGTTGGGTGGTTGGCTTGCTTTATAGCTGGTTATTTTCTCCCTGCACCTTAGCCTAAAAGGCTCCCTGAATGGTTTTTATATAATCAATAAAAGCACAATGGTTTCTGCCTACAGGCTTAAATTCTAAAAGGACATGGCACAAAATGAAGAAAGGGGAGGGGAAAACAAGTAGTCCCTTAGCAGGGCTGGTGCTTCAAGTCCTTCTGCTGCCACCTTCTGGAATGTTTAGTAGTAGCTGAGGGAGAAGCAGTGGTGGCTGGTGGCTCCCCTCTCAATAGAGCAGTGAGTCCACTTCAGGTTTTAGAGTGAACTTTAAAGATATTATCCAAGGTGCTGAACTGTGTTTCCAAGATGTTTCCCTTTAGAGTCTGAAGCTGGTGCCACAAATGCCACTAGGGATGAGGCCAACAAATACTCCTCCTCTCCCATTCTCTTACTTTCCCTTTCTCAATTTCTCTCTCCCCTTATATGTGTGGTCTCTTCCCTCCTTCCCATTTACTCCTGTGATCTTTCTAAAACTTAGAAGACAGCTGTTTAATGTGTCACATTTTTTATATCGGCCTAAATATCCTAAGCATGCAAGATTTTGTCTGCTTGGAAGCTAAGCAGGGCCAGCCCTGGTTAGTACTTGGATGGGAGATTGCCAATGAATAGCAGGTACTGTAGGCTATACTTCAGAGGAAGGAACTGGCAAAACCACCTCTGAATATTCTTCATTTAAGAAATGCTATGAAATTCATGAGGTTGCCTTAAGTCGGCAAGCGACTTGCAGACACATATACATACAGCTATATGTATGCATAAAACCCTTTTTTCTACTTCGTGTCCAAAATACTGCATGCCCAGTGGGATTGTGTGGGTGTTGAGTCATTTGATAGTCTCTCTCTCTCTCTCTCTCTCACACACACACACGCACACACAGAAGAGAGAGAGGGAGGGAGACTTCTTTTGAAGTATGCATTTGGTTTTTTGTGCTTTTAATTATTTTTCACCATCATTCACACCCTGCAGACATGAAATGATAGCTACAGAGACAGAGCAGAAGCTACTAGCAGAAGCAATATCTGAAACATGGATTCCTTTCATTGCCTAGATGTGTTTCAGTTATATTTTGTTCCAAGGCACATTTTCTTCATTTTCTGACAAAGCACAGAAATTTGATATAGTCCAGTGCACATTGTGAGATAATGGTGATGATGATGATATGAAATTACAGAACCAACCATGGGATAATATGTTTTATTTTCAATGTTTAAAATGAAATTTAAAATGTTGTTGCTTTATTGCTAATATTTTCTTTTTAAAAGCCACTATCAAAACTGAATGCATATACACTGGGAGAATGACTTGAAAACAATAGGCTGGAACCAATGCCATGCTGGTGGTTGACTAAAATTTCTTCTCCTCCTCCGTCCCCAAAGCCCACTGTGTGAAGACTGACTGTAGAGGATTCTGCAGCCCTTTGGAGAAGAATGTAGGGAGTGCAAGAGGTTGCACTGGGAAAACTGCAGAAGGGGATACATCTCCAGTAATGCCTCATGGCACCTCCTTAAAAAAAAAAAAAAAAATCAGCTGACAGTGGTGATCTCTGAATTTAAATAAATAAATAAAGTAAGTAAGTAAGTAAGTAAGTTGCCATCTTTAAAATCCATCTTTCTAGAACTGCTGTGTCAACAAATGTCCATTAATAATAGCAGATCTGGACACTGAAAGCATAAACACACTGATCCAAATCCTGAGAGGGAATAGGTAGCCCATGGAGTGTGTGTGCGTTGGATGTGTAAGAAAGACTGCTGTGTTGTGTCTTAGGTCAGCCTGGTCACCTTACAGCAGTCTGGTCAATGGGGAATATGGAGAATATAGTCTAAACATGTGGAGGGTAGGTGCTTGTAGACGACTATTTTGGATAATGCCCAAGTCAACCTGAATTCTGCCAGTTATACTGTAATGAGTATAAAAATCAGTGGTCATAAAATCTGGAGGGGTTTGGAGGAGCAATCCAGTCCAGCCCCATTCCATGCAGGAATTTGCATCTTAAAGCATCCCTGAGAGATGGCCATCCAACCTTTGTTTAGAAACCTCCCCAAGAGATTAAAAGCTCTCTAAAGATGGAGAATCTACTACCTTCTGAGGTATTGATGCTCAACCGTGGAATAAAGAGACCAGATACAAAGTTGGAATAACTAAGGACCAATTTATCTTGACCTGTTTTATTTAAATTGAGTTAACCTGTAAGATACAAGAGGGGGAACAATATGATATAGGTCCAGCTGATGTCAGGGTCACAATGTGACAACCTGCTCAGCCTACCCATGGGTGATAACACTTCATCCCCAGGGGCAATCCAAATTGCTCTGGTTGCTCCTAAATCCAGCACCTTGGAAGGTAATCCAGGGACTCCCACCCAAGCTGCAGGGCTCTAAAAGTGAGAGCCTTATTCAAAGGTTAACCACAAGGGTAGCCTCCTTCACCAACCCCCTGGGATGCAGGATCCTAAAGAGGTGGTTCTAGAGTCTTAACTGCTTCACTGCCTCCTCACACCCCATCACACATTTTGATTTGGCACCAATCAAACATACCATTGTGGTCTCACTCCATGGAGACCACCAAAAACTTACCTTCCCCTGCAGTAACGTTTGTCACGGAAGTCCACGTAAATACTCTGTTGCAATGTCAAAGAGCTCTTACTGTCAGGAAGTTCTTCCTGATGTTTGATGGAATCTCTCTTCTTGTAATTTGAATCTATCTGTCCTAGTCTCTGACATAGCAGAAAACAGGCTTGCTTCATCTTCTACATGTCATCCTTCAGATATTTAAAGAGGTCTATCACATAACCTCTCAGTTTTTTCCAGACTGAACATACCCTGCTCCCCGAGCTTTTCCTCAGTGGGCTTGGTTTCCAGATTTCTGATTCTTTTGGTCTCTCTCTTCTGGACACATTCCAGCTTGTCTTGAACTCTGGTGACCAACACTGGACACAGTATCCAAGGGAAGGTCTCACCAAATGTGAATAAAATGTCCTATTACAGTATCTGGACACTATACTCCTGTTGATGAGCCTATAATTGGATTGGCTTTTGGGGCTGCCACACCACATTGTTTAGGTTGTGGCCTACCAAGACTCCTAGATTCTTCTCACTTGTACTGTTGTCAAGCCAGATATGTCCCATCCTATAGTTATCCCCTTCACTTTTTTTGCCTGAATGTGATACCTTATACTTGTAATTTATATTCTCTTTGTTAAAAGTCATTTTAAATCCTGATCTTGTCCTCTGGAATATTAACTACTTCTCTTAATTTAGTGTCATCTGCAGTGTTGATAAACATGTCCTCTATTCTATCATTGAAGACATTTAAATAGAAGTTGAACAACATCAGGCCCAGGACAAAACTCTGTTGCACACCACTGGTCACTTCTCTCTAAGATGAAGAGAAGCCATTGATAAACACGCTTTGGGTTTGGTCTATCAATCAGTTACCAGTCCAGCCAACACTAGCATGTCTCAGCCCACATTTGATCTCCACATCTGCATAAATATAATGATAGACCTTGTCAAACTCCTTGCTGAAATCAAGATATCCTGCATCCACAGCCTTCTTCTCTTCTACAAAGTTTGTAACTCGATCAAGAGAGGAGATAAAATTGGTCAGTAATGTCTTATTTTTGAGAACTCCAAACTGAGTTTTAGTAATCACAGCATTCCTTTCTCAGTGCTGATAGACTGACTATTTAATTATCTGTTCCAAAAACTTTCTGCATATTGGCATAAAACTGACTGGTTGGTAGTTGCTTGGGTTTGCTATTTTGCCATTTTGAAGATGGGAATAGCATTTGTCTTTCTCCAGTTCATGTGACCTCTCCTGTTCTCCAAGAATTCTCAAAGATTATCAACAGAGATTCTGGGAATACGTTTGTAAATTCCTTTTGAATATCATGGGGGACCTTGAAAAAAGCCTTATTAAAATCTAGATCTACTATATTCACAATGCTCCCTTGATCTACCAAGCTTGTAACTCTATGAGAGAGAGAGAGAGAAGATTAGTTTGATATGGCTTATTTTTAAGAAACTCGTGCTGTGTCTTAGTAGTAGTAGTAGTAGTAGTAGTAGTAGTAGTAGTAATAATAATAATAATAATAATAATAATAATAATATTTATTTTTATCCCGCCTCTCCACCTGGATCGAGGCGGCGAACAACATTAAATACATTAATACATTAAAAACATTAAAAAACAAACCCAATCCTCCCCACCCACCAATCCACCTAAGACCAACCCCCTAAAACACACTAAAATCAATCATCTATTAAAAGAACAGCAAGACAATTGATGGGAGGCGATGGAAATGCTAGTCTTGGAAGGCCTGTCGGAAGAGATCAGTCTTGACTGCTCTTTTAAAGCAGTCAAGACTGGTAATGTGCCGGGTCTCCTCCGGCAGGCCATTCCATAACTTGGGAGCGATAGAAGAGAAGGTCCTCTGGGTAACCGCAGCCAGCCTAGTTCTGACTGGCTGCAATAAATTCCTCCCAGTGGACCTTAGTGTGTGGGGTGGATTGTATGGGAGAAGGCGATCCCACAGGTAGGCTGGCTCCAAGCCATGTAGGGCTTTAAAGGTAATGACCGACACCTTGTGCTGTGCCCGGAAACTAATAGGCAGCCAATGGAGAGACTTTAGAATTGGTGTTATATGGTCAGTTTTAGGTCTTCCAGTGACCAACCTGGCTGCCATATTCTGAACTAATTGAAGCTTCTGGACTAAGTACAAGGGTAGCCCTATGTAAAGCGCATTGCAGAAGTCAAGCCGTGAAGTTACCAGCGCATGTACCACTGTTTTTAGGTGTTCCAGCTCCAGGAAGGGGCATAGCTGGCATATCAGCTGAAGCTGATAACAGGCACTCCTGGCCACCACATCTATTTGAGCTGTCATCTGAAGTGACGAGTCCAGGAGCACCCCCAAGCTGCGAACACAGTCTTTCAGGGGAAGTGTGACCCCGTCTAGGACTGGTTGACAGACCTCCATACCTGGGCTAGGGCCCTTAACAGCGAGTACCTCCATCTTATCTGGATTCAGCTTCAATCTGTTTTTCCTCATCCAGTCCATTACTGCTTCAAGACATTCGTTCAGAGGCGAGATGCCACTCTTAGTTGATGTTGTTATCCGTGGCATGCAGAAGTATATCTGGGTGTCATCAGCGTACTGATAGCACCTTGCTCCATGCCTCCTGATGATCTCTCTCTCCCAGCAGTTTCATATAGATGTTAAATAGCATTGGGGACAGGACAGTACCCTGAGGGATGCCAGGATTAAGCTCCTTTTTCGAGGAGCAGCTGTCCCCAAGCGTTACCATCTGGTATCTACCTGAGAGATAGGACCGGAACCACTTAAGCACAGTGCCCCCAATCCCCAACTCTCTCAGGCGTTCCAGAAGGATACCATGGTCTATGGTATCGAAAGCCGCTGAGAGGTCCAAGAGTACCAGCAGGGTCACACTTCCCCTGTCGATACCTAGGTGAAGATCATCCACTAAGGCGACCATGGCAGTCTCGACTCCATATCCTGCCCTGAAGCCAGTTTGAAATGGGTCTAGATAATCTGTTTCATCCAAGACAGCTTGGAGCTGAAGACCAACAGCCCTCTCGATCACCTTGCTTAAAAATGGGAGATGGGAGACTGGTCTATAATTATGCATATCCAGGGGATCTAGGGAGGGCTTTTTTTAGAAGTGGCCGTATAATCGCTTCTTTTAAACAAGCTGGAAAATTGCCTTCCCTAAGGGACGCATTAATAATGTATCTTAAATGGGTCTTAATTGCAACTCCTCCCTGGATGACCAGCCATGAAGGGCACAGATCAAGAGGGCAAGTTGTCTTTCTTATATTTCCAAGGAGCTTGTCTACGTCCTCGGTACTCACTGACTGAAACTGATCCAGTATAATCCTGTTCACGGGGTCGCCGGACACTTCACTAGTAACCTCTGCAGTAACACTGGCATCCAAATGGGCTCTTATCTGAGAGATTTTATCTGTGAAATGATTATTCAAAGCATCACAGCAAGCTTCACTAGGTTCTAACAGCGAGTTCAGGAGAGTGGGTATCTGAGTCAGATCCCTTACCACCCTGAACAGCTCTGCAGTATGAGAAGTCGCAGACACAATACATGCAGAGAGGAAAGTCTTCTTCGCTGCATCTATTGCCACTCCATAGGAATAAAGGAATTCTCTATAGCATGTCCTGTCAAATAAGAGTCCAGATTTCTGCCAGTTGCGCTCTAGTCGTTGTCCAACCTGCTTAATCACAGTATTCCATTCTAATAGTGCACAGACTGTTTAATTATCTGTTCTGACGTTGGATTGAACTCCAAGTCTCCACAGATAGGATGTCTCATACAGATGTCCCATCCACAGATAGGATGTCCCACCTGGGAACGGAAGATTCTGCTGCAAAGCCAGTCTGGACTAGAGGACACATGTTTCTATTCTAAAAATGGAAATGACATTTCTCTCACTTCTGTTCAGTTTCAGGGGTAATTTTTGTCAGTTTCAGGATGGTGGAGGAAAATATCATTCTATGGCAAATTCTTACGCACCGGAATGATTCTTAAGTAAAACAACAACAACAACTTTTTTCAGCCCATTTTGGGGGGACTCAGCATATGTGGGGACAATGTCCTGGGAGCCCCAGGGGCCCCACTGAACACCCACACATGATTCCCTTACTTGCTGTGTAAGATTGAAGGGAAGTGCTGAAAGTACTTCAGTGTGTTAGCAGCCACGGTGTTAATCCTGTTGGATGCCAGCAGTTACACAGACATGGAGTTAACATGATATGATTTAAAGAATAATAAAGAAGGGGACATTTTCTAGGTAATTATTAAAAAGGCACAAAGAAATTTGATTCATATTGTAATCGTTCTGGCTTCTAATTTGTCATTAACAAGTAGGCCTGTGTGGTTTATACAGTAGGATCACATTTAATGCGAGCTTGTTTTATGCTACATCCATTATATGTTGGCTGCTAGCACTGCTTGTGCTACTTGTGGTAACAAGCTGCTGCTACCTCATGTTGCAAGCTCTTCTGGTGGTATCTGGTGCTCCTGGGTGCTGCTGCACTATGCTGGTCACACAGTGCTGCTTGTGGTATCTGGTGTTCCTGGGTGATGTTATCTCATGCTGGTGATGTGGTCTTGCTGTTGAAATTGATGAAACTAATGTTTCCTCTTCCGATACATCAGAAGGTCAGTACTGATGGTTTTCGGTGGCTACAATGCCTTCCTCATTCATTTCAGAGAAGAAACAAAGGGTTGTGCATTATACACAAAAATCACAGAATGAACTGGATCTAGGAACAGATCCTTTGCATTATATGTGGACCTACGTATAGCATGTCAGGCTTTCTTGTTCCAAGACTTTCCATATAGTCCCAAAGTTATCTTTGTTCCACATGGTTAAAATCTCCTGAGTCTCACACTGCTGTCTCACCAGCTCATACAGTTCAGCTCTGTGGTTGTATTGCCTCACCTTAGATCCCAAGTTGTATTTTTATTTTTTTTGAGAACAACAATAACAACAATTCTCCAACCCATATAGGGGCTCATAGATGAAGTGAAATGTGTAACCGCTGTTCTGATCAAACTTCGGGGCAATGCAGTTGTTTGTTGTAGATACGATCAGGCCCCACCTCTCCCTACTTGTTCTAGAAAAGAGAGAAAGCCAGCATTGAAGACATGAAAATAAATAGCAGTGGAGAGAAGAAGAGTTGATAAGTTATATAGAGAATGGGGAAAGATAGAGAGGATTCATGTACGAAAGGGAGAACTTGTAAAGTGGTGGCAGCAAAAAAAGGCATAGCCAGCATGCAACACAGGCTATAGGAGCAGATCAGCCATATGATTCAGTTCTGCTGTGGAGGTGCTTGGGAGAGAGATCCAGAGAGTGGGAGGGAAAGAAAGAAAGAGAGAAAGTGGATGAGAAATGGAGGAGGAGGTATTGCTATTTAACTCAAGCAGACAAGATGCAGGATTCAGATGACACCACACTACTAGCAGAAAATTGCAATTACTTGGAATCATTACAGAAGAAAATCAAGGCAGCATGTTTACAGAGTAATGTTAAGAAAACAAAAATAATGACACAGGTGATTTATATAACCTCAAAGGTGATGATGAAGACCCTGAAATAGTTCAAGAATTTTCATACCTTGGCTCAGTCTTTAATCAGAAGGGAGACAGCAGTCAAGAAATCATAAGAAGTCTAGAACTTGGAAAGACAGCTATGAAGGAATTAGACAAGATCCTAAAGTGTAAAGATATATCACTGAACACTAAAGTTAAGGTTGTCTGTGTCATCATATTTCCACTTTCTATGTATGATTGTGAAAGCTGGAGAGTGAAGAAAGCTGATAGGAAGAAAATCAACTCATTTGAAATGTGGTGCTTTAAAGACAGCTG
The DNA here is from genome assembly GCA_030412105.1 of Cyclura pinguis. NCBI lineage: Eukaryota > Metazoa > Chordata > Lepidosauria > Squamata > Iguanidae > Cyclura > Cyclura pinguis. The sequence continues at coordinate 174,065,917 of CM059599.1, forward strand.
AATGGGTCCTAGAGCAAATCAAGCCTGAACTCTCCCTAGATGCCACGATGCCTAAACTGAGGCTGTTGTACTTTGGCCATATCATGAGAAGACATGAATCACTAGAAAATACAATAATGCTTATTAAGATAGAAGGCAGTAGGAAAAGAAGAAGATGCATAAGAGATGGACAGACTCAATCAAGGAAGCCACGTCCCTGAATCTGCAAGAACTGAGCAGGGTCGTTGACTGGCATATGACAGTCTTATGCTAGCTGCTATGCAGTTTGCTGCACTTTGCAAAAGTTAATACAAATAAACTGAGCATTACAATTTGTAAAGACATTTAATTTCCAACCAGGAATATATGTTTTCTCTATGTGTGCTTGTGTATTTGACAGGCAAGCTGTCAGCAACTGTGTTTGATGCATACTGCATGATGCTTAAAAACATCACCAAAACCTACCTCCATGACATCACCAGGAGACCATCCCTGGGTCTTAGATTTTTGCCCTGGAAATCTCAGAGGCTGGGATGATCCTGACTGATCATCCTTAGCGAAAGCTATTGGAGATTGTAATCCCAAGATTCCCATTACTGACTTCTCATGACTTCTGCCTTTCGAGTGTTGACCGGTCCTTTGGAATTAATGCCTTAGGATGGGATGGAGAGATACATAAGCCATGAGAGTTAACCTCATCCCATACTGTCTGCCCTTTGTAAGGTTGATATAAATTGGTTTTTAAAATCATCCAGGGATGGCTTCTGGCCAAAGCAGCAGCTGCATTTTCATTTTCTCTGTACCCTGTTCATCTTCATCATAAAAATTCTCTTTCATGTAAACCTTTAATCCCTTTCTGAATCCTTCTTTGTGCCCTGCCTTGATAATGCCTTGAGACATGGTAATGTTCCATTGCTTAATTATGTGCTTTGAAAAAAAAATACTCATTTTGTTCACCAGCTATAGGCTTCTACGTAGTTTTAATAATTCGGTATCCCCATATATAAGAGAATAAGCAGAAGCTTGTGATTCACCTTTCCTTAATGATTCAATGTTCCATTTATCTGTGTTATTCTACTTCTCATTCAAGCCCTTGACTACACTTAATAAGCATTAATAGCCCAGTCCTGAATGTTTTGAAGATTCAGCCATTGCTTCAGTTAGCTGTTCTACGGAACTATTTGCTTATTATCAAGAATTCATCTACGATCTCCCTGTGTTTCAACAAGAGCAGAGGTGAACTGATGGCAGCACACTCAGGATTTATATACACACCAAATAAACTGCAGTTTAAGTCCTCCTATTATAAGGAGCCTCAAAATACAAATCATCAATAAATACATCCAAAAAGTGCATCAAGGCTTCCTTGACTTACCTGGCAGGTTAGAGCCCAGAGCTCTGTAAGAAAAATGGAATTGACTGAAAAGCTGAACCCATGTAATGTACTGTAGGGAGCACGAAGGACTTACGGAGGCTCACTTGGGACTGGCTGCATGTAAGCTGCTTGCAAAGTCCTTTGCATCTTCCCCCTGCAGCTTACTTTGCAAGCAGCACACAAATGGGAACTGTTCCAAGCAAACCTCTGTAGTCAAGAAGGACTGATGAAAGGGCAGAACCCCCATCAAATTAATGGAACTTGTCCTTAATTTGGAAGCATCAAAAGAGTGAGTCATCAGATAACACAGCATCAAAAGGTGGAGGCTTCCTATACACTCCAACTATCCTGATTCAATAAGGACAATCCCTGTTAATCCTTTGTTGTCCCACTTTCTCAACTGCTTTTAAAATATCCTGGTTTCTCTCTCCTCCTCGCAGTTTTCCCCCTTTGTCTTCAGTGAATGCAAACTGCGTTCAAAATGCAAAAGCGGTTTGGACTCAATTAGCAGGAGAAGAGCGGAGGGGCCAAATCTTGCCTTCCCAAGTAGACTTAGGCAAAGCAAAACGCTGCAGCCTCTCCTAGCTTGTGTTTGCTCCTTCATTAATTACTTTTGCTATTTGATGTTGCTTGGCTACACAAGTCCTGATTTTCATCTGTGACATGTCAGAGGATATGAAAGTATTAATTTTAAATTTTGAGTTAAAATATACTTTGACAGTGCTCATTTGACCAGTCTTTGATTCAGCTCTTCCAGTTCATTTGCAGTATTTTCATGTTTCTCAGTTTCATTTTGAACGGTTTAGTTGATTCTAATTGCCATAGGATAATGTTCAGAAGATATACTTTGTCAGTGTAAACTTTTAATTTTGAGAAGGTTCATGTATTCAGTAATTTCTTCAGGTTCACCTGAACAGGTAGATCTGCCAGTTAGTCTCTCTCAAGTCCTTTCCACATGGTGTTGCTAAAATGTAGTAGCTGAGGTTGTATTCATTTAAGGGGATGCAGTTCCACATGATGTCATAGCTGTCCAGTAGCCGTCCTGTCTAAAAGCTTAGCTAGGACACATTATTTGAAGTATAGAAGAAATCTGTTTTTCGACACCTAATTTGCATACATCCCATCTTCTGCCTCAATGCAGAAACGTTTAAGCAACGCGGTAATGTGAAAGAAGCACTCCACTTATATTCGCAGTAAGGAGAAGGGGTGCAGAAAGCAGCGTTGCTACTGCGTTTCAAAAGAATTTGCTTTAGCTACACAACAGCTTATGGCATCTTGTGTGGAAAGGGCCTCAGTCTCTCTGTCTCTCCTTCCAAATCTCCACTCAAAACAAGATGGTAGTTTTCAAAAAGAGATCCAGAATGGTATAGTGGTTTGAGTGTTGGATTATGAGCAGGATTTGAATCCCGTGCAGCAATGGAAATTCACAGGGTGATCTTAGGCAAGCCACACTCTCTCAGCCTCAGAGGAAGGCAAAGGCAATCCCCCCCCCCCCGAACAAATCTTATCAAGAAAACCCCATGATAAGTTCACCTTAGAGGCTCCGTAAAACAGGTTTGCCTTGAAGGCACGCATACAAAGTTTTCAGTATCTAAAAGTACAGAAGGGAAGAGTCTCAGATACAAGAATTCATACCAACAGGGCCATGACTTACAAAAATACCTGAAACAATAATAAGAACTGTCTGTAATATATTAAACACATGTGAAAAAAATAACCCACTGTGATAGTATCAATAAGTTCCTGGGTATGGTCATCCAAATATCTTTTGAAATTTTAGCAGAAACATCTTCTGGAATTTTACCAGCATTGATAGACTAGATTTATATGGACCTCAGTTCATTATGTTTGTTTATTTGTGTGCATTTTGTGCCTTTATGTATATTTGTTTATATGGATCTTCAGATCATGTTACAAGTAGATCAAACTGTTTTTCATGCATATTTGCAGTTTATGTCATGAGTAGATGGAATTCTGTTTACAGCTGCTTCTCTACGACTGTTGACTGACATTTACTTCTTGTTTGCATGGGAGAGGTGTAGCTATGGGGAGCACCAAAATGAGGGTGTTGCCCTTGTGCAAATTCAGCATCCTCTATGAAATTTTTCTTCACTCTCAAAATTTATAGCATTGTAGTAACTTGAAACACCAGTTGAGCATTTGCAAATATAATTTAGGCATCCAAAGAAAAGGAGCAGGCAACCCAAGGAGTGTGACAACAAATATGAGTTCCAGTTGGGAACAGTTTTCAAAGTTTTGCTCTCTGCAGGTCTAGAAATTTAGGAACTGAAGGAACATTTCATTTTGGGGGCAGAATTCTTATTTGGGGAGGGCAATGCGCTTGTTTTGTTCTCCCATAACTACACAGCTACTGTGTGAGATTTTTGTTTAAATCTCTTCTTTTTTCCCCTTTTTTTTTTTTGAGTTAATTTTTATTAAACATTTTCCAACACAATAAAAGATCAAGAAATATACACAGATAAAAAAGAAAAATGAAAAATGAAAATGAAAGACAAAAACAGTAAAGAATGAAAAAGGAAATTACATTTGACTTTCGACTTTCCTAAAAATTATTATAGGTAACTATATAAAATAACATCTCTGATTTTATATACCTTTAATATACTTCTACTGCTTAACCAAATCGACTAATTATCAAAACTTATAGGTACTATGTCATCCTTCTTTCTCTGAAAAAGAAAATAAAAAGTCCCAATCTTTCAAAAATGTCCATAATGATTTTTCTCTTATCAATGTTGTTAATTTATCCATTTCAGCTAAGACCAGTTTCAGCAACCAGTCCTCACTCATTGATACTGCTGTTAAGCTTTCCACTTATGCATGTAGAGTAATTGTGCTGCAATGATCATGTATGGTAATAATTTTCCAAACTTCTTCTCCAGTTGATCATCCACCAGTCCCAGCAGACCAGGGTGATATGGGGGTGCACCAAATCCCATATCTGAGAGAGAGTAGCAGCCATGGTCTCAACAGATGGATCCCCGAGCATCTGGTACATATGCAGCAACCTGGCTTTAGATAACAAATGCTGGGGATCCATCTGCTGGCATTATGGCTGACATGATACCCCCTCTTCCTCTTCTCTGTCCAGCTAGGTTGATGCCAAATAGTGGAGCACAGTTCTCATCTCACAATACTGGCTTGCATTGTAAGATTTGCAGGTGTTTCAGGGTTCCTACAAGAGTTGAAATCTCACCAGAGGCCCTCCTCTGAGGAGACTTGAGACTCCTCAGATAGGCCTGGTTCATGCGTCCCATATTACTCTGAAGAAAACTTGACAGCCATAGTGTTTACTGAGATAATTGCAACAAATAAGAAGTGAGAAGAGGAACAAGACAGAATAGCATTTAAATCTGTGTTTCTGTAAACTCTGTTCTAGCATTCTGGCTGGATGTCTGAGGAAACAAGCTTGTAGGTGGCAAGGGTACACCTACTTCAGCTGCCTCAGGCAACAGATTTCAAGTGTCATAAAAAGCTACCAATTACTTATGATCTGATTTGTTAAAATTAGTGCAAGTACGGAGGGTCACTTGTGAAATTTGCTGCCTCAGACGGCAAAATAACTTGACCTCACTCTTTGAAGAACTTTGACTGTTGGGAGAGGCAGGGGGAGACACCATTTGCTGCTGTTTCAGGTGGCAAAATATCTTTTGCCATTCCTGCTGGGGAGCTGTTTGGAGGAATTTTGACCAGATCAAGGTTGAATAAGAACATAAGTGCATTCATCAATTTCTTTATAAATGGGGCAGAAAGAACTTTTTTTTTAATGAAATATATGAAAAAAAACCAAAAGCCTACTTTTCTCCTTTCCTCCCTCTTCTTGCCCTGCCCAACCTTCACATGTTAGAAAGGGACAGTTTGGCCTCAGTCATCTACCAGTGCTTTGAATCTCCTTTTAGACCTTCCCACCGGATGCATGAAGTCCAAAAAAGTTCATGAAGTTCATGTGTCCAATAACCGTAATGTTCACTGAGAGAACTCAACAAGTGGGATGAGGGTCTTCTTCTAGACTTTCCCACTGGAGGCATGAAGGTCAGGTTTGGAACTGGTGGCACTAGGACCTCTTGAGCCTCAACCTTCCTCCCAAGCTGAACATAAGGCTGCTGGGGCTTGAAGAAATCACTAGTATCACATGTAATGATTTATGCTTCTGTGTTTCCTTTGTCTTTTCTAATGGTATGATATAGCAAGGATTTTTCTTTACAAATACCAACAGTGTGTTAAACACTCTTTTAAAAATATCATTTCAGGTGAAGAAAGCTGTGCAGCAGGTAGGCTTTGGAAGGAAGAAGAGAGGATACAGAGATATCAATGAAATCGACATCAATATGAATGATCCCTTGTTTACAAAGCAATGGTACTTGGTAAGCAATATTTAATCATTTTAAGGGAATTTTAACCCATTTTTTTCACATTAGGAAAATAAACCAAGAGGTTAGTAATACTGAATGATTATTTCCTGTTGATCTTGTAGCTTGATTCTGTTCCCCCATCTCCTGCCCCAGCAGTTAAAGGGAATATTTACATATTATCCTAATGAGGTAAGAGAAGACCTTGGAAAAGTGACTTTTTTGGACTGTAACAACCAAAATCCTTCAGCCAGCATACCCACTGGCCTTCATGACTGTAGAAAGCTAGGAGTTGTAGTTCAAAAACGTAACTTTACCGAACTCTGTGTTGGAGCAGCATTCCCACAATTCTTTGAACAAAGCTGAATACAGAAGTCACATGACAATGATGTATTTCCTTCCCACCTCCACAGCAACCTGTCACTTCAGTGTGTAGGGTATATGGCAGGGCAGGGGGAAGCTATGTGATATGAAATTTGCTACATCCCAAGTCCTACTGACTTACTGCAGCCACAGCAGGAAGTGAGGCAAAACCATTTTATATGTATAAATGTAGGATTTTTTTTTCCTATTGAAACCAATCACAGGAATTGTAACAACTCCAGACCACTAAAGTCACAAAGTCTTAGGGGGTGGAGGAGAATGATGGAAGAACAAGAGGAGGCCCTCATTCTAATGGAACAGGGTCCTTTGCCCAGATGTCCCACACTGCTGGATGAGTGACACTTCCTTCTGATCCTAGCCTTCCTTATGTGGCATTTTGGGGATAGGGTGGGGTGGGATTGCTCTGCAGGTAACATTTAAAAGAGAGGGAGCCACATCACTGCTGCTTCCAGAGGACAGTAGCCTTCCAGAAGGAAAGCACCTACTATTCTGTTGGATAATGTACAAATTGGCTGTAACTCACATTTTGTTTTAAAGCAGAGAAAGGATTTCCTTAAACCTTTCAATGTAAATCAGTGGGGCTTAAAAGTATTCCCTTTTTGCCCCTGTTCTGCCAACGTCTGCAGATGGTCTTTCTCTAAGAAGCCTTTAATTGTTCTGCTCTTTATTGCATGTGAGTTCATGGCTTTCTTGATGCTCTTCTGTTGCTTGCAGTGTTGATGTAATTTTTTTTAAAAGTATACATGGATTTTTAATGCGTGGTTCACTGGTTCAAGCATCCACTGTGGGGTTATAACATTTCTCATAAATACATTGAGATAAACCACACTTTTTGTTTCAAATTTCATTTTCTTTGAACTGAGGCCGTAGCTGAAGTCATACATATAATAAACAGATTTCTGTGCTCGATAGGTCTAGATTTCTGAAGGGCTTAACCCTATATATTAGACAAAAGGAGATGCACAATGCTTTTTTCCATTTTTCAAAAAGTGTCAAGGTTCACATTTGCCTGGATGCTATGCCTCCAGTGGAGAAGCATGTCACCTGCTCTTAGATCTATCCATGTCGATTATCAGTATTCACTGACCAGCTGAAGTAAATAGCTTCACAAAGGTTGGAAACACCTTAATCCCCTTAAAGTTTGGTATTCCTTCTCTTTTACTCTGCTCTTTCTCTTTTTCATTCATCTCCGCATCTTTCTCTTCCTGTGTTCTGAGGTCCATTCAGCCATTCCTTCTGCTTGCTCACTCCTCTCCACTTTCCATAGCAGCAGGACCTTTTGTCTCACTCATCTGTTTGAAGAATTTAGGGGCCCTCCAGAAGGAAGTGCACATGGAGGCACCTGGAGGCTCTCTAGAAGAATGCATATTCCACATCTGCTTACAGCATCGCTTATGCTTGTTAAGTTTAACTAAAATGAATTAATCAAACTGGAAGTTTGCCAAGTGTCAGGCGTCTGGGTTTCACAATCTTCAAGCTATGGCAAAGTTGTTTATTATTATAGATTAGAAGAATTCTTTTTTAAAAAAAATTAAATTGTTTATCGACATTCAAACTTTTCCCCCTCCATCTCTCTCCTCTGCCCCTGCCCCAAATCACAAAGTTGTTGTACTTTTCCCTGTCTATGAATTATTTTCCAGATGATTACGTATTAATTACATACTGTTTAACTATTAAACATAACCTTCAATACTTGCTTTTGCAGAATTTCTCCTGATCTAAAGGAGGTTTAAGTCCACTGTTGCATTGGCTAATATAAACAATAAACGGCTTCCAAGTATTCTCAAATATATTTTCTTTTATGTCCCCTCTTGAGACTCTTTGTTTGTTAATTTTTCTAAGAGAGCTCTTTTCACTCTTTTAGATTAGAAGAATTCTGCTCACAGACTGAAGAATTGCCATTTTTGTTGGTGCCTCACATTTTGGTTGTTCCCACAAGAGCTACGGTCTATCATTCCAGTGATGTTTCAGAGCAGCTCCAGACGGAGATTAAGCCGGGAGATCGATCAGTCCCATTCAACTCAGTCTTAGAATAGACTTCCGTTTTATGCCAGTGTTTATGGATACCATTCCTCTTTCTGGGCTGCATTCCCAAGCAAATGAAGGCTATTTGGTAGCAGATGAATTACAAGGAATCTCAGTGGATGTAAACATTCTGCTTTGTGCCAAGAAAATAAGTCTCTTATGCTTTTTGTTTGTAATTTGATGCACTAGATCAACACCGGGCAAGCAGATGGGACTCCTGGACTCGATCTGAACGTGGCAGAAGCCTGGGAGTTGGGTTACACAGGGAAAGGCGTAACTATAGGAATTATGGATGATGGTAAGTGACAACTGAAATGGCATCTGTGTAAATTGCACTTCTTTCAGTAACATGAGAAGTGCAATTTAAATTAAAGCTTAATATGGTGACTCACTCTCTCTAAAACACTGAGGCTTTAATGAGAACTTTGTAAGATATTCAGCCATAATTTTTAATAAGAAATCATCCACAGAAAGTTCCTCTAGGGTACAGTACATAGATATTTATGATTCCTTTAAATTAGACAGGAGTAGAGTTTTTCTAGTTCACATGCACTAGCTGTCAGTTTATTTTGCACGTTTAGAAAGTGCCTAGCAGAACTGAACAGAATGAAGTTCAGTTTCAGTTCCACAGGGGAAATCATATTATATTGATTATAACTGTTATGCAGTATTAACACGGAAGGATGAAACACAGAAAAATTGAAAAAACAAACAACTATTATGAAGTCACTGTCAATTTTTCACAAAATATTTGGAACATGAGAGACATTTTAATGTTTGCCTGAGGTCATTTCTGCAGTAGACTGTTATAGTGCCTTTATTCCACTTTCAACATCCTGTGGAATTCTGGGGTTTGTAGTTTCCTGAGGCCAAAGAACTCTCTGGCTGAGAATTCTAAATGCCCCTCCCTAAACTGCAAACCCCAGGGATTCCATAGGATGTCAAAAGTGGAATGAGAACACTATAAGAGTGTAGTGTGGAAATGACCTCAGTTTTCACTTGATGAAATTTCATATTTACATTGTAAGCTTGTCAGAACAAGCTGTCACATTTCATGGTGACTGAGCACAGCTGAATTCTCTGGGACCAAATGCTTTCTATACAAGCCTTGAAGGGAGTTGAAGGTGGTAGGAGGATGACTGGAGGGATTAGGCAGAATGCTGAACAGAAGTCATAATTTATGCCGACTAATCAACAAACCACTGATTTAAACCAATATACAGAATGACTGGCAAAAATCCTGAAAATGGTAGCTGTTGAACTCATTCCTTAATTCCATTTATTTCAACTATGAACATTGATCTCATGATTTCTGCAGTCCATCACTGACTGAAACCTTCTCCACAAACAGGTTTGGATGCTTGAGGAATATAATCTTAATATGAAATGACCTGGCCCGTGCTTTTCAGACTAATGTGTAGAATGGCAATAGGCTATTCCACAGATTTCTTTTTCTTTTTTCCCAGATGCTATGATGCAGCTCTTGACCATTTACACTTATGCATGTACATGGATTTCAGTTTGCTTGAGGGGAAAAAATGATTAAAATAAATAGTTTGAGAGGAAAAGATAGATTTAACTGTGCATTTTGTGAGGATTTAACACACATTCCATGGGGGCAGGGTCAATAAATAAACAAGTGGAACAGAATGGAGTTCTTATAGAAAAATGAGCAAGTGGCATGGGCCAGAAATCCACTGATTGGTCCATCTCTACCCAAAGGCTGGTGACTAGCAGTTGGAGACCCCAGAGCCAAGCTAAGCACAGGAGCAACTGGTACTTCTTCCGCCTCTCGAAAGCACTCTTTCATTTACTACATTTACTACATTCATTTACTACATTACTACATTTACTACTTAGCCAGAGGTTCTTAACAATTCCATACTGGTGTCTGGTGCCTGCTGCAAGTGGAGGAAGAGAAGAGATTGCTCAAAGCCTCAGACATACCGAGCGGCCTCACACTCTTGGAGCAGAACTGGCTTCATGCAAATCTATGCCCCCACCTGCTGTGTTTCTCTGCAGACAAAGAAGAGTGATAGGCCAAGTGGTGATCAGAATTGCCCAGTAGGCTGCAAGTCATCAACATCCGTTGAACTGCTCTTTAAAGATGAAAGAATAGCCCTGAGATTGTTGTGCAAGGAATCTGACTGATGGAAAGTGCTGATTTCATAATAAATTATGATGAGAATCTGTGTTCTAACAGCAAACCTCCTGCTTTCTTCCCTCTTATTTCCTGACAATCAATAAAACAGCTTAAATATTAAGTTGAAATAAGTGACCTTACACAAAGAAATAATAAATACCTTATTCTTAAAAGGCACTATATATATGTATATATAAATCTAGACATTGTAACCAAACAAAAATCAACCCAAAAAGCCAGGTTGACTTATTTATAGGTCAGTGTAGGTACTGTAACTTAACTCTTATCAAAAAAGGAACCATCCCCTTCTCTGAATAGAGTGGTGAAGAGTGAGAGCTTAGTCTGTCCCGGAGAAATATAAAAGAAGAACTGACCCCTTCTACTCTCTCTGGCATGGTGCCACTTCTGGCCTTTTTTAGCTCCTGGATGAGAAAATGCTGGTGGTGGCTTGCTGGAGCTTCCCCTCAAAGGAGCACCAAGAGTAGAGGGGATCGGTGCTTCTTTTAAGTTCTCTCAAAATGGACTAAGCTCTTGCCTTTCTCCACTCTACTCAGAGAAGGGAATGGTTCCTTTTTGTTTAATAAGAGTTAACATTGTACCTTAACTTTTATTTTAAAAAAAGGCCGTCCTCTTCTCTGAGTAGAGAGCAGAGTAGAGTGGTGAAAAGCCTTCTTGAATGCCTGGGGAGCAAAATGGTGGCAGTGGCAGGGGTGGCTGGCACTGGCACTTTCCCTTCTCTGCAGAATGCCCCTTGACTTAACCACAGGTCATATCAAAATGCATAATTTTGTCCGCAAAACCTGCCCTTGACTTATACATGAGGTGGACTTATGCACAAGTATATATGGTAACTTTCATCCCGGAAAAAGGATTCACATAGGCCATTTCAGCACGAGAGGAGAGGAGCGGTTCACTACGTGTCAAGAGCGGTGTTTTTATACTCTGATTTGGAAACTGAATCCAGAAATTCAGAAACTGTGCTGTTTGCACCCCCTCATTTACATCATACTACTGCGGAGAACAGCAGTTGCTGCATCCACTAAAGCAAGTCCTGGCCACTCCCATTCCCCTCCTTCACCCTGTCCCGCCATCGCTGATTGTCTATTTTTAAAAAAACACACACACATTTTTAACACATTTCTGTGTTGCTACATTTGTGCGTATAAATGTATGTTCGTTGATACATGGAAAAAAAGACATTGTAACAGTCCATTACCAGACCCACTCTCTTCTCGCTGTACGTTTAACACAGGAAGACAATAATGATGGCAGCCTGTCCTTTGATGGGTGGAGAGAGATGGGGACGGAAATGACAGAAGGGACAGCCTGGGAACACCCATAGCTGGCCACTTCTGCAATGTGAATCGATGCTACACTTCTGCATGTAGGCGAAAACTGAAGCAGTACGTGTTTGGGAGATTTACATCAGAGTTTTTCCGATTTTCACATACAGCAGTTTCACATCGCAGTGAACCGTTCTAGAAGCTGAAAACGTGCAGAACCATGAGGAAAACTGACATGCTAAAATGGTACAATGTGCAGACTGGAGGGTAAGAATTCGACGCTGTTACAATGTATCAACCTCATGCAGAAATGGCCATAGTTCTCAAAGGATCTTGACAGTGTGATACTGATTTTTCCTGCAATTCTATAAAAACTGCTGTAATGGAAGCCATATGAGTTGGATGATAACTGAAACACAGAAATAAATCAAAAATGTAAAATGAGAGCCTTTTGCTGAGCCCAAAATGCTAGCTACAAGAAACAAATATTACAGTCCTGCCCCAGAGGTGGAATTGGCTTTTCATTCCCTGGATTGTGTCATTCTAAAGCATCTTTTTTGTTTTGTCATTGTTCCAGCCTGCTTGAGTATTGGCTGTCTAAGATCTTGTTAAATGTATTTCTTTGCAAATTTGTAGTTTTCCATACTGCACTTGTGGCTAATATCATTACAGCTATAATGTGTGCTGCCAGTCCTAACTGCTGTGAAAATGCAATTTTCTAAAATGAGGTATCAACTGTTATTTAGCTGCAGAAAATAAGAGTATTCTTTTTAAACTGAAGAGCTTCTGAAGAGAGGGGATGTTTGTGTGTGTGTGTCATAGGAGCCACACAACAATCCTGGGCTTTTTCGAAATCCAAGGCCTTCAAAACCCTACTTTACAGCTGTTACACAATATAGAAAACATCAGAAACATTTTGCGAGGGTCAGCCTCACCATTAAGCTGGGCGAGGCAATGCTCTCAGTGCTGTCATAAAAGTGCAACAAACCATTATATATTGCTGGTTTTACAACCTGTTTGTGGGAGGTTGTGCAAAATAAGTGGTAAAATAATATGACATTGGATCCTACGTCCATTGACATTCGCATAGAAGCATCATAAGCTCAGGCATTACACACCTATTTCTCTCTTTATGATTGGTGCCTCTAGCCAAATTCTAGCAATGAAGAGTTTTCACCAGCTCCAACAGCCACCAACTAGTGTCCTTTCCTTTCCTTCTTTTTGTTGTAGCATTCTCCTCTACCACCATGCACACCTAATTCAGTTCTGGCAAACAGAAAGCTGAAATCCCATGGGCAGTAGCAGTACATGATTTATTTTCTCATATCATGGTTTCTGACAAGATGTGAATTAAATGTTTTAAAGCAAGGATGAGAAATGTTGCCCCCTGAATGTTGCTGAACTGCAAATCCTATCAGTCCTGGTCAGCATCACCAATGGTGACAGGTGGTTGGAGTTGTTGCCCAACAACGTCTGTAGGACCACAGGTTTCCCACCCCTGTATGTATGTAAATGCAATGCAATATGTGTGTAAATGCACAGCCCACACATCTTTGTGCCTCAGTTTCACTGAAGATGGGAGTGCAGGCACTGTCTCTGTTTTCAATTTATGTAGGACTTCACTAGAGCCTCTGATTTTGTTTAAATTGTTTGATATGTAAGCATATCCGTTTACAACTACTTGACAAACTAAAAATGGTTCTGCATCTCACCTCTGTGTCTGCGTCTGAACATGTTTTAGCACTTAGCTTGTAAAACCTGGTCTGTAACATTTAGTAGTAGATTTTATTCCTGTGTAATGCAAAAGCCAAGGACTGACAGCTTGGATTTAACTGAGCAAGGTCCATGGCCATTATTTTATTTTATTTTGTTTTGTTTGGTTTTGTTTTACTTTACTTTACTTTATTTTATTTATTTGTGATATGCTTATTTACAAAATAAGTGGATTTCACAGCTAATCAAAACATCTCTATTTGAAGCATGCTGCAGCGGCAGCTGTTTGGTTCATCACAGCTTATCTATGCTAATTTATTTATTTATTTGTTTGTTTATTTATGCAGGTATTGATTATCTTCATCCAGATCTGGCTGCCAACTATGTAAGTCAACAGTGTTCTCCATATTACTATTCTTTATGTTTCTGTCTGTTCTTTCATAGAAACTAAAACTAAGAAAACTGGGACATATGCCAAGCAATATTACAGCATGGCTAAAATGGCAAAAGTTACAAATGAGGAATATACAAGCTAGGAGAGGTTCCATTAGTTGCATTTGCCTAAACCAACAGGGGAAGACAAGGCTCTCCTCTCTTCTCCTCTCTTCTCCCTCCACCTCACTTGGGTTACTTGAGTGCAAACTATTTTTGTACTTTGAACTTAGTTTATAGTAATTGAAGTTAAGATGAAGAGAAGGGGAAAAGTGGGAGAACAGAGAAAACCAGCACATTTTAAAAGCAGCTGGAGAAATGAGATGATAGCATATTAATCTGGACTGTTGTTGCAAAATCAGGCAATTTAGATAAGATGTTTCAGACACTGATGTACAATTGAAGCCCAAGTCTCATCTTAATATAAACAGTGTACTTTATGTAGTATAATCCCTTCAGAAGAGCCCTTGGTTTTACTGCCCTCTTTCTGCCTAACGCACATACACTATGAGTAGCTCCTCCTCCTCTCTTCCTGATCCTTCTTCAAACTCCACTTCTCAGCTGCCGGTGGTTTCACTGCTAAGGCCTATTCATACTGCCACATCTGGAAGCCTTTGAATTTATTTTCTATCAAGGACTATGTAATATCATTCTATATTCCTCAAAATGGTATTTTTGGGCTGGGAGAGAGAAGTTTGCCAAAAATCCCTGAACTTGCATGAAAATCTTTGGGTCTAAGTCTAATGATCAACTTTTGTCAAAATTGGTTCATAAGCATACATTCTAAAGAAAAAAAAAGAAATATATCTATGTTCAGAATATACCTGAAGTAGTTGATGGAGTAGGTCTAAAACTTTGATCATGCATATGGATTTGTACAGTCTAACAAACAAGCAGATAGATAGGCACAACACTTTGGCCATTACCGCACTAGACTGTTATAGTCCTATTGTTCCACTTTCAACATCCTATGGAATTCTGGGGTTTGCAGTTTAGGGAGGGGCCTTTGAGGATTCCATAGGATATTGAAAGTGGAATAATAGCACTATAACAGTCTAGTGTGGAAATGGCCTTTAATTACAGTATAGATATTTATCAACTGAGAGGGTTGACAGCATAATTGAGTTCTTGATTTTGATGGGGAGCAAAATTGATACTTAAAACAAATAAAATGTACAAATACATTTGTCTCTCCTGTCTGCCAATGTAAGAAGTAAAGTCAGGAAATTACATGCCTTTCAAGGAACTTTCATTGTAAATATTAAAAATCATTCTAATTTCACTCTCTTATTTTAAAATAGTGGAGCTCATGTTTCATAAGGTGACTATAGCAAAGATGTGTGTCTGTATGTGCCGTCAAGTGGCCTGTTGACTTATGGCAACTTTCACAAATTTCATTGGGGTTCCCTTAGGCAAGGAATACTCCAAGGTGGTTTTGCCAGTCCTTTGGTCTGAAATACAGCCTACAACACCTGGTATTCATTGGTGGTCTCCCATCAAAGTACTAACCAGAGCTGACCCTGCATAGGTTCCAAGATCAGACAGAACCAGGTGCCTTCGGTGTATTTAGGCCCTAAAGCAAAATTAGATATGGGGAAACCAAATTATATCTCCTATATCTGTAAAGTAAAAATTTTCAGTCGTGCTTTACCTCTCCCCAGCTCCTCTCCTATCATATTTGGAGAGCTCAGAAACTACCTTGTTTCATTCATTTGTGTAACTCCCACGGACTATGTAAATATAGAAGCAAGTCCACAGTTCATGTCTTTTGTTTTGAACAAGTATCTGTAAATGTAGCCCAGATCCAGAGCATCTTCAAGGAAAAGTCTTAGCTTTTGAAGGGACTGTAGCTTATCCAGGGCTATATACAAAGTCACCTGCTTTGTATGGCTTAACACAAAATGTTAGAGCTTCCACATTCCCTTGGTAAGAGTGTGGAAACTCTAACATTTTGTGTGAATGGCATTTGCTACCAACTGGCTGACTATAATGTAATGTAATGTAATGTAATATAAATATAATGTAATATAGATTCCATCAGTTGCATAGATTCCATGGGCTTATAACAGGAAACAGAATCACAAATCTGGGGCTTAGGTAGGATTGCCAGTTTAGGACTATCCCAGTTTCTGAACCAAAACCAGAGATCTAGGCCATTTCTGCACTAGACTGTTATAGTGTTATTATTCCACTTTCAACATCCTATGGAATTCTGGGATTTGCAGTTTAGGAGGGCCCATGGTGATCTAATTAAACCTTATATAGTAAGCAGCAGCTGCAGTTGTACATAGACACCTTGTCATTCAAACTCACAAACACTCTCTCTCTCTCCCCCTGACACACACACACACACACACACACACACACACACACGCACAGAGAGGGGGGGTGGAGAGAAAGAGATTGAGAGAGAGAACAGGAACATATTTTCCTATAATGGAAATCAGAAATTTTAGTTAAAGGGGCTGTTCCTATGTAAAGGTGAAATGAGGAGATTATTCCTTCTCATTTCCTTAGGGAGGAAACATATAATCTAGTCTACTTGCTTGCAGCCAGAAAGTAGGTCCATAACAGAGGGGAGGGAGGGAGGGGGGGAGGGAGGGAGGAAACTAACATACAAAATGCATAGCCCCCTCCCCTGCAGAATCCATGTAAATTGCCACAACAAATGAATGAATGGTTGCAAATTGTAGGAACTAGGAAGCTGTGTTCTACTAGCTGAGCTAGAGAGTTATACACAGTCCTTTCTTCTGGTCTGGAGAACCTGCATGCTCATCTCTTGCCTGGAGATGAGCCACACAATCTGGAGACTCAGAACCAGGCTCTGAGATCTGGCAGCTCTAGACTTAGGCCTGCCACAGTCTTGCAGCTCCGGGGTGCTGTTAATTAACTACAGGTTGGGATACTATAGAATATTCATATTGCCTACATCAACAATGGACACTAATGGCCTTCCAGATGTTGCTGTACTGCAGCCCCCAGTGTTCCTTACCATTGCCTATGCTACATAAAGCCTCTGGAATCTGCCGTCCAACAACAGCTGGTGGGCCATAATTTACATAGCCCTGGCTAAATAATGCTTGACCACAATTTGAGGGATTTTGGAACTGAGTGCATTTGAAAAGATCCTACCACTACTGAATTTTCTTTCAGTTCAACTAGATTGCTTTAAATTGGACTAATTATCATTCTTTTAACTTAAGCATTTTTTTGTTAAAGATGAGAGATGGCGAGAGAGAGAATATCTTTCAATTGCACTATGTACGATATACAGAAGAATCTGTTCTTTCCTTACTCTTGAATTATTCACCAAGTGTGCATTGATTCTTACATAAAGTACCAAGCATAGCTCTATAAGGTTTTATAGTATGAATACACAGCAGAATTGAGGGACATAAATACATGTTCCAAAGCCTACAAGACTTTAAAAAAAAACTTGGACTTGTTCTGTGTCATTCTATTTTCATTGTTAGGCTTCATGAAAAGCACAGAGTGTTTAGAGGCAGAATCATCCCAGAATAATGCAAGGCTTTCATTTACTTTGTTGAATTAAGGCATGTAGGCATCACAAAGAGTCTTCTACAATAGTGTCTGAGTAATTGTAAGCAAGAACAGAGGTATGCCAAGTATGATTGCTTCAGACTGATGCCGGTAAAGAGACTAGAGGAGGAGCAAAGTTGCATTGTCCTTGAAAAGGGTGAGTTGTTATGACTAAGAGATGGAGTTTTATGTGATCTGGAGAATAGCAGAAGGACCGTGCTGAATTGTGTATAATTTTATTGTTGCATAGATTGCCTGATTCACATGAGAAATTTTTAAATATTTCACTTTGGGAAATGCAAGTGGGTAGTGTAGGGCAGGAGAGAGGAAAGGTTGTATCTGAATTTATTTAACTCAAGGATAAGTAGTGCTGATTCAAGGGGAGACAGAACAATTGTCTAGAAAAGCAGAATAAGGATCTGTTGTGAATTTGGGGCTTTCTGTAGTTTTTCAGCTTGCACAGGCAAGGGCTGCATTGAGATGGAGTGCAGTGGGGTGGAAGGAAGGGCACACATGCAATCCCTGCACCAAACATCCCCATCTCCCCTGTTCACATCCTTGCTATGTTGAATAATAATAATAATAATAATAATAATAATAAAATTTATTCCTATCCCGCCTCTCCACATGGATCGAGGCGGCGAACAACATGAAATACATGAAATACATTAAAAACATTAAAACATACCCAGTCCTCCCCACCCACCAACCCACCTAAAACAACCCCTTAAACACACAACAATTAACAGTCAATCAATTAACTATTAACAAAACAGCAAGACAATTGATGGGAGGCGATGGAAATGCTAGTCTTGGAAGGCCTGTCGGAAGAGATCAGTCTTGACTGCTTTTTTAAAGCAGTCAAGACTGGTAATATGTCGGATCTCCTCCGGCAGGCCATTCCATAACTTGGGAGCGATAGAAGAAAAGGTCCTCTGGGTAATCGCAGCCAACCTAGTTCTGACTGGCTGCAGTAAATTCCTCCCAGAGGACCTTAATGTGCAGGGCGGATTATATGGGAGAAGGCGATCCCGCAGGTAGGCTGGCCCCAAGCCATGAAGGGCTTTAAAGGTAATAACCAACACCTTGTACTGTGCCCGGAAACTAATAGGCAGCCAATGAAGAGACTTTAAAATTGGTGTTATATGGTCAGTTTTAGGTCTACCGGTGACCAACCTGGCTGCCATATTCTGAACTAATTGAAGTTTCTGGACTAAGCACAGGGGTAGCCCTATGTAAAGCGCATTGCAGAAGTTGAGCCGTGAAGTTACCAGCGCATGCCCCACTGTTTTTAGGTGTTCCAGCTCCAGAAAGGGGCGCAGCTGGCGTATCAGCCGAAGCTGATAACAACTGAGTCTGAAGAATGTTTCCACTTGAACATGTGTAGGACCCTCCCCTGTGATCAGGAACCTTGCTTTACCACAGATCTTCCTAATCACGTGGAGACTGCTGTTCAGACTCAAGCAAGCATGAGCAGAAGACCCTTTCAGATCTTGGTGATGACCCTGGCAAGGTCAGAAAGAAGAAAGGAAGGCCCAAATAAGACTAGTGGTCTAGCTGTCTGCCAACTTTATGAATTTTCACAGGTGTGCTTTCAGCTTTTGATGCCAGTTTAACAGGAGGTTAGTTTTCTCTGCTACAGTGAGTCAGGCTGAGGATGGATAGTGTCATTCTTGCCATGATTTAGCACATCTTTCACATCTCCCCATGAGAAACCTTCTGTTGAGTGGGAAGAAAATGCACACGCAGCCAAGAGAAGAAAATTGGAAATGGCACAGATGAAATATTGTGCGGGATGGGTGACATTTAGAATTGCCCTTTCAAATTTCCTCTGGAAACCACATGCATACTTTGGAGGTGTGACAGAAGGTATAATGAGCTCTTCTAAATAAAGGTGGAAGGAGAGATGAGTGATGTGAATGTGCTTTCAATTATGAGATGTAAAGTTTGTGCAGCCTGAAGGTGTGGACAGGATCCTTGGAAGTGAGAGCCATTGTATGTGTACTAGACCTTTGCCCTTACCGGCTAAGTTAACAGGCCAGAGGAAAACTGGCTGAGTGGCTAAGGGAAGCCATTAATGCCTCTACAAAGCAAGGCAGGGTCCCAACACTCCCGAAGGAGGCTGTTGTAAGGCGTCTTCTGAAAAAAACTGCCATGCTGTGGAACTATAGGCCAGTCTCTAGCAATCTGTTTTGGGGCAAGGTACTAGAGCATCCAAGGGTTCCTGGATGACACAGACTATCTAGATCCTGGTTAGGCCTGGTTATGGGACAGAGACAGCTTTGGTCACCTTGGTGTAGGGAACTGGACAGTGGGAGTATGTCCCTGTTGGTTCGGCTGGACCTCTCAGTGGCTTTTGATACCATCTATCATGATATCCTTCTGAGTTGCCTCTTTGGGATAGGGTTTGGAAGTACTGTTTTACAGTTCCTGGAGGGGCACTCTCACGGGGTGCTGCTGGGGGATTCCTGTTCAACATCTTGACCATTGACCTGTGGACTCCCCTCAGGCTTCAGTCTTGTCTCCTGTGCTATTTAACATTTACATGAAACTGCTAGGAGAGGTTGTCCAGAGTTTTGGGATCAGGAGTCACCAGTATGCTGATGATTCTCAGCAATCTTACTCCTTTCCACCCTATTCCAAGGAAGCTCTTCCTGTGCTAAACCGTTGCTTGGCAGCTGTAAATGATTGAATGAGGACAAAAAAAATGTAAGCTCAGTCTGGACAAGATAGAGGTGCTCTTGATCAGTTGAAAGGCAGATCTGGGAATAGGGTTGCAACTGGTGTTAGATGGGGTTACATTCCCCTTGAAAAAGCAAGTTTACTCTAAATCTGGAGGCCCAGGTTTCAACAGTGACCAGAAATGCAATTGCACGCATAAAACTAGTGCATCAAGTGTGCCCATTCTTGAAGAAGTTGGATCTGGCCATGGTGGTACATGTCTTAGGCCCTTTCTGCAACTCATCTTTTTGCAGAGCTGGGGTAGGGGGACCGCATGAGCAGCCTCTTCTGAGAGGCTCTCGCATCCCAGTTCCTTCAGCTCCGCAGCTGCTGCCTGCTCACACAAGAGCCCCTCCTCTTCCTTCCACAGTGAAACCTGGGATTTTCCCAGGCTGCGCTGGGGTGGGAAGCACAAGTGCCGTGGCTCCAGAGCTCCACACACATGGCAAGTGTGCACGGGGCCCTGGAGCGATGCATGATCACGCACCATTTTCGGCTCACAGCTGAAAATGAAATAGTGTGCGGTCGGCGCCTGCCAGCCCCTGGACCGTCACACGACTGTGAGTGCGTCATGTGGACCGCTCCTCGCAGTCACACAATGCTCCAGGGGCCCTTTTGCATGGCAAATGCCATGCAAAAAGGGCCTTAGTTACATCTTGTTTGAATTACTGTAATGCACTGTACCTGGGCCTGCCTTTGAAAAGTGCCCGGGAACTTCAGTAGGACCAAACAACTGCAGCCAGTTGTTAACTGGGGCTGGCTACAGGGAGCACTCAATGCCTTTGTTGCAATGGTTTCACTGGCTGCTGGTCCATTTCCAGGCACAATTCAAAGTGCTGGTTTTGGCTGGTAAAGTCCTATACAGCTTGGGTTCAGGTTTTTTGAAAAACTGTATCTCCCTGTATGAGCCCACTAAAGCTCTAAGATTGTCTGGAGAGGCCCTTCTCTCTTTCCCTCTGTCAGACTCACTTAGTGAGAACAGTGGAGAGGGCCTTCTCAGTGGCTGCTCCCAGACTTTGGAGCTCCCCCACAAGAGACAGGGATAGCCCTGTCCTTGCTCTCCTTTCAACAGTAAGTTAAAACACTTTCATGCCATCAGGCTTTTAGAAACTGAGTGTGGGCTTTTAATGCTGTGTGGTACTGTTTTTTAGATTTATATATAGTCTTTTAATGTATTTTAATATTTTTAATATCTATTTTTATAAATTGTTTAATTGCTTTTTAAACTTTATATTTATACTTTTAATAATGCTTTTGTATAGTCTTTAATTTGCATTGTTTTAAATATGCTGTTAGCTTCCTTGAAGTCCCATTATTGGGAGACAGGTGGGATGTAATTGAATAAAATATTGAATAATAATGCCACAGAATAGAGTTCCCACAATAGATACCAGTGGCTAAGAAAGCTTGGTAACCATCAGGCTCTGAGGGAGGCATTACAGAAGGAATATAAACCAGTGGTTTGCATATAGAAGGTTTCAGGTTAAATCCTTAGTAAACATAGGCCATTTCCATACTGGATTGTTATAGTGCTATTATTCCAATTTCAACATCCTATGGAATCCTGGGGTTTGCAGTTTAGGGAGGGGCTGGCCAGATTCAATAGGATGTTGAAAGTGGAATAATGGCACTATAACAGTCCAGTGTGGAAATGGTGATAGTTTTAAATATGTTGAGTAGGTGAGAAGGACTTAGAAAATGTGGTCATACACTGATACTATCAGTCAGATCTTAGACTTGGCCCTTCAATATTGCTGGAGTGAAGCTCCCATTGACTGCACCCTGTGGTTCACCAATGTAGCCGTTGTCACACAACCGTAATTTTGGAGCTGAAGGAGACCATGGCTCGTCATTGTTCTCTTCCTTTGTTATTTCAACCAGTAAGAAGGGGATTCTGGCTCCTGAGAAACCAAAAGACAAGGTGCTCAGTTAAGCTTCAGCTTTCACTTGTGGACTATTGACAGTAGCAGCTGACAACAAGGGCAGTGAATCCACTCTTGAGTTTATTGCTGCTTTTCCTGTAGGTGTTTCGACTTGTGCAGAAATTCTGCTGACACTGAACCTCTGAAGAGGTAGATCTGACCCCAGCATTGCTCCCTCAGAAGAGCTATTGCATGAAAAGTAGGAAAACTGAAAGTGGATTCAGCTTCCTAAAGCAGAGGATCTATGGGGTGCAACTGCAGATGAAGCTCTCACTCTTAAATGGGAAAGTACAGAATGCAGAATGAGGATGGTTTCAGTGTGAAAGAAGACCACGTGGTTTAGAGGAGGTCAGACAAGAAGAAAATGAGCCCTGAGGAGGCTGAGGACAATGCTATTAGAGCACCTGGCATCCTTGAGATAGTTGCCAGGCCCCACTCAGTGCACTGCAAAGTCTATTTGGGATCATTGGGCCCTCTATTTCTCTGTCAAGGGTATCCCAGGCTCTGAGATTTCAGTGGAAAACATGAGGCCTAGGGAGAGGCCTCCTGATGCCACAGTGAGCAGGCCCCTAGTGGTCCACTGGTAATGACATGAAGAATAATACATCAAGTATCACCCACAGTTACTCAGAGCATGACATTCAAATAAAAACACAAAGTCTAACAATTGAAAAAAACATCTTTCTGGTTGGAAATAAAGACAGAAATCTTAGATAAAAATGTATGTGTTTGTGTGTGTGTGGGGAAAGTATTTTCAGCTCCTGCTGAAGTGGAGGAATCATTCTTTTTTACCTGCTTTGGGGGGGCTAGATAGGGATCATTTAATCTAGCCCACTTGATCCAAGAAAGTAAGGCTTAAGTGCCCGCAGGTCAGGCCAGTCCCCAGAAGGCCGTTATAGGAAGAGAGGAGTTTAGTGTTGTGGAGCTAATAGATGAGATCTAAACAACATTCTACTAATAATTGGGCTTTTCCCTTCGTTTCCCACTTTTTCTGATTCTTTTCATTCCTTTTTCAAACTGAACTATTTTTTAAAATGGTATCTTCTGTACATGGTTCAGTTAATAAAGGTGGCTCACACATTGGATCACGTGAGGCTGTCTCCGTGTAGCATGGGCTCAGATTGTAAACTATTAGCGTATTGAATCCTTGCATCTCTTTCCTGAGTATTCTTTCTGTTTCCAGGTGTACCTCTGATTTGGTATCTTCACATTATTTCACTTCTGCAAAAGCTCAGTTTATTTGCATGTTTTTAACCACTCATTATATGAGTCCTTTAGAGAGGGAGAATATAAAGATTCCAAATGGAAAATATAATAGTACAAAAAGTCAGCATAAGGGCATTTGGTACGGCCAGGTAGCTGGTCACAAAAAAATGTCCGGAAATTCACCTATATTTTGCAGGCAACAGTTGTGTTTTTCATGCCATCCAACATTTCACAGATGAAAATCGGAGTACAGTCAAAAGGGCATGGCCACGCAACAAGAGGGCAAAACTTACTAATGAGGAAGAACACACAAAATTATTATATTAAGTGAAGAAGCCCTGCAATATACATGCTGAGTTCAGGAAGCTCTGAAAAAAGAAAATGCTCAGATCAATAAATACAAGACTGTGTGCGCACACAGCATGATTAGCAATAAAGCCCCTTTCACTGAATGCACTACAGGCTTCCTCAGTCCCATGTCAGAGTCAGTGATGCTGTTTGCTTCCAGACTCCTCAGAGACCAGTCTCTCTCCCTCTGTTTCTCTCTGTCTCTCCCCCACCCCAGACCTTATCTTTTTGTCTACTCCTCTGCTCAGAAGAAAAATGGTAGGCTTCAAGACACTTAAGTAGGATCACTATCAACCAGCAAGTTAGTGCTGCTGTGATGAGTGGCAGCAAGTGCTCCTTATCTCTCCAAGACTGACTTTGAGCTTGCTATTTACCTTTACAGGTGTTGTTTCCTCCTTGCTGAGCCCTGGAGCCAGCAGATGGTGATGGACAAGGCAACGTAAGAGACTTTTGAGAGGAGTACTGGTGGCCAAGCTGTACCTCGTGAGGAGTGAACAGCTTTAGGCTAGAAATGATCCCTAGCAGCAGAAATGCCCACATATGCTTTTTTCTTTTTCTCTCTCCCTGAGTTTTTTCCCCTCACCTACAAAGCCCTAGCTTCTATAAAACTATTCTTTGTTGTTGATGTTTCTGTTGTAGTCGTGGTGGTAGTTTAGGCCTAGCTCTTCAAGAGACCCTCCTAGCTGGCTCTAACTTTTCCATGCACTGAGTTAGGACAATTTTTGTAAGTTGTGGGTCTCAGTTATTAGCTCTTTGATATCTTGTTTGAATTTGTTGTAAGTTGCCTTAAGTCCCATGTTGAGAGAAAGGCAGCGTAATACATACATACATTTATACATACATGCATGCATGCATACCCTGAGAAGAGCAGTGCTCTGGCCATCTTTCATATTTGCTTTCTGAAGCAGATACTGTGCTGATATTGCTGTACTTTATAGCCAGCCTGCCTTCTGCTCTGCTCTGTCCTATTTGCTTTCCTTCAACGAGGAAGAACAAAATGAAACAAGAACTGTGAAACCAGAATGAGATCCTATAAAACTGTTTCATTGAAATCTCACAGTGACTAATTGGTGATCTCCAAGTTGCCTTAGGCTGTGACTATGTTCTTCTTTTGAGGGTGTGTGTGTGTGTGTGTGTGTGTGTGTGCTGAAAAGCTTTCTTTTTAAAAAATGCAACAATGTCCAATGCGATGGCTCAGAGGTTATAAAGAACTGATACTGGCCTTTTGCAGTGGCATCTGGCTCATTATTATTTAAATAGTCTATTAATATGTCACTTAGTTGTTTGGTTTAAATAGCAATGCCCCTTTTCCACTGGCGAGGAAAAGAACACTGCTACTGGTATGTGTGTGTTATTTAACTATTACACCTTACATTCCAGGCTTACCCCTGTGAAAACAATATTCCTTTTTCTTATATTTAGGTTTACATCATGGTATTATTTACTCGCTCTGCAAAATTACATAACTTTATCAAATTCATAAGGAGAACTGGATTGTTGAAAGTAAGGCCAAAGGAGAAAGAATTTTGTATCTTTACACATCTAGAAGATTTTTTTTAAAAAAGCAGTTTGATCAGCAGTGAATAGTCTCTGTTGCTGCTACAAAGCCAGGAAAACGCTTTCTTATTTTGTTTCTTTTGAATGTCAAACTTGCTTTTGAAACTGAAGAGATAGTTGTGACATTTTCTTCCTGAAGTTTTGCTTCAGTGTGAACTTCAACTGGATATGTAATTGTAGGCAAAGATTGTAGGCAAGAGAAAAAAAACTGGTAGTTAACAGTTCTTGTTCTGCAACAGAAATGTATTACATCAAACTGAGGGCCTGTTTAACTTCATAGGCTATGGTTAACTCCCTCCAGCTGTTACCCTCACTGTCCCAAGTCCTTTAGCCCCCTGCTATTGTGATGGTGTTACTAGAGTATAATATATTAATATTGGTCCCAGCAGCTGGTGAGAGCCCTCCCTCCACTCCAGCTGCCACTGCTGTGGCCAGTGAGGGAGAGCAGAGCAGCCAGTATTTGCCAGACCTCATCCCCTCTCCCATTGGCATCCCCTCTTCCTTGTGTTTCATCGCTTTTTCAATTCTAAGGCCATTTCCACACTAGACTGTTATAGTGCTATTATTCCACTTTCATCATCCTATGGAATCCTGGGGTTTGCAGTTTAGGGAGGGGCCTCAAAAGCCTAAGTCTGTGAGAACTATCACATTAACAGTTTGTAAGCTGCTCACATAAAATGCCACGTACGCTGAATGTGCTATATAAACAAACAAACAAACAACAGTGTAGTGAGCATGTATTTTTTCAGGCACTAGGCAGTAAGCTAGTCTAACTACCCCGATAATGCACTAGACTTGCCCAAGGCTACAGATCACAGAACTAAAACATTTGCAGTATATGTTTCTTTTATATTGTCTTCTTCAAAACCAATACAGCTTCTTCAGAAAAGATGGCAGTTTCCTCTGTCTAAGTGTCCTCTGTTAGAACTATCTAGTCCTGTCTGTCTGTCTGTCTGTCTGTGTATCTAATTCCTGTTTTCTCTCAGCACAAGAGACTTATTAGAACCATATTAAAGATACAGAACTATTAGAAGGGAAAGAAGAGACTTTGTGGACCTCCCACCCTTTGGACCTCCTCCCCTCCCCAGGCGTGAAGAGGAAGTTTCCTCTTCAGAGCACCCTCCTTATCCCATCTGAAGGTGTTACAGAGAACCAGGGAAGGCACAGTTTGAAGGAAGCTGTTGGAAAGCAGCATTTTGAGCTGGTCCAGATCCTTGAGTTGGCAGCTCCTGATGCAGACTTGCCCATATCTCACCCCCCCTTTTTTTTTTGTGAGGGATGAGAGGGGTCACAACATCACAGTGGCTCCTCACACTTCAAAGTTGAGGGAGGGCTTCAGGGAAGAAATCACACTTTCCATAAGGGTCTGGTAGACCAGTTCACAAGGTCTGGCAGGCTGAAGCTGGCCCAGGGGAAAGAGGTTCTCAACAGCTGTTCTACAGTAAAAGTGTTTAGCATAGAAATCATTTTTTCCTGTCTAAACTTGAAACTTCATAGAGCTTCAGCTTTCAAGAAATTATTACAGTTAGTCTTTACCGAGGGAACCTTTCATTCTGAAGTGATTATTAAAATACAAGGCATAATTTAGTCCATGGTTTCGTTTTTAGCTCACGCGGCATACACACAAAGCCAGTCATTTTGTTAGGAATACTTCTCCAAGATAAAAGATCTCCTGGAAGGAATTATCAAGCTATACCCCAGCGTGATAGAGATGTCTATTTAAGAAATGAATGTGAGGAGAACAGCTCTGGTTTCTGTGTCTACCAACTTTTGAAGGAGGCAAAATAAGCAAGGGAAGTGTTTGGGAGAGAAGGGCAGTAAGAATCTTTGCTTGTCTGCTCAGAGATAATGGCACTTGAGTGGGAAGTGGGTATGGGTAGGGCAGCAGACTGAAGGGAAGGGTGCTGGTTGTCTATATCACAATGGCTGCATTGTGTGTAAGATATCTGCCCTGAGTCCTTCAATCAATGGATTTAAAATAGTGACTCACTGACTGGTGAACACCACCAGAGTATACTATAAACATGCCAAGAACCAGAGTATGGTTCTGGTTCTTGGCATGTTTTAGTATCTGTTCTAAGAACATGTTTGATAGATTTGTTGTCAAATTAGATGGGAGAAACTATCCCAGTTAAATTCATGAAAGGCTGGAGTCCAACATGGTGCCTTCCAGATGTGTTATGTGACAACTCATAGAATCCTACAGCTAGCGTAACTTCCTTATGAGGAGACAGTTGTCGGTGGTGTCCAGCCAACACAGTGCAGCATTCTCAACTTCTCCTTCTGTGGGCTTCTTCCAATGCTCATCTGCATGGTAGCAGGCTGAGAATGCCATTTCTCCATCATTTTGAATTACAAGCATTTCATAAGCCACCTGGAATCCCATTTTGGGAGAAGGGCAGGATATGTAGTCAATAAGTAAGTAAATAAATAAACAAACATTTCAGTAGCTGTCATGTGGTTTCTTCTCATATGAGGGCAGGCAAAAATATTATTTAAAAACAGGATAGAAATATTGTCTGAGGAGAAATTAGCTTTCAGACATTGCAGTCAGGGTCCTTGGAATGGGGGGCAGGGGAAGGAGGCTTGACAAGCCCAAAAGTAAGCAGGGGTATGACCCCCTCCCCATGATGAAGCAAAATTGAACAGAGAGAGAGAGGGGACTATTTCCTCTAAATACTTCATAGGGAAAAATAGTGTTGTTAATTTGCCTTCAAGTCAACTCCAGTTAATGGCAAGCTTATCATAGGGTGTTTTGTTTTTCTTTTGTTTGGCATAGGGTTTTCTTGGCAGAGGAGATTTGCCATTGCCTTCCTCTAAGATGAGAGACTGTAATTCGCCCAAGGTCACCCAATGAGTTTCCAGGGTTGAATGAGGATTCAAATCCTGGACTCCCAGGGTCCTGGTCCAGGATTCAATTCACTACACTGCACTGGGTCTTCCTTAAAATTTCTTTAAAGAAAACTGAATTATTTATAAAAATATACATGATATTAAATTCTCCCGTTAGGAAAAATACCAACTGTGTTGACATTAATAGAATCAGCATTGCACATATGGTTTTTAGAGGTCACTAGCATAAAATTCAGTGTGGAGATGTGGCCAGGGCTTTAGACTGGGGAGACCAGGGTTAAAATCCACCTCAGCCTAGTAGGCTCACTGATTAACCTTGGACCAGTTGTAACTGCTCGCCCAACTTAAATTCCTTGAAAGTGTAGGCTCCAAATGTGGCAAGTACATCATTTCTTTTGTGGTATTTGCACATTTCTTGTTTGAATGACAAATGAATTTTCTCTGCCCTCCTTCAAGAGAGGAACTGAATGATGCTTGAATCAGTTGCAGTAACTATTTTATCTGATTAATGTAATTCTGGAGTTCTCACTGACTCAGATAATGATACCAGGGATTCCATCAATTTACACATCCAGTAAATTGCTGTTAAAATGCTGGCTGTGATCAGATCTGTTAGTTTTGCCGAGAACATCTTGTTGAAGAAATATAAATGAAAATGTGCTCTTGTAGGAGAGTAAACAAAGTTAAATAAAAGGACATGGAGAATGTCATTGCTCTTCTTGGAATGTTTACCTGTGTTTTTCATTAGTTCAATAGGGTTCCTTGGCCAAGATGGTGAGGACCACAGGGAAATAGAAGGGTCCAAGTATAATATTTTAATTAAAGCTGGAAAGCTTATTTAAAAACATAAGAAGAGTCATGTTGGATTAGATTGAGGGACTATATGGTTGAACATTTTGTTCATACCATGGCCAATCCTTTCTATGTGGGAAAAACACTAGCAGGTCTGAGCTCTTAAGACAGAGCAAAGACGTAAATGAAAGTGCAATGTATTCATTTCAGCAGCTGTGTGGTTGGGGAAGTCAAGAAGTATTTCAGGTGCATGAAATGAACTTGCAGAACAAAATGCCTTTAAAAAAAAAAAGGGAAAACAACAGAAGGAACATTTTGTGATTAGAGTGCCTAAGTGCTGGTCACATGGAGAGTACTTAACAATAAACCCCTTAATTTTTTACATTGGACTCTCATTTCTATTTTAGAAAGCCACTTATCAAGATTATTCAGGGTTACATTAAAAATCAAACATTAGTGGTTGGCTTTTGTACTTAAGCTCAACACCCCTGCCGCCGCCACCCTCCTTTGAAGTGTTTTTTTTTTTTTTTGGTAAAATAACCAGTAATCATCTGTTCCAAGTCTTGTTAACTGTTGTGATTCGTGCTTCTAAGTTCTTACGCATTGTATTGAAAATGATGGTAACATCCTGAGTACACCATACAAGAGAAGTGGGCATCCTCTGGCCTTCCAGATGTTCTTGGACTGCAGATCCCATGAGGCAAGCTTTATAAAGCAACTGTGTTTTTTTCATTGTATTTATAACACCACATAACACAAGGACACAGCGCTGCACAAGTACATAACTACAGTTACTCAACTACAATCCCATCCTCTAACAAAAAATACAATTACAACAACTACACTTAATGTAAAAATGATTTTCAACTGCACGAATGTAGACTATATGCCGTTATTACTATACCAACTTCTGTTAGTTTAACACCTTCTAAAAACAACACCCATTGCTAATTTTAAAGTATACTAATATTAAAAAATGATAGTGTTACCCTGATTTCTGGGGGTCCCGGGAGGGACACCTAAATGTGCTTAAACAATGGGGAGGGAATTAGCACAGAACACAAGTTGGCAATGCAAAAGGCAGGGTAACGTAGCGAGAACTTGAACCCTATGTCTACAGGGTCAGGCCAAGTCGATGATAAGGCAGATGTTTAAATTAATAATGGTTTTATTGAAACACAATCAAACACGTGTATGCAACACACTCACACAGAGAACTATAGAAATAAAGGTAGGAGTGGGATAGAAAGATTTTTAGAGGAGGTTTGGTATGGGAAATACTATACATGTCCTGAAGCCCGGTAAGAAGCAAAGAAGCTGGGTAGCGTGGATTCTCAGCACGTGGGGCTGAGGGGAAGGCTCGCTGGACAAAGCGACAGCAAGGCGGGATGGAAGCCAAGAGCGATCTGAGGAAGCGCTTAAAGTCAGGGGTTCTTATAGGAAAATTGTGGCCTCAGGTTAGTCCGTACATGGGGAAAACAATGAGTTTTGGGGCTGGAGACAAAGCCTCTGAAAGGTCAGTATTTTAGATGATTGAGTTATAGCCAGATTGTCAATAGAGTAGCCAGTATGCAAACGCGGAGTGCTTGAGAGTTGTATAGTCCGCTCATCAAGCTGCCTGCATGGGGCGGGGGATCTTTTGTAAGTAGCGTGCATACATAATGTGGTACTTGCCTTGAGGTCTCCTGAAGCTGCATTCAGCAATGACTGGCCTGCCTAGAGTAGGATTTGAATGGTTCGGCTATTGTCGGCCACGCCTGTGTGCGTGCTTGTCTGGGGGCCTCGCAAGCACATGGAGAGGAATGAGTACAGAAGGCCAAATTATTGATATCAGATGATATCTTAATATCCCACAAGCTCGGGCTAGAAACAGCAGGAGCAATAGTTAATAAGTTATTCTCACTGTCTCCTAAAAATCACAATAGTGGGTTCCATTCTTCCACAAATGCCACTAATATTTTTTCTCTCATCAAAAAAGTTAATTTATTCATCTTGTCTAGGTCCATCAACTTAACCAACCAGTCTTCTTCAGTTGGAATCTCATTGCTGTTCCACTTCTGTGCACTAGTAGCCACCATTATCACACATCATAGAATTTGCCAAATGTCCTGTCCAGTGAATCTGTTTCCTTCTGAAACTTCATTTTTAAAATCTTTTCCACCATTAGATGGATTTGATTCCAGAATTTCTTGAGGTTGTCACATGTCCACCACATGTGATAAAAATTTTCCACATGTTGTTAACACTTACAGCATTTGTTTGAAATCCCATTATGCATCTTGGCCAATTTTTCTGGCATCAAATACCATCTATAGATCATCTTATAAAAATTCTAGTTAAGATCAAATACAATGTAAATTTTAACCCCTTTGATCACATTTCCCCCCATTGTTCTAATATTGTATTATGATCTACATTTTGAGTCAATTTCACCATGCAGTCTTTCACCACTTCTTGTTTCATGAAGAAATGTGATACACTATGTTGATCTGGCACTCTGTTTTCCTTCTCCATGTCAAGCAGTCCTGCCATCACTTCAATCATCTAATATCAGATATTTTCATTTACTTTCTCTGGTACAGATTTACGTCTCAGACAATTTTCTGTTTCATGTAATTCCTTCGAGGCAAGCATATACAAATCTTGATCTCTTCCCTTTTTCAATTTCTCCACTCACAAGTCTAAATTCCTCACTTTCTGTTCCAAAATCTGTGTTCTCCTAATGACTTCATCTAATTCTATAGTCATCTGGGAAACAGATTTCTTAACTTTTTTCATTTCCCTTTTTATTCTTTCATTTTGTTTAATCTCCTGAAATATATTCTTCCCCATCTGATTGATTGATTTGTACTGATATTTGGGACATCTGGGACTCTTAAGTTCTGAATCACATCTGTAAATTTCTGATCTATCTCTAAAATTTTAATAGATAGATCTACTTTAATAGGTAGATCTACTGATCCTCTTCTCTTTTACCTTTCACCAGATTTACCAACTTTTGGTCTTGTTTCCATGTTATAACCTCACTCCTCTGTTAATGTCTTTGCACTCTTTGTTAAACACTCAACTGCACAATATACAGTTTATCTGCCAATTCAATACCAGATCGCTCTCTTAATTCATATATTTTAAACTGGGGATATAATCAGTCTATAGAAATTGCTGTATCTCCTTTGCTTCTTAAAGACAGAAGATGATGCTGTTTGCTTACTTTCTCTATAGCAATCTGCTTCCCACACTTTCTCATTCAGCTCATGCAGCCAGAGTGTTTAGATTATTCTCAAGGTCATTCACAACTTTATTTCCTCTGAAGACTTTATACATTTATCTATCTAGCCTTTCACATTCTCTAAAACAGTCTGTGTTGTTGAAGTCTTTGTTTTTAAAAATGTCCGTTAATGCGTATCTTTTACTTGTGTTTAAATACCCAGGGCTTTGTTTTGCAGGGTAAGAGGGAAGGCTCCCCCATGCAGCAGAGCTAGCTTATCACATTCTAAAGAAAATGAAGTGGTACACACTTGGTATCTATAGAAAATCTAGTAAAATGATAAGAAATAATTTAAGTGGTACAGATTGCCATCCAAAGAAGGTTGTGGGGCTGGTTAGGATCATCAACTCCACATCTAACATGACCCATTAAGAGCATCACCATCAGCTGTTCCAATATCATCAATACTTTCTTGAAAAGGAAAGTTTAACCAGGTTTCAGATGTACCTACTTGAAGAAAGAGTCTCAAAGTCCCTTTGGATGGAAAGAACAGGCAGGCATATCTTAAAATAGTTACCCTTGAAGATCTGTTGAAGAAATACTTGTGTCAAATAAGAGTTTGACCTTTAGCAAAATAAAACTGTTATTTGTTAGCGTATGAGATTTTTGTGAATTACAGATGGATTTCATTTCTTCTAGTCTCTTCAAAATCTTTACATTTGAAGCTAGTATTTCAACAGTAGCTAAGGAAAACTTGCCAGCACTGAAAAAAACATTCACAGTGTCAGTCTTCCATAGCTTCTTGTTCCAAGTAGCCTTCAATGATAATGAAGTATGAATTGCCATTTGATCTTTCAGCCTACACCATTTCTTTAATGGAAAATGAATAGTTTTATTCTTGTGGCTTTGGGGATCAATTCTGTTGGAATGTCTGGGACTACCAAACATGGCTGTAAACATGGCTGCCTGCCTTTGTTGTAGCCACCAGTATAGCATTATTCTAAAGAGACTCTCCATGCTTACAGCTTGTTTCCATCAGTGTCCATAGTGTTTTCACTTCCTCACTGACCTGGTTCTTAACAGAATATCTCACAAGAACTGCACCAAGTGCTACATCATATTGAAGTGAACATGGCAGGTGTACTTTTCTAGGTGTCATGCATTAAAATCTCCTGCATATATATCTCTGTCAATGTTTGTTCTCCTGTTTGTGTTTTCCAGAATGCACAAGCCAGCTATGATTTCAGCAGTAATGACCCATATCCATACCCCCGCTATACAGACGATTGGTTTAACAGGTAAGGAGGATATCCAGTCATGCTGCTTGTCAGGAATCTGCAGTGCGCATCTAGCTCCAGTTCAGACTTTTACTGATGTGGAAGAGCAAGTCTTCTGTTGCCAAACCAGTGGAGCAAAGACTCCTGGGGTTAAAATGCTGGGACTTTTTGATTGCCAGGAGTGAGGGCATTATCTGTCACTCTCTCTTCAGAGTGCACATAACTGCAGCCCTCACAATAGCTGAGGGAAAGGGTGTTTACTTGTTGGCCCATGACCAAAAAGTCACTCCTGCGCCCATAATAAATACACATACACCAGAAAGTTGTTCTCCACTTCTGTGTTTGTCACACAGTCATGAAATTCTTTGCTAATTTCATTCTCAAAGGATCCAGCAAGTAATTCTAGCAATTTTTCTTCTAGCTGCATGAAAGTCTTTGAAAATAACAGTTTTCAAAGACTGTTTCTACTTCAGGACTTCTTCTGTGCAAAACTCTTTCTTGGTTTGTGCAGAAAGTAGTGTTTTCTGTACAGGAAACAAAAACAAAAAAAAGCTATTTTCTGCACAAAAAAGCCAAGTGTGAATTTTGTGCAGAGTAAAATTGTTAAGATTTTTGTCAATACTGGGTTCTTCTAACCAGAGTTTTTCCAGTACTTAAGAAAATGTTTTGTGGCCATTTTTTCAATATTTTAGAATATTTTTTTCCATCCCCCATAACACCATTGCAGTGAGGTAAGTTTCTTTTCTGTACAGCCCTTAAATTACATTTCACATTATGTAGATGCTATGGGCCAAACTGAATATGATGCCAAAATGCAGAAATTGCACTTTTTTTTTTTTTTTTTAAAAAAAGGTGAATAGCATGTTGGGGTAGAAGGTGATCTGGATTAGGTCCTTCAAGTGAGGAAGAAATGGCAGTTAAAAAATTGGCTCCTGTGGTAGTCTTGATCTGAATCATCGTGGGGATGAGAACTCCTGTTAGCACAGGAAGAATGCTAACGGAAGCACTGAGAGAGCTTGAAAAGTTACTGTTTGGATTACATTTCCCAGAATTTCCCAGCCACTGGAGATTCTGGAAATTGTAATCTAAAAAAAGTAATCTCTGGGAGAAGCGGGCATGGGGAACTGCGAAACGCAAAAACTACTCAGGTTGTCTTGGGAGAAGTTAGTAGAAATTTCCGTTTACTGTGTGAAGTTGTTGTGACAGCTAGACTGAATTGGATGAGGAAAGACAACTGATTCCTTGAGGCAACCAGCTCCTCTCCTGACCCAAATGGGATCTTGTGTTTTCAGGTTCTTAATAACAAATGCAAGTTTTTCCAAAGTGTAGTTGCAATGATGAAATAATCATTTACTATCAAATATTTATCATATGTCCACATAGCAGATGCACAAAGAACATCTTCCCAGGCTGCCCAAGTTTGGGGAGATGTAGATTCTTGTGCATTACTGAAAAGGGAAACAGAGCAGTGAAGAAACTTAGGGGCCTGTAGCCCAGGATCAAGGAACACAAATGCCTCCCCAGTGGCATTCCTCATTTGCTCCATCCCCTGTGCCTCGCTCCTTCTCCCTTCTCTGTCATCAGCAGAGAAATGGAACCACTAGTGGCCACTGATGGCCACTTGTTCCTCTGCCTCTCCTCTGACTCCTTTCATAACAGAGAGTGGGAATTCAAAGGGGCTTCTTTATTGGAATAGACATCCATAGTACTACAGGTTTAACCAATAAAACAGCATGATCACAAATCAGTAGTGGAGAAGACACTCCTTTAAAAGAAATATAATGATATGGGAGATGTGATCACTACTCTGCAATCAGTTTGGCTCTTTGAAAGATATCTGAGAAATGACAGAGTTCCCTGTGGTGCTCACTCCCAGCTTTTGAGGTATCCTGTCTTTAGAAAGAAAATGGACATATATTTCAATAATGTCTTATATGTACCACTGTAGCTTCAGGCCCACAGGTCTTTTGAGAAGCATGGAAGTTCCAGAGCATTCATAGTCCTGCCATTTCTCCTGAAATCATAAAGGTTTTAAGATCTGCATCTAGTGATGAGGGGACACTTGACACTTAACTAATAAATGACAATTAATTAGTGAAGAACAAGAGATAAGTTCGGGTTTCAAAAATCTTAAGGCTTTTAAAACCCTAATCCTTCATCCACTAAGCATTGCTCTGTACTCTGTATTAGCTACTTAGTTAAGTGTACATAATTTAGTAATGTCTCCTGACTAACTTCCTCAAACCTGATAGAAATGTCATTTGCCCTTGCTTCAGTCAACGGCAGAAGGGACCTCCTTCCCCTCCATGCAGCTAACACGTTGGATGAAGTAGGTGGGGAGGGGAAGTTACATTCATGGCAAAAGTTTCACAATAATGACTAAGTAGTGATTGTGCATATGAAATAATTATGGATGAGTAAATCAAAGTAACTGTCCCTTTTTTGTACCCTCAATATTTTGTTTGCTGCCCTGCTCCCATGTTGTTTGAACAGTGCTGTAGAACTGAGTGCACACAATATTTTCTTTCTAATAGATGCATGTGTGGGGAATGGATCTATGGGTTCCAATATTTGCTTCTGTCAGATGGAGAGGAGAGGGAGTGGGAAGGTCAGCTCTGGTGCCTGGGGCCCTTTGGCCTGCAATTTAGAAAAATATAGAATGCTACAACCTACCTTATGGCCTACATGCAGGCCACTGATACTGGATCACATAAGCCTAGCAACATAAGAGTATCTCCCATCTTTTGTTTAATCATTATCAGCAGAGCACACTGCTGTTTGGGGAAATTTCTCTTGGAAAGTGAAATAATAATAAAAAACATTGCTCTTGTCCTTGCTCCTGTGCTCCTTTGATGGATCAAGAAAAAAGAACCATTTGATGGAAACAAAGCAGAGTAACACAAAACAAGCAAATAGAAATAAGCGAAGCTAGCATACTTTTCATTTTTTGAAAAATAGGTTGAATATATATATACTGCGATATAATGTATTCAAGATATAATGTATTCAAAGGACTGGGGTGAGTTTGCAATAGCCCACTCTGTGTGTTGCCATGTATATTTTTCTCTTGGGAGTGAGCTCAAGGAAAAACAACAAGAATGCCAATCCACCTCCTGTTTGTTATATTTCCGTTTTGTTTAAAATACCTTTAGGCCATCCTTCAGTAAAACTCTCAGGATAAATGAGAGCTATAAAATATTCTGGCATCTTATGGCCCGCATGATAGTGGGATGGTGATTCTGCTCTGAGGTTCAGTCTGGAATTTAAAGGAGCTATCCAAAGGGTTGGACAGCTCCTGTAAAGTTCAGACTAAAGCTCGGAGTGGATTAATTACCCCCAGCAAGCTACCATTCCCCACTGACAAAAATCACAACATAAATATTCTGCAAAGTTTGGAACACATGCCAGTTATTGATGGAAACAAAAGCTTGATCCTTGTGATCTAGAGACACACAGGGGCTGGCAGGAGATTTGGCGTGGCCTTGACTACAGAGCTCCAGGGCGATGCTGTTCTGGGGCCCCCAGGGACACTGTGGAGGAATTAAAATGGTGGGTGTCAACAGCAGCCCTTGCTGATTTACAAAGCTGGTCCTGCTGCTGTTGCTGCCACCTTAGCATAAAGGGAGAAGGGACGGGGCAACAGGCAAGCTGTTGACAAATGCCTGCCTGTGCCAGCCCTTGCTCCCGGGCTCAAATGCACGTACAACCAAGGCACGGTCCCCAAACAGGTTTGCAACTGTGTTAAAACGTTTCTGTTTATTTGTTTTAACTGAGAAATATACAATTAGCCCCTCCACATTCACTAGGATTAGGGGCACAGGACCCTTGCACAAGTAGAAAAATAAAAAATACCCAAATGTGTGTGTGTCTGTGTATATGTGTGTGTGTCTGTGGGAAGAGGGTCAAAGCATGGTGGGGAGAATGGGCACCAGAGTCCAAATCAAGCTAGGGAAAGGAGAGGGAAAGAGGGTGGGTCCACATGGTGGCCCCATACATGGTTATATATAATTATGATATATAAAATATAGTAAAATGTACATATATATATGTATATGTATATGTATATGTATATGTATATGTATATGTATATGTATATAATGGACAGCATTTAACTTTCTAGGAAGTATGTTCATCAAGCAAATTGTACATCTGAGAGGAAGCTAGGCCTACCTTATGAGAAAAGAATCTACTGTGGCTTCTGATTAATTGTCATGTCCATCTTTTGTATATGATTGCTTATTCAAATGATGGTTACGCAACGTGCTTATTTAATTGTTGTTCTTGTTGTTGATGAGGAGGATGTTATGCATCTTTAGGTCATTTCTGACCTATGGCAACCCTATCATGGGTAAATCTATCATCGAGTTTTCTTGGCAAGACTTGTTCAGGGGGAGTCTGCATTCGCCTTCATCTGACAGTGAGAGTGTGTGACTTGCCCAGTGTCACCCAGTGGGTTTTCTTGGCCGAGCAGGGATTAGAACCCATGGTCTCCTAGAGTCCCAGTCCAGCACTCAAACTGTCATCATACTAGCTCTCAGAATAATCTGTGTGTGTGTGTGCGCGCATGCGCACGCGTGTGCTTTCAAGTTGCCTGTCGACTTATGGCAACCCCATAAATCTCGTAATAGTTGCTTACTGAAGTGACAGTTATGCCCTTGGCACTTGCAAAATGCTCGCTTTCCAAAGATTTTCCATTGCCTCTTCTACTTCAGCACTACTCATAGTGGTGATCTGTGGACCAGTGCCAGATCCTGAGCCATATGCTGCTGGTCCTTGGAAGTCCTTCTGGGAAAGAAAGAAACAATTGTAACCAGTGGATACAAATATGGTACCAGTTCCTGGCACATGGGGGGGGCGGGGAGAGTGGATTTGCTGGGTGCTCACATCTGATAGATTTAAAAGCATTCTTTTACGTGGCTGTCCGTGCGTAAGTAGAACTACTGCTGTCTCTTCCACTGTGATAAAGGCCCTCCACAATCAGTTATGTGCACCCTTAAGTTTCTGTAGATAAGTTTGGCCAGGATCCAAAGAGCAATCGTTAGCATACCTGAAGGCTTGGATATGCTTTAGTGAGATTTTGGACTTTTTTTTTTTTAATGACATTCTTGCTGTGTGTGTGTGTGTGTGTGTGTGTGTGTGTGTGTAATGTTGCTGGGGTTTATTTTCCCCCATTAAGCCCTCCATGCCCTATGAGAATTTACTTCTGAAAATCTGATTCTCTATTTCAAAAGATGCTTGCTCTGTGGAAGTGGAGGGACAAGAGAAAGTTGCTGTTTAGGAAACTCAACCCCATTCCACAGTCAGATATGATGGACATTTTTTTCTTTTCTTTTTTTTCTTTTTTTAAAAACATCATCCCATTATTGATATTCCTCTATCTTTCTCTATAGCCATGGCACCAGATGTGCTGGTGAAGTATCTGCTGCAGCAAACAATAACATCTGTGGAGTTGGAGTGGCATATAATTCCAAGGTGGCAGGTAGGACGTGCATTAGAGAATATTTTATTTCTTACAGCAGCAAAATTGCTATTTTGTATAACACCAGAGACTTCATAGTATGTGACTCTAAAATGTGACTTTGTCCCTAATATATGAACTCACGATAGTAGGATTGTAAAGAGTATAGTCTTGGTGGTGGTAAAGAAATTGGTTTTGCCGACAACTTTAAATGTGATCTCCCCATACGAGGAGGTCTTGTGATTCCTCGTCTTCTTACCTAGTATGAGGTGATTCAACTAGCCCAATTATCAAAATTCATAAGACATTACAATATTGTTACTTGAGTAACACTTGGAAAGAAGTTTGGAATCTTTTTCTTTTGATTCATATATTTTCTACCTACCTAAGCATAAGCCCAAGATAAAAATTCAGATTCTGTTTACTGGAGAAATGTTAC
Organism: Cyclura pinguis; assembly: GCA_030412105.1. Taxonomy (NCBI): domain Eukaryota; kingdom Metazoa; phylum Chordata; class Lepidosauria; order Squamata; family Iguanidae; genus Cyclura; species Cyclura pinguis. The sequence continues at coordinate 174,104,942 of CM059599.1, forward strand.
GAATCTGGCACAAGCATTCAGGTTTGTTCGTCCCTGCACTCCCTCTTCATGGCCCTTTCTTGAATTTTCTAACTTTAGGCACTTTGATAAACCTCAGCAGTTTAAAGTCTGGAGACAAATGACATTTTTTAGACTCTGAGACCTGTTCTATAGGGGCAAGCCCAACTGACAAACTAGATTTCAACTGAGAGGAATGTCAGGCAGTACACTTAGGCAGAAAAAAATGAATTGCACAAATATTGGATAGGTAACACCTGGCTTGACCACAGTACATGTGAAAGGAATCTAGGAGTCTTAGTAGACCACAAACTGAGCACGAGTCAGCAGTGTGATGTGTCAGCTAAAAAAGCCAATGCAATTCTTAGCTGCATGAATAGGAGCATAGTGTCTAGATCAAGGGAAGTAATACTGTCACTCTTTTTCTTTGGTCATACCTAACCTGGAATATTGTGTCCAATCCTGGGTACCACAATTCAAGAAGGATATTGACAAGCTGGAATGTATCCAGAGGAGGGTGACAAAAAGGATAAGAGGCCTGGAAACGATTTTCAGTGAGAAGTAGCTTAAGCAGTGAGGTGTGGTTGGCCTATAGAAGAGGCGGTTAAGAAATGAAATGATAACCACGTTTAAATATTCGAAGGGATTTCATATGGTTGATGGAGCAAGCTTGTTTTCTGCTGCTCCAGATATTAGAACACAGTGCAATGGCTTCAAACTACAGGAAAGAGATTCCACTTAAACATTAGGAGGAACTTTCTGACACTAAGAGCAGTTTGACAGTGGAATACACTGCCTCCAAGTGTAGTGGAGTCTCCGTCTTTGGAGGTTTGTAAACAGAGGCTGGATGACCACCTGTCAGGAGGGCTTTGCTTGTGTATTCCTGCGTGGCAGGGGATTAGACTGGGTGGTCCTTGTGGGTCTCTTCCAGCTATATGATTCTGTGAGTCTATGATTCAATGCAAGGAGCATATCCTACAGAGAATAGATAAAGGAGGCCTATCTTGGTTTCATATAGTTCAGATTATTCCTTAGCCAATTGGATAGTCAGGTCAGAAGGACTTCCTAGTGCAGCTTACTGTATGTGAACAAAAATGTGTTTCTTCTTCCTATAATTCAGCTGGTCAAATTTTACTCGTTCATAGACTATTAAGTGAGGAATATTTGGGCAAATCAAAGGCTCTAAAATAGTTTGGGAGACAAATCTTAGAACAAAAATCTTGGTTAAAGCTTGGCTTACTGTTTGATTGACTTCTCCATACAGATCAATTTCTGCCCTTTCTAAGGAAAATGTTGTAAAACCTGCACACAGGTGGCACTTCTATCCAGTTAAATCAGATCATATTAATAATGCTTTGTCAGATAGATGCTGAAGGGGTTGTGGGGAAAGAGTCTCTAGAAGGCACCAGATCTGATCTGATCTTGGAAGCTAAGCAGGGTCAGCCCTGGTTAGTACTTTGATGGAAGACCACCAATAAATGCCAGGTGCTGCAAGCTATATTTCAGAGGAAGGAACTGGCAAAACCATCTCTGAGTATTCCTTGCCTAAGAAAATCCTATGAAATTCATAGTTCGTCATAAGTTGACAGGTGACACAGAAACAGACACACACACACGTAGACATATGTGGATTTTTTGTCCGAAAGTCCTCTGATTTTGGAGTGAGATCCTTTTCTGGGTTACTCAAATGATAAGGCAAGATATACTGTTTGAGATACTTTGTTAATTCTTTGTTAATTGTGTCCATCTTTGATGTGGGCAACACCAGATAAGCAGATACCAGATAAACAGTTTATTTCTTTAATGATAGGTGCTGCTTCAGCTGAAATATTGTGGGCAGGGAAGTCAGCAGAGGGTCTATCGCTTAGGAAGCGGCTAGACAGACTTTGGCGGACTTCCTTAGCAGAAAAATTAACTGCCCATTCTCACCTGAACAGAGGGGAAATATTAAAGGACATGTTTATGGAAATCTGGTCCCCATTCATCAACTATACTATGAATCATCTTTCTATATAAAGTGCACCATCATCTCACTTAAATCTGGGGAAGAACAGATTATGAACTTTGATTGATTTTGCTGTGTACAGAATGTCTGATCACTGAATTATATTGTGAGCAGGGATAGGGAGGAGGGGTTGAGGGGTAATTCATTGTACTGTTAAAATTTAAAAATTAAAATTAAAAATAGTAGGATGGCTGGAGCTGTAAGACCTTGAGCATCATCACATCATTCCTCAATTATGGATGGCTTCGCTGTGTCATTATATTCATTCTTCTTCCAAGCTCTTCTTTTTCAAAACTGACTGTACTACTTGCTTTTGCATTGCAATATGTACTCTTCTTGCTGCCTTCAATTTCTTGTGTTTAATTCATTTCTCTAGTTGGCAGCCTTTGTTCTCATTTGTTTCTGAAATAATTAAATACCAGGTTTGGCATCCAGTTCTTGGCAGGAATCCCTCAGGAAGATTTCACACAGACTAGAAGTACTGCCTAAAGTCTGATTCCCCTTGCTCACTTTATTAAACTTGGAAGAGTGGGCAGTATTAGATGTTGCCACTGTGTTGAAGAATAACTGTGCTCACATGCACATCCAGAGTTTAATTCAGCAAGTTACTGCTGAAGTCTATAGCACCTTCAGGTGGCCAGCTAAAACTGGGGGCAGGGGAGGCAGAGACCTCGCCTTAGTTTCAGGACAACAGCACATGATTATCCTCCTTCCAGATCCAAATTAGGACAGTAATAAAGAAGGTCTGCAACCATCTGCTGCCAGAAACCTGAAAGGCCCATCTCATATTCTCTTTTATTGATGTGAGATCAGCAATAGGGTTGGAAATCTGTCAGAAAATGTATAGATCAGAAAGATTTATACAAAGCCTTTGCCTTGATTACAAAAAACTGTTGGGGTTTCTGTAACCAGCTAGTTGCTTAAATGGTTGGAAATATTTCAGGCTTACCTAAGGATACCTTCTTATACAAGCATCTCCTCAAGTAACACAACAGTCTGTAGACTCCCAGAATGACATGGGGGCACAGCTCTGTCTTCCTCACCCCCATCAATAAGGCTACTTTAGTTATTTCTGCAATCCCGAGGAGTTACCCTGGCAGAGCATTATACTACAGCTGTTCTCAGCAGGGTTTCAGCCATTATGTTAATACATTATGCCTTAAAGTTGCCTATCAACTTCTTGTAATTCTGCGTATTCCATAGGGCAGGGCTTTCCAAATGGTGTGTGGCGACATGTTAGTGTGTCGCCTGAAGGGTGTAGGTGTGTCACCTTCCTGGTCTGAGAACGAGCTCCTCCCCCCGAGCCTTAGAAATGTATGTTATAAATAAATCATATATTTTTGAAAATATCAATGAAAGGTTTTCATGAAATATGTTTTGTCCTCGCACGTTTCGTTATTATAATTTATGTATGTGTTTGTATCTCTTATAAGGGGTTAGTTAAACCACTAGTTTGCTAGTAAAACTGAATTACTGTGTCATGAAATGATGCATGCCTAAAAAGTGTGTCACCAACATGAAAAGTTTGGAAAGCTCTGCGATTGGGTTTTCTTAGGCAGTAGACAGCTAGGAAACCGGGTCGTTTTCCACACTGTTTTCCAGTGGAATAGGCTCCCCATGTTTCAGCTAATATGTTTGGCCCAACATTTCCAGCTTTTCATCTTTCAGTGTGCTATCATGCACATCTCGCAGTTAAAAACCGAAAGACCAAAGTTAAGTAAACATTTATTTTAAAAATGCAGAACGAACTTTAATTATGGAAGTCAATTTTATAGTAAGAAATATTCTTAATTTTTTTAAAAGGATGAATTTCTCATCCTGCTGCCATTATGTGAATTTGCACATTGTTAACACATGTTTTTTGTTAGGGATAAAAAAGCACATTAGAATTTGCTGTTGGAGATTTTCTAGTCTGGAGGGTGATATGAACCTTGAGATATCACTTTCTGTGTATGTGTGCACATGTGACTTAGTTCATTGCCCATGGGTATGTTGATTAAATCCACAGGTATTCGAATGTTGGATCAGCCTTTTATGACTGACATCATAGAGGCTTCCTCTATCAGCCACATGCCACAAGTAATAGATATCTACAGTGCCAGCTGGGGCCCCACTGATAATGGTAAGACTGTGGATGGACCGAGAGAACTCACCTTACAAGCCATGGCAGATGGGGTGAATAAGGTAAGTCACAAGGCTATTTCTACTTCTTGCAGAAGTTACTTGCAACCTGTAGTTTTACAACTACTGTCTGTAAGGAGTACATTACATCAACATATTCTTACAGCGTTTATATCATTTTAGACATATGCTTACAATCTTTCTTTAATCTTTAATGACTGGTGTTTTTGAATTAGTTTATTGTAATTAAATTATCTAAAGTTGGGGAAATGAATGATAACATAAATTAATACCCCCCTCAAACAGCCTTAACTACCATTCTTTGGTTTTAAAGTTCATACGCCTGGTCAAAGATTTTGTCAGGTGCTTTCCTGCCATTTCTTTTTATTTAGTGTGGTTTTTTAAAAACTTTTTTGAAGATGGAAACTATTATACCGACATTCAGTCTGTTGACTGTGACTAACCATGCCAAACATGAGAACAGTCCCTGTTATTTTAACCAGGAACAGAAAATGAGTATGGTCCTAGTGGCTGAAGAGGATGAATACAATATGCACAAGAAAATGCCCTATTTTGAAGACATTGTGTGTATTTGAAAAGAAATACATTGTAATCTGCCTCTTGAATGGCTGCCATTCAGTGACATTTTGAAAGTTTTTATTTTTACATATCTATAATAACATTATATATTCATCATAAAGAGAGACTGTCTTTCTTACATGAAAGAAAAGAGAAGGGAGAATAAAGAGAGAATGTCTTTCTTACAGCAAGGTAAAGAAAAGTACGATAACACAAGCACATCTGCAATTCCCTTTACTAATATATGTGGGATTAGTGGGCTTATATGCATGTATGTCTCATTTCAGACTCTGCACAAGGAGCTGTTCATACCCCTCCCCACTGTGCATGTCCAAAATCTCCTTCTCAGCAGCTGTCAAGTACCTGAGGGAGCACTACTGTGTTCCTTTATTGGCAGAGAGAGGAAGGGTGAGACAGATCAGGTGACCAAGAAAAAGACTGTCTCAGCCGCAGCCAAGAGGGTGAGAAGCAAGTTTGTGCTCCACCTCCTGCCAGTAAACAACTGCCATTACTGACCCCACCCTACCCCAGTTTGACAGCTCTCATTGGGAAAGCAGAGGCATGGAGCTGCTTTGCATGCAGCTTTGCAGATCTCAGCCAACATGTTTCTAGCAGCAAAGGGGGAAAGTTTTGATAAAGAGAGAATATCTTTCTCATAGCAAGGAACTGAAAGGAGAAGGCTTTGAGGCTTTTGATTCCAAACAAAAATTTCTCTTTCAAGAAAAGGCTCAGAATGTTTACCACAACAAATTATTGATAACTTGGTTCACACTTAAGTGCTGTTCCCATCTAGAGTAGACCCACTGAATTAATTGCTGAATGGCAAAGTCAACAGTTGTTTAAATTTGATTGATTTAATACATCTACACTAGATGGGACTAGGTACTAGATTTAGTCCCAAATGTCAGTTTTGTCACCAGGATTAGCGTCCTGTTGGTGCCTTATGGTGGCATGAAGGTTAGTTATTCTAGTGTAAGATACCTTTTGGAAACATGCATACTGGTGATGGGGGATGGCAGAGAAAGACATAGTGCCCTCAGCCATTTTAACCCTACTACCATGCCCCTGCCTACTGCACTGCCATCTACACTGGTGTAGATATGCTGGCCAACAGGAACATGGCACAGATTGTGTGTGTGTTTTTTAAAAGCTACTCCAAATCTGGGGAGCTAATGTCATGTGCTGGATAACGCACACTCCACAGAACTCATTCTGAGGTAGACAGAAGTTTATTTTTTATGGATAGCATGATCAGCACAACACACTTCCACAGAAGTTGCCAAAACTGGAGGTTACACACAGCATACAAATTATATAGGTTATCGATACATGTTTAAGTGCACAAAGTATTCATTGGTCAAAGCCATAAACCTCTTCATGTATCTATTCCCCCTTTCTTTCCCAGGCCTGTATCTACCACCAATCTATATGCCCTTGACCAAGGTGAACACTCCCCTGCATACTTCTCTCTTATCTCCAAATGGCTCTGTTCTCAAAAGATCCTTACTTTTGGCTTTCCTACCCTGAAATACACCATAGTGACAAGCAACGTTTGAATTACAATGAAGCAGCAATTAGCAATACTTAAACATAGATACAAAATAATCTCTTTCTAAATGGGGAATACAAAGGAGCACTTAGCAAAGAATATACATTCAACAGGTTAGTATTTTCATGGCAGGAAGCTTAGCTCAGCAACCTGACAGCTAGGATATTCATACACTCCAGCATTTCACCTACAAAAACCAGGGCGCGTGTGGCCAAGCAACATCAGACTGTGGTCAAGATGGCAAAATGAGGAAGAACATCCAAGCTAAGAAAGGTTACAGCAGTTTGCTTTTGCATACTGGGAAGGACAAGATTCCACTCCTCCCCCACTGAGTTAATTGAGTGCAAACTACTTTGCATTTTGGTTTCAGTTTTGCAGAAATGGAAGTAAAGTAAGAATAAAGGAGGAAAGTGGGAGGAGGAAAGTGTAACTGGGATGTTTTAAAAACAGATGAAAAACTGGGATGACAGGAGATTAACTCAGACTGCCCCTGCCAAATTGCAACAGTTGGTGTGGGATTTATTCCAGTAAGAGCTACGCATACACCTGTCCCAGTCCCCAGACTTGATATGAATTCTAGATCTTCCTTCTTTCATGACAACATTTTCTAAATCAACATCAGGTACTTTTAATTAACTATCTGTCCTATCAAAGGGAAGTTGTTGTTTTTAGTTGGCATTACATGGACTTTGTTGATAGCAAAAGCATCTCTTTTTGTTGTTTGCTTTCTCATGTGTGGGGTGTAGTAAATGCTTATCGTCCTCTACAGCTGAGGTTTCAGCTTGGTTTTTAAATGATTTTCTGTTGGAGGTTAATCAGGGAGAGAAAGGGTAACACATAGCTGCTTGAAAATTGAAAAGCAATTTAAGAACATGCCCTCAAATTGTGTCAGCCAGTTTGATGTTCATAAGAACAGCAGGAAAACAGAAACAATCGGGGAACTTCCTTGTGCCCTTGGAACTGACGTAGTTTTTATTGGCTGTAATCTAGAAGAGGATAGTTTTGTGGGCAACTTGTTCTACTCACAAAGCTCCCATAGATTGTTCCAAAAATTTATGAATTACTCTCTTGCAACAATCTCCCAGATTGTTTTTTTTTTTTAAGGTTGTGGGACCTTGAGGAGGTTTTGTGGGGTTCTAGAGGTGCTTGGTGGCAGAAAGAAGGGGAATTTGGGAGTAGGGTACTGAACAGATATTGGGATCTTAGGTGCATCAAAACTTCCACAGGTGGAAAGACTGGTGATTGTTGGAGTTGTGGTCCCCAGAACTATGCACATACTTTGTAACAGGGATGGGGGGAGAGGATGGCAAATACATGAATGCAGAAAAAATGTTCACAGGCAGAAACGCTTCCATCTAGAGGAAGCTTTTAAGCAGAACTTAGAAACATTCTTTTTGGACTATCGCTGCAATGCCCTGCTGGCTAGGGATTCTGAGAGTTGTAATCTAAGTGGGTAACTTTTTCAAGCTCTGGCTTTGACCCAGAAAAGCTCTTCTTTTGGCTAAATGTGGGAGGAGACAACCTTTGCAGCTTTTCCTCCTTCTGCAGTCCACTATATGTTAGACTCTGCTCTGAAACAGAGAGGATGCAAATATGTGATTTGTCAAGGGAAGGGCCTTCCAGCAGAAAAGAAGCTACAGCCAAGGTTGTGGTCTGAAGAGTATGTGTGGGGGTTTTTTGTTGTTGTTGTTTTTTGCATGTGTATTTGTGACACATTGAGTTTTACCTATTGGAGCGAATAGGCCTGTGAAGATGGTCAGTGAGTGTACAGAAATGAATATACAGATGTGGGGGGGGGGAGTGTGTTGCTCCTGATCCCTTAGAGCTCCAAACCTCAAGGAATTCACAATCCCTTCTGCCCAAGGACTTGCAGGTATTTGTTGAGTTGTTGCTGTGTGCCTTCAAATCATTTCTGACCTATGGCAGCCCTAAGGTGAACCTGTTACCTATCATGGGGTTTTCTAGGGCTGAGAGTGTGTGATGCATCCCGGATCACCCACTGGGCTTACACGGCTGAGTGGGAAATCTGATCTCCAGGGCTGTAGTCCAATGCTCAAAGCAGCACACCATACTACTCCCACCCATATAGACCAGACCAGTATATTCAATACTTAAGACTTCCTTGATGTTTTACTGTGATGGATAGGAATAGCACAGAGAGACAGCACATGCACTTGATTGAAAGAAAGAGGACCCAACTATGTTTTAATCACATAACTTATTAATCTGTTGTCTAAGACAATAATTTTAACATCCCGAAAATTACATACACCTAACATCAAAGTAGTAACATCATGATAAGCAATATTTTAAATAAAAAAAATATTAACAACGAGGAATTCCTCAGCATTCTTTTCACAAATCAGCTCATGGTAGATGGCCCTGCAGGAGAGAGAGTGTGTGTGTGTGTGTGTGTGCACACGCGTGAAGATCAGAGCTTTATCCTCATCTGCTAGGCTTTCGAAGGAGTCTTCAAAATTTCAAAATTCAACATTTTCAAAATTTTAAAATGTAGAAAACTGCCTAGAGACTATGTTGGAAGGGTAAGAATGCCTGATGTAAATAAATAAAATGACCAAAACTTTTAAAGCCTCCAAATTTTCAGGGCAAAAAAACAAAACAGAAACCAAAAAAAGCATCCCAAATATACAACACAGTGTATATAGAGACACAGTGCAAGTTCTGTATGCCCAGACCAAGTGCTGGTTAGCTTGACCCAGGATGCAGATGAGATTAAAAAGAAGCTAGCACAGACTGGAATCTTTGGGGTTATGGCTTTGTCCCCATCCCCCATCTATGGCCCTGGATCTGGGATCTCTACATGATCCCACTCTTAACAGGATCATTGTTACCCATTCTCATTAACTCTTTAAAGCTTACGTCCCCCATCGAAATCCTGATAGATGAATTATGACACAAGGTATAATGTAACACACCAGACCAACAGAGGCTCTAAAGCAGACATGTCCTCTTTTAGAGGAGACAGTCCTTTGTCTCAAAGACAAATATGTCATCTGTCTGAAGGGATGTCTGGTTTGAAGATCTAAAGAAAAAAGAAGAAAGAACAAGGATCTTGTAGTTGATCACCAATACTTAACACAGGAGAAAAAGCAGGCACAGAAATCACCTGGACACAGCCTTTTCTACTATAGTTTGATACCATTCATATTTCAATTATAATAATGATATATTACAATATGCAAATCTTCTGAAAACACTTACCTTGTTGGGGTACCTTCAATACTCTTGGGATACCCAAATGTATCTAGGGCAATATATTTCATCTCTTTGTGTGATGAGTTTGTGCAGGATAGTAATTCCCCATGGCTCTCAATGGGTAAGATGAAAAATTAATAGAAATAACCTGCCACTGCAGATTTTGAGTTCGAGCTCTAGTGAAGAATTTGCTTCCCAAGTCCATTATCTGGCAATCATTCAAGTTCTATAGTGATCCTATGCTTGCTATTATTTGTGAAAATCCTAAAACTAAAAAAAATGTTGGAAGTGCAAAGAAGTAAATGGTATTTTTATCATATGTGGTGGCAATGCTCAGAAGCAAGAAAATACTGGAAAAAAATTCATAAAAGTATGATGGAAATCTTACAAATAAACATACCAATGTCACAAGAGATATTTTTATTGAATATGACACATCAAGTTGATAAAGACTATATTAAACATAAAAATACAATCTTATATATGGTGACAGCAGCCAGAATAATATATGCAAAACATTGGAAAAGGAATAATATACCAGAGTTGGAAGAATGGTTGAATAAATTATTAGAGTTTGTAACATATGATACATTAACCTGTGCACTGAAAAGAGAGCAGAGAGGGAAGAAAGAAAGAGAAATGATAGCTGTGAAGAAATATATCGAAACTAATTGGACTCGACTAAGTCAAGAAAACATGAAAGAATGAAAGGAAAGAGAAGTAAAGACTGACAATAAGCAAAACAGGTCAAATAAATCTAAATAATGTTAATAACCAGGCAAGTCAACAATAACAGTAACAGTGTGGAGGTATCAGATAGATTGAAGGTTTAATATCCAAACAAGGGAAAGTAGGAAGTGGTAATGAAAGAGAAAATGGATAAGGATCTAAATATGAAAGTTTTATATAAAAAGGTTGAAAAATAATGTTTGAAGTGTGATAGAACAGGAAATTAGATAAATTATTTAAAGTAAGAGAATATTGGTTATACACGATTTGAGTTAGAATAATATGTATCAAATTAGAAGATCCTTAACTTATAACAATAAGGAAAAGGAAACAAATGCAAAATTTAAGATTGTATTTATACAACAAGTATTTCATACAATCTAAAATGTGAACATGACTTATTGATCATTGATGTATACAATAATGAAGTTTTAGAAAGAAAGAAAGAAAGAAAGAAAGAAAGAAAGAAAGAAAGAAAGAAAGAGAAAGAAAGAAAATCCTAAAACTAGAACAAGCAGGCAGGAAGAACATGGCTGAAACATTCTCTAATACCTATGTCGAGACAGACCAAGAAGACGTTTTCCTCCAGATCTGTCAGCTTACACCAAACAAGCCGTCAAAGGGTTGATGCTGATCAGTGATGCCACCCAGAGAGCTGAGGCTGTAGGCAAGTGGGCAAGTGTTGGCCACAGAGTTATCACTGCTGTGACCTGTCTTGCTTTGCCCAGTTCCCTCAGCCTGCTTACCATAACCCCAAGGTGCAAATGTCATCTCCAATTAAAGGATTTGCAAATTATCAATGAGAGAGTTCTTCAAAAGATTTCCCTAGGACTCATATTTCACAAAGGCAACACTGAAGGGTTACTGAGCACTATTTTTCTGGCTTCCCTTCTCTCTTGCTTCAGTCTGTTTTCTCTCTTTAGATTGCACAGAAAGGTATCTGAGGTTTTCCTTTTCTTTGGAAAGCACTTGGTTGTTCCTGCCAGAACCAGATAATTAGCACCCCTGCTAGGATGTTCTGGTGTAAGGCTTCAGTATTACTAAGCAAGAAGGAAGGCAAGAAAGGAAAATATTAGACATAGAAAACATGACCTTCAAAATGTTCTGTGCTTTTATAGCACTGCTATTTCATTTTCATTATTGCAAGACCTTTTCAAAAAACGTAACAGAAATCTGGAATAATGACAGATTTCTTATACCGCTGTCTTATGCAGAGCTTAGAAAAGTTAATTTTTCAAACTTCAGCTCTCAGGATCCCCTAACCACAAGACCACTGGTCTTACATACTTGTCTGATTGCCTTGGAATAGTAGGGCTCCTTCCCAAATGAGTATGCTTAGGAAGGTGGGCTTAGTAAAGGTTTGCTTTACTTTATATAATGTTGCCCACTTCTTTATGCCAGGGCTTTGTGAACCTGTGGTTCTCCAGACATTAGTGAGCAATTCTCATCAGCCCCAACCAGCCTGACTGATGGTAAAATATGGTGAAAGCAGTAGTTCAGCAGTTTCTGGAGTGCCATTTGTCCTTCAGCTCATTTTCTGACATGCATACTTCGGCAACTATATACCATTCGAAAGCTGGTAAGGGTTTGCATAGAACTCATGCCTTCCAGTGCTCACCTGTTACCCTTTGGCAATCATGTGAATGCACATATCCATATTAGAACCAATGACTACACAGCGAGTATTCATCACAAATCACTGACTTTTTAAAACGCTTTGAAATTCAGCTTGTTTTGGAAGCAAGACAGTCGAAACCTAGGATTTAACTTCTGTAGTTGAGTACAGCAATATTTTTCTGATCTCTTAACAACAGTGAAAGCTGATAAGCCTATGTGTGCTTGCCTGGGAAGAAATCCCATGGAATTCAGTGAGCTGTTCAATTATATACGAGTTAGCTCCTCACTGAATGCTTGCAGTAGCTGAGGCCTGTGAAGATGCCCATCAACTCAAAATTCAAAATACTTAAGTGAACATGATAGATGCCTTTCATAGTAGCCTTGCTCAGAAGCAGTAATTTCACTGTCTTGAGTTGTTACGTGCCTTTACAGTTATCCACTCCAGTTTCCAAAATATTCTCAGGGTCTGATAGATGAAATATACTGTTCTTTATCTGAAAAAGAATCCTATTATTTGAAGAGTCAGTAACCATGTTAATGGTTTCAGTTCAGTAACAGCTAGAGTTGCTGGCAAGATCTGAAGTGAATACTGAGAAAGGAATATTCATGTATGTGTGTATGTGAATGTTCGCATGCTTTAACTCTGCTTCATCATGTAAGTTCTTACAGAGAGGCTCACAAACAAAAATACAATACAATCAAGCATTTTAAAAAAAATTGAAACTACAGAATAAAAAATGCAGGTATACTTCAATTAATGAAATAAATGTGCTCCTGGGCTTTACTTCTTTAACAGGCAATTTAGTACCAGATATAGCAAGAAAAAAATTGAGATAGGTTTGTATAGTACCAAAAAAAAAAAAAAAGAGCAGTGGACATGTTTCAACAAACTTTTTATTCAAAACTAACAATACGCAAATATGAAATCAAACAAGCAGGCTCAGATAAGCCTTGCATAAGTAAACAAAAACGTATTGAACACTCTAGAGACCACTTCAAAGGTTCTTCCAAAATACATCCATGAATGATTTTTCTTTCTTTCATCAGCTTCCACTTTTCTTATTATTTCCATTTTGGTGACCAAATTTATTTGTATTTTCTAAGTTTTTTTTTTAACATACTGGGGTGAGGGGGTGAGAAAGGTTTCTCTTCTTTCCCCTTTTCTCAGTGCCTTGCTGTTCATGTATACGCTTCAGGGGCTGCAGTTTACCTTGCCTGTTGTGAGCAGGCACACAGATACAGTGGGATCAGCTAGAGCAGAATCCCACTCTTTTCCAGACATGCTGTTTCAACCTGATACTAAGGGCCTTTCCGCACTACACTGTTGTAGTGCTATTATTCCACTTTCAACATCCTATGGAATCCCAGGGTTTGCAGTTTAGGGAGGGGCCTTTAGAATTCACAGCCAGAGAGCTCTTTGGCCTCAGGAAACTACAAACCCCAGAATTCCACAGGAGGTTGAAAGTAGAATATTGGCACTATAACAGTGTAGTGCAGAAAGGCCCTAAAAGTCTTCAGACAACCTGCTCCATCTTTTCATGCTGATGGTGCTAAACATTTCTAGCTAGACAGAAAATTAGGAGGAAAGGGAGGCTGGCTGGGCATAAAGCAAGATTTCTTAAGAAGGACCATCACTGTTAGAGGCTTTGTTGACTGAAGTATGCCTATAACAGATAAAACATAAGGCACTGGTTAGAATACTGTTGGTCTACCACGTTAGCAATTAGACATTTTCTGGTGTCATGCACTGGTGGTAGGGATAACACCTCTCCCTGCATTTCTCCAGTGGCTCCATGGCCACTGTGTCAATGGCCTTTTCCCTCCTGCTGCCATTTCCTATGCTGGTGAAGTTACGCCAAGAGAATGCACCAACAGCATTCTGGCCACTGTGTCTGGAAAAAGTCTAACAGAGAGAACAAAATAGTACCTTTAAGGAGCTTATTGCTTCCAATAGTATCTTTAAGGAGCTTATTGCTTCCAGATCTCTTCTGGATGGGAACAGAAGACCATGCAAGGAAATGCAGACTGAAATGGATCCATTTTGGCCCTCTTGGAGGCCCTGGCAAGAACTGATAACACCATCTTTGAACACCATGACATAGAAGCAACTAGCTTTTATTTCTAATAATAGTATTGCATCTCTTTAGAGTTATCATTAGAATAAACAAACTGGTTAGCTATCACAGATTTCCCCAGTGTATTTGATTATGCATGCCTGATAAAAGAATCTACTCATAGCATACCCTAGGGCTTTTTTCAGCATCCTTGTGGGAGATGAATAGCTATCAAGTTTTGCTCACACATTTCTATCAGTGTATTTTTTTTATCAGTCTGAGAAGTTTTTTTTTAAAAAAATATCAATACACATCCTAATTTTATATGCATTTAACCCCCCCCCCATCTTTTTTATATGTGGTGTGAAATCTCTGTTGGAGTCATAATATAAATCTAATTTTGGACTGTTTGCAGAACAAGAAAGTACTTATTCAACAGAAATGTCATGGATCATTAATATAACTCCAACATGAATAAACATGGAGACTCTTTCTTTGCCAACCAGGACATGATTTTCACATACCAAGGAGATTACTCATGAATAAATGAGGAGATCTGAAATACTAACCAAGCAAGAAAGTCATACCAAGAATTTTAATGTGCTGCTGTATTGAAATTGATTACTTTCAGTGTCCAGGAAGGGGCACAAGAGAATAAAACACTCTCACACAAGCATAATATTCCTGTCTTGAGTGCAATAAAATGGGAAACTGCATAACTGAGAACGATGCAGAGCGCAGTGTTTTCCTTCTCAATATTGAACTAAAGTGATTCATAAAGCAATTGTTTGTGCTGAACTCAACTACACTCAGAAATTTGGAAGAGCTGCTTGATAGCACAGTTCTCCTGCAGGAATATTCATCACAAGTTTTGTTAAGAATTATAGCACTAGGGCTGGGTACTCTGGAGTTTTCAAATGTGAGTCACAGCCAAAAACTGGGTCACCAAAAGACATGAAAGGCTTATGAAATAACACATCTTTTTGCGTAAAACAGGTGTGGGCTACTTGTCTGCCAGAGTGCAGACAAAAGGAGAGAAGGAAGAAGTAGAGATGTGACCATCACTTCATCTCCATTTTTTTGAGTTTGTCCAAATCCCACCTGCCTTTTATTTTTGGCTTGTTTCACGTTAGGTTGCAAGGTTGGAATTCACACAAATAAATTTACATTTAGTTGCACAATTTACCCAATTTTGTGCATTTTTTAAAAATTAACTAAAGTGTGTTTCAGGGTATTCCCCCCCCCCCCACTTACATGCATTTCAGCTGTTCACATTGTTAAAATATCCACATTTAAAATATCCAATATTTTAAAATATCCACGTTGCTTTATGTGTACTTTATTTCTCAGAAATGCTCTGTAGGCATGACAAATGTTGCAAATACTTAAAATAAGGTGTACAGTCTTGAAGTACAAGAACATGACTTCCATTAAGGTTGTGGAATCCAACAAAATTTCATCCCATCCCTAGTGAGAAGAAAGCTGAGATAGAGCAATATATGAAAGATGGAAAGCTCCCTGCAAAGATTCAATTTAGACTTTTGGCAGGGAGGGAAAAATGGAGAGCCAGGTGCAGCAGTAGAAGGAAAGGTGGAAAGACTTTTATACGGGATCAGTTCAGTCCTCTGGCAGAAGTTATTTGTCCCTTCTCTGACAGCTTGGTGGTTGGGAAGGAAGAATTAGAAAGGTACAAAATGTCAGAATGTGTGAAAAAGTGGGATGGCAGGAAGGAAAGAGGGTGTCAGAAAGAGAGGAGTGGAGCCCCTCAGTTTTGGCTCTGGCCCTGTTCTTTGTCAGCATGCAGCCCTAACTAGAGGGTGAGATTTGTTCATATCACTTCCTGCTCACTGAATATTGTAAAACATTATGGTTCAGCATATACTGTTTCCAGAGAGAGTTGCTGTGTTAAGTCTGTTGGCAGCAGAAACAAGAATCCTGACATACCTGAACATCTAATGAACATATTACAGATTATATTGTAATTTTCCTGGACTGTAACCCAATTCGTCTGATGCATAAAGTGTTCTGCATTTATAGGTGAAGCTTTCCCTCTCTGTTCCCAAAGTACATTCTGCATTTAATGTCCCTCTCACCTCACTATATACAGTACCATCCCAAGCATCTGCCTGGAAATCTAGCTAGCAGTTCACTCATCTGATACAACACACAACAATATGGAATTAAGAAGGAGCTTGCTGCAAGATTTGGAGCTGAGCTTGCTTGTACAGACCACAAGTTTATTTATGAGCAAATACAGATGAAAATACTCTTGTAGGAAGGTTTGAAATATTCTGATATTAGGAAGATGAATGAGAGTGGTGGGGTAACACAGACTTTCGGAAAAGATAATGAAAGCTTCACCTATAAACATGGCAGTTCAACTTTAAAGCACTGTGGTTCATTCCCATCCTAATAGGCCACAGAACATCTGTAAATGTGTTCAGATTGCCTCATTTACATTTGTGGCTTCATCCTAGCATACTTCCAATACCCTGCTGAAAGGACAAAAGTCATTAGTAATCCAATTAACCAGCCTCTGTCACTTGTATCTTTTGTGGTGCTTTCTTGGTTTTTTATTTTAAAGCTTCTTCAAAATGAAATCAGTCATGGACAGTTCATTTATTTCAGCAGTGAACTGGCTTCAACACAGCCTGCAGTGGGTGGCCTCTTCCCTCCTCCCCGTGTTACTGGTGAACATTATACAGCCTCAATAACACACTTTTGCCTACAGGATAAAAATTCTGCAAGGGTGGAAATCACCTGGAGAGGAGCATTAAGAATTTATAATCTAATCATGGCCTTGTAATTGGGTTCTCTAGCAAAAGGAGTGATCTGGGTGTTTCTCATTTTTCTTTGGCAAGCATTAGGAGCAACTGTACTTTTCCTTGCTTGAGGGTGGAAGAAAATGTGCTTGAAAAATACAAATAGCGAAGGCATAAAACTGTGTAAGTCACAGAGCAGCATGAATGAAATGCAGAAGCTAAAGGTTGTAATTCTGTATGTATTTAACCTGGAATGAAGTCCTGTTAAATCAAGTGGGATTTACATCTGAATAGACACCTCAAGGAGGACTGAGAAACTGTAATATTCTGGGAGCCAGAGAGGGGTCCTCTTGGGACCAAGGCAGTGCTCCAGAGGATATCTTCCCCTCTTCTGATGTCTGTGTTTCCCTTCTCCGTGCTGAAAGAGATGCAGGGAATGCCTCTGCTACTTCTTATTACTGGTAATAATAGGATTTCCACCAGCCCCACTCATATTACTCATTAGGAATATGAATGGGGTAAGAAGAAAATCCCAATGAGAGCTCTTATTAAAAACCAGAGACACAATGGATCCTCCCATGTTCCACTTGCCTTCTCATCTGGAAGGTGTGAGGAGGAATCTTCCACTCTCCAGGGAGCAGAATTTTGGTGTAGGGTGGGTCTTCCCCTCAGCCCTCAATGTTCAGACCCAGATCTCAGATGGGGTAGATTAGGCCCTCAGGGCTGGTGTTTCTCCTCCACTGAAGTTTATTGTGCTCTTAATAGTTTATATTGCAGATCTGGCGGCAGCCCAATAATCTTTCTTTTCCACGTTAGGATTTTTCACTTACTTTAAATATAATTGTTGAAATTCCTGTTTTGCTATTCCACTTGAATTCATGCCTGGGCTGCAATTGTTCTCCTTTTGTCCTAAGATCAATCTGAATTATATGTGTCTTACAAGACTCAGGTTGTACTGTTTGAAATTTGACAGTGCTCAGTTGACTTCAGTGGGTGCAGCTGGATTTAGGAGTAAATGCAGTTGTTAGTTCTACTTAAACAAGCACTTATGTACTGCTCACAAAAAAAGCCCTATTTGTGTGTGTGTGTTTGTGTGTGTATTTGACATTAACAGTTGATCTCCCTTTGTCCTGTGATCAAACTTAATAACTCATGTCCCTAACAAGACACAAGATGTGCTGTGTAGAATTTGAAGATACTCAGTGGACTTCATTGGATTTAGGCTTAAAAACTACTAAAGTAGTTCCCATGACATCAGTGGGAACATTGTAAATGGACTCTTATCAATTCCATTAATTCAATGGGTCTACTCTCATTGGGTCACAAAATTGGATTTAGCCATTAATTTTGAATTTATATACTTAAGCCAAACATTAAACAACAAAAATTAGTAGGACTTAAAATGCTGTTTCTGTGGGCCTTGATATAAGCTATCCAAGTGTATGTATGTATGTATATGTATGGGCCTAAAAGGTATTTTTCCACTCAGTTTTACATTTAAAGCAGCCCACCTAAGTCCAGTCTGTCCAACCCCCAAAATGAGAACCTAAATAGAATTTATGGTCACTTCTAGTTTTGATTTACTTTAATATTGTTTATTATAATTGCATATTTTTAGGCCTGTTATGGCTTACAGTGGGTCCTGGAAGTGGAAAATTGGTGCCTAGACCTTCCAAAGTTGTCCACTTCATAGATTGGTTTATTGTACTAGTATACTACAGACTAATATATCCCTTGTTTCAGAGGGTTCCATCCCTCATCATACCTGCAGCTCTTGACTCTAAAATTCTATCTCATCTTTGATCCAATCCAATCCATTCATTTAAAATAAGTTGATTGTGGCCCTCCTCTCAAGTTTGTTGTACGCAGTTTATTCATGAATGCTTATACAGATCACAGACAATTAAACACTAGCAATGGCTATTGTTTCTACTGTTCAACTCCTGTCAAATTAATCTGCATTAAAAAGTATGATATAAGTGGCATTCTCTAATCTTGCCTGCATTCATATCACATTCCCACAATCAAGCAAAAGGAGGGTAAAATCATGCAGCCCTCCAGATGTTACAGACTGCTAGTCCTAGCAGCCCTAGCCATTGAGACTTGCAGTCCAATAATATCTGGAGAGCTGTATAATGCCTATCATTAATCCACAACATTGTAGACACTACATTAGACAATTAAAGAACAAACAACAGGTGTTATATCCCCCTTCTTAAATTAATATTTTATCAGAATGTGCTTTCTTTCTGCTCCCTTCCAAAACATACCTTAAGTAGAATACGGGGGGTTCTCTTGCAAGTACTCTAATATTGGCCCTTTTCACATGGCATCTGCCATGCGAAAGAGGGCCTGGAGCCTTGCATGATTGCAAGGAGCGATCTGCATGATGCCCTCGCAATCGCGCAAGGCTTCAGGGGCCGGCAGGCAACGATCGTTCACCTTTGCATTTTCGGCTTTCAGCCAAAAATGCTGCGCAATTGCGCATTGCTCCTGGGCCCCACGCACACTTACCTGGCGTGTGGAGCCTCAGGAGCCGGGCCGGTCGCACTCCCTGTCTCAGTGCAGCCTGGGAAGGTCCCAGGCTGCACTGCAAAAAAGGAAGAGGTGGAGCTCTCGTGCGAGCAGGAAGCTCGTGTGGAGCTGAAGAAGCAGGGAAGTGAGAGCCTCTCACAAGAGGCTGCTCGCGCGATCACCACACCCCAGCGCCGAGAAAAGGTAGAATGCGGAAAGGGCCATAATCTTGTTTTACCTGTCCTCATAAGCATCTACAAAGCTGGTGGAGACAAAACTGAAGTGTGATTGGATGTGGATTTTTTTTTTCACAATGTTGGTGTGTAACACATCAGATACTGATCTGAAGTTCATCAAGGAAAAACTGCTTTTATGTTTGCATGATCAGACACGTACTGTATTAGGCCATTTTAGATCAGATGGTGACATGAGGGAACTTCTACTGGCCATTTGATCAACTTGAATGTTTTCTTACTTCCCACATTGCAGCATGAAGCAGGAAACTATTCACCAATGATTTAGCTGTCTTCTTATTGTGATTATGAACAGAATAGCTGAAAAGAGAGATATGGTCTGTTTTGAAATGTGAGATGAGTTACTATAATAAGAATAGACTAATGATTTATTATTTCTTGTTCTACTGATGTAGTCAGAGAAGCTAGCAACTTAGATTATAAATAATAGGATAATGCAATATCAATAAGCAATTAGCAACATAAAACTCATGATACATGGTACATCAACACAGTTAAAAATTACAGTGAAATTATACTAAAATTAGATGGCAAGAAGAGCTTACAACTGCTTGCAAAAGCTTGCTAAAATAGAAATGTCTTCAGTTTCTAGAGAAAAAGTCTCTAATGGCCTGACAGATCTGAATCAAGAAAGTATTCTAGAAGTGGGATATCAGCCAAAGGGGGGAAAAAACTTCCACAGTATTTTGTATCAGCTGATTAAGTATATTTAAATAAGTTATTTCTTTTGGCCTGAACCACTCCCAGCAAAATGTCATCCACCAGCAGAATGGATTTCCTTCTTCCCATGCAGCTGATTCCCAGTGAAGCAGATGGAGGGAGTTAAGATTGTCGCAATAGTGTCACATTTGTGACTAAGCGGTGATCATGAAGAGGAAACAGTTACAGATGAGTAAATCTAGGTAACTGTTTCACGTTCACAATCGCTACTTAGTCACACTTGTGACACTATTGGCCAATCTACTTTACCAGTAAGAACACTGGTGTTTGGCTTTTGAACTTGGGCAGCACATACAGTATGGCACCCTGGAACAGCCTGTTGATGATAAATAATATATTTCAGACTGAGTGGATTTAAATAAAGCAATGAAAAACTTTCGTATAATGAGTAAGTACAAGTTTCACAACCACAGCTTAGAGATAACATGTTACAAGTAAGTATAGTTCCCTGTAACAAACTACTTTTTTCTAAACAGACCAAAAGTTGCACTTTAAAAGTGACTTAATGAGTGGATATTATGTCATAATTTTTGGGTTATAATAGTAGGAATGTAAATCTTTCCAAGTTTCATTCATGCAAGCAAGAATTAATAATTTTACCATTCTTCTCTTTACTCTGAGAAACCTGTCAAACACACAGCAAGGCACATACGATTTAATAGTCGTCCCTCAAACTTGGTGGAAAGAGTCTTCTGGTTGGAATGTAGTACTGGAAGAGTATGACCAATTCCAGAGAAACAGACCAAACATGAAAGGAGTAGGAGTAGCACTGTATGTCAAGGATGTGTACACCGTTGAGGAGATCCATGACTTAGAGCATGGGAAATGGGCTGAGAACATTTGGGTAAAAATTAAAGGAGAGTGAAACAACAATGACATCATTTGTGAGGGTCTGCTATAGGCTCCCAGACAAGAGTGAAGATTTGGGTGATGCCTTCTTAAAACAAATGACCAAACGTTCAACAAAGGAAGATATAATAGTAAGAGAAGATTTCAATCACCTTGACATTTCTTGGAAGCCAAACTCTGGCAAGAATGTAAAGTCGAACAAATTCCTCACCAGCCTTGTAGACAATTTCGTTGTACAGAAGGTGAAGGAAGCATCAAGGGGATCAGTTATTTTGATTTGATCCCAGCAAACAGAGATGAACTGGTCAATGGGGTGGAAATAGTACGTACCTTGGGTGGGAGCAACCATGTTCTCTTGAGATTTTTTATACAGAGGAAAGTGGAAGCCAAACACAGTCAGATATGTGTTCTTAATTTCAAGAAACCTGGATTTAGTATGCTTAGGGAAATACTGGGTGAGATCCCATAATCAGAAAGACTCAACAGAAAGGAGTTTGGAATTCACAGGAGCTTCTTTAAGGTGAGATACTGAAGGTGCAGTTCCAAACAATTCTAATGAAGAAGACAAATGTCTAGACAGAGAGTCAAAATGTGTCTAAAGAAACCAGGCTGGATGTACAAAAAATTTTCAGGGGAGCTGAGATTTCAATGAGACATGCATAAGAACTGTAAGAAGGATGAAACCACCAAAAAGGAATAGAAATGAATAGCCACTAGTTTAAAGCTCAGAATGAACTTGGGCATGCTAAAGAGGTAAAAATTATAAAAATGGGTTTGGGCTATGCTGAGAACAAGAGGAAGAACCAGGAAATGGTGGGGCCACTGCATAGAGAAGGTGGTCAAATTCTAATGGGGACAGAGAAAGTTGAGTTGTTCAATACATTCTTTGCTCCAGTCTTCTCCCAAAAGGAAAACAGTGCTCTAACTGGTAAAATTAGAACATGATTTATTAAGGAGATTGCATCCCAGAATAGGTAAAGAGATAATAAAGGAGTACCAAGGTACTGAAAATAAATCTCTGTCTTAAGGGCCAAATGAATTGCATTCAAGAGTACTAAAGGAACTTGCAGAGTCACTCTCAGTCTGAGAATTCTTGGAGAGCAGGAGTGGTCTCAGAAAACTGGATGAGGACAAATACTGTCCCTGTCTTCAAAGAGGGCAGAAGAAGATCTAAGCAACTGCCAACCAGACAGCTTGGTACTGATATCACAAAAAGATCTACAACAGATCATTAAAGTGTCAGTCTGTGCACAATTAGAAAGTGATGTTGTGATTACCGAGAGCCAGTAAGGCTTTCTAAAAAAAAAAAGTCATATGAAACCAGTCTGACCCCACACACACACTCCCCTTTTTTTGGTAGAGTTACAAACTTGGTAGATCAGGGGAGAGCTGTGGATATAGTAGATCTTGATTTCAGTAAAGTTTTTTTCAAGGTCCCCCGTGGTGTGCTTGGAGGCAAGTTGATGAACTTTGAGCTAGATAGGGCTACAGTAATGTGGATTCATAACTGGCTGACTGACTGAAGCCCCTCAGTGTTCACAAGCAGGTGCTCTTCATTCTGCAGAGAAGTGGCAAGTGGGGTGACTCACCATTCTATCCTGGGCCCAGTGTTGTTCGATATCTTTATAAATGTTACAAATATTTTTACTAATTAACCAGAGGCCATCAAAACAAAATAAAATTGTACACAAAATACGCTGACGTACCCAATTTACAACCACAGAATAAATACCAAAGACAGATACATATACCAATTATATACAATTATATACAAAATCTTCAAGCAAAATGAAATATTTAATATCAAGTCAGTTTATACACCAGTGATATAAATAGGAGTCTGTACTTTATTATCCCCTCCGTTTCCTCTCCACTTTCATTGTACTGAGTCATTTTGGTAACCTATCAAATGGAGCTCAGTCCATTCCCTTTTAATTGACTGAACTACTAACAATAATTTAGCCAAATTAAATATGACTGTGGGTCTGGCATGTCAAAAGAACACAAGAATATCATGTTCTGTCCAACTGCCTTTATCCCCTACCCACTGTGCTATAAATTTCTGCCTTGGGTTGCAGCATTGAAACACTGCATGTTCCAGCATTTCTACAGTTGACTGCCCACATTGACACCACCAAGAAGAGCATTCTGAATCTGAATCTTCCTAATGTAACTGCAGAGGGGAAAGTATGGTATTCATTCTTATCCAAAGTAGTGCTGGAAGAATACTCTTAATATACAGTATTGGGTATACTGAGGATGTTCTTTGAGTTTGGGGTGCTTTCTGCACTACACTGTTCTAGTGCTATTATTTTACTTTCAACCCTCTGTGGAATTCTGGGGTTTGTAGTTTACTGAGGCCAAAGAGCTCTCTGGATGAGAATTCTAAAGGCCCCTCCCTAAACTTCAGACCCCAGGATTCCATAGGATGTCGAAAGTGGAATAATACCACTATAAACAGTGTAGGGTGGAAATGGCCTTAGTTTCAGCTAACACTTCAAGGAAGTCTAAATGCATAATGTGTTGTTTCATGAACTCAGTGGCTTTCTTTTCAACTTGCAGTAATAAAAATTCAGATGAAAATCCTATATTTGCTCTAATATAAATGACTCAGATGATGGAATAGAAGGCATGTTTGTCAAATTTGCAAATGAACATTGAATTAAGGGAGACAGTGAATACTCCAGAGGTCAAGATCATAGTTCAAAATTACCTTAACAGAATGGAGACCTGGATCAAAGCTAACAAAACGAATTCCAGAAGTGTTAAATGTAAAGTACTATAGGGAGAAAAAAATGAAATGTACCAATAAAGGATAAGGGACATCTGTCTTGAAAGTAGTACATGTGAAAAGGATCTAGGGATCTTAGTAGAGCACTAATGAAACATGAGTCAATAGAGTGATGTGGCAGCTTAAAAATCAATGCAATTCTACACTGTGTTGATAAGAGTATAATATCCAGATCAAGGGAGGCAATAGTGCCAGTCTGTTCTGCTTCAGTCAGACTTTACCTGGAATACTATGTTCAGTCCTGTGTACCATAGTTCAAGAATGATATTGACCAGCTCAAAACGTGTCCAGAGAAGGATGACCAAGATGATCAAAGATCTGGAATGCACAAATATAGGAGGGAGGACACGTGGCTGGATAACAGCATGCGTGAAAAGATCTAGGAGTCTTGGTAGATCACAAGCTGAACATGAGCCAACAGTATGATGTGGCAGCCAAGAAACCCAACGCAATTCTTGGTTGCATCAATAGGAGTATGGTGTCTAGATCAAGGGAGGTAGTGGTACCACTCTGTTCTGCATTAGTTAGACCTTATTTGGAATACTGTGTCCAGTTCTGGGCACCTCAATTCAAGAAGGATATCAACAAGCTCGAACATGTCCAGAGGAGGGCAACCAAAATGGTCACCATGCCCTATGAGGAGCAGCTTAGGGAGCTGGGTATGTTTAGTCTGCAGAAGAGAAGGTTAAGAGGGGACATGATAGCCATGTTTAAATATTTGAAGGGATGTCATGTTGAAGACGGAGTGCACTTGTTTTCTGCTACTCCAGAGACTAGGACAAGGAGCAATGGATTCAAGCTGCAGGAAAGGAGATTCCACCTGAACCTCAGGAAGAACTTCCTGATGGTCAGAGCTGTCTGGCAGTGGAATATGCTGCCTTGTAGTGTGGTGGAGTTTCCTTCTTTGGAGGTTTTTAAGCAGAGGCTAGATGGCCATCTATTGGGAATGCTTTGGTGGGTGTTCCTTCATAGCGAGGGGTTGGACTCGATGACCCTTGTGGTCTCTTCCAAATTTATGATTCTATGATTCTATGAACAACTTGGCCAGTTGGGTATGTTTAGCTTGGAGAAGATAAAACTGAAAGATGATACGATAGCCTCTTTAAATCTCTGAAGTGATGTCATGGAGAGGAGGGAACAAAATTGTTTTCTGCTGATCCAAAGGCTAGAATATGAACCAATGGATCCAAACCAAATGGATTCAAATTACTAGAGAAGAGGTTCCACCTAATTGTTACAAAAAATGTCGTTACTGTAAAAACTGTTCAACAGTGGAAAAAACTGCCACAGGGGCTGGTAGATTTTCTTTTAGAGATCTTTAAACATAGGGAAGATATGCATCTTGCCGAAATGGTTTAGTTGTGCATTCCAGCAAGTCAAGATGGTCCCTGTGGCCCCTTCTAACTCTGATATTCTGCTATGTTATGATTCTAACTGTACAGTTTTTTTAGACTATTCACAGTTTGGAACTTATTCTGTGTCAATAATATACTTTTTCCACAGAAATTTGCATTTTCTGCACATAATTTTCTGTGCAGACATGTTATTTTCTGCAATGAAATGATATATTCTGTGGAGGATTGTTATTTTTCTGTGCAGAAAATGCTGCTTGGATTTTGTGCAAAAAAAGGCTTTTTTTTTTTTTTGCACAGGATAGGTCCCAAGCTGCAGAGATTCTAGCCTGTCTCAGAGTGTTCTGAAATTCAAGAAACTTGTGAGGGCGGGGGGGGGGGAGGGGTAATCATTTTTGAACATTTCCATCAGTAATAGTGAGTAATGTTTTCTAGGTACTTTTGAATGTTTCTGCATAAGGGATGTTAAGGCATCTGAGTGGTATTTTTCAAGTTTATGCCATTCTGTTATCAATTTTAGGCATGAAGGTGTTGTCACAAAAAAAGTAAGAACCAACACAATGAATTACAATGATAGCAGCATACTTTGGGGGGCTCTGGTACAAGTTACACAACAAGATGTTATGTAAAAACAAGAAAAGTAATTTTGTAATATTTGGATGTCTTTAAAAAGTAACTAGAAGTAATCAATATCTCCATATTAGTTGCTTTTAGTTACTTAGTTTGGTGACTTCAGTTACTTATTTAGCTTTTTTTTAAAAAATCAGAAAGATGAAGGCATTGGCCAGTAGTACAAAATACACCTAGGTAGTGAAAGCATGCATGCCCTGTAACTATAACATTAAATATAAATTAGATATTAGATTAATAGATTCTGATAATAGCTGGTGATCTGAATTGGGACCTGGGTTTGTTTAGGAGAATTTCACATACCCATACAGTCATGCATACACACACACGCATGTACATACACACACAGCCATGGTTGTGATATAGATTTGACTTGCCATATCTCCCATTTGGCTTGAAAGGAAAACATTCCTGTATATTAAATTTGTATCAATGGTACCCAGTCTTCTCAGCAAAGCAGTGACTCCTTTGATCTTCCTTTTCAACGGGTGCCTTGCTGCCAGATAATCAAGCGTCTTAACAAGTGACTTCCATCCACTGTGACGAAATACCAGTTCTGTTCCATTGGTCCTCAGATCAACTGTCTCTAACATATGTCAACTGCTGGAAAAATCTTTATGGTCCAGAGAAAATGAAGAGATAAAAGTCTGGGCACAATAGGCTGTGAGAGTGATAGAGATCTGCCCTGAACGTGCAGAATTTAATACCTTTGTCACTTTCTATAGCAAGGTATTTATCTACGTGCATCCATGTGTCTCTACGTCAGAAGTTCCTCAACACGCTGTACAGTTTCAAATGGACCTGTCTATAAAGCCTGAATCTGACGAGGTGCCTTCCCCCTCTTCTGCAGGGCCGTGGTGGCAAGGGAAGCATCTATGTGTGGGCCTCTGGAGATGGAGGAAGTTATGATGACTGTAACTGTGATGGCTACGCATCGAGCATGTGGACCATTTCCATCAATTCAGCTATTAACGATGGCCGGACAGCTTTGTATGATGAAAGCTGCTCGTCAACTTTGGCCTCTACTTTTAGCAATGGGAGGAAGAGAAATCCTGAAGCTGGTGTGGTGAGTAACGCAGGTTTTTTTCTGTTGTAAATATTGTGGAGGTCTTTTCTGGCAAGGAAAGACATTCCCTTGTGTGTGTGTGTCTGTGTCTGTGTCTGTGTACCTTCAAGTCACCTGCCAACTTACAGCAACCCTATGCATTTTATAGGGTCTTCTTAGGCAAGAAATACTCAGAGGTGGTTTTGCCAATTCCTTTCTCTGAAATATAGCCTACAGCATCTGGTATTCATTGGTGGTCTCCCTCCAAGTACTAACTAGGATTGACCCTGTTTCCAAGATCAGACAGGATGTACTAGATCAAAATTATTCGTTATGCACTATGACCAAGATTCTTCCCCCAAATATTTTACTCAAAAACTTTTGATAGGTGAAGTGGCTTATTGGTACTGATCCAGCCCATTAGGATAGTACCAAGCAACTGTCTTCTCTCATAAGCTTCACATGCATGCCTACAAGCTTTCAAGCTCTCCTCTCAAATGGCATAGAGTTTCTAACCTTTCCAATGGAAAATTACTAAAAATATATTCCTTTTGGGCAGTGTAACTGTGACAGGCCCTTACTTCTCTCAGATTGGTGTGGCAGTTCCAGTCTGCTAAGGCTCCCTGTTCTTACCGCACAGCTTTGCCTCCCTCTGCATTACACAGAGGGTAAGGATTTTCAATGTTTATTTAAAACCATGTATTAATTTTATGGTGGTGAGTTTTCTGTGCTGCAGGATACACTGTCTACAGCTCAGGCCAAGTCAGTATTTCCAAGGTAAACTATCTTTTCTCAACATAGCAATAAAAATAATGTGGCCTATTAGAGTTTATATGCAGTTCAATGTTGATACATTTCTTCAGTGTACTCTTCAGACAGTATTAACTCCCTGCTCAGAAACAGTTCAATTACATCTTTAGACTTTCACAAAAGGCACTATTACCATACAACGGCTCTTTGGCTAAATTTCCACCGAAGGCTGAACCTCCAATCTAGGTCACAGTCTCTGACCAGATCCTACTAGGGTTCAGTTACTCTTCTGCATCATAGTAGGCTTCTTCCACTGAGAACAACACCTCCCAAAACAGCCCCACTTTCTGGTTGACTAAGGGACTCTGCTCCCTAGCTCCTTGCTAGGCTCTCACTGAAGGAATCCAAAAACCCACAGGTACTTGACTTTATATAACTTTTTTTCTCAGCCATAAGCCCCTCCCACACACTGCTGGACTAGGTTTCTTTTCTGAGGTGCTATTCTGGTTGCCTAGCAACCTGATTTCAGGCTGCTCTGGCACTCCAAATGGCCACATTCCCAAAACTTCCGTCACAGTAATGTTTCTAGAACTCTACAAACTTCTGGTCTTGGGTAAGCCATACAGCAGGTCCACTGAATCCAGAATTCTCTAATATCTTCCACAGTAAATGGCTACTAAATCTTGATTTACAATAGAACAACTCTCCCTTGTATATGCTTATCTGCATATTTCACAGCCAGCACTGAGGTGCAGTTACCTTGAAAAAGTTAGTACTTACAATTAAACACAGACATACCCAAGTAATAAGTGACTGCTATAAGTTAGAGTTATAAAAAGTAAGTCGGCTCACCAATTTATGGTGAAATTCTTGTAGAGTTCCCTTGAGAAGAAGTTCACTAATAGAAGCTTCCAGTGAAGGAAGTGAGGAAGAAGTGATTTGGGCTGATTCCTTCTTCTCCCTGCTTCCTCTGCCCTTCAGGAAAACCCTCTGCTCTGGAATGGTGTGAAAGGTGACTTAGGCCATTTCCATACCGGGCTTCTGAAACGGTGCAGAACGACCTGTCACTGAGGTCTTCTACACCGTAGAGTGGACTGGCGTGGACTACTTTTTGTAGTTCCACACCAGAATCCACTCAGGAGCGGCCGGAACTAGCCGCGCTGCGTGTTTTTTAAAAACCTCTTTTTTGAGGCTTTTAAAAAGCACGGAGCGCGCAGCCCCGTGCTGCTCCGTCGCCCGGCTCCAAAGTGGATTTGCAGGCGCGCGCAAGTGCGTGCCTGCCTGCAGATCTGCCGGGGGTGGGCTTCCGGCTGGTGAGCTTCTCCGGTTGGTGGAGAGCCTCCACCAACCGGAAGCCGCCATCTGGGACACCGGAGGACTGTGGAGCAGCGAGCTCGCGCTGCTCCGCGTGGCAACGGACTTACCCGGTGGCGGGTAAGCTCCGTTTTAGCGTGTTTTTGCCCGTTTCCCCCCCACATGTGAAAAGGGCCATAAGAGTTCACAGAGAGAAGAAGAAATTGGGGAAACCTGCCCCCTCACTTTTCCTCCGATGGGAATTTGCAGTTGGAGCATCGGTAGGCTGTCAACAGGCAGCCCATTGATGCTGTTCTGGATTAAAAAGCCACAGCTTTATTAAGAACTGTGTTGACTTGGCATGAAGCTGGGATCCAGTAACTGGATAACCTGCCTGTCATCTGACACACCCAACTTTTGGCCCACTTGTTAGAAATCTATCTAAAGTGACAGCCCATAGAATCCATGTGGGTGCAAGGGTGCTGTGTTGATCCTTGCTGCCTGAAGGAGAGGCCTCTCCAACAGCACCCCAAGCTGGGCCTTCCATAAACAGACAAACAGAAGGTCACGTCAGCCCTATACACCAAACCTGGGTCCAATGCTGTGCCACATCATCAAAGACTTGCCATAAATAAATAAAAATTCTAACATGTTTAACAGCAATATATGTAACTTAATACAACCATTAACAAAAAGGGATGGGTTGGTGGGTAGGAAGGCAGAAAGAGCCAGATTGCTGGAGAAGCTGTAGAGCTACCTTATATCTCCCCTAGGTGAACATGAGTGGAATTTACAGCTACTCCCCCATTGGAGAAGGACCCACTCCTCACTTCCATCCCCCTTCCCGAAGTCCTTCTGGGAAGGAGACAGGGTGTGAAAGCAGAAGATGGCAGCCCCTTGCTGGCCCACTCCCTTGGAAAATCACCTCTTTGAATATTTGTCTGAGATTTGCTGAATAACAGCAGCAACTGAAGACTTGAGTGGGATATAGAGTCCCTTCCATGAACAGAATGAGTTCATCCATTTCTGTGGGTGGGACCCTTGAAGCACTGGATACGAATGATTTTTTTTTTCTGTTTTTAAAAAATGAAAAATACTTTTAACTGCCTGCTGTTCTTTAACTGAAAGGAATTCAAGGACATAAAAATAACATCCTTGGGGTAGAGAGCAACAGATTATTTTCCTTCAAACAATTTTTCTCTGTCTCGTCAGCTTCAAGGAGAACAGTGCTGTTTCCTCTCATTTCCTCCTCTCTCTTCTCTGTTTCAGGCTACAACAGATTTATATGGCAACTGCACATTACGCCACTCGGGAACATCTGCAGCCGCACCAGAGGCTGCTGGAGTGTTTGCGCTTGCACTGGAGGCAAAGTGGGTGAAAACAGCCGTCAATTATATTGTTAAGAGTTTAAATAACCCCTATTTAGGGCTATGAACAAGCCTTTTGAGCTTGTATGAGCTGAAATCCTAAATTCCATGTTATCTAACTAAAGCTGTACATTAAACTGCTTATTCTTCAATAGGTTATTTACTTTGCTCACATATACATATTGAGTGCTGGCCAAAGACATTTTGCAGCCTGAGGGGGAATGGCAAATAGCTTTTCTACCCACACGCTACAGTCAAACTGCACAAGAAATTTTAGGACACCAGGCAGAAAGTCCCATGAGCACCTTTCCCTGTCCTTGGTAGGAAAAGCACAACCTCCACCGAGGAAGTGAAACAATCTGCTGCTTTTTCATGCTACTCTAAATCTGCTGCTTAAAGCAACTATCTCCGCCTGTAATAATGGTAAAATTGGGCTTATATAGCACAGCATTCTTTCACAGCAGGAGTGGGAAGTCATAGGCCTCCAGAAGTTGCCAGACTTACAACCCCCAGCATCTTTCACTTTTCTGTCTAGGAGTTGGAGTCCAGTAACTTTTGAAGGGCTGCATAGTTGCTGCACCTGTTCTGAAAGTATGCTGCTTCTACCTTTCAACTGAACTCATGCTCCACATCAGCAAAGCTGTCCCTGGCCTGGTTGCTTCTACTGTTAGGGTCACTAACAGTTCATACATGCTTATTTTTATTCTTTACTTAACACTGGCTGTTGTACGTGCTTTTACTTCTTACCTCTAATCAAACTACATTTCCTGAAGCCAAAAGAAGCATTGGACAAGGCCTAGAAATCTGATGCCATAGTGTTGCTGCATTTTTGTTCCCATGATTTCCTTGAAGGAGAGTGGCAGGCAGCCTAGGTGAATCCTGGCTCTGAATCTAAAGATGCAAGAAGAGTCATGCTGGGTTAGAGCAAAGACCTGTCTAGTCCTGCCTTTCTTTCATGTGGTGACCAATGGCAGGAGTAGGCAACTATGGATCTCCAGACATTATTGGACAATATCTCCCATCATTTCTTACTAACATAGCCAATGGTGAGGGATTGTGGGAGTTGTAGCCCATAAATATCACAAGGTTAGTTCAGAAACAGTTGTCAGGATCAGTTGTTCACTCTGACACATGGAAAACACAGCTGAACAGCACTATCCTCCCTGAGCTCCTTACCAAGAGATATGAAGAAGCGCACTGTCCCTGGTGTTAGATGAAATAGGTATCCATCATGGCTAGTAGC
Organism: Cyclura pinguis; assembly: GCA_030412105.1. Lineage (NCBI taxonomy): Eukaryota > Metazoa > Chordata > Lepidosauria > Squamata > Iguanidae > Cyclura > Cyclura pinguis. The sequence goes on from CM059599.1 coordinate 174,136,379, forward strand.
TACTGGCAACCTTATCCTCCATGAATTGATCTAATCCCTTTTTAAAACTGTCCAAGATGGTACTGTCACTGCATGTTGTGGTAACATATCCTACAGTTTAACTCTTAATTTTGCTCATAATGTTTTCTCCTTCAGGATAGCCTAGACTTATTTACTGAGAGATCCATTTGTTTTGTTTTTAAAAAATGAACCATTTTATCACACAACAGCTGTATTGAACCCAGGTTCAGTAATCAATTTGGTGCTTGAAAGGTCTGCAGATCTTTAGAGGAAGGATAGCAGAATTTAAAAAAAAAATCATGGAAGAAAGGACTGACCTGAAGCTATATGTATTGTATTATGGGAATATAATTTTTATGTGCATTTTTAATCATCAGGTTTCATCAAAATGGAGCATGTCACATCACTGTTTTTTCTTTTAAATCCTGTTTGGGAGGAACTCCAAAGATAACAATAGGTTGATAGTTTTATTAGGACCAACCAAAAGGCCACAAAGAAGTGAGCTACCTTTCAAGTTCTTCTCCAGGCTAAATGTTTTGGAAACACAAATTGATTGCAACAAAAGGTGTAGGGAAGGAAAAGGAGGTTGCTGGCTGAGATCAAGAAGACCAAGTCTGCAGTTTTAAACATCTCTCAGTGGAAGGGCAGAGATATTGCAAAGGACAGTCGCATAGGGAGGGGGGAGTGATGGGGATGGTGCACCCCCGGCGGCAATTTTTTGGGGGCGCTGCTGCTCCTTGCTTGCCCGCCATGTGCTGTAGCCCTGCCCCCATGTCATAGCCCTGCCCTGCATGTCGTAGCCATGCCCCTATGCACTGTAGCCATGCCCCCACATGCCATAGCCATGCCCCTGTGCACTGTAGCCCTGCCCTATGCGCTGTAGCCCTGCCCCTGCACACCGTATCCATGCTCTCCACATTTCATAGCCACACCGCCACCACTCTGCCCACCCCGCCCACCCCCCCTCCATGCACTCCAAGGTCCGCCACTGGCAAAGGATGTGAAAATCTCCCCATTTTAACCATGCTGCATCTCTCTAAAACTCACAGCAAGCCACCTGTGTGTTCTTCCTATCCTTGTCTTATAGGTTGTAAGACTTGTGCTCCCTTCCCACTTTGAAATTTGAACACTGATTTTAACACATTTTTCTTAATATATGGCTTATTTGTGCAGTCTTCCTAATTTATATAACTTTTCCACATTGACAAACATGTGAATATGTGTATTTTTAAAAAACATATACAGTTTAGCTGTTTTTACTTTAAACTATGTGCATTGTTTTGCACAGACTTTATTCCTCAGAAAAACCTTGCAAGCCTTGCAAATGTGCAGATGCTTGAGGTGGAATACACATTTTTCTTGTGACAGCTCCTTGAGAAGTGCCAAAATGAGACTCTTGTTAAGACTACTGAATCCAAAGATGTTTCATTCCACCCCAGGTGTTTTATAGGCCATATTTGGTGGGAAAAAATATCAGTTGCAGCAAGATATGCTGGGATGCAAGAATAATGGCTTCTCATACTTTAAAGACCAGCAGTTATTTGAAGGCAGATCTGATTAAGAGTTTTAATTGATTGAAAAGCTTGCTCACATGTTTATAACAATCTTTCCATTGGTACTAATAAACATATAGTGCTATTATTACTACTGACTGCAATTTTTGGCTGCAGTCAGTAGGCAATAGTCAAGTCACCCTTTCTAGGAAAGCCAGATCTCACCACATTGCTCTCTTACAGTGGAGATCTGACATGGAGAGACATGCAACATTTGACAGTGCTTACCTCCAAAAGGAACCAGCTTCATGATGAAGTTCACCAGTGGCGAAGAAATGGTGTTGGCCTAGAATTCAACCACTTGTTTGGCTATGGTGTCCTTGATGCTGGAGCCATGGTCACAATGGCTAAGGACTGGAAGACTGTTCCAGAGAGGTTTCACTGTGTCGGTGGATCAGTACAAGAGGCCCAGTAAGTGAAAACATAACATTATGGTCTCAATTCGAAAGCAAAAATGTCTCATTACAATTAAAAGCATTTAGCTGTGCTTCATTACCTTGCAGTCTACAGAGGTATATTAGAACATCAATTACATTGATCTCAATGAACAAGATTATTGAGACTGGCTCAAATGGGACTGTCACAGACCTTTCTTTCAGACTGGTGTGGCGGTTCCCAATCTAAGGCACCCTGTTCACAACTCAACTCTGCCTCCCTGCAATAACACTACCTTTATGTAAAAGAGTGAGGGTTTTCAGTGTTTGTTTAGAATCACTTAATAATTTTAAGGCAGTGTCTTTTTTGTATTACGGATCACTAGAGACAACTCAGGCTGAGTCAGTATTTACACAGATAAACTGTAACATTTATTAAGATAACAACAAGAATAAGGGAGCATATTAGAGTTCATGTGCGGTTCAGTGTTGATACATTTCTTCAGTGCACTCTTCAGACAGTATTAACAGTTAGCTCCCTGCTCAGAAACAGATCAAATATGTCTTTAGACTTTCACAAAAGGCACAATTACCATACAACAGCACTTTGGCTAAACTCCATCAAAGGTTTAACACTCAGTCTAGGTCACACTCTCTGACCAGATCCTACTAGGGTTCAGTTGCTCTTCTGCCTCTCACTAGGCTTCCACTGAGAATTGCATGTCCCAAAACAGCCACACTCTGTGGCTGATTAAGGGATTCTGCTCCCTACCTCCTTGCTAGGCTCTCACAGAAGGAATCTAAAAACCCACAGGTACTTGACTTTATGTAACTTTTTTCTCACAGCCATGAGCCCCTCCCAGACACTACTGGGCTGGATTTCTTTCCTGAGGTGCTATTCTGGTTGCCTAGCAATGTGATTTCAGGCTGCACTAGCTCTCCAAATAGCCAACCCTCCCCTACCAGAACTTTGTCACAGGGACCTTTTCGCCTAATCTATGTGAGATACAAGCAGTTATTTCTTGGTTGAATTCATATCCTGCCTTTCCTCCATTGACCTCATGGTGAGGTACTGGGCAGATATACTGGAATCTGGATCCTCCAGGCTCGTGAGGTGGGACACAAATCTTCAAAATGTTTCTTTCACAAAGAGAGGTCTGTGCTGTCTTGTACGGAAGAAGCTTCCTGTCCTACAACAGCAACTTATGATTTTCCATGAGAAGGTATTGAGATACTATTCAGGATGCATGCACAATATATCACAGATCTTTTAATGCCTTTTTAAACCAAGGCCTCAAAATGTAAATAGTGGTCTCAATATTGACCCAGTGTGATTTTATGCAAAAGGGAATTACTGTCTCCATGTTGGGTGACCAGTTGTAGCTAGTTGTAACTGCAACCTGGAATTGACATGGGGGAGCATTTTTAGAAAAATCAGAAAACAGGTCATTTCCCCCCCAAGCCTAGTTCTGAAATTTGGAAGGCTTTTACGCTCCCAGGGACATTATCAGAACTAAAGCCCAATCTGAACCCCCTCTCTCCACTCACTGTATCATAGATGCCCACATCTGCCTGACCTTTTCTGTGATGTCAATGGCATCAGCAGGAACTGAGAGACCTCTCTCAGGGGTCTCTCTTCCTCTCTTTAGAGCAGGGTAGACAACTGTTGGTGGTTTGAGGGCTGCATTGCTCACTTAGTGGCCTTGTGGGAATTCATCCTTTATTGCATCCCCTGCCACAAAATAAAATAAAATAAAAAATCAAATTTTTACTCCTCTAGGAAATACGGAGAGGATTTTTGCCATATTTGGGCAGGGGGTCAGGGTTTTTTTGGCAACAGGAAGTGATCTGGTAGTCACTTCACCTGGGCCTAAAATAGACTTCAGGAAGAGAGAAACATGGTGAAATTACCCCCATACCACCTAGAGGACGTTTTTGGAATTTGGAAGAAAAGAACTTGTGAAAGATTTTTTTAAAAATACTTTTTGAACTCTGGGAACCACAAAAATGTCCCTGGGGCCACATGGAGCTCTTGAACCAGACTTTGACCAGCCCTGATCTACAGGGTCCCAGTCACCAGGGACTCTGGAGTAGGTAGTTTACACAGCATCTGAGCCGCCAGTAAAGACACAAGGTGCCCTGGAAACAACATGCCCAGGGTTCGTTGTGCCTGACTCCTGAGTTGATGTACTCCTGTGACTGGAAGACTTCATTTTTTTGGTCTCCTTTCAAACTTGGGCATGCCTAGTGGTTCCATTTACTTTCTGAGCTTAGTTAAGAAGTTTTGAAGAAAATGATACTGAGTCCATATGACCTTGTGATGGTTGTTTTGAGCCAGAAAAATAAGACGTTCTGTAAGAGGATTAGTTCCTCTACTCATCTATTTGTCTGTAACTACTCCTGGACTGCGGCCCATGACTAAGTTGATTGTGGTCCATAGTTCATATCACACCATTCCTATTAAATGAAGGAAAACAAATGCAGATGCCAGGTTTCATTAAACTGTTGATGGATTTGTTCTGCTGTGTGGTAAAGGCTCCAGAATAACTCAAGAACTTCCTTGTACAGCCAGTTTTTACTGCTGTACCATGGCAGGATTAAATATTTTGTTTGTTTTGTGTTCTCCAAGTCTCCAATTAAAGGTTAGGTAGACAAATTATTTTCTGATTATTCTCATGCGGGTAGGCAAAATGAGTCAGCAAACAAATCAATTAATACTAATTGATGGCAACAGCTAAAGTTCAATTGAGTTATTTGAGATACTAACCTAATGATGGACAATTTATGCCTCTAACAGCTGCAATTTACTTTTCCAGTGTTGTCTTAGAAAATGGTAGTGCTTTATAGGAAAGGAGAATGATATATAGCTCTGACATAAAGGCTGTTACAGCTGATGAAGGCTTGATTGTCTGTTTGTTATTTGATGATATGTTTATAAAATCCATCAATTAGATTTTATTTGGGAAAAACAAAATAAGGTACATTTGAAAGCCTATAGCAGGGGCAGAGAACCTGTTCACAAATAGTTCACAACTGAGCCACACGCTTTTAGGAATGCTCATTGAGCCATGTACAGCTGGTCTCACTGGTCGCCAGGCAAGTCCTGTTTTGAATATTTTGGCTACATGAGGCAGAATTTGAGAGGGTGATGCACTGGAATGTGGTGCATCCACATGGAATATCTTTCCTCATTTTTTCCTACCAGCCAATTTTGCATGAGTCAACTGAACTGTTTTTCTTGGCAAAAGTAATGATTCTTCCTCACAACACTCACCCCCTTATAACTGGTTTGTCCCATTTGTAAGGGCATTGTTGTTGTTAATTGCCATCAAATAGACCTAGACTAGTGGCAACCCTATGCATGAGAGACCTCACAGTCACTCTTAATAGCACTTGGTAATACATCTGAGGAGATGGGTTTACATCTATAAACATGCATGCAAAAGTAAAAACCAGTTGGTTGTAGAGCTGCTGCCACGTTTCTTTTTTTTTTCTCCCCTTTCCTTCCTCCTTTGCAAGTCACCCTGTCATCAACAGCCATGCTCAGGCCTTGCAGACTCAGGGCTATGGCTTCCTTGACTGAGTCAATTGTAACGGGGTACATAAATAAAATGAGGGAAACTACACACATTTCTTGAGATGTATGGAAATATTGATAAAATGGGGTTCCTGTCCAGTTTTAGCTGGACACTAAAAACAAAAACACCTCTTTTGTTATTTTTCTGACTACAGCTTTTTTAACTACAGCCTAGAAAATACCCCAGTCATCATACCAGCAAGTTCTAGGACTTGTAGTCCCCCCCAAGCTCTGCTTCTGACTCACAAAATCTTTCTACTTATCCAGTGTGATTTCTTATTAGTTACATTAAAAATGGGTAACTCTATCTTTATTTTCCAGCTCATGAGAACTTGCTCCTGATGGCATTTTCTGTATGGCAGGTGTACATGATACATTCTTTTCCCACAGAACATTGGCAATGAAATAAGAATAGGCCACAGAGGAATATATAGCCTATGTAGATGTAATGAGAAAGGGCCAGTAGTTACACTCTGCCCTTATTACCAGAGCAAGCACAGGATAATCAAACTAAATGAGCAGATTAGTGGTTGCATGCTTGCCTAATGGACCCACAGTGATTGCCAGCATGTCCAAGCTATTTAAAGAAGCGCTTGTCAGAATGAGAATCTGTTTTTACTCCCAGAGCCACTTCTTCAAGCAAGCCTTGGAGAGAGATTGGGGGAAAAAATACTTCATTGGATCACAACCCCCAAAGTCTCCCAGCCAGGATAGCTATTAGCTGTGCTTGCTGGTAAATTCTGGAAGTTAAAAGCTCAAATTCTGTATACACGCATGGAAACCCAGGTTATATGCATGTATGACATTTTGGGGATGTTGCAAAAGAGGTATCCAGTATTGTTTTGCACAGCATCAATACACACATCATGCACCATGCTGGGGTGAACTACAGTGGGCATTCACAGGCAAGAAGGGATTGCAGGAAGTGCCTAAATGACATCCAGCTGTAGTGCTGTGGCAGAAGAAGATTTCTGCAAGAAGATCTCTGGCAATTTATTGGAGATCTAGAAGGAAAATATTAAATAACTCCTGCCAGGGCACCTTCTGCCATCCCTCCATCACCCGGCTCCCCAGTGAGTAAATGGCCATGCAGGTGCATCTTCAATGCATGGAGGCTGCCTCCTGGGAATGGAGGGTATGTAAAAGTGTGCAGGTAGAACATTATTCTCTTCCACCAAGATATATGATGTTGGCTATAATCCAAAAAGTACATTTTCCCATCTCTGGGCTGGAAAGGGGAATGGGAACATGAACTCCCTTGGAGAGGTGTAGGAAACAGGGCCAACAGCACACCCATGGCTTTGCCTCATCCACCAGCAATGCCTCATGCTCACCTCTTCAGTGTCACAATGGGTCACTTCAAATGGCTTAATGCCATGGATAGTTAAAATTGCTTTTTTGTCAACATCTTTTTATAGTCTTTTAATTATGTCTAAATGCTTTTATCTGTATTTGTTTTAATTTTTGTAAGCTGTTTAAGTCCCACCATCAGGTCCTGTACAAGAAGAAAGGTGGGAGAAAAAATAAAATAAACAAACAATGAAATTGGGGAAAGACAGGACAAAAATGGAAAAGAAAATCCTGATGATGACAATAACTCCAACCATGATTTCTGTCTCTTGTCTCTCCCCATCCTGCCACTTGAGTGTTCAGAAAGAGAGCCTTGATCTCTCCTTGCCTGCTGTACCTTAGTACAGTAGTGGAGAAAGTTTGGCCTGTGGATGTCACACAGCCTTTGGAGCCCCATTCTGCAACTTCAGAAGCGCCCCACAAAGTCCCCACCCACCCCTTTTTAAACAAAAATATTTATTTGTACAAATGAAATTCCACATCATTAAGACCTACAAAAGATAAAATTTAATTAAACTATAAAAACAATTAAAATTAATTTAAAAATATACCTACTAAAAACAGCAGCAGCAACAAATAAAGACCACAGTGAGCATATTAGAAGCCCTAGACTCATCCCTGCTTGGCCATGAAAACCCACTGGGTGACCTTAGGCACATCACACAATCTCAGCCTCAAAAAAAACATGACAGGTTTACCTTAGGGTCACCATAAGTTGGAAACAACTTGAATGCACACAAAACAGCAATACTGATCAGCAATTAGTTCTGAAAGGTCTGTCTTAAGAAAAAAAAAATCTTGGGTAATTTTTCTTCCTGAAACAGCAAGATAATCCAGAGTCCCCCCAAGACACTTCTGATAGGCACAAAACTGCTTGTGTGACAGGGGGATGGGGGTGTCGTTTACAATATTCCCCTTCACAATTGCCCACTTATGCTTTTGAGTATAAGCTCTTTTGCTGATGAAAACCCAGAGCGCTCCTGTTCCATGTATGGATCAAGATGTCTGTTACCTTTCCTTCCCCACCCTCAGGATTCTTTTATCACTGCTGTCTTTAAAGATCCACACTGTAACTGGGAACATCAATTTGCAAAAGAGCGATATGGCCTAGGTATATTCTAATCCTCTCAACATTTGAGGTATAATTGGCAGAAGCATATGAGATGGTCTTCTTAGTATTGGCTGGAAACCTCCATGCAGTACATTGCTATGTAACCATGGTGCACATAATGAATCTGGGCTCGACCCTTCCCCCCATCCACCTTACCAGTCAACAGCCACTGCAATTGATGGGGTCTCAGCTGTAATGTTTCCAGCGCCTCACACAAATGATCTCTGTTGTGACAGGCAAAAACAGGGTTGCTGTCGCAATCCCCTCTCACAGTGGAGATTGCTCATGTGACAGGGCAGTCAGCCACTTCTTGAACAGCAGGGTAACAGAGCGCCATCAACTGCAGCAGCTGTCGATTGGTAAGTGGGCACTGGAGGAGTTTTATGGTCCCTATGTGCCCCCGAAGTGAAGAGATATGTAGGGATCATGAATATGAAGCAATCATGAATATGTAACTCTTGTTTATGAATCCAGAATGACCCAAATAGAACTCCACCCAGTAACTCCAACATTTGGAAGTCTCTTCCAGGGAAAGCCTCTATTTTCATCTCTGCCATTTAAAAAAAAAATACAGCTTTTTCTTGACCTATTTTAATGTTTCTTCTTTGGAGTTTTATTTTTCTGATTGGTTTTAATTATCTGTTGTTGTTTGGTGGTGGTGGTGGTGGTGGTGGTGGTGGTTTCCAAATTATGGCAACCCTAAAGTGAACCTGTCATGGGTTTTTCTGCGACTGAGAGTGTGTGATGTGCTCAAGGTCACCCAGTGAGTTTCCATAGTCAAGCAGGGAACTGAAGCCTGGTCTCCAGGGTCGTGATCCATTGCTTAAACCAGCTCAGTTGTTACAGTTCTTTAAACACTGTTTTACTGCATGTGATGGGTTATAAACTGAAATAGCAATAAGTAAAATAAGAAATGAATTACACCTGGAGAAGGTAAGCACCACAATTCTTGATCCCCCAAAGGTGGCCTTCACCTGTAGAGCATTCATCTCTTCCAATCTGACACTGACCCACTACAGTAACTAGTCCAAATCCCTGTTCTCTCACTTATTCCAGAGATATTGGGGGACAGAACTGTGAATGAAAGATAGGAATGAGGGATGCTATCTTCCTTGTTCTCCCCCATTGATGGCTCACAGCCTGAGCAGGGGGGGTGCTTCACCCCACCTTTTCATAATGAGGACCCCATAGACATACTTAGAGCAAAGGCTGCCCCTGTTCTCATTTTTCATCGCACACACCCTGGCCATTCTGGTGTCTTTAGAATCAAAATTGAGTCACTTAATACAAATTGACCATTGTCCATTTAATCTTGTTACAATGTTGCCTGTATTCATCCTTCAACTCTTAACGTGTACACTCTGAAAAATATATGTGTATTATGGAAAACATTGATTCAATGTTGTTTTATTCATGCACCCCAGGAAGATACCGTCATCTGGCAAGTTGGTTTTGACTCTTACCACAGATGCTTGTGAGGGGAAGGAGAACTTTGTGCGTTACCTTGAACACGTTCAGGCAGTAATCACTGTGAACTCCACCAGGAGAGGGGACTTGAATATCAACATGACATCACCAATGGGAACTAAATCCATTTTACTGAGTCGGCGCCCAAGAGATGATGACTCCAAGGTGGGCTTTGACAAATGGCCTTTCATGACGACACATTCTTGGGGAGAAGACCCCAGAGGTACTTGGGTTCTGGAAGCTGGATTTGTTGGCATCTTACCCCAGAAGGGAGTCCTCAAGGAATGGACATTAATGCTACACGGGACTCAAAGTGCACCCTACATAGACCAAATAGTAAATGATTATCAGTCTAAATTGGCCATGTCCAAGAAAGAGGAGTTGGAAGAAGAATTAGATGAAGCAGTAGAGAGAAGTCTCAAGAGTATATTGAGCAAGAACTAGCACTGCTTGCATGCCAGGTGGCCTCCTTTCCCTCTTTTCCTTTCCAGAACATTTCCTTTAGGCATACCCCAGTTATTGGGCCAAACCCAGTGCTAGTTCTGCCAAGAGTAGACTCACTGAAATTGAGGAGACTGACGTTAATTGTCAACTAAGAAGTCTTATTCAGTGAGTCTATCCTAGGTAGGATTAACACTGGATTTGATTTAGTCCACTGTCTGTAGTTCATTATCCTAACTTTCTGGTTTTATGATTGTCTACAGTGGAAACTTTTGAATTCTGAGCCACAAATATATTATTATCAACCAACTACTTTGTTAGAGTGTATAACTATCTTCATACAGAGTTGGGATGTTCATTGGAGGATTTTGTTTTGTTTTGATTTGCCTTTTGTTTGGTGTCACACAAAACAGTAACAACCAACAAAGTTTTGAATGAATGTTCAAACTGACCATTCAGATTTGCTGAACTACTGTCACAGAAATTACAGCAATGGAAGAAAAACCTCAGATGCCACAGGAATAGATTACTTTCTTTATGATCTTTTTTTAATATTTTACATCTGTCATTTTTGTTCCGAAATTTCCTATTCCAAATCCCTTTCATACTACCATCCTTTCTGAAGCACTCTATCTTTTTTTGCAATAAAGGGCATCTTTGGAAGTCAATTGCAGCTGGAGGTTGGACAATAGTCAGCAGGGAACTGATGTGCAGCCCTGCTCTGGATCAGAACCTCTCAGGTTCCCCCACCTTCTAAACATAAAATGACCTCTTTAAAACACTATGTGTTGCTTGGCCTTAATATGAGTTCAAACACTTTCTTGGGATCAATTAAAATATATTCACAGCTTGAGGGAAGTTTCAGGACACAGGTTCTTCTGTATGATTTTGCCTCTTAAGGGTGCCATCTCCTATCCAATTTTCTGGCACTAAGCATCACAGAACTTGAGAGGATTTGCCTCTGAATTGTCATGTGTGGGGTAAATAAATGTCTGGAACATGAGGACAATTGCTAGTACCTTTCTTAACTCTAATCCCCACCTAAATCCTGGTCCATATTTTACTGACAGTGTAGGCTGGAGAGATCACTAGACTTCATGAAGTACAGCAGTTTAGTAGTATAAACAAATATCTCCCCTTCTTTCATCATAACTCTTTTTGATAAATAAGGTTGTGTGTAAGATTGCCAATTCATAATACAGATCAATGCCTGTAGCAATGGCTTTTTGATTAGTTTCTAGAAATGAGAGGTGATTATGTATAATAAGAGGGGCTGAATTTTCAAGGACCTGATTCTAATGCTATTTCCACATGGCTTCACTGTCCCACGATGGGGACATTTCTGCCAGTCCACAAGTCGTGCTTTCACATGACATTGTTGCAGTTCCACTGCCAATGCATCCCCACCTGTTGCGATCATGGGATAGTCCATTACCAGAAGAAATCTGGTAATGGCCCCCAATCATGCGACACTCCTGTTGCTGGCAGCTGTGCAGAAAGGGAAGAAGTGTGATCTATGCACTTGCTTCCCCAGTGCAGTACTGGGAGCCCCAGTATCCAGCTGCACTGTGGAAGGAAGGCAGATATCACTCGTGCTACCCTTTCGCAGGCAGCTGGCCAAGTGCAGAGGGGAACATTCATGTCACACTCCCATCCCGGCAGTGGCCGGGCTTGTAACGGGACAATGATGGAGGTGGGTAAGCTGGGGAAATGGCCTAAATCAAATAGTGTTGACTGCAGGTTTGGTGGGAGGATGTATTGTTGCAGATTGTCATCACACTGAAGCTGTTGGGCAATTACTCTGAAATGGAGGGAAACTGATATGCAGAATTGCTTCATTCTTTTTCTCTAGATGTTTAGCACAGATTGAAATGAAAGCATTCTGCTGTTTGCAAACTCCTGAATGGTGTGCAGGTGTCAGAATGGCTTCAGTGCAAATATGTAAAGTGGATCATGTTTAGCTACTTCCTAACTGCATCCATACTGGACTGTAAAGCTATAGTACACTCCAAATGAATGAGAATTGCTAGAATGTCACAGTACAAAACACGTGCAGCAAAACAGCAGGTAAAGCAGAGTTCCTCACTAGGAGAACTTGGAGATAACTTAGCACTGCTTGATAGTCTAGTTTGTTGTAATCCCTCCTCCAGCCCAATGGGTCTGGAACACCATTGAAGGGTGGACTTTTAATCAATGCCTGGCTTCACTGGATCCTTAGCAGCATTCTCAGTGTCCTGGTTCTGCTATTGTTCTGGGTCTCAGGAATCTTATCTTCATAAGATCATGTCTTTATTTGCAAAGTTGATTACTGCAATACAGTCTTCTAATGCTAAAAGCACAGATTTGGTGGTGGGAGACAGATAAGAGCTAGTTCTACATGATTGGCATCATAGCATGTAACCAATATTGTGCGCTGGAATGAAATTTGAGATAAAAATGCTCTTTCCCAAAGTTGCCTGCTTCCACCCACTAATAGACTCTCTGTTGTAGTGGGGAGTTTTTGCAAAGAACAAACTAAAATTGTAATCAAGCATATATGCCACAGGTCTGGATTTTCCTGAAAATGCTTTTGAAATTTTCTTATGTAAAAAAAGATGGCCAAAGAAGTATCAGCCCAGCAAACCATTTACAGTTCCCAAGAAACACACAAAACCTATGGCTATATCCCAACAAAAAGATGCGTACAAAAACAGCAATAAGGATCAGGTACACCATGTGCCAGTGATTCAAAAGCATTATATTGTTCTGTATGCAACTATAGAGGTTATAAATAGAATACCTACATGACGATATGTATATATGAAATTAAAACTGATACATTGGGCAATAACAATATAAAACAAGAGAAGCCTCAAACATAACAAGCATGCAGCACAACAGTTTTAACTCCGTTGTGTTGCATTGTATGCTGTAGCATGAGTCTTCTTTTTACAACATATATAGTTCATACTGCATAAAGAACAATAGTGTACTGGTATTCAGTGTAACTGATCCCATTTGCTGTCTTTATACATCCCTTCCATTGTAGTGAACCAGGGGTATCACTGATGCTACTTTTTTTTTAAATGGAACATACGGGACAACTTATTGCTTACTAGATAATCAGTGGCACTGGCCTGCCAAAGCTGAGCCATTTTGGATTCCATTAATATAATAGAAATGATAAGCACATGCTTAAATTGCTCACGTTCATGTCAAAACAATTTGAGAATGCTTAATTTTGGTTGGGTGATGACCATCGTATTAAAATATCTCACCATGCAGTATCAGCAGATATGTTATACAATCTTGCTTTGATAAGCTAGATCAAAGAATTGGCCTTAATGCCATGCTGATGTCTTTGGCCTTTCTGGGGAACCACTTACATTCAACAACATTGTCACTCACTATCCAAGAGCAACATGTAGGAACTGGTGTTCAGCAGCTAAGAGCTCAAGTCATTACTAAATGTTAGATATTTTCCATCCTGAACCTGTTTTTTTCTGAAAGTGTCTCTTAGAAATAGGTTCTACTGCCTTGGTTTCATTTACTAATGAATGCATATGTAACCTTATGGATGTTTGACCCAAGAAAAGGTACAGAAAGTTATTGCTCTACCAATTTCAAGAATCTCTATGGGAAAGGGATAATATTGTTTCAGATAGATGCATGATCTATTTCTTGTTTGTGTGGCTTTTGCATGAATTCATGCATAAATCAGTTCCATCCTGTTGTCATTTTAACATTCCATTTTTAAAAAAATAATGCATGAAATTTGTGAATCAATATATATTTAGATATGTACTTTTGAAAGTATTTTATCACAAAACATGGACTCCTAAATTATTTTACCTCAGATTACTTAATTCATTTTTTTAAAAAATCTTGAGCTAGAAACTGTGCTGCAAAATTGAGAGAAGTCTGAAATCTGAAGTGTAATTATTTTTTGATCCTCACATTAGTCTGGGCAGTACAGTTCAAGTCATTTTATGTCAGAATTCACAGAAATCTAATTTTTCAGGAAGCCCTAGTTCCAAAGAGGGCAGTTGTAAGTCAAGAAAAAAAAACTACATAGAGTCCTATGGTACCTTCAAGACATATACCTTTATTCTGTGTTAAGGTTTTGTGGGCCAGCCCAGACCTGACTTTTTGTAAGATGCATGAAATGTTATCTGCTGGCGACAAATGCACAGACAGATAGAGACACCCAACTGATATACCACCAACTGTTACCTACAGATGTGGTGGGTTCTCCACCACCAGAGAGCTTCAAACAGGGTCCAGACAACCATCTTAAGGGTGTTTTAGCTCTGGATTTTCTGCATTGATCAGGTTGGGCTGGATGGTCTAGTAGACCATATCTGACTCTATGATACACACTCGTACACTTATTGATGAGACAAGAGAATGGGGGAAAGGTTTATAAACTGAGCCCTAAAAGTCCAGCAACTCATTATTACACAAAGTTAAATGCAAATGAATGAACTGAACTGGAGAAACAACTGTTTTTTGTAGTGCCCCATAGGATGCAAGTTGGATTGTCCCCTTTTTTTGGGGGGACGTGTATACTCTGTACCCAACTGGAGTGAAAAAAGTGATAACAGCCTATATATGTGTGCTAAGACAAACAGACATCTTTCACTACGTGGGGGAACATCTTCTCAAAAATATTAATTTTTCACCTAGTTTGACCCACAGCCTAAGGCCTTGGTGAATTGCTGCCAGCTGATGTTACCAGGCTTACTCAAGACAATGTCCATGAGGAGCCCTTCAATCTCTCATCCAGGAGATATATTTAGCTTCAGCCCTGGTTAGTATTTGGATGGGAGATGCAGATGAATACCTGTAGACAACATTTCAGGGAAAAGAACTAGCAAAACCAGTTCTGTGTCTTCCTTGCCTAAGAAAACCCTGTGAAATTCAGGGTCATCAGAAGCTGATAGTTGACTTGTGAGCACATCAACACACATTTAGCTTTAACATGGTTGTGCTGCAGTCTTGGAAAATACTTTGATTGCTCTTGTAGGGACTGTAATTAAAACAGTAATTATAATAGCCATTTGCAGAGCTTGGAAAAGTTACATTTTTGGATAACCTTTCAAGACTCTGGGAATTGTAGTTCAAAAATTAAAATTTGCAAGCTCTGTGCATTCACTGCTATGGATTTAGCTTTTTGACATATGGATAAACATTGTGGTGTGGTTTTTCAGAAAATATTTTACTGAAGGAGCTGGAGCAAGAGTAATGGGAGCTGTTTTAAGGAACAATCTCAATGATAAATTTACTTAGCCACTTGTAGTGTCTTGCAATGATTTCAGCCAATTCTTCAGTGTTCGCTTTGCTGTGCTGGGCATGGTATGAAGATACGCTCCCATCAGAGTGAAAATAAATTGTCTGCTGATTTTTCTACAAAGTAAGTTCAAAGCTGCTGTTTTATTTACTAATTGGCAATGAACTAGTGCTTTTCTCATAATCATTAGTAAGGTGGTAGTTCTTTTTATCTTTCAAAACTCCAAAATGTTTTCTTATACAGACTATTATATCCAAGTACAGGACTGGATATGTACAAGAAACATCAGATGGTATCTTTGCATAGATAAGGTAGCCCTTAAGGTTCCATACACAGATGAAAACGGGGACACACTGTTGCCAAGCAGCATCAGAATGTAGTCAAGATGGCAAAAGTTATTAATGTGGAAGACCAAACAAGTTAGGAGAGGCAGCAGCAGTTTACTTTTGCCTGAGTCTGTAGGGAAGGGGAAGATTCTATCCTCTCTGCTGCCCCTGTTAATTGAGTGCAAACCACTTTGCATTTTGCACTCAGTTTGCAGCTACTGAACTAATTTGAGGACAAAAAGTGTGTACAAACCTTATATTTTGAGGCTTCGTTTGATTAGTATTTTTCTCTCCACCTCCCTTCCTTTAGATTTACCAGTTCTCTGTGGATGCCAGGTCTGTACAGTGCCACAGGAAACTATAACTTGTATAGATCAAATATGGGGAAATCTTTTACTGTCTACTTACTTTGAGAGAGGACTTTTTTTCCTGCATAGCAATGTTCGATTTGTGTTGACAATAGAATAACAAATGTGTCTAATCTACAGTAAATTCAGTGGAACTTACTGATAGCTAAATGTGTTATAGGATTGTAACTTAAGTGAGACATTCTAAAAGCTCAATAGAATGCATGGATTTCTTTACAATGACCATGTTTTTCCCAGCTATTTTTTTTCTTAACCAATTATTTTTCATTTATCTTCTGAAGTTCCCCACCCCATTTTTATTCTAGGAACAACTTTGTGAAATAGTTTAGGCTGAGAAGCTACAGTTGGCTCGAGACCACTATACGAGTGCTATATTAAGGGGAAGTTTGCATTTGATCTGATCTATAATTTTTACTGGGCAGAGGAGGTGGATATTAAGCAGAGTTCATACAGAGAATCTGACAGAAAGATTTAATTTTGAGTTGGGCTAATACAGGCATCTTAATTTTAGAATAACAGATTATGTAATATTTATATTCATTGTTAAACATGCTGTATGCATGCACACACATGGACAGTCTCTTCTATTTATTAAATGTTTTCAGGCTTTCCTAAACTTAGTTTATAAATCTGAAGGATTCCCTGCTTCAAATTGTAGGTCAGAATTCTGTATCAGTTATGTAGCTGAATATCTACTGTAGCTACACAGTGCCTCCCTGCCTGAGCCCCTCATCTCCAGTTACTGAGCAGCAGCTACCGAGACCAACAGCGGTCTGTTCCTCTGTCAGTCTGGAAGCAGCTGACTGATGTTCCTAGCACTTTCCTGAGCAATCTCTGTTGTGACAAGTAGAAGCGGGGTCCATGTTACAATTCCCCCCGACACCAGAGGTTGCTCACACAAGCGAGGGTTGAGAAAGTCAGTCAATTGCTTCCCATTCAACAACGGGAAATACCCCATCAATTGCAACTCCTGTTGACCGGTAAGTGGGAATTGAGGGAACTTGATGGTCCCCATGTATCTTCTAAACTAGGGAAAACATAGAGTTATGAATATGAACCAGTCATGAACGCGTAACTCTAGGTTATGCATTCATAACTTCCTTGGTGAATTCTGGTCATAGTTTTGTGCATTCTTCTTCTTTAGTAACTTTCACCCTTTTGTTGCCTGGTGACTCCGTTTTGACCACAATGCAATGCTCCCTGGCAGCACACATTCAGTTTTCATCTGTGAAATGATGGAGGGTATGCAAATTTAGAAATGTATACCAGCATCCTCTATGCGTTATGTTGCTATGTAACCATGGTAGTTACGTAGCTGTATAGTGAATCTGGGCCTGACCTCCCCCTCTCTGCAATCCCCAGCCATTACAACCATTGGGACTCTGTTCCCCTGTTGCTCACGGAGCAGCTGACTAATGTTCCCACCCTCTTGTGAGAGTGATCTCCATTGCAACAGACAGAACTGGGGTCCCTGAGATAGCTATTTCCAAGGAATCAGGGGAACAGGCCTACATGATTGCGGTGGCTGCTGACTAATAATGGGGACTGGAGGACTTTCACAGTCCCTATGTACCCCTTAAATGTGGGGCTACATAACGATTGTGAATACAAAGCAGACATGAATGTGTAATTTCTTGGTTACACATCTGTAACTACTCAGTAGGATTCCAGCTGTATACTGACTAGCAGGAGCCACCTTTTGTAAGATGTAGTTCATTAATGTAGATGGATCTTTTTTAAAAAAATGTGAGCTTTAAATAAACCCAAAACTAAACATAAGGCAATTCTGTCCTCAGATATATGCATGAATATTACAGATTTAACACCCGCTTTCCATATCTCAACATAAAACTTTCATTAGCAAAAGCTCTTGAATGCAATGCTCCCTTTCTCCTTTCTGATAGAAGAAATTGCACTGCATACGCTTGAGCATTTCAAGACATGCGCACTAAGCACTTTCATCTCATGGTAAAACAAGAGGAAGCTTTCAGATGGTGGAGGTGGAGACAATGTGTTTAATTGTGGATTGCATAAAAGGATTCAGTGTAAGTTGTTCCAAAACCATAAACCCTATCAGTCCTAGTGAGCATATGGACATGCATTTCTGAGAGCCAAATTTGCCCTTGCTCTGATTACCTTTTACCATTTCTAGTTCCTGTGTGAAGGCGATGACCCCATATGGAGGTCAACATTCACACCAGCATCATCCTATCAAAGCTTGTTAGTGCTAGTACTGCTAGTTGCAGTACTTAAAAAGTAACTTACTGCCATGGCTTGTTAACAATGCTAGGGTAGTAACTCACTACATTACTTTTGGCACTGCTCATTATTATTATTTTTTATTTCTTTTTTCTTCTTCCTTTCCTTTCCTTTCCTTTCCTTTCCTTTCCTTTCCTTTCCTTTTCTTGAAAAAGGAGGGAAAACCCTTATGGTTAATAAGAAAATAGCAATTGAAAAAAATCTGGGAAACATGTCTAAGAATGCCCTATCACTTGTTATGACAATAAAGCAACTCACTCTTATCATTGAGATGTGGCTTCGTTACACCCTCATTGCTCCAAAAGTAACTAGTTATGTATAATTACATTGCTAGTTATGTGTAACTACATTGTTTGTATTTACTTATTTGTAATTCTCACCCTATTGCCTCCATCTGGTTCAGTGCAAAGTAAAACCACGTCAGTTGTGCAGACTTCCTTTGCTGATTCAGGCCATCTATGTTTAAATATACAACTAACGTAACTTGCATTAGTTGCAGCATCTGGACTCTGTGATAGCACATCAGCATATATGTTACATATTTATATATACTGGTCCAAAAATTGTATATAGGAATTGAAAGACATTGCCTATATATATATAGATATATGTTTAATAGACATATAACCACAGTTCACATATACTTCTCATGAAAGCAAAGGCCACATTAATATCTTGGAAGGTGTTTACAACAGTAAATGAAGAGGACTATCATTTCAGAATTTGTATAGGTGTCATTGCTTTGATGTAACTTTGCACTTGAATATTAAATGTCCTATATAGCAGCAAAACAACTAATTCGGTGTACATATTTTTCATAATCTGAATGAAAAAATAACTTAAAGAGTTAAGAATGGCACATTTTGATATTATCATTATTATTATTATTACCTGTATATACAACAGATATATATAGACAGATACATTTAATTCTTTGGATTTACTTTTATTATTTCCTTTACAGTAGAAATTGGAAAAATATGTCCAGTTATGAGTACTTTTTTGTGGTGTTATTGGTACAAAAATAACTTTTATTTATTATAATTTGTTTTTTAAAAGGTGGGATTCATGGGGTTACTTGTTTACAGACGGTGAACACTGTTAAAGCCCTGTGCTAATGTTTTATAATAAGAGTAAAATAAAAAGATGTTGTAAAGCGGGAGATCTTATTATAGTTGGTTATCTGAAGGTATGTGGTGCGGTACTCCTTAATGTTGTGTAATGAAAACATGTACAATTTGAGCCTGTCTAAAAGCTCAGATTTATGCGTGCTTGTTGTGGTTGTCTGGAAGCTGGGCTAAAATATTGTGCAGATGCTTAAGACACAGGCTATTTCCGCCCTACACAGTTATAGTGCTATTATTCCACTTTCAACATCCTGTGGAACTCTGGGGTTTGTAGTTGACCGAGGCCCAAGAGCTCTCTGGCTGAGAATTCTAAAGGCCCCTCCCTAAACTGCAAACCCCAGGATTCCATAGGATGTTGAACGTGGAATAATAGCACTATAACAGTGTAGTGTGGAAATGGCCACAGTCTCTGCTCCACCCGGCCTTTCAGCACAGTCACAGATGAAACATCAAACTGTAGAGAATGCTCAAAAATATATTTCAGTCTATCCAAATGCTTAGTAACCTTAGGGGTATGAATTCAGTTCACCTGAAGTCTCTAGTGTAAACAGAAACTGGCCACTATGGGCTGTTCTGAGTGCTTCCCAAAATGAAACTGGCTTCCTAAAATGAAACAAAACTATACCTGAACCAAGATGAAGGTTTGTCAGAACTTCATTCATAAAAAAGGTAAATAGACTCCCCTTCCCTCTCCCTCTCGTTTTGTGTGTGTTTATGTGTGTATGTTTAAAACAACTGGGTGGGGACAGTACTTTGGACCCAGCAGAGAACTTATGTGAAAACCAGAAGCAAAGAAAGGCTTCTTCTGGGCCTAAAAAAACCCCTGTGGGAAGTCATGGTGAAAATGGCCCCCATGCCCCAAGAAGGTATTTGCAGACAAACAATTGTTTTTTATTATTTTTATTTTTATTCTTACTTTTCGGGGGAGGCATGGTAGGAACATGAAACCCTCGAAGTTTTCCTTGGGAGCTGATATGACATCCTCCCCTCCAACATGTGCCCACTCTTCTCTTAATCCTCCCCAATTCCAGTATTTTGCAGGACGGATTGTGAGTTGGGTCAAAATGAATCTGGGGGGTCCATGCATGTTCTAACCTGAAACCAATTTTTCTATAGTTCTAGTTGTGGGATTTATTAACAAATTTATCTCCTGTCCTTCAACTAATTTTTTTCATGGTAGCTTACACCAAAATTCAACACAGCAAACTAATCCACAATAGAATAAAATATTCAGAAAACCTAAGGTCAGTCAATTCAGTGTTTCAAAAGGAGGGTTGCCTCTTAATAAAATCAGTTACTTGGGTGCCAGGAGAAGAACAGGCAAAATGAGATGACCTCCTCTCACATCTCCATTTCAGATGGCAGATGGACCCTGAACATCATAGCATATTGGAAGACTGATATGGAGGCAGTTGGTCCTTCAGGTACTCTGATGATTCCTTTAAAGCATGAATTCCTTTGCCAGTTAGCACCAATGATTTCGGTTGTGTCTACAAACTACCTGGGAGCCAATGCAACTGTTTAAGGACTGAGAAATCATTAAACTCCCACTTTTTAAAGCAAACCTATGTGTATTGCAATAGTCCAACGTGGAGGTTATGTTGTTTAACTTTGGGAATGCTATGTCTACAAGACATTGCCCTTGGCACACTAGCAGGGCATTCCATGAAGGAGAGACCGCTTAGAGAGGCCTCTCCCAAAACCGCAAACCTCAGGATTCCACAGCATGTTGAGAGTGGGATAATAGCGCTATAACAGTCTAGTGCAGAAAGGGCCTTAGACCTCAAGCGATTGGGTCAGTAAGGCTCTCCAAACTGTGAACCTGGTCCTTCAAAAAGAATGCAGTCCCAACTGAGGTAAACCCCACTACCCTGAGCAGGAAAACACCCAACAACAGCATGTAGCTGATATAATCCTATAGGATACTCTGGGGAAAGTATTCTTTTAGTAGGAAATACATAAACGAATGAGATAATGTATCACTTCATGTATTCTTGCAATGAGTTCTGGTGTTGCTCATGTATAATATGTACAAGACTGATGTTTAGACAAATGCTTACAACATAGAAAATACTTAGAAAAACATCCCATGAGTAGGATATCTACTCAAAGCCTGCCCCCCCCCCATAATGGTTAGAAATACAATTTTCAGCATTGCTTCCACGTCTAAAGAGAATGTTAATCTAACACAGGGAAGGACAACTTCCTCTCATACTTGCTTAATTAGTATTGTATTTCTGTTCATCTGTAAATGAACCTTAAATATACTTAAATTGATTTTCTTTAAAATAAATACATAAAAATAATGTTAACATCATATTTTCTATGATATCGACTATAGAACGTATTGATTATTCCATTGATAAAATGCACTACAGCCAGTAAGACAAATCACGGTCAGACGATATCGTTGCTTGTAGCATTTAGTTCCTTGTGCTACCTGTAGCACATTTAATGGTTTGCTGCCAACGTTTCTTTTAAAAAATCCACATAGCACTTGAAGGCTGTAAAGAGAATATGGGGGGGGGGGCACGTGTGCCCAGCAAGATACATTTTACTCGCCCTTAATTTAACACTAGACCTGTAATATCCACACCTTGGAATCACATTATGAGTTTGCAGCCAAGAGTTAACTTTGTCAAGAAACTGTAGCCATCAAGCTACAGTGAAGTGAAGTGAAACCTGCAAATGTGAAGGCTGACTATACCTTAATGCACAAGACTAGAGCATTACTCTGGAGCGGGGAGAACCATAGAATCTGAAGAAGACAAGAAAGGTCATTTGTAAGGTCTACAGACAGACTAGAGGAATAAGGAGCAGGCAAGACAAAGACAAAAACAAAACAAAACAACAAAAAATGGCCTTTATTCTAAAGAGCCTTCTGATGAGCCTGTGCAAAAAACTGCCCAAGTTTGAGGCTAAGTCCTCAAATTACCAACTCCTCAATATTAAGGAAATGTCACCAAATTGCAAGACCCTTCTTACAAGAAGCACATACAGTGTGAAGTCTCAGAACCTCAAGAAATTCTCAATTAGCCATGTTTGTATATGGATGTAAAGCAGTGTCACTCTATCTCTTGGTATGTGCTTTACATTGACACTTTGACTGGAAAATGTCATTTTTGCTTGAATACATCAGTAAGTATGGTGGGATCGTTACCCTTCAAGGGAGACAACATGACACCAGGATGGGGCTTTCTCCCCCACTGTCTCCAGTAATTTTTCATCCACACTGAAGTGTGAAAGGAATGAACCCAAGTACCATACCTGATGCTTGCTGGAAAATCAGTGGATAGTTAAATTATAGAATTAACATCCTCCAGATGTGATGATAGCCAGCAATGTAAATAATTTTAAATTGGGATTACACAGAGCTACAGAGGATATGTTCACCCACAGCAACTGACCATGGCAGTATCAGAGGCAGTGTGGCTTTGGTACCAGTCTCTGAGAAACACAAGCAGAAGAATGATACTGCCATTTCCTTCCTGTGGGTTTCCCAGAGGCACTCTTTCGAAACTACAAATCCCAGGATTCCACAAGATTCAGCCATGGCAGTTAAAGTGGAATCAAAGTGCTATAATTGTGTAATATGAAAGGGCCTCTGGCCAAGAGTACATTGAGGAACCTCATGTTTGCTTTTATGTATTGTCTAAACTTATCCTGAACAGACTGCACTTTGGAACAAACATGCATGCTGGTGGGAAATGAATCAGAACCCACTTCGGAAATCCAATAGTATTATATTTTTCAATATATATTTTTCAGTCAGAACCCACTTTGGAAATTATTATATTTTTCAGGGAATGTTTAAAGGAAAACATATTTTTAAGCAGAGTACTTTATTTTCACAGAAGACACTTTTAGTTTAAGTCTGACAGGCACATTTGGCCAAGCAGAAGAAAGCTCCACCGAGGTTTGGCTACCGCAGCCTTGCCTAAATGGGAACTACTAATTGCAAGGAATTATCTTAACAGTTGTCAGTAATACTACATTCATAACCAAGTTACAGTTTATGCAAGGTTTTGAAAGAATTTGAATGCTGGTTAATTAAGTGATTTTTGTAAAAGTGGTTTTAAATGGCCAAAAAAGCACTAAAATAAATAACCTTGGGAAGGGCTACCTTTGCAAACCTATTAAGCCTAAATCTAGTAACACTGGCTCTACTAAGCAGATTTTCAGAATTTCTCACCTGGCTAACTTACTATCATCCAAACAGGTTGAAAAATTTTGCATGGGTGAAATCCATATATGTTAGTGGTTGACTAGGGTTTTCCCATTGCCATTGTCCATGGGTTCATGGTACTGCCTCCCTTTAATGCAGAGTTGTGGGTGTGCACACACATACACACATACACAAGCCATATACATATTCAAATAAGTTGTCTTTTCTGAAACAGCATCTTGTTGCCAGGAAGTGCCACCAGACATCCCACACACATTAGTGAAGTCTTGAATTAGAGCGACCCCTGTGGTAAGTTGGCAGTCTTCAGTCATTTACTCCTGATACTCTGTAGTTTGAAATTTTATGGTAAATCCAGTTCTGCGATAGGTAACCTGACAGTCTTGACAGTCCTTACATGTTTGCTAAGAAAGTCCTCCAAAAAAATATTCATTAGATCTGGGCTTAGGTTCCATATGTTGATTCTCCTTGCTGGTGAAAAACTCCACAGACCACTCATAGCAGCCTGGTAATCTATTTTTTACAGGTTTTTTTAAATCCACCATTTGAAAGTCATTATGTTAAGCAACAGCTGCTTTGCTCCTTGTACTGCATAGTTCAACCAACACCTTGCCTCCCGTGAAATTATGTTAAAATCCAGAGCTTTTCAAACTTCAGGTTGTATAGCAAATGGCCATACAAGCAGCTTTGGACTTATTATGACAAACTCCAACTCAGATGGTGTTGCTGCTGTTGGTGGCGCTGTGGTAGGGCACCATGACTGGGCAAGCCATCGACGGATCTAGTACTACTAAGAAAAGCAATTCTCCCAGTGTGGCCAGGAGACCAAGAATAGGAAGCACCACAACAACTGAACCACAGTAAATCACAGATGAGTCCTTCTGGGATTTCAGCAACTGCCCAGCAATGATGACTCCTGGCACTAGCCCTTGTGCTATAATTGTGTAGTATGAAAGGGCCTCTGGCCAAGAGTACATTGAGGAACCTCATGTACTTAAATGGCCAAAATCTTCAGCCACCAGTACCACCATGCAGAGAAATGCTGCTACACCATTTGAACACAAAACATTGCTCTGAGAGTGCTGAACAGGTGTAGATGTTTGAACACAGGGTCAGAGGAAGAACTGAATAAAGGCATGCTGTTTTTTTCATCAGTGGGATCAACCGTATGTTCTAAGAAGAGGAAGGGGAGGGAACATATCAAGGCCAGAACCATGGGTCTCTTATGTACGCACATAAGAATGTCAGGGTTAGTTAGTTTGTGTTCTGAATTGATGTTCCAGGAGCTCGCTCTGCTTTCACAATCATATTACAGCTACAATATCTTACTCCCTCACCAAATGCACAAAGGTGGGGAAGAGGACTTTGTTTTTCTTTCTGAAATGTTTGACATCTCTATCCACTACCCCATCAAGCTGGAGTACTCAGGTTAAATATGTCTCCATTTCATTCATAAACATAGTTTAGTTTAGTTTATAAACATAGTTTATATCCAAGTATTTTATTGAATGTAAAATTCCATGCAAGTTTTCTCTATAATACGTCCTATGGAGTTCAGTAGTACTTTCATCAATGTAAACATGTATGGGTTTGTACTTTTAGTTGCAGGTAACACTTCCAAGTGACTTTTTGATTTTCTAAATTTTTCTAACATTGTACCTTCTTTAGTTAAATGTGAAAATCCACTCTCTGAAATATGCTTTCTATCAAAGGCAAAACTCCTATCAAATAAAAATAAAATACGTAGTACCAGAACATTCATATCTAGAACCTATGAAAAAATGCAGACATCAGCATTGTCCATTTATCACTCCAAGAAAGAAGTTAATCAGTTTTCATAGCTACATCAGACACACAAATCTAAATGCAAAAGTATCAAGCACATTGGCCCCAATCCAGCTTATTTTTTGTTCCAGAAAATCAGTGATCCTTAGAAGGGATGTGTTTCTCCTCCTACTGGATATTCCTCAGCATCAACTTCAGTAGAGTTCAGATGGACATATCCATACCAACAAATTTATATGGCTGTTCCTTGGTGGATTGGGGCAATTTAGTTTGAAACTAAGCTTCTTTAAAAGTTCTAGTAAGTGCCAAAATTGGAGGGTAGTGGATAAATAAACTCAGAGTGTTTTTGTTTTTTTTTAAGTTCTATTCCTAACTTACAGTCTCTGATGGAGTTGCTTTCTCCTGTCATCATGCCCATTCTTGCTGTTGAGGGGACATCACCACACAAATGGAGGCTTGCATGTACTTCTACCCTGGTATACGTGAATGGGTTTGGAGTTATTTGAGAGAAGCTTTCCAGTGGCACTCTCAGCATAGTGGGTAACACATGAAGATCTCAGAAGTGATAGTGTCATGCAGACAAAGCCAGCTTCATGTCCAGGGAGGAAATCACACAGAGTATATTCTTTAGTCTACAGTCTTCAAACCACTCACTCTGGAAGAATTCTATTAAGCTTACTAATATAAGTTGAGGGTCACAGCTTTAGTAACTGTGAACCTGACAAATTGGTTGTCTAAAGATGCATGTTAAGAGCTCTTGTCTCCAGCCCTCTTCTTGCTGGTCTTCTCAATCATGGTTTCCACAACCATAGCTGTTTCTTCATATGACTGCATTTTGTCATCTGAGAATTTCTCAATGGATTCCATCACTTCTACCTTTTCATAACTCATGATACTTGGTGGGCTCAGGTCCTTGAAAGAAAGGCTGCCTTCTCTGTCATATTCTTTGCTGACATAAACTCCTGCCTCATTTCGGTCACTCACACCTGCTATGAGAACTGGTTTAGTTTCCTCAGTGGTTGGCTCTCTTGTGGACTCTTCACCTTTTTCTTCAGGCCCTTGAGTCACATCCTCTTTCTCTTTACCTTCTGGCCTGTATTCCTGTTCCACATCTTCCTGCGTCTTAGGCCCCTCTTGTGTTTCAGGGACTTCTCGTTCACTTTTGTCATACTCAAGTGGCTCAGGCAACTCTGGTATGGGTTCTACGCCATTTTCGCTTGGCATCTTTCCTTCACTGTCAGAAACAGTGATCTCACCTACAGAAGTAATGGATGGAGAGCGGAAGGAAGGTTCCTCATAGCTGCCCTCCCCTGTGACAAGGACATATTTGCCTTTAGTATAGAATTCAGTTTTGGCTTCTGGTCTCTGATAGCACCTGATTCTTTCTCTGACTATATTGCACAATTTATCAAAAGCTTTGCTTATCTGTGCCCCATCGGGTACATCCTCTAAAGCCCTTTCTTGCTCTGTTTCTTCTTCATCATCGTCATCCTCATGTCCATGTTCACTTGTTGCTATCAACCCCTCTTGTTTAAAATCCTGCTGATCTTGATCAAAGCCTTCGAGAGGTCGATCGTACATTTTTTCTGATGATGCACCATTGGTCAAGTCTTTAGGCGTGATCTCCTTTCGCCTTGATGTTTTCTTGGGCAGACTTCTTTGCCTTGGCTTTGCACTAGCAATGTCTTGTATGACCAGCGTAATGTCTGTGGCAAAGAGAGAAGAGAAAAACAAACATGAAATAGCATGTGACCAAGGGAAAATGAGAGGTATAATATTTAGCCATCAACTCAAACAATATTACCATAATTTGGCAAAGTAGTGTAAAAACATAAAGGAATCCTGCAGCACCTTTGAGACTAAATGAGAAAAAGACATTTTTGGTGTAAGCTTTCCAAGATTTTAGCTCGCTTCATACACACATGGCTGTGCTTTTGAATATTGTTAAAGCGGTGTCAGTATTTGATAAAGGAAAGGCTGTTACAGAAAAGAAGGTATCTCACAAATCTCTTGCTTTATGGGCTTAGAATGAACGCATGACAGTACTGGAATTAGTTTACAACAAAATGTTCTCCGTTTGCCCCTTTGTTGGGTGGCACTATCCTCTAAACCAGATAATGTTGGACTGCAACTCCCATCACCCCTAGCTAGCATAGCCAATGTTGAGGGATAAAGGGAGTTGCACTCCAACAACAGCTGTCGAGGCTGGAAGTTCCAGTGTCAGGGGTAGGTGACATTAGAGAAAGACAAATATCACATACAACATTTTAAATTAGCCACACTTTCAACCTTGTAACCTACAGAAAACTGCTGGTTTGAAGAACAATCTGTAACTTACCTTAGCTAGAAGCTAAGGTAAATATGTGTCAAGGAAGGAAATCCTTGCATTCTTTTTTACTTGGAAATAAGCGACAGAGGACTGCTCTGGATTGGGCCCATACCATATCTATAGGGGAGATTAAACCCTAGCTGCTTTTTCACATGAGCTTTCCTTGTGTGGAGACTGGAAAACAAACAAACAATGTATTTGTGCAAATCTAAATCCATTGTAAGTGCAGGCCTGATGGACCTAACTTGGCCTGGAACTCCAGGGTATGTGAGTGTGCAGTATTATCTCCCCCCCGCCAGACATGTTCCTCATGGTAGGGTCCTGATCCAATTATATCCCTAATGGTCAGTCTAAAGTAAAAATGAAACAAAAATGATATAGCTTCTAGCCACATATTTAACTAGCTTGCTTTGTCTCCCTTTCATTTAATATAATTCTTTTTTCTTCCATGTAATAATAGCTGTTATCCATGAGCAAAAGGGTGACTGACCCCTTAAACTCAACATATCTGTTGTAGCCAGGCACTATGCCAGTTTAGTCCAGGACCCATTTCACACATTTTAATCAGACGGTCCAAAGGGCCTCAGGTAATTTACCTCTCCCTTTCAGAGCTGGAGCCTGTGAGGGTCTGTAGGTCGGCGTAAAGAGTGTTACAGGAGTTCCAACAATGGCAGAATTCAATCTAACAGAGAAAAAAGAGAGATCAGAAATTTCTACTAAAATAACACTTTTAAACAAGGATAATTCTTAAAAACTTTAAATGATTGCCATGCCAAGTCAAGTAACGTATGTTCCAACTTTTCATGGATGAAAACTGGGACGTGTGTAGCCAAGCAACATCTGAGTGTGGTCAAGATGGCACATGTTCTTAATGAGGAAAAATATACAAGTTAGAGACGCCAAGGCAGTTTGATTTTCTCTGAGTCTACTGGGAAGTGTAAGATCCTGTAACTGCAGTTTGAACTTTTAAAAGGCACCTATTTAAAGAGGTCAAAAGAGTGCTAGTACACCATATTAGTGGTAACCAATGGTTATCAAATGTCGGTCAGCATCTTTTAGTGACATAAGCAAGTGTATTTTCACCTTATGCTTGCATTTTAAAAAAAAAAATAGTTGTTGCAGGTGTTGGTATTTTTTTCCTCCCTCTGAAACAACCAGAGCTCCTCCCCTGGCATCACTGTGTTTTGCAAAATCTGCCCCTAATAGCCATTCGGTTGCTAGTAGAGGGGATCAGAGACGTGTCTGACCATTCTGTCATGACATTGGTTCAATGTCATCATCTGCTGAAAACTTAGGTGAACTCCAGTGAATCTTGACAGAAGATGTCGTCGGTCTGCATCTAGCTATGGGAACACAGATAGATATCTTTCCAACTTTGCTGTTCTCCATCAGCTTCAGAATGGCCATGGGAGGTATTGTAGGCAAGCCTGGGTTGGTGATAGGACAGCTGTAGTGGAGTTCACACACAGAACTCTTATTTTGGATGTGACCATGTAGGATCTCAGCCATTTGTATGTGTCATTTGGATTGCACATTTAGAGTCAGGAAGAATAGGCATAGAGACTGTTTGAGACTGTAACTTTAACCCTGTTTGTATTGTCTGACACTTACACATTCTAATCACAGTAACTGGTAGATCAACAGAGGAATCCATTTCTCCCTTTCCCAGCAAAAGTTTGGATGAGATGAGCTTGGGGGGAGCCCCCTTATCTAAGGGGGGAGCCCTCTTATCTAGGGGTGTGCAACTCCTCCAGCAGGGCAATCAGCTGACTCTCCAGCAGTCCAAATGTGCCCATTTCCCTGTGTGCACTACCAAGGTGTTGGGTCAGGTAGTGCAAATACCCCCTGAAATGGGACTATCTGTCTGAAGTGTTGGACCTGCAGAGAAGTAAACAGGCACTTTGTGATCTTGTGTCATGTTGATGTTTATAGAATCATATCATGGGCCATTGATTTCAACTGCCTCCCCAATGCAAAATCTCCAAATAGCTCATTCCCAGCAGTAGCTGTCCAGCCTCTTTTTTTAAGATGTCAGAGCAGGAGCCCCACCACCACTTTAGGCAATTGGTTCCATTGCCAAACCATCTATCAAGAAATTTCTTCTAACATTCAATTGAAACCTACCCTCCTGTAACCTCAAATCACTAGACTTGGGCCTACTCTTTGGGCAACAGAGAACAGCCTGCCTCCTCCTGTGATAGCCTTCAAGATGTTTAAAGAGTGCAATTGTGTCACCCTTCAGTCTTCTCTTCAGCAAGCTGAATATGCCCAGCTCTTCAGCCTTTCCTTATACGCTTTGTTCTCCAAAACTTTACCATCCTGTTACCTTTTTCTGAACCTGCTCCAACTTGTCTATATCCTTCTTGAAATGAGGTGTCCAGAATTTACACCAGTACTACAGGTGAGACCTGACCAGTGCAGTAGTGTGAGTAGTGCAGTTATTACTTCCCTCCACTTGGAAACCATGTGTCTATTGATGAAGGGTAAAACAATATTTGCCTTCTTTGATTCAGCATCACACTGCTGATTCATTTGCAACTAAACAATGATAATCCGTTCAGTTTTCAATGGTAGTACTGCTGAGCCAAGTATCCCATCTTATACTTGTGCATTTGGTTTTTGTGGCCTAAATGTAGAACTTTGCATTTGTCTCTGTGAATTTCATTTTAACAATTTCAGCCCAGTTTTCTAGTTTATCATGGTACTTTTGAATTCTGTTCCTATCTTCCAATGTGTCAACTACTTCTTCCAGTTTTGTTTCATCTGCAAATTTTATAAGGATTCCCTCCACCCTATAATCTAAATCACTGATAAAAATAATGAGGAGCATTAGCCTCAGGCCAGAAACCTGTGGCACTCCATTGGAGACTACCTTCCAATCTGAAGCGCAGCCACTAACAACAACTCTTTGAGCACAGTTTTCCAATCAATTATGGATCCATCTGATGGCATTTCTATCTATTCCATATTTAGTCAGCTTGCTAATCAAAATATCAGTGGGAGACCTTATTGAATGGTTTGCTGAAATCCAGATAAATGACATCCAGTTTTCATACCATCTACTAAACTGGTGATCTGATTTTTTTTAAAAGAGATATAAGGCAGGATTTGTTCTTGACAAATCCATGCTGGTTAATTACTGCATTGTCATCAAGATACTTGCAGACAGAATCCTGAATAATCTTTTCTAATATTTTTCCTGGTATTGAGGTCAGGCTGAGAGGTGTATAGCTTCCTTCTTTTTTGCCCTTTTTGAAGAGAGATACAATGTTTGCCTTTCTCTAGTCCTTTGGGACATCATCTGTTCTCCCAAGATCTCTCAGAAATGATGGCAAGTGGTTGAGACAGTATGCCAGCAAGTTCCTTCAGTATTCTGGGATGCAGTTTGGCTGGTCCTGCAGATCTGAACTCAATTAGATTAGCTAGGTGATTCCTGACTAGCTCCCAATCAATCTTGATTTGCAATCCTGATCCCTTGCCAGGGTCTCTGCTGCTGTATGGAAGCACATAGTTCTCCTTTTTGGAGAAAACTGAAGCTGTTTTCCTTGTGATCTGTTAGCATCTTACCATCATTACTGAACAGTGGCCCCAATATCTCCTTGGTCATTCTCTTGCCTAAGATGTATTTGAAAAATCCCTTTTTGTTGTTCCTTTGTTTATTAGTTTCCTGGCATTGCCTCCACCCATTCTGTTCCAACCTGACTTGTGTGAATTTAATTAGGAGGGTATGGAGGTGGCTTCAATGTACAGTCAGATGAATGTGCTTAGAAACCTCTTTGTGATTAGAAACCTCCAATGAGCAGAGTTTCCCATCATGTGAAATTAGCCTAATATCTCAAGGGTGGGCATGTGGAGAGTCAGAACAGCATTTCTGACTTCTCCTGGCTCCACACAAGCGGCAGCACCACCATTTCCTGGAACCAGGCATGACTTTCTGGAAGTGGCAGAGCCAGGAGTGTGTGGAGGGAAGGCAGGAGTGGGTGGGGCCACAGTGCGTGGCCACTGTGCATGGGGGTGTGGCTGCGGTGCATGGGGGCATGGCCAGGGTATGCAGGGACATGGCTACAGGCCAGGATGCCCCAGAAACATTGCCGCCTGGGGCGAATTGCTCTCCCCGACCCCACGTCCCTATGAGACTGCTTTCTGGTCAGTTCTAGGTAGGATTTTTGGCACTGCTGAAGCAGACAGAAAACACTGAGGCAATTCTAGCATCTACGGCCCTTTTTGCATGGCATTTTCGATGCAAAAGGGCCCCTTGAGTGTTGTGCACATGTGAGGAATGGTCCACATGACGCACTCACATTTGTGACACACTCCAGGGCCTGGCAGGGACTGCTCACACATTTTTTCATTTTCGGCTTGAAGCTGAAAATGCTGCATGGTCACGCATCGCTCCGGGGCCCTGCGTGCACTTACTTTGCACGCAGAGCCTCAGGAGCCAGGCTGGTCATGCTTCCTGTCTCAGTGCAGCCTGGGAAGGTCCCAGGCTGCACTGCAAAAGGAAGAGGCGGGGCTCTCACGTGAGCAGGAAGCTTGTGCGGAGCCAAAGAAGCAGGGAAGCAAGATCCTCTCTCCGGAGGCTGCTCGTGTGAGCACCACACCCCAGCGCCGAAAATAGGTGAGTTGCGGAAAGGGCCTAAGTCTCCATGTGCCTTTCTGTACTCTTACTCCTCATGACTTCACTCCAGTGCCTGAAGAGGGCTGCTTCTGAGGCTGCATTCCAGAGTTAAACATACCATATTACTATTTCTTTCTCTGATTTGAATTTCAAAGAAACGGATTTCCTTATTATACACCCTGTCGAGTTAACAACCTCCATACACCCACAAATTTAACTTCCTTTCTCTGCCTATGATTAAAAGTCCTTACGTGTTGCCCATTGGCAGTCAGTGGATATGTTGGCTTAGTTTAAGAACACAGGGCTTACTAAACAGAAATATGTCAAGACTGGGCAGCTAGCTACTGTTATTTTGGTTTTTATTTTATTTTATTTTATTAACTCGGGAACAAGATGAGGTGAAAAACCTTGTCTACAAAGAGTCCTGTTTAGCCTCATTTCATATAAACTATTGAGCTATATGCCCCCACAACATTTGTCTACTTATTAAAATGGCTCATCAGAATAAAAATGGATCAGATACGAAGATATTATAGTAGAAGAGAAGACAAGTCTAAGAATAAAAACAAGAGAGGAACTGGAGATGGAAGGTTTCACAGGTAAATGGTTCTTACATCATCAACTGAAAGAAAGATTTAAAATGGATAATAAACTGGAAGGATTTGAAAGTATAGGGAAACAGAATGAATTTGAGAATGTCATTCTTGAAAAAAAAGACCATTTGGTGGCTCAATTATACAAAATATTATTAAACAGAGAATTAGACACAGAAATAATTAAAGATTCAATGATACAATGGGCAAGAAATATAGGGCATGTAATTAGCTTGAAACATTGGGAGAAAAGCTGGAAGAATACACAAAAATTTACATTTGCCCAAAAGCTGAAAGAAAATTACTTTAAGATGCTCTATAGATGGTACTTAGACCCAGCAAAATTAAGGAAAATGTACAAGATTTCCAGCAAATGTTGGAAATGTAAGACAGAAGAAGGAACATTCTTCCATATGTGGTGGTCATGCCCTGAAGCTAAAAGATATTGGAAAACCATTCAAAAGAAAATATTGGAAATATTACAAATTAATATTCCTTTGTATCCTGAAATATTTCTTTTAAATATGTTACACCAACTAGAAAAAGAGCATATTAGATACTGGAGAATAATACTGTACATGGTATCAAATGCAAGGATTACTTATGCAAAATACTGGAAGTGTGAACATATCCCAGATACTGAGGAATGGGAGGTTAAACTATCAGAAATGATAGCGATGGATGATTTGACAATGGCACTTAAAGGTGAAACAAAAGGGGAAAATAGGGAAGAACTGAAACCAATTAAAGAATACATACAACGAAAATGGGCGATTCAGAAGGAAACATGAAAAGAAAGAAGATAAGCAAAGATATGGGGAAAAGGGAAGAGAAAAATTTATTTTCAAAATAATAAGGCAAGTCACATAAAAAGAGAAATGATCAGAAGAAACTTGGAAAAATAAGTGAGTAATCAAACTAGAAAAAGGAAGGAAGGAAGTTGAAATTGTACGTTTGTATATAATCTGTATATAATTTTTATATAGAAGGATGCTCCTAAAACTCAGAGCAAAGCAGAAAAAGATTTCATATGTAAGACAAAGCAGAATATACAAGACATGTAATTGAAATTTATTTAGATACATAAAAGATAAAGAGGTATTTGTATATGTAGACTAAGTTAGAAGAGCAATAGAAGAAGAAGAAGAAGAAGAAGTAGAAGAAGATGTTGGATAGGTATACAAATTTGATTGTATGTATTTCTTTGTTTTTTGTTTCTTATATATTTATAAAAAAAGAATGATTATTTGTAAATACTGATTGTTATAACTTTTATAATAATAAAATTAAAAAACAAAACAAAAAAATGGCTCACCAGTATTTGCACTCTTACCTACTATCTTCATTTTCAATAATACGTTTGTAGCGCTCTAGTTCATTCTCCAGGGACTGCTTATAAATGGAGAGCTGGCGGCAGTCATTGGTGTATTTTTCCAGGGTTCTCTCAGCATCTTCTATGCTCTTCCTTAGAGTGTCAATCTGGTCATTGTACAACTGGATCTCATCTTCATAGCTCTCCTGGGTGCTCTTGATAACCTGCTCAAGCATTGTTGTCTGTTCAACAAATAGATAAAAGAGGGTTGCTTGAATCAGTGTCCATGTAGAAAATGATGCATTTCTTGGCTGACCATTGTCAGGATTTGATATATCAACCTGCTTCAATGACAGCGCATAGACTTCAAAAAATAGGTACCCCTTGGCATGACTGGTTTGGAGAGATGGAATCCACACTGATGGGATGTGGCAGTATGCACCTGTTGACAAGGTGGCCAAATGCAATACTAGATGGCTTTCTGTCAACAGTCCTTGCAAACTTGTATGTCCCAACTATTGACAAGAATTTTTACCACAGAAACCAGTTCTGAGAGTTAAGAAAAGGCCTGTATTAAGCCAGTGATGCTTTTAGCCTGTTCAGAAATTCAGCTGCTTCACATTCTGCACAGGAATCCCATTACTATGAAGGGCCTATGTTCCATCATGTGAAAGTCATTTGTTCCCCACTATACCAACTTGTACTCTATCCTCTCCATTTGTCTTTCCAGTGCAAAACAAGTCGAGCTCTTAATATGTTTTCAGTTACATTTACTGTCCACAATACAATCTGTGCTCCCCGCCCCCCACACCACAAAATAAGCTTTGGAGGTTTAGGGAATGCTCCAGAACACAATGGAAGGTGGCACAGAATGCTATGGGGGAAATGGGGAGTCAGTGAAAACCACCATCCCCATTTCTGACAGGGAGTATCTTTTCTGGATCCTCACCCTTCCATTCATCAGCCGATGCCTTTCTTTGCATTTCTTCATTTCCAGGAGTTTAAGCGCTCAAGATAGAACCATTCGTTGGCTTACCACTCAGTAACAGTATCTTAAGGAACTGGTAGTAAACTTCCAAAATATATCATTGCCAGTAACCATAGTATTTCCAGAGAAAAAGATGACCTCCCCATAACCACTGACTAAGTTATGCTTGTAGTTTTGTGCCTTTGAGTCGACTCTGACTTCTGGCAACTCATTCACAGGATTTTCTTAGCAAGATTTAATCTGAGGAAGTTTGCCACTGGCTTCCCCTTTGCCCAAGGCCACCCAACAAGTTTCTACGGCTGATCGGAGATTTGAACCCTGGTCTCCCAGAGTTCTAGTTGCTGCTCAAACCACTACACCATGCTGGTTTTAAGTTACACTACAATCATGTAATAGTTCATGTAACAAGCTCAACATCTTCATACACACTTCTGTCTATCTAAACAGAAGATATATGACACATATCTTCTTGACCCTCACTAAGGCCCTTTCTGCAGGAGCCTTCCATCCTGGTAGAGGGATGAACGAGGAGTGGGACTGCAACAATGGTTCTACATGATGTCATCGTGGTCTTGTCCTTCTCCCATTGCCAGGCAGAATGATCACAGATTAAATCATTGATGGTTTTTTTCTGTCAATGACCCACAATTGCACCACCATCCTGCACTTATCTGACCTTCAGAAGCCTTGAAAGCACGATGGAGGTGCTTCCTGCCATAGCACAGCCTGGGAGAGTGCCTGGCCGTGCTGCAGAAGGAAGAGGCATGTCCATGGCACTTCCTTCGGCAGGGCGCCAGCCAGTGTGGAGGGGAGCGCTCCTGACGCGCTCTCTTCCTGGCAGAGCTGCTGCTGGGATCACCACTGGAGGATGACGATATAAGGTAGGATGTGGAATGGGCCTAAGTTTCACACTGAATGGTACCTTCTGCAGGCAGCCAAAGTAGAAACACTGGAAAGTAATGATTTGGCAAGCACATCATCTGTACACTTTGTTAAAAATATGGCGAGAATTCACAATTGCAGTTACATATGTGTAACCTACAGATGTGCAACATGGTTGTTTCATATTCACAATCCCTATATATTCGATAGCGTAGACAATACGCTGGGATTGTGAAAGCTCCCAATTCAGAATTATCAGGCAGCAGCTGCTGTGAACAAGTTATGCTGTCAATTGGGATGTAGCTCACTCTATCCCCTCCTGTGAGTGATCTCCAGTGTGACAGTCACAAAAGCAATATCCCTGTTTTAATTCCCCCTGGATATCACTTGTGGGAGGGAGGTAGAAATGTCAGTCAGCTGCATCCTGATCAACAGGAGAACAGACTCCTGTCGCTCACAGCAGTTGCTGCCCACTAAGTCTGGATTGGGAAGGCTGGGTTGAGAGATGCTCTTTAGGTGTGCAACAAAGGTACTATAGTTATGCAGCTAAGTAGCTGATCTAGAATCACAGTCTATGTGAATAAAGGATGACAATTCCAGAAGAAGTAGTGAAAAACCAAGACAACTTACAATTATTTTGTTGATCAGTCAGAGTAACTAAAATTCTGGCTGACATATCTGATATTACATGGAATTGATTAATTTGTTTACCTTTTTGTTTTTGTTTCAGACTTTTTAGTCGAGGCTGTCAAGTTTGTTTTCCAATGGTTCACTTTTCAAACGGTTGCTCCCTCTGCTTTATTGTACCACATGCTGGTATGTGTTTATATCCTGTTGCTTCACAAATTTTTATTGTATTTTATAGAATATTCTATTATGCTTTCTTTTTTATTGTTAAGCTGCTGGACTGCCAGCTTGCAGAAAAGTAGCATATTCAGCTTCTAAATAAAGAGGGTTACATCCTATTGGTAGTTCCAACCAAAGGAGAGCATTAAATAAGTGGAACTTCAGTGTTGACTTATCAAATTCCCACTGATTCAGTGGGTCTGCAATAGGTGAGACTAGCAATTGGATTTAGGCCATTAAGATAATCTCTCTCTGTACATAAAAAATGCCAGCAAAATAACTCATTACAGGGCAAAATCTGTAAGTATTTTGTCTACAGTGAATGCCTTCTTTTGCTTGTGAGGGAAAAATCAGTATGTATTTTGACCACAATGCTCAATCCAATCAATCAATTTCCTCTACAGGAATTATTTTGTGAGAGAAAATGCTACGTTTAAATTCTATAGTCCTGTAATGAAAATTTTTGGCCAAATAGTGTTCTTGTGGCATACAAATTGACCAGCAGGTGGCACTCACTCACTTAACAAGATTTTTTTAAAAAAATATTATTTCTTCCATTTCTCCAGAATCCTAAATGCTGAAAGGTTCAATGGGCATCACCCAAACAGCCCTGAAGACAACAAGTGTACTCTGTACCTGGTATTGCACTTAATTTCACTTTTAAAAAGAAAAGAAATGCCTCCTTGGAACTGTTGGGGCATATACTCGAAATACCAAGCCAAAGTCCAGAACTAGAGAGCTGGCTATAGAGGAACACAGCCACAGCAAGAAAGATCCCCACAGCTTTAATATCTCCCAGGTACTTTTTGGTTAGGTGAAGGAAGGAGAGGAGCAGCAGGTCTAAAATTTAAGAGGGAAAAACTCAGAAGGGTGAAAATGTTCAAATGAAACAAAGAAAGCCTCTGATTTTCTTATGTGGTGTTAGCCTTCCCAGGGCAAAAGCAGAAGAGAGTGACTACATATGCATCACCTCAAAAAGAGGAAACACAGCACTTTCCTACCCATCCACCCCTCAAAAAAATAACAAGCGAGGTTGTGCATAACATTTGCCTATAAATAGAAGCACCTTTTTGCTGGGAAATTTTTTTAAGTAGAAATTGGATGGCCACTTCTCCGGGATGCTTTATCTGTGGATTCCTGCACTGCTGGGAGCTGGACTATATGGCCCTTGGGCATATCTTACACTGCTATTATTTTGGAAATCATCACTGTCATGTAGATGTACAGCACTTCAAATGATAGAGACTGGCTAGGTGGACTATGCCTTCTCAGCCTTCTGCTGTCTGGGTGTTAATTATGGATGGGAACTTCTGAACTCTAGTTTTCCCTTCATACAGTTAAATTAAATTCAGCCTGTCATGGAGGACACCTCCAAAAGAGATTACCTTCAATCAGAAGACTGTCCTATGGAAAGCAAGATATGTGACCACAGAAAGAAGACCCCATGACTTTTTGAATCCTTGACCTATCCCTAGAGATAAATGATTTAGGAGAAAACTTCCCATTCAGGCAGGCAGAGGTAGGGGGAGACAGAAATAGAAGGAGGAGGCTTTTGCTTATTCTTCTGTCTCCTGTGCTTTCCCCCTTAAATTCAA
The DNA here is from genome assembly GCA_030412105.1 of Cyclura pinguis. Lineage (NCBI taxonomy): Eukaryota > Metazoa > Chordata > Lepidosauria > Squamata > Iguanidae > Cyclura > Cyclura pinguis. The sequence goes on from CM059599.1 coordinate 174,174,732, forward strand.
TTGATTAGATTTTACAGAGCCCTTAATCCAACTGCTAGTCCTAACTGGAATAGACTCCTTCAATCAGTGGAGCTTATGAAAGTGTTGAGTCACCAAGTCCCCATTGAGTCATTGGATCTTAGACTAACTACTGGATTCAGGGTGAAGAAAACTGCCTCCCTTCTTTCTTCATGGATAGATGGAGCTTCTCCAATGGAAAGGAATGCCAGGACTCCAAGCCAACGTGCCCCAGTTCTCTTTAGGACTATCCAAGCCTCAAGCATATCATCAATAGTCATATCTGCTGCTCTTACTCAAGTGCCTGCCTACCAGTGAAAGGAACACTGATCTGTTATCCACAGAGTGTTAAGGCTTTGCTTGCCTTAGCTGTATTCTCCCAAGCTACAGGACCTAAGAGATGCACCCTGAAGAGATACAGAAGATATAAACATCAGCAGTGATAGGAAGCAGAAAGTTCAAATGTTCTGGTACTCACAAACTCTTAGGTTAACCCCATTATTATGGTATTACTTGTGATTTCCTCCCACATAGTATATATTAGAGATGGGACGAATCCAGAATTTTCCAAATCTGGATCCAAATCCCTGGAAGGGTCTGGGAATCCACGAATCTCAGGAATCTCAAATCTTTCAAATCCTTTTCTCAAAAAAAGGGTTTAAAAAGCAAGGGAAAGAAGGATAATTTTGTGCAAGACAGTCTCTCAACCTCAGCAAAAGCCTAGGCAAAGGCAAACCTCCCTCTGAAGAAATCTGGCCTAGACAATTGTCATAGTTTTGCCTCAGGATCTCCCCCAATTGAAAATGACATGAAGGCCCTTTCCACCACAGGTAGGAAAATGTGGATTAATCTCACATTTTCCTGTCTGTGTAAACAGGGCCACATGCTACAGTACTGAGATAATCCAGGCGAAAACTGGATTTTCTTTGCATAGCTCCTTGTGGCATCCTGGGATTTGTAGTTTGATGATGCACCAGCACACTTTGGCAGAGAAGGCTGTGACTCCTTGTAAAAGTACAAACCCCAGAATCATGTCTGAAAGAGGTTTGCAAGGGAGCTATGTAAAGGAATCTTTCCCTTCCAGTCAGGTGCTGAACTTAAATATGAAATGTTCAATTTAAATATCTTAGAATACAACCCCAGATGTAATTTCTGAAATTTTTAGCAAAGGCCATTATTACTCCAAGGGAAAAACTCACCTACTTGCCATCTCCCCTTGTGTATCTGGTCTCCCATGTTTTCAGGTGTTCCAGTCTCCAACAAACTATTTGGTTGGTGGATTCGAAAGATTCAGTTTGCCTATTTTAGTGCAGGGATTCAGATTATTGAGGCAGCTGAGGATTTTAGGATTCGAGGATTCAGTTGGCCCATCTCTAGTATATATTCTTGATGTGTCTGTGTTTGAATGGCTAAGCTGCAAACAGAGGCCCTTACTGCACTATGCCCCAATAGTGCATCGTGTCAGAGAGATCCCAGTGTTGCCATTGCCAGGATGGGATCAAAGCTTGAATGCTCCCCACCGCACCTGGTCAGCTGACACAGATGGGTAATGTCAGGCACCCTGTTCATCCTTCTGCTGTACAGAGTCAATGGCGAGTCCCTTTCCCCACCTCTTCCCTGCCTTGTGACCCATGACTGGTTGGTTCTTGCACTGTACTGCAGAAGGAAGCACTATCAAGCACTTTGGCCCTTACCACATGCACGCAGCGGGCGGGATCATGGTGGGAAAGGAGGGCATTACCATATTTTTTCTGGTGATGAAAAAAGGGCACATTTCCCACAGATGGGGATGTGACAGCAGCAGGTGAGCAAGGATGTCATGCAATGGCATGCATCCTGGACCAGGAGCAATATGTTGCTCTGCCAGGATGACAACATCGTGCGGTAAGGGCCAGACAGAATTATCAATATATTCTCAGCAGTACTTCTGGAAGAAAAAAAAAGAATACCTCTGTCTGCAGTTTCATTTTCTGAGCCTGGAGTTGGCAAAGGACACTCTTATATTCTTCTAACTGGCTCTGAAGAATGGGTATCCTCCTCTCAGTGATCAGCCGCTCCTAAGATGAAAACACAAGGAGGGGTAGGGAGAAACTGATTGTGTGCAAGTGCCACTAGAGATTTCATTAAATGCTGAAGAAAATTCCCTGGGGGGAAAAAGTCTTGACAAGACCAATTTTCTTTCTCATTGTCATCAAGTGTTTTCAGCAGGAACACTACAGAAGCCCTGTTGTTTCATAAATTTTACTTGATTTGAAAGGAAATGTGTTTGGGTGAGATGACAGACTGTAAAAGCCTGTTGAGGTACTTTTATGTGCAAACAGTCAGTGTTTACTGGAACCCAAACAGCAGCTCTTTGGAAGCTAAACTGAACACAGTTGATCCTGTCCAGTGCCAATGAAATGAAAGTGAAGAAAAGTTATGTTTTGGACTACAGTTCTCTCTCAGCCAACGTGACCATCTCTTCCTTGGAAAACCCTGAATGGGAGATTTGAGTGACTGATCATTTTTATGCACTTGAAAAATGCCAGCTTCCACCACTGCTTCATGTGCTTTGTTTTCCTCAACACCTTTTCCAAGGCAAAACAGCTTTACATTGGAGAAGGCTCCCCCTCAAGTTAGGAAGTGGCCATGTCCACTTCAAACTGTAGCCACTCTGATTTAAACAAAGGCGCTCATATATGTAAATACAATGTGAATACAATGCTTCATTTAATTGACCCAATCTCTCAACAAATTGGCTGGGAATGTCCTTCACTGAAGCATACTGAATGAAGAGTTCTGAGGCAGCGCAGTAGATATTCTACATTTTGGCTGTCTGGTCACATGGAGAATCAGTAACTTTCTATGGCAGTGGTGCTTCTCACAACAATGTAGGTCAGCTTTCCCCAACCTTGGGTCCACAAGTGTTCTTGGATGACAATCCCCAACCAGCATGGACAAAAGTTGGGGATGATGGCAGTTGTGCTGCAAAAGCTTCTGGGAATCCAAGGTTGGTATGTGCATGTGCGCATTCATGCAAACCCTAGGTATACACGGATCTGGGATCTGTTTAGAGCAGGGTTGCCAGATACAAGTAGATGTGTATTTAGAAATATGCATTCATATCTTTGCAGGAAAGACACATTTATTGCCAGTATATACTGAAATTTCTATTTGCCTTATATGCATTCACTCCAGACCTCCTGCTGTAACTGGATTACACACATGACTGAAAAGAGTTAACCACTCTATTTCACCAAGGCAAGAGGCATCATTTACTTGCATCAAAGTATCACTGTAAAGAGGAAATCCTTCCCATTTCCTGCTGCTACACAACAGTGGTTCACTCTATACTGCTAAACCTAGACAGCTTCCATGAGGACAGCTAGAGGATAACTAGTTTCCTTTTTTCCTTCTTCCAAATCTACTTGAGAACTGAATCCTCTGGAACCTTTTGGTTACTCTGATATAGAAACCCCAATGAAATGAACTTCTTACCTCAGTAGCTCCAGCTGTGAGGGTGGCCAACTGGGGGACTGTTTGCACAATCTGCTGTAAAATACTGACATACGTCTGAATTTCCATGAGGTCCTGCAGCCAAGAAAAATTATTCAGATTCAAAATTATCAGTTCAAGAACAGTCATCGTGTGTGGTTATTTCTTTGCTCTCTTCTCCTCATGAAATTTATAGGAAAAAGTTTCCTACTGGCATGTCAGACATTGATATTGCCTAAACACAACAGTGCATCCACAGACAGAAACAAGGAGAGCCTGTTTGCAGTAGGGTGACACAAACAGACAGGGACTCCATACCTTTAATAGTTAAGCATAAAGAGGTTGTGAGAAGCGTGCAGCTTTTCAAAAGCAGTTCAAAAACATGTCTTCACTAAACACTGCCTCATCTGCACAACTTGTTAACAGTAGTTAGTTGACAGGAGTCCAGTATTTCTGAAAAAAGCATGACCCACTTTACCTTCCTCCCTCAGTTTCTAGATGGGTGGATCCATTTGTCCTACTTTCCATCAATGCCTGTGTTCTTTGATTCTTTTTGGTAAGTCTGATATATAAACCCCAATGAACAGGATTAAAGAGGTAATAATCTCTCAGGACAATTATGTTATATGTTGCGTTGAATGCTTGCTCTGTTATGTTAGACTTCTTGAACAATCACCAGCATGTTTGCAGTGAGCTTGTGCACCTTTATGAGAAGCCCTACAACTGCTGGGTAAGAACAAAAATGGTGCTAGGCAAGTCAGATGTGCAACAAATGCTACAATGTACTAGAGATGGAAAGCATATTCAAAAATATTTTGAAAACGGTCAAAAACACGTTTCTGGAAACCATGATGAGGAGAATTCTGAACTGCCAAGAATCTTCAAAGTTCAGGACTTACCCTGCACAATACTTGCAGATGATTTTGTGAGTGTGCTGAAACCACATTTTCTATGCAGGAAATAACATTTCTGCTGTTTCCTACGCAGAAAATGTTGTTTTCTGTGTAAAAAAAAAACCCATGCGTGAATTTGCACAAAATAAATCTCCAATTATGGGAAGCAACATTTTCTGCAGAGAAAATTCTGTTTTCTGCATGAAAATGTAAATTTTGCACAAAATAAGTCCTGAACTGCAAATAGTCTTTGAAACCTGCAGTTTTCAAAGATGGTCTTGCAGTGGTAAGAAAATTGTTTATTTTCCTTTGAGAATAAATTAGTGAAGAATTGCATTCCTTTGCCTTGTTTAGGGTATCAGTCAGTCACTTGAGCTCTGCTGTAAAGGTACTACCCATTCATTCAACCTCATCTGGCTTGGGTCCGGTCTCTCTGAAGGACTGCGTTATGCAGTAGGAGCCTGTCTGAGTTGTAAGATCCTCACTTGAGGGCTTACTCTTGGTCCTACCACCCTCATAGACATATTTGGTGAGTATATGGGCGTCTTCTCAGTGGCTGTTTCCAGATGATAGAATTCCTTCCCATGGGGAGACTAGAATGGCCTCCTCTGTGCTCTGTTTCTGCTGAGAAATGCAAGGGTCTTTTAAAACAGAGTTAAATTAATATTTTTAATATGATGGTTAATTGTTTCATAAAGTTTTGAGCTAGTCATAGTTTTAACTGAATTTTATATTAACTCATATTGTAAGCCACATTGGGTCCCATTTTGGGAGAAAGTAAGGATAGTAATCCAATAAATGAATAAATCCAGCACAGCATAGCCACTGGCCATACTTCTACAAGCCTTAGGACTTCCCTGAAACTGCCAACACCACCTTCTTGGTGTACGCCACCTTCTTGGATGGCACAGCAGGGCTGCCTAAATTTGCCATTCAGATTGGTTTATATTACAGAATAGCATTCATAAAACAGCATTAATTACACACAGCCCTTTGCACAGGAGCAAATGACAGCTTTATAAACTTAAATGTGTAGAAGTGGTTACAGATGAATGTGTCTTACTGTTGGAGTACTTTAGAGGAGCTATAGGACAAGCTGGTTAGAGGAGACTGGAAGTAATGTTAGAAGGGCTTGAAAATGAGGCAGAAACAGGAATCATTCCCCTTCACTCATTCTCACCCCATCACCCAGAGTGCTTCCTACTTCATAGAGTAGAAGAGAGAGGAAAGGGCATTAGAGAGAAAATCAGGGAAAGGAACCCCAGAAGGTGGAATGTTGCTTCAAAAGAGTAATTTCCACATTAGTTGGTAAAAACAACAGTGAAGTAATATATTACATTACACTTTGCAACACTTCAAAAAGTAATCTGTTATTTGTCGATTGCTTATTTTATTAATCATTCCAAGAGCTCCAGGCCAGTGAGGATGAGTAGCTGGCAGCTAACCACATTTCCTGCTGTGTGGTATCACCCTGCCTGTGTATTAGAACTGCTAGAAGGAATCACAGTCCTGGGTTGCTTTGAGTGTAGGATGCCCTTGTTTAAAAACATAAAAATAGGCAGTTACCCCTCTGGCCACCTTGCATAATCAAGGGCAGCAGCAATATTCTCCCAGCCCTACCCACACACTGGAATAAGTAACCAGTAAAAACTTGACTCACTTCACAAAAAAGCCACAGTTTTGTCCACTGCAGCATTGTTTTGCAAAAAACAAAACAAAACAAAAAACCTCCATGACTTTGTTAGCGCAAAATGTAACTTGTTGCAAGGAATATCATAAATTGTAAGGCACCTATTGCAAATGCTGGAGTGCCAAGCAGAGCGGCTACAGCTCTGTGGCAGCAGAAGTTAGAGGAACCATTTGATCATCCCATGTCTGTACTTGCTGCCCAACATGGACTTCAGTCTGCCTGTAAAGGAATGCTAAACTGAGGGGGAGATACAAGACAGGCTTGGATTCACCTGCCCAAGGTCACTTCTAAACTAGTAGTTACAGGCAAACTGCATCTGTTGCTAAAGCAATAAACTTCTATATTCTCCCTCCACTCCTGCATAGGCAAGTTCTTCTGGCAATAAAAACTGAATGAAGCAGAAAAGGCCCACTGTTAGCTTTTGCCAGTTACCTTCTTGTATCTGTCCTTTGCGGCATGAACATCATCTTGCAAGAACTGCAATTCAACCTGTAGTTCCAAATTACGCAACAGAGCTTCATCAGCTTCCTGTAACAAAAACAGACCCAGAATACCAGTGTCTCCTTAGAATTCAGGGTAAATATAGCTCAAATGAGGCCTGCAAGAGGAGGAAAACAGCAGGATCTTTTCATCTGTGTATACCAGTACTAACTGTAGAAAGGACTCCAGTTAAAACAGAGTATTTTATTTGGATTTAACAAGCACACAAGAAATCAGATACTCTCAAAAACCATACCAGGCTATTGGAAAGTGAGGCAAGAAAGGCTGGATAGAGAGAGAGAGATTAGGTGGAAAGGGTGATAGTTACCAGTACTGAAAGTAGAAAGTCAAAGCAGAGTGACTCAGACAGTGTGTCTGAGGATAGCACAGAGGAATGGGAGTCTGGGCTATCACATGCAGCATAAGATGCCCAAAGTACTACAATTTGCTGGGGTCAAAGTTGGGGTTTTTATACGGTATTTCCCACCCTGAAGGAGGGTGCATGGACAAAGCAGTGATAGCTTTCTCACAGGGTTGACAAAGCAATCTGGTATGGGCTGATTGACTTAGCTTTAGGTGACAAACCATTGATGGGAATCATGAGAATTTCTTAATGACTGGTTGGGCAGGGGGTCTAGGAAAAATTTCTGTAGGGCGACATCTCAGGATGGTCTCTGATTGCTTTGCCTGAGCAGTTTCACCTTCCATTGTTCTCAGGAGTGTTTGTAGCCTGCAGGCTTGAAAGGATTATCACAAACCCATTAGCATTGGGCTTTTCCACCTAATCCTCTCTGAACTTATGACCTGACCATATCCGAGGTCATCCTGACCTGGCAACATGCTTACTGCCAGCATGCTTTCAAACATGTGTTTCAGCTATCAATATGTCCAATTATAATAGCACATCTGGCAGAATGTATGGTGTATGGTGTGGGAACAATTGTATATAATAGGACCTGAGCATTCACAGATTTTGGTTTCCATAGGGGGTCCTGGAACCATACTCCAGTGAACACCAGGGGCCAACTGTATTTTGTTTATAATGACCAAAAGAAGAAGCAGTAGGTTAGGCTACAGTCTTATGTCATGATAGCTGGAAGCAAGCCCCACACCACTGGGATTTGCAGTTTAGGGAGGGGCATTTAGAATTCTCAGCCAGAGAGCTCTTTGGCCTCAGCAAAATACAAACCCCAGAATTCCACAGGATGTTGAAAGTGGAATAACAGCACTGTAACAGTGTAGGGTGGAAATGGCTCTTTGTGGAGTCTGTGGGACATGGGAAAGTATGCGGCGTTGGTGGTTTGCTTGAAAAATACTGGAAATACAACTGGCTCTACTTTTGCCACTGTATGCTCTGATGTGATCATCCACCCATCCCTATCCTAGTGCACTTTTGAAACTCTGGTGCCCATGGGTAGGAAATAAACAAAAAAGGGCCTTCAACTGTTTTTGTTTTTTTGCAACTCACTATCCCTACCCATTATTCTGAAGTTCTGGAGCTTTCTTATCTGGAAACCACTGTGACATCTATGTCATTTTCATAAAAGTTATAAAATACACCACAGAAGGTATGGGGTGTGAATCATCCTCTTGTCCAAATGTAAAGAAATCCCTTCCACAAAATATGTACTTCTGCTTCTGAAAAATGTAAGTACTATATGTATATTATTTTCACCACAAGTATCTGCCAAAAATAAAACAAAATAAAACAAAAAAACAAAACACTGGAAACTGTAAAGACTTCCCTTGCACAAAATTCCCTTCACTTAATCATTTGAAATTTGGCAGACTTGGTCTCATCAGCAAGGGCAGGTTTCCCAGAAAGCTACATCTAAATCCACAAAAACATTTCAGAAAATACTGGCAATATTCTCCTTTAAGACAAAACAAAGGGTTTGTAGCACAAACCACTCTCCCCTGCACATATCTGTCAGCGATCTAGTGGGCAAAATCCCTTCATAAAAGGGTAATGCATCTAAAAATGCGAAGGAATTCTGACATGCAGTTATAAATATATTGCCTTTTTTTGATGTCCTGTGATAGTTAGTAAGAAGCAAAAAGATAATGGATTTCCAAATCGGGATTTGAATCTGAACATGAACCAGATTAGGAAGCCTCGAGATCAGTCCAAGCAGAATTGCACTATTTTTAGGGCTTGAACCAAATCTTTCAATGTGTGAACTTTCCTACAGCTATGGGGAAAAAAGGGCAAATTTACAGTTTGTACAAGTTCTCCTATACGTTTTAAAATAGCAGCGATACTTATTTTAAAAAAATTCTTTCTGAGAAGGCACATGAAAAAAACAGGTTTAATGGCCCGCTTGAAAATAAATGAAAAAGGGGCCAGTTTAGCCTCTATCAGGATAATGTTCCATAGCTAGGATACCACTGTGCTGTATTTTATCAACTTACCTTCAAAACCTTTATTAGGTTTTTACTGAGTCAATATTAGTTCCAGAACCTGTTTTCATTGTGCTGACATAACAGACACATTACACACATTCATGAAAAGAAATTGTTAAATGTTTAATCAGAAGCCACCATAATTCCTTATTACAGAGGTAGGAAGCCCTTCGGATGTTGTTGGACTGCTAGTTCAGCAGCCCCAGCCAGTATAACCAGTACTAGCGAGGAGTACTAGAAGCTGCAGTCCAACAACATCTGAAGGCCCATAAGATTCCCGCCCTAGCCTCCCACACTAACTGGCTAGATATTTAAATGCTCTTGACATAAAGAAAAATGAGAACCATTATATCAGGAATGGAAAATGCAGATCCCTCAGATGTTGTCAGATTGCAATACCCAGCAGCCATAGACAGCATAGACAATAGCAAGGGATGAAAGGACCTGTGGTCAGTGGCATAGCTTGGCACGAGTGGGGTGGGGTGGAGGTGTGGGGGCGGGGTGACAGCATATGGGGGAAGGGCGACGGCATGCAGGGTGCAGGCAAGGAGTGGTGGCACCCCCCAAAAAAAGTGCTGCCCAGGGTGCACCACTCCCTTTGCTCCCTCCATCCCTACACCACTGACTGCAGTTTGACAATCAATGGAGGACCATGAGCCCCATCCCTGCATTGTATAAAGAACATAATTTTATTACCCATGTTTTGTCAGTAAAGGCTGGATCAAACCTGTAGAAAATACTTTGTGATGTGGGTCATTAAGTGCACCTGTGGAGAGCCATGTGACTTTAGCTGAGTCATGCTGAGTCATGCTGATGAGCAACCAGGGGAGAAGGTTGCATCAGGTGTGGGGAGAATGCAAAGGCTGGCAGGATTGCATCAGCTAGTGTGAGTATAAATGTAGCTGAGCGCTAGCCAGCAAGTTGCACACAGTGTCTAATGTGTCTGCTGGAGGCTTTGTCAGAAAAAGCAAGCAGAGGGATGCTGGAATGTTTCCTGGAGAATCTTGTAAATATGTACACATTGTAACTGAAGAATAAATTGCTTCCTTGATGGAAGAGAACAATTGGCGTGGGTGAGTTTTTCCTGGCTACAGTGCATTGCTGCTAAGGTATTCTCTGCTGCTGGGCACGCTTCCAAAGCTGTAGGAGCAATCTCTGCTATATTTTGGGCATGACATGTTTTATTGCCAATGACCTAAGACATAAAGCTTACTTTTTAGTAGTGACATAAATAGGAATGCACCAAACCTGTTGTGGAGTACAGCCAGAGTAGTATGATGTGCTTCCAAAACCTAGAGCAACTCTAGCAGCTTTTTCCCTACTGCACAAAAAGGCAGGAAGATGGTACCAAAAAGATGCTTCTTCTTGATCTACGTGGCACCACATGTTATCTGTACAGTCCACCAGAAAAATTGACAGAGGCAACCATGCAGAGACATCGACCAAAGAGACATTGACACTGTCCCTGATATGTGATGGCACTATGGGCCAAACCAGATTTGACAAACATTTATGTAATGGTAAAAATAATTACAAAATCTGGTGATGAAAAGCAGGTGTCATCAAACTCTGCAACCACATTGCAAAAGAAGTGCTGGCTGCAGTTGACTATGCCAGCAAACAACATAGCCATGTTCTATGCAGCTAGACCTCTCTTCATGCACGTATCTGCCTTGGTTACAGATGGATATCCCTGTCCTGGGAACATACTATTAATGTAAGGTTATGAAGACTGAAAGATTACAGTAGTCATTTTAATCTTTTTTAAAATCCTTTTTCTTATCTATTTGTTTGAAGAAGTAATCTTCTATCAGATTAAAGCCCACAATGGCAACAGTACAGGAAAAAAAGCTCCTATTGAACAAAATCTGCCCAACTACACATTAGAATGGTATCTGGCTTTAATGTATTATCAGGGCAGCTGCTAACAAAAACATTCAAAATTTAGTCATACTCCTGCTTAAAACAATGACATGTGACAATAAACATTGGGCCCCATATGAGAGGTCTGCCTGGAGCCTACACCCTTTTTAGTCCCCTTTATCTGTTTAATCAGTTTTCCATCAACAAAAGACTACAAAGGCTGTTTCATCATTGTTCAACTGAAAAAAAAAAAGACCCTTTTTTCCAGGCCAGCACAACTGCAAAGCTTGCAACAAACCAGGAGGAGGAAAAGAAAAAGAAAAAGAAGAGAAAATCAATGTTTTGGAATCCACAGTTAAATTACAAATACTAAACTATATTGGGAATAATGTATAGGTCTTGCATAGCAATATTTTCCATTTATGAAACCACAGTTGCCCCACTATATCCATGATACCACAGTACCTTCTGTCAAATATGGTACCTGGTCACTGCATTTGTAAATAAAAGTGGACATTAATATATTCCTCTAGCTTAATATGGGTCCCTATAGAAAGACAGCATAAGCTGATTGTAACAGTATCCTGTAAGAGGACTTACGATTAGAAACCCCAGTTACCTTTCCGGTTATGTTTATAGTCCTTGTTGTCAACTGTTCTGTTTTTTGTTAGTTGTTTTATGATTTGTATTTTTTTAAAATTTCTTCATTTGAAATGTGTTGGTGTCTTTAAGATGCACACACAGATATCTCTCTCTGTAGATATCGTGTGTGTGTGTGTGTGCACGCACGCGCGCACACATGGTTTTCTAGTTTGACATTTTCTCTGTGTGGTTGGTAGCTGAAGCATAGGCACCCACTGCCTGGCCATCTCTCTCCACTGTCTCCTTGCCACTAAATGGGGAGTGGAATCTCAGTACTAAGAGGTGCAGGGAAAGAGATCAGAGAGACAGTATAGATAGCAGAGTTGAAATCTCCTGTTTGTGTTGACCATAAACGTTCATTCATGTACACAGGTCTGTATATGTCACTAACAGGCTGCCAGCCTTTAATTCTGAGGGACATACCCTTTCCAACATGGCTATATTTTCAATAGAGAAATCCCCTTTCTAGCCATGCTGGAAGAAAGAGAAAAATTCTGGATCTACAGCCTTGATTACGGAAGACAAGTTCATGCTTTCTTCCAGCACAATCTTCTGCATTCCATGTCTAGACCCTGGCAATTCCATAGTTAATGCTGTTTCTCTCTCCTATTTCAGTAGACATCACCGAGGAAGGAAGTAGCTGAAATGTCTGCTGTTGTTGTTGTTTAGTGAACACTTCTTTTCAATCACTGAATTAAATTTACATCAGCTTTATAGTACCCTGAGTATCCTTCTGGCACCCAGGTTCTACCTGAAAATAGTGCTGTTTACTTGGTTACTTCAGCTTTTTAACATACATAGATAAGGGGGGGGGGGTGTGAGAGAGAGAGAGAGAGAGAGAGAGAGAGACCCCTTTGCCATTTCCATCACAGAAACATCACATTTGTGGACTAGCTTAAGCATTCACATTCCTGCAGAAGGCATGTGATGGAGAGCTATTCAGTGAGAACTGCTTTTGTGAACCACCCCACATAAGCTAATCCAAAGCTTTGCTGTGCTATTGAAAATTGTGTAGATGCTTGCACTTTCCATTATATGACAGAACGCAGTACAGGCCTGCTGATGTACAAATAATAATAATAATGATAATAAAAACTGAAGCATGGACTTTTACTGTGAGCCTAGTTATCTGCACTGTGAGCAAGGAAGATTCATTAAGGCAGACCACAGCCAGAACATTCTATGCTTGCAGTCAACTTTTCGCTGCTCTCTACAACCTCCCTTTGAGAGGCGAATCAGTAGCACGGCAGTAATATCCTTAGCACATCCCCTCCAGCATTTCACAGAAGAAAACCAGGGCAGATACAGCCAAGCAACATCAGAGTACGGGCAAGATGGCAAAAGTTATTAGTGAGGAAGAACAGACAAGCTGTAGGAGTTTGCTATTGCCTGAGCCTACAGGGAAGAGGAAGGTTTTAGCTCCCACTTCTCCTTTCCCTTCTCTGTGTTAATTGAATACAAACTACTTTTGTGTTTTGAAGCCAGTTTGCAGCAATTGAAATAAAGTGAGGACAAAGGGAGGATGTGGGAGGAGGAAAAAGAAACCGTGACATTTTAAAAACAGGTGAAAAAAGGGAAGACAGAGGATGAATTGGTACTCTCCCTCTCAAATCAGAACAGCTGGAGGGTATGTTAGTACACTGATGCCTTTAAGTGGGAGGGGAAAAAGCGGATACCACTGATTAGTGCATATTTGCTAAAAAAAAAAAAGAACACTAGGTTTTGGTTTTTAAGCCAAATTCAGTGGCTGGTGGCCTTCATGACATATCTAGATATATATCTATCTGTTGCCAGGGTGGGAATTGTATAGTTCTCCACATGATGTTGGGCTGCATTCTCTACCATTAGATCCCAGTTGCTGGGAGTTATCATCCCACAACATCTGAGAGGCTACTCAATTCCCACCCATATAACACAGCAACAGCCCAGGCCGGTAAGAGCAGGTTATATACCAGAACAAGATTCTCTCGCACCATGCACATCTGGCAAGACACTCCCATCCACACTGCGATGCGGTATAATGAACTGGGATTTGGGAGATCCAGTTTCTAATCAATACTCAATTATGAAACTCACTGGATGATCTTGGTCTATTCACTCATTTGTGGCCTGACTTACCTTACAGGGTTGTTGACACTTCAAAGTGAGGAGGAGTAAGAGAACTACGGTTGTTGCCTTGATTATTATTCGGGATCCAGTGATCTAGCTCAGAGGTGGGAAGTCTTTCAGTCTAAGGTTCTGTTTTGCCTGAAATCCACTGTGGGCTGCGTCCCTCACCTGCTGAACTTGTCACTGATGTGGTGGTGTCAAATTCATTTTTAAAAAATGTAAGCAAGGTATGTGGGGTCTGTGTGAGCCAGCACGATGTAGTGGCTTGAGTAATGAACTGGGAACAAATTGGCCATGGAAACCCACTTGGTGACCTCAGGCAAGTCTTAGTCTCTCAGCCCCGGAAAACCCAATGATAGGGATACCTCAGGATTGCCATAAGTCAGGAATGACTTGACGATGCTCAAAAACAACGTGGGATGTGCACACCTTGGTCATTTCTGCACTAGACTGTTACAGCTCTATTAGACAATTCTAAAGGCCTCTCCCTAAACTGCAAACCCCAGGATTCCATAGGATGTTGAAAGTGGAAAATAGCACTATAACACTCTAGTGTGGAGATGGCCCTTGTTTCAGAGGAGCATCATGCTCCTGGGAGTCCCCAGGAATCACAGTTCCTTAAAATAAGTGCTCTTGGTGCACCTTGTGTTCATGTAAAAAGAAAGGAATACTTGCCATCCAATCTGCTGAACCATTATTTGTGTCGTCTTTTTTTCCCCTCTAGGTTCTCAGTCCTGTATGGTAACTTCAGCAATGATTAATGGAGGCTGTTTTCCTTTCCCCAAACTAGAGAAACAAGGCAGGAGGACCTGACAGGTTTGCACAGCTGTTGATTAATGCTTTCCCTTGTTGGTCTGTCCTGCTTTTGCAAACTATTCAGATCTGTCCCTGAGGAATGCATAAGGTTGGTCAACACTCTCAGAAAGAAAACTGCCTAAAAACAAGCAAACAAACTATGCTCAGCTTTCTGGCAAACAATCTATTGCAAACGCAGCTCTTTGCCTTCGGGTTATTAATAGACCCCTCTAAAGGTGATGGATGCAAGGAAATTATATCTCAGTGCATAAGGCATGGCCACTTAAACTGTGACAATGTCCCAGTGTTGAGTGCTGGGAAAATAAATTTCATCACATTTAAATGGTCAGGGACAAAACATGAAGAAATGCAAGAACTATAAAATAGTCTGTAGATACAGACATACTACTTCCATATAAGCATCCTCATAATTAGGGCTGTATACAGGGCTCTGATCATTTCAATCGTGTCCTGGTCTGATCTGAATTGATTCTGAACCAGACTATCCTGATCGTGACTCTAGATCTGAAATGCTTGTAAGTATTCTTGTAACAGTTCCTAATCTTTACAGAATCTACTATTGGTTTTACCATTTAGAATATGAATAAGTTTACCCATCTCAGCAATCTCAATCAGCTTTTCTATCCATTCTTGTTCTGTAGGGATATTATTAGATCACCAGTGCCTTGCACAAACTATTCTGGCTGCAACCATCATGTGCTAGAGTAGTTTACCAACCCATCACATAGGGAAATCTACTTTTTTCTTTCTCCACCCTTTCTATTCTCTTTACTTTGTCTGTTACCTAGTAAGGTTCCAGCAGGTCAATGCTATAACATAAGTATACGTTCCTCTTTTTCTTTTCTTTTCTTTCTGATCTTTTCTCTTCTTTTTTTAATTTTTTTTTCTTTTTCCTTTCTTGCTCAATGCATAGTGTATAATCTTACTGCAAAAAACTGTTTACGTTATGTTCGATGACATGTTATATGTTATATTTGGAAAGGTGTTTATATTTTTTTAAGCATCGACTTTTAATAAAAATAATTATTAAAAAAAAATAGATCCAAAATGGAGTTCAGGAATCCTGATGGCCACTTCTCCCATTCATTTCCTGTGAGAACCTGAGAGAGCTTCCAAGTGCTACTTCTCAGTGAACTTAAGAACAAATGTGAGGTGGTAGTATTTGGGTGTTCTCCTTTGAGATACACAGAATGCTGTTTATGTATCTTTCTTGATTGATGCATGAAGCAGTAAGGACTTCCAGTTATTGTGGCTAAATTTCTTAATGGATAGAGCCCAGAATTATCAATGTGGTATAGTGGTTTGGGAACCCTGGAGACTAATTCCCCACTCAGCCATGGAAATCCACTGGGTGACCTTGGATGCATCACACAGTCTCAGCCCCAGAAAACCCTGTGATAGATTTGCCTTAGGATTAGAAACGACTTGAAGGCACACAACAACAACAACACCTAAAGAAATTAGCTAGTCTTAAAAGATGAAGAATTTTTTAAACAGCAGGTCCTTACGTGCGCACACACACACACACAACATTTTAAGTGAAAAACAGGCAGCTATTTAAGCAAAATATTTGAATAAATTTAATCCTAAGAAGAATTGGGGGGGGGGCGATCTCTCCTAATACACGCATGAAGTGCTAGTAGAAGACTGATATGAGATAAGAGAGAGTTACCCCATTTCCGCATGACTTCATTGCTTCATTTTATCGCAGCCACGGCAGGGAAAGGAGCACTCCAGGAATGCTGTCTTCCACACCGTGCCCGGTTGCAGTGGAAAAGAGTGCACTGGCCTCTCCTCTTCCCTTCTGCAGCACAGCCGGGTCCTTGCCATTGCTGCGCTGGGGAGGGAGGAATCGCCAGCGCACTTCCACCCATCTGCATGGCCAGGAAGGGCGGCAGCACTGCTTGATGGTAGGTGTGAAATGGATTTTTTTCCCATTGTTCAAATATTGCCCACGCATGACAAACAGGGACAAGATGGTGGGAGCTTGACAACGTCATGCAGAAGCATGACCCATGGGGCATGGCCATCATCTCCCAACTACGGGGCAGCCACACCGTGCGGAAAGGGCCTTAGTAACCTTAACCCCCTTTGCCATCTTCTTTCAACCAAATTTGCCTTCCAAAATGCTTTCCACATACATTCCCATCTGAGGAAAAGGGGTAGAACTGCTGGTCTTGCACTTCAAATGGCAGCTTCAACAGCTGCACTGCATAAAAGGGGGGAAAAACTTGTTTTGTACTTAGAGAATACAAAATGATTATTCCCACCTCTTTAGAGCACTGATAGTAGAAAATACAACAATCTGAAATGCAAATCAAAAACTGGACAACATGAACATATATGGGGCTGAAGACACACTTAGCCAAACTTAATGTGGGCCCACTGAAATCATGACTAGCTTGAAAGCTGTTGGTTTAAATGAGTCTGCTCAAAATCTGCTCAAAGTCTGAACCCAAAGTGATAAATTAAGATAAAAAGCAACATTAATAATGGCAAGTTCTTAAGCCCATCTCAGTACACTTTTCTTGTGCTTTTGTGAAGTTTTCAGTTCTAACAAATGGATGTGGTGCTAGTGACCAGCTCTACAAGCAAAGTAAGAACTACAATTTAGATCTAGAACTTGAATCTCAGGCTATGGAACTCTTTCCCTGGTGAGGTTAAGATCGTTCCCTCTTTGCAGACATTATGTTTGCAGATGAGAACTTTTCTGTTTCCAACAAATTTCTAGGAAATGACTGCAAGGATTTGTATCATTTCTCTTTTTAATAGATTTGTTTTAAGTGGTTTTAACTCTACCGATAATTTCATTGTACTTGAATAATAAATTGCATTTTTATATATGGGTCTTTGTATGTGATCTTACTCTCTTTCTTTTAACTTCTGTAAACTGCCTCAGGTCCCAGTTGGGGAAAAGGTGGAATATACAAGACGACGACGATGATGATGATGGCGATGATGATGATGATGATGAGGTGTCATATTATCCAGTAATACTTCAATGATTCTTAGATTATTGGATAAAATCCAGAGTGCTGATGGGTCAAAACTCCAGTTACTGAAACCAGGGTTCAGTTCCCCACTCGGCCATGGAAACCCACTGGGTGACCCTGAGTGTATCATACACTCTCAGGCCGTTTCCGCACTACACTCTTATAGTGTGATTATTCCACTTTCAACGTCCTATGGAATCCTGGAGTTTGCAGTTTCAGGAGGGGCCAGCTGGCCCCTCCCTAAACTGCAAATCCCAGGATTCCGTAGGATGTTGAAAGTGGAATAATCGCACTATAAGAGTGTAGTGTGGAAATGGCCTCAGTCCCAGCAAACCCCATGATGGGTTCATCTTAGGGTCGCCATACGTTGGAAATGACTTGAAGGCACACAATAGCAGCAGCAGCAGCAGCAACAACAACAATTTAGAATTCTGAGCCAGAGAGCTCCTCTAGTGCTTCACCGAACTATTGGCTCCAGGATTTGACAGGATGCACCCATGGTAATTAAAGTGGAATCATATTGCTATAATGGGGTGATGTGAAAGGGCCCCTAGTAAAATAAGTAATAGCAGTAATCATAATGATAATAATACACCCTGGGTATGGATGGCATAAAAATATTTGCTGAATCCCTTGCTAGATGGCACAAAATTTTAGCAGTGACTCTCAATACACAGGAAAACCCACCCTCAATGAAGATATGAAGATGTCATTTATCCTTGTAAAATGTATAACTTTTCTGCATGAGTAAAACATATAAGTAAAAACTCTTCACAGTGGGAACTCCATTAATACATTACCTACAGTTGTCAGTATAATTCCTCTTACAAGTACCTGCTGATAATGGTCCAAACAACCAGATGGTCCACTAAAGTTTAAAACTCCCTCATACATGCCTCTATAGGTGGAAACGCTAAAATTCTGAAGAGTGGATTTAAGAACACAGTCAACACAGTTCACACCTGGACAATCTGAGGCATAACTAAGTAGTCTAATGCAAACTTGAAAGAAACTAATAGATTAACCTATACACTCATAGCAAGGTTCAGATTGGTTTATTCCAATCTCCAAGTGGAAATCTGTCTCAGGATCTGAAGGAAAGATAAGATTACACTTTAGCATCTCTTTCATCTAGAGCTGGCCTATTGGTCCATCTTGCTTAATACTGGCTGTGATTTGTGTTAACGCCTGTAACTTTTATTGGGCCCTGTTTGCCACTACAGATTTTTCCTCCCTCTAGTTTATTTATTTATTTATTCATTTTGTGCACTGAAACTATTTTTAAAAAAACAATAAAATATAAATAATGGAGTTGATAATTCATATCATTTACATATACAGGATTATTTCCTGTAACTTGCCTCTTGCTATGTAGCCTACGGCCCAGAGATAGCTGTAGGCATCGGTTACTGGGTGTGGGGGAACTGCTGACCAGAACTGTAGATTCTTTAGTCTCTTCGGGATTGCCTCTCTGTCTCCCCCTCCACCCTCCATATTTTCCCCTCTTCATAGCCTCCTCATACAGTTTTCTTACAATCTCTGCCCCCTTTGATCTGCTCATAATCTTCACAGAATGACTCTTTCTGTAGTAGCCAACCCTACCACCACAGCTCAACAGGATCAGAAAAGGTTTGATATCTCTCTCTCTCCCTCCAGTGGTGGAGCTTGGAGTGTGGGGAGGAGGTCAGGAAGGGGAAGGGCCACTGTGCATGGGCGCGTGGCCAGGGCACATGGGAGTGTGGCCAGGGCACGCAGGGGCATGGCTACAGGCTGGGATGCCCCAAAAACCACCCGGGGCGAACCGTATCCCATGGCCCCCATCCCTATGCGATTCTCTCTCTCTCTCAAAAATATAAAGTTATCAAAATTGTGAAGCTACTTCAGGATATTTGTTGTCCGAACAAGCTGATGTCTGTGCCTGTGCACACACAAAAAGATATATAACTCTCAACTTTAGGCACTTCATGTATCTCATAAAATAAGCTGACAGCTATAAAAGCTGACAGCTATAAAAGCACACTTTTTTTTTTTTTGCAAAACCATAGACAACCTGTATCAGATAGCTGTAAAGATCTGGATCAGTATTTGATCTCTTCTCCCAGTCTTTCTCTCACACCGCTTATGAAAGAATGTATTCTAGCTTTTATGCCTTGGCTTTCAAAATAAAAGAGTTTAACATTTGAAAACAAGATCACTGTTCGAAGACTGGTGCCTTTATAAGTAGTTAGATTTGATGGTACATTATACAAACGTGCCAGCAGAAGACTATTTGTATGCACATGTGCAGAGCCAGCAGAAGACCGTTTCTATGCACATGGACAGAGCAAACTCTTTGTGATCTTCCTTTCATAAACGTGGTTATATGTACTCATTATGTTGTCCTTTATGAGAGCCTCTGCAACCTTTGCCACTGATTTTTCATTTGGAAGGCTCAGACCTTTTTTCCCCCCCAAAAAAAATAAATTTGCAGACAGGTCCTAAAACCAAATGCATTTGCGTAATGTTATTTATTTAGGCTGATCTATGAATGTTCTCAAGCAACCAATTTCAACTAATGGGGATTGCATTAACTGCTTGATATTTACAGTTTGTGACATATCAGCCTATGTCACATGAAAGTGTTTGTTTCCATGATTGAATTACATTTGGAAGCAAAGGAGCCATTAGTCACCATAGCTCCTTGCCCAATGATCAATTCATTATGTTTCCCTTTCCCCCTTCTTTTCTCACCTGCAAACCACAACACCTCCCTTACACAGTCTGTGGCTCGGTTTCTAGCAGTGACACAGATAAAGGATATATAAAACTATCAAATAAGCAAGATAACCAACAAACATAACATTTTTAACAATTATGAAAAATAGATAAGTGGAAATACATAATGAAGTTAAAGAAAGTATCATACATACAAAATTAAAAATAACATATAAACACAGGTAACACTGGCAATTTTCTTGCCATATATGTGGTTGCTACCTTTGGCTAAGACCATTTCCACACTAGACTGTTATAGTGCTATTATTCCACTTTCAACACCCTGTGGAATTCTGGGGTTTGTAGTTTCCTGGGGCCAAAGAGCTCTCTGGCCAAGAATTCTAAAGGCCCTTCCCTAAACTGCAAACCCCAGGATTCCATAGGATGTTGAAAGTGGAATAATAGCACTATAATAGTATAGTGTGGAATTGGCCTAAGTTGTATGCTATTTTTCATTTTGCATGTATGACATTTTATTCCACTCTATACATTTCCACTTTTCATAATTGCTATAAATATGTTTATTGGTTTTCTTGTTTTCCTTTGCATTTGTAGTTGAGACCTTGCGCTTTTGTTGTTGCTTGTCTAATAGTGATCTTTCTTACCCATGGGGTGGGAAGAGGGTAAGGATTCCGGGAGGAGGTAGAAAAAGAGGTAGTACTTTGTTACTATGACCAAAATGTCAAGATGGAGGGTGCTGTGCATCTTACCATGGATTGCTTCCTTCAGAATGGAAATACTTGGGGAAATTGTGGCTTATAGACTACCTGCAGTCCCCAGAGCCTATTTTTAAACCCCCAGCACCGCAGGAGACTAATCCAATTTCCTTGATCCCATCAATTAAGTTCTTTTCTGCCAAAAAAGTTGTCCATGAGCTGCCCAAATTTGCTCAGAGTGCCACAAAACTGGAAGTGATATCATACCACTTCTAGGCCCTTTTCGCATGGCAGTGGACAAGCGAAAAGGCCCCTTGAGCATCGCGGAAATGTCAGGAGTTGGGTGCAACACCTCCCTGGGCCTGCAGGACAGTGGCAGAGCTTGGAGTATATGGGGGGGGGGAGGGCTATGCAGAAGGGGGCAGGGCTATGGTGTGGGGGCATGGCTACTGTGCATGGCGGCATGGTGGCCAGAGTGTGCGGGGGCATGGCCAGAGTGTGCAGGGGTGTGGCTACAGGCCGGGATACCCCAAAAACATTGCCACCCGGGGCAAATTGCCTCCCCCTCCATGGCCCTACACAACTGCTACGGGAAGTCCATGGGGGTGAAAATTGGGGCCCACACTGGTGCAGTTTCCCCCTTGTATTATTGGGACACTTTTCTTATGAACTAAAAATTGAGAATGCTCACTGGCAAAGAATAATAGTTTACCAATGCAAGAATATGTCTGTTTTATGCACGGGAGTTGTTAATAAATCAATTGTCATTATATGAAATTTTTGCATTTTGTTTTCCTTTCGTCTCACTGTTTACCATTGCTTCCCTAATCATAAGTCTTTCTACTTGTAATTCAGCATAACACTTCATTTATCTCATGGTAGACTAAAGTCTTCAAAAGTTTCTATCATAATAAATATCTTTTGCGTCTTCCTCTATTTGTTCACATTTTTAAAAACATGTTGGATCCCATTTCCATTATTTCCCCCAGATGTGCCTTGCACTACTTTCTCTCAGAAAACAAAGCTTCTTTTAATCTGAACACACATAAGTAACTGGGTCCAAAAATTTCAGATCCTAACCTGCTAGTACAGCTAATGCTTAAGATGCAGATTAGTTTAGCTTAAGCTGGTTTCCTATCATTTGATCTCTCTCTCTCTCTCTGTATCATTTTATCCAGAGTCATTGGACTGAAATTATCAAAATTATGGTCAGCCAAAGGAAAGGATATCAAAATTGGTGGGGACCTATCAGTTGACCTGCCTCTTTAACAGTGCAATTCTAAACATGTCTACTCAGAAGTAACCCCCCTTGAGTTTAATAGGGCTTGCTCCTGGTAAGCATGTATGCATATGACTGAAGTTACTCTTCCCTTCAGCCTCCTCCTTTGCTCCCACCTTACTAAAAGCAAGCTGCAAAGTATTGTCTAGGAATAAGGATAATATGAGCAATAATAAATCACACTAGAAGAGGGAAGCACATGCGGAATGAAGAAGCAAAGGCAAGGATGGTGGGAAAGAAAAGAACGAACAACTCTTTAAAACCTAAGAAAATATTCAAGAATGCATTCTGTGCCCTACAAATCTTTCAAACCTAAGAAAATATTCAAGAATAGATTTTGTGCTCTTTAAAAGACATCTTCAACTGGAGCACAAAACTCTACTTTGCCATTTTAAAAATGCAACATTCCTGGGTTTTTCATCTGCTTAGTTGAACAACAATCATATATAGATTGCTTCTATTTTATAGATGGGCTCTAAGAATGGGGTTGGAAAAATGATTTTCCTGTTGCTGTGAGATGTTCCCTCTAGTGGTAAAACCTCTGCTTGTCACAGAATATGAGTGCCCTCCACCACATATCTTGCATTTAGAGTACTTTGTTCTGAGATTTGTCATGGGAAGGTACAAACAGGCTTAATTTGCAAGTCTGATTGCTCAGGCATATATCTCTGGAAAAAAAAAACATTGTTAATTTAGGGGAATGCATATTGCTTTGAATGTCTAGGTTGAAACCTAAGCCATTTCCACACTACTCTGTTATAGTGCTAATATTCCACTTTCAACATAGAATCATAGAATTGGAAGAGACCACAGGGGCCATCCAGTTCAACCCCCTGCCATGCAGAAACCCACATCAAAGCACTCCCGCAGTGATGTATTTAAGTCTTTTACTCTAAGTCTCAAGTCAAGTCTCAAGTCTCTGCCTTCAAGTCTCAAGTCAAGTCTGAAGTCCCTGAAGATACTTTCAAGTCAAGTCTCAAGTGTGGAAGCCAACTTTATACCCTAACCAAAATTCCAGAATTAATGGATAGAGTGAAATAAATTCAGTTTCTACCATTTAAGCAGAGTCGGCTCATCACATTTGCAATTTTTTCATCTGCAGCTTCAGAAGTGGGGAATAAGATCCTATCTTACTCCCCATTACTGAAGATTCAAAAGCTTTAAAAGGAAGGATCCTTCTTCCTCAAGCCTGTTGCCTAACACATTTGCTGTTCCCCTCTGAGACATGCACCCTGCACTCTGGGGGCAAGTCTTGTCTTTTGCTCTTAGGAAATGTTTTAGAAGGCTCCTCCAATGTGTAGCAGAGACAGCTGCTGAGCAGACCTCAAGCCTGCCTCAAGCCCATTGCCTAACTCGTTTGCTGTTTCCCTCTGAGAAATGCACCCACACTTTGGGATTGAGAGAGATTGTCATGTGACTAGTAGGCAAAAAGAGATGGAGGTGTTGTTCGAAGTTGTAAGGTTTCTGGATGAATGCATTATGTTACTGAACCAAATCAATCATTAAAAATATACAAGTCTTGAGTTGAGTTGAGTCAGTGCAACATTTATGGCTGAGTTGAGTCTGAGTCAAGTCACTGAAGCAAAAGGTCCAACTTGAGTCCAAGTCTATCAACTCGAGTCTACATCACTGCACTCTCGACAGATGGCCATCCAACCTCTGCTTAAAAGCCTCCAAAGAAGTAGACTCCACCACACTCTGAGGCAACATATTCCACTGCGGGACAGCTCTGACCATCAGGAAGTTCTTCCTGAGGTTCAGGTGGAATCCCTCCCTTGATCAAGATACCATACTCCTATTGATGCAACCAAGAATCAAGAACCAAGAATGCTGGGGTTTGTAGTTTACTGAGGCCAAAGAGCTCTCTGGCTGAGAATTCTAAATGCCCCTCCCTAAACTACAAGCCCCAGAATTCCACAGGATGTTGAAAGTGGAATAATAGCACTATAACAGCGGAGTGCGGCAATGGCCTTAGTCTGGATAACTGTATCTCTGTGCGTATGTGTATATAAGCACATGTTCACAAAATTACAGAATTATAAGATATGGAAACTTGTAATGTGAAATAACAAAAGAAGAACCAAAATATACCATATTTGTTATAATGCCAATCAAGTTGGAGGGGAATCTGTTTTGTGATCTGTCAACAAATGGGAAAAGTACTCCACACTAAAGTACCAACAGTAGGATAAAAATGAAGTCAAGAGCTTAGCCATCAAAAATTGAGCTTAGAAGGAAACACCTATTTTTTTAACACATATGCAAGTACAGAAATCAGTAGGATAAAGCAGCACTTTAATTTTAATTTCACATATTCTTTAAATATTAAAAAAGATATCTTCTCTATAGATGCCAGTTACTTTTTGAGGTTCTGCATCATAAAGCCAGTCGCTCCTCTCCCAGACTGCTTTTCCCTCCGAGAAAGCATAATTTAAACTTTCATTTCAAAAAACCCATTCTCAAAATTCCAATATTTTTCTTCTTTGCCATGGAAAGCATGTTTGTGCAGAAGAGTTAGTGCTGCTGAAGGATATAGAGTATATCCATGCCTTAGTCTAGAAATCCCAGTACATTATTTCAGAGGCTCTGCTTGACTTAGAAATTCTGGTCACATTCATAGTCTGTCCATTCATTTATTTTTACTGAATCTTTAGACAGCTAGTCCAGAAACACTCATTCAGGTGTTAGTGTGTGTGTGCGCTAGTGTGTGTGCCTGAGCAGATGTGCATCATTGTGCATGTATACCAATACATAATACCAGCCCAGTTTCACTCATTTGGTCTAGAAATGTTTTCTCATAGAAAATTGCATTTTCGCTGGCCAAACAGCATTATTTTGGAGGTGGGAAATTCTAATTCCCCACACTCCAAGTTAATTTGTGCATTGCAAAAGGGGGATTGCAGCATATGACTGCAGAAATGGCACTGGCATCTACTGGATAGTGCCAATCACATCACACTCACAAGCAGCACTGGGGGAAAGGTGTGGAACAGAAGGGAAAGTGTTTTGCATTTGATATTATGAACTCACCTTATTAAGCTGCTCAAGAGTAGTTTTCAGCATCTGCTGATACTCACATTCATTTTTATATCTACAAAGAAGGGAAACAAAAATAAGTTCAAGCATGGATAAAACATATATACATGAAAAAGAAATGGTCAAATGACTCAGTGCTTTCTAATTCCAGATCTACATTTAATAGCTTTGTTTACCCGTAACACCAAACTGGTTTGACCTTATGTGAACAAGACCAGCCTCCTGCTGGGCTCTTCTATCTCCTCCCACACAGCCAAGGGGAAGAGTTTTAAAGCTTTTATTTCAAATGTAGCTTGTCCCAGTCGACAAACTCTGCTGAAGACTAACACAGTTATTTTAAAAACAAGTCAATTTCAAATCATGATTGGTATAGCTAGTTTGTTTAAACCACTCATAGTTTAGATTAGCTATTGTTCCTGGATCAATGAAATTAACCGTTTTTAGTGATTATATGGTTTTAGTAGCTACTAAAAATGGAATCAAAAGATTCCAGTTCTTCTCTTGCCAGTGTGGGGTGAGACAATGAGAGGGGGAGTGTCCAAACGTAAAAGGAAATATAGTCTTGAGCCAAACATTGGTTTAGCATTACATCCAAAAGTGTCCAATAGGTGGAAGTGGCCATAACCTGAACGCGGCTGATATGGAATCATACGCAGCAAAAAGCATTCACAGTTAAAACATTCATTTTAAATCAACTATTTATTATAATTCTCAATTATCTGCATTAATAACAACAGGAAAAAAACAACAGAAATTTAAGAAAATAATTATAATGGAAAGCAGAAGGAAAACACCACTGTGATGGAGCCTCGGTGTGTGGCCAGCCTGAGCGACAGGGCAGACCCGGCAACAAGTTGCCATGTAACCCAAGTGGCTCTGGGTAAGAAAGAAACCCAGCCCATTGGTGCATAGAACAGGCTGAGCTTTCTGGGAGGAGCTCTATATAAGGCAGTGACTTGCATTTTTGAGTTTCCTTCAGTGAGATTTCCAGGGAGAGTTTTGAGTGAGAGCTTTCCTGTCAGCCATGGGAAGTTGTTTGAATAAGTGAATAAAGCCAGACATCAGAAAAAATGGACTGCTCAGAGCTATGTACCACTGTGGAAAAAAGGCAAGTGCAGCATAGTGCACCAACAACATTATAGCCATAATTTTTAGGGAGGTACATAGGAACATAAGAACATGGTAAAATGAGCTCCATAGCTTATGGACAGTCACTGAGAAGGCTGTCTCACATGTTATCCCTAGAGGAGCCCGTAAACTGGAGAAAGAAAGCTCTCCCCCAAAGATCATAAAACTCAGGTAAGCTCATCAGACTTTCAGATATGGGGTTTCAGAACATGTAAGAGTGAGGATTGCTCTGCTCAACAATTTTACAGTATTACTTCCTGCACTGAAAAATAATTTTCAAACTGTATTTTACCCATCCAAGGATGTAGACTGAAAGCCACAAAAGTCAAGTCACAGTAAACCTGTCAGCCTGAAAGGTACCAGTAGGCTTTCTTTTGTTTTGATTTGTTGTTCCAAATAATTACATTGTATTTACTTGTCATCTGTAAAGGGATGGATCCAGGATCTGCCTTCCATAAATGGAAAGGCTCCATTCATTGACTTCCTTAGGGATTTTTAAGGTTCTACCCTCTACACACCATGCAGTTATTCCAAAACAGTAGGGCCCCTGATCTTCTCTGCAGAATGTTCCAGGGGCTGGAGGAACTGCCTGGAGTGCAAAGAGTCCACTTCTGCCAAACCATTTTCATGTGCATGAATCTCCTCCAGAGTTTGGAAAAATTATTTGGTACTACAATTCCCAGAATACCCCAGGCAGCATATAATTCTGGAAGTTATGGTCTAAAAATAGAGCTACAATAAATGTAAGCAAACTGTCTCATTGAATCAGAGCAGGTTATAGCAAGGCTATAACAAGAGGGGAAAGTTAAAAGCATCCTAGTTCTGCCGGGGCCGGATATTGAAGTTGAGCCTTGGTGAAAGATTTGGCTAGACTGATCACTAGCCTGTCACTGGTTGGCAGTTCAGATTTTAATTGGCATTTTAGTGGCATTATAATCAAAGTGAGCACTGAAGAATACCAAAAGCTAGGATAGAGATTTAAATTATAAATGAACAAATGTTATTTTCATCTAAATCTAAAACATGCAAGCATGCTTTTATTTTAGATTTCCTTTGCCAAAACAGCACAGCATCATGAAAACACCTGTGTCCATAACTACAACAAAGCTGCCCATTCTTATGCACAAAATTATTGTCACTACTTGTAAGAGAAAAGAATTTCATTACGTACTTTGCAAACACCCTTGGGGTTTTCACTGTGTTGCAGTGGCTCTCTTTTAGAGAAAGATGTTGAAAGACAAAGCCAAATTGATTGGAGTTTTACTTTTCTTGATCATTCTAAAGAAGAGGTTGGCAATGTATGTCCCAGAAGCTCCATGCTCTTCCACCCATTTTGTGACCCTCTAGCCACTACCTAAATTGCCCCCCACCTGCTGAAGACGCCCAACCCATTCTAAAGCCACAATATAGACTGTTTTGGACAACAGTCCTGACTCAAGCACCATGGCCTTTGACAATGGAAAAGCAATATGCCTGAGCCTGCAACACTGAACATTGCCCTCACCTCCAAGCAACTTACTTGTTACGGAATTCATCCAGCATGCGCTGAGCATCTTTCTCCTCCCGCTCCAGCTTGGCTTTCTCAGTGGCCAGTTCACGGGCACGCTGGCGATTGAGATCAATTTGGGCAGTAAAAATCTCTTCTAACCCTGTCAGCTCCTCCATGCGCTGGAACGTCTCCAGCTGCTTGCGGAAGATGGTATTGCGTTGCTCGAGTACCCGAGCCCGATTGATGTAGTTGACGAAGCGCTCGTTGAGCTCCTGCAGGTTTTCCAGGCCTTGGGCTTGGGCAAGGCTGCCAAATTCTGATGATTCCGGCAGCTCCTCGTAAGCGTCTGACCTTTCATACTTTTCTTTGCGAACTTCACGCAGGTAGCTGCTCCTGTACATGGCTGTGTGGGAAGGGTTGTGAGGGTGCAAAGATCCCCTTTGCCCAAGTATTTCTCTGTCCAGTTTTTGTATGAAATGTTTCTTGGATTTGGAACAGAAAGGGAAGGGAATGTTCTCAGCTCTCCCACTGCATCCTAAATAACTCAGCTACTTCACTGTTTTATGGTTACAAGCACCAACTGTTTGGGAGAGAAACTAAATAAAATGAAATGGCCCCACCTCCTCATTTGTGGTGGCTTATTTTCAGTTCTGTCAGCATTTTTGCATTCTTTCTCTCTTATCCGTTTCAATTGTGTGCAGACCCACAAAAGCAAAGGGAGAGAAATGTCCTGCTTTTGCTGGGTGGATTAGAAGGGGAGAGAAAGGCAGAAAACAAAAGGCATGTGGATTTAGAGGATGAGCCCAAGCATTCCATTGTTTTGTTTGTGTGTCCATCTGTCACAAGTTTTTATCATGGGGATGTTACATTTAACTTATGGCTGGTGTGATTTGGGTTTTACTTTGTTTCCAAAATATTCTATGATGTCAAGTGCATCCTCAGGAGCTCTAGTAACAGGAATACATTTAAAAGTGTTAAATAAAATGTAGATCAGACACCATAGGCAGATGCTACTGGACTTCAGCTCCTGCTCCTGAGACTAGGACAAGGAGCTGTTACCCCACTGGAAAACCCTGTCCCAGGGTCTACAATTTTGATATTAAAATATGATTCCATGTGCCTGAGAGGTCACCTGGATGGGCACGTAGGCAGCAACGATCGAACGATCGAAAACCAGGTCAGGCCAGTAAAATCCCCAGTCACGTAGCCTCAGGAGACCTCAAACTGTGCAAACCCACAGTAAACAAAGGGTCCTCAGCCCCTGAGAAACCAACTTGAGGGATTAGCGTGTTTGCCCCAAGTTGAGCAAAATCCTATCAGGCAAGGACCATTTACAGAAAGTCACACCACAACCCAATGCAGCTGAAGATCCCAAGACTTTGGCAACACCTTGTAATCTCATCATGCAAAGGAAGTTACCATTGTGGAGCCTCTTTCTTGTTGCAACACCCATTGTTCCCCCCAGGAAACGATTAGCCCTCCAAGTACTTTTCCCCCTACAAATAGTCCCAGTTTTTGAGCAGTTCTTTGGATCACTCCCGGTCATCCCAGCAGAACGTTTCTCCATCTGTTGAGTAATCCCCTCAGCCCTCTCCGTGCTGAGCTTTACTTCTCCACTGTTTTTCCCGGACCAAGGACTTCAGGAAAAGGTGCAGTATTACCCCAGCTACAATCCCTTCAACATTCCCCTATCCAGTTTCCTCTCTCCTTAATAGGTCTTGAGTGAGTGTGTGAGTGACTGCGTTGGTCATGAGGTTTTCATTCAATAAAATCATTTTATTGGACATCTTCGTTTGGGTTTTGGCTTGACCTGACCCCGTAAAAACTGGGTAAAAAGATCCTGCTAGGAGAGACCCTGCCTCTCACATTGCTATTGCTCATGCTCTGGCTAGTTTCCATTCCCCATCATGTGGATCACATTGAGGTGTCCCCCAAGGGACCCCAGAAATCAGGGTAACAGAGCAATGGATTCAAACTAAAGGAAAAGAGGTTCCACTTAAACCTCAGAAGAACTTCCCGATGGTCAGAGCTGTTTGGCAGTGGAATATGCTTCCTCAGAGTATGGTGGAATCTCCTTCTTTGGAGGTTTTTAAGCAGATGCTGGATGGCCATTTGTTGGGAGTGCTTTCATGTGGGTTCCTGCATGGCAGAATGGGGTTGGACTGGATGGCCCCTGTAGTCTCTTCCAAGTCTATGATTCTATGATTCTATTTTAGATATTCCAGTCAAAATGCCCAATGGTGAAGGATTCTGGGAGTTCTAGTCTAACAACATTTGCAGACCTGCTGTTTGGAAAATAGTGCGTAATCTGGCATGGCAACTGTCTCCTCTTTATTTGTTTCCACAGCAGTTCAGGTCACAGCAGTTCAGCTGTACCATTCCAATTACACTCATTGTATTCAAACATCATTGTATCAACACTATATGGTCATAATTTCTGTACAGCAGTGACAGGCTGGAAGAGCAAGTGCTGCTGAACGGGCTTCTCTTGCCAAGTGCTCTCCATCACCCTTCCTACTCCTTGCTGCAGAATAAACCACTTTGCCCATTTTTAACCTTAAAATAAATAAATAAATAATTTTTTGTACTTTGATCAAGACATCAGGGACTTTAAATCAAGTGAGATGCTTTTTAAGGAAGGCAAAGATCTTAACTGGTTTCCCTATAAGCAACTCAGGGGTACATTTTGTCAAGATGAGAGAGATCTAGCCATAGAGGCTGGAGAAAATGAGTTTTATTTAGAGTTGTGTAAAGATGATGATCATGTTAATTTAAAAAGTGTATAAATACCATTTGAAACCAGAAACAGAAAATGAACTTGTAAAGAAGTTTATGAAACCTTGGGTCCCAAATTTGAGGCACGATGTTCAAATTGATTTGGGGGGGGGGATGTGGCCTAAAGATATAAAATATATCTTGTACAATAAAAGAAAACAAGTAAAAGATGATGTATAGATGTTACCTAACCACAAATAAGTGTTGAAAATAAATTAAGAATGCTTCAAATCAGTGTTGAAGATATTAAGATAAGGAGGTCTCCTTTTCTGCAGATGATAGACTCGTAAGAAGCCAAAAAGTCATTGGTCAAAAATTTATATGTTAATCCAAAAAAATTTAAAGGTGAATTTTGTGATGTCACCAGAAACTCAGTTGGCCCAAATTGCCAAATTAAGATGTATTTTGAAGGATAAGCCAACTGAAGATTTTTTGAAAGATTGGAAACTATTTATGGACTTTTTTTTTGCATGCAAAGAGATCTTGGTTCAGTCCCTGGTTTCTCTAAGTACTGCTAGGACCTTGGAGAGCTGTTCCCATTAATACTGCGCTAGATGGATCAACAGCCTGAGGATGCGTCCTGTGCTTCTTGTAAGACTGAAATGACAAAGGCTATTTCCACACTACATTGTTATAGTACTATTATTCCACTTTCAACATCCTATGGGATCCTGGGGTTTGCAGTTTAGGGAGGGGCATTTAGAATTCCCAGCCAGAGAGCTCTTTGGCCTCAGTAAACTACAAACCCCAGAATTCCACAGGATAGCACTATAATAGGATAATAGCACTATAACAGCATAGGGCAAAAATGGCCAAAGTGTCTTCTCTTCCATAAGCTGGTGGGGGGGAAATCACACCTTACAGTAAAGTTAAAATCTTGCATGGCTCTTTGGCTCCAATAACAGGACCCCAGGCATGAGATGGCTCCACTGTCTGCTTGTTCCTCTGCAATGTCAAACAGTTTCTTTGGTGGGCTTTCCCTGAACCTCTTCTCACTGTCAGGCTTCATCTTCCTCCCTCAGCAGAGTTCCTTAAGCCCCTGGCAGTTCATGCACTTGATGCTGCTGGCTGCCATTTTATTTTCCCCCTAATGTCTATAATGTCACATTATAAGAGAGCAGGGAAGGGCAGCCCTCAATAGTTGGACCCATTGGGGTGGTGGAGCTTCATAAGCTGCCTGAGGATGTCAGTTGATGAAATCAGGCCTCTCCATGAGCTGTGATTTGAAGACTCTGTAAGACTACAAGACAATGACTATATAGGTATACCTAAATTAACAAAGTAGATGTGTCCCTCAACATTACTTCTTTAAGATAATATTTGATACCAGAGGAAGAAATAACATTGAAAGAGGAGGTTCCTTCGGCACAAAAAGGAAGACCAGGTCAACATGTTTCAGCAAACTTTTTATTCAAAATTAACAATATGCACATGGGAATGAAACAACCAGGTCATGTGAGCCTAGCAGAAGTAAGCGTGAACATTTGGAGCCTTCTAGAGATCACCTGAAGACTTCTTCCAAATGTACTGGAAGATGGCTTTTCTTTCACCAGCCTCTACTTTCCTTATTATTTCCATTTTGTAACCAGATTTTTATAGATCTAAGCTTTTTTAAAATAACGAAACAAAAACACACAAGCCGGGGGAAATGTTGAAGCAGGGTTATCTGCTCTCTCCTTCTCTCTTTGCTTTGTTGTTCATGCATGGTCAGTATGGGATTTAAGAAACAGCTAATCTTTACCTTGCCTCTTGTAGGGAGGCACAGTGAGCTACCAGGAGATCAGCTAGAGTAGAATCTCACTCTTCCCTAGGTCAAGCTTTACTATATTCTTTACTGCAAACATGCCTCTGCAACCCAGTACTGAAAGTCTGTTTCTCCAGCCTTCTTTTACCATTCTCCCAGTGCCAATGCTGCTTAAAAACCTCCAGCCAGTCAGAAAGTGAGACGGAAAAGTAGGGTGTGGGTGGGTGTAAAAAGCCTTTTTGAAAAGGAGCTTTGTTGTCAGAGGTTTTTTTAATTGTGATGTGCCTGTATTCTATCTGACTCCTGCCTAATACCTAGCACACTATTGGTACTAAATTAATTTCCTTAAAACATTGCAGAACATGTCAGGATAACTCAAGGCAAAGCTCAACAGAATAGCAAATGTCTTCCATTCACATGGTCCCAACTTCAATTGTAGGCAACTTCAGGTAAAAGATCTTGGGCTAGGAAGATTCTACCTGAGGATACAAAATCTTCGGGACAATAGGTATTGTAGAACAAGATAAACCCAGTGGTGAAATTAGACTGGACACTCGGGCAGAGAAATTTGTTGAATTTGATTAATTCCTCAAGAGAAATTGAAATAAAGTTCTCTCCAAACTGCACCAGCCAAATTTAATAACTAATCCCCTAACATGGAGAAGCTCGGAGGACAGTAATAGCAAACACCCTCTGCAAAAATCTTCCCAGTAAAACCCTATGATAAATTCACCTTGTTGTTGCTGTGTGCCTTCAAGTCATTTCTGACTTATGGCAGCCCTAAGGTAAATTTGTCACAGGGTTTTCTGGGGCTGAGAGCGTGGTTCACCTTAGGGCTGCCATAAGTCGGAAATTACTTGAAGACACACAACTAGAACAAGAACAAGAACACAGAGAGGATAATGTTATGCCTGCTTGACTTACATGTCTTAGGAAAAAAAGAGCAGACAGTCCTAATTCTTGCAAAGAAGCTACTAAAATGCAGGCTGGACAGGGCTACTGTTAGTTGGATTTGTTATTGGTTGACTGACTGCACCCAAAGGGTGATCACAATGGCTGCTTTTCATCCTGGAGAGAAGTGACTAGTGGAGTGCCACAGGGTTCTGTCCTGGGCCCATTGCTATTCAACATCTTCATGAATGACTTGGACGAGGGAGTGGAGGGCATGCTGATCAAATTTGCAGATGATACCAAACTGGGATGTCATGTTTAGGAGGGAGCAGGCTTGTTCTCTACCGCTCCAGAAACTAGGACAAGGAGCAATGGATTCAAGCTGCAGGAAAGGAGATTCCACTTGAACCTCAGGAAGAACTTCCTGACGGTCAGAGCTATCCGGCAGTGGAATATGCTGCCTCGGAGTGTGGTGGAGTCTCCTTCTTTGGAGGTTTTTAAGCAGAGGCCAGATGGCCATCTGTTGGGAATGCTTTGATGTGTGTTCCTGCATAGCAGGGGATTGGACTCAATGGCCCCTGGGGTCTCCTCCAACTATTCTATGATTCTAATTTACCACTGGAAATATAGCTAAGGACACAGGGATTCCAACTAAGAGTAAAGCATTCAAAGCCTTTTGCCTGGATGACCAAATTTCTCAGTTTCAGTTCTGCCCATATTTCAATATATTAAAATCCTAAATCCCTTCCATCTCCAAATACGAAGAGATTTGTAAATTTTAGTAAATTCTTACCAAAAACAAAACTCTCAACAACTCACTACTCCTAGATAAGTGTGGATAAAGCTGCCATAAGGCTGTCGCCTTAAAGACTTGCTTGGTTATTCTAAAAATGAGATACATTTGTCTACATAAAAATCATGGCTGTGACACACCACCAGAGGGCTGTAAGACTTCAGCATTCAGCTGAGAGCAAACCCAACTGCACTGAAAAATTGATATACCAAGTTTCAAGGGATTCAATGGTTCTCCTTTAGGGTGAACTACTTGATTTAAGCCAGATGTTGCTGGAGTCCTATTACGGATGCCCATGGATTTACTCTCTAGCTCAGAAAAGGATCAGTTCCCCAGTTCAGTCATTTCAAAGAGATATTCAAGGGTATGAAATAGCAAGGCAGCTCTGTTCCAATGGACAAAGGCTTCCCTCACTAATGCTTTGAAGCAGGGCTAAGGCTCCTGTACCCTTAACAGTTGTGTAGAAAAGGGAATCTCAGCAGCTGTAGCCTGCAACCAGGTAACAAGCAACACCAGCTGAAATTCCTTCTTCTACACAACTACTAAAAATCCAGGAGCCTGCTCCCAGTTTTTAATCTGGCAACCAGGGTTACTGATTCTAGCTCATCCTAGCCCTGAGGTCTCCAGACCAAAACTTGAGACCTAGGGACAGCATATTATGCATTCAATACCAATTACAGTTGTTCACAGCTTGTCATTCAAACACATACAAACAAACAAACACCAGCAAGCAGAAAGAGATACCATATTTTCTTCTTTAAAATTAAGACCAAAATCTTTGCTAAAAGGAGGGCTCCTAGATCAATGTGGAATGAGATTATTTGGAATTTAGATAGATGAGTTAATGAATGTAGCCTACTTGCTTCTAGCCAGAAGGTGGAAGCAAGGGAGGAGTGAGCCCTTCCACCACAACACCTAGTAGGAAAGGAGGAAATTAACTAGGTAAACACACAGACCATTCTGGAGAGTCTTTGCAAGTTGCAGCAACAGGACAATAAAGCCTTGCAAATTGTAGCATGCTGTTGCTCTCCTAGCTGAATTGGTTGGAGATTTGCAAACAGCCCTTTCCTCTTGCTGGAGCTCAGCCCATCAAAACTGGAGAATCTGCAGAGGCCTTAAATTTTACTTTAAGTTAGGACTTGAAGAAAAATTCTGTAAGATGAGGTATAGATAGTACCTTACCCCAGAAAAAATTCTCTAAATTCTCTAAAATTCCAAATTGCACTGAAGAGACTTTTTTCATATGTGGTGGAGCTGTGATAAAGTAAAGAAATTTTGAACGATTATACACTGTGGGGTAGAAAAGATTCTGAAGATCCAATTCCTATTGAAATCAGAACTGTTGTTTTTCCTCAGACTGAACAATGACCACATAGGCAAGAATCGCTTAAGGGTTAATACAATACATGATTATGGTAGCAAGAATACTGTAAGTCCAGCAATGGAAGGACCAGGGGTGTAGCTAGCATAAACAGCACCTAAGGCAAGCATGGAAGTTGTGCCATTACCTCTGGGACTGTTTGCTCCTCCACCCCTTCCTCCACCTCCTCTTCCTCCTCCTCTGCTGCTTCTGGTATGGCTTTTTTGCACCCCCACTGGCGTTGGTGCCCAGGGCACGTACCCTACTTGCCCCACCCTAGCTATGCCTCTGGGAAGGACCCCATGATACTACCACAAGAAGACTGGATTATAAAATTGTTTGATATGATGGCAATGGATAAGCTAATAATTTTATTGACAGAAGGTTCTCTGAACGATTTTAAGAAACCATGTTCTAACATGTTTAAAGTTAATTGAAGGGAAACAATCAGTAAGAGATTTTGATTAACTGGCAAGGCTGGTTACATATGTTGTAGAATAATATTAGAATTAAGATCTTAAGATAGTTTAAGTATTAATTGTTAATGCTTTATATTTTCTTGATTCTCTGTAATTATAGGTAAAGAATGTAGGGGAAGTATAATAAGGCTTAAACAATAATCGACTAACATTGGGGAGTGGGAAGTCAAATGTGTTCAGCTGTAGTTAGTAGTTTTTTAGTTGCAGATTGTTTGTAGTAGTTTACTTGTGTTCATGTGTTGTATGTTGTCTTTGTGTTTGTTTTTGCCTTATTTGTTGTTTTATATTATCTAAAAAGTCTCTTAATAAAAAATATTAAAAAGAAAAATCAGTGAATCTGCATCTTTGTCTCCTGCCTGGATGACCCACGAAAACTGGAGACTTGGAACCAGGCTCTGAGATCTGGCAACCCTACTTGGCAATATTAAGCAGTGCAGTATCTAGCAGTGGCAGAAATGCTGAGATGGGAGAAGTTCCAACATCTTTGTTCAGAGCACTTAGAATATAACTTCATTCTGTTGGGAGTATGCTCATTCTTCTCATTAGGTACATGAGAGAAATGTTGGGAAAAGGCAAGGCAAGGACATTTTCTACTGAATGAGTACCCTGAAAGCAACCCATCCAATATACCCTAGCATTCTTCATTACCTCCTCAATGTCTTCCACACAGGACTGAACTAAGACATTCAGACATGCTTTTTGAAGAAGACCGACAAGATGGCAGCTGTTGCATTCCATGTAGAGAAGCTGACTGGACTGGCAGCTGAACCACAAGGGGGGTAATGGGATAGCACTCCCCATCAGAGCCGAGAACAGCAGCAAATGAGTTTAGGTGTTAGGAAAGGCAATATGACACACACAAGCCTGTATCTTAAGATATGGGAATGATCAGGAAACTGCCACCACCATCTCCAGAATCTGGTGTCTCAAATGGTAGCTTCATTCTGTCTAATGGTAGGACCCACTTGGCCTCCATACATACAAGTAACCCATAGAATCCATTGAAGGCACAGGGGAAGGACATACTTTGAGTAAGCCAGATTATGTTCTGAACCACAATTAACAGGCATTACAGATAGTTAATAACTCTCTCTCTTTCAGAAAGTGAATTAGAGGTAAGCCCTTGTGTTAGTTGAATCTGCCAATCACCACTGTTTGTGACATGTGTGTCACTGGGAGTTGCCCTCCAGTGAATTCACCAGCTTAAGTAATTGGTAAAAGGCAAAAAAAAAAAAAGCTTCCTCCATCTTTCAGTATACCTTAGAATGATGTTTTACTTTAGCAGAATATAGGCAAGACAATGCTAAAATCACATCACACAGTGTCCTCTTCAGAACAGATGAACACAGTACCTAGTTAAGGGGAAATGAATAATATACAACAAAGTGACTACGAGAATGAATTTAACATGTTCTGCTTCTAGCAGTGTGCATTGGGATTCAAGGCAATGAATATTCTACAATTCCCATTTTAGCGCTGTAACAACAAGCTCCATTGGAAGTAAGATGATTATGGCTAAATTCAAGTGCCATGCACATTAGTACCATTCCTTGGAGGAAGAAAATAATGAGAGTGTGAATCTTGAAGGAAGGAAGAATATTCGTTATATGTGACACTGGGGCAGGAACAGAGCAGGTAATATTGGTTATAGACTCACACTGTAGCAAGTGAAATATGAGCACTATTGAATTCCAAACAATGTTATCATCACCCATACACATCCACTAAATGAAAAGGATGCTCTCAACAGACTGGCAATGAGCACTTTAGAAATCCCAAAAAGCCATACTTATAAGTAATCCAATCTTCTTTCATCCTTTCTGAGCTTCTGGCAATTAGTTTATTTTGGAGAGCTAAATTTAATTCTCAAGGAACAGAGATAGGACTAGCAAAAGGCAGAAACTGGAAAATTTACTTTTTCAGACTACAGTTCCCAGAATCCACCATCAAGCATGGCCATTGTTCCATTGGTGGACTGGAATTCTGGGACTGTAATCAATTAAAAAAGAAAAAAGCCCATAAATTTCCTAAACTCTGGGGGGAAAAGCAATTACAGTTCTCAAGTTAGTGCTCTCAGCAAATAATGGAAACTCGAAAAATGAATTTCCTGGGGGCAATATGTTTTAAATATTTCTGAGAGCTTAGAACACCTGAATCAAAAGGAGTTAATCTGTAGAGCTCCTTTTTTGTATGTGACTAAGCCTATTTCTTCCAAATGCAATAAATTGAATATCCTGCCCTTAATATCCTGTCAAGAATTAAGAGTGTTCATTCTCCTCTAGGGCAGTCTTAAAAGAAACACTTGCTATGCTGCTGAAAATAATAAACAAGGAACTGAAATCCAGGTCTCTGCTGTCGAAATAAGACAGCCTAATTGATCATTCCGGTTTTCAGCAAGCCACATTGTGATGTCCTACTGCCAGTTCCTAGAAATACAGTCATTTTAGTACATTTCTCAGTACATTTCTCTTTTTTATTCCAGGTGTACATTCCATTCAATGCTGAGTCAACTTTTGTGTGACATTTCTTTACTACAAATTTCAGTTTCGGGGAAGTATTATCAAGTTTCATTATCCTCCTTTATCCATTGCTACTGCTGTGACTGCCTAATGGTGGCCAATTGCTTTAGGGCTCTCATATTTTATACTAAACCTGTCTCCTTTGTGTTAAATTAGGAGGTAAATTCTAGGAAAATGAGATTGAAGAGATTTACCATTCTTTTTTATATGGCTTGTCTCTCTCTCTTTCTCTCACTTTGCTGCTTTCAGAAAGTCAGATTTTATAACAACTGCATCATTAATATGCAACAGCTTCTAACCAGTGACACTTTTCTAGGATCTAGTTTTTGGGATATCAAACTTCCATTCCTTCGCAAAGATAAAAACTAGTTATTCTATAGCTTCCTTATCTAGTTCCTTGAGAGTCCAAGAGTGTTATTCACCAGATTGTCTTCCAACAAACTAAATATAGCTGGATATGTCAAATGTTCTTTGTTTCAATCTTCACTGGCATTAATTTTATTATCTCCCTAGTGACAAAACAGAAAGCTAATTCAAAGTAAGCACTGAGCAAGGTAACTTTATTGTCTTCTTTTTCTGCAGCAGGCATACCATTTAGAAATGCTCCTGGTTTTTGGTGTACAAGGTTCTGCATAACCCCAGATGATGCCAGAGTCCAGGGTATAGCTACCGTGTTTCCCCGAAAATAAGACATACCCATAAAATAAGCCGTAGCAGGATTTCTAAGCATTTGCACAATATAAGCCATACCCCGAAAATAAGACATAGTGATAGGCGTGGCTATGCAGCGTACCGGCGCGGGCAGCCCCATCAACAAGGTCGGCTCCCCCTGTCAGGCCCCGGTCATTCTGTGCGTGCTACAAGCTAAGGCATAGAGGGAGACAGGGTAGAAGCAGCAGGAGGAAGAAGGGGGAGTGAAAAACCAAAGGTTCCCAAGTTTCGCAAACTTTCTTTTTCTCCTCCCTCCAACCCCTCCCTCGCAGAATCCATCCTGGATATAGAATTCCTTTGGATGTTTTCCTTTAGTCACTCCCCCCCTCTTTCCACTGTACACTCCGGACCCCAACTCTCCCCTCCCACTTCCCTCCCCTTTACACAACTTTGTAAGACAATCCCCCCCTCCGGCGTTCCCCCCTTTGTGCTCTTGAATCTAGCGAAGGTTAAGGAAGGGGAGGGGAAAGCCCCAAAACAGATGCAGGAAAGGAGACCCAAAACAACGCGCCAGCCCCCCCGATCCTCCCAACAATTGGAGGGGGCGAGGGAGGGATTACACCACCATGCTGAAGCCAAGAGTAAGGAGGTTTGGGGAGGGGAAGGGAATCCTGCTTGTTTGCAAACACGACGGTGGGCGGAGGTGGTCGAGACGAGTGGCATTAAGGAGGAACTGCAAGGAAACGGGCTGCCAAGGGATCGAGGCGGAGGAGGGAAGGTTGGACTTAACTATATTTGAATAAATGTAGATTGTTGTTGTACCATACTTAATAAAAATAAGACATCCCCTGAAAATAAGCCATACTGTGTCTTCTTGGGGAAAAATAAATATAAGACAGTGTCTTATTTTCAGGGAAACACAGTATTGAGGGGGTTCAAAATGAAGGTATCTGCCCCAAATAAAAATTCTGCCCTGTCAATGAAATTTTCCTTCTGTCCTCAAATTTCTGGCATTGCGGCAACTTCAAATTTCAGCTGAGTACAGGGTTTGCTAGGGTTAGGGGCACAGGACCCCCCTAAAAGTGGAGAAACTATGAATAACTCTTGGCCCTCCCAAGCCATCTTTAACACTGGAAAAAAAGTATGATCACCATAGCCAAACCACCGTGGATTCCTTTGAGGCATCAGAGTTCCCTCACAAGGCAGAAGTGGGTGGCTGGCGGGGCTTCCTGCCCCCTCCACTGCTGCCCCACACCATTTTTAATAGGGAGTTACAAGCCTCTTTCTCAGTTTCTCAGTCCCACAAGGCTTGCAGTCACTATTAAAATTGGCATAGGGACGCAGCAGAGGTGGCAGCAAATAATCTGTAAATAACCAAATCTGCAAAAGTGAAACCCACAAATGGGGAGGGCTGACTGTATTTAGAAATTCTTATCGGGGTATAGTGCACACATACACCCGTTACACCCATGGGCAGGGTGTGATTGTTCCATGAGGCAAGCTTACTGCCCTCTAGCTACCTCGGTAGGTATTGTTTGTACTGCACGGCCAGTGCTGAAACTGCACTTTGCTCCCTCCATGTCTCCTGTGCATACTGTCCTTAGTGCCATTTTAAACTGCATGCACATCAGATTAAAAATGTGACTGGAATAGCAATGACGGCTTCCTCCCCTACCCATAACTGCTGCAAGTAATGCTTTTGTAAAGGGGATTAATGTAAGGTATGAAGAGAAGAATCCAAATGATTTTCCAAGACCAAATCAAGGGGACA
This sequence comes from Cyclura pinguis, assembly GCA_030412105.1. Lineage (NCBI taxonomy): Eukaryota > Metazoa > Chordata > Lepidosauria > Squamata > Iguanidae > Cyclura > Cyclura pinguis. Next base: position 174,215,417 of record CM059599.1, read on the forward strand.
TTTCAAGACTACAATCAACACCTGTTCTAAGAGCAAGACTTGAATATGAATAAAATACAACAGGAAAAAAATGTTTTTTTAGCAACAGGATCTGTAGGTAGCACTGTGATGATCCAGCTACCAGTTTAACAGTTCAATCACCACACAGCCGGATGGTGCGCTGCTACAATTCAGTAGTGTCGGTTCCATTTTATTAATTTGCAAATGCTGACATTTTCATCCTCTTTAGTGGCACTCAGGTTGTAGAACCTACCTCGTCATTCTCATCCCCGTAGACAAGCTATTAGGACGTTTTGTTCCATAGCAGCTTCAATTAGCCCTCCTCACCCCATCTCCATTGTTTTATATTTCTCCTGTATTTTATATTAAGTTTTGTTTCTTCTCCCATTTGTATTTGTATTATTAAATGTGGCTGCAGATTGCTTTAGCTTATATTTAGAGCCACCTCAAGGCTTTCTTGATAGTGAAAAGCAATAAAAAAAAAAAATCAATCAAACAAAAATAGGGTATCTGGATGCAGTTTTCAGATTGGCTTTCTAATAGGGAGTTTGATATTGATTTTTAATGCATTAAAATATCTGATTTTGTCATATTTAGTAGAACTTGTTTTTGCTTTTAGAAATGCATCATTCAATGTGGCAATACTACTTTTGTTTTTCAGTTGGTTTGCTCTACATGAAGGTATTCTTATTGTAGAGTTGGATCCTGAGTATTCCTTTTGCACACTAATGGGCTTTTTCTGTTTACGACAGGGAAAGGTACCTGCTGGAAACACAGAGGAGGCAATTTTCACTGATTTCTACCTCCCGCTACACCTTTTACCCATTCTTTGCGGTCCTTTCATTAGAACTGTGAATCCAACTCACCCACTTCACCTGGTCATATTTGCTTGTCCTTTTTCTCTATTTCTCATACCTTCCAACTGTTCTGATTTGGGCCATTTCTGCACTAGCCTGTTATAGTGCTATGCTTCCACTTTCAACATCCTATGAAATCCTTGGGTTTGCAGTCTTGGGAGGCGCAAGTTGGCCTCTCCCTAAACTGCAAACCCCAGGATTCCATAGGATGGTGAAAGTGGAAGCATAGCACTATAACAGGCTAGTGCAGAAATGGCCTTGGTAGGGGCAGTCTGGATTAATCCCATGTCATCTCAGTTTTTCAGCTGCTTTTAAAAAGTCCCAGTTTCTCTCTCTTCCTCACACTTTCTCCACAGCTTATTTCAACTGCTGTAAACTGAGTTCAAAGTGAAAAAGTAGTTTGCATTCAGTTAAGTCAGCAGAATCTTCCAAGCAGACTAAGGCCATTTCTATTCGGTGCTATTCTTCCACTTCCAACATCCTATGGAATCCTGGGGTTTGCAGTTCAGGGAGGGGCCTGTAGAATTCTGAGCCAGAGAACTCTTTCGCCTCAGCAAACTGCAAACCTCAGAATTCCACAGGATGTTGAAAGTGGAATAATAGCAATATAACAGTGTAATGCGGAAAGGCCCTCAGTGGCATCACTAGGGGAGTGTGTTGAGCATGGACCATCATGCTAGGATAACACCACGCCTTGTAATGCCACTGATATGAAGCACAATTCCTGTTTAACAGTATGAAAGCAAAACAACATACAGAAAAAGCTTCCCTGCTACTAAATGAACTTTCAGATTTTTTTTTTAAAAAACCAGCTGAATGGTTGATTACATTTCCCAGAAGTCCTTGTAAGAGAGGTTTGTCTTTCTTAAATGTGACAGACAGATTTCTGGGAACTGTAGTTTGCCATTTATCCACCAACTTTCTTTTCTAGCTGTCTGTGTTCTCAGGTGAGAGAAAGTGAGGCACAAAATGGAGTTCATGCTTCCTAAAAAGGTTAAGCAGATGAAAAACATTTTAGTCCCCTTATACCCTCTCAAGTCCAATGTAGAAATCACTGAGTGAGGAGGAGAGGACTGTGTTGGGAGTGGCAACCTTTGCATGCTTAATTAACTGGCTAGTTAGTTTGTATGTCTATTGTAGGCATAGAGGTGACTGCCTAGAGTAAATTTCCTGTTGTTTGGTCAGCACACACTTCCCCTTGCATGTTCTCTTCCTCTTCCCTTTTTTTGTTGTTCAGCTTCCCTGTGATCTCCGATCCTCTGGCAAGCATGCTTTCTTGTAAGCATGTGAGTTCTTATTTTCATGCACAAGATTATATGAATAAATCCTTTTTATTTATTTATTTATTTTACATATTTTTAACCAAACTGTTTGTGTTTATTTTGTGTTTGTGTTTATTTTGAGCTAGACTAATTATGTCTGAGGTGGAGATGGTAAAGTGGGCCTGGTAATCTGTTCAACTTCTGTTTGTGCATTTACTAAATACTCTGCTGATTGGGAGACTTATTAGATCTCTCAGTTCCCCAACAGACTGTTCATACCAGGCAGGGATAACAGGCCCATTAGTCCAGTTCCTGAAGCAGAGGGGACTACAGTGGTGCCAGCCACAGACCTACTCTTGGCATGTTTACACAGGAGTAAATCCCTTTTGTAAGGGGTATTGCTCCAAAAGGAGATTACTCTTGGTCGCAGCCTTAAGTTGCAAGAGTAAGCACATTTACTAGGAAGTAAACCTCACTGGGTATAATGAAACATGACATCTGAGTAATCACCATAAAATTGAGCAGGTGACCTCCTATAAATACTTAGGAATAATTTTTCACTCACATGGAACTTGGCGGGTACATTCAAAATGTGCAATTACAAATGTGCAGAGAACTGTGAAGGCACTCCTCTCCTTCTTTCATAACAAGGGAGGGCAGCACATTCCCTCGGCAATCCAGGTTTTTAGGGCCAAGGTGATATCCCAGATGTTATATGGCTCAGAAGTATGGGCACCTGATAACTTTGACCCTCTGGAAGCTGTGCAGACTAAATTCCTGAGGGCAATATTTGGCATCCTGAACTGTGTCCGAAATGCAATTACCCGCTTAGAAGCAGGACAAATCTCTGTGGAGGCCTGCATATGGTAAATTTCATTTCTGATTAAAGGTGATGTTTTCACCAGTTGGACTGGCTCCACTTATACTAACCGATTCTTACCAATCAAAGTGGAAACAGTCATTAATTATGAAATTACAAACCTTAGGTTTTTCAACAATGGCCATTCAAACCCTAGGGTATACCAAAGCTAAAACAGCTATCTCACAGAGAATTCGAGACACTGAATTTCAACATCATCTAAGCCAAATGGCATTATATCCAGCTCTTAGGAATAACAGAAGGCCATTTATACTCCCAAATTATATGATAGATCTGACCATTCCTAAATTCAGAAAGGCATTTACACTAGCCAGATTCAATGTTTTACCATCTGCATTGCTGGAAGGTAGATATAAAAAGATCCCTTACAGTAAGCGGACTTGCCCATGTGGGATGGGAGACAGTGGGTCATGTCCTACTTCACTGCAATTTTTACAAAGATCTAAGATCTGTTTATATAACCCCAATCATACAAAAGATTCCAGGTAGGCCTGAGGAATTTTATTTAGATTATCTTCTGTCAGACTGGAATCCCAAGGTCACAACTACAGTGGCAAGCTTTTGCGCAGCAACCGTTAACCATTGAAAACAGTTAATGGATTAATATTTTTATATTCTTTGCAAATCAGTTTGCTGTTCTTCTCCCATGGTGGCTGTATGTTTGTTTGTTTTTTAAATATTTGAATTTTAGCTCTATCTATTTATTGCAGATGTCAACTGTATTTTATGATTGAAGCTTTTATCAGTATTTTAATAAATTTTAACACAACTCATAGATAGGTTTGTTATCTTTAAGTTTTAAATCTTATAATCTTAAATTTTACGATTATAACTCCACTTACTTGCTGTTGATTGTATTTTATGGTCAATGCTTTTAACAACTTTTTAATGGAATCTACTACTGTTTTAACTGTACCTTATTGTTGTTCTAAATTGTAACTTCTCCTGGCTATTTGCCATAATAAATGAAATGAATGAACTCTAGATATTACCAGCCTGTTTCTGCACTTACACACGAGTAGATCCATTAAGCACAGGCTTGAATAGATTTACATTATATGAAAAGAAAGAGTAGTGCCTCAAGTGGTCAAATGGATGTGTGTGGGTTTTCTTAAATGATTTTTTAAAAAAAGGTTCTTGAAGCCAGAAAAGCTATACAAGAAATAAAGATGGCAACCTGAATGGATCTTGCATTGAAACTGCATGTTCTGACTTTAGAATGGATGGATTTTTTGGTTGGTGGATTTGAAAGATTTGGTTCACCTATTTTTGCGCAGGTATTCGGATTCATGAATCTCGAATCCTTGCTGAGGATTCAAGGATTTGGTTGGGCCATCCCTAATATTTAGTCTTGAATCAAAAGTTTGCTGAAACATGATGAACAGCTCTTTTGAGGGGGTTGTTAGGAACCTATCTCTATTCTTTCCATGTTGTTTCTGGTACCAATTTTTCTGTTAAAGAAGTAATGTCTAGGGACTGCTTCATTAACCGAGGTATACCTGCAATCTCAGGTGGAGGAAGATAGCCTATCTTTACCCAACTGCTGGGAAAATACAGTTTCTGTATGCTCAGAGACATTCTTTATTGATTGAGAATAGGCTCTGCCTTGATCTTGGTTTCTGGGTGTAACCCTGCTGGCTAGATTCCATTGTGCCTTTAATAGCTTCAGGAAGGGAATAATTCAACCAATGTGGGTGCAGACTTTCCTGGCATGGGGTGTGTTGGTGGTAAAGCACCTCATATGTTAAATATACAGAAACGCTGCTATAGAAAATGCTGTTCTAAAGAGTTCTTGGACCACACTTTAACTATGAGTGTGTAAGGAAAATTGCACCACTCTATGTTGCAGCATCTCATTTAATTTGCCAGTTTTGCATTGTTAGTATACTTGTACAGTACCGGTCTTGGCTATATACCCCTATGTAAAGTCATTTGCCCCATTAATTTGATTGACCTTTGAACAATGCCCTCTCCATTTAATTGCAGCTTCTCTGCAGCCTTTCTTGCTTCGGGAGGGGGGGGGAGTGGTAGGGAGCCAAAAGGTTGGCAGCCTGAAAAAGTCTGGGAACAACTACTGTATACTATATTTAAAGATGCAATTTTAATTTTACTAGTTTTTCATGTCAATACTATTGCCATTACATCCAGTGGTATATGGGAAGTACAGTTTACGAGTAACATCAGTGCAAAAAACTTTACTGAAGATTCTGTATGATCTGATAGAGGAGAAGGTCCATGGGCGTGACACACTGAGTTACCGCACTGGGTGATACCAACCCTGCTGACAGCATTGAGTAGACTCAGGGCAAAGCAAACAGCTACAGCCTCTCCAATCTTGCGTTTTCTTCCTCGTGAATAACTTTTGCCATCTTGGCCACCCTCTGATGTCGCTTGGCAACGTGTGTCCTGATTTTCATCTGTGAAATGTTGGAGGCTATGCTGTCTCTCAATCTAATCCTGTTCAAACAATGGTGGTGGTAGGGGCAGCGATCCTTATTACTATTCTGGATTCAGGTGACAGCCCAAACACATGCTCCAAAATGACCTATTTTGCAGGTTGGTAGGATACCTACAGGAGATGAAACAGGAAACAATACTGCAGTGTTTTAATGATAAATCCCATCAAGCTCACTCAGGCTTGCAAACAAACCTGCACAGTGTGACCTGTTAAATTGCTGTAAAATGCCCGAATAAGCAAGAAACACATCATCTGTCTGTCTGTTTACCTAGCTACTCACCCACCCACCTACACAGGCAAAACACATGCCAGCTATATTCTCAGTGATATAGGAAAGGAATATTCCACCTTGTGCAGTAGAGAAGATGGAGATAATTTATTACACTATTGAAGGACAACTTAGAACCATTAACAATGGCCCAAATCAATCTGATATGCATATTTATAGGGTCACAACATTCAAAAACATTTTATGAAGATCATTCCACCTTTCAAATAAACGGAAAGTAGACATTTACATTTTCATGTAAATCAATAGTATATAAAGTGTATGTCTCGTCACTAACTGATACTCTGGTCTTTGAGCACAAAGTCTTGACTTTTACAAGATAGTTAGACAATGCTACTAGTATCATAGCTATTACCGAAGGACTGCTACACAACATGAGAAAAATCTGCTCAGTAATAAATGTGCCTTTCAAGTCAGTGAATTTTGGTTTGGGTTTTGTTTCTTCTTTCTTACATTGATTATGATTACTGAAATCACTGACTTGCTTAAAAAGAGTCTCTATTAGTAAAATTAGTTGTTTGTTCTAATTTAGTTCTGATGGAGCCTTTTTCACCTTTCCCTACAGCACTAGTGCAGTCTTTTCTTTTCTTTTTTTATGAAATAGTTTTCATTAAATATACATACATATGCAGAATGAAAAATAGGAAACATTACATGGGAATCAATCATCAACCAAACAGCTTGATATATCTGTAATCTCCTGTCCCCCATTGTCTCTCATTTAAGTGAGAACCTGTATAACATTACCATGTTAAATTGTTAACTTTATGAAATTTTAAATATCATAAAATCAGTGAAAATAGTACCACAGCTTTTGCTAACAGAGATAAAAAAAAGAAGTAAAAAAACAAACTTATGTATGCTCATCTGTATTTTGTGGAAATTCTATTAATAAAAAGTGTGTACAATGAAAATTACTTCCTCTTGCCTTCCTTCCTCAGTATGCATTTGGGTTTACTAGTCTTGTCATTTCTATCATTAATTATGTTAAGAAACTTCTATATCAACTCCCTCAGCTCCTGTTTTAGTAATGCCGGAGTCTTTTAATTGATCTTGAAATGGACTATAGGTTTGAATAAATTTAGACAGTCCATCCCTAATTACAGTCAATCTGCAGATTACGTGAATGTATTACCGAATGCCATTTCATAAATTTCCCTTTAAAGTATGGTAAATAACTCCTGGAGTGTTCTCCAACAGAAGCACAAACCAAGGATGTAAAAAGATTCCATTTTGAAGCACCCCAGAGACTAAATGAACAGTATCTGCTAGATGGATGCTCTACTGAATAACGGATGCAATGATTTCCATAATTGCTGACTCCTTCCCCAAGGTCTGGTCACAAAATGACAGATTTTCCACCTTGTCAGGATATTCTGCATGCTTCTGATTTGGGAGTATAATAAGTATTGCATGCTACCAGTACATATTCCCAAGTGTGTTGGGCTGGGCTGAGGAGGAGGGACGCAGGAGGGCAAATGCTAATACTAGTGGGAAGGCCAAAGAGGTGAGCAAAGAGCCAGGTTGGGAAGGTTGTAAAAAAGACATTACTTCTTATATAAAGGAGGTTTGTTGCGGGAGGATGAGCATGAAAGCTGGAGAACTGAGAAAAGACGGGAAGGTTTTAAACACACACATATACATTTTTTCCTCAGCCCTTTTAAGTATAAACACATAGCATCATGGGCAAGTCACTTGCTAGACATCTTCCAATCACATGGAAACCTACATGCAAGCAGCTGTCGTGCGTAAGTCTCTCCATCACAGACAGTCCTACTGGCGCATGGATGTCTCAAGACAGAGTCAATAGTCAGCTCAAAGTAAGGAATGGGGCAGCAATACGGCCTTACTTCCCAGTACTCACAATAACCCCATCATGCAAGTCAAGTATGAAGAGGCCTATATTCTAATAAATCACATGAGGTATGCGGTGTTCTATGTTTCCCCTTCCACTTTTTTTGTTTAAAAGCAACACCAGCTGGGGGAGGCTACAGTTGGGATGGCAGAACAGACAGATGAGGAAGGCTGCATGACTTTCTCCTGTTTTCTGCTCAAGATCACTCATCTGTTTTCACCTGCTGAGAAAACGATCCATTATCTTCCCAGTTTCTTTTCCTGCAAGAGTGTAAAAGCATCAGGGGAGTATGATTTTTGAACAGAGGAAGAATCAGAGGGAAAAGAGATAAGGGGTCTCTTTCCTTTAGCCTACACAGCTTGCTTTGGGTGAAGGAGAAAAAAGCTCCCTGTCACCTTGGTCAAATCACCTGTCAGACAGGACATGCAAGTGACTGGATACTTCCAAACTAGGAGTAATTAAAGAACTGAAAAGATCCTGTGAGAAATCTGATGTTGCAAATGTCACATATTGGTAAAAAGCCTGTTTAAAGCAAGAAATCTTTCAATCTTCCTATAGAGAGGAATTGCCCAGTGGGACCTGTTATTTTTGTCATGTTTTGTCCCTGTCATTTCCTTTGCAATCTTTAATACTTTATCAGATGAACAATGTATGCATTGTGAATGTTGTGTGTGCAACTTTGGAAAATGATGAAAATTATTGGTCTTTCAGATTGTGTCAGAGTACCTTTTAATAGGAACTTCTCAATTTAACTACAGTTCTATATGTTATATGGGAGTTAGGGGTGTAAGACCCCCCACAAAAGTTGAAAACCCCAAAGAAAGATAAAAATTGTGAATGCTATTTTTTTTAACCTGAGAATACTTCTCTAGAGATCTCTGGTCCTTCAGCGTGATCATATGGTCAACTTCTGGCAGAAGTGGATCATAAAGTCACACTGGGGGACCTAAAGAGTCCTAGAAAGAACATGCTTTTTAGAGGGCAGGAGCAAATAGAGTAAGAATTTTTTAAATAAATAAATAAACAAACAAACCCACAAATAATCAAATCCGAAAATTCTGAACCCACAAAAGTGGAGGGCTGACTGCATTTATTAAACATAGAAGACATACTTAGTAATAGTTAGAAAGAGAAAGCAACTTTTTAAACACTGAATAATGAAAATCAAGTATACTGTAGCTCTTTAGTTTGACTGGAGGAAAAAAAAGATTAGTATATCTAACAGTTGAAACTGGAGTGAAAGAATAATCATTAATCATAATGTTTTTGCAAATCTCACATAGTAAACAACCATTGTGGATTTTTGCTTTGCTTTGCAAACCTACAAAAATTGTTTGATTAAAGATGATAATGGAGCAAAAGAATGCTGTGTGGTCACCTGTCTCCATCTTTCCTTGCACAATGGCTACAAGAAATGCTTTTACAAAATACATACTTCAGTGACGACACATTTGTTCGGAGCTGTTTCTGCTGCAACTCTTGTTGACACTGTTCTTATGGTACCAAGAGCAGCATTTTACAATCCAGAGACTTACACTAAGGCATGATGTCTGCCCAGATAAGTATTTAGCATATTGTAGATAAACACAGGCTGAGTTGGAATGGGTGAAAATATATTTTTATTATCAATTATCCATTTGTGACATTTATACACCTCCTTTCCTTTAAAAGTTTAAGGCAGCACATCTGGCTTTTGTCCTCCCCATTTTAGCTGTGAAAAACTCCTGTGAGACAGGGCAGGCTGAAAAAGAGTGACTGGCCCAAGGTCACACAGTGGCTTTCACATCACAATAAGGACTAGAATCTGGATCACCCAAGTCTAAATCACCTAAGTATTTTAATCTGAGATGTACCCCACCTGTTGTTGCTGTTGTTTGTTGTTATTATTACCATCATCATTTCCAAAAGCAGATTCCATCTCTCTAGTAGAGGTCAATGAACTGTGAGGTCAATGAACAGAACACAATTAACACGTTATCAAGAAAGCAGCTGCAGAGGGAAATGAGAAACAGTAGGGTCACATGGGAGACAAGGAGCTTACCCTTTCTTTTTATCTATATGGCCCTAATAAAAAATATTCCCCATGAAACTGCCATTGGCCTTGGTACCAGTGTAGGTATCCTTTCCAGTGAAAATAACAGCTTTAGTAGGTGTGGTGAATTTTGTCCAGATCATCATAAGAGGGAAAGGGCTAAGCTCTCTCTTCACACTCTGTGGTCCAGCTGCTGCTCTGTTCTCTACCCTCCTCCATCCCCACCATTTTAAAGACGTACAATTAATGCCAACATACCCATCTTGACCCTTAGTAAAGAGAGGAATTCAGCTGGCACCTTTACTCCTTCTAACGCAAGCCTTGTCCCTCTCACAGTAGGGGCAATGGGAACAAACACAGTAGCTCCTCTCCCTCTCTCACATCAACATCCCTGCTCCCCCACCCTCTTCGTGGGAACAGTGAAAATTTCTGTTCCACATGTGAGGAGAGCAAATTTCTTTGCTCACAGAGGTCTTTTGCTTGATTCAGAATTGGGATCTTTAGGAGTGTTCTTAATCACACAAGGACCTCTTAGGAACAGAGATTTCAGTTTCAGAAGCTTGCCTTCCCAAATGCACATGGAGGATAATGAGGAAGCTCATGGTGGAGGATATGGGGTGGAACAGATGAGGACAATAGGATTGTCTTGACTCTCTCCTCACATGGTGTTCTGTTGAGGCAGAACATCCAATTAAGAAGATAGGCTGTTTTCACAAGTGGCCTTTAAACTAGGTTCTTTCTTTTATTCTCATCTTTAATTTCAATGCAAGAACTGCTTTAGCAAGGCTATACATTTTAAGTTGACTTTCCCATCTGGTTTCCCATCTTCGTAAAGACTATGTCCAATAATGCAAGTGAAAAAGTACAGGCAAAAAAATTGTTCCCAGTGCCACTCTGAATACGTTGATTCACTCTTCATCGTTAGTACCACTCCATATGCTGAGCAACAGCATCCAGAACATATTCAACAACTAACATATGGCAATTGCTGCCTCACTAAACTTTTACTCAGCCATCAGTTTTGAAAAGCAATTTAGAGTTTGAAAAATTCCCTCCCCACCTCCCTTTTCAGACTCTACTACCATCTTAAATTCAGCCTTAACATCTCAAGAAAACTGCAGCTTTGTGATCCTCTGTCATCACACTTCTTTCCCTGAAATGACATTTAATATGTTCCATCAGGAAATATTTAATATTTCCTGATGGAAAAGCCAATGAGCTTTGAATGTTTGCTTAATGTATTTTGCACTTTTTGATTGTCTCAATAAAGTTGTTTTTTGTTTTATTTTGTTTTTATTTTGCTATATTTTGCTGTGTGGCAAACAAACCTACCCCAGATATATATTTTGGACTATAACTCTCAAAATGCCCTAGCTAGCATGCTCAGCAGCCACTTTGACTAGAGAACACTGGGAGCTTTGGTTCAAAAAATAACTTTTCCTAACTGAAGAGTAAACAAGAATACTATCTGTGCGACTAAGAAGATACATGCTTTCAAAGCCAGCCTTACCATAAATCAGAGTTAGGAGGCCACTTCAGACAGAAGATCTTGATTCTTCTGAAAAAGGTCACAAAATTGTCAATTATTTGGTTTATTGTGTCTGTACTCTTACTGCCTGGAAGAAGAAGAAGAGGCACTTGTGAGAATTGCTTTCTGAGGTGTCAAAACAACTTGACTTAGGGCACTGTAGACTTTGGCATTTCTGCACTAGACTGTTAATAGTGTTATTATTCTACTTTCAACATCCTATGGAATCCTGGGGTTTGCACTTGCAATGTTGAAAGTGGAATAATAGCACTATAACAGTCTAATGCAGATATGGCCTTTGACTCTGGAACTAGGAGATGGGAGCCATTTACTGCTGTGCTCCAGGCCACAAAATTTCTTGAGACAGCAATCTGTGCTTCCAAGGCAGATCAGGCAGTCTTAATACATTTTTGAATTTTCAACTACAGCTGCATTCCCCCTTTGGGGGAAAAATCCCCCAAACCCATACCAGTGTTGAGCAAAACAAAGAAACACTACACACAGACATTTAATCATGAAACATATCTGCATTTGAAGCACTGATAAATTAATTTAACAGGTGCAGTGTCATTTGCTTTTTCCTGAAACAAACAGTTCTCATTCTGATCTTGCTATTATGTATAATACTCCTCAAAATGGTGGTGATTGTGTATTATACTAAAAAGGCTGAAAACAAATTTCATAAGCCTCCTAAAATGTTTCCTGTGATTTCAAAACATGGCTTTGGCAGCTGCAGTGAGAAAAAAATGTAAAAGGTTTTTTAAAATGTAGATAAGGGTAGAAAAAGAAGGCAACTTATGTTTAAGATTCCTATCACACTAAAGACAGATTAAATTGAAAAGGATATCAAAAACAGCAGTTTCCCATGATTCTCTGGTTAGTGATACTGAAAGACAGGGCTAACCCCAAACTTTCTGTTGCCTCAGTAACAAGGTGGCAAATGGCATGTGAGACAGAAAATCTCCCTTTTCTGGCAATTAAAATAGAGTACAGCCCCCTCTCAACTTTTGCAAGGGTTTGGGGTGCAGAACCCAGTGATGTAGACCCAAGTCAATTGACCTGAACTCAAGTCAAACTCAAGTCACTTCAGTGACTCGACTTGGCAGTGAATGATGGATAGACTCAACTTGACTTGTGAGTCCTCTATTTTTAATGACCAACTTGCTGCCCTTGGTAGTCCCACCTCCTCCACCTTTTTCCCAAACAGCAGTCAGGGAATGTTATGTTGATGACTTAATTATAGTTGTACGTGCTCCTTATCCCCACCTCTCCCTTGTTTCCTGTATTTTTTGAGAAACCATTTAAAAGAAAGCAAAAGCACAGGAAGATTGAAGAGAGGAAAACATAGTTCTTCAGCTTTTTGTGGTGATTGTGGAGTGATTTCAGCATTGGGAGGATTGAGGAGTGATTTCAGCATTGCGAGGAGGTCCTGGAGGGTCTCACTTAGTGGATCCAGATGATTGGGGGGGTAGAGATGGTGGGGAGACAACTGGGCAGGAGGGAAGAAGAATGGGTTGGTTGTAGGACTGCCTGTTCTTCCACGGCTGAAGGCTTCTTCCCAATCCTGCTTCCTTGTGAGTAAATGGGAAAGAGAGAGTGTCCTTGCCAGCCATGGCAGAATGAGAAGCAGTTTCCTCCTGGAGGGCTTACCTGTTCTTTGATGGATGAGTGCTTCCTTCCAATCCTGCTTGCTCTCAACTTAACTCCCCCCACCTACAGCCCACCACCACTTCCTTTTTTTTTTCCTGTTAACATTGGCTCTTAGACTTGAGACTTGACTTGGGACTTGACTTGAATTATCTTGCAAGGACTTGAAACTTGACTTGAGACTGGAAGACACAGACTTGAGACTTGATTTGAGACTTGGAGTAAAAGACTTAAATACATCACTGGCAGAACCATTGTGAAAGTAAAAAAAAGTGAATAATTCCCTCGCCCAAGTGAGTGCTCCCCCTCCCCTCCCCCTCCCTTCTCCTCCCCCATTCACTTGCATTTCACCCAGCCGTACTTTCCAGTCTCACAGGAGACAGGCAAGTGAATGGGAGGTGACAATGTCATGATTGGAGAAAGTATGTGTATGGGGCTCCTCCCTGCCATTCATTTGCCTTGGAAAAAAGACACGTACACCCAGGGAAAAGGCAGGTGAATGAGAGGAGGGAAAGGGGGAGGCAGCTGGGCAGCTTGTGAAAAATCAAGTTCAAGAAGATCAAACCTGCAAATATGGAGGGAGGACTGTAATAATAAATTGTGTTTATGTGCTTTCAGGTCACCTGTTGACTTATGTGACCCCGTGAGTTTCATATGATTTTTATAATGCAAGGAATTTTCAGAGATTTTTTTTTATTATTATTATTTAAAATAAAATAATAAATAAATAAATAATACAAAATAAAGCGTGTAAATATTGTTCCAGATCGGTGCAAAAGGAAGTCGATAACTACCTTTATTTAAATGTTTTTATTCTTAATTCAATATTTATATATGTTTTTCTTTTCTTTCCTTTATTGATCGGACAGTTTTATTATAATAGTACTGGATTATAATAGTACTGGATTAGTTTTCAGTATCTGCTCTGTTTTTCTCTTTCGATTTTTGTTTTTTCTTTTACCTATGTGTGTTCTTTTGATAATGTTATAAATGTTTTTTAATAAAAAGATTTTTTAAAAAAAGATGGTTTTGTCACTTAGGAGACTAAAACTTTGCTGCCCTTTTTGACACCTAGATCTGCTATTTGAAGCAGCCATACTGTCGCCTTGCTTCCTAGTATTGCTGATCTTGTTGGGCAAAGTACACTGGTAGATATATTTCAGCTGCGCCACCATATTCTTTGGATTTCCTATCTTTCCTTCAAGTAGTTCTGACTGCTTAATTGATAGCAATCTTCCATCCAGAGAACACGTAGGGCCAGATCTGCTTAGTCTGGGGCCCTTTCCGCACCTTTCCTTTTTCCAGCGCTGGTGTGCGGGGATCATGTGAGCAGCCTCCGGCGAGAGGCTCTCATGTCCCTGCTGCTTCAGCTCCACACGAGCTGCCTGCTCGTGAGAGAGCCCCGCCTCTTCCTTCCGCAGTGCAGCCTGGGAGTTTCCTAGGCTGTGCTGGGGCAGGAAGAGCGACCGGTGCAGCTCTGGAGGCTCTGCATGCCAGGTAAGTGTGTGTAGGGCCCGGGAGCAATGCGTGATCATGCACCATTTTCGGCTTCCAGCTGAAAATGAAAAGGTGTGCGATCGGTGCCTGCCGGCCCCTGGAGCGTTGCGCGATTGTGAGTGCGTCGTGCAGATTACTCCTCACAATCGCGCGACGCCCCAGGCACCCTTTCGCATGGCAAATGCCATGCGAAAAGGGCCTTAGTTGTGTAACAGTTCACTGTATCAGTCACACCACTTCCATTTCAGAAACTGATTTTCAGCCATTTCCACTGAGCCTTCTTTATTATTATTCTGGAGTTATAGCCAAAGTGCTAAAGTACCTTAGCAGTGCTAAACTAACCAAGCATCAGAATCATTTTGTTTTGGTGCTGACATTCCTCTTTGCTTTGCACGATCTCTGTAGAATGTATGTCTTGACAAAATACTTGTGTTCATTAGTGGTAGTCATTTTAGTTCCTTTTGGGATAATGCGAACTGACAGCCAAGTAGAGATACATTTCATTTTTCAGTATATTGGGTTAGTTCATATTTAGCAAGGAAGCAGGAATGAAAAGCCCTTGATAATGCTGGGAATCTCCAGAAAATACTTCAGGATGAAGAAAACACCATGTAGGTATCCAAAACAAAATTGGTTTGTACAGGTACAAAGCCTGGGACTTTCATATTTTTTTTTCCTCATCTGGAGCGGCTCTGCCTTGTGGGGGCAAGGAAGAAGCCTAGAGAATCATAATAGAACTTGCTCAGAATGACATCTAATACCATTTCACCAGACCAGTTTCTACGGGCCCTATAAGTGCCCATGTACCTATACAACAGGGTGAGTGCTGCTCTTCAACCATCTCTGCCTGCCTCCACTGTTCCCACACAATACTTGCTCAGTAAGGGAATAAGAAGCCCCATGACACCACTTAACAGCAGTGGCTGACTACTATCTACTGGTTGTGGGGGACTGGGCTCTGAATGCTTGCCTGACCCTGCTCTGCCCTGTAAGAAGTCTTGCTTTGAGGATGTATTGTGAGATCTGAAGGCCAAACCTTGCCTTTGAAATAGATTGATTAGCAGGTTCTGTTGGCAGAGATCATACACAACTATCCCTTCATGCAGGGCCAAATTATACCCACACACACACACACACACCCCATACACTTCATATACAAAAACTGATCAGACTGGCAGCAGAATTTTACCTGAATGCTGGAGGTGTTCTGCATCATAGTTAGCAACAACACAGCTTACCCTCCAACTATCCAGGTTTGGCAGGGATTGTCCCGGTTAATTCTCTGTCATCCATTTCTTTCGGATTTTTAAAAAATGTCCTAGTTTCATTTTTCCTCCTCTCATCCCTCCCCCACCTTGTCCTCAGCTTGCTTCCGCCACTGCAACTAAGTTCAAAGTGCAGAAGTAGTCAATTAACTCGGCAGGGTGGAGAAAAGAAAAGGGGCAGAAACCTGTCCTTCTTGGTAGTCTCAGGCAAAAAGCAAACTGCCACAGCCTCTCCTAGCTTATGCGTTCTTTCTCATTAGTAACTTTTACCATCTTGGACATATTCTGGTGTCATTTGGCCAGATATGTCCCAATTTTTATTTGTGAACTGTTGGCACAGTAGTATGTCAAGTAGTTTGTGAGGTGAAGGGCAACTCACCTGGCATATATTGGGCCCTTTCACACCACACAGTTAAAGCACTATGATTCCACTTCAACTGTTCTAGTTCTGTGCTATGGAATCCTGGGGTTGGCAATTTAGGGAGGGGCATTAACAATTCCCAGCTAAAGAACTCCTGTGGTGCCTTAGATCAAACTGCCAATCCCAGGATTCCATAGGATTTTGCCATGGCAGTTAAAGTGGAATCATAGAACTGTAACTGTGTAGTGTGAAAGGACCCATACTTCTGCCCTCCAAGTTCTTCCTTTAGGGGATACTTTGCTGATGTTCCTACCTCTCCTCTCCTAGACTCTGCTGTCTGACGCTGCCTCCGTCTGTCTCAGTAGTGGAAATCATGTGGCCCTCTCAGTGTTGTTAAACTACAACTTCCAACAGCCCTAGCCAGCATTGCTGATGGCGAGGAATGTTGGAGGCTGTAGTTCAGCAACATCTGGAGCAAAGCACAATTCTCACACCTTAACAACAGAGCTGCCTCTGCCATCACATCAGAACTTGGCTCAGTTGCCCCAAAACTAAAAATTTTAGTTTTAACAACAAGCAACTAACATTTAGCAACTAAATTTTGCTTTTGTTTTTAGCTTTCCTGGATACTTATCTTTTATTTTCATTTAACCACCAAGTGGCTTAATGACGCCCTGATTCTCTCATTTTCCTGGAAGGAGCTTGATTTTCGGAGTATAATATATTCCAGATAATCTGTTCTTGCCATCAAATATAAAAGGCCTATGCGCAGAAGAGAAGATCATAAAGAAGCAAGTGATTGCTTTTTGCATAGCATTTATACAAAGCTGTATATGGCGCTGCTTGCTGTGACCTGGCTTCCTGGTGTTATGTTCTAAAGTGATGGTATTGTTTGTGAAAGTTTCATAATATGTGGCCCCAGGGGCAGGAGGTAATGTGTTTATCTAAAGAACACCAATACCCAAATGATGACTCTGTGGCAAAAAGGGCTGGCATTCAATGAAAATAATTAGGCTTACTAATTTGGTTGTGTTTTTTTTTCTCTAAGAGTGCCCCAACCCACTGCCTTTCCTTCGAATTTTTTCCATTGCTTTGTTTCCTGCCTCAGAAAGAATCTCTGCTGCATATTCCTTTGGTGACACTAGAACAAACATTTCAGCATTGCTAGAAGATGGAAACAGCATGCTTTGCCTACACCAAACCAGATTAAGCCATTTAGCTGCCTGGAGCAATGGACAAAACAGCACCATCTCTCCATTGCATGCATAGAAGTCAACCAAAATGGAAAGTCAATTGTATTTCAGTACTGTACTTAGTGACAAGATAATTTTCTCCATTCCACTTGAGACAGCAGGCCATTTAGAGGATACAGCACAGTCTATGTGGAAACAGAGGCCCTTTTCTCACGGCATTTCTGAAGCGAAAGGGCCCCTTGAGCATCACGTAAATGTGAGCAGTGGTCCACACAACACACTCACATTTGCGCGACGCTCAAGGGCCTGATGCAGACCTCGCATGCATTTTTTCATTTTCAGCTTGAAGCCTAAAATGCTGTGCGGTACCTTGCTTGCGGAGCCCCGGGAGCCGGGCCAGTCATGCTTCCTGTGCAGTGCAGCCTGGGAAAGGTCCTAGGCTGCACAGCAAAAGGAAGAGAAGGGGTGCTTGCGTGACCAGGAAGCAGCTGCAGAGCCAATGGGACCGGGACACAAGAACCTCTTGCTGGAGGCTGCTCGCGTGAGCCCCGTACCCCAGCTCTGCGAAAGGGTAAGGTGCAAAAAGGGCCAGAGTCCTGTCTTCCAACTGAGGGACAAGGCAAGGGCTCAGCAGGAAGAGCTATGGGTGTGTTGAAGTTGGTGCCTTACACTTAATAATGGCTAAGGCCAGCCCTGATTAGATGAACCCATGTTCTAATCCAGCAGAGATCTTGTGTACTTACATTCACCAGGAAGTCATATGCTGCTCTGGTTTGCAGAATTCACGGCCTGGCTCCCCTCTTCATGGCCCCAGGGTAAAAAGCTATGGTTGAGAAGTTGAGAGCACTGTCTTGAAGAAATTTATGTGCTGCTGGCCCCTGCTACTGCAAGCTGTTCTTGGAGCAATGTCTCTAGATCCTCCAGAGTCTAGAGTCCTCCCTTCACATAGTTAACCACAACTGGAAGCTGAATTCAACAGGATGGAGCTACCTCAGTATTTGAGCCTCAGTAGCTACTGAATATATTGCAGGATTGCTCCTTTGTGAGGTTTCCTGTCCTTTCATTAATTTTCCCTGTTCTGTTTCCATCTTCTTTGCATGTGTGCATGTGCCTTCAAGTTACCTGCTGACTTATGGCAACTTCCTGAAGTTCATGGGGTTTTCTTAGGCAAGGATTACTCAGAGGTGGTTTTTCCAGTTCCTTCTTCTGAAACATAAGCTACACCACCTTATATTTTTTGGCAGTCTCCCATTCAAGTACTAACTAGAATTGACCTTGCTTAGCAGCCAAGATCAGATGGGATCTGGTGCATTTGGGCATTTAGGCCTAGATATTTCCAAACTTTGCTGATGCTTCAAAGACCTGGATGCCAATTCCACCAGATCATATTTAGTGTTCTTCTCACGGTAGCCACGGTACAATTTCTTTCTTGGGCCCTTTTCGCATGGCATTTTCCATGCGAAAGAGGGCCTGGAGCATCGCACGATTGTGAGGAGCGATCTGCACAATGCACTCACAATCGCACGATGCTCCAGGGGCTGGCAGGCGCCGATCACGCACCTTTTCATTTTCGGCTAGAAGCCGAAAATGGTGCGCAATTGCGCATTGCTCCCAGGCCCCATGCGCACTTACCTGGCGTGTGGAGCCTTCAGAGCCATGCTGATCGCGCTTCCTGCCCCAACACAGCCTGGGAAACTCCTGTGGAAGGAAGAGGCGGGGCTCTCACACAAGCAGGCAGCTTGTGTAGAGCCAAAAGACCCCAGACGCGAGACCATCTCACCAGAGGCTGCTCCAGAAGATAGTAAGGTGCGGAAAGGGCCTCAGTATAAAGTGAACCATTGTTAGTAAAAATGTCTTTCTTCTTCACTTGTGCTTGTACACTTTTGTACACTTGAGCTAATTCTTGATTTCGCTTCCCTTTCTCTCACTTTCTCCCTTTCCCCTAGAGCTCCTGGCTAAACATTTTCACCTTCTCTTCTCCCTCTTCTCCTGTCACCTAGATCTCCTGTTTACCCTCATCTTTTCCCTGGTCTCTCTCATTCTCTTTTCCCCCTAACTCCTGGCTAAACACCTTCTCTTTCCCGTCTTTCCTTCCTCATTCTCCTTCTCATTGCCCCCTCCACATCTCCTGGTTGCATCCATCTTCTTCCTCCTTCCCTAGTTCCATTGCCCTCTCTCATTCTCTTTACTCCTCCTGCCCCAGTTCTCCTGGATTTATTTGTCTTCTCCCTCCTGTTACCCAAAACGTAGGTGCCACAAGGGCCACCCTGTGATGCCAGTGCCTCCTTGCAAAAGTGGGGAATTAATTAGCTCAAACAGGAGGCTTGCGAGAGGGGGGTACCTTAGCGAGATCTTTCCTACCGGTGTTTATGGGCACACGTAGGAAAAGAACCAGCCAAAGATTCAAAAGTAAGCTAAAAATGTGTTTTATTGAGGGGAATTCTCTCATGCATGCACACAAGATACACGCAATCACACATTTACACAAGAGCTAACTGAAAGAGAGGGAGGAAAGCAGATAGAGACTGTGAAGGGTGCGGGCGATACTTACCAGATCTGATGAGAAGCAGAGAAGTGGGACGAAGTGACTCAGGTACTCGACCCAAGGGCAGTTCTCAGTTCAGGAATCAAACAGACAGAGTGACCCTCAGAAAGGCAAGAGACTGCACTGGGCATCCTGACATCAGGGGTATTTGTACCCTGTAAATGGCCTGTGGCCACGAAGGTTCCAGATGCAAAACAAAGAGAACCTGTTGTGGACAATGGGTCTTTTGCCTGTTGATGGGCTTAGTGCTTTGGTTGACAAAGACATGATGGCTGTTGTAATAGCTGTCTATTGTGGGTGCTGTGAAGACAGAGGAAAGAATCCAGGTGTACAAGGAATGGATATCTGCCAATCAGTGTCCTGGTGGGCTCCTCACAGTTGGATTCCCCGGAAAATTCCAGCTTCTATTTAAGCCTATTATCCACAGGAATAATGTGTATTTGCCTGACAAATGACTCAGTCTTACCTGGAGGAAGTTTTGAGTTGGCCTGTCCTTCTCACATTTATAGTCAAATTCTTTCCCTCACTCAGTTTGACCTCTCCGTCACCTCTCAGGCTTGAATTTGATATCAGAGCCAATAAAATGTGTTGCCAATTACATGTGATGCCAATTAGGTATGGTGCCCATCCAAACCATACTAATATCAAGGACCCCCAAAGTGGGGCCTTACACTCCTTCTCATCCTTCTCTTTCTCTCCCATCCTCTTTCTCTTTCAACTCATGCTTCTCTAAGCTAAACTCATCATTTTCCTTCTCCATCTCTATGTCTCTTTCCAACTGTTTTGACTTCACTCACCTTCCAGAGAGTCTTGAAACTACGACTGGAACGTGTTAGATTCTCAGCATTTTCAGTTTGTTTTGCTAAAATCAATAGCCCGTACTTCTGAAGACACAGGCATACACAGGAATGCTCTGTTGGTCTCTATTATCCTGTTGGTCTACCATCATTATTTCCCATCCACCAGATATTTGATGGTTATAATCATTATTATGATTATGATTACTTGGGAGGTAAGGGAGAATTTGACTATTAAAAAACAAATGTGGCCAGTGAGGAGCACTTAATGAGTTAACGGGAACACTTGGTTAAAAGCAACGTTTAGAAAACTCTTTTTATTTGGAAAAGTTTCTTGGGTTGGACTACAACTCTTATGTTTGTTAACAGTAGTGCTTTTACTAGCCTATGTTTTTCTTTTGAATGACATGCTCTAAACAACTCTGTTGTTGTTGTTGTTGTGTGCCTTCAGGCTGTTTCTGACTTATGGCGACCTTAAGGTGAACCTATCACAGGGATTTCTGGAGCTTAAAGTGTGTGGAGTGCCCAAGGTCGCCCAGTGGGTTTCCATGGCAGTGAGGAATCAAACCTTTGTCTCTGAGGTCATAGTCAAATGCTCAAACTACCACACCATGCTGGTTCTAGTTGATGCTTAAAATATTGTGATTAATGATATCACTGGGGCCCATCCCTAGGTCTCAGGTTTTGAGATGCTTCTGAGTCAGCAACTCTATAGGAAAAAGTGTACCATTATGCTTCATTAAAAGATTGCTGTCTCCTGGTTAAAGGGATGAGGGGATTTTTAACACACTAGAGTTTGTTTCCTTCCAAACCCTGGCTTAATATATTTATTTTTGTATCCCAATCTCTCTCTCTCTCCCCACAAAAAAAATCTTTAGATATGTACTGATCCTTATTGCTGCCAATCCCTAGAAATCTCTATTCTAGTGTCAGGGTGACACCAAGGTAGTGTGAATGGGACTCCTGTATCTTTAGCTGTTGTATAGAATTACAAGTTGGTAGCAGCTGACAAACATCTGACTGATTGAGACTGACTCCTAGCAACTGAGACCTTTCCGCCTGGATCGCCACTGCAAGAAGACAGTTTGCAGAAGCCTTTCCTTGGGGCAATAATGTTCAAAACATCTTTTAAATGTTGACTAGCATAATCTCATACTGTTGGCTACCATAATCTCCTGATTTAATGCAAATGAATGAATCAAAGTCCGGTTGTTATCTTCTCAGCTACTATTCTGGAAAGCAAGAGCATTTTTAGCCAACAGCAGTCTCCACTCCAATGAGCAGAGACTTGGCTGATGCGATGGCATAGCCAGTTGGTTCCATCAGACTGGGAGTACTTTTGATAATAGATGAAACATATGCTGTGCTTTATCTCTACCAATGCAGATATTCATTGCATGGATCATTGCATTTTGATTTTCAACTAATACCACAGACTGGCTTTCAAATAAGGCTATTCCAAATTGGCAGCAGTGTAACTCATAGTATAACATACAGTAGGGCGCTCCTAACTCAAACATACCTTTAGAATTTAGTGCTGAAATTAAGTTTTTTTTTAAAAAAAACCACTCCATATTCTTTGTGAATGTTGTTTTCAAAATGTTCTTCAAATAAACCCAATTGATACCTGTCTACGACACTCAGTGATTCTTGATTTCAGTAGTTTGTATCCAGGTGATATTTTGCAGTATTTGATAGCTGATAATGATGTGTCACAGTATCTAATACCAAAAAGAAATCAATGGCCCCTTCCACACCCTACCTTTTCATAGTGGCAGCCAGTGAGGATGCAGCATTGATGCTGCTGGGGGGAAAGCATGACACTGGTTGACTCTGCAATGAAGAAAGTGTGATGGCCCCACCTCTTCCTTCCGCAGCGCATCCGGATACTCTCCCAGGCTGTGCTGGGGCAGGAAACACAGCCCAACGTTGTGCTTCTGTGCCTTGTGCAGACCAAGTAGGTCTGGGTTGGCAGTGTGATCATGGGTCATTGATGGGGCTGCTTGAGGATTACACTGCTTGGGAACAGCAATGATGTCATGCAGAACTGTTGTCACAGTCTCGTCCTTCTGCCATACCCATTGCGCGTTGGGAGGGTGGGGCGGAAAGGGCCAGTATCTAAGGACAGACCTGGAATTGGGGCTAAAGATTAAAACTCAAAATTGAAAGCACATAGCAGCATTCAAATAGACCAAGAAAAGCACCACAGAGGCAGGAAGCCTTCCCTCCTTTCTGCCAGAAGGACTCAACAGCCAGTCCAAGAGAGCAGAGTCAATCCAGAGACAGAAAATCTTTCACTGGGAAACTCCGGGTGTGTACCTTACCACACGGGACAATGGAGAACCCCTTGAATCTCATATATTTTTTGTATTAAGCTCTGGTGAGGAACTTGCATTTGTCACAGAATGTCTCCTTGTGATAGGGAACTTTTTCCAGCCATGAGTAGAATCTTGGCACTGTATTCAGTGAGTAGGGCTAAAGCAAAGGAGAGAAGACCATTTCCCATCAAGCATACAAAATATAGCTCAGTTCTGGGCATGCCTAGTGAGGAATGAGCGCAACAAGTTCTGTATGCCTTTCTGGCCTGTAAACTCTGGCCAGGTATATGCAGCAGCCAGCTTCCTGTGCTGCAAAGCACAGCTCATATCCATGCAACAGTTTGAAGCCTGCAAAACAGAGCTCAGCTCCTGGCAACAGCATCCAGGGCAGTGAAAAGATCTGGCTCTGCATAGTTGTAGCCCTGGTTGTGACTCCAGCTGCACTTACAGATCTAGTTGGACAATCCGTGCTCCAGATCTGACGGTCTTCATCCCCTAGAGATGCAATCCTATGTTAATGCATTTTTTATCTCAGCATGGTTTATCTGCTCCATTTTTGTTGTGCAGAATCATGTCTCCTGAGTGCTCTGGAAACCAACATTAATGAGCATGTTACCCTAAGAGGTGTGGACTTGGAGATCCACCCACAATACCAGCTTCTTCTTAGAATTTTGGGGAAATTATACCTCAATGGATTCCTGCAAGAGGAAGGTAATGGCAGGATTGTTTCGCCCACGTATACCAGTACTAACTGGACAGAGGACTCCAGTTAAAAGTTAAACAGAGTATTTTATTTGGAATTATCAAACACACAAGAAATCAGACACTCTGAAGAACCATACAAAGCTATCAGAAAGTGAGGCAAGAAAGGTTGGATAGACAGAGATTGGGTGGAAAGGGTTATATTTACCAGTCCTGCAGCAGAAGGTCAAAGCAAAATGGCTCAGACAGCATCTGAAGGTAGCACAGAGGAAGAGGAATCTGGAGTTCCACATGCAGCATAAGATGGCCAGCACATTACAACGTACTACAATTTGCTGGGGGCAGAGCTGGGGTTTTTATACACTGTTTCTTGCTCTGAGGGAGGGTGTGTGGGCAAAGCAACCTTCTCATAAGGTTGACAAAAGAACCTGGAATGGGTTGATTGTGGTGGCAGTCATGACAATCTCTTAATGACTAGTCAGATGGGAAGGGGGGGTGTCTAGGAAAGATTCCTGTAGAGTGACACCTCAGAATGGTCTCTGATTGCTCTACCTGGGCAGTTTCACATCAGGCTTTCTACCTAATTCTCTCTGAACTTATGACCTGAACATGACTGAGGTCATCCCGACCTGGCACATGCTTCCAGACAGTGCTCTTTCAAACGTGTCTTTCAACCATAAATGTGCTCAATTCTGAAAATAGAACATGCTACAGAGTGGGGGTTTATGGTGTGGTAACAAACCTATTGACTGAAATGGGAGCTTGTAGCCAGAAGTTACTTTACACAAAGCCTCTGAAGTTAAAGAACTGCACTTGAATTATGGCTCACCTTTCAGGGCCACTCAGTGGAGCATTTAATTCCTTTGAGCATATGCCTTTTCATAACTCTTGAGAAACTGAATCCTCATCACAAAAATCTGGAAATAGTCATAAGGGCTTACAGAGCAGATGGGCATGACTTTCAGAAGAGCTTGCACCCCAACGCCTCTCTCCTCTCTTTGGAGTTTATACAAACATGCTGAGTTTATACAAACAAATATTTCTTTATACTTAGCAATATTCGTTTTTGAGTTCATCATTTGAAAAGATATGAAGGCTTACAGACTGGTAGCAATTCAGTGCAATTCAGTGCACGTGGATATCTGCTCAAGTCCTTCCAAATTTGAAATTGATGTAATCCAATATTTACATTTTTAAATTAACCCAAGAATTAAGTGCTAAACTACTGTGGTATGAACTGTGACAAAGCACAGTAAAAAAAACGAAAGAATAAATTTGAGAATGTTTTATCTAAACAAATAGCTATAAATGTGCACTTGCATACACATACCACCATCGCATCTTATGGCAATAGCTGCCAGTATAAAATTTCTTCTTATAGTAATTGAGACACTTGTGTTGAATGCCAGAGGCATAATTCTTGCAGTGTCAATTGCTCTGTCCTTGCATTTACAGAAACTCTATAGACAACCAAGACCACAAATGCAAATAAGACCACAAAGCTATGCAGACTACAGGCAATTCTCTAGGTAGCTGTCTTATTTTCCACAATTAAGTGACTGCAATTTTCAGGCACTGGATTTTCTAAAGCTTACAGACAAATTCTATGGCGATAAACCAACTTTGGTAAAGGGTTTTTTTTTTTTTTTTTTTTTTTTTTTGAGGATTTGCTGTTAACTGCTGTCAAGTTGAATTCAACTTATGGCGACCCTATGGGTGAAAGATCTCCAGGTCATGTTATCAGCAATAGCCCTACTCAGGTGTAGCAGATTCAGGGATGTGTCTTCCTCGATGGAGTCTATACAGGAGTCTATCCAGTCTTCTGATTTCTTGACTGCAATCTCCATTCTAAGCCAAGGTATGGAAAATGTAGTCAATATCGTCATTGTCTTTAAAGTTATGTAAATCAGTTGGGGTCATTATTTTTGTTTTCTTAATGTTCAACTGTAAACGTGCCTTTGCACTTTCTGCCTTGACTTTCTTCAGTTATCATTCCAAGTCTTTGTTGTTTTCTGTTAGCAGTATGGTATCATCTGCATATCTTAAATTCTTGGTGTTCCTTCCTCCAGTTTTCAGGCCTCCTTACTGTGAGTCTAGTCCTGTTTTACGTTTGATCTGTTCAGCACACAATTTAAACAGATATGCTGATAAAATGCAGCCTTGCCTGAACCCCTTGCCAATTGGAGACCATTCCATTTCTCCATATTCTGTCCTAAGTATAGCCTCTTGTCCTGTGCACGGGTTGCGCATTAGGACAATCAAATGTTGTAGCACACCTATTTCTTTAAGAGCAATCCATTGTTTCTCATTAGCTACAAATTCAAAGGCTTTGCTATAATTTATGAAGCACTGGGTGATGTTCTTCGGAAATTCTTTTGTAAGTTCCATTATCCAATGTATGTTTGTGACATGATCTCTAGTGCTTCTTCCTTTCTTGAACCCAGCTTGAACATCAGGCATTTCTCACTCCAAATGTAGTAAAAGTCTTTGTTGTAGAATTTTGAGCATGATTTTGCTTGCAGGTGAAATTAATGCAATGACCCAGTGGTTACTGCAAGCTCCTTTCTTGGGGATTTGAACATATATTGAGTGTTTCTTGTCTGCTGGCCATTCTTTTGTTTTCTATGTTTGTTGACAGATTTTAGTTAGACCTAGAGTAGATTCTGTCTACTCTAGAAGGGATTGAAGCAATTCTGTTGGTATGCCATTTCTTCTTGCAGATCTTGTAGATCAACAGGGGTTTATCATGCCTCCTTCTGCTCAGTACTAACAAGCATTAGCTATGATGTCATTGCTGTTGTCCCTGAGAGATCCTCTGCTGGTGTCATTGCACAATACTGCTGCTGCCCAGTAGCTGTTTGGCTGTCTGCTCCTCAGCAAAAGCTCGTCTGGCATGGGCAACAACATGCTGCCATCAGCACAGCCTCTTGCCTCATAGGAGTATGCAATTCCAGCACCAGAGAAAGGTAGTGCCATTTTAGACTACAACTGTAAAAAGCCATAACTGAGGGTTTCTGGTCTCTATAGTCCAAATAAGGAGTTTTTCCGGTGACATTATTCCTCGCCCATTTGCTCTTAACTCATTTTTTTGCTTACCTTTTTTTTTGGTTTCTCTGTAAACACAGAAGTGTTTGCTGTTGTTATGGTTATATTCCTTGTATAATTACAAAGCTGGCTTTTCTAGGTTACTTTTCTCCTGCTTTCTCTTCTAAAATTTTCTTCTTTATCAGTCACTCACATAACTAATCCTAACACTTCTTGTAAAGGTGGGGGGTAAAATCAATGTTCTGCATAGATTAAAAATGCAGGATTATTGCTTTTTAAATCGCCATTGTAGGTTTGGTTAAACAGTTGTTTCAGTGTCAGATATATTTTCATGACTATTGTAACAAATATATCACTTTTTCAGATGGTCTATATATGACTAGAAAATAGCCCTGAACTTAAGTGATTTGTTGATGCATTTGTGACATAAACAAAAATTATTAAAAACTTATTCTAAATGATGAAGAAGTATGATATGAAGGAGTTTTGGACTTATTCCGAGAATCCCATACAATAAGCCACATTAGCTGTGGCTTCTGAGTGATGAAGTCCAAGACATTTGGCGGACCAAAGAGAGAATCTCTTCTAGTGGTTAGCCAGTTCAGTTTCTGTGGGGCAGCACTTCACATGGAATGTATAATATTTGAAAATGCTTCAATCCTATGGTTTCTGGTAGAGCACAGAAGCATAAGAGTGCACTCCAGATCCATCTAGCTCCATGTTGTCTAAATTGACAGGCAATGGCTTTTCAAGCTTTGATTTAGCATTCTTTTCCAGGATTACTTGAAGGTCCTAGAGGCTGAACTTGAGATTTTTTTTTCTCAGACAGTATGTGGCCTGCTATGAACTATGGTCCTTCCATTTTTACAGAAAGTAGATCCACATCAACATTGCATTTGGATGTAATGTAATTTACCAGAGCCAGGTGGTAGATTCCCTGTTCGCATCTAAAGGAGAATTGAACAGGTTGTGAGGAGAGAGATAGGTGTGGCTCTTTCACACTACACAATCATAGAGCTGTGATTCCAGTTTAACTGGCATAGTTCCATCCCTGGGATTTGCAGCTCGGGGAGGGCTGTTTAGAATTCTCAGCCAGACTTCTCTAGTGCCTCACCAGGCTAAAATCCCTGGGGTTCCATAGGATGTTGCCGTGACAGTTAAAGAGGAATCATAGTGCTATTAACTGTAGTGTGACAGAGCTCTGCATAAGACTGAGGTGAAGTGATAGTCCATTTCAAAAACATTTTTGCCCTTCACAAAATGAGTCCTGCCCCTCCCTTTCAGCAGTGTTCCAGACCTTCAAGCAAAAAGAGGAGAAATTGTTCACAATGGAGACTGTGAATAATAGAGAGGAATCTCTGTTGGAAAGAAAAAGTTCCCTAGCCACTGTTGAGGCAACTGGGCTGTTACTCCTGGTATGCATTCTGATATGCAACACTAAAAAAGACTGGATTCCCCCCACTAAAGCTGGAGAGAACTGCAACCCCATTTGTTGTCAGAAAGATCTATCACTCTCATCCATCTGATGTGAGAACTTTCTGACCCTTGGAGAAAAGGGCCAGAGTGGTGGATAAACCTGGAAGGATGAAGTGGCTGTGAATATAAAGTTCTCACAGATCCCCAACTGTACTTCCAACTGGGGGAAGGATCATCAGCCTTCATGTTGATGAAAAGAATTGGCAATAAATGCAAGAAGGAGATAGATACATCATTAGTTTGTTTTTGTGATTTAAGTTGAAGGATCTGATAATGGATCTCTCATGTCATGTCTGTTTTGGCCTTCATGAAAGCACCTTAGAAAGAAGGCATTTGTGATAGGATTAATATTCTGATTGCATACATCCTGCTGTTGTCACCAAAGATTAACAATATATTTGGGCTGCCAAAATTCCATGTTAGATATTATTCTGAAAGTGACTGAAAAGTTAAACAGATCATATTGTAATGCCCTTATATACATTTGGGGGAAAATGTGTAGAGTTCTGTGTACTGTTTCTCAAAAAAGGAGTTTGTAGACCTGGAAAAGGTGCCAAAAAGGGTGACCAGAATGGTTGAAGGATTGGCACTAGAGGCTTTAATGTGAGGGAAAAAAGATGAGTCAGGGAGAAATCATAAAGGTTTTAGCAAGTAAAGCATGGTATAAAAAAAGTGTAGACATTTGTCTTTGCCTAAATGATGTTATCCCATGTAATTTTTGGAGAATAAACTCAGTAGAAATACAAGAAAGCACTTTCCACAGCATACAGTAATTTTTGTAACAATATGTGGTAACAGTCAGTAACACAGGAGAATTTAAAAGTGGATTAGACAAGTGCTTGGAAGAAAAGCATATATTTAGTTACTATGCATGAAAGCTAAATGGAATCTGCATTTTCAGAAATAGGGCATCTCAGTTCAAAATCTGTCAGAAATCAACGATAGAGAAGGACTTTTAGTCTTTCTTGAAACTCCAACTGGCCATTGCTAGAACAGTAGCTTGGTCTAATCCAGGAGCTTTCACTTTGTCTTCATGTCTTATTGAGAATGATAGATCAAATATACCAAGTGATAAGTAAGAGTCTCCATCAGAGATTTATTCAGTTGTCTCTATATTGAGGAAAAGGTGGTGAAATATTTTTCCCTTGCCCTGGGGTCTAATGAGTGCTAAAAACTAGGGAGCCTTATCCAGTGGTTGTCAGGACCCTGGAGCTCCAGGACTCAAGCTCTGAGTCGGAGCCCGAGACCCTGGATACTGCTGCCCCAGACACAGAGCCCTTGGCCCCAGTAGCCCCAGCAACAGAGCCAGGGGTTGCCTCAGACCCAGCCCAGCCAGAAGAGTCAGATAGTGAGGTGGAAGAGCAGGTACCTACTTACCAGCAGCATCGGGAGCAAAAGAGTGCTCTCAGGAGGTCAGAGCGTTTAAATAAGAAACGCCAGGCAATCAAGGTCCAGCTGAGAAAACACCTGGAGGAGTGATCTGGCTATAAAAGCACGCACTCAGCCTGGGGTCATTGTTGGTTCACAACCATCCCGTTTGGGGAGAGTTATGTGTTGCATCTCCTAAATCCCTGCCTTGCCTCCTGGAACGCTGCCCGACCCGCTGGAACCTCACCTCCCCTTTTTGGACTTCGGACCGGCTCTGGTAATTTCTCTTACTTGGACTGTTCACTGAGAACTCTGGCCGTGACGTAACTGCCAGAGGGTCTCCTTGCTGCTGAAAGCTCTTGATTTATTGCCTTAGACTTGTTAACCGGCTCTTGGCTGCCTGCCAAGCCTTGGAGCAGACAGTGGTAAAACGCCCCCTACATTGACACTGAATACACTGTTGCTGATACTCCTTATCTGTTAGGGCCTATTTCACATCTGGTCCTGCACTGTGCTGTGCTCCAGAAGAGGAGTTTGTTTGGATCACACAAAATTATATATTAAGTATGCACTTAAATGGCATGAACACAACACACAAACACCATTCTTACTTGTACAAAAATCAGATGTGGCGACTGATCTGGATCAGAATTGCAACACCAACCTAGGAGGTAAATATAATGGCAGCCACCATCTTGAGTCATGGAACCCAATAGCAGCAGTTTGTCAAAGAACAAAAGTAGCTGAAAACACTAAAATGGAACCAGAAAACTGCAGTTCTCCACAAACTGCTGCCTGGAATGCCCATCAGCCTTGGCCAGCATAGCTAATGGTAAAAAATGATGGGGTTGCAGTCCATCAATGTCTGGAGGGCCACCTGCTTCTCATCCGTGTATTAACATAACTTCTAGTTTATATAAATAAAAGTGGTGACTATGATTTGATTACATTTTTGGTGTATCATGTGTACACATGTATCCTTATGTGTTGTGTCTGTGTGTGTGTATGTATGTAAAGAGAGAGTGCATTGGATCAGAGACATGCACAAAAATGTGGATGTAGTCTTAGCAAACGTGTCTGTTGGTTAATGTAATTATTTCCCATATCAGATTTTGCAAGTAATTCAAGACATATTGCAGAGGATGCAGACAATTACTAACCATAATGAAAAGTGATAAGGGAGCAGCTGGCGTATGTATCAGAAAATAGAATACTTTAATGAATACTTCCAATATGGTGATAAACAATTCAAATATGGGAATACGTGGCAATTTAGTGCATTGGAAGACGGGGGTAGGGAATACTGGGCAATTTCCAACAAAGCTTAAGCATATTCAAGGGACATAAAGTTTGATGCAAACTCACCCTGGCATGCAGAAGGAAGTCTAATTACATCTGCCATGGATAAACCACTCCGAGGGGTTTGCCAGGACTAAGCCCTGTGGAGATGGTAGATGTGCCATCATTGTCATCATCGTTGTTATCGTTGTTGTTATGCCAAGACCAAAGGTGGCTTACAGCAATTAAAACAAACATAGTGAAAAACTGAGAACAAATAAGAGTTAAAAAGCCATTGAATTTTCATACATTTAATTAAAAACGACGACGACAGAAAATGAAAGTCCAGCACACTATGTGAAACATGTTCCCTCAATTCTCAAAGGCCTGCTAGAATAAAAATGCTCTTACTGGCTTACAGAAAGATAGGAAGGACATCACCAGTCTAGCCTCTCTGGGAAGGGCATTCCAGACCTTGGAAGCAGCCACTGAGAAGGCCCTCTACGGTCCCATAATGTGTTTCCACAGGCCTCCAGGTTGCAAACTTGTGGTAATCTTTTGTAGGGGTATAACTTATTCTATATGGTTAGTCCATGAATCCCAAGCAAAGCAGGACAATTTTTTAATTTAGAAAAGGCTAGCAACACTGTGATCTGCCAAGCCAAATGCAATCCACCTGCTGCAAGGCAATGCACCAGGGATTCATTAAACCTCCTATTAATGTTGTTTGTCTGCAAAATTGCAAAAGCAGGCTTATTGGGCCTCTAGCAAGTTGCTTGACATAGGTGAATGACTGAGCATGTTTGGCTTTGTGGGTGACAAGGTACTCAATCATAACACAATCTAGAATCATCCCAGCAGAAGTCAACAGATGCATTTCATCACAATAACAGAAGAGAATATCCTATATCTACAGGCATCACTAGGACAGGACCAAACGTCATCAGAAATTACATCAGGTGCTCATTCCTCTGGTCATCCTCCAGTGCCCTAGATGACATTGCCAACCAAAAATGTCCTCCTTCTGTTGTTGTACATAGCACAAATAGAATCGAGTTTATGCAAGAGGATAAATCTGGATTCAAGAATAGCTTTTAAACCTTAAAAAAAACCCTTTTAGAGAAACAATGGGAAAGCATTTCTGTCTCCCCTAACACACTGATGCTGCTGACCTGAAATTTCCATCTTCAAGAAATGAGCTTCAAATGAAAACACCCAGCTTGAAATTGTTGAAATTGGTTTTTGAAAAGTCAGAAAATTTGATACTATGTGTTTTTGAATTCCTTTAAAACCGTCTTTCTCACCATATTAATTAGCATAACAAAGCTAAAACTGAATTTAATACCAAAGCAGTTGTACTTATCAGAATAAATGGCTTCACTATCAGACTGAAGAGATGAATTTATTTACATGAGAGTGGGGAGAAACAGCAAGATTGTTTGGTAGAATAGATTATAATAAGTAAAAATAATGAAGACACAGTTGTTGTTGTTGTTGTTGTTATGTGTGCCTTCAGGTCATTTTTCACTTATTGTGACTCTAAGGTGAACCTATCATGAGGTTTTCTGGGGCTGAGAGGGTGTGATGTGCTCAAAGTCAACCAGTGGGTTTCCATGGCCAAGTGGGGAATCGAACCCTGGTTTCCAGATTCTTAGTCCAATGTTCAAACTACTACACCATGCAGCTCTCAGTAAAGACATAATTATTTAATTCTAATGCTAAAATGTCAGGCAAGAGGTCAGTACACAGAAAGAAAGCATATACAGAATGCAAGACTCCACTTACCAAGACACATGCAATGGCAGTCACATCACACCCATCCTTAATATTGCATTTTGTGAAGGAAGCGCAATGGCTAAGGGGAAGTGCTTTTTGCAGTTTTTGCCTCAGGCAGCTACATGGGGGATTGATTATCCAATCAAGAGTCTGAATGCCTCAATCACAACTTTGGCTTACACACAGGTAGCTTTCCATAGCAGACTCAGGGTCTTTCTGCCCTACACTGTTATAGTGCTATTCTTCCATTTTCAACATCATGTGGAATTCTGGGGTTTGCAGTTTACTGAAGTCAAGGAGCTCTCTGGATGAGAATTCCAAAGGCCCCTCCCTAAACTGCAAACCCCAGGATTCCATAGGATGTTGAAAGTGGAATAACAGTACTATAAGTGCAGTGCGGAAAGGCCCTCAGCCAAAATTACTGGCCCTTTGGGGGCACTCAGGCTGACCTTGACTGGACCAAAACACATTTCTTTCTGATCATTGCTGATAAGAAAGAAATGGCCATTGAAAAGTTAATGATAATAATAACAATGAAACTAGGACATGTGTTCTTAACTGGGGACAGGGGTGCAGAAAAATTGATTTTATTTCTTCTACTTTCTTGTTCCTTGTCACCTTGTTCTCAGCCACAGTGAATTTCACAGTAAAAATGTCATACTTTCAAGTATTGTTTGTAATTTTTACAATTCCAGATTAGTCTATTTGAAGGAAGTCACTTTCTAGGGTGATACAAAATTTTTAAAGAGGTATGAATATTTGTGTGTTTGTTTACCTGTATTTTTTGAAGAGAGGCTCCATCACTGCCATCAGATTCTTAGAGGGGTCCATGACCCACAAAAGGTTCAGAATCCATAAACTAGATGACTAGAAGCTTTTTCCACTTGTGAAAACAAATTACAAAAATACTATTGTTGTGGATGGTTGCTGTTCTTCAGATGATTCGGTTGGAATTTTGCCAGCACTATCATAGATCTACTTCATACGCTTCATAATTTTTTTGCAGCATCAACCCTCAGCCATTGCTTGGAGGTGCGTTGTGGTTGTGATGGGTAGTATCACTGAAATATGTGCAAGTGAGATTGCTTCCTGCTGGTGAAAATCAACCATTGGATGTAAATAGATGTACACATAGATACATTTTTGTTGTTGTTGTTGTTGTTGTTATTGTTGTTATGTGTCTTCAAGTCTTTCTGACCCTAAGGGTTGTTTCTAGTCCTAAGACAACTCCGTCAAAGGATTTTTTGGGCTTTAGTGTGTGTGTGATGCACCCGGAGTCACCTAGTGGGTGTCCATGGCTGAGTGGAGTGGTCTTAGGGTAGTAGTCCAACACTTGTACTACACTGGCTCTCATAGACAGGAACACACTGTTACTGCCCTGGCTAGCCCAAGCTTTGGGGATATAAAAAGATATCTTTGGATATCACTGATTCGGCTTCACATATCCCTTCCACGCGCTTGCGAGGCCCCCGGACAAGCACGCATACAGGCTCGGCCGATAATCGCTGTAATATTCCTAGACAATACAGGAAGGTCAGAAACAGCCGACTCGCCACTTTAGGAGACCTCAAGGCAAGTACCTCCATTAGGTATGCAAGGAACTTTCAAAAGAACCTCTGCCTCGCGCTGGCAGCTTGATGATCGAGCTATACAACACTCAAGAACTCTGCATTTGCATACCGGCTACTCTATTGATAAATTCGGCTCTAATTCAATCATTCAAATCCTGACCTTTCGGAGGCTTTGTCTCCAACTTCAAATCTATTGTTTTCCCCTAAGTCCGACCTAGCCTGCAGTCACAATTCTCCTTATAAAAACCCTTGACTCCGAGACCTTCCTCGGATCACTCCCGAGTTCCAGACCACCTTGCTGCCACTTTGCTTGGCAAGCTTCCCCTCAGCTCCACGTGCTCAGATACATCGAACCCCAGCTTCGCTCTCCATTTTCTCCCGGACTTCAGGACAGGTTTCATATCACCCGAACCAACTATCCCTCTAAAAATCCCGCTATCTTACTCACACCTTTATTTTCCTTAGTTATCTGTGTGCTTGTGTTGCTGACATTGTGTGCCTGTATTTAATAAAGATCATTCAGTATTTTCAAACCGGTCTGCTTCTTGACTTGGCCTGACCCCATAGACATTGGGTTGCAAGATCCTGCTAAGTTACCCTGCCTCTCGTTTTGCCAACTTGTGCTCTGAACTAATTTCCCCAACTTATAGCAATTTGGTATCCCTCCCGGGACTCCCAGAAAACAGGGTAACAACACCCCAACTAAATATAAAACTGTCTGTCACACTTCAATGTACTTGTTTCACTGACATCTGGAAAGTCAAAAAGAAACAGCACCACTGACAAAGATGGTTGTGTCTGGCATTTATGCCATGGATAGAAGCAATAAACAATCATCTCTCCACATTCACTAGGGTTAGAGGCACAGGACCCCTGTGAAAGTGGAAAAACCGTGAATAACTCTAGGCCCCCTCAAACCATATTTAACAAACAAAAAAGTGTGATCACCATATTCAACCCACCATGGATTCCTTTGAGGCATTAGGGTTCCTTCACAA
Organism: Cyclura pinguis; assembly: GCA_030412105.1. NCBI lineage: Eukaryota > Metazoa > Chordata > Lepidosauria > Squamata > Iguanidae > Cyclura > Cyclura pinguis. The sequence continues at coordinate 174,250,415 of CM059599.1, forward strand.
GGCAGAAGTGGGGGGCTGGTGGGGCTGACTGCCACCTCCACTGCTGCCTCACACCATTTTTAAGAGGGACTTGCAAGCCTTATTCACTGTTCTCCGTCTGATGAGACTTGCAGCCTCTATTAAAAATGGCATAGAGAGGCAGCAGAGGTGACAGCAAATAATCCACAAATGATCAAATCTGCAAAAGTGAAACCCGCAAATGTGGAGGGCTGGCTGTATTTACTAATATTACTGATAATTTTTTTTCTTTCTATAGTTACTGTTACCTCTAAAGATATACAGTTACCTGCTGGAAGGAGGGTCCTCCCCTGTGTTCCATTGGTCAAAGCAATGCACTGTGCGGGAAGTGGCAGAGGTCTGTCTCTGCTGTCACACCTCACTTACGAAATACCACCCCCTTAGAGGCTTGATTGGTGACCAGGTTGCAATCGTTCTGACGCCTTTGGGACTTACTGCATTTTTTAACAATTCATATATTTGTGTGGTGTTAAACCATTTGTATTTGTTTTTAACCATTTATTTTTACTTCTTAAATGATTTAATATCTTAATATGTTTTTAACATTTTAAAATTATTTCGTTGCTTATATTACATTCAACTGGCCAAGCTGGTGTTATTGTATGTTGCCCTGAGACCTTTAGATAAAGGATGGGATATGCCCAAATATATCAAGAAATACTACATCAGGAGAGGCAAGAAGAAACAGTAAAGGCAACAATGATTTCATGGGCACAAAATATCGGACATTCAATACAATTAGATTCTTGGGAGCAGAGCTGGAAAAAAACACAGAAGTTTACAGTAGCACAGAAATTGAAAGAGAATTATTACAAGCTATTTCATAGATGGTACATGACACCAGATAAATTAAAAAAGATTTATAATACAGGTACTGGACAATGTTGGAAATGTCAGAATGAGGCCGGTACGATATATCATATGTGGTGGACATGTCCTAAAGCTAAGAAATATTGGACTGAAATACATAACAAAATATGTGCATTAATGAAAGTACAGTTTGCTAAGTTACCAGAATTGTATTTGTTAAATATGACTGATGTATTAGAAGGTACTGGTATAAAGAAGTACTGGAGAATATTACTGTACATGATAACAACAGCTCGTATTGAACATGCAAAGATGTGGAAAACTCAGCAAATACCCACATTAGAACAATGGTGGGGTACACTGATTGAAAACAAAAATGCTGATATGGTCTCTCAGAGATTAAAAGGGAAACCAGACGGAGAGACACAAAAAGAATGGCAAATTCTAATGGGTAATTGCTGGGTACCATCAGATGGAAATCTGTGATTCATGATTTAAGATAAATTATGAGGGGGCTACAGGATATATACCATGAAGCGGAAATATGGAGATGGAAATGCAAGAATCAACAAGTAATGATAGCACTAAAATGTAGTACAATATTTTAAGCACGTTAAGAAATATTGATAACGAAATCTAGATCAATGTGGAAGATCAGAAATATTTCAAATAAGTTGACAGTTATGTTTGTTTTATATCTGAATTTGAATAAAATGATTTAAAAAAAAAGATAAAGGATGGGATAGAAAATATTTATTTGACATGATGAAAATAAAATGTCTATTTATTTAAATAATAAATAAATGCTTGCAAACAGCAAGCAGCAAGCCGCAAAAGTAGCAGACAAGAGAAAGTGTGTGTTTGGGGACTGGTTGCCCACTTGATATATTTCTCCAAATACTTGCTCACACATGCAAAAAGGAAAATAATTTTAAGGTCTGCTTGATATGTAGATTGAAGATCTCTATCCTTGGGTAACCCTAAATAGCTGGTTTGTCTGTCACTACGCCAATTGTAAATATCAAAATACAAAATATGGCAGAATACAAAAGAATCACTTGAATTTAAAGTCGGAGCATGGTGTTCACAATCCTATCTGAAACGTCATGATCTGTCTTGAAAATATACACTGCCGATGCAATGTTCCCTATATAAAATAAGAAGATTGTTGGAGGGAACATGGTGTATTCAGCCTGACTGGTCAATGCCTGCATGGAAGGCATCCTTGCTTGATGGAAGAAAGGAGATTGTAAACGTACTCAATAAACTAGTAAGATTAACACTCTTCATCACTTTATGGTAAGTGTAATCACAAAGAACATGAGCTAAGAAAACTGTTCTGTTATCTTGTCTGGCTATATGGCCTTAGGCATATCCAACATGAGATAATACTATTTTGCTTTATTAGGAAAATATATGCAAATTGCTTTGAATATTATCATTATTATCCTATTGGAAAGCAGGTTCAAAATAACGCAGGCGAGCAGATCAGTGGAACATTAGACTGAATGCGCAGATGCTACATGTAGTCTTGCATTAGTCTTCAGAGAGTCTCTGGATTTGGATCTGGCAACTTACGCAGGTGTGATGGAGAGATGCTTAAGGCAGTTTCAGAATGAAGGCAGTTAAGTTTCAGAAATACCCGAACTTTCAAAATGTGCTTGTCTTGCATAAGGTTTCTGAGTAAAGTAGCTTTTTAAAATGTGAATAGCTAGCTTAAGCAGAAACTCATTGTTTCTCAAACAGGCCATCAGACATAGTAGGACAGAGTTTAATTGCAAAATAAGCCAGTACCTGAATGCCAACATTTTCAAAACAACAGGATTGAAATCCTGCATAGCAGTAGTTCCCAGCTTTGGATTCCCAGACGCAGTGGCCCCTGTAACTCTGACAAATCCGTTGTGGGGTTCAGTCTGAATTTTAAAGAGCTACCCAAGATGCTGAACTAGCCTTGTGCAGACAGAATTCAGCACCTTAAATAGCTCCTTTAAAGACTGGTCTAAAACCTGGAATGGATTCACTGCTCCACTGACATTAGAGGCAACATCAATTAGTGATTATTGCTGTTAAACTACAGCTCTCACAATGTCTGAGCACTGGCCATCCTGTCTGGGACTTTTGTGAGTTGGGGTCTAGCAACATCTATAGACCCAAAGTTGGGAACTATGGACATACTTTACCTTTCAGTGGTATAAACATAAAGTTATACTTCTCTAGTGATGAGACATTCCAGCAAATGTGGTTTCCCTTGAAAGGCATATTGGCATTCTGCATTATTTGTATAAAGGTGAAGCACAAATGGACTCCTGGCCAATTGTCACTGTTTTATAATAGATCTTAGGAACTGGCAGCTAGTATCCTCAACTGCTATTTACTTACAGAACTTAGAAACTAATTTCTCGGTGCTTTATCTCCTTTTCAAAAACCACTATCTTGCTCCATGGAATGTATAAGTGCTACTTTAGGCAGGGCTGCCATATTATCTGGTTGTCCTGAATTTGCCCAGATTATAGGGTTTCTATTCACTACCTGTTTGGACCCTTAGATAGTCCAGATTCCAAGCTTTCATCTTCAAGAAAAAAAAAAATAAGCCTCTCATCTTGCTGAAACTTGGGTTACAAGGCAAAACATGCAGCTCTATGTTTTGTGAGGAAGCATCCTGCTAACTGCCTTTACAATGAGTGAAATCCTAGGATCACCGTTTTCTCTGCAGAGATTTAAATGAGAAATGAGAAGTGAGTTCCCTGGGCAAATGCTGCAATTTTGGAGGAAAGGCTAGTCTTTTTGTAGAGATCTTGGTTCTGTTTTTATAGATCAAAACAGTGTATAGCAAGCCAAGCTGTAAGAAAAAAGCAGGGAGGGCAACATAATAGAACAAAATACCTGAAAACACTATAATTAGATGTCATAATGCCATAATTAATTTATTAGTACTTAAGATGTCATGGACACTATTGATATTGTTATACTATTATTTATCTTCAGTGACGATAATATTCATGGCAATATTATTAATCTTTATTGAGTTTTCAGGGCTCCATTTTATCTTCCACAGACTTCTGAGAGGAAATGAACTGGGTGCTACCAAGAGGAAAGACAAGAGCACAAGTTAGATAGCAAGAGGGAAGCTTACTGAGGTAGATGAATGCTTGCTGTCCCTCCCAGATTTCTGGAAAGTGGTTTCCAAATAATAACTAAAAAATGATATAGGCCTTTTGGAAGGAATAATTCCACATTTGCTTGTCCTCTGTATGTGGTATAGTCTTTTGAACTGCCTATTCAAATGTACATTGTACTAAGTTAAATAGTCCTTTCCACTAAGTAAATGTGCACAGGAGATTTACATATTTGTATTTATCAGGAATCCATCCCTTTCTTTACTAGAATGTAATCCATAATAGGGAGTCCAAACAGAAGCTATGGAATGGGTGTGAGTGTATAGAAGGGTTTTCTATCAGGAGGAGAAGTGGTAGTAAAATATGGAAAGTTGATGGAAAAACAAGTCTGCCACATCCAACTAGTATTTCCTTTCCAACAAGGAAAGGAAATACTAGTTGGATGTGGCAGACCTTTCCAACAAGGAAAGGAAAGGAAAGGGGTAAAAAGAACAAAAAAAGAAAGAAAGAAAGAAAGAAAGAAAGAAAGAAAGAAAGATACTTAACATGTTACCCCCAAAGCAGAATACATTGTCTAGTTCATTGATAAACATTTCTGGAAAAAAAAGAGAGGGAAATGTGAGCAAATCAAGAATCTGTTCATTAAAATAAGCCTTAGAGAACCCATCTTATTAATCACTTTCTACTCCAGTGACTCTTAGAATGAAATGAGAAATGTGGAAGTTAATAATACTAAGCTGAATTGTAGGCTGTTTATTGTGGTTTCTCACTTGTCCCCAGTTGTAAATGACCTCATGTGATGTTGTGCTTTCAAAGACAAAAGCAAGGAGAAATTACATTTCCTGTAATTTTAAAACAAACACAATGTAATTTGTTAAAAGCAATTCTTCACCGTATCACAGTTTCATTTTATAATAGCATCATGCTAGCTTGTGCTTGGCTGCTTATCTAGCATGGCATGAAATTGAGGAGAAACCCATTTCCCCCCTCCTAAATTAAATTGCATTGATTTTTCTCTGTGGTTCATAATTATGTAGATAATTGCAACAGATTTAGTGCATATGACAACTGTCAAATTGTGTACGAGAGCTTTTGCAGAAGTCAATTTAGTTAGCAATATTTTGTGAAAACAGAAAAAAGGGAGGGGAAATCAGACATTAAACTAAGTGGTGTGTCAGACTGTTGTGCCATGAAGTTCAGTTATCAACATTTAAAAAAAATCTAAAAATATAACACAGATATGGCTTGGATCATGATTATGAATAGAAGAGTTCCTTTTCTCCATGGATGATACGCAAGATCTGGTAGAACAGGGGTGGGGTTTCTGTGGTCCTCCAGATGTTGTAGAACTGCAGCTTCCAGCATTTCTCACATTGGCTATGCTAGCAGGAGCACCTCTGAGTTGCAGTTTAACAATAACTGAAAGGCTCCAGAATTTACCCCACCACTGCAATAGAAAGCACCTTTGGAGGATGCCGTGCCTGTGAATTTCCACCATCTCCCTTTCCACATGCAGTCACTCCCCTCTTCCTCATTCTAGGATGTTCTCTCATTGTCCACAGGAGGTCCTCAAAGGCACAAGGGGTAGAAGGAGAAGGAGCAATGAGAGAAAGTCACCCCACCACCACCTTGGGAGAAGCAATCACAAACAGAAAATCCATTCTAGGGCTATATTCCTTCCTCTTCTTTAAGATTTGAGATGGAATTTCTTTGAAAAGTTTTAGTTCTTTATCTTCTACCACCAATGGTTTAGTATAAGATTGTTGGGGGAAAATGTTATTCTGCTTTTCAACCAGTTCTGTTTTCTCACAGTGTTCCAGTCTCTGATCTGTCAGATAAGTCGGAGAAACCTTTTGGGGAGGCATCCATCCACTGCTGTGTGTTTCATGATAACAACAAACCAAAAGAAACAGTAACTTTCAGGTCTGAGACTGTGCTCATTTTGTCAGGAACAGAAACAACAAGTAACTTTTTTTTTTTAAAAGCAACAAAGTCATAAAAAGGTCAGTTGCTCATCTTTCACTTCATTTCTTTGGAGACTGAAATTTCACCCCTTCCCACATTCTGACTTTTATATAGCCAAAACTAGAATACCTGAATCTTCAATGCTGGAAGGAACTTTTAACTTTTAGCTTTAGAATAGCCAGGAGCAGAATCATAAGAAATATATTCATTTAAATGTCAATAATGAACCCATCACCACTGATTCTTTCATCATTTCTACATTCTACAAACATGATAGTTTCTATGCGAGAGAATAAATGGACACAAATTTGACATTCAAAATGACAATACCCCTAAACTGAGGGCAGAACATTTCGGTCTCCTTGGACGCATAGTTACTGAGTTTCAAACAGCTGTTCTGGAACAGCAAGAATAACAAATATCAAAGGAAGACTGGAAAGAGAGACAGCCAAACTGGTCTGTATTCACAAATTCCAATTCATTAACAGTGAAATGAATAGAGATAATAGTTTCTTGGCACACTACCTATATTAATATGCTGGTTCTCATCACAGTTGCATACGTAACAAAAGAGTCTTCCTCAAATAATGCAAATCTCTTACTCCAACAGAACTGACTTCAGTAGAATGCATTGCTTTGGTACCTCAAGACTAGCAGGCCAGCTACTAGACAGACCTGTATCATCATAACAAAGCCCTTTGAAAGCCGGGATCACAATTTCCATCTTTTTATATGCCATATTGTACTTTATCAATGCATCTGAAGCTGTGGATTCACAAAATTTCATGCTAAAATAAACCAGCTAGCCTAAAAAATGCCAATGGATTCTTCTGTCCAACTTCCCTTTTGATGCTGAAACAGACTAAAACAGCTGTCCCATTGAAATCATTCTTCTTGTAACAGGATCCTTAAAGGATGAACCAGGAAGCCAATATTCATAAGGCCCAGTTAGCAGTGTAATGCTGAAAATTCCCTTTAAACAATCTACTGGTATCCAAGGAAAAGTGCTCCTTTATTTGGTGCTGATAGTAGTTTATTTACATCTACTGAAGAAGACTGTATAAAATTTATTTTGCACAAATAATGTATTTGTTCAAAATTTGAATTTTATGGACTAGAAAATTGCATTGGGATGTAGAACTGAAAAGCTGTTAAGCAGTTGGACACTATGGAGAGGAGCCATATTCCTGAGATATCATGGAGGAAATGATCCTCCATTGCAGTCGTCTGTCACTTCTCAGAAGTAAGCATATTGGCTCCTGTGCCACTTAGTAATCAAAAACAAACTATTCAAAATGTGATTCAACCGAACAATAATAAAAATGCACTTTAAAAATCTAAAACTCTGTGAGGAATTTCACGAAGAACTGTGTTAAGCTCATTAGATGCCCATTTTGTACAGTTTTTCTTAAAAGCTGCAAAGTAGTGCAGAAACAAAAGGGAAAAGACTTAATGCATGGACACACAATGGAAGAGACATAGAACACGAACAAATGGATCCATCTCTCCCTGCTATACAGATTAGCTAATGTGTAGATTGAAATGTTGTTATACATTGGATTTTGCACCTCTTCAAGTCTTGCAATACAATTTGTAGCTCAAACTATTATCAGAATACATTTGAAAATGTGTATTTTCAGAGGACATTTGTATAAATGCATATGTTGAGGTAAAATATATTTAAAATATGTATTTTTAAATGAATTTTCACGTGGACCTATTTTAAAACTGTTACAAGGTGGGGGACCTTGATGTCCACCAGCAGTGCCAGCATCTCCTTAGGATTTGGAGAATTATTAGCTCAAAGGAGGCCTGTGAGAGGAGGATAACAGCAGGCTCTTTTCACCTGTGTATACCAGTACTGACTGTAGACAGGACTCCAATTCTAAGTTGAACAGAGTGTTTTATTGGAAACTAGCCTATATACTTGGTGTTGCCCGGGATTTTGTTTTCTCATAGGTAATACGTGTTAGAAAGATTTGAGATCTCGTGTCTCTAATTCCCCAAACTCTCTTGTCCAATAGCTGTAACTTTTCCCCATATTCCCCAATCCAATCTGTATCCAGAGTTATTAACATACAGAGGTTGAGTTCCTAACTGCAAAGCCCAGGATTCCATAGAATCTTCTCAGGCAGCCAATCATATGAGGTCAGGTCTTCACTCGACACAGACAAACTCACAAACTTTGACTTTTATATATTAGATTAATACACACACAAAGAAATCAAGCAATCTCATAAACCACAGAAGGCTATTGAAAGAAAAGGTGAGAAAGGTTGGATAGAGAGAAATTGGGTGGAAAGGGTTATATTTACCACTCCTGAAGCAGAAGATCAATGTGATGTTGCTCAAACACAGGTAGCACAAAGGAACAGGCATCTGGGTGCAGTATGTTGCCCAACATACTGTGTACTACATATTACGTATTACCTGGTATAGAGCAGCAGGGGGTTATACCCTATTTCCTGCCCTGAAAGAGAGTGTATGGACAAAATCATAATTGCTTTCCCACAAATGGACAAAGAAGTCTGGAATGGGCTGATTGTTATACCTTTAGGTGACAAAGCATTGGTGGGAGTCATGACAATTTTTAATGTCTTGCTTGGGCAAGGTAAAATCTCTGTAGGATATGCTCACTGCAGGAGTGCTTGACTGCTTCAGCTGGGCAGTTTCATCTTCTAGTGTATTTGGAGATTGGGTCATTCAGAGGATTCTTCCAAACCCATTAATGTCAGGGATTTCCATCTAATCTTCTTGAACTTATGATCTGGCCATGCTGAGGTCATCCTGAATTAGCACATACCTGCAGCCAGTGTCTTTCTATCTCATGTTTTCCAGCCACAAGTGTGTAGTGCTGTAAGAAAATGGTATTTCTCACCAGTTTTGCTATCCAGCAGGACCAGGGGGAGGTGCAAAGTGTGGTAACAAAACTACAAATTAATCCAAAAGTAGGATGAAATAAGCCACTGAATAAGCAATGAAAAAGTTACACCCTACTCAAAACTATACTGCTCAGATGAGGGTGGTTATGCTAGAAGCTCAAGAGAACTCAATAGAACAGAAGAGAGAATCATGAAAGGAAATAAAATATTTATGAGAGCACAAGTACCTACAAATGGTCTAAATACAGATCAATACAATTTAATGGGGGATACAGCAAACAGGCAGGTCAATTCAGTACAGTGGTCAGGAGCTGGGGGGATCTACTTAGGTTAATATAATGCAGACTATCATGTTATATGGAGTAGACAGGGCAAATATTATCCTTGAAATCTAGTGTAGTGCATACGTCACCTCTGCTGTGAACAAAACAGTTTAAGTAAGCTATTGCCCCTGAACTTCTCTGACAGTGGCACAGAATTATAAAGTGTTAGACTTGGAAGGAGCCACAGGGGCCATCTACCCAACCCCCTGCCACATATATTCCTGTCATGTAGGTATAGCACTCCTGAAAATGTCCATTCAACCTCTGTTTAAAAAGCTACAAAGAAGGAGAGACTGCCACTCCCTAAAGCAGTCTATCCCACTGTCAAAAAGCTCTTTCAGTAACATTCTTCCTAACGTTTCGGTGGTATCTCTTTTCTTGTGACTGATGGTGCCATTTGTGTCAGTGTAGTGGCAATGAAACTGCTTCAAGTTTTGATCCAGATCTGAAGGGAGCCATCTAAGGTGCTGAACACTCTCCTCAAAAATAGCTCCACTGTCTTGCATTGATCCTTTAAAGTTCAGACTAAAACCTGAAGTTGATAAACTGCCCTGCTGACATGGAAGCCACCAATCACCACTGCTTTAAGAGCAAGTAACTAACTTGTTGTCCAGGAAAAATGTAAGAATTACATGTGGATAATACATGAGAAGAACTTTTATTCATTCATTCGTTCATTCATTCACTCATTTGATTTATATCCTGCCTTTCAAAAGGGGACTGAAAGCAGCTATATGTAAACTAAAACAAAAAATTAAAAAGCACTTCAATAAAACACTTCAATAAAAACACTGCTTTTAAAATATTAATGTGGTAAGAATTAAAAACACATAAAACACAGATTTTATGTGAGTATTAAAAAAAACCAGCACACCCATTGCCAAGTACTCTAACCCTGGTCAGTTAAAGGCATGGTTAAACAGGAAGGTCTCTGGCTGCCAGCCAAAAGAGAAGGAGGGGGTGAAGACTTTAAGGCACTACACAGAAGTTAATTAGTATTATCTTTATTATTTTAGGAAGCCCCCACCTTTTGACATCCCATTATCTGACAACTTGGTCTTCAATGATTCCAAATTAAGGATAAGTTTCATTAATTCAATGGGGTTTCTGCTCTGTTATCAATTCCTCTTGCCTACGGAGGCGTGCTTCTTGAAACTGCTCACATGCGTGTGCTATTTGCAAAATAAGCTGATGGTGCGGGGGGAAGCACCAAGTCAGGTGAGAGACTGCAAGCAGCACGTGCACAGTTGGCCTCAAGTGAGCCTCCATAAGTCCTTCACACTCCTTACAGTACAGTACATGGATTCTGCTTTTTCACAAGTTCCATTTTCTGAGAGTGCTCTAGTCCCTAACTTGTCACATAAGTGGGAGAAGCCTGTACTGTCATTGTTATACAGATCTGTACAACTTGTAGCATTCCAGGCTGAATGTAATTCATATGCCACATCCTGTGGCCCACCAGGCATATGCCAAGTGGACATCTGTTGTACAATAGATAGGGAAGGAGGAGAAATTCATTCAGTTCACATTTTAATGCGAGCTTGCCTAATTAGAATATCCTAAACTAAAATACAAACCAACATGCAGTTGTGCTTTGATAGTTGTACTTTTCTGAATTTTGTATTTTCTTTGAAACAGTGCATTCAGCAACATGCACAATTATGCATAGGTAGGGAAAATAGCGTACGAAAATGTGTTATAGTTATGGAAATTGTTTGCAAAAATACATGTATGAAGCAAAACAGAGCTTAAAATCTCAGGAGAAATACGCACAAAACCACAAATTTTCATAAGGACATTTTTAAAATATATATTAAACCTAACATATGGGACAAAACAAATTTAGCACTGGAAAAATGAGACCTGAGTCTGAAGTTGACAAACTGGTCAGTTTGTCCAGGAGGGAGCCAAACTATGTCTTTCAAGTGTCTGGTGTGGCAAACACTGTCATGGGACCAGTTATTCATACACTCATACACTTTACTTCATCGCTATTCAGTACTTTTGTGATTCAAAACTGAACATGAGAAGCAGGATTTGAGATGGCTTCAAAGTTCTTTCTGGGACCGCTCACTTAGACATGCAAGTCACAGTGTTTAAAGAGATAAAAGAGATAACAGAAATTGATTTAGAAATATGTCCTAGTATAGCATTGTTATCTGTATATGATAAGATTAATTGCACCCAGGCAATGAAGGATCTAATTACAAATTTGTTAACTGCAGCAAAGTTAGTTATATCAATAAAATGGGAAGTTCAAGGAGACTTTCAAATAGACAATTGGTATAAAGAAGCGTGGAAAATCATGATTAATGATAAGTTAACATGGGGAATTAAGGTAAAAAAAGGAAAAATGAAAGGAAGTTATTTTGAAGCACTATGGAAGACATTTGTGGAAAAGGTGTTAGTAAAAGAGGAAGGTGTCATGGCCCCACAAGAAGAGTTACAATTTTGGAAGGTGAAGTAATTTGAGGTATAATTGGCTCTGAGGATGGGGTATACTGAGTAATAGGTTAAATTTAGTTTGAAAAGGATAGAAATAAGAATGAAATTACTAATAGTATTTTTTTTACAATGTTAATTATGAGAATAAATAGCAACAATGGGTATAATGAGAATGAGATTCAGATATATATAACCAAACTATATAATCAGTATGATTTATAATACGTCGAATAAGTAATATTATATAAATGGATTTAAAGAGAAATAGAAATGTAAGCATTTTTTTGTTGCAACCTTTTTTCCCTCACTTTTGCGTTTATCACGTTATGTATTTTTTGTGCGTGTTTTTTCTTTCCTTATAATTAATTAAAAAAAAAGACATGCAAGTCACACTTGCATGGATGTGTGAACTAGTCTACAAATCACAGCAAGACTGGAAGGAGATAGGCATCAGATTGTCAAACCCCCAGCAGGCTAATCCCTACCTCCAGTGCCAAAGAGAGATCCTTGTCTAATTTAGCCTTGAAGAATGCTGAGGAAGAAGCTCCTGGAACTTCCCCAAGCAACAAGTTCCAGTTGCTGACATGAAGATCTTTTATCTTCCTGCTGTAATCTGTCAGTATCTTCTCAGGTTTGCTATAATCCTGTTCATCCTTTTCATAGACACGTCATTCCTTATTAACCGGGGGGAAACCGTAAACCACAAGCTTTCGCTTACAAGCGTTATGAGAAATGATGAGCCAATGTGATCTTTTTTAAAAATAAAAAAAATCAAGCTGAGGGAAATCAAGTTCAATGAAGGATTAGAGAAATATCATTAAGACAGAATGTTTGATTGGCAGCAAACTGCTGAGGGCCCAAGCGGATCAGCAGGAGAAATAAGAAATAACAGTGAGATAAGAAATATGTTTCATAGCTTGTGGTACCTGACAGGGATAAACACAGTGTGAACATAATGTCATGGCCTGAAGCTTGGTAAGTGGCTTTCATGGAGAAGTGAGTGAAGCAGCTGATAAGCAAATTCTATGCAAAAACACTAAATGAAATAAGAATGATAGCATCATTTAGCTAGATGCCATATTTAAATACCGGTGGCACTTTTTGATACTTCCTGCTAACTGAACAATGCTTTATTTGTTCTGGAGCAGTGGTTTTTAACTTGGGATCTGTGGACCCCCAGGGGGCTGCAATGTTCTCACAGGGGGTCTGTGAGAGCTTGAAGAAATGTTATGAGCTTCCACAGTTAAAACAGGAAGAAAGGAAGAAAGGAGGAAAGAAAGACAAATTTGTACTGAATCTTTCCAATAAAATCGTTATAATAGGAATGTGTGCATTTACTTTTTTCTCCCTTCTTTCCAAATCTGAAGACCCTTGGTAGGCAACTTTAAATATTTGATGCACTTTAGGGTTATAAATCTTGGTGGTCTGAAGTAATAAAAGATATTTAAAGGGGATCCATGGTAAAGAAAAGGTTAAAAACCCACTGTTCTAGAGCATGTGAAAAAAATATCAAAATGTATTTAGGATTTCACATGTGAGCCAGCAAAGTACAACTGAAAGATATGCACTGCCCTATTGAAGCAATGCATGCTTTCATTTTCTGTATAACCTATATGTATCATAAAAAGGCTGAGACAAGTATTCTGACAGACATATTAGGCTGATATTTTCCCTTATTGTTTCTTATTTTTATTTTTAGTTGCAGGTTGTCCCTGATAATAATCTCATGTCAAAAAGATTAAAAGTGCTACAATGTAGCTGGGAAAATGTTAACAGATTATAAAAGGAAGGCTGAAAATCATCCTGTATGATCAAGTGGGAATTAGTTACCCCAGGAGGTTGAAGAGCAAAGTGCAGGGCATAAATTAAAAAGTAGGTGGACGAGGAATCGGTGCAGTTGACCAGTTAGGACAGCTGGATAGGACAAAGTCATGGCCCATTAAAAACCATGTGTTCACTTGTTTTAGCATTTCAATGCCTCCTCCAAGATTAGGGCTATCTTTCAGAGCTTGCCCCACTATTTTGCAGAGGATGCCAGAGCTCTGGGAAAGGCAGTAAAATTTGGAAGACAAAGTCTTATGTTCCAACCCAGTCTACTTCATTTCACCTAAACTAGCCTCCTGCCTTCAGGTGGATGTCCCATGGTAAAGTAGGATTCAATTGTGATCTAATCATTTTCCCGATGTGAGGTGTCTGTAGACTGAGACAAAAAAATGTTGTGTATTGACCCTGAAAGCTTTTACAGTACCTTGAGACAGAGCATGCAATCTCACGAGAAAAATCAAGAACTATTCAGTCTGTGGACACCGCACTGGAAATAAATACCAACAAGATGAAGGAGCAGTTGCAATTTAGGGCCAAATATGTGTCTGAATGATTCCTTAATATGACAAATCCCTCAAAATAAGAACTGGAATACTAGTAGGTATAATGTGGCTACCCAGATATTTTTGGATCACAACTCTCAGTAGCCTTAGGTAGCATAGCCAGTGCTGAGGACTGCTGGAAGTTGCATCCCAGCAGCACCTGGAAGGGCCCATGATTAGGATTGTCAGAGTGAGAACTGAAGATGGCTTCTGTACCTTTAACAGTTGTGTAAAGGCAAGAATTTCAGCAGTGTTGCTTGTTACCTGGTTGCCTGAGGTCATAGGCCAAGGTCTATGTTGTAAGGCTGGGTTCTATACACACTTACGAGGGAATAAGACACATTATTCTCTGGTGGGATCTATTTCAGAGTAAACATAAGTAGCATGAAATCATAAATACAATTTAAAACAATGAACATAGAGGTAATTGACTTTTCTCATTCCTCTTAAGGAGACTTAAAAAGCTATGTGTATCAGAAGGCAGTGGGATATAATCCAATGTTAAGTATGCAAAAGACGGTCACCCAAGTCACAGCTAATATCAGCTGGATTTGGCTCGTTCATATTGTGTTCTACCTGATGGGCAGAATCCCATTGGGTTGTTACAAATGTGTAAACGAGAGATAGGCATTCATGACTGCTTCATATTCATGATTCCTACATATCCTCTTGTTTATGGGATATGTTGTTGTTGTGGGCCTTCAGATTATTTCCAATTTATGAAAGCCCTATGGCAAATCTATCACAGGGTTTTGTAGGGCTGAGAGTGTGTGATGTGCGTAAGATCACCCAGTGGGTTTCCATGGTCAAGCAGGAATTGAACCGTGGTTTCTAGCATGGTTGTGCAACATTCAAACTATTATACCGCACTGGTTCTTGGATATATAGGCACTGTGAAAGTCCTCAGTCTTTACTGACCAGTCAGCAGCTGCTGCAATCAACAGGGGTCTGTTCCCCTGTTGCCGAGGAAGCAGCTGACTGACTTTCTCACATAAAGACCCTTTGTGCAAGTAATCTCTGCTCTGAGAGGGGGTTGTGGCAGGGATCCTACTTCTGATTGTCACAAGGGAGATCACTCACAGGAGGGGTGGGAACATTAGTGCACTGCTTCCCAGGTGACAGGAAAACAGAACCCCATTGATCGCAGTGGCTACTGATCAGTAAATGGGGATGGGGATCGGACTGGGATTCACTAGGTTCCTTCTTAATTACTGTGGTTATGTAGCAATGTAATGTGTGAAAGATTCTGACTGATTATCTCTCTTTCATCAATGGCTTGGATTTTATCCAGTCTTTTCGGGAATTTCTTGCTTGGGTTACTGTCTTCTTCACAATTATGTCATAATCCTGAGATTTTCAAGTACAGACCAGGAGGCACTTCCTGCCACTTCAAGTGTCCCGTATTAGCACCTGCTGCCTCACTCCTTACACTCAGCAGGCTGTAGAATGGGGAGATCCCATTGGTACAGTGCAGCAGAAGCAATTACCCCACATATCCCTACTGCTTTGGAACTATTTCAAATGGCAAAATCTTAGCAAAGTTTCTACAGTCTGGTCAGCCCTGTGGGTTCCATAGTTATGTCCTGTTCTTGAAGAAAGGTTTCAAGGCTGAGCCATGGTGAGAAGCACTATGTATTAGCATTAGACATGGGCTATCTAGTGCAGTGACTTCAAGAGTACTTCAAACTGTTTCATTAGTATCTCTCCAATGCTACTGCTCAATATCTTTATTTAAAACTGTATTTTACTAACTGTAGCTCAGCATACTCCACATCTTGGCCTTCATTTAGCCTCCTTGTTTCTCCATTTGTTCCTTGGAAGCCAAGCCACGAGTAATGAATTCCTACAGATGCTCCATTTTTACCTTGCAAATTGCTCTTTCACAAATCACCATGCAAACAGAAGCCAAGGCTCCTGTCTCCATTTCAAAATGCTCCAAAAGCTCATGATTGTCCACTGGAGAGGGTTCTCAGTTATGCTTACAACCTTTTCCCCCCTTGAATGCTAATCTGCTCATTAGTTTAAAGCTGTAATTGCATTCCCAGAATGTGTGAGTCACATAGATAATTATTTTGATTTTGTTACACACCTGGTGTTTTGGGGGGGGGGTTCTATTTGCTTAGTAGCAGTGTTCTTATTTGTCAGAGCCATATCTTCCCCGAACCTAAAATCATCAGAGAAATTAGTATTGTGAATGCTAAGAAGCAGCTGTCAAATTGAGCTTTGTAATTATTTTTCTCAAAGGCCAAAGACAATCTTTTGAGTGAAGGGACTTGAGAAGGAATTCATCCTTCGGTGGAGAAGATAAGTGTTAAAACACTTCTTCATAGATGGGTACAGTTCTAAACTCACAGCTGAAATTTATGTTCTCAGAATAGAAGTTCAAACCTTTTTGCCTTTCTTGCTCCCAGCATTTACTGAGGCTCCAGGCAAAACCTAAAACAATCTGATCACCTGCTGCAGCACCTGAGGGGCCCTGGCAGTCTGAAAGGCTATAAAATAAAAGCAATCAATCAATCAATCAATCAATCAATCAATCAGTTTTAATGTCTTCCATGCCCACTCATCTTCCCTTCTTCTGTCTAAGGAGATGATGCACATATCAGGACATCATCATTAACTCAGTTTTTTCACTCCTTCTTCTCTCTCTCCCATCTGCTTTTCCTAACATCTTGCCTAATTAAAAGCTATAGAAATCCCAAAAGCTGGCACACAATTTTTGTCCCATTTTGGTTAGCCGAGTAAAGGTACCACACTAATAAAAATTATGGAATTTTCCTAATGGCCTCCCTTTACTTATTGCCTGCCTCAGATGTGTTTCATAACCCATTGACTGCAAAACAGCTCAAGCAGCATTATTAAAGATTAAACAACCTTGATCTCAAAGAAATGACATTTCAACTGTATGGCCTTTTGAGACCAAAATTATTTGATATTCTTTTTTGCGAATGCATATTTATTGGGTTAGAAGTACAATTAACACAAAGATTCAAATGTGCATAAAGTTCTACTCCAATTAACCTTCTCATGATGACTGCTTTCCATCTTCAGTTGTGAGGTTCTAATTCAGACAAGGGGGGAAACCACAGGAAACACAGAAATGCATGAAATAATGCCCTCGGACAGGAAGACCTTGCCTCTTGATCAGAAAAGAAGAGTAGCAGTCTGGGCTGTTCAGTGGAGAGGCTGGGGGAGATGGGGTGCTTAATAATTTCCTGATCCAAATTGCCTTTATCAAGCATCTGAACCCAGTTTGGCATACAGAAAAAGCTTTAGGCTATCTGGAGGAGGAAAATGATGATCCTTCCCCTAAGCACTTCTGTAGTAGACATTTACAGCCTTCTAAGCTGCTTTTCTTAACAATAGTAGCAATAACAAGTATAACTTCCATCAGAGAAGGGTATTATGATTACAGCTTGCAAGTAACTGATTACAAGTTACTTGCAATTCTGGTTTTGAATAATGAAGGTCGTTTCTGCCCTACATTGTTATAGTGCTATAATTCCGCTTTCAGTATCCTATCTATGGAATCCTGGGGTTTGCAGTTTAGGGAGGGGCCTTTAGAATTCTCAGCCAGAGAGCTCTTTGGCCTCAGGAAACTACAAACCCCAGGATTCCACAGGATGTGGAAAGTGGAATAATAGCACTGTAAAAGTATAGGCCTTTGTCATAACTGCATTATAAATATCAAAGTCAGCACCATCCATGCTTGATTTCTATGTATGGCTGTTAAAGGTGGACAGGAAGAAAGCTGATAAAAAAACTCATCTGAAATGCATTGTGGGAGCAGGGTTCTGTGGACAGCAGGGGCTTCAAAAAAGATAAGTAAACAGGTCCTACAGCAAATCAATCCTGAATTCTTGATGGAAGACAGAATTAATAAACTGAAGCTATGATACCTTGGATGTATCATGAGACAACAAGACTCACTGGAGAAGACAATAATATTTGGTGAAATAAAATATAGGAGGAAAGGAGAAGGACCACATTATAGATGGGTTGGCTTAATTAAAGAAGCCACGGACCTGAGCTTGCAAAACATGAGCAGGGCTTGACTGGGTGTCTTAGCAGTCTGTCATTCATAGGATCACTGTAACTTGAAGCTGACTTGCTGACACATAACAACAACAAATGCATAACTAAGGAACACTATGATTTAATGTAACGGGGCATCATTTCACTCCTTTTGCACTGTAACTGTAATTTCTTTCTTATTGCCTTTATAGCTGTAGGAATGTAGCATTACTTAGTTTGGCATGTTTCATGTCAGAAGTGATAACCTGGGCCATTTCCGCAATAGCCTATTATAGCGCTATGATTCCACTTTCAACATCCTATGAAATCCTGGAGTTTGCAGTTTAGCAGGCCCTCTCTAAACTGCAAACCCAAGGATTCCATAGGATGTTGAAAGTGGAATCATAGTGCAAAACAGGCTAGTGCAGAAATGGCCCTGCATTTTTTCTATGGAGTAAGCAAAGGAAGAAATTGTGTGGTCCTCCAAACAAAGTTGAATTGTACCTTCTGTCAGCCCTAGCCAGCATAGCCAATAGGGAATGATGTTGGAAGTTAAGGTTCTATGTCATTTGGAAGGCTGCACACTTTCTGCTGCTGGAGTGTGCAAATGGTTGGGAGGGAACAATGGACAACAAGATGGAGGAAGCAGATAGGCAAGAAACAGATATGTAGAAAACTGAGTGAAGGGGAGACAGCAGCCCAAATCAGGGCTTAAAAGTGGTTAACCTGCATATGTAAGTGGAGGGATCAGACCAGCCTTATCCTATTTCTCATAGGGAAAGTAAAAGTTTGAAAAGCAGAGCTTCCACGTGAACCAGAACTATGAAAAAAATGAGGTATCTACATAGGGTTATGTACGCAGGAGAGATTTTCCTTTTCAGTCTAATTTGCTCCCTCATGGGTATATTTTAACCTCCCTATGGAAAACTTGGATAAGGTGATGGAAGCAGGTATTTCAAATGAGGTTCATGTGAGAAGGAAGAGTGGGGAATGAGCATATAGCTGGGGATTTAATAGTAACTTGTTTTCCATGAGCCATTGGGAGAAGCTTTGCAAGGCACGGAGATTAGCATTGTCACCTGCTAATGCCTCACAAGCAAACTAAATTTGATGTTAAGTGGAATCATTACATTTAATGCCTAGTTTACATAAAAATGTCAGTAACATCCTTTGGGTGTTGGAGCTGCAGCTGGAATTCCCTTCCCTTCTTGAGGGAAATCTCTCCCATGATGTGTTGCTCCCACTGGGAACATTTGCACTTAAGCTGCCACTTCCTTTGGGAGTTTTCCCATTCTGAAGCTAGTCTGAACTTTGATCTACCTCACTGGACTGTTGTGTGTGAGAGAAAATGTATGAAAGCCATTGCAAAAGAAAGAGTCTCAGCACCTTGAGGCAAGAGTGGGACACCACCAGTAGAAAATAAAGACATAGAAGCAAAATGCTTCATGTTCAGGTCTACTCATTGTGAGGGGAAATAATAATTAAGTTTCAGGTGACTGAAGAAAAGAAAAAGGCATGAAAGCTCGGAGAACACTAAACTCTAATTAACCACTTAATAATGACTGTTGCAATTACACAATTCTTGGTGATGTATCCGGCATATAATGTCTCCTCATGCTGCTGCTAACAAAACTGAAACCATTGCCAGCATGTCAGACAGCCTGAATAAAGGAATCAGAAACTTTGAGACACAAAGCATTTGTATGGCTCACTGGGTCCAGTTGGGAAGCTTAATTAACATCTTTGTGTTTTGTCAGAACATTGTGTCTCTTCATTCTTTCTCTACTATGATGAAGTAAGTGGGTGATGTCTGAGCATAAGAAATGTGGAAAAGAAAAGGCAGGTAGGATTGACACCAAGACATGTTAGAGAGAAAGCTCTTGGTAGATGGATTGTTAGTGGCTAACGTTTTAGAGTTCTTGCAGCAGAAATGTTACTTGGTGCTTAGTTGCATAGGAACAGGGGGGAAGGGGGTGCTTGGCCCCGGGCGGCAGTGGTTTTGGGGTGTCCCGGCTTGTAGCCATGCCCCTGCACGCCCTGGCCACGGCCCACGCGCTGCCGCCGTGCTCCCACATACCACAGCCATGCCTGCACTCACCGTAGCCTCTCCCCCCTCCTGTCCCCCCTCCCCACAGTCCAAGCTCCACCACTGTTGGTGCTGAATTTCAGCAAGCTTAGCTGAGAAATTTTCCTTTCTTAGATGAATGATTTTTCCCTTCCAACATTGTATAAGATGCTGAGGACGTTTATGCTGTGTTTCATAATGGCTGCCGAAGAAAACAGCAGGGAGATTTAAGTGTTACGTATGGCCTTGCTCATGCTCCGTAATTTTCTGCCATTACAGTTGTCTGAACAGTAGTAGGTTGAAAACATATAAGCAAAATCTATCAAACTATTTGGAAGAAATATGGCATACTATCTGATTTGACAGAAGGGATATGTTCAAGGATCTTAGTGTGACAAGGCCTATTGTATGTCCAAAGTAGGATTTGTGGTATTCAGTGGGACTTGCTTTCAGATAAGTGTATATTTGATTGAAGCCTAAAGCTTTAAAATAACCTTTTAAAGAGAATTCTGACCATTTTCTAACATCCATGTAAAAATATTTCTTTGTATATAGTCTCCAAACTCCTACCTGCCAGTGGTAGAAAAAGGACAAGACCTGGCACTCTACTAAATACTATTTAGTTCTTATATTCTTCCTGTCCTACCTCTCAAAGGCTCAGGGTAGCATGAAAAGTCCCCACTCCATCACCCTTGGAACAGTCTTGTGAGATACATAGGCTGAGAGAATGGAGGCACCCCAAATTCTGAGGTGAAAAGAATTTACTTCTCTAGTAACTTTTGCCATTTCTGCACTGCACTGTTATAGGGCTATTATTCCACTTTGAACATGCCATTGAATCCTGGGATTCACGGTTTAGGGAGAAGCATTTAGAATTCTCAGGCAGAGAGCTCTTTAGCCTCAGTCAACTACAAACCCCAGAATTCCACAGGATGCTGAAAGTGGAATAATAGCACGATAACAGTGTAGTGTGGAAATGCCCTAACCTTCAAGACAAACATAAGCAGCAACCCTTTTCTGTTTTCCAAATTAAAATGTAAAAGATGTGATTTCAGGCACAGGTTTTAGGAATAGGTTGTTCTGGACTGGAATAAGGAAATATTACAGGCAAGTCTCACACACAGCACCCCCACTCCAGGAACACCACCAGCACCACTGCTATTAAGAGAAAATCAAAGAACAGTGAAAGTCAGTGAATGAATGTCTAACATGTTGCTTCAATACCCCTTCCAAGAGGGTTGTTTGGATACCCCTGATAAAGTCATTCTCTTGATTGGAAGGTAGAGCTGTTAATCACAATTCCATCCCTCCTTCCCCCATTTTCCTTTTATGGACACTTGGAGAAGTGTCAAAACTGTCAATCTGTATTTAAACTGAAACTTTAAAAAAGAAACCCACAGAAATTCCAAAAGCAAGTAAAAGAGTGTCAAGGGAAAACCTGCATCACTTTGGACCAGTTCAGACCAGAGTGAAGCCACTTTGTTTCAGAATCCAAAACTCTCTGAAGCTGGGTGCTTCAGCTTGGAATCTGGGAGTGGGGGAATTCAGCATTCTGAAGAAGACTTTCTTAGAAGTATGAGTGAGGGGAGAATGCAAAAACTGGAGAAGAACCAAGAATGAAGCTGTAAATGTAGGAATCAAGGAGAAAGGGGGTATTAGACGGAACCATTGCTACATGTTTATGACATCCAGATTGGATTACTGCAGGACTACTTCAAGTCAGTGGGGAAAATCTTTGGAGCAATGATGGACCATCATCTGAACCCACAGTGGTGTGATGAAGCATCTCCCCCCATCAGACCCACTCAGATTTCCCACTGATGGGATGATATACCCACCCATCCAAATGCACACTTGGACCACAGCAACTAATACCTTGAAAAGTTTCCAGAAACTTAAAATGATCTGAAACATGTCAGTCAGTGGTTGGATCATTACTTGTACCTGGGGGCACAATATATCTATTTTGTAAGAGCTGCACTGGCCTTGAGTTTGTTTCTTGAATGATTTAAAGTGCTGGTAATTACTTTCAAGCCCTTAGTAGCCCAGCCCCAGAATCCCAAAAGACTGTGTCTGCTATCAATTGAGGGGAAATGAAAGAAACAAAAACTAGGGAGCACCCAATAAGATCAGCAGAAAACAGGGGACACATCTCGAAGTGCTCAGTGGATGAATAATTTACTAATGAAAATTCCAATGCATTTCAACCTGCATGTGCTCTTAAACAGTCGTGTAGGGACGTGGGGGGGGGGATTTGCCCTGGGCAGCAAAGTTTTTGGGCATCACTGTGATAACTGAAGCCTCTGTCAGAGCTGCTGATGACGAGCAGCAGCTGTTGGTCCCTGTGGCTCTGGCTGGAGATGAGTCCTGCAGCTCCAGAGCTCCCCCTGCTGCCATGGACCAAGCAGGCACGGACGTCCCTCTGCTTGCTCCTTTAGAGCAACAGGGATCCAATTCTGTGCCTGCTCCTTTGGAGCAACAGGGATCCGATTCTGAAGAGGCTCTGGAGCCTGGTTCAATAAGCCCCAAATCAAGGCGGAGACTCAAGAGGACTGTGCAAAGGGAGGCTTCCTTGGCTAAGTTTAAGAAGTGGTGACCAGACACACCTGTGTCTGGGGCTATATAACTGCCTGCCTGGAAGCTTCCCTTTGCTTATGGCAAACTTCTTACAAGGTCTCCTCTTGCCTGTACCTTGCTCCCAGCACCTGACTCCTTGAATTGATCTCTGGACTCTTGACCCTTGGCTTTGGAACTCTGACTACAGCTTTGCTTGGTGCTCTGGTAAATGAACTTCCTTGAGTAAGTGCTTGTTTGTCTCCTCCTGGCTGGAATTTGCTGGCTCTCCCACTCTTTTCTCTGGGCTGGATCACCACCCAGGTCTCTGACCTTGACAGTGCCAGCCCATAGCCACACCCCTGCATGCCCTGGCCACTCCCCCATGTACCTCAGCCATGCCCCCATGCATTGCAGCCACACCCCCATGCACAGTGGCCATGGTCCTCATGCTGTAGCCCTGCTCCCTCCTGCCCCCCCCCACACAGTCCAAGCTCTGCCACTGCTCTCAAAGGCTTTCTTCAGGAACTATTTCAAATCTAAATTCAGAAGTTTCTGAAGCTAATACTCTCACATCATTTACTGGACCAAAAAAAATCATGTTAATGTGTATCCTGTTTTCTGCTGCTCCTGTCTATTTGCTGTTAAGCCTACTTCTTAACAGCTGTCCTCCATATCCTGTGAGCAGCTGGTTTGGACACAGGCCCTCCCTGTGAACATAATAGACTACAGACAGAGAAATCTGTCTAGCTTTGTTTTCTCCCATACTCAGTGTTTTCAGGCTCGAGTTCTTTACCTTCTGCTTGTGAAGAAATTTGGGAATGTTGGTTCTTGTTGAAAAACAAATCAAGCAAAAGTCTCACATGCCAACATTCACCAAAGTTAATTGGGTCCCACTATTCCTAGCATTGAGATGACTAAGTTGGCCTGGTCGGTCATTAAAGACAAGGAACCTGTTGGGTAGGGGGAGGTATCAGTCCTAATTCACACCACTTTGAGATTGAAAGCTAGATTTCTACACAACAAAATGCTTACAACTCTCTGCTTGGATTGGCCAGACTGGTCTATTGGCTTGTTCCCATATTTTTTTTTCTTTTAAATTGGTTTCAGTTTATGAAACTTTTTGCAAATTTATAGAACTATTTGCAAATTTTGGTCAATTTTTATTAATAAAATAGAATAATATTCCCATCCATCACTACAGAACACTCTACTGAGAAGGTCAGTCTAGCTTCCATTCTCGTCTGTCCCTTAATTGCTTTGGCAGGCATATGACTGATCTGGCTGAAGATTTTAGTGGACCAATCCATTCAACTATTGTTATTTATTATTTTTAATTGAACAGATGCTGTTGCATAATGTATTCTTCTCGAAGCATTGCATGTATTTTGGAAAGGTGGGATATAAAATCTCTTAAAACAAACAAAAGTTTCAAACAGCCAGGGTACAAAAAGATATATATCCTGTTGGCAGATAGAAAAAATAGAGATCAAGGAGTCATGAAAGGAACTGAAAGAGAGATCTAAAGGAATAGCAGAAGGCAAGAGGCAGTGGGGAACTGAATTTCTCATAGCCACTGAACTAGCCATCTATATTTGACTGCAGATCTTGCATCTCATCAGACAGGAAGGTCTCTGAGCCACATGGGGTGCAAAAATGTGATACTTTAACAGTACAGTCATTAGGACATTGAAAAGCACAATGCTGGATCAGACCAAAGGCCCAGCTTAGTCCACTATTCTGTTCTCACAGTGGACCACCAGATGCCCCAAATGGGCAGCCCAGAAAGGAGGACATGAGTACCACAACACCATTCTAACAACTGGTGTTCAGGGGCATATTGAACCTAGAAATACTATATAGCATTCACACATAGTAACTTCATATCTATGCTTTTGGCTAATCGACCTCTGAAGCCTTCAGCTTGGAAACCATCATCACTGCATCTTGTCCTAACAAACTATGGCTATTTATGCATCAGAGGGAGGAGCGGTTCACCATGTGTCAAGAGCGGTGTTTTTTTATTCCAATTCAAAAACTGTGCTGTCTGCATTTACATCATACTACCTCAGAGAAAAGTGGTTGCTGCATCCGTAACTCCTATCCCCGTCCATCACCCCACTCCACCAACTCCAAATTGGTCTTACAAAGTAAGCTGTCAAAGCTGTCAAATTAAACTGTCAAAAGATTGCTACTTCGCAAAGTGAAAGTTAAGGCTGCAGCGCGAAGCCTATCAAGGTAGCCTGAAAACCTGAAAGAGAAACAAAAGAATAACAATGTTGCAATATGTTCATTGATGCGAGAAATTAGCAATCCATTAGCACTCTCTTCCTGCTGTCCATTTAACACCTGGAAGACACCCTGTCCTTTGATGGGTGGAGAGTGATAGGGATAGAAATGACAGCCTGGGAACGCCCCTAGCCAGCAACTTCTCTCCTTTGAATCGATGTTACAATTCCGCATGTGGGGGAAAATGAAGCAGAATCAACTTGGAAGATTTACATCGGAGTTATTCTGGTTTTACAACACAGCCGTTTCTCATTGCATTGAACCGTGCTAGGAGCTGAAAACATGCAGAACCATGAGGGAAACTACAAAGCCAAATTGGTTCAACGTGCATATGGGAGGGTGAGAATTCGAGGAGACTCTGGGGTATTGATCTTGTAAAGAAATGACCTATGTGAACTATACACTGTGTGAAGTACTTCCTCTTTTTTCTCTTCTGTATCCTTTTATCTGTAATCTGAATTCAATACAGAATTCAATAATTTGTAAGCTGCTTTGACTGCTGGTTTGGGGTGAATGGTAAGATATAAATAAAGTTCTTCTTCCTCTTCTTCTTCTTCATCATCACTCACCTTCTACCATTCCTTTTCACCGGATAACTCTAAGCAGGGAGATGATCTCTCCTTCCATATTCTCTACATCATGTATAACCAGCCTATCCCTAACCAATAAGACTTTTCTCATTTGATCATTTTCCTTGCTTTTTCATCATTTCAGTTGCTATTTTCTCTTCTAGCTCTAAATTATCTTTATATTTTTAGATTCAAAAATTTACACTGTATCCAAATATTAAAATGGGAAAGAAAAGTAGTATTGTGGCAATTTCAAGAGAAACCATAAAAGCCAATGAAAGGTTATGCTGAAATAAACTGATTACTGTTAAAGGTTCCACAATACAACTTTTTCCTTCCTCTTTATGCTGAAACAGATTAAGTACTACTCTGCTACTGTGCTACTATTCCACTTTCAACATCCTATGTAATTCTGGAGTTTGCAGTTTAGAGAGGGGTGTTACCCTGTTTACTGGGGGTCCCGTGAGCGACACCGAAATGTGCTCAACAATAGGTGGGAAAGATTAGCTCTGAGCACTGCTTTAGCGTTACGAGAGGCAGGGTAACTTAGCAGGATCTTGAACCCTATGTCTACGGGGTCAGGCTGAGTCAAGAAGCACACAGAAGTTGAAATAATAAATGTGGTTTTATTAAAAACACAATCAAACAGTGTATGCGGCACACTCACACAAGATAACTAAAGAAATAAAGGTTGGAGTGGGATAGAGGGGTTTTTAGAGGAGTTGTTGGTTTGGGTGATACTTCGCCTGTCCTGAAGCCCGGTTGGAAGTGGAGAAGCTGGGGAGCGTGGATCTCAGCATGTGGAGCTGAGGGGAAGGCTCGCTGGACAAAGCGACAGCAAGGCGGGATGGAAGCCAACAGCGATCCAAGGAAGCGCTCAAAGTCAGGGGTTTTTATAAGGAGAATTGTGACCGCAGGCTAGGTCGGACTTGGGGAAAACAATAGATTTGGGGCTAGAGATAAAGCCTCCGAAAGGTCAGAATTTGAATGATTGAGTTATAGCCAAATTGTCAATAGGATAGCCAGTATGCAAACGCAGAGTACTTGAGCGTTGTATAGTCAGATCATCAAGTTGCCAGCACGGGCAGAGGATCTTTTGAAAGCTGCGTGCATCCTTAATGAAGGTACTTGCCTTGAGGTCTCCTAAAGCTGCGAGTCGGCTATTTCTGGCCTGCCTGTATTGTGTTGGAATATTACAGCGATTATCAGCCGAGCCTGTGTGCGTGCTTGTTCGGGGGCCTCGCAAGCATGTGGAAGGGAATGGGTATGTGAAGCCGAATTACTGATATCAAGAGATATCTTTTTATATCCCCCAAAGCTCGGGCTAGCCAGGGCAGTAACAGGGGCACTGAGAATTCTCAGCCAGAGAGCTCTTTAGTCTCAATAAACCCTAGAATTCCACAGGATGTTGAAAGTGGAATAATAACACTATAACAGTGTAGGGCAGAAAGGCCTTAACTTGGCAACCTCTTTGAAAACAATATTCCAGATGTGATTTCACTCAAGTTCTGTATAAAGGTATTATCATATTGGTGGTTTTATTTTTAATCTCAATCTTAACAATCACTAACATGGAATTTAGGCATGTGCACTAACCAAAGGATTTGGTCTGGACCTTGACTGAGCCATTAAGAAAATCAACAGAACTGATCCTGGATTGCTTCAAAAGCCATTTAATTCAACCTGCTTTCAAATCAAAATACCTATTTGACAATCCAAATCTTTGTGTCTCGCACTGAATATCATTTGAATCTTTAAAAGTGGATCTAACCTTTTTCATTTGTCATTAAGTGATAGTAATCCCAGTGCACTAGCCAAATTTCAGACATATAAATGCTGAGGTCTTGGTGCTAACTCTGCTAGTCCTTTAAATGTCGATATAAAAGAAAATGAGGAAACATTTGCAAGAAAAGTTACTCCTCCTGAAGGGATCAGACCCACTCTTTTTCAAAAGAACAAGTGCAGAGAATTTTATTCAAGAGCAGTTTTTTTTACAAGGAATTATTCCCCTAGGCTTTTCTGGAAAGTGTAATGAAAATGACACACAGTATAGTGTCTGCCATTGTTAAGAAGCCTCAAAAAGGACAGGTGCATTGTTTTTGTGGAGTTTTGTGAAGGAGGCTTAGAGTCTTCTTACTCTTCTCCATGCTTGGTTGTATTTTTGGCAATTTGTAGAAAAATGGCATATGTCATAGAGGGAAGACACCTACACAATTTCTGGAAACTGAGTGCAGCCATTAGGGTAGCAGAATGAGATTAAAGTTCTTTGTTTGTTTTGCACTCAGTTGGCACCCAGGTCACAGAATTTATAGCAGGAGGAGGGAGCAAAAATGATGGGTTTAGAGTAAGCAATAAGATTAGAAGACTTGAGAGTCTAGCATTTTCTCTAAGCAAGCACCCAATACTATACCCTCCTTGTTGTTGTGTGCCTTCAAGTCATTTCTGACCAATGGTGATCCTAAGGTGAACGTATCACAGGGTTTTCTGGGGGCTGAAAGTGTATGATGTGTCCAAGGTCACTCAGTGGGTTTCCATGGTCAAGTGGGGAATCAACCCCTGACCTCCAGTGTTGAATGCTGGCTCTCACTACACCCTCTTATGCCCCACAAATTCCACCAAAACACTTTTACCATGCATACACTCAGGAGACAGAGAGTTGGCAGAGAACACTGAACAACCCTGCAATTTATTTAGCATCCTCCCCCTGTAGTCCTGAGATTTGAGAACCTTTGTACAATCACTGCTCATTGTTAGACTAAAATCCTCCCCCTCACACACATACATTGTGGTTTCTTTGTATGAAGAGCTTGTGAAGAAATCTATCAGTTTTTGGACATATACATCAATATCTCTGTGTTCCTCCAAACTGAAGTTAGTAGTCTTCAGATATCTAGATTTGAGGGACCTCTGTTTCAAAGATGTCTTCCAAACCTGCTCAGTTAGTGTCTGAATTCAGCTAAAATGTGAAGGATGTGACGCCTTTTTCCTCAGCAGCCACACACAGGGTTGACTGTGTGTCTGCTGTCTGCCACGACTCTAGGATCTCTTGCCTACTCAGACACCCCCAGCTCAAACTGCATCGGTATATGTGTGGATCAGGGTTCTTCTATCCTTGTAAATACAATGGGCTTGTAGTATCCACAGGTACACAGTCCACAAATTCAATCCATCATGGAGGTAAATGCTGCTCATGAACTAAGATGGCATCCTCTTGGATGCAGTGGTACCTTTCTTCCACTGTTAACATGCATTCTGGTCAAGTTTTAATTGTTGTTTTGGAGAGATTAGAGCCAGTGTCGTGGTTTAAGTGCTGGACTAAGACTCTAGGAGACTTGGTCTGGGTCCCCACTCAGCCATGGAAACCCACTAAATGACCATAGGCCAGTCACATTCTCTCAGTTTCAAAGAAAGCTAATGGTAAGCCTCCTCTGAATAAATCTTGCCGAACAAACCTTGTGACAGGGTTGACATATGTTGGAGCTTACTTGAAGGCATGTAATAACAAATCTGGGAGAGATCTGACCATCTTGATTTTACTTCAGTTTTCCTTTTACCAGTTTAAAATTTCTTCTTTAAAGTTTCTTCTTTTGAAGTCAAACATGACTGTATTCATTAGCAATCCCTAGCCTGCAGAGCCTGAAATCCTACATACATCTACTCAGAAGCAAATCTCACTGATCTCAAGGAGGCTTTCTTCCAAGAAAACAAGCGTGGGATTGCAGCCTTAATTTATCTCATTTCATCATAATATTATTAGGCTTCTAAACAAGTGGCAAATGCAGACTCCTTAACAGTTTTAATAATGACACATGTAGTTCTCCTCTGTCTACTTTGTTCTGCTATTAAAGAACACATTGACAGAGAGTTCACTATGGAAGGAATATTATACCATTCAGTCTTTCCCCTCCTACTGACACCATAATTGGTGGGTAAAGACTGAATGCTCTAATATTCCTTCCTTTGGGAGCAGTCTGTCAATCTGCAATAATTTCAAACATAAGCTATCCGGAATCTGTTCTCCTGCCTCTAATGAACAATTAGTTAGTTCAAATGTGCTAGAAAACATGTCTCTCAGGGATAAGCATAATTTATTTACAATCTTTTTAATCACTTTGAGATTATATTTCAAGAATTGGAATATTTCAAGACGGTCATCCACAGATGGAGTCATGAGATCATGTTATATTACTAAGAAACGATAATGTATATATCTTTTTAAAACATGCTTTCACTCATTCAAGGAAGGCAGAGGGAACCCACTAGACCTAGAAAATCTAAATTAATCAGGCTGAAAAGTCTAATGAGATAATTATGTCTGCTTATATTGGAATTATATTAGAATTAGATTTTGATTATGAAGAGGTTTAATTAGAGTGAGAAATGATGGAAGCATTTTTCATATAAAATCTAGTTTCATTCACCTTTAACTTCTCTAAGATTACAATGTGTATATAACCTGTAGATATTGTTTACTCAGTGCTAATCCTTTTCATATGTTCTGGACATGTAGAATTTTTCAAGTGGAAAAAAAATTGAACTAATTAAGATGATAGGTTAGTATATCCCATATTGCCAAAGAACAGAGCTTTGGGAATATAAGAACACCATGGTAGACAATGATATTGAAGCAGTTCCTTACATACCAATGATGGCAAAAAGATGTGCTGCTTCTTGAAGTCAATTATAGCACCTCCTTTGATAGATTTGTTTAAAGAAGTCTATACTATCGCACTGCTAAGTCAACTACTGTATAATAAACAGAGGAAAGGAAGAGTCACATTCAGACAGATATACTGAACATTACTGTATTTACGTATAATACACAGAACAGTACCTTTCAAAATAGTAAATACTCTTGTTCACTATTTCCTGTTTAGTAAAACCATGATTCTAACATAATTGTATTACATTTTTTCTTACAGATATAATAACAGGGGGAAAGCATTTAAAACTTGTTATAATCCTGGCCTGTTGAACTCAATAAGACTTTAACAGGTGAGTGCGTATTTCCAGTCACTTCAAGCACTGTGGTCTGTAATTGAATATAACTGGAGCCCTCTGAAATGTTCAAAATAAGTGAAGTGAACATGCCATGCTTTAAAATGGCTGTTGAAAACAAATTCACTTTGGCAGATTAGTAATTATTATGACTGCTGTTATTGTATTAATAACTGGAGTATGCAATTATTTTTAAACATTTTAAATTACATTTTGTTATACTACACATAGATTTTAATGCAAACCACATAGAGATTTTATTGTATTAAATGGTGTACAAATACTACAAAACAAACAAACACTCCTGACTGGAAAGGCAGATAGTTTGCCTATAGGTGGGTTCACAGGGTTCCTATAGGAGGCAGATAGTTTGCCGCCTATAGGAACCTTCTGCCTCCTATAGGAACCCTGTGATCTGACAGCCCACTAGACCCTTGCCCAAAAATGGAAGACTGAGATGTCCCAGTTATTATCCTGCTCTCCTGGGTAGGATTCACTTTGGGAATGAAGGCAGCGTGGGTCATGCCCCTCTTAGGGCTTAGGGACTCAGCCTTACCCCCCCCCCAGGTGTCGGGGACCCAGGCAGCAGCTTTCACCCATGTGGTATCTTCTGTTCCATCACCCCACATTGGTCCCACCATGTGGGCTGCTTTTCTGGTGTTCACTGGTTGGCGTGAAGGTCATCTGATGCCTGAATCCAATCCCATGCAGGCCAAGCTGTGAAGAATGAAAATTATGGCTTGTTATATCCCAACTGAGTTGGCCTGTGTTATTTGCCAAGTGGCACCCCTCACCTATTGTGGTTGGGCACCACAAAAGAAGACGTTCAGTGTACCTGCAATGGAGGCTGTAAGGGAGGCTTAAATATTCTTTGTCTTGAAATTGGGTGGGAGGCGGTTACATATCACTGAAAAAAAAGACAAAAGGAGATATCACTTTGTGTATAATTGGAATAGATGAATACATATGCGTATATGCAATTTTTAAAATAATCACTAGGCACTTAAAATGTCACAGAAGACAAATCAATTGGTTTCCTATTCAGATCACAGCCCAGATTCTTTAATTATTTTTCACTCCATCCCAGATCACTGATGTTATCCTGGACATCTCATAAGATAATATATAATCCCACAGAAGGATGACACCTGGCCACTCTACTTTGGAATTTGAAATATACAGTAATGGGAGCAATAGTTGCTATACTAGGGTTTCCAAGTATGCCTCTAAATGAACACAAGTAAAGCACAGAGCATGGTACAGTGGGTCTTAAGTGCTGGGCTAGGACTCCAGCAGACCAGCGTTATAATCCCCACTCAGCTATCGGAACACCCTGGGTGGCCTTGAGCAAACCTTACTCTCTCATCTTCAAATCTCCTCTGGGTATATCTTGCCAAGAAAACCCTAGGACAGGGACCCATACGTCAGAGCTGACTTGAAGGCACATAATGACAACAAAGATGCATACAACTAAAATGTGTATTATTTTTAAAAAAGTGCACATCCCTCATTTCCAATGAGGGAAATGATTTTAAATGGCCCATAAAGAAAACCACACTGAAATACATATACAACATGGAAAGTTTATACCAAATTCTGTGTGGATTTCCATGAAGGAGAAAAACTAAGACCATTTCTGCACTACACTGTTATTGTGCTACTAATCCACTTTCAGCATCCCATGGAATCCTGGTGTTTGCAGTTTAGGGAGGGGCATTTAGAATTTTCAGTCCAAGAGCTTCCTGGCCTCAGTAAACTACAAACCCGAGAATTCCACAGGATGCTGAAAGTGGACTAATAGCACTATAAGAGTCAAGTGCGGAAAGGCCCTAATTTTTACAACTTTATACAGCAAAGACAAGATGACAATACTGGTGGGATTCTGAGAGGTATTGTAAAAATAAAACAAACAGTTTTCCATGTCTGTATCCAGAATTGTGCCCCCCAATTGCCGCAACGAAAAGCTGATGGGCATGACATTAGAAAAAATGTTACCTGATATTAAAATATAACAAAGTACAGAAAAATTAAGTTCATAGATCATCAGAACACGTTAATGCTCAAGACTTCTAATAAGATAAAGGAAAATGTTCTGCTGCTGGTGTGAGTGCATTATTTATTCTATTTCATTTTTTCTACAATATTCTTCTGTTATTTGCAGACACTGCTTGTGAAGAGCAGTATAGAGAGGGAATATGGTATAGTGGTCTGACTGTTGGACTATGATCTTGGGGACCAGGGTTGGATTCCCTGCTCAGCCATGGAAACCAGCTGAGTGACCTTGGGAGTGTCACACTCTCTCAACTCCAGAAAATCCTACGATAGGGTTGCCATAAGTTGAAAATGACTTGAAGGCATATAACAACAATAACAACAACATGCTGACAAAAATGAAGTAAACAAATCATTCCCAGCCAGATAAATGTGACTATTTATATACATTTTATGCATGCAGGGACTGTGGAAACTACTGAATGTGTATAGCTTCTCTGAATTTCCAGCAATAATTGCAGAATTGCCCTTCATTCTTCCTTTCTACTGTTGAGAAGACATGTGATTTCTCTTCATCTTACAGATATGGAAGACTAAAACTTACTTTTTATCCTTAAACTAATGACAAGGACGAGAGTGGCAAACAGCCTCTTAGAACATTCTGTAGAAATATTCTAAACCCAATTACAAGATGGAGCAAGCTGTACATTAGAGAGTCAATTAAAGTGCCAGAGAGCTCATTATTACAACATCTATCAATATTTTAAGAATGTTAATGATGAGTGAATAAGAAAAGGCTTGGTCTTGTCCTCTAATTGAGAGTTTTTTAATTTCACATCCAAGAAACCCTCAATCAAAACAACAGCTGCAATCCCACACACACCCACCAGAAAGGAAGCCCCATTGATCTCAGTAGAGAGAGACATAAGGTGGTAGAGTGTATCAGCTGGAGAAGACAGAGAGGAGAGAGAAGCACAGGGCTGACCTGAAAGAGTTTTAAGGGCACATTTATATTATAGCATACTTCATATGATGCATTGTATTGTCCTACTTGGGCAATTATATGAACACATGATTGTAGGGCAGGGGTGGGGAAGGTCTGATATGTGGGCCAGAGGTAGGTCATCAGGGTTCCTTATCCTGCCTGTGAGTCAAAGAGATGGGTGCCTCTAGGAACTCCCTGATAACCTGCACATGCATACCCACATGCGCTTGGGTGTACTGCCCAAATCACGACCACCTCTGTGAATAAACCAAATACCCTTGACTTAACATTAACGTTTTCATAAGCCCTAGGAACTCTTGTATTCGACTCCCCACCTTGCCTCAACATACTACTAGAGATGAAAATAGTAAATACCTGGATTTTGAAATTTTGTTTTCTTTCCCAATTCTCATATTTTTTTTGTTTTGTTTTGTTCTCATAGACCCTTAAATTTTTGCAGGCACTGTGCCTCAATTATCTACTGGATAAGGCGGTCCTGTCCTTTACCAGTCTGGAAATAGGTGCTCACCCCATGACAAAATCCTTCTCAGTCCAAACAATCAGGTCACAACCACGAGGATGGCCACCTATATGTGGCCGAAAAAGAAGAGACAAACAGACAGGGAAAGGGGGCAAACATTTGCAATTTTTATGTACAGATGCAAGTTTAGAGATTTAAAAAGAAAATTAATACCCCCTTACCACAGTTAGGATGACTATGACCAAGGCCATTTCCACACTAGACTGATATAGATCATTCCACTTTCAACATCCCATGGAATCCTGGGGTTTGCAGTTTAGGGAGGGGCCTTTGAGGAGAGGAGGAAGTAGAGGCCTTTGAGGCCCCACCCTAAACTGCAAACCCTAAGATTCCATAGGATGTTGAAAGTGGAATAATCACACTAGTGCGGAAATGGTCCAAGTGGCTCGCTTGCCTGCTCAGTCTGTTGCTACCTGCCAACTGCTGATACATGAAAGTCACACGCTCCCTCCCTTCTTCTAAGGGCTCTTTATCTTTCCTCTTGAACTGCACTAGCAAGCAGTTCAAACAGAGGACAGTCCTTTGACAGGCCCTCAAACGGTGGACTGTTCTCTAATAATGAAGACAAAACGACTACACACTGGCACTGAGGGTGAGGGCTGTCCAAATATACTGTGGGGAAGGGAGGAATGGAGCTGGCTGATTGAGCTCCTGAGGCCCTACCCCAAATAGCATTGGGAGGCAATATTAAATCCCACATGCTCCCTCCGCTACTGGGCCCCTGCAGACAGCTTTGTGCTCACAGAAGAAGACTATCAGAATTACACATACAATCCTTCCACTCTTCCCCCCCCCCCTTTTGGAACTAAATTAATCAACTTATAATTATTGTTCCCATTCCCAGAAAGATCAATTGAATGAGGATGCACAGTTGAGTATGTGTGTGTGTGTGTGTGTGTGTGTGTGTGTATGCGTGTGTGTGTGTGTGTGTGTGTGTGTGTGTGTATAAATAAATAAATATATATTCATATGTTGAGATCATAAGTAAAAATACTAAGATCCTTCCCTTCTCGAATTCAAAACTAGCTACAGCAACATCATTGTACTGTGGGTAATGATTTAGGGGTGAAAAAAGGAAGGGAAAACAAAGATCAATTTCTAAAAGTATTGCTATTTCGGAAATAGAATAACTCTTTATGTTACTAGCATACATAGTCTTTATAGCTACACTATTCCTTTTCCTGACTAAGGAAGGCAGATATGATACAATATTCTGAAAAAGCTTGTGATCTTTTTGTATGGAGAAGCGCATACCCTCTTTCTTTTCTTCTTCTTCTAAATTGGGACAGTTTAATTATTTTACTAAACTATATATGAACCATAACTATCTTGAATTCAACTCTTCATTTCTTCTATATATTCTATTCTTAGCATTCTTTCATGTTTTCTAAATCAATGTATGTATGTACAACTGTAAACTTGGATGTTTTTTGTTTAGTTACTGTTTAGACTATATATCTGTATTTAATCAATATTATTTGATGATACTTTTTTGCTATTAGTATGGGTAACTCAATATAAATAAAACTATAAAAAAAAGAATTACACATACAAAAAGAAGAATGCAAATGAAATGTGTTGGCCAGAATTCACTAAGGCAGTTATGAACACGTAACCCAGAATTACACGTTTGTAACTGGTTTGTATTCATGATCCCTATGTAATCGCTAGTTTAGGGACTATATAGGGACCATGAAAATCCCCCAGCCTCCACTTACCAGGCAGCAGCCAGTGCGATCAACGGGGGTTTGTTCCATAATCAATCAGAAAGCAACTGACTGACACCTCTCCGCACTCCAGCGATGCATGAGCTATCTCTGGCACGATGGGAAATTATGAGAGGGACCCTGTTTCTGTCTACTGTAATGGAGATTACTTGCAGGAGGAGATGGAAACATCAGCTAGCTGCTTCCCGATTGACAGGGGAACAGATCCCCCATCAAGTGCAGCAGCTGCTGCCCAGAAAACAGAGATGTACGGGGAGACACTAAATAGCTATGAAGCTACAATAATTGTAGCTACCAAGCTGATAGAAAATTCTGCCCATTGTCAATTAAATATTTCTCAGTCTTTCTTTTCTTCATCCTGTCGCCTGAACTGGGTAAATCGCCAACCATTAACAGAAGCACCTGGCTTCTCTCGTGAGTGCTAGCTCTCTACAGAGCAGCCATTTATAAATTGATATTCCCAGATGATGCTCAGCTTAAGTTTTTTATATGTTTTTAGTCCATTCAAATGCTTTTTATTATTTTAAACTGTTTTAACCTGTTACATAGATTTTACATCACCTTGAGATCTTGTAACATAGGACTGGACAGAAACATCACCATCATCATCATCATCATCATCATCATCATCATCATCACCACCACCATCATCATCATCCACTACATCTTGCAGAAACCTTGACCATTAACCATTGTTGAGAACTACTGATGTAGACTGTGTTACTTTTTATTATTTACTTGTAAGTTCTGTTGATGTATTTCACCCTCGTGCCATTCTGAGCATTTGAGACTGTTCTGTTCATTTGCATCATTATGATTTGTTCTGCAGTGTCCGTGCTGCATGAAATGCTCTGCACAAACAGCAGATTGGCAACTAGTTCCAGTGTTTAGCAGTTTGAAACTGAGTGTCTTGTTCTTGATATGAAATCTCAAACATTCCCCTGCCAATGTACACACGCCTCACATTTTCTTCCAGACAGGCAGACATTTACTTCCAGGCAGTTACAATTGCCACTGTTAAGAGATCTGTTTGAATCCCTACTATGCAAACCAGACTTCTTATTTGTGGGTCCATGTATTTATGTACTCACTCAAGCACAGAAACAAAGAACCTATATTTCCCCCCACGTCTACTGCCACTCTTCTCCAGTCTATTCCCTTTGTCCATGCATCTGATCCTAGTTCAACAACAACATTGGCAACATTTTCTTATGCACAGGTACTCCTAATACTACTATACTCTCATCAGGTCACTGTAGTTGTTGAGGAGGGGTTGCCAGTAGTTTTACTGATAGAAAAAAATGTTGCATCCATGAAAATGGCCCTGAAAGAGGCAGACATCAGTTCACAGAAGAAACTGCAGGGGAAGGCATGAACAAACTCTAAAACCACATCTTCTTGCCATATTCTTTGCATTACTTTGCACCCTCTTCTCTTGCTCCTTTCACCCTCCCACTGCACCTTTCATCCTTTCTTCCCACTTTTCCTCTCTCTTGGCTCACCTTATTCTTCCACAGTGTTCCCTCCCTTACACTGTAGCTGTACCTCTCTTCTTCCCTTGCCTCACTTTGCACCTTCACCATGATCACCTGATATAAGCTGCTCATCTATGATGTAGGAGTCACAGAGCAACATGCTCTTCTCCAACAGCAATTTATCTAGCAGGGCCATGATAGCACTGAGAAAACTGGGCATCATTGAAATAACAGCTCTCATCATTTACACACATACACTGACCATGTGTAGGAGCACCAAAGACCATAGGCTGAGTAAGAGGCAGATTCAGATCTACCAGGACGTCTCTAGATTCCTTTGCTACCTGAAGGGGCCATTGGGTACACAAAGGGCCTAGTGGCCAAGCTTTGTTTTGCAACTGATTCAGAAAGCAAAGATCCTTTTTCAGGTGGATTAAATTCCATTGAATATCCTCTTATTTAATCCTTTCAAAAATGAAGAAATGGATCAAGAGAGTCCCCCACAGATGCCTGAAAAGCTTTATACTGTTGCATCACAGTTCACTATATAGATTGGAGCTGGCAGAGCTATTGTATAAGAGGCAAAGACATTCAGACATGACAATTACACTTCCTTTGGCCATGTTTTGCCTGCCGGCAGCCTGTGTACTTTGTCCAAGGCTCCGTTGTCCTGCACCAAAACTTCCATGTGATTAATGACACAACCAAGTGGTATTCTTTAAAGCAGGGAAAGGGAAACCTGGTGTTTCCCAACTTATTGCTGGGGTACAGCTCCCATCAACCGCAGCCAACATAGCTGATGGTGAGGGATTATTGGAACTGATGTGTAACAATATCTGCAGGACCGTAAGTTGCCCATCCCTGCTTCAAAGCAATCTAGTACATACTGTGCAGGCATCTGGAGAGAACAGCATGTAATTAGATTTGTGTAGACAACTCATACTACTGAAGACTTGTGGTCGGGGGCGGGCTCATTCTGAAATGGTTCCCCTGACACATACACTGTATCTATGCTACTCCCTCTAAGACGAGAAGGGGAAGGAGAGGTGCACAAAAGGCTGAAGACTGATAACTTCATAGGGTATTACCAAATTCTAATCTAAAAGCATGCCTGACTTAAAAATACCTTATATACAGGATATATACTCGGTTTTGTTTTTATTTTGTTTTGTTTCTGTTTTGCTTTTGTCGGGTTTTTTTTTTTTTGGTTGGTTTTGTTTTTGTTGGTTTTGTTTTGTGGTTTTGTGTTGGTGTTTTGTTGGTTTTGTGTTGGTATTTTGGTGTGTTGGTGTTTTGTTGTTTTATTGTTTTGCTGTTTTTGTTTTAAGTGAATCTGGCTAATTAACACGTACATGCAGTCACACTCACACAGGGAAGTTAAGAAGAAAATTGTGTAACCTACAGTCTATTTTCTTTCAAGAGTTTGGATGAGAATAAGAGAAAGGGTGTAATTAATTTGTTGGTTGACTGCTTGAAGTCAGTGGTAATTTGCTTGCCTCTTTTCTGGCCTTCTTATATTGCTAGTATTTGATTCTAAATAGATTCTTGTCCCCTGTTGTACAAGAAGCATTTCAGAGAATGGATTTCAGAAATGGAAGGTTGTCTGACGTAAACTGGTTTCACTTGAAGCTTCTATGGGACTCCCTATAGAGGTGCACTGTTCTTGCTCAACAGGAACAATAAATTGCTAGATTGTACTGGCACGTAAAAAAATTGAGGAGACTGCTATGAAATAAGAAACTTGCCATTAATCTGTAAATGGAAATGTCACAGGCCTCTTTAGAGAAGCAACAAAGCATTGCTGGCACAAGATATTAAAACTATGGGACTGTGCAATATATGCATATCCCCAGGCAAAAATGGCATTTTTATTAGGAAAACATAGAAAACTATGGAAGCTATTAAAATATGATGTTTCCAGTGTACTTCTGTATTCACTGAGTGAGTCACCAGAGAAGGCAAATGATGATACAATTCTACCAAGCCTCTGGGTAAGAGTGGGTTGAAGAGGTGAAAGAAGGCAAAGGCAAATTTAGTTTTCTGCAAGTACAAGGGCTCTTCTAAACACCCTGGAGGTACCAACTCCCATCTGATCTTGGAAGCTAAGCAGAGCCAGCCCCAGTTAGGACTTGGACTGAAGACCACCAAAGAATACCAGGTGCTTGTGCTACGTTCAGAAGAAGGCACTTGAAACTACCTCTGAGTATTCCTTGCCTAGGAAAACCCTTTGAAGTTCATAAAGTCACAAGGAGTCAAGAGCTGAAGTTAAGGCACACAAATACACACCTGTACTATACACATACAGGTACAGGAGCTACAGCTTCCTACCTGCTTGAACCAAGCAACAAGCATATCAGAACTTTTATGGAGTCACAACCTGACTTCTCTGGCCTTATCTCCAAAATGGCTCCAATTCCCATTTTACCTTAAGACAAGCATGCACATCTGATATCTCAATAAATAGCCTTTCATGGACATTTGGTGAATGCACATGGGGCAGGGCAAAATCTAGCCCAGGGGTGGGAATCAGGCAACCCTCTAGAATCTGATGGATTGCAATTCCCATCATCCTTAGCATGGCTAAGGGTGAGGAATGCTGGGAGTTGCAAACCCCCCCAAAAAACAGCTGGAAGGCTGTATGATTCCCACTTCTGCCCTAGCTGGTGCTCTCTACTCTGACTCCTTGACTTCCACACCTTCAAATGAAGGTGTAAATGGAGATTAGAAGGTGTTTATTGAGCTGTAGACTCTGAATGTATGATAAAAGAACTCACCCTTTGCCAGATGTTTTCCAGGGATTGCACACACAGAGATAAAGAGAGAGAGACAATACATGTACAGCTGAATACATGGGTATTTGCACATACACACTCTGACTGAAGGTCTGCACTTAGGGCAAGTCTTCAGTAATTTCTGAGTGCACTAGTGACTGTGCCCATTTTCAAAATGTCTGCCCAGTATTTTCTTATGGGCACTGTGGGAAATTAAAATAGCAAATTCCAGCACTCTGCTTTCCAGAATGACCAACACACATCAAAAGAGGAAGTTAAGAAAAGAGGCAGAAGTTAGAACACTTTACTTTTCTGTGAACATGCTGGCTGGGGGATTCTGGAACTGGGAGTCCAACTTTTCCAAGCTCTGCAAATGAGTTCCGAGCTCTGCAAATGAGTTCACCTCAAGCATGGTAGACTCCCTATACCATGGGGCTGGATTGGCATTTGGATCTTTCTTCCACACCAGAGATGAGGTAGCTTCTTTCATGGCAATGTAGTTTCGGACATACAGGGGAAATGGCACTCTCTTTCTCTCTCTCTCTTTCTGCCCTCCATCTGACTGCCTAAGGCATCTGTCACCTTTCCCTAACAGTAGAACCTCAGCCCTACGTACACTTCTTCAGAGTCTTGGAAGATGAATTGCTGGAGAAAAGTTTCTTGAAACAATTAAATAAATTCAAAATGATTATAATCTGTAGCTTTTCTGAGTCGGTCCTATTGCATGTGCTGTGGCTAAATGTTCCTTCACGTTAAACCAATAATGACCCTGCACCTAGAAAACTAGTGCAACACGCACAGCCTGAACATTTCAACAAAAGGAAACAGTGACTGAATACTTTGTTCTCTAATGAACTGAGAGAAAATGGAACACAGCAGGATGACAATCTACATTCAAGGAAAAATATTATTCACTGAAGATATTCCAATTGCGCATAGCTACACAGACTGGAATAACTGAAAGACCACAATCAGCTGGAAGGCATTGCAATTGCACAGCTATTAAACAATTGAAATAATTGCACAAGGACTAATGTAGAAAATCTTTTGGGGAAAAAAAGCAGAGACACCTACTTTCTATTGTATTGTTATACCTAAAAGGTCCTATATATTGAAGAATATACATGAGGGTGGCTTGTCTGTATGTAAAGCTGCTTCCAATGAAGGCATTTCTTCTGCTCTCAGATTTCTTCATTTAAAAAATATTATGGTAGGCCCAGATGAGGCCATCTTCCATTTATAGCCATCCTGCTTTTTTTCCCTGTTTCTTCAAATTTATTTTTAACCAGAGGAAAAAAAAACTATTGCAGCAGAAACTACTGGAT
This sequence comes from Cyclura pinguis, assembly GCA_030412105.1. Taxonomy (NCBI): domain Eukaryota; kingdom Metazoa; phylum Chordata; class Lepidosauria; order Squamata; family Iguanidae; genus Cyclura; species Cyclura pinguis. The sequence continues at coordinate 174,291,644 of CM059599.1, forward strand.
AGGAAAGGATAGGAAAATATTTATTTTTTTGAGCATCGGTAAACCCTGACAAGGAGAATTCTGGACTGATGAGAATTTTGACAGTTCAGGACTTATTCTGAGCAAACTTCATAGTTGGCTCTTTCTATGCAGAAATAGCACTGTCTGTACAGGCAACAGCATTCTCTGTGCAGAAAGCAATATGTCTGCACAGAACTATTATTTTAGGCATAAAAAAGATGTTTCCCCATGGGGAAAATGCCATTATCTCTGCAAAATTTTGGAATTTCTGGAATTCTGGAAATAGTCTTTGAAATCTATACAAGTTTAGAAGGCTTCCTCATAGTGGAGCAGTCTGCTCTGGTGGAATTGGTGAAGCTTTACTCATACTACCCAAATTTTAGCAAAACAAGTCTATAAAGCTTCCTTTTCAGCAAGAAAGTGGATACAAGTAACTTTGTGCAGGATTTCCAAGTAATCACACACACAGTTACATGATCACTATGTAGCTTATATAAAATGCCTATGTGTCCTTCTTGTATGTAGTCTACCACTAGATGTCTCTGATTGCAGGTTACAAAGCATTTCTTCAGAAATAATCTTGCATTAGCCCTGGGAAATTGCAGCTTTAAGGTGAATGTTGTGCACTCTATTAAAAACGCATAGCACACAGCTTAGAGGTTTTTTAAACATAAGTAAGGAAAGATCAGGCCCAATGGATATGGATAAGGGGACAGGAAATCCCCCCCATAGGTTCCCCTCCCATCATATAGAGATTTATAAGGAGAAAGCCTATCTAGATCCAACTAATTGATTGTTTTTAAAATTCCTATGTAGGGAAAGGGCAAAGTGAGGCAGGAATCAGTTTGGGTGGGCCTTAGGTCCCTTTTTGCATGTGGTAAATGTATGGATGTATGCATTTATGGATTTTGTCATGGGTTTCCAGGACCTAGACTTAAGACTCAGAGTCTGAGGCAGCAAAACCTGCTTTGAGCCCTGACACAGAGACTGCTGTAGCAGAACCTGCAGAGCAGAGAGTACCATCACCCGCCCCAGGGACAGAAGTGTCAGCCCCGACAGGGAGCCCTGCTCACTCTGACACAGAGAATGATCTATCTGTACCTACCTTTGCCCAGTGTAGACACCAAAAGGGTCTCCTGCGTCACTCCCAGCAAATTTATGCCAAGCACCAATTAATCAGGCACCAGCTGCACTGACCCTGGAGCCTATAAGAACTGAGCCTTTCCCCTCTAGCCTTTGTCAGCAATCAACTGACCATTTCTCCCATGCAAGCTTCTGTTTGCTTCCCTTGCCTTTGTTTCTGCCTTTGACTTGTGTTTGTTTTTGCCTTCCTCTGATTTATGGACATTGTTGGGACCCTTATTGCTTTGCATTTGCAAAGCTGTTTCCTTTCTTCAGTAAACTGACCACTTAAGTTACTGCTGAGTTGCTGACCTGTGTTTGTTATCAGCTTCTCCTGGCTGCCAGCGCAGACCAAGCTTGGAAAGATTTGGCCAGAGTGTAGTCGTTTCTGAGTAAGAGTGTGGCAACACTGAAGCTGCATGGCACACATTTGATGTAGTGAATATTTCAGCCCTGAGGGGAGGAAGATGCATGAACCTGAGGTTCTTCAAGCTTGTTCATGTACTAGGCATAAATAGAGTTTGGAACCATTAATTTAAAAAGCTACATATTACTCGTGGCCCATTGTGTTTTTACAGAAATGTGTTGCCCTCAATTTTTTTTTAATTACCGAACAAATCACTAACAATGGTCAAAATGGTCCCCAAATCCATAAAAATGTCCAAAGTCATGCTCTCAAACAACTATTAAGCATTATGCATTGGTGACTGTTGCTCTACCTAGAGAAGAACTGAGAAATTCTGACATTACTCCCTTAATCTAAACAATACAGGTCAAGCTACATTGTTGCCATTGTGTGCCTTCAAGTTGTTTCTGACTTATGGAGACCCTACGGTGAGACTATCACAAAGTTTTCTGGGGAAATGTTATCTAGATTTCCTATGGCAGTTAAGAAAAGGGGGAGGGACATTAATTGTAGCCCATTGATTTTTTTCCCCCATTTTTTAAAACCCTGTTGCTGTCTGTTGGAACTGACAAGACTTACAACTTTAGTCATTATGGGGTTAATTGGTCTATTGATATTATAGAGCACCTTCACCTGCCACTGTTATTGGAAGCAGTTATAAAGGCTCTATAAGAGTAGCATTCTCTAGTGAACACTCACTTCCTGATTTGCTCTGATCTGCTGTTGCTGCAGTTTGTATCATATCCTGCTTCATTGTGGTGTTGTGCGATATTTTGATATATTTTGCATTTTAACTTGCCAAACTTGCTCATGTTCTCTTTTAACCTTTTGTATATTGAGAACCTGTATGCTATTTTTATCTTTTAACTAGAATATATAAAAGACTATTTCTCTTACCCTGTTTCATCTTCTGAATTTCCTTTTTATTTGCAACACTGTCAAGAAGATTTATTTTTAAATAAAGACCAGATGAGGGTAAATGTCTACCACCCATGTTTGCTGGTCACAGTCTGGATTGGAGTCTTGTGTGTGTATAAGAGAATTAAAAACAGACATGGGGCAAAATCCTGTATCAGCTACTTAGTTGAGTTAAGTAGCTGATACAGAACATCTCTTGGGTCAACTGTCCCCAACCCCAAACCAGATAGAATGATTATTCAACCTTGCTCTGATCCCCTGCAAAATGGACCTCCTTCTCCTCATGTAGCTGATGGGTGGTAAAGCAGGTTGTGATAGCAGTTATCTCAAAAGGGTCAAAATCATGACTATTCAAGTGATCATGAATACAAAACAGTTATGGATGAGTAGATCTAGGTAACTGATCCCTATTTACAAGCACTATTCACAATCACTTATTGGTCACAATTTTAACAGTATTGCCACAATTGTAACTCCCTTGAACCTACTTTACCAGGCATTAACTGCATGGGGAGAAGAAGATCCATTCTGCCAAAGACTGGAGCACAGTTGAATGATGTTTCCATCAAGTTTAGTGGGACGGGGCAATGGAAGTGGCTGAGTTTATATCCACGAAAGCTCATGCTAAAATAAAAATCAATTAGCCTTAAAGGTGGTACAATACTCCCCTCACCCCTGGTTCTTTTTATATTTAATTAAGTAGCTGATACAAGATTGTGACCAGTCTTTATCTGTACAATACATATTTAATGTATCATGAAACCTGGCCCTAATATGCTTCATCAGCTCTCAAGAATCTTTCACTTTTGAAAGATTTTGGGGACAGTGGAAAGGACATAAAGAATAGCCACTGAAATAAACGGTAGCGTGTAAGAGTCTGAAAGAAAATATGAAGCTACAAATGATGTCAGAAAGTATTGTAGGTTTTGCAGGATTAATTTAGTTAACGATGGGAATCAGATCCTCTATAATGATACTCTTGCTTAAATTGGGACAGAATTTTCTGTCACAAAATGTTTTCAGCAGGGCTTGTCAAATGAATGCTTGGAATGTGCCCAAACTGAAAGGAATTAAAGCAATGAAAAAAAAATAGTGTCTTATATGAATAAGTTGAAAGTTTAAATAACTCACAATCTCTTTTAAGTACAATATACCCTTGAAATGGGTTTAAAAGAAAAAAAAAGTTTGCATACATGTAGCAGCAGAATAAAAAGGGAAAAAATACAGACTGGCATTAGAGGAAGCAAATATACCCGCATTCTTTTAGGTATGTAGATCAAACATGGCTGACATCTGAGTAGAAGATGTCCAGTTTCAGGGCTCCCTGAGGTGAAACAACCTTCCATCCTTTTGAAGATTAATTCAAGGTTCAGATTTTAGAAAAGCTGTGGAAAACACTCAGGATGGAGGAGAAGCATGAAAGGAAATGAGGTTGAGTGACTGATAGCTTTGGTTTATAATCCTATAACACATTTTCCTAGCTCTTCTGTCACTGTGCTTTGAGGGAGGGATTGTGAATTTGACAACTTTGCGTCTGATTTTGACATTTGTGTTCTCTAACGCTACTATAGTTCAATATTTCAAAATACCTATGGTGGTTTTTAAGCAGTGTAACTCTCTATTCCATGTACCTACCGTTCTGAAACACTGCAGCTTACAAGTCTTTGGTACAATTCTTCCTGCACAATGTAGCTCCCACCTTTGGGCACCTCCTGTTACCCCAAAAAGTGGGTTACTCCAGGGTCTACCCACAATGTCAGTACCTCCAGGCTAAGGTGGGGAATTATTAGCTCAAATTAGGAGGCCTGCGGGGGGGGGGGTAACCTAATGAGACCTTGTAAACCAATGTTTACCAGTACTTCTGCAGGGAAAAAACAGCCAGAGATCCAAAAGTAAGCTTAATTCTGTTTTATTGAGGAATTAATCACACATACAAGATCTAAACAGCCACGAAATCATATAAGGCTAACCGAAAGAAAAGGGAAGAAGGTTTAGATAGTGAGATTTCAGAGAGTAATGAGTGATATTTATCAATCTAGAAGAGAAATGAAGAAGCAGCGATGTGGCTTAGACTTGTCTCTAAAGACAGTACACAATCAGGAATCAGAGCAGCAAAGTGGCAACCAGCGATCAGTGTACTGCAAGTTGACTGGCCAAAACTAGGGGTTTGTATAACTGATTTCTCTCGGGAGGGCAAAGGTGTGAACGGTTGTCCAGTTGAGTAAACAATGGAGATCACAAAGTAGACAATGAGCTCTGGAATGGGCTAATGGTCTTAGGAATGGGCTGGAATGGGCTAATGGTCTTACAAAGGGCTAATAGTTATCCTGATAGCTTGGTGCTTGTGAGACGGGTTTTAGGACAAAGAAGAGGTTTATGTGGTCAGAGGAAGAGGAGTTAAGACAATCAGCAATCTTGTGGGAGTCTCCCAGATGCGATTGTCCAACAGGTCGGGTTATTAAAGCTAACTGCAAGCCTATTATCTCTGGAGTTTCCTGGTGATTTCCTGACTATGACCTGGCTAAGCCTGGAGGTGTTTTCTGACCTAATTCTCCACGCATGTGTTCTGCCAGTCTTTTCCTCTTGTCCAGCCTGCTACAGGACACATTTTATATCTTAGCCAAGTAATATGTTTGCCAATTTAATATTTTCCCAATTAAGCCATATTAAAGTGTGTGAGTGTATGGTCTGGTAAGTCCTCCTATGTATGTGTGTGTGTTTAGGGATGCCTTAGCTCTTTTAATAAACCAGTTCTGAGGCAGAAATTCAACCACTTGGTGCAGTCTTTCTGCTATTATTCCACTGGAAATGGCCATGACCAGAGTCTCTTTCTGAGAAATTGTCCCTTTTCTTTACCTTTCTGTATGTTTGTTTTTACTGAGCTTCTTCAAACAGAGATGTAAAGTCAGACCTGGCTTTTTCTCTGCCCAGTGGAAGCATTCCGTATACAGAGTTTGCTGAGAACAGCCCTGCTGGCAGAAATGTAGGACATATCTGTTGATTCTCACTCTTTCCACAATTTCCTTCCTTCCACAACCTCTGGAGCAGATGGGGGGGGGGGCATGGGAAACTGTCAGATGAGACTAGAATTGACAAAATTTGAGGCTATTTCCAATACACCAGCAGATTCCTCCAGTGAATCATACATCAGTTGAAAGGAGTCCTTCTGCCCATGGAAGGTAGACACTCAATCCAATCCATCGAACAAGGATGGTAATTTTACAGCCTACAGGTTACAGGCAGTCCAAGGAACTTTTGGGTGTCCCTTGGTGCCCTGGACTCTGTTACAACCAAATAATCAAGTGAGTGGAGGGTCAACCTTTAGAGTCCTCCAGGAGGTGTAGTTCTCTGTTACATCATTGTTTGGAGGAAACACAGACAAAAAGGTCTCAAATCAACCCCAGAATGCAAGTGGAAGTGATGGGAGGTCACGTCTGATTTAGCAGAAAAAACAAACTGAAAATGGAGGGGAATCGATCTTCTGCAGCTGCTAAGCCCTGCCACAGAATTTCTTATTTGTTGGAACCAGCAACCTTATCTTCCAAATTGCATTGAATTTGTTTTTTAAAAACTTGGTATATAGCACTAGTTGCTGAGCAAAGAACCTTGCTGTCTTTCTTTTGTATGCCCCTGGATCAGAGCTAGAGGGAAATATATGGTAACAAGGGCCATTTCTGCACTTGAGGCCCCTCCCTAAACTACAAACCCCAGGATTCCATAGGACGTTGAAAGTGGAATAATACAGTATAACAGGCTAGTGCAGAAATGGCCAAGGTTAGAAGTAAGATGACCTACCTCTTTGAATGTTGTGATTGACTTCTTGTAAGTTTAAATGAATCAAAGTGCTCGATTAATTTTAAATATAAATATTAATATATTTAAATATAATATTTAATTATATTTTAATATAATATTTAACATTAATAATACTAATATTTATCTCAGAAGATAAAGTGTGCTGAAATAAAAATATGCATTCAGGAGAGAAAGACCACCTTTAAATACTATTTTGGGATAAATATGCACATTTAAATATGCCTTGCAGATTAGTTGTAGAAGTGGAATGGAATTCAGAAATGCAGAAATAAACAAGTTTGACCATTCTTGTTAGGGTTTTCCTTTCTCTGGCTTTCCCCTGTTAAAGCTCAGTGGCCCACATTTTATCAAAAACACGACTGCTAAAATCATTCACATCTTCCATAGCTCAGAGAATGTAAAATGTCCCATGTGCCCAAAAGGGACTCAAATATCTAAATGTTCTTCTTTAGAAAAGAAAAAGAAAAGCAAAATAAAGGAAAATTGCCTGCACATAGAACATTAGCTTGTTTAGGAAATGCTGAGCTAAAACTGTTCCCCAATATATGCTGATATTATTTTTACAAACAGGAGTGTTTTATTTTTTTTTTAATGGAGGAGAAGTATCCCATTATGTGACCAACACCCATGCCTTCAATCTGCATGCAGGCTGCAGTACTTCAGTCTAGAGTGCATCAGTGATTTATCATCTCAGTCAGAAAGACCCTGATCAGAATTATTCTGCAAACATAGGGCACATGGCTCTGCACTAATAATTACAATGTGCAGGAATGAGGCAGTAAGTATTTCACAGCACATGACCTTGGAGCTGCCCCAAACTAAAAAGAGCAACCAAAGAATAGACCATGTGATTAGCCTGGAAATTACATTTGAAACACAATTAATTGTTAAGCAGGATGGCCAGCATTTGCTGAGATTTCTGCATGAATGTTCAAGGCTGTGGCTGTTGTAAGTCACTTTAAACCATTTGACACCCAAAGTTCACTGAGATATATGCCACCAAAGAGCTCTGTCCCCTGGTTATTCAACTATATATGAACGCACTTTCTTATTTGCTAGGAATCAGTGCAGTGCGGTGATACCCAAAGGGCGTAACGAGAGATCTCCTTAAATGCAACATAAATACTGGCAAATCAGAGCTTTTGCTCAACAATCAAAGAGAATCACTTAAAGGCAAGCTTTCATGAGCTGAGCAAATATAGTGACCCTCTGGCAAACATCACTGACCCCGCTGAAAACATCTGGAACAGAAATGCGAAGGCTCTGCTCTGATTAACCGTTCAATAATCGTATAGGGCACCTTCACATCACAGCAAAGTCTGTCATCCTTATTAACAACAAAACAGGAACACCAAAGCAAAGGGAGTGTTTTCTGTTTATAAATGTATGCTAAACACTCATTTTTTAAAAAAGGGGAAACAATTATTGCTTTTATTGAGAAGATAACAGTCGTTTTATTCTGCTGATAAAAGGGGAAATGGCTAGACCCACACTGACAGGCTAAATGTCAAATAAACCTGCTAGCAACAGAACTGAGAGGAGACCTTGTTCCCAAGCCCTCTCCTGCTTATAACCAGACCCCAAGAGCCAGCCATCCCTGTTGATTTGTGGCAGCTGGAAGCTTTTGTGCTGGTAGTGAATCTCCGCTGGGTTTTAGTCTGATTTTTAAGGGTACTGTCCAAAGTCTATCCTCCAAATAGGTTCAGCACCTTAGAAAGCTCCTTTAAATTTTGAGCTGAAACTGGAGTAGACACCCCACTTTGCTAACACAGAAGCCACTGGAGGCTGATGGTGATGAGCCTTCAGTTGCCACAGCTGCATCCATGGGGTCAAATGGCAGGCTAGAAACTGTCAACCATGCTAGGTAAGGGCCCTTTCCTTCTGTGTTCCCTCTCTGTTTCCATGCAGATACAAACAGGGGTACCTGTTCAGTAGGCACCGGGGCTTCCCTTTCATCAACATGTACCATCCATTATCTTGCCCCACCGTACCCCCTTGAAATGAATGGTAGAATCAGGAGAATACAACAAATAACTTATGCAGGAGAACTTGCTAGTGGCTTGTGCCCACAAGTTTCTTTTAAAAAAAAAAAGCTTTGCGTGTCCCACTCTGACACTCTTCATTCCACAGGCTTCCAGAACAATGAGGCTTTCAAGCAGCTGGCAGGCCACGGGACCTGAGTGGTGACCATTCAGCTTGACGGGTGACAAATCATGCTGACCTGCAGTGTGTGGATTGGTTGGAACACAGCCTTCATTGAAACCACTTGTTTGTCTGATCATTCTAGAATATCAGGGCTGCTTGTTTATTTGGTATTAAGTAAGTTCTGCCATTGTGGTGTAGTGGTTTGAGCATTGGACTACAATCCCAGAGACCAGGGTTCAATTCCCCACTCAGCCATGGAAACCCACTGGGTGGCCTTGGGCACATCATACACGCTCAGCCCCAGAAAACCCCATGAAAGGTTTGCCTTAAGGTCACCATATGTTGGAAATGACTTGAAGGCCCACAACTACAACAACAGCAAGGTTCTGTCGTGTGAGCCAAATAGTAAGCCTGTGCCTGGGCACTCTGTGCTTTGACAGAGTTGAATGACAAGGTCCCATTGGTTGCTCTCTTCCATATAATCATGTGTCTTTGGCTGTTTTTCAATGGGGCTGACCTCTGGGATTGCACCGTAAAGCCTCAGACTGGTTCTTTCAGCCATTCATTTTTCCTTCCATACCCCACAACAGCACAGATAAACACCAGGACACATGTGTCCAAGCAACTTCAGAGCATGGTCAGGATGGCAAAAGTTACTAATGAGAAAGAACACACAAGCCAGGAGAGGCTGCAGCAGTTTGTTGTTGCTTGAGTTTACAGGGAAGGGCAAGATTCTGCCCCCCTCCTCTCCTCTTACTGTGTTAATTGAGTGCAAACAACTTTTTCTCTTTGAACTCAGTTTGCGTCAATTGAAGTAAGCTGAGGACAAAGTGGGGAAAGTGAGAGGACATTAGACCTGGGATATTTTAAAAGCATCTGAAGAAATGGGACAACAGCAAATTAATCTGCACTGTGCCTGCCAATTTGGAACAGTTGGAGGGCATACCAAAGACTCAACCCTCCATTCAGAGGCACAATTGGCACTAACCCTGATGTCATTCCAGTGCCAAGTCAAAACGCGGCTTTTTGTTAAAATCTCTGGAGCCTAATTGGTTTTATCCAATTTACACATATGCTATGATTTGTATTACTTTAAATTTTAAAAAGTGGCTTTAAATTGTCTAGTTTTAAGTAATAAAGGGTTTAATATGCTTTTAGTGTTATCTAATTATTGTGGTTGTTTTAAATTGCTACAAATTCATTTTATTGTAGGGTGCCCTGAGATCTTCAGATATGGGCTGGCATATAAATAAATAGCTGAGCAATCAGCCTGTCTGGTAGCCAAAATCCCTACCAGAGTAGAGCGAGCTGACTCTCTTACAAAAGGAAGAGCTGCTCCAGCTCTGCTCAAGGAACTTATCATAGAGCCTCAGGGTAACTGCTGAAAATGACTTCAAGAATGGGGGAGCACAGAGAGTGAAGCCCATAGAAAGGGAGATAGGTTAGCCTCTTAAACAGTCTCAAACAACCCAGTAAACCCATTCAAAAATAGCCCATCCATGCAATTACTGTGAATTAGATGTTGCTGAGTTAATCTGTGCACTAATTCTACCAAAGCACTGCATTTTCAGGGATTTGTGAATTGTGAAGCTCAATATGCTAAACATCATTGCTGAAAGGTTTTTTAAAGCTGGGTGGCACTAGTAATTCCCCTGTATTAATGCATGAGTGAAGTGCGCTATGGAGATGGGAAAAAATAGATTAAAAATTTCAACAGGGTATCCGGTTGTGGGTTCATAGCCTTTTGGAGATGGATTAGCAAATACACAAGGTCAAGGCCGAAAAGCAATTATTAAAATGTTGATTTAACATTTAGATTTCTCACTAACCGCACCATGAAAAAGGTGCTGAAATGAACAGGTTCTGCTGACCTTTGAGCTCAATATGTAAATGTAAAGAGCTGAGAAGGCCCCTGTCTATACCTGATCTGTATGGAGAGAGACTTCATGGGTGGATGGGATGTACAGATGTAATTCTTTGCTAATCTTATTCTTGAAGGAACAATGACTAATTTTAGCAATTTTCTTCTTCCTATGAGAATGTCTTCAGAACTGCTCAGTTTTCAAAGGCTATTTGTAATTCTACAGAAAATTTGTTTTTTTGTGTACAGAAAACAGTATATTATTTTCTGTGCAGAAGATGCTACAGGTGGGTACTTATTCTGTGCAAAATTTGCCCTTTTTCCACAGAAAATAGCATTTTCTGCACAGGAAAGGTTAAGAAGTTTGAGAACTGTGCATCAAATAAGGACTTTTTCAGCAAATTTGGTCCTTGCTTCCTTCAGCCATGTCTTCTACAACCAGGGCCATTTCTGCACTACACTCTTATAGCGCGATTATTCCACTTTCAACATCCTACGGAATCCTCGGGTTTGTAGTTTTGGGAGGGGCCAGCTGGCCCCTCCCAAAACTACAAACCCCAGGATTCCGTAGGATGTTGAAAGTAGAATAATTGCGCTGAAAGTGTGTAGTGCAGAAATGGCCCAGGATATCTGCAGGATCTTGCAGTGAAAGGAAGTAGTATGAACATTCAGAAGTTACACTAAAAATACCCCCCACACACACACACACACACAAGAGCTCAAACTATTCCACCTGAGCTTTCTTTGGGTCCTGGGTCTGATTTTTGCAGCTTCCATTTGTTATTTTAACCCAGAGAAGCATGCAAAAATAAAAAGAACAGTACCCCAACAAACAACAGCTCTGCTAAGTAAGTATGTTGCTTGCGAACTGACTAGTTTATTTAAAATATGACAGCTGACAACTAAATCCAGTCAAATTTCTACTCTCTGTTTAAGAGAAAGGCATTTAGAGCAGGCAACCTTGCTTTCATGGAAGTTCCCTAAACTTTTCTTGGCACTGCCTGAGGACTGTGTTGAAACAGCAGACTTAATACGCAGGGACACTGACTGCCCTCAGTCAGTGTGTAACTGAAGCCCAAAGAAGTGGCTATAGCAGATAGTTCACCAGAAGTGACACGGGGTGCTGCGAGGGAAAAGCAAAAGATTGCCTGTAGTATATCTATTTGACAAAATAGCTTCTGCAGGACAAAGAAATGTAGAATGTTGCTGACCATATGCAGTAAGCAGAAATATAGAATCTTAATCACATTATTGTGTGGCACAGCAAGTGCATTTGGTATTTATACATTCTGGCATTTTTTAAAATAATAGAACATTACTGTATTTCAACTATTGTCCTAGCATTTTGTTTGCCACCTTGAGCAGACTTGGGCAAGAAAGATCACTTATCAGTGTAAAAATTATTATTCCATTAAAAACATTTGTTCTGTGTATGGAAGTACTGGATCTACTAATTAGAACCCAGTTCCTCAACGGAGGTGATTACATGTGATGACAAGACTGCTTCACACAACAGATATTTTAAAACGTTTACATCTGATATATTTTAAGTGTACACCTAAAAATATGACCGCACCACACCTATATCAAATATGTATATCAGTCAGAAATTGAGATTAACCAGCATTTCTTGTTATTGTTACCACTGTTGCAGCAGAAATGCATTAGACTCTTGACACAATGGTCTACCAGGGCTTATATGGCTTCACTTACTTCAAAACTGTGTTTAGCTAGACCAAAAAAGGGTGGTGACTCTACTTCCTTATTCTGTTGACTTTGGACAGCCCATTTTAGAGCATGGCTACTGCCGCCAGGTAAGGCTGCTTGCTCACTTTCAGGTGATGGAAAGTTGGTGGCTGCAGCAAGTAGGGTTGCCAGGTCAGGACTATTCTATGCCCTGTAATTTCAGAGTCAAAAACCTGAGAGCCAAGGACAACCCCTTGTGATATCATGTAGGTGTCCATAGTGATGTTACAAGAGGATATCTCTAATGATATCTTTAAGTACAACAGCTTAAGAATTAACCATAATAATACACAATATCCCATTCAACTGAAAAACACCAAGTCTAATAAGTGAGGAAACACACACACACACACATGCACATACTTCTGAAGGCAATGCTCTTGCCCAGAGATTCTTGCCCCTTGCCCTGAGATCTAGATAAGAAGGGCTAGGTCCTGAGACCTAGGGCAGACCTTGGGATCTAGCAACCCTATGCCACCACTCAAGGGGGACCCTGGGAGGATGCCCAAAGAAGCCTGAGTGGCAATGAGGATAGCTTGTCTGATGCCTTTGAGAGCCAGGCCTGGTCTGGTCTGGCTGAAATTCAGACATTTTAGATCTTAACTGTTTGTGTTCTTGTTAGCTGAATGGACTTCCATTCAGAAAAATGAGGTACAATTATTCAATATGATGGAAATGATAAATGACACGATATGATTGTATGAATCTACTGCAGATTTCAGAGCTTATAAAATTACTTTCATGGACTATAACTCCCCAAATCATGAGAGCTATCCTCCAGAAAAAGTAACTTCTATGAGCTCTGAGAAATTCAACATATGTTATACTTTTTTGTTAACCAACTGAGCCGGAGTCATATATTAACACAGGCCTTTCCTCATGTACCTTTAAACAGAATTGAGTGTTATCAGCTATGGCTTTGTTAAAAGGGAGCCAGAAACCACACTGAGCAGCATGATACTTTTCATCTATGCTTCTGATGGGTACATTTGGGCAGAGTACATTTGCTCCCAGATACTTTTTTCTGAGCATATATCCAGAGGCCAAAATGAAGGCTACACTTATAGAATCATTCATGCATGCATGAATAACAAATGTTTGCCATCTCTGAAACTAGGACAAACCGTAGAGATATTTATGACATGCAGTATAAAAATATCCCATTTGGTGAATATCCTTTACAAAGATGGAACTTTCAATTCACTATGTTTGCTTATGGTAAGGAAAACTGGGTGGAATGCAGTCAAGTGTATTTAACAGATGCATCTCTGTGTGATATCCTTGTTCTTTTTAAAACAGAGGCAGAAAACAAGCGTCCCCCTCCATCCAGTTTGGTGGCATCCCAAAGGGCCATATACCCCTCCTCACTGGTCCCACAAAAACATGGTGGGAAAAGCTGCCATTTTTTTTCTTTAAAGCATGGATGGTACCCCTCAGGATCTTCTTTTAAAAAAAAACTGCCCCCAAATGCCTTTAGTTACCTTTTTGTGGGGAACAATTTGGGTGTGTTTCTAGGGCTGCTGGGCCATTTTGTATTGGGAAAGATTTTTCTTCCCACAATAAGTGAACAAGGGGTAGGTTTTCAGTTCACTTGCTGATGTAAAAAAGACCTCATCTGTCTCTACAGCAGGAGACCAGAAAAAAAAATGAGGTGCAAAACCAAGGCCCTTTCCGCACATGGGGTGTGAATTGGGCAGAAATGGGCAGAAATGGGACTCACCGGATTTTTCCTGTGACTAGGCGAGTCCGTCACAAAGAATAGCAGCGCGAGTTCGCCGTTCCACAGTTCTCCAGCGTCCAAAATGGTGGCTTCCGGTTGGTGGAGGCTCTCCACCAACCAGAGAAGCTCACCAGCCGAAAGCTCGCCCCCAGAAGGTCTGCAGGCATGCACTTGCGCGCTCCTGCAAATCTGCTCCGGAGTGCAGTGACGGAGCTAGACAGGGTTGCCCGTTCCGTGCTTTTTAAAAACCTCAAAAAAGAGGTTTTTAAAAAGCACGCTGCATGACCAGTTCCGGTCGCACAGAACTGGACTGAGGTGTGGAACTACAAAAAGTAGTCCACCCCAGTCCACTCTATGGTGCAGAAGACCTCCGTCAGAGGTCGCTCTGCACCATTTTAAATGCCCGGTGCGGAAATGGCCCAAGTTGGATTTTGGAGGGGGCAGTTGGGGGTGCTATGGGGGGTTCCTGTGGGAGCCAATGCAATCCTTTAAGCCCTGACATTTACCCATCCCTGGTTTAAAGACATTCAAAAGTACAGATCTGTAAATGAGATGACTAGAGATGAAAGGCATACATTAGTGGTGCTAAAGAGTGCCTGTGAAGAAAGAACCATATTTGCAATGCATCCATAAGATGTCCTTCCCCCACATACCTAATGACTTCCCTTCTTATTCTCTTCCCCCGCCTTATATTTGAATGATAACAGCCATGAAGTTCATAATTTATTGCCCCACTGTGAGAAAAAGGCATTCACAGTTGTGTTACAGGTATATCCTTCCAATATGGAGTTGTGTCTGTGTGTGTCCTAGGAACGCAGGATAGCACTTTAGACTGTCAAACCATTGGCCTGTCTAGCTCAATTATCTCTACACTGTGACAGTAGCTTTCCAGGGGTTTCAGACAGGGGTCTTTCCCAATCTTCCCTAGAGATCCCAGGAACTGAACCTGGGACCTTTTGTATGCAAAGTACGTACTCAGCCACTGAACTACAGCTCTTGACACAGCACATATTAAAGCAGAATAAAATAGCAGAAAAGAAATAAGTCATATTTTGAATATATGCCTATCCAAGTGCTTCATCAACTTCTTCACTGTAACCAACTGTTCTCAGCTATATGGTAAATCAGGATCAACAAGAAAAAAATAAGGAGAAATAATGTTTAAGGAAAGGCAGTCTGAAACTTATGGTTGATGTTTAATTTGTAATAAAAAGTATCCAAATATTTGTGCATTATTTTTCCTTGTGGTCTCACATGTGCTGAATGAAGAATTTTCAGATTAATATATGTTGTATTCATTCTTGTATTGAGAATTCAGAATATTCTATAAGCATATCTCCACTTGCTTTGAGATATTAAGAATCCAAAAGCAATGGCATTGCTTGCACTAAAGACTGCTGTCAAGAAAGTACAATGATCTTTTATATAAATTGCTAGCTTTCAGAGGGGATTTGCCATTTCTTGCAAAAATCAAAATCACTGGCCAACCACTACCAGTTATACAAGCAATTTAAAGGTTCAGCAGTTTTCTTAAATTACCTGGTGCAATTTAGCTATCCCTGGGATATTTTGCTTTCCTTGAGAACACAGACATTCATAGATCCTTCTGCAAGTATAATCCATTTTGATACCAGGAAACATCATTTGCTAAGAATTTGTGTTTTATATAAGAAATTTATTGGTATACCTGCCATTTTTTCCTCTCACAGAGTTAATCTTATGCATCCTTTGGGGAAGGAATTATATTGTTCTGTTCTATCCTATGTCAAATTTAGGGGTGATTTATTCCACTTCTTTCTGCAAAAGATACAGCCCTAACCAATCAGTACTCCCTCATGACTCCTTCATCTTTAAAGAACACAAATAGGTCCAAATTTTGCTTATTCCGATTCTCTGAGAATAATGCACAATCTACACATATAGGAGGGAAAGTGGGCTTTCCAGATCTCAGGAGCTGGTCCTGAGCCCTCCGTAGTTAGAGAAAAGGGGAGGAATCTTAGAACAAGACTACTGCCTTCAAAAGATCTTTTTTTAAAAAACGTTATGCTGCTGTCCCTTGTTAATGAACACTGCTTCAAAGCACAGTGTAGACTCTCCAGGTGGTTCACCTCACTATCTCCTCCTCTCCCTCTTCATCATCCTTAACGTGTCTCCAACCATGGGTAGCACCAGGCCTCATCAAGAGGAAAAGCTCAACGTAGGACATTATGCAGCTGCCTCTGAAGTCACTGAATATGGTATTACAAGATTGCTGCCTTGTGACTTTTCCCAGCTCTCTTCCCAGCTGCTTCACCCAATCCTAAATGGTTGAAGCTGCAGTATAATTCACTTCCTTGATCTGAGGTACATATGAGTTGCATCATCATTAACAAAAAGCATGGTACAAGTGTCTGTCTTCTTCAAGTTTACTAAAGAATTTAATTAATTTCTCTTCACATTCTTGACTTGACTTCTCTCTCTTTCTCATTGTCTTTTCCTTTTCTCTTCTCCCAACAACTCCTGGCTAAAATCTTCTCTTTCCCTTCATCTTTCCCCTTCTCCTACTGGGAGAAGCCCACTTCACCCACTGATCTCTTGGCTTAACACTTTCTACTTTTCTTCTCTTCATTTTTTTTTCTTCTTTTCTTCTCCTCCTGTCCATCTCTTGGTTCCACTTTTCCCTTCTTCCTCGGATCCCCTCCCTCTGCCTCACCTACTTTGTTCCTCTCACCTAGTTTTCCTTGCTGCATTGGTCTTCTCCCTCCTTCTTCATCCTACTCTTTCTCTCATCTTTGTGACATCACAAGTACCTGCACTTATGATGTCACACAGAGGTTGTCTTTGTCTTAGGTATAATCCTGATGCCCCAGGGAATGGGATGCTGCTTACTTAGAAGTCCTAGAGAAGCACCATGCTTGCTGTTGACACTATCTATGACAAGTATTGATTACTCACACTTTTAGAACACCTATGGCTTTAAAGCTATGTTTCTTGCTCATGCAACAATCACTTATTTCATACAGCAAAGCACCTCTTTGAAAGGAATTTCTTCTTGAAAAGATTTCTATCCTCATGTTTTTCAACTAGCTTGGGTTACACTATTGCTTCCTACAGCCTGTTCAGAATTCACAAATGGATATGCCTATACTGGGGGTAGAGAACATATGATTCTCCAAATGTTGTTGGACTAAAACTTCCATCATCCCTCACTACTGACCATGCTGATTACAGTTGATGGGAGTTGAAAGTCAACAACATCTGAACAGCCACTCCTTAGCTGAAACTATTGTTTCAAGATCAATTGGGAATGATTAGTCCCTTACACATACCATTAGATGGCCCTTTCCTGCCCTTCATGCTCAATGTGTGACAGTCTAAAAAGCAGCTGGGTACCTGAGGATGTGGGTTTATTATACCATAGGAGAAACTGGGCAGATGAGGATGTAGTGCTTATGGGTATTCCCATGCTTCCTTTCTACTCTAGCCCTAAATGTGAGCAAGCAGTTTCATAGAACTTTGGTCTTGTTCATTGGCACTGTGCTTTGCAAGTGAGCTGAAGCAACAGCAGATTCACTGACTTTTGAGTATGCCAAGGTTATCTTGGTACCTAGCCCAAATTGCTTTCCAGAGGCCTGGAGGACTACCTCCTGAAAAACAAAGTCCTTTGACAAGTATCTCCAGCCAAACATGTTTTAACATTTGAGCCATCCAGACTCACTGATCACCAAGAATTATTTCACATGGCCAACCTCAAGCTGGCATGAAGGTGGGAGAGAATAGCGGAGGGCAACTTAACTTTCCTGACTGATGTCAATGTGCTAAGGAATTCATAATAAAGTACATGTAGGTATATAATAGTAGCATCCCCTGGTGACAGATAAATTAAACACTCCATATGAAACTGTGACAGAGTCTCAGATTCAGTTCCATCAACTTTTCTTGTTTATGCAAATAAGCTGTCAAGACATTTCGAGCATCACTGTACTAAAAAAATATAAAGTTTGACCTTTCCATTAAGTACACAGATATCTACTCGGTCTAGCATTTCTCATTTCTAAGAGGCATCCAGCTGTAATGGACTGATCCTTACAATCTATTACCAATGCAATTTCTACCAAAGAGAAGGTTCAATAAACTTTGAACCAGTTCTCAAGCAGAACCAGCTTTAGTCTTTTATCTGGGAAAATGCAAGACCTCAACATATGTGAAAATATGGCAGGCTTAGTTAAGAAGACAGAGGCATAATTTTTATTTCTGATATATAATATTAGAGATAGTGGAGCAATTCTCAATTGGGCTGTTACGTTCCATTCAGGCATTGTTATTACTAACTTTATTGATATCCTGCCTGTATTCCCTAATCCTCCTTTTATGTTAATATATTGTGTTTCTGCAGCACTTCCCTTTGTCACAGTAAATGAAAGAAAATACTTTTCTTAACAGAGACTGTTTACGGTTGGCATCCTCTGCACATTTTAAAAACTAATGCGAGGTATTTGTTCTACCACTTATGGGTGTGGGAACACACTGCAATGTATGCAACAAATGGTATAAAAACAATGGGGCTCTTCCTTTCCTTCTGTCCCATAAAAGAAATAAAAAGAGAAAAGAACTGGGTATCTCAATACACTGTAAAGATCAGAATGTCATACCTAGGACAAGGCTGAGTGAAACAATCTGGCTTGTAGTTCTAGGACCTGTGAATGCAGCTCCAAGAAGCCCTCTCCCCTGGCCACAACCTATCTCTTAGACCCACTTCCAATTCTTCATCAAGTGCTCTTGATGCAGTCCCACATAGTTAACTGGGCCACCAAACTTGTATGGCTTTTATCAACTCATTCATTGACTCCTATTGCCTTGTCCCTATTGCAAAACTTTCTGGCATGTTCTTTAGTGCTCAGAATTTTCAAGAAGCATCTGCCCTCAGCTTGGCTCTTGTCAGGCATTCTTGGAGAACTCTTTCTGTACACCTCTCCCCTTCCTACAGTCTAGCTAGTACACTCCTTAGACATGCCTGAACCGGGTGTATATGCATTTGTAAATAGGTAGGTGCATATAAATGGATTGTGGATGTGGCTTTGCTCCTGCCCAATATTAACATGAAGGAATATGGTTCTTTGGCAGAAAGGGGTTGCCCGTAGAGATTAAACACATGTTAGAAGTCACCCTAGGATTGATGGAAAAAGCACACCAGTGTGCTTTGGCCCACAAAGAACATCCACAGGTCAAATTCAAAGTCTACCCATCCCCATATACAAATTCTGACAGTAGAAATGTTACAGATGTCCAAGTTGATGTTTCATGTACAGATATGTAAATGCCAAGTAATCAATTCTGTGTATAACAGGTATAATAATTCTGCTTTTTCAGGATGCCATAAGCCTGTGATACAAAACACTCTTTCCCAAACTACCTTACTGTCTTCTTCACATACTAAATATGATACAAAGCAGCAACACAAGGTACAGTGCAACTCAGCACTTGAACCATGTGGCATTTCTCCCATGTCATTTAGTGAGCTCACACTTTCATAACTATAAAAGTATTATAGTGTAGCAATAAAGGTATAGATATTAAAACTATAGAACTTTAAACTTTACAATTATGCTGCAAAGGGGTGAAATTATTCCTCACAAAATTGCAATCATAACATAACATAAGTTTAATACGTCATAGTTTTAATATGTTGTAGACATTTCAAAAAATAGATTACAATTAACCAATTATTTATAACTAGCTGTTTCCAAGCCATGGTTAAATTAAGTTTATTTTGAGAGCAAGAAGGAAAAAGAGGAGGTAAAGATGGTGGAATTGAGGCCATTTCCACACTAGACTGTTACAGTACTATTATTCCACTGGCCCCTCCCTAAACTGCAAACCCCAGGATTCCGTAGGATATTGAAAGTGGAATCATAGTGCTATAACAATCTAGTGTGGAAATGTCCTGAGTGTTCTGCACTCTCCTATTTAACCCTACTGATCACAAGAGTGACATGTTGAGCGCTCTTACTTCACAATTGCAGTTTTGACTCACTCTTCAGTTTATCTAGTATGTTGTTCAGGCTGACATGGACATAACAACAGAAAAATCTTCCAGTTGCTGGATGGCTTTTCATTTTGTTTGCATTTCGGCTGCTAATTCTTCAGAATTCAATTCACATGAGAAGAGTGGAAATCACAGAAGACTTTTCTATGTGGAGGTTACTTTTTTCACAAGGTCAGAATAATGTTTTAAGCAAATAATCCTTTGGGTGAATAATTAGTCTTGTTAAAAAATTCTACCCCTCCACAATATGTTTCTACTTAGAAAAGAATTCAGATTTAAAAAAAAAAAAAACCTCAAAGGCAGTGTCAGAACAGTATGGTTATGATCACAAAAACATATTGCTTAATGTTTAAAACCCTGCAAAGAGTGTAATCTATTAAGGGCCTAAATATCCTAAAGGCACCAGATCTTCTCTTAGAAGCTAAGCAATGTTAGCCTTGGTTAGAACTTGGATGAGAGACCACCAATGAATATGAGGTGCTATAGGCTATATTTCAGAGGAATGAAGTGGCAAAATTACCTCTGAGTATTCCTTGCCTAAAAACACCCTATGAAATTCATGGAACCAAATTGTAAATTGATAGGCAACTTGAAGGTACGTGCATGTGCACATGGACACGCTTGCACACACACACATATACACACACAGCTTTTGTTCCCCCACTGTGCCTTTCCTACTGTCTGTCATCATATATTCATCCTTATAAGTTGCCTGGGACACAAAGATTAAATTAATTTGGGGGGAAATTATGATGGATCATCCCACAAAAAAAAAAGTGTTATTATATTTGAACTTCCCCTTCCGATATACTCTGATAACAATACTTATCTGCACTTCCCTGTGCTCAGAATGTTATTTTTTAAAAAGAACTCGTTACTTTACCCATTAATCTTATCACCCAACAGGTTATCAGTTCTTAGTGCAGTTCAGAAGGGTGTCTTGGGTGTTACTTGCTATAAACAAGTAAATATTCCTGTTATTATTACGACATTGGAAATGCAAGAAAATGCTCTCTGGTTCCCATATATGGCCAGTTCACTCACACGGGGAAAAAGAGTAGAGCCACATTTGTATTGCTTCACTGTCACTGTCTACATGTTTTTCATGGGGGAATGAATGTTCAGGGAATATAAGTTTGCTGATGTGGAAATCAGTGCAGCCAAAAAGCCAGTCAAAGTGTTAAAACAAAACTTGGAAGATCAGGGTTCAAGTCCCCACTTATCCATGAAACCCACTGGAGGAATATGGGTGACCGGTCACTGTCTCTTGGCCTGATCTACCCTAGAGGGTTGTTGCAAGGATACGGCAGAGAAGAGGAAAGCCATGTACATGATCTTGAACTCACTGGATGAGTTGAAAGGCCAGATGCGTTACATTGATGTAATGGTTAAAGAAAATAACAAATAAATCAGCTTATTATATCACAGGGGGTTGCCCTCAAGAAAGAGGAGGTTCCCTCAAGAAACATGCCAATAATACACATGGTGTGAGGCCTGCAAGAATATGACAGCATGATTTGAATGCATGGGCATAACCACGTTTTCCCCTCCATGTGATTATTAATTGCATGAAGCACAACAATTGAATAGGATTGTATTGTTTCCATTCTTCCTAAAGAATAAGTTTTGATGGACAAACAGCTTAACTGTCTTAAGCAAAGATTTCAGAAATCTTTCTGCAGCTTAGTAGCCTGGGTCCCCATAGCAGTCCTAATTGAAATGGCTTGTTCTTCTTTATTTAAATATACACATGGTAGCATAGCCAGCATGATGTGGTGGTTTGAGCCTTGGACTACAATGCTGGAGACCATCTCCGCACTACACTGTAATAGCGTGATGATTCCACTTTCAACATCCTATGGAACCCCAGGATTCCATAGGATGTTGAAAGTGGAATCATCACGCTATAACAGTGTAGTGCAGAACTGGCCTAGGGCTCAATTTGCTGCTTGGCCATGGAAACCCACTAGGTGACCTGAGGCATGTCACACACACTCAGCCCCAAAAAACCCTGTGATAGGTTCACCTTAGGGTCACCATAAGTTGGAAATGACTTGAAGGCACACAACAACTATAAGGATAGCCTAACAATTGGCTTTCAAATGAGGCAGCCAAGTAGGCTAGTAAATCCAAGAAGAAAGGTGCATAGCCAATGTAAAAAAGGGAAATGTTTAATCTTGAAAAATAGATAGTTAAGAATCTCTCTTTCTCTCTCTCTCTGCGCACATGGGTGTGAATATCTAGTAGAACACGGATTGTGTGAGAAACCAAAGGCCCATTCACACTGTGCAATGATAGTCCATAGGTTTGGACTAGAGGGCCCTTGTGGCCCCTTCCAACTCTACAGGGGTATATTCAAGTATAAAACTCTTGAGAGATGTTCATCCAACTTCTGTTTAATGACCTCCAAAGAAGACTTCACTGCCCTCTGAAGCAGTCTATTCAACTGTCAAACAGTTCTTACAGTAAAAAAAGTTCTTCCTAACATTTAGGCCATTTCCGCACCGGGCTATTAAAACGGGGCAGAGCGACCTCCGACAGAGGTCTTCTGCACTGTGGAGTGGACTGGGATGGACTACTTTTTGTAGTTCCGTACCTCAGTCCGGTTCAGAGCAACCAGAACTGGTCGCGCAGCGTGCTTTTTAAAAACCTCTTTTAAGAGGTTTTTAAAAAGCACGGAGCGTGCAACTCCATGGCGCTCCTTCACTGCGCTTCGCTGCAGATTTGCAGGCATGCACAAGTGCGTGCCTGCAGATCTGCTGGGGGTGGGCTTTAGGCTGGTGAGCTTCTCCAGTTGGTGGAGAGCCTCCACCAACCGGAAGCTGCCATTTTGGACGCCGAAGCAGTGCGGAGCTACTAGCTCGCACTGCTCCTCGTCCTGACGGACTCGCCCGGACGCTCAAGAAAGCCGGTGAGTTCCGTTTTCACACGTTTCCTTTCTCGCGTGTGGAAAGGGCCTTAGATGGAAACTTTTTTTTTTTTTGGTCATTTGTAGAAATTGGTTCATGTTTTAGTCTTTGAAGCAGCAGAAATTCAAGCCTACTCTGTCTTATGTATGACATCTCTTCAGATATTTGAAGATGTCTAGCATATCACTTCTCAGTCTTCCCTTCTCCACACTAAACATACACCATTCTCTAATTTGTTCCTTACAGGCCTTGGTTTCCAGACTTTTGATCATCTTAGTCACCCTTTTCTGGGCATGTTCCAGTTTGTCAATATCCTCCTTGAGCTGTGGTGCTGAGAACTGGGCACAGTATTCCAGGGGAAGTCTGGCCAAAGCTGAATAGAGTGGCGCTTCTACTTCCCTTGAACTGGACAGTATATTCCTTTTGATGCAGGCCAGAATTGTCTTGGCTTTTTTTGATTGCATCACATCATTAACATATGTTTAGCTTGTGGACCCCTAGATCCTTTTCATACATCCTTCTTTCAAGCCAAGTGTCACCCATTCCATATTGGAACATTTCATTCTTCTTACATAGATCTAGTACTTGTCAAAATTCATTTTGTTAGTTTTGCCCCACCCCCTTCCCAATCTGCCAATGTCTTTTGAATTCTAATCTTGTTCTCTGGGATATTTGCTACCCCACTCCCAATTTGGTGTCTTCTACAAATTTTATAAACGTGCCTTTTATTACCCATCATCTTAAGTCATTACAAACATGTAGAACAACACCAGGCCCAGGACAGAACCCTGAGGCAACCTACTAGTCACTTCACACAATGATGAAGTGCAACCACTGGTGATCACTCATGGAGTTCAGTCAGTCAACCAATTACAAATCCACCTGAACAATAGCACTATCTATCCCACAGTTGGGTAGTTTGATTGCAGAAATATCAGTGGTACCTTGCCAAAAGCGTTATTGAACTCGAGATATACTACATCCACAGCACTCCCCTGATCTACAGCACTTCCCTGGGAAAAGATTAGTTTGGCATAAACTGTTTTTGAGAAGCCCATGGTGACTCTTAGTAATCATTGCATTCCTTTCTAAATGTGTACAGACTGACTGTTCAGTGATCTGTTCTAGAACTTTTCCTGGTGTTGATATCAAGCTGACAAGCTGGTAGTTGCTTGCGTCCTCTTTGAAGATGGGAACACTTGCTTCAAGCACCAAAGTAAGTATGCTCATAGAGGGTTACATTCTGCCACTGGGCCAATAACATCTTGACCGTAATCTCCTAGGTTTCTGACTGCAATTCCTATCAGCTCCAAATAGTATAGTCAACGGGTATAATGGGAGCTGTTTTCCAGGAACATCTGGAGGGCATCAGGTTAGAGGAAGTCCAAACTAGAGCATATTGATACCACTACCAGATACATATTTTGGTGACAGATTCTTGCAATCTATGTGAAAAGACCAGTCAGGATGGGAAAGATTTGGGTGCTTGCCACATGGAGGCAGAAGGTTTTTCCTGAAGACTTTATTGAACCTTTTTATCACCAAATACCTAGAATATGTATGAGAAACCAGTGGCCTATAACCTAAGCCTGCGAGCCAGTGTGGCATGGTGGTTGGAGTCCTGTATTAAGACAGGGAAGACCTGAATTCACACGCGTTCAGTTAAACAGTTCACTGGGTAACTTTTGACCAGGCATTCTCTCTAATCTACCTTACAGTGTTGCTCTAAAGAAAAAGTAGAAGGGAACCATTGACTACTACCCTGAGTTCCTTTCAAAAAAAAGTCACAGGGACAAAATAGAAATGGCATAATGAAATGGTTAAACTTCAAGACTGATCTCATTATCACATTTTTCTGGAAGCAAAACAAGCAGGTTACAGTATCCAAGAACTGGCTGTTGTCACAAGATAGCCAGGTTGAGGTATGATGGCTGAGGATGCTGCAAATTGTGGTCCAAAAGCAATATTTCAAGATCCTGAAAAAACTCCTCTCTTCCCATAGGACATTGCCATCTTGTCAAAAGGAGGCGAGAACGATATACGGAAAATAGTGTATGCGTGTTATTACAGGGAGGATGGTCAGATCAGCAGGTAACGGGAAAACTGAGGATTCTTTGACAGAATGTCCAAGCCAGAAAAGAATTTCAAGACTTTATAAACTGATTTGCTTTCATCTGTAACAGCATTTATGGAACCCTCAGTGTTCATTTCCAAACTTGCTTAAGCTAACACCTAGTGGCAAACCCAATTGTTTTTATTATATTCAAATTTAAAATCAGTCAACTGAAACTCATATCATATATGACTATGATTTCTTTAACTGAGAGCACCTGCCTTACCAGCATCCTAGATTATGCTCATTATTCATCTCATTTAAGTATAGAATGCAGTCCAGACATGGGCCCTTTTCGCACGGCGTTTTTGAAGCGAAAGGGCCCCTTGAGCGTCGCGTAAATGTGAGGAGCGGTCTGCATGATGCACTCACATTTATGCAACCCTCAAGGGCCTGACATGGACCGTGCACAGATTTTTTCATTTTCGGCTCTAACCCGAAAATGTTGCGTGCTCGCGCACCGCTGCAGGGCTTTGCACGCACTCACCTGCCATGTGAAGCCTCCTGAGCCGCGCCGGTCACGCTTCCTGCCCCAGTGCAGCCTCTAACTCCCAGGCTGCAGTGCGGAAGAAAGGGGCGGGGCGTTCGTGTGACGAGGAAGGAGCTACAGAGCCGGAACAGGAGGGATGTGACAGCATTCCTTCCAAGCCTTCTCGCACGAGAATCCCAACCCAGTAGCGCAAAAAGGTAAGGTGCGAAAAGGCCCATAGTTAAACACTGATTCAGTTCAATGGCAGAACTGCATTCATTGGTTGCTGCCTTTCAAAAACCAACTCTCCCATGGAGATCAATGGAATTTTCAAATACTTTATTTTGGCTGGATAAAATGTCTATAATCTGTGCGATTTTTTTTCCAACCCAGGATTTATTTATTTAGCTGATTTAGTGTATGCTGTATATTTAATCACACCATGATCCAAATGACTGACAACACCCATTAATCACATTGCCTCTTTAAAATAGTTTCAGGATTTGAGAATTGTGATCAGGAGGAGTTGGAAAAATTGTAATTTTTATATATATATATATATATATATATATATATATATATTACAATTTTTCCAATATATATATATACACAAACATACATATACATATACATCTATTGTGAAAAGTGTTGCCACTTTTGCAAAGGGGTCACAGAGCTGGTTCTGTTGTCATGTATGTACATCTGTCCAGAGAAAGAACTGCCTTAGCCCACAGCACTCAGAGATGCAACATCCTATCCTCTGACAAACTTAGAGGTAAAGTGGCTTTGCTTCTTTGCTGAGAAACTGACTTGAATGTATACACAGCATCGGAAGCATCTATAGTCAGAGAAGGAGGTGTGACATATTGGGCACTGCCTCTTTAAAATTACATATGCATAGGAAGCATCAAGAGGCCACCCACCACAGCTAGGCTTTAGATTAAAGCACACAGACAGCGGACTTCTGATCCTGCTCAGCTTCAAGGCAGATGTGCAGTTCTACTTCCAGTACCACACAGGATCATTTGTATAATCTTCTGTGCACTAAGAACACAGCAACCATCCTGAGGACCACAGCGTATTAAGAGAGCTCAGAGTTCTCCTCAAAGCATCAACAAAAGACACAGGCACAAGCTCCAGAACAGGTACTGTCTGATTTCTCCTTTTTTTTCCCTTTATTATTTTAGAAGGAAGTTGAAATAAAAGTATATGAGCTGCTTTGGAAAATGAATAATCAAAGCAGACCTTGATATTGAGTTTAGAATTTCTCTGCTCTTCTTTTGCTAACAAAGAGGAGGGAGTTTGATGTAACTCTTTCCCCTCCCCAGGGATTGTAATAGGTTGATAGTTTATGTCTGGATCCTAAGCAGTTTTTTCCAGATGAAGGAGGGTACCTGATTGTTTTCAGTAGCACTTACTTCCAAATAGGTCTGTTTAAGATAGCACTGTTGGACTCTTCTAGCTACAAATTGCAGAAAAGTACCTGAGCTAGTCTATGGAAACTAAAAGGCAATTGCTTTGGTGTGGCTATAGAAACCAGATAGTTTATTGTGATATCTAAATAAGCTGATTCCATTGAAAAGTCTCAACAGTGCTATGCTATCCCCCACTACTTTTCCCCTCCTTCTGTTACAGACTAGTTTTGCCAGTTTTCACCAACATGACACCCTTCAGATATGTTGGACTACAAGTCCCATCATGCCAACCAGCACTTTGGCTGTGGATGATGAAGACTGTGGTCCAGCATACTTCAAGGTCACCTAGCTGAAGGATGCTGGACATAAGAAATGGTAAACATTTATTTGCACTTCCAGTGGCTGAACCCTGATAAGAAATTGAACTTTATATAAAAAGTTTCCTCTGACAAGAAGAGCCTGCCATCAATGATATTGTCAGTTCCTTATGATCACTATGGGTTACTTGGAAAAAGCTGTTTAACTGGTGTGACCAGTCCTCCACTTAGCAGGTTCCTCTTTTCTGTTCAAAGAGAAAAGAATGATAGTTTTGGATATTGTAAAGAGCCACCCTTGGTGCAAAAACCAGCTGGATTTTTTCCCCTAATTGCTCCACAGCATTTTGCAGAGCTGCACAGTTGCAGCTTGCAGTTGCAGCTGAACCTGGGAATGGGTTTGCTCCCAGTGGTGGGTCCGGAACATTTCAAACAATTCACATGAGATGAAAAATGGAAAGGGAGATGTGGGACAACAGAAGATTATGTTAGTTGTTAAATACACACACACACACACAACTCAAGAAGAAAAGGGGGTTTTGTTCTTGCTGTTTTGAAAATTTTGGCTTTTACCACTGACATGGGTAAATTTCTTCTCATTGAAATGCCTCCTACTGTCCTCCATCCCACATTCCTGGTGAGGTTTTCATAATAACTTTGTTTGCAGTCCATGCACTATTTAAGCATCCTTTGTGGAGCTGATTTTAGTATAACCCAATCAGGGTACAAACTATTGGTCTGTATTTTTGTGTTATGAAAACAAGTATCATTTCACTGCATATGCAAGAGGTAGATGTGCCCATATGAGTGAGCAATACATAGGCAGAGGTGTGCAATAAATCACAGACAAACGTATCAGGTTAAAAATAACAGTCCTAGCAGCTTTAAGCCCTACCAGAAACAGGTCTCTTGTAAATTGACTGACTCTTAATTGGTCATTCAAGGCTCAGGTACCCCAAAATATGTAGCATTATGACCAGGCTCATATCAATGAAATCTTCCTGGGGAGGTTTATTTCTCTCTCAGCTACTGTGAAGACTATAGCTAAACCCAGAAGGAATAGACAAACGTGTGGTATATGTATGTGTGTTGTATATGGCATCTGTATCCTGATAATCGAAGGGTCTGAGTAGTTCAACCCTGCAAGACATGTTTCCTTTACAAAGAATAAACTGGTGAAATCCCAGGCTCATTTTGGAACCCGGCATCTCACAGATCCATCAGTTCTACTTGTGACAAATCCACACAGATGTTCCAAGGCAGCAGCTACAGGGTGCATATGGGAGTTCTAGTGCTGAAAAAGCCAAAGATGTAGATCAGAATCCCATGCAGAACTTTGTAATGGGCCTGTTCTGTTTTATCCCAGAGCTTGGAAAATTACTTTTTGCACTACAGTTCCCAGAATAATATATCAACCCCCATGATGGCCACACTGTTTTGGGAAACCCTGGAACTGTAATTTTAAAAAGTAACTTTTCTAAGCTCTGTTCCATCCCCATATGCAGATGTGGATACAGCTTCTTTGGTTTGTTAGCTGAGAACAGGCAAAGCACTCCCAAGTAATTTATAAGCCTCAGTTTCTGATTCTGGGGAAGAGGCACTTTAAACTTCACTGGAAAGATTCCCTACATCCCTGCATCTTTTTGTGAGCTGCATGATGAAAATCAGGTTTATTGATTCACTCCAACTCTTTGTATGGTTAGGAAATCTGGCACTATATATCTGTTTCCATAATAAAATATTTGCTGGCATAAGACCTCTTCCACTCAAGTTAATTACTTCACGTACCAAGACTACAAGAGCTGCAGTTTAGTTTCAGTTAGAGAGCCCTTCAGAGGCTTCAAAAATACATAAGATGTGCTGTGAAGTGAGGTGACATCTTCTCTTTATAAGTCTTCCAGACTAGCAGGATAGAAGAAGCAAAACTTGCGCAGGAAAAACATTTCTTTACCCACTCCCTTCTCGTATTTTAGCCTGTACACACACACATATAGCCTCGCAAAGTATTGCTGCCTGACAAAGCACTGCATTTGGGTTTGACAGCAGAGAACATTCTTCACAAACTATCTAAACACATTGCCTTCAAGTCATTTCCAATTTATGGCAACTCAAAGGTGAACCTATCACAGGGTTTTCATGGCAAGATTCGTTCAGAGGTGGCTTGCATTTGAATTTCATCTGACTCTAAATGCATAGAGGCTTAAAAATTTACAGTTGTGAATGGCTTTTTCATTTCTAAGACAATCTGTGACACTTCCAGCAGAAAGCACAGGAATAACTGTTGTTCTATATTTTCCTCTTCTCTGATTCTATTCTCCTTCTCTTCTGATTTTTAAAGGTAAGAAATTCCATTATTGCTGAAAAAGATACAGAGATCATGATGGACAGAAGCATGAAAACTCTCCCCCAGACCACCTTTTCTGGGAAATACTGAGAAGACAGAGCTCAGCACGACCGCTTCACTGAAAACAAAAAGAGACAAGAGCAGCACCATGAAGCAGGATGGGCATTATCCAAATGACACACTCATGCATACTAACTTTGCTGCCATCTACAGCCACCATAATGGAGACTTTACTTCTTACCAAAACTTCACTTTCCCTTTCAACTTCAGTTACAGTGACTATGATCTGCCCTTGGATGATGATGACGACGATGTGACAAAAACTCGCACTTTCTTTGCTGCCAGGATTGTCATTGGGGTTGCACTGGCTGGTATCATGTTGGTCTGCGGCATTGGCAACTTTATTTTCATTGCTGCTCTGGCTCGATATAAGAAGCTCCGTAACCTCACAAACCTTCTCATTGCAAACCTGGCCATCTCTGACTTCCTTGTGGCCATTGTCTGCTGTCCATTTGAGATGGATTACTATGTGGTGCGACAGCTGTCCTGGGAGCATGGCCATATACTCTGTGCTTCTGTCAACTATTTGCGCACCGTCTCCCTCTACGTCTCAACCAATGCACTCTTGGCAATTGCTGTGGACAGGTAAGGAGGAGAACTGGAAACTGGAATCATCTGTAGCCAGTGATTTTTTCCCCCTAGGTCCAGCATTTTCCAGATGGATTCTCCCAATCTTTCCCCCAACCAGCTGCCCAGCCCGAATTAATTGTAGTTAATTGGAATCAAGAGCTTCTCCCCCCTTCAGGGTCCTTCACCATCATTTCACTAAAAGCAACTCCCATGCCCTCTTCACAGCTACAACAGAGGACTAAGAAGGACTGGGAGAAGAGAACATCCCCCAGTTCCTTGGTAGTTTGGTTAAGTTGAATTCACAGCAAAAGGCAGAACAATGGACAATGTACCAGCCCCAGACTATCACAACTACATGTTACTTACCACTCTGAGCCATGGAAATCAGGAGTTTGGAGGGCTTTGTTTTCCCCAATATGCAGTGGATAAAGTGTCCACTTGAAGTCCCTAGACTACCATTTTTTAAAAAATGGCACATTCCTACCACCTTTGCCTGAAGTGACCAGGTCATCCTGCCAAATAGTAGGGCCAGCCCTTCGAGGGGTAAACATTTTGAAAGTAACTAATCTTTTCTTTGCCAGCCTTCTCCCCTTCAGACGTGAAAAAGGAGGGTCAAAATCAAGGGCAAGAAATAAGAAATCTGCAAGAAATAATGGATGTAATAAATGTTTGAAAAGAAAATCCAGGGAGAATAAGGCTCAAAATTGTGTGAAGTGGTGCATTTCAGCTGTTAACTGACATATTTCTTTCATGCCACATGTAGTGTAAGGAACTGTTACCAATTTCTCTAAAATGTGTCCTTGTTTTGCAATATAACACTTTCTGCAATCTATCCATATGTCCTCTTTTCCATAAAAATCAAATTACAACAAGCTACATAAAAATCCATAATGGAGTTGGGAGCTGATGGATGTTGAGTGAGGGAATAAAATGATAAGTTTGTAGTTAACTTTTTAAAAAAATCCCAGAATCAGGAATAAACTATTAATTTAATTTTTTTTAATCTGTGGAATTGAAAAAAAGATTTCGTTCACCACTCAATTCGTTATAGTATGGAGGAAAGTATTACTGAGGGTTGTCTTTTGTTCCTGTTCTAAAATGTGATCCAGTAGAAATAATAGATTTTTGTCAATTTATTATGGTCTTTTGTAATATCACTTCAAAAGCACCAGAGAAGACTTCAGTCCTACAGGCACACCTTTGCAATTCGTGTTAGCTTTTGTTCCACTTACACTTGTTCATCCAGCCCTTTGAATCAAATACTTAAAAATGAATTTAGAAGAATTTGCACAAGATTGTTGCTGAACGTGGAAGCCGTGCAAGTTTGAAAGGGATTTCTGGGGAATTAGCTAACGATAGCAGTATAATAACTAAAGGGCTGCAGTGAGATAGTAATAGTGAACACATATCATTTCCAAACAAAGCAATTGGTCCAGCCTACGGTTCATTTCATTAAAGGCCCAACAAACTATCTTCAGTTTGGAAGTTACAGGGACACTTGGAGTAACAGTGGAGCAATGACAGCCAGTTTTTTGAATGGTAGTGCATCTTGGCATCTTGAAATTCCTGTTACCAAACAGCCATAGTACTTCCCCCGGTCCCCCAACTTGGAGAAATTAGAAACATGATCTAAAACTGGTGGTCTAAAAAAATCCCTGAGGCCTAGAGGTATACTTAAAAAAATAAAAATGGTGGCCCAGTGCTGCATGTTGAAGTGGATTTGGTGATCTGTTTAAAAAGAGAGAGAGAGAGAGAGAGAGAGGGAGGGAGAAATAATCTGGGATGTGTGCTGTCTGGAGGTATTTTACCTGCATGGGTAAGCATTACCAGTTTACCTTCTGTGAATTGGGTATTTTGCTGTATTCTTAGAAACAAATGTGAAATTGGGCCTTTGTGCTCAGACCAAACCACCGCCTTATAGTCGATTTCTTTGCCAAATTACTAGGCATCAGTCTAAATTCTGTGAAATAAGTCACAGAGCAAAAGAAGGGTTGTTCAAAACAGGACGAGGAGTTCGGGAATTTTAGATGCTATCCTTGCCTTGTATTCACATTCTTAGTAAACTACTTTTATTTAGCCTCACATGTTTGCCCCTTAGGTGATGATTTTTAAATATTTATCTTTTTGTTTTATTTTCTCTAAATTACCAACACAGTTATAACAAGATGTGTGATTTATGAGTGGCCATTACCACTGTGGCAGCCATCTTGTAAATGGGAAGCCCCTCCCGGCAGCCATTTTGGGAGAGCACCCCAATGCTCTCAGAATTCCAAGTATACTGACGACCCAGAAAAGGTTGAGGGACCCCCATTTTATGGGATCTTCAGTGACCTTTGCAGTACTAACACCTAATATGGTGAAGTAGGAGAATTTTGACCAAAAAAAAAATTGATATCGACAACCTATTGTTCAATAGCAATGTACTGGCAATAATTTTGCAATGTGGACTGGGAGATCTGGAGGAACTGGAATCTTTTCTCTCTGTTTTTTTTAAAGCCCAGGGGAACTCATATTACTATTTTGTTTGAAATAATAATTGGTACCAAGGAAATTTGTATTCTGTATGTTTTAATTTTAGAGTAATATTAGGTTGGGGAAGGAGGGATTCAGGAAAGGAAAGGAAAGGAAAGGAAAGGAAAGGAAGGATTGAGGAGGCAAGGCACAATAAGCCAAGGAATAGCTTGACTTTGGATGACTTCAGTGGCCATTTCTGCACTAGCCTGTTATAGTGTTATTATTCCACTTTCAATATTCTATGGAATCCTGCCATTTGCAGTTTAGGGAGGGGCCTCAAACCCAAGGATTCCATAGGATGTTGAAAGTGGAATAACAACACTATAACAGGCTAGTGCAGAAATGGCCAGTGTATTGGGGAGGTGTATAAATAGATATTTGATATTTTTTAGTTAGCCTTCTATTCTATTATTTGAAGCCCATGGTAACCTTGGAGAGACCTAAACATCTGAAGAGTAGGTTAGTACATTCTGATACTTATTTGGCAATAGAAGTCAGTCAAGAGCATTGACTGGAACTCACTGACACACAGCATACTTTCAGGCCCACTTCGCTTCAACCTCATGTCTATTATTACTTCCCCTGAAGTGCAAAATCTTTCATTTATCCCACAGACAATAAAATTGCCATCTTAAGAATTTTTCCACTTAGATTTTTTAAAGTTTAAGAACAATGTCATTTCCTGAACTTGTGAAGTGCTTTTCTTCCTTTCTAGTTTATAATGTTCCCTCTTGGGCTTATAAACAATTACCATGAATTGATTCTAGTTCTGTATTGATCAATGTACTGCCTTCCTTTAAACTGTGGTGGTAGGGGAACACATCCTCCAGATACTGCTAGACTGCACGTCCCAGCCCTCCTCTCCATGGGCTATAATGGCTTCGAGTGCTGGGGAATGAAGTCCAGTGA
Organism: Cyclura pinguis; assembly: GCA_030412105.1. Taxonomy (NCBI): domain Eukaryota; kingdom Metazoa; phylum Chordata; class Lepidosauria; order Squamata; family Iguanidae; genus Cyclura; species Cyclura pinguis. The sequence goes on from CM059599.1 coordinate 174,325,020, forward strand.
CATTTGAAAAACTGCACTTCATTCACTCTGGCTTCAAGGCGAGCTGAGGTTTTTGATTTAAAGTCATGCCTAGCCAATTCAGTGGAGGCCAGAGAGAGATTGTTTGTACCTGTTGAAGATATTAGGGTTGGGGCTTTTAGGCTCATTCCCATAGGCTATATGAGTAAGCACCTGGAGGAAAGAAACAGCTATCCTTGGTAAATCCAAAGTCATGTTGCTTGCAGAGCACTGTATTCTTTTTGTTCAGAGAAATTCCCTTCATCAGTTAAGTCATAAAAGTGATTGGAAATCAATGCAAAATTCGTGCCTTTGCCTGCATCTGGGAAAACGAATGCATTCTTTTCTTAGTTGATTAAATACATTTATCTCTAAGAGAACAAACTGTCAATGTGTACAATACAGAGTGTGCTGGTTATGTCCGAGTAGATGGGTAACCAGGCCACAGACATGCATGCTCAAGATCTTTTCACTGATCAGATGCATTGAGTTCATAATTCGGAAAAGACTCAAGTGCTGTTACAGTTCTTCAGGTGAGATTTATGAATGCAGAGAAGTATTTTACGGATTTCAGGAAAAACAAGAATATTGCTGAAATAAACATTTTCAAGCACTTTGACTAAGCACTTTCAAGAACTATAACTAATTGGTTAGGCAACCCTCCACAACGGTGAGCCAGTACTCTAATCCTACCTTGAAACTTCAAGTGCTCACAGGAGTATCAACCTGACCTCCACTGATCAAGCAACATCCTGTCAACACAAAGGCAGAAAAGACACTGGCTAAGTCCTATGATCTGGCATTTCCCTGGTGATGCTGCCTTCTGCTACAGTTTTTAGTAAACTGTTCCATATCAAAGACTCCGAAGTAACACAGACCAAGCTAAATCTACCAAATGTACAAAACTTACAATAAAAACAAGCACATTAATAAAAATATGGCTGGAATCTATTAGTGAGGAAATGCTTGTCTAAAAAGAAAAGTATCCAAAAAGGGCTAAGAACAAAACTGTGTAGGCACATACTGAATTACCTACTGGAAGGGTATTCCTTAAGATGAGAGACAATATACTAGGGGTCTTAACCCTGACAATCTCAAAACAGATTTCAGTTATGTAGACTGGGACTACCTCTTTAGCAGAACTCAGTGAAGGGCACAACAATGAGGGATATGTCCTCACAAATCCTAGCCCCGTGTTGTTGAGGACTTTGCACACTACTGCCAAGCCTTAAAAGAGTCCCAGTAGCAAACAGGCAACCAGTGTTCAGCAAGCAGCAAGAGACATTATATATGCTATGGGACAGCACTGGAAAACATCCAGGAAGCTGTATTCTGCATAACTACTAGCCTCTTCACCTGTCTCAAAGGCAGACTCCCATAGAGCACATTGTGTTTTTGTGTGCCTTCGAGTCATTTCCGATTTATGGCAATCTTAAGGCAAACCCATCGTAAGGTTTTCTTGGTAAGATTTGTTCAGAGGGGTTATTATCTTTGCCTTTCTCTGAGGTGGAGAGAGAGTGACTTGTCCAAGGTCACCCAATGGGTTTCCAGGCTGAGCAGGACTTCAAACTCTGGTCTCCAGAGTTGCAGACCAGTGCTCAAACCACAATACCACACTGGCTTGCCATTCATTCCCTAATTTCCACTTATTTAGCAACTCCCCTTTTGAAGCCATCCAAATTGGTACCCATTGCTGTGTCTTGTGACAGTGAATTCTATCATTTAACCATGTGCTGTGTGAAGAAATACATTCTTTCATCCATTCCTTGGAATGGATGACACTCCTCTCTCAAGTTTGCATAACTTCCCAAATATGAATTTGGAAACATCTTTTCTTTTGCAGGTACCTTGCTATTGTTCACCCACTAAAACCAAGGATGAACTATCAAACAGCAACCTTCCTCATTACCGTGGTCTGGATAGTATCCCTCATCATTGCAATACCATCAGCATATTTTGCAACAGAAACTATTCTCTTCATGATAAAAAATCAAAAGAAAATTTTCTGTGGACAGATTTGGCCAGTTGACCAACAAATATATTACAAATCCTATTTCCTGTTCATCTTTGGTATTGAGTTTGTTGGACCTGTTTTCACAATGACTCTCTGCTATGCCAGGATCTCTCGTGAACTTTGGTTTAAAACTGTCCCAGGCTTCCAGACAGAGCAGATAAGGAAGAGGCTTCGTTGCAGAAGGAAAACGGTGTTGGTGCTCATGTGTATCCTAACTGTGTATGTCCTCTGCTGGGCTCCTTTCTACGGCTTCACCATTGTCCGTGACTTTTTCCCCACCGTGTTCGTGAAAGAGAAGCACTATCTCACAGCCTTCTATATAGTTGAATGCATTGCCATGAGTAACAGCATGATAAACACCATGTGTTTTATAACAGTAAAGAACAACACCATGAAGTATTTCAAGAAGATCATGTTACTCAGATGGAGGTCTACCTACCATGGCTCCAAGTCAAGTGTTGACACAGACATCAGAACAAGCGCCATGCCTGTCACAGAGGAAGTGGATTGCATCAGACTTAAATGAAGTCTTGTCAGATGTCTCCTTGCAACAACTGTTCTTTTTGGTGTGTCAACTTATTCATCTCTCCTTCCTTTTCTTTTCATTCTGTACATGTGAAAATTCATGAGGAAAGGTGCTGCAGACCAAAGCCCTGTCTGAGCAAGAACTCTTGAATGTTTTTGAACGTTTTAACAGGCAGAACTTGGGGGGAAGGAACCAGCTTTACCCACAGTCCTCCATTTTGCCTTGCTTCAGTTTCCGTTCTATATTTATACCTGCAGGTCTGGAAGTAAAAAAGGAGGAGAAGGAGGAGGAGGAGGAAGAGGAAGAGGAAGAAGAGGAAGTAGTTGTTAATCAAAAGAAATGGAACTCTTCCCAAACATTCTGTTTTGCCTTTCACCCTAATCTCCACAGCCTCTCAACTAGACTGCATGTCTTGCCAAGTCATCACTTGTGTAAGACAGAAAGGACTGGAGATGATCAACAAGCTGTTTAGTGAGTCAGTGGGCTTCAGTTATGCTTCTTAGATCTTCAGAATAAACCGAAGCAACTCCAAGACTAGGGAATGGGCTCTTCCTCAATAATAATTTTGTTTCTGATGGGCACTACTGTTGATGGAACCAGACTTGGGTTTTGTGAAAATTTATCTCTCCTGCAAAATCATTGCCCTGTGGCATTCTTTTATTACAGAAATTTTATAATGTCTGTTTATAATGTCTGCTCATTATGGACATATGAGTAGAATATAATTGTTCATATTGTATCCCTGATAAAAGGAGCACCTACACTTTGAGGAATACAGTTTCTTTAGTTCCTCAGATTTTTTTTTTCTGAGGGAAGTGAAGCTACCTTACATTTACATGTGGAAAAAAGCTGAATTCCATATATTTTTAAGTCATTTGTTTATGATTTTCATTAGTGTGCCTATCTCTATGTAGTTGAGTAGATCTGCCAGCTATTTAAAGATGGTTAACCAAAATAGTATAACAGGATAGTTGACACATCAAGGTCCGCTTGATTTTTTTTTTTTAAAAAAAATTAAATTAAGATAGCACCTCATCAGATTCTATGCTTCTTTTATACGATAGCCAAGACAATACTCAAATTATAATAGAGGGAATATAAGAAGGTCCTTATGAAATCCACAAGCCCTGCCTCCTGATTCCTGATTCTCCCTCCACTTTAGAAAAATCATCTTGCCCCCTTAACTTTCTAAAATATATTAGTGGTGGATTAGCTAAAAGTTATTAGAATAACTAATAACTAACTGAAGGTCCTCAAATTTATTCTTGTGGATACAGGGACAAAACCGAAGACGTCATCAGTTAATGTGCACATATGGTAGATTATTTTGGGAATTCAAAATAGGCTTGTAGCATAGATGTCATTCATGAGATGAACTATACCCCCCTTCAAGTAGGGCCACAACTCAGAGATGCAACATGCACAGGTTTTGCATGGGAAAGGCTTTGATTTAGTTTATGGTATCACCAGTAAATTGGATTCAGGTAGATGGGCTGAGGGAAATTTCCACCTCATATCTTAGGGACTGTCTGCTGGTCAGAACAGACAGTCATTGAAAAGATAGACCACTGACTCAGAATAGGGCAGCTTCAAACAGCTAAAGGACCAAACACTGCATATTTCATACAAGGCATACAAATGTCCTGTATAATATCTGAATGCATTTTGGAAAAATGCACAATGGTCAACTGAAAAAGGCTTTGCTTTATAGTTTGCCTAAGCAGCAGAGAGCTAGAAGGTCACTGTTTCACCTACTGGATTTGAAGCTTCTTCTACACCCCTCCCCATCCCATTAAAAAAAAACTTTCTTAAGCATTGGAAGAATCTACTAGAACATTGTGGGCAGTGTCTTATGGGGCTGCTACTGTGTAGGGTGAACTGATTAGAGGAATTTGCACCATGTAATAAGCCTTCCCAGTTTTGGCAATCTCCCTCCAAATGCAGCCCCATAAAACATCCTAGTAGAGGTGGAAAAAAATATTCAAAAATATTGAGAAAATGCCCAAAAAGTGTTTTTCAAACATTGCAAAATCCTGACAAGAAGAGTCCTGGATTGACAAGAATCTTCACAGTTTGGAACTTATTCTGCACAAATTTGTAAGTGGTTGTTTTCTGAACAGAAAATGCTATAATTTGGGACTTATTCTGCCCCAAATTTGCAGGCAATCGATTTGCATAGAAAACACCACTTTCTACACAGGAAGCAGCTTGTTCTGTGCATAATGCTGTTTCCTGAATTAAAAATGCTCTTTTATACATGAAAATTTTGTGCAGAATAAGCTCAAGCCATATTGCAAATAGGCTTCCAAAAACTGCATGGTTTTCAAAGACTTTCTCACAATAGGAAGACAATTGTAAAAATTACTCATTGCTTCCTTCAAGAAGAAAATCAGTGAAGAATTACATCATTACTACACAGCCTTGAGTTGAAAGGCAGCTCTAGGCCTCATCATTCTACTCTTATGGCCTCAGAACTGCTTCTGATGAGGGTATTAGCTGCAGTTCTGTTCTGTGTTTTATTTAGCTATTGTTGTTTTTTAATCACAATTTTCCTGTGCTATCTTGTTTTTTCCTCTCTCTCTTCCATGCCCTCTCAGAAGATCTATATACTCATACAAAATCCTCTTCAGAATTTCTTCTGGTCATTCTTTTGGGGCCAAAGGGTTATGCTCTATGCAAGTTGTAGGAGGGTACATTTTACATGCTTATGTAAAGTGAACACATGTTCATAAACTCACACAAATGTACGTGTGTCCTTTTCACCTAAGTACAGCTGTATACTTCATCTAGATTCTGGTGCTGGGTGCAAATTGAGAATGAAAACAGCTACAGACATTCCCACAAACTGCTGTGTGAATCCATGGACAGAGTACACCTTTTTGTGTACTGCCTGTTTGATTACTCCTAGGATTACCTTCTTGACCTGAATGTTGGCTGTTGGGCAGAGGTTGTACACACATGCATGCTTTCATGCACAAATACACATACACACAAACACAATACAGACCCTACTGTTACCATCAGTGGGAAAACTAAAATCTTAAAACAGTTGATGAGAATGAGGATGAGAAAGTCTCTTGTCCTCCTCACTCCCAATTTGGAATCCTATATTTGTTTTACTTGTGCCGTGACACTGGCAAAGCTTTGATGTTTAAATGTTAGTGCCTAATGTAAATGTAATATATATTTTTTATTTTGTTATTTTTAGTGTTAAACCAAGATGGGAGAACTTTCCACTAAAAATGTCTATCTACTATGAAAAACACATCTGTTTCCATAGTTGGAGGAAGTGAAAAAGTGGAAGGAAACTCCACATAGATTTAAGCATAGCGCACATTGATTTAAGTCCTAACTGGCATTGTGACATCTTCATATAGCAAAATCTGATTGCCTACATGGCCTTGTGACTTGATCATATCCATTATATAATCCCAGATGGGCTAAAATCATTCTCCTAGGCTGAAGGCACTATTTTTCAAATATAACTGTTGGGTAGAAGCAGCCTTAAACTGCTAGCAAAAGAGAAGAAAGGAAAAAACAAAAATCTAAGGGAAGACACCTGAGAAATGTTTTGGTAGCCCCTAAAAGCACTATCCTCATGCCAGAAAATGTTTGTGACTGTATACATGGGTAATCCATATTATTTTAGCATGAACCTACCCACTGACCCCCAAGAGTTGGAAACATTTTTTTACTTCAAAAAAAAAAAAAACTTTATCAAGCTGTGCTAAAAAATGCATCTCTCTGGAGATTTTCCAAACGTTCATCAGTGATCAGTAGCAAGCATGACCACAACATTTGTTACATGTGAATAAAGGGACAGGCTGTTACTCAGACTATGGTCCTTTCTGGGTCTTTCCAAATCTTACTACTATTGTCTTTATCCCCTGGAAGTGCAGGCTAATGCAGGTTTACTCAGAGTTAATCCACTGAGTCCTAGGAGACCAAAGTAAATGTGGACCTCAGACTTAACTAGGTGTTTTAGCATATATTTTGACTATATTCAGGTTGTGCGATCCACTTTGAAAAACTCTACACACCTTTCCAGCTTTCTGTTTTCATTAAGATTACTGTACTATATACCACTATGGCCGTCTCTTAAATGAAAGATAATTGTTTTAGCAGATTATGAGAGTCAACAAAATAACCCTGATCTGAATGAAAATAGTCTTGCTGCTTCGTTTGTTATGATCTGAGGCTTTTGTATTGTAATGTTACAACATTGTCATTTTGTAAAGCATGCAATGGTATTTGTTTTGAAGTCAATGGTACTTGTTTTGAAGTCAAAGGTACTTGTTTTGAAGTCAGTGGAATTTTTGTAGAGAATTCGTGTCTATTTATGAATCTATATGAAGGAGAAAGCTTAATAAAATGATACGACATGGCAGCTTGAGAGAAACAGCATCATAGAGAGTTTGTGAGAGAATGCTTTGAGGAATGGAAGTGTGGAGAGATTTGGTAGAGATTTCACTCATGTTTTCCCACTGGCACCATGAACAAGCAGCCAATCAAGAGAACTAGAGGATGTTTATCACCTTCTAAATTTGTTCTGGTGGTGGGAGATCAACCCTCAAGAGATTATTGTGTCACAGCCCCCATCATTCTGCATCATTGGCTGGCAAGGGCTATTGGGAGATGCACTCCAACATCATCTCACATTCTCCAGGTTTGTACTAAATATTCATCAATTCATTTATAAAGATCCCAATTTAATTTCATCTCCTAGTGGTCCTTTCCTTTCCTCTATACTTCCTATACCCTTTAAAAACTGGCCTTTTGTAATAATTATCCCCTGATACTAACAATTACTGGTACTTTCCATCATGTTATTGAGGGGAAGGTAAATCTAGATTATGGATGCAAAGATTGCTTGAAATGTGACAGGTTAGATGTTGTATGTGATGGGAATGCTAGAGCATGATTGTCAAGTGAACAGGATTTTTAAAGAAAAGGATATTTTCCAGTCACCTCCTCAGGCCTTTCTTTGCAGGTATCATCTGCTTCAAGATCCTATGTCTCCCTGGAACCTGGACCCATCTTTTCGATCCCAGATGCTCCCACATGATAGAAAGGAGGGAAAAATCTGACCTGGAGTCGGAGACCTAATCTCCTTAGCTAAATTTATATGTCTCAGTTAACCCACAAAAGCATTGTAACACATGAGAAAGTGGCCAGTCACTGTGACTAACTGGAAAAGGCTTTTCAGAGGGAAATCACTCATATTCCTTCAGACACTTGATTGTCATTTTCTCACTTGGTTGCTGCTACCTGCGGCATGAGGCAGAGCCTTTAGCACAAACACACAGCATGAAATTGGCCATTCCACCATTCCTTTCAACCATATGAGAAATGCAGCTAGCTGTAGTAGTCAAAGAGGTCATTCTGAAAATACATTTGACTAGATTCCATGTGGCACTAGATCATGAATATTTCATTACATAAGTTAGATGCCATGCACTCTTCAGATGCTCCATATGCCAATGATGTTCCAAAAGAAATTGGACAGATTTCAACAAAATCCACAGCAGATGTATACCACTTTCCAGCATCCATTTGAAGTCTTGTGAAATGCTTTCATGCACCAGCAATTATCGGGGTGTTTTGTCTAATTGATGATTCGGAAATGAAGACAAGACAGGAAATACTGCTGCTTTCTGCTTCACACCCATTAACCCATTTAAATGGGGCTTTGAGAATATCAGAAGAATGGGCAAAAATTCTTCTTTCCCCTGTTCTCTTTGAATTAAACAAAATCTTGCATAGCCAGGGGGCTGATGGGGGCAAAGAGTATGTATATGACAGCAAGGTGTATAGTACCTCAGATACTAAACCAGGGCCAAGACAGGTGTGCCCTTCAGAAGTTATTGCAGTGCAACTGCCATCAGCCCTAGCCCCACAGGCAATGGTGATGAATGATGGGGTTTACAGAGCCACAGCTTCATACATTCCCAACTCCTATGCAGGCCCTTCCACCTCTTACTGGGCACAAGCATCAACTAACTTGAAGGTGAGTGAGTGCACAGACAGAGGAAAGACTGAGATATCTGAAGATGCGTCCAGATTGTGTAGGACAGGCAAGATGAGGAAACCTATGGACCTCTATATACAATGCCCATCTTCCTTGACCGTTGGACATGCTGAGCAGGGCTGATGGGAACAGAAGACCAATGACGTCTGGAGAAACACAGGTCTTCACACCCAGAGTAGGCAGAGTGGAGAAAAGGTATCCAAGGACAGAGTGAAGCATTTGCTTCCCATAATATTTGTTTATTCCCAGTCACACACACCCCAAAGAGCTTGTCTTGAAATAAGTGGTTCACTGACCTACTGGTAAATGTGCTGGTGTGACAACATATGATTTGGGCTCAAGGTTGGAACAGAAAAACAGGTGTGACAGGCAGGTCACTTTTGCAGCCCAGAGTAGTCCTCTTAAAATGCAGTATCTTTTTGAGAAGGCAACACTTCATGCATACTTTATGCTTCAGATAGATACCTAGACATCTGGATATGCCAAGGTCATATTTATGACAGCTGACTATATTCAGAGGAGGTTGGCTGGAGGCAAAAACAGTGCCAGCGTCTGTCTCCTCTACAGATGCCTCTTGTGGACTGTTTCTTGGTGCAGAAACCCCATTAAGGATCCACAAATGCCACAAGGACTTATGACCCCCCCTTGTTTGCTTATCAAACTTTAACTAGCATCATCCTGCCTTTCCTAAATTTCCTTTATTTATTTTTCTAGAGCAAAGAGCCTCACCATGTTCCAATCATGCTGTCTGATATAGTCAGGAGCTGAAAGTATACAGAAATCCCCCACCTTTTGATTCCCTGTTATCTGATTACTTGCTCTTTTGATGCTTCCAAATTAAGGACAAGTTCCGTTAATTTGATGGGGTTCCTCTCTTTCATCAGCTCTTCTTGCATACAGAGGCTTGCTTGGAACTGCTTTCATGTGCATGCTGCTTGCAAAGGAAGCAGAGAGAGGGTAAAAAGGCACTAAGCTGGCTGAGAGACTTTGCAAGCAGTGCATATGTGGTCAGTCCTAAGTGAGCCTCCAGAAGTCCTTCATGCTCCCTACAGTACAATAAATGGGTTCTGTTTTTCAACCAATTCCATTTTCTGACACTGCTCCAGTCCCTAACCTGTCAGATAAGTGGGGCAGGTCTGTATGTAAGCCAAGAGAAATGACCCCTTCCATACTGGACAGCAAAGCTAATCCTCCAAAATAATTCACCACTCACATGATATTTGCCTTGTAGATGTATCACCAGAACAGATATCCTTCACCCCAAAAGGATCAAGAGAACAAAATAGAGGCACATTTTGGCCTCAGCCTCTGGCCAGTAGACCAAAAGGAAGGGGTGGTCACTGGAAGGCTGGGCTGAAAGATGAAAGACGAAAACCTGCCTGGCCCCTTTCTTACCCAGAGAAGCAGTGGCCACAGAGTGCGTGCTTTTCTATTCCCCAGAAGAAATGGCATGCCTCTAATTACCAATTGCCCTAGGACTGTCCAGCTAAGGAGGAACACACTTTGGCCTTTGCTCCCAGCCAAGGCCCAAGGGGCTCTGGCAGACTGCACCTCATTGCATGTTAATTCCATCCATCAACCAGAAAACCAAAGACTTTTGGGATGTGTGTATGTGTTCAGGAGATGGGTGGTGTTGGGAGGGATTCTGTTGTTACTTCCAGTTGCTTATGAACCACCTTGAGAAACATTCTGCTCTAAGACAAGATATGCATCTTGAAAGCATTTTTTTGAAAACTTGCAAAACTCAGTAGCAAAAACACTGGACAGCCCATCAAGAGAGCTATGGGCTAATAGGCCTACCTTTCCACTTGATGTCATGCCTGTACACAAAGCTGCCCTTGTGCACTGTCACAAATGACACTCATCAGAGTTAAGGCAAATATTTTCCAGTATTGTCTATTCATATCTAGAAAGCAGTGGTTTGGAGGCTGGCTTGAAATTCCTCTCACCTGCCCCCATAGTCTTTAATACAACCTTTTCAACAAACCCTGAAAATATATCTCCTGGTATCCTCATTCAACACTCAAACCATACTGGATTGCAGCGTACCTAATCTATTCCAAATCCAATGGTTAGTTCCAACTAACAGGAGACCCACTGAATCAATGGGGAGTTGTATAACACTTGTACAGATCTCATTGATCTAGTGGATCTACCCTGGACAGAACTAACAGAATTAACCAGTCCCTAACCTGTCAGATAAGCGGGGGAAGCCTATATGTAAGCTAGAACTAACAATCTGAACTAACAATTTAACTTAAGGGCCTGTATCCGGCACTCATGTTTCTGAAATTTGAGGTTGAGGATTTATTAATTTTGTTATCCTCTCTGTATTATTGTTTCAATCCGAAACATTTTAGCCGGTCTCACGTGGAATAGAGGCGCACACATCTTCTAAACAAACAAACAAACACATTTTGCAGTAGATCTTCATAACTGTTCACAGCCACTTTTCCTGTTTGTATTTCTCTCTAATGTTTTGAACCAATCAAGGCTCACTCCATATTGACACTTCAGTGCAACCAATCAGACTGAACTATGCGACAATATCACTAAAGTCAAATTAAGTCCATCAGAGTAACAAGGGACAAAGATACCAATACAACCACTAAACAGCAAACTGACTCAATGCTACCTGTACATTACACAGTCAGTCCTACCTAACAATGGGTCACTCTTGGAGCCTGACAGTTTTTCAGCACAGGCGAAGGCCTGTAAAAATCTCAGCAGCATTGAGTCTTCTTGTAGCAGAATTAAAACACAAAGAGAAGGGCAACAAAAGTGTTAGGAGGAGGGAAAGGTCTTAATAAGGACAAAGAAAACACACATTCTGCCTTTTAAACAATAAAATCCCATTTTTGAGCCATTTCCTTTTTAGCACACCCACTGTGCCCATATGCCAAGTGTAAAAGACCCAGATTTATTCCTATTGTCCTTTTAGCCTTCGTTATCTAGATGATAAGTTATTTTTCTTTCAGTCACAAAACATCCAAGCTAAAAAAAAAATTACTGATCCCATTCACAGCAGTTCTTTAATTCAAGACCTCCTACAAGTGAAAACACATTCAGACCCAGACTCTTTTGACCCCTGTTTGCCCTTCTCCTAAGTAACCTTGCTGTAGCATGGTTCTTTAAACAGACCTGTAGTCTAATTTTACAGCAGAAGCAGTAACCTAGGGGAAAATGCAGTGCATAGATACATTCGGAAAAGAAATCATGTACTTGTGGCTTACAGTTATCATTGAGTATAGTCAAGATACAAAATGAAAGTATTGTGGAGATATTATGCTGAGATATACCACCAGCATGACCTTTGCGAATAGCCCGGAAAGTCATAAGCAAACTACAGCTGAGTACAAGTGTGCATAACAAATCGAAAGCCCATTGAGAAAGCCTACTCTGCCTTTTGTATGAATGTGACCTTCAGAAACCAATCTTGCTGTTTCTTCCTGTTCTTTAGCAAAAGCTGATCATACAACCCCCAACTGTTTGACTCCTGTGCTGACACAAGGTCACTCCCACCCTCACCCGCACTTCTTCCTGACTGAGGAATTTTTTTGTGTGGAGGATGCATATGTGTGCATGTGTGTTTAAGGTACAGATGAATGAACCTATTTATAAGTACATTTTCATTTCTGGAAGCAGAATCCTACATGTAAACAAGACGCAATAGGAATGTGTTACCTTGATTTCTGGGGTCCCTTGGGGGACACCTCAATGTGCTCCACGTGATGCGGAATGGAAACTAGCCAGAGCATGAGCAACAGCAATGCGAGAGGCGGGGTAACCCAGCGGGGTCTTTTTACCCAGTTTTTACGGGGTCAGGCCAAGCCAAAAACCAAACAAAAAATGTCTAATAAATTATTTTATTGAATTAAAGTCTCATGCAGCAATGCAATCACTCACACACTCACTCCAGACCTATTAAGAAGCAAAAGAGAGGAAGCTGGATAGGGAAATATTGAAGGGGTTGTAGCTGGGGTAATACTGCACCTTTTCCTGAAGTCCTTGGTCTGGGAAAAACAGCGGAGAAGTAGGGCTCAGCATGGAGAGGGCTGACGGGATTACTCAACGGACAGAGAAATGGTCTGCTGGGATGACTGGGAGTGATCCAAAGAAACTCTCAAAAACTGGGACTATTTGTAGGGAAAAAGGTACCTGGAGGACTAATCCATTCCTGGGGAGAACAACGGGTGCTGCAGCAAAAACGAAGCTCCAAAATGGTAACTTCCTTTGTGTGATGGGATTACAAGGTGTTGCCAATGTCTCAGGATCTTCGGCTGCATTTTGTGGTGTGACTTCATGTAAATGGTCCTCGCTTGATAGAATATTTGCTCAACTTGGGGCAAACACACTAATCCCCTTAAGTTGGCTTCTCAGGGGCTGAGGACCCTTTGTTTATTGTGGGTTTACACATCTTGAGGTCTCCTGGGGCTACATGACTGGGGATTTTACTGGCCTGACCTGGTTTTCGTTTGTTTGACCATTGCTGCCTACGTGCCCATCCAGGTGACCTCTCAGGCACATTGAATCATATTTTAATATCAAAATTGTAGACCCCAGGATAGGGTTTTTCCAGTGGAGTAACAAATGAACACCCTTTTTAAAAGGAAAAACAGACTTTTTTCCAGTACCATCATAATAAGGCAAATTTGGTAGGGACCATGTGAGAGGGGGCTCAATAATAGACCTAACTGGCTTATGCCTCATAAACCTGAATTAGAAGCTGCTTACAGCACAAGTGAGGAAGTCTTACCTCATCCTCTGGCCTTCCTAATATGGGCCATGTAAACTGCACTGAGAACTTGGTCAATATCCTCTCTGGAATGTTTAATGTGCCATATCATTGAATCTCTCTGGCAATAATTGCTTCTTTGAGTCAGAGGGCACATCTAGACTGATTTGAAAATCCCAGATTTTGTTTCTTTTCCTTCCAAATTTATACTGGTTAAAATAAACTGACATTGGGTGCCAGAATATAAAGTTTCTGAGTGAGCCAGGAGCTGATGGTAAATATTCTGGGATAACCAAAATGTGCATGGCCCTCCAAAACAAAATCAGAAAGAACAGAAACAAAATCTAGGACTTTCTGGTCTTTTTCATCAGTCTGGATATGTGCTTAATCAATCTCGATGTTGGTGTTGTTGTGTGCCTTCAAGTCATTTCCTAGTGGGTTTCCATGACTGAGCAGGGATTCCAGCCCTGGTCTCCAGGCTTGTAGTCCAACACTCAAGGCACAACGTCATACTGACAGACTGGAGGTGCCCAAAGTTATTTCCCAAAGGAGGGACCTCTTACAGTATTCCAAATGTTACATGGTCAAAGCATGGCAATTAAAAACAAAAATACAGTCTTCCAGCTCAAGAGGAGATTCTCATGAGTCTAGCAAGGCTCCAATTATCAAGAAAATGGAGATTTATTCTCTTGTCTGAATTGCAACTGGTTTATAAAAACATTGACTAACCATTTGCTATTCAAGCAAAGGGACAAATAAATACATATATAACCACAAAGGGCTTAACTGTCTGTGAATTTAGAAAGCAAGGGGTTTTTTTTTAAAGCAAAGCTACATACTGGGACTAGAGATGTTTTAATAGATTGAAAAGCCAGCGTACTCATTATGGTGGCCATAGGAAATCAGCCTCCCCACAGTGTATTTTCCAGTCCCTTGCATATGATTCATATGTTGAACAGTGTGACATTTGGAATCCATTAGTTGTGCATACTTGTCTGAAGCAAATTAACAAGCTTTTGTTAAAATTGTTTATCAAACAAAAATTAATAACCAGCTCCCCCAACTATTTCCCTCTGGTTTGATTCCAGCCAAAATTAAAGTCCCATTGATCAGTGGGAGAGAGGTCAGCATTAGAATCACACCCCTTCCCATGCGGGAATACACAACCAAAGCACTCCTGAAAGATGGCCATTGAACATCTGTTGAAATACCTCCAAAGATAGTGTGTCTATTGGTGGGTAACTGAAATTGAGGTCCTTTGCTTCATCTTGCTTGTGCATCCATAAAATCCAATTATGCTTCAGGCAATTGTGTTAAACCTCATTCATGTGGAAAAGAGCAGCTTCCATGTATAAACTGTACAAACCGTAGGGTTATGGGGTGTAAATAACATGGACACTAGCAGGTGCTATTGGACACTTGCGGGGCTCCCCATGAGGCAGGGTTGAATGTTGTTTGTTTGCTTAGTTTGTTTGCTCCCTGTCATCACAAAGAACCCAGTCAACTAATAACTAACACACAAACACATAAAACATACAGACACAAGTCTAAGGCCATTTCCGCACTAGGCCTTTGAGGCCCCTCCCTAAACTGCAAACCCCAGGATTCCATAGGATGTTGGAAGTGGAATAATAGCACTATAACAGCCTAGTGTGGAAATGGCCTAAGAATAGAAATAAACACTAACATGCAACAAAAACCAGTATAGAAAGAATAAAAGTAGATTGTTATTTTAATCTATGGGAATCAAATAAGAAACTCCACAAAGATTGAAAATGTCATATTCAAAACTTTTTGAGGCATGTAAGAACATAAATGCTTTAACAAATCTTTCAGAAATAAACTTCTTCCTAAGAAATATGTTAGTGACTCATGAAGAATAGAAATGGGTATTTTAAAAAATCACGTAATAGGATTGCATACAATGAAGACCTATTTATGCATGCTTATTCTGTTCTGTGTTCAGTGCCATAAATTCATGTTCAGTGCAAAATGATGTTTTGTTTTAAACTACTGTATAGTGTGTGTTGTCAAACAAAAGACATTACTTTATATTGGTTAGAATGCTTTACTGAGGTTTGGGGTCTACATTCTCATTTCCAGTGAGCCGTGAAACTCACCGGGTGACCTTGGGTCAGTCATCCTCTCAGACTGACTTATCTCCCAGGGCTGTTGTGTGAAAATAGGGCGGAGTAGAGGAAAACCATGTATGCTGCCTTCAGATCATTGAAGGAAAAATGGCATGTCTATTTGTAATAACTAATTAATAGACATACCAGAGCAAAGTAACAACAGGGAATGCTGGAATAAATTACATTTCTCCCATTGGCTTCCTTTAGGGGCGATGCACAGAAATTCAAAAAGAAATTTCAGTGTCCAAGTGTCCAAAAGTAAACCCCAAAGAAAGAAAAAAACAACAGACCAGGATCAGAAATCTGACTAAAACATGGAAAATAATAGCAAACACATACTCCATAGAGACAAACGAGTGATAAATGCTAGCTCCTGCTGCTTCTAACTTCCCTGATGTTTATATTTCCATACAGAAATAAAATGGATGTGAAAAGGAAGCAGGCAAGAATGCCCTGCATTTGGAACCATGGGCATATGTAATGCAATATATTAATGAAATGGGGATTACAGATTATTTTAAAGTCCCAAGAAGACAATATCTGTCTGTTGGCATTAATGGAAGATGCATACAAAGCACTAGAAAGACAGCTACAGCCCTTTGTATGCCAGAAGTGAAACAGCAATTTCGTTCACTTAATTGATTTCCTTAGAGAGGTGCCTGGTGAATTAAATTGAGAGCTCTAGCTAGACTGTGGGGCTAGGGGAAAAGGCATTCAGAAAGGCCAGCCTGCTCCAAGGTAACTGTAATAGCTGATTTACAACCTGAATTTGAGATCTGCTGCTCCAAGGATTTCAGTAAGTGCTTTATGAGGGTGTCCTGCTGGCTGTTGCAGCACTGCAGTACCACCAAAAAAGAATGTTCATGCTGATGCTGCAGAAATGTAATTCTAGCAAGGCAGTCAGATTTGCTAGTTGAAATGGATGACTTGTGCATTTATGGATTAGCAGTCAGTTCTAGAATGCTCCTCATTTGCACAAGTTCCAGAGCAATTCCAATCATATTAATTATTTCATTTATTTAAAGTAATTCTGTATTGCCTCTCAGCCCACAAGGGCTCCCAAGGTAATGGATAAATTAAAATCAGTTAAAACAATACAACAATAAGAACATTTTAGAACACATTAAAATACTCTTTTAAAAACTCCTAAAAGAAATGTAAAAACAATCCTAGAATCCAGTTTTAAAACAGATAGAACAGTTTTGCCTGCTTGCCAGAAGCTTAAAAGAGATGGAGCTGAGCTAACTTCCTTGGGTAGGGGGTTCCATAATCCATGCACTGCTACAAAGAAAGCCCTCTTAAGTGTACACACAAACCTAACTTCATGAGGTGTTGGGACAAACAACCCCCCCAAAGATATCAAATTTCTGGCAAATGAGAAGAGGCAGTCTTTCAGATATTCTGACTTTGTTATGTCGACACCAGCACCTTGAATTTAACCCAGAAGCAAACTGGAAGCCAGTGCAGTTCTTGCAAAACGAGTATTATACGGTCTTTAAAATGCACACCTGAGACCAGTCTGGCTGCTGCATTTTGCACTGCAGTAGTCCAAACGAGAAGCAACTAAGGCATGAACCACTGTGGCCAGATCTGCCTTCCCCAACAAAAGGGGAATCTGGTGGATCAGCCAAACCTGGGCAAAGGCACTCCCGGCCAATGGAGCAACATGGGTTTCCAGGAGCAGTGTCATACAGAATAGGCTGCAATCTCAATCCCAGGTTGGTTTTCCTACTGACTAGCAGCACTTCTGTCTTGTCCAGATTAAACCTCGGTATATTCACCTGCATCTAGACAGTGATTCAGTACTACCACAGCCTCTTTGGCATCAGTTGTAAAGGATAGCTAGAGCTGGGTAGGGTGCCAAAGCTCCAGGTGACCTCTTCCAGAGGGTTCATACAGATGTTAAAAAGCATAGGGGACAGTATTGACCCCTGCAGAACATCACAAGTTAATGGCCAAAAGGCTGAACAACAGTCCCCCAGTTTCTTCGCTGCCCTCACTGCAATCATCACTGCAATTTACAATCATAAAACAATCTAATTAGAACATCCACAATAATGCACACTGTCAGTCCCAGAAAACCCAGTGATAGGTTTGCCTTAGGGCTGCCATAAGTCAGAAACGACTTGAAGGCACTCAACAACAGTGAGGGGGAACCAAATGCTTGTGATTGGGTGAAAGCTAGAATAGGAGTTTGATAAATGTGTAAAAGACACCAATGTTGAGGTCTGATGTAGTAGAGAGAATTCCACAGATTGGGTTCCTCTACAGAGAAAACACACCTTCGTGTCAGCACCAAACAGAAATCCATAAGCCAAAGGAGAGACAACAGTGCTGCCTCTGAAGATTAGAATCTGTGGGAGGTTGGTAATGAGGGACACACTCCTTGAGGTATTCCAGTCTTGAGCTACACAGGGCTTTAAATATTATATCTATATTACATTTGATTTATATCTGTCAAGATGTGTGGCTCCTGTCGTAACAGATTTGCTGGATGCATATTAGAATACGCAGGGTAGTCGGTATAGGGAAATGCTAAAGTTAGTTAGAGCGCTACACAGTACTGAAGGCCAATTGTTGATTGCATCTGTTTGAAGCTTGTGTGTGTACTGAAAAGTTATTAAATGGCTAATTGCTTTATTGTTCCATGTTATGAGGTATCCAAGAGAGGGGAAGATGATCAGAGAAAGGGGGAAGTCAAAAACACCAAAAGGTGTTCTGAGAACTGGGAATGCTAAAAGATAAGTTACAGGAAACATATTATTGCCATGGAAACCCACTGGGTGGCTTTGGGACAGTCACACTCTCTCAGCTGCAGAGGAAGGCAAAGGCAGACCCCTGTGAACAAATTCTGCCAAGAAAACTCCATGATAGATGTGGCTTAGGGTTGCCATAAGTTAAAAATGATATATATACAACAACAAGAGAATCAATGGCCCTTTCTACATGTGTGTGTGTGGGGGGGACGGGTGAAAACACCCAAAAACGGAGCTTACCGGTAGCCGGGTAAGTCCGTTGCTACACGGAGCAGTGCGAGCTCGCTGCTCCGCAGTCCTCCGGCGTCCCAAATGGCGGCTTCCGGTTGGTGGAGGCTCTCCACCAACCGGAGAAGCTCGCCAGCCGGAAGCCCGCCCCCGGCAGATCTGCAGGCACGCACTTGCGTGCACCTGCAAATCCGCTTCGGAGCCGGGCGACGGAGCAGCGCAGGGCTGCACGCTCCGTGCTTTTTAAAAATCTCGAAAAAGAGGTTTTTAGAAAACACGCAGCGTGGCTAGTTCCGGCCGCTCCTGAGTGGATTCTGGTGTGGAACTACAAAAAGTAGTCCACGCCACTCCACTCTACGGTGCAGAAGACCTCCGTGAGAGGTCACTCTGCACCATTACAGAAGCCCGGTATGGAAATGGCCAATGACTGCCAGTCAGGATTTCTCTGTAATACCTCCAGTATCAGAAGCAATATACTTCTGTATGCCAGTTACTGGGGAACGTGAGAAAGAGGGTACAACGAGTCATATCCTGCTGATAAGTTTTGATGGCCTTCTGGCTGGCTCTGAGTGTGTGTGTGTGTGTGTGTGTGTGTGCACGCGCACGTGTGTCTACGAACAGAACGCTGGACTAGGTATGCCTTCAGTCGAATGCAGCGTGGCTCTTTTTAAATGTCCATCTGGATCCACCTTTAGCATTACATAGATCAAACTAAGAGGCCACATTTGAGCCAGGCTCTGTTGAATATTCTGAAGCTTCTCCAGAGAAAAGCAGAGAAGGTTTAAGGGGAGAGAGGCCAAACACATAATGGTGGGGGAGGGAAATAATGTGCTTGTGATATGTTTAACGCTAAAAAAAAAATATTGTGACGTAAACTATATTGTGGTTTCATTATGTATCAGTTGCATAAATTGATATCCTCAGCTGGCAGGTATATTTTCTGTAGTTTATGTTTTAAAAATAGAGAAAGGGGCACTTAAAAATGTAACCACATGACTATGGAAGTAACAGAGTTAGAAGCCTGTAAAGTCAGGTTTTCCTGTTATGTTGCCTCTTGTACTGTCTCATGTCTTGTTTCTGTACCAGTATCTTGATATCACTTCTTCTCAGTCATGTAGCCTATATTAGCACATTGCACATTTTTTCTTTCCCAGATACGCAGTTTAATAGAATCTTCTCCTCATTACAGGCAGTCTCTTGGCTAATAAACACTGCCTTCCAGAGGCTGTTTGTACTTATACAGTTTCTCTTATGCGCACACACACATGACTGTAGAGGAAAAAAAATAATAACCAATGAGATAAGATGACAATGGTATGCAAAAAGTACAGTCTGGAATAAAGAATGGATTAAACTTTTCTAAGAATTACAATATTTAACCAAGCAGCAGTGAGAAATCAATAGGATTCTCTGGGAAGCACGAGCTTACAGTCTTGTATCTCTTTGTCTTGACTTCTCTCTCCCTTAGGAACTAATTGTCCCTAGGCTGTGTGGGAGGGGAGGCATGGCAATAATTGGGCATTAAAGGAGAGACAGGATGAGCCAAGACAAACAAGATCCTAGGCCAGTGGCTCTTGCTTCCCTGCTGAGTTTGCCTGTATTTTCTCCAGCGTTCTCTGCTTGAGATCTCCCAGGGAACTTCACAGCTCTCAACCAGAGAAATGTAATGGGTAGCACTCTGTTCCATGGCTGGCATGCCAGTACTATTTTGAGAGCACAGATCTGCACTTTACTTAAAAGCAAGGCTAAACAATGAGACACTTACATCCATATATGTTGAAACAGAACTGGCATACACATAAGTCCAGCTCAAAAGGTTTTGCTGCCTGAGGAAAAGGGTAACAGGGCATCCCCACCACAATTCCACATGTAAAAGCCAGCTGGATTGGCAGCTGAATCTTGTTTCAACACTGTTGCTCCCTTGGCAAACCCTGTCCTGGGGTCTACAACTTTGATATAAAACCTAATCTAACTCATCAGAGAGGTCACCCGAATGAGCACATAGGCAACAACGGTCGTACGTTCGGAAGAACTAGGTCAGGCCAGTAAACTCCCCCATCACGTAGCCACAGGAGACCTCAAGCTGTGCCAGCCAACGGTGGACAAAAGGTCCTCACCCTTTAAGGAGTCAACTTAAAGGGATTAAGAGTTTTCCCACTAAGTTGGGCACTGGAAGCAATAAAATTTTATCAGGCAAGGACCATCTACATAAACTCACACTGCAACCCAAAGCAACGGAAGATCCTGATACTTGGGTAACACCTTGTTATCTTCTAATATCAAAGAAGGTGCCGGTGCGAAGTTGTTTTTTCGATGCTGTCCCCTTTGTTCTCCCTGGGAGAGGATTTGCCCTCAAGGTAAATTTTTCCTACAGATAGTCCCCATTTTTGACTAGTGCTTTGGATACCTCCCGGTCATACCAACTGACCGTTCCCCCCTCCCGGTAGCCGTGTGGTCCCCTCAGCATCTTTTCGCTGAGTTCCACTTCTTTCGCTGCTTTCCCGGACCAAAGACTTCAGGAAAAGGTGCAGTATCACCCAAACTACAAATCCTTTAACAATCCCTCTATCTTATTTCCACTCTTTATTTTTCTTTAGCCCTTGGATGTGTGTGAGAGTGTATGCGTCGATGCGTGATACTTATGTTAAATAAAGTCATTCATTGGACCTTTTTGTGTGATTTTTGGCTGGGCCTGACCCCGTAAAAACTGGGTAAAAGATCTTGCTATGTTACCCTGCCTCTTGCATTGCTATTGCTTGTGCTCTGTTGAGTTTACTTTCCCCATTACTTGGAGCATATCAAGGTGTCCCTCAGGGACCCCCAGAATTTCAGGGTAACAACACTCAACAGCATACCTCATGGTACCTGAGGGCAGGACTCTAGTTTAGGGGGCTCAGTTATACTTTATACGAGACACACAGCTCTGTTCTCTAACATGATGTTGCTACTCTATGGTCCATAGCAATTGAGGTGGCTGCCTCAGTTTGGAAGGGCCAGCCCTGAATACAAACATCAGCAGCAGCAGTCCAAACTCTTCCACATCCTGAGACAGGATGAAAAGCACAGCCACTATCTCACATCTTTACAGCTGCACATACCTTCGCTATCGCCACCTTGGACCCTTTCAGACTACACAGTTAAAGTTCCGTCCTGTGGAATTCTGAGGTTTGTAATCTAGTCAGAAGCACTAGTGGTTTCTGGCAGAGAATTCTAAATGCTGCTGTCTACACTGCAAATCCCAGGATTCCACAGGATGGGACCATGACAGTTCAAGTGGAATCAAAGAGCTATAATTGTGTAGTGTGAAAGGGTCTCTTCTCTTGCTTCCCTTCACAGTACCTTTGTGCCTCTATATTCTATTTAAAAGCCACTGGCTTGGTACTACTGACTCTGGGCCCTATCACACTACACTGTTATAGCGCTATAATTCCGCTTTAACTGCCATGGCAATATACTACGGAATTCTGGGGTCTGTAGTTTGGTGAAGCCCAAGAACTCTCAGGTTGAGAATTCTAAATGCTCCTCTCTAAACTGCAAATCCCAAGATTCCTTACCATGAGTTAAAGTGGAATAATAGTGCTACAATGGTGTAGTGTGATTGGACCCTCTGTGTAAGGACATGGTGACAGTTTCCAGGGAGAAGAGGCAGTGAGGATAAAGCAGTATGAAGCTGTGTGAGGAAGAGAGGAACGAGAGTTTGACAGTGAAGTGAATTACAGGGGAGCTGTGAGGAAAAGGAAGGAATTCAGGCTGAATGAAGGGCCTTTGTGATGGAGGAAGGGGACGGGGGGGGGTAGCCTAGTTTGTCAGTCCTGGCATTCTGCCATCTTAGGTGCCTGCCTCCCTTTGCCTAATGGTGGGGCCAGCCCATGCATCAGCACCATGTGTTCTTTCTCATCTTGGGCCATTTCGACACTAGACTGTTATACTGCTATTATTACACTTTCAGCATACTATGGAATCCTGGGCTTTGCAGATTAGAGAGAGGCCTTTGAGGCCCCTCCCTAAACTGCAAACCCGAGGATTCTATAGGATGTTGAAAGTGGAATAATAGCATTATAACAATCTAGTGTGGAAATGGCCTTAGATTCTTGGCAACCTTGTTTGGAGCCTATTTGGTAGAACTGAGCAAAGTTTTAGATGTACAATCCAAAATTATGCCTGCTGATAGTTATTAAACGATAAATCTATTCATTTCAAGCTTCAGCTCTTTGCCAAAAGACTATAAGAAAGACAGACCTGCTCTCTGGGCATATAAACCTAACTTCAAATGGAATTAAGGGTGGTTCCAAAGGTCATAAACTCATCCTGTTGTCCAATATCATACTGAGCTTACTAGGGGATATAAAATCATTGCTTCTCACATGTGAGAATGAAAAATTTCAGAGGTTTTCTCTCAGTGGATGAGAATATGAGAGGGGTTTTTTCGTAGTTTTCTACAGCTTTTCTCATTTTGGAACATTTCTGCAAAAATGTGCAATTATTTTATTTTATTTTATTTTATTTGCAAAAACCAATGTCTTATTATAACAATTTAAAAACAATTTTGTATAAAATACATTTTTGTGCAAAAGCAATTATTTTTGTCCAAAATCCAGTGCCTTTTCCTATAAAAACCCACCAAAACCAAAAACAAACTCCGGTCTTTTTGGTCTCTGTGAAGGAAAAAAAATCCTGCAGTTCTTTCAAGAGAGGGTTTCTATGTGTTGAAATGTTCTTTTTCATCAAGATGAAAATTTGCCAATATTCTTTACATCCCCAGTATATCTACTGTATGCACATGATTCAAAAGTACTCAAACAATCAGAAAACAGCATATAATACTGATCTGCTCGTATCATTGGAAGGACTGACATGGATTTTATTACAGCCATCCTATCACATTGGATCTTGAAGATTAGTGTTAGAAAAACCACAGCCTAGGTACATGAGGTACTTGCATGTATTTATTAAAGAATGTATTGTACTCTCATTTCTGCCTGTATGCTCTCATATTCTTTCTCTCTCTCTTTCTCCATGTGTGTGTATAAGGGAGGGGGGGCTGCAAATCTAGTTAAGCTTGTCCATTAATCTGAGAGAAAGAAAATACAGGTCAAAGAGAAGCAGAAAAATAATCTATTTAGCTTTATCAGATTAACTGGTCTAAGTTTGTACCATGCAAGGTCGTTGTCTGTCCCCTTAGATAAGTTATGGCACGTTGATGTAATGTCACATACTGTAATAACTGTTAGTAATGTTCTGCTTTAATTTTATAGCCTTCTTGTGAAATACTTCATGTTGAA
This sequence comes from Cyclura pinguis, assembly GCA_030412105.1. Lineage (NCBI taxonomy): Eukaryota > Metazoa > Chordata > Lepidosauria > Squamata > Iguanidae > Cyclura > Cyclura pinguis. Next base: position 174,348,718 of record CM059599.1, read on the forward strand.
ACTCCAAGTATGTCCTATGTACATACTGTATTGTATGTGTTGATAAGATATTGTCTGAACAGACACTGAGATTGAGTATTGAAGGTGGGGTGAGTAGTTTACCATATAAACTTTAAACTCATAATAATAATTTAAGATGATTCAGTTTTTTATTTTGTATTAGCTTTCTTTGATGTGATGAATGTAAGACATGTTGAACTACAACTCCATCACTTCCAGACAACCCTTGTGGAGAGGGATATAGTTGAAATATTTGAATTCTTTCTTTGTAATACTTATTAATAAAATCCTCCACCTGGTTGTGTTATTGGCAGGCAGTTTCATTTTTAAGCATTCATCCTATACCCATCTCATTCTCTCTTCTGTTTAGCATAATAGATAATATATGATTCTCTGCAATTACATATTTACTGAGTAACTGTTTGTCATCAAACAGTGCTGTCTTTCACCCACTTGTTTTCTGGATGCTTAAGGGATCATCTGTTTAGAACGGAGTTCCAGAACCTTGTGCCTCTGCAATGGATTGTACAACAACAACCATAATCCATGGCCAGCATGCCCAACATCAATGCTGTCTGGAGATGATGGCAATTTTAATTCTTAGAGGCAACAAGCTGAAGAAGATTGGTTTCAAAACCAACTAGTTTCCTAGAAAAGATGGGAAAATTATATTTTCCTACCTCTGCACTGCTTTGTTTTCAGTTTTTAACATGTATTCACAAGATTCCACTCCAGGAAATGAATGAGTAGTTATTAGCACGATAGATATGCTTCTTTAGAGAGAGTGAAAACAGTCTGAGGTTCATTTAAGACTCAATTGAGCTCCTCCACATTGCATTAAATAGCAATCTGGCCTAAAGATCTCTGAGATCACATTGAGCTCTTATCTGTCTCCCAAAATTGTTCTTTTAGTGAAATTGTCATTACTTGTTTTCAAAACCACTACTGAAAATGTTTGCTTTCATATTACTAGGTAAGATTTAAAGATACAGCTACCAGTTATCCATTAGTGGGAATGAGGAGGCAATGTGGGAGGCAGAGTTTGCGCCAGGAGCCCTCCACAGAACAGATTACATCAGGGGCATAGTCCCATCCCTTGCTTTCAGTGGATCCCTGGCTGAAATTCCTGATGGAACTGCTTCATCTGGAACTTCCATCTTGGAACCAGCTTCACTCCTCCTTTCCTAAGAGTGGATGGCTTTGTCCCACAAGAGGAAGAAGGAGAAAAGAACTCCTGAATCTCACCGAAGGATATTAAAAGAACAGGCAGCAATAATCTTTGAGAACTCTTGGAGAACAGGAGAAGTCCCAGCAGACTGGAGGAGGGCAAATGTTGTCCTCATCTTCAAAAGGGAAAAAAAGAGGACCCAAATAATTATTGCTTGTCAGCCTGACATCAATACCAGGGAAGATCCTAGAGCAAATCATTAAACAGTCAGTTTGTAATAACTTAGAAAGCAATGCTGTAATCACTAAAAGTCAACATAGATTTCTCAAAAATAAGTCATCCAGACTAATCTTATCTCTTTTTATGACACAGTTACAAGCTTGATAGATGAAGGGAATGCTGCGGACATGGCATATCTTGATTTCAGTAAGGCCTTTGACAAAGTTCTCAATGACATTCTTGCAAAGAAGCTAGTAAAATGTGGGCTGGACAGGGCTACTGTTAGGTGGATTTGTAACTGGTTGACCAAATGAACCCAAAGTGTGTTTGCCAATGGCTGCTTTTTATCCTGGATAGAAGTGACTAGTGGGGTGCCACAGGGTTCTGTCTTGGACCCAGTGCTATTCAACATCTTCATCAGTGACTTGGATAAAGACAACATCAAATTGGGAGGGGTTGCTAATACATCAGAGAACAGGATCATAATTCAAAATGACCTTGACAGGTTGGAGAGCTGGGCCAAAGCTAACAAAATGAATTTCAACAGAGAGAAATGTAAGGTCCTGCACTTAGGCAGAAAAAATGGAATGCACAAATATAGGATGGAGGACACGTGGCTGGATAACAGTACATTTGAAAGGGATCTAGGAGTCTTGGTGGATCAAAAGCTGAACATGAGTCAGCAGTGTGATGCAGCAGCCAAGAAAGCCAACACAATCCTTGGTTGCATCAATAGGAATACGGTGTCTAGATTGAGGGAGGTAATGGTACCGCTCTATTCTGCTTTGGTTAGACCTCATTTGGAATACTGTGTCCAGTTCTGGGTGCCTCAATTCAAGAAGGATATTGACAAGCTGGAACGTGTCCAGAGGAGAGTGACCAAAATGGTGAAGACTCTGGAAGCCATGCCGTATGAGGAGTGGCTTAGGGAGTTGGTTATGTTTAGCCTGCAGAAGAGAAGGTTAAGAGGGGACAGGATAGCCATGTTTAAATATTTGAAAGGATGTCATGTCGAGGAGGGAGCGGGCCTGTTTTCCACTGCTCCAGAACTAGGACAAGGAGCAATGGATTCAAGCTACAGGAAAGGAGATTCCACTTGAACCTCAGGAAGAATTTCCTGACAATCAGAACTGTCTGCCAGTGGAAATATGGTGCCTCAACAGAGCGCAGTGGAGTCTTCTTCTTTGGAGGTTTTTAAGCAGAGTCTGGATGGCCATCTGTTGGGAGTGCTTTGATGAGTGTTTCTGCATGACAGGGGTTTGGACTGGATGGCCCCTGTGGTCTCTTCCAACAATATGATTCTATGATTCTTTCAGTTAGCACTTGTGGGAGCCTTCTCAGAATGTGGAAGTAAATCTCTGTTCTCTCTATTAGTGATGAGAGATTGTGGGGATTCCTCTTCTAGCTAGCTGAGAGTGGATTTAAGAAGGAGAGCTTCTGCAGGAACTTCAGTGGGGTGAGCGTGAAGTTCTCCACTCCTACTTTTCAGAACAGGATAGAGGTAATCCTAAAGCGCTGAGGAATAAAATTAGCAGGATTTCTTCCATGAAGACAACCTATACATGTATTCCTGGTTTCTATATGACCCCTTTGTTTCTGGGCCTTTTGTCTATTTTGTTAGAAATTTTAAAGACATTTGGAAATTGGTGTCACATACAGTATGCTCAGTGAGTACATGGAGATGTCATCTATTCCTATATTTATCAAGTATCCAGTGGGGGGAAATTGACTGTTATATTGGGATTTCCAGTGCATTCACTGCTGCTTATCAGCATGAAGCATATTTAAACTTCTCTGTGTCATGGATGCAATCCAGCCAGAGCAAGGATAGCTAGTAGCATCCATGTTAGTGGGGTTGTGGGTATAAGTTTTAGTCAGAGCTTCAAAGGAGCTATTCAAGATGCTGAATGCTATCTCCGATAGTCTTAGCATCTTGGACAGGTCTTTTAAGACTAAACCCAAAAGTGGATTCCTCACCACACTAATATCAGAGCCACTACCTGCTACTGAATGGGTCATTTCTACATCTTGCAATGCGTTAGAATTCTCAAGGGAATTCAGAAAACGTCACAGATCAAGGTGTGTTTTTTTTAAAAAAAACAATCCTCCTGGATGAGGATTAAAACATTAAAAACAGATAAAACCAAAATAAAAAAACCCTAACAAATAAAAAGAAGTAGTAGGACCCAGCCAGTAAAAGCCCTTCAAAGACAAGCCAGCTTAACTGCCAAAGATCTGTCTCAATGAAGCATTTTTGCCTTCTAGTATATATATTATACCCTTGAACATTTCACAGGTGACAAGCAGGATGTGTGTGGTCAAGATGGCAAAAGTTATTAATGAGGAAGAACAAACAAGCTAAGGGAGGCTGAAGCAGTTTGCTTTTGTCTGAGCTTACTGGGGAGGGCAAGACTCCACGCCTCTCATCCTCTGCCTTCTTCTGAGATAACAGAGTATAAATTAATTTTGCATTTTGAACTCATGTATGAAAGATTGGAAGTACACTGAGGAAAGAGGGAGAAATGGGAAGTGGGAAAAGGATCTGGGACTTTTTAAAAGCAGCTGTAAATGTGAGGCAACAGAGGGTTAATTGAGACTATACCTTCCAAACTGGAACAGTTGGAAGATATGATAAACAATGGGGTGGATGGGAACTCAGCCTCCTCTGGCAAGAGTCGGATGGCTCCTGGACTGTGAATCAACCATTCCTATGGTGGGATGATGACATCATGTGGAAATGGCCTAACATGGTCCTAACAAGGTGTCCTCTAGCATCAGTGCTAGAGATGATTTAACAAAACCTCATTTCTATTTGAGAGGTCAATCCGTTATACATTTAGAACAGCAGGAGAAAGAGGGTGGAGTTGTCCTCATTGTTCCACCCCCTTCTTTGCTAAATCTCACAGATCCATTGCCATCTATTCAATTAAGGAAATCTGATACAAGAAGCCTGCTCGACACACATAAATTGTATTCACGCTGCACAGTTATCAAATGTTGATACAACTTTATCTACCATAGTTCCCTCCTACAGTTTCCTGGAATTTGCAGTTTGGTGATGAGGAATCTGGAATTCTCTAATCTGCTGCCTTGAAATATAACAGAAGTATTGCTGTCTGGCAAGGAGTAATAAGTCACTCACAAAACTAAAAATCCCAGGATTCTGTTGGATGGAGCCACAACAGTTAAAGTGGTATCAAACTACTATAGCTGTGCAGTGTGGGTGCGCCAACAGACTCCTTCTGATATTTAGAACGATTGTAATGCAAAGTTCTAAACAAGAAGCACAAGAAGCACACATACGTAGGGCTACCTGGCTGTATCTTTCACACTTTGCCCTCAACACTCAAGGGGAGCGTGTCTATATGTGTGAGACAGCATGGAACACTGTCTTCTCACGTAATTCTAAAGGTAGAAAAGATTGGATGTCCAAACAGAGTTCTGAAGATCTGGATGCCAATGGTGTCAATGTGAATACATACAATGACAACAATCAATGCTTCTTAGCTTTTATGACCCCTCTTTTCTTTCAGACCCCAACATGCTTGTGAAGGAGGTGCTGGACAGATCTAGCTAAGGGCTGCAAATCACAACTCAGAGAGTGCTGTGATGAGGGTGAAAAGAATGTAACAAAAACACAGAGGATGTGAGAGGTAGATAGGGGTTTTGAGCTGAACAAGGCTTTGGAGTTGATGCTGTTCATAGTGCAATGGTTCCACTTTCAGCGTCCTGTGGCATTCTGGGTTTTGTAGTTTACTGAGGCCAAAGGGCTCTCTGGCTGAGAATTCTAAAGGCCCCTCCCTAAACTGCAGACCCCAGGATTCCACAGGAGGTTGAAAGTAGACTAATAGGGCTATGACAGTGTGGTGCGGAATGGCCAGGGTGTGGATTTCAGAGAGACAGGACAGTCAGGAAGGAGAACTAACGCTGGCATTGAAGGAACCATGTAAAAATAGAATAGTCCAAAATTAATGCACTGTATTAGTGAGTTTTAATAAATATAGAATTGCTATTCTTTCTTTCTTTCGTTTTTTTTTAAACTGTCTCTGGCTGTCTCAATCAAGCCTGATAAGGAGTCTGGCCATGCCTACCATAAGAACCCACAAAACAACACAATCACAGATGCACATTTAAGGGATCACCCTGAGGCCCAGGCATCCAATCCAGAAAGAGATTCAGTGGGGGAACAAGAGCAGGGTGAGTGGCAAGATCCCAAGTGCTGAAACTGCAAGGCCAACCAGGGAAAAGGGATCTGTCACAATGCTGAACCAAATCAGAGCTTTTCAGAGGGAAAATAACTGTTTCTTAAAAAAAACAAAAACAAAGAAAGCCATTGTGTTGGTCCATGACAAAAACAAGATGAATAAAAAAATTACTGCTAGGAAATAATTTTATTACGACCAACCACAAAATTATTATGGTCAAAAAACTGGCAAGGTTTCACACGTTTGTGGCTTATTTTTTTTCTTAAGTATAACCATATTTGGGCATCATTGTCTTATATATTTCACCATTATTTTTTCTTGAAAAATTGAGATGTTCCATCATTCACTCCTCCTCTCCTCTGAAAATAATAAATCACACAGGGGAGTAAGTCTCCTCCCCCCCCTGCCACTGATATTTAAACAACTTGTCAGGAGAAATATGCCAAAAACAGTATGTTTTATGATATTCTCAAAGCCAACACCAAACAGCAATTTTTACATGTAAATTCACAGTGCTGCTAAAATTATTCCTTATTGCTGTTTTGAATTAAATACATGTACACGCACACACACTTTTCTCAAACTTGTTACTTGTTCAAAACAATTGTACTTCACAATCCAGGAAGTCATAGAATCATCGAATCATAAAGATGCAAGAGACCCCAGGGGCCATCCAGTCCAACCCCCTGCCATGCAGGAACACCCTCAAAGCATTCCCAACAGATGGCCATCCAGCCTCTGCTTAAAAGCCTCCAAAGAAGGAGACTCCACCACACTACAAGGCAACATATTCCACTGCTGGACAGCTCTGACCATCAAGAAGTTCTTCCTGAGGTTCAGGTGGAATCTCCTTTCCTGCAGCTTGAATCCATTGCTCCTTGTCCTAGTCTCTGGAGCCGTGGAAAACAAGACTGCTCCCTCCTCAACGTGACATCCCTTCAAATATTTAAACATGGCTATCATGTCCCCTCTTAATATTACTTTTATGTTCCTCATAAGATCAAAAAGCAGTTTTCATTGACTAACTTGCAACCTGTGAGCACATTTAAAAGAAACATTGAAGATGATCTTTGAAAAAGAAACAGAATGATCACCTCGTCAACAACATCCATTGGAATTGCATGATATTTCGTTCACCTGTTCCTCTGAGTAAAACAAATAACTGACTCACATCCTTTAGCTTAAAGTCAATAAGTAGATTTAGAAAGATTTCAGTATACCAAAAGCAGTAGGTGAGCCAATTTCCACCAACAGCAGTGGCAGCTGCCATATGCCCCAGAGAATCAATGGCCCCAGCTGTGGTAGAGCTTTGATAGTTTCACTGAACTGTAAATAACAGCCTTATTTGATTGCTTTCAGTTTTACCATTACAGCCCAGCAATTTGGACAAGAATGGATGAAGTAATCCTATTAATGTATTTAGAGGTTTTTCGAGGGAAACAGTAATCGTATATACTGTTCTGGCTGCTTCTCATATTGTGTAAAAGTAAACAATATAACAAAGCCATGGTTAGCAATTCCCCATTCCCAAGATGTTCTTGGCAAAACCTACTTTTCCTTTCTGGCTGCTGAAAGGGTGCTCTTGAGATCTGAAATTTATCTTTGTTACTGCCCTGGCTAGTCCGAGCTTTGGGGATATTAAAAGATATCCCTTGATATCACAATTCGGCTTCACTTCTCTATTTCCTTCCACGTGCTTGCGAGGCCCCCGGACAAGCACGTAAACAAGTTCGGCCGATTATCGCCGTAATATTCCTAGACAATACAGGCAGGCCAGAAAATAGCCGACTCGCCGCTTTAGGAGACCTCCAGGCAAGTACTCTAATTAGGTATGCACCCAACCTACAAAAGAGCCTCTGCCCCGCGCTGGCAGCTTGATGGGCTAACTATGCAATACCCAAGTACTCTGCGTTTGCATACTGGCTACTCTATTGAGAACCTCTACAATAACTCAATCATTCAGATTCTGACCTTTCGGAGGCTTTGTCTCCAACTCCAAATCTATTGTTTTCCCCCAAGTACGGCATAGCCTGTAGTCACACTCTCCTTATAAAAACCCTTGATTCCGAGACCTTCCTCGGATCGCTCCCGAGTTTTATCCCGCCTTGCTGCCGCTTTGCTTGGCGAGCCTCCCCTCGGCTGCACGTGCTGAGCTACATCGCACCCCAGCCTCGCTCTCTATTTTTCCGGGCTTCAGGACAGGTGAAGTATCACCCAAACCAGCAACTCCTCTAAAAATCCCTCTATACCACTCAAACCTTTATTTCTTCAGTTATCTTGTGTGAATGTGCCGCATACACTGTTTTGCTTGTGTTTGTAATAAAACATCATTTATTGCTTCAACTTCTGCGTGCTCCTTGACTCAGCCTGACCCCGTAGACAAAAGGTTCAAGAGCTCGCTACGTTACCCTGCCTCTCATAACGCTAAGGAGTGCTCTGAGCTGATTTTCCCCACCTCTAGTTGAGCACATTTTGGTGTCCCTCCCAGGACCCCCAGTACACAGGGTAACATCTTAATTCCAAAATCTCCAAAGCTGAGTAAATAAAGCTGCAAATTCTGAACTGTGACACAAGAGCAGGAATAAGGACTCTTCCAATTACTCTGTTTTCAATTGACCGTGGATAATGTGGGTGCTTACCAAATTGCTCAGAAATTGGGATGACTGCAACATCAGACTACAGTGATGGCAAGGGGCATTTCAGCTCTTCATTCATTTGATCGCTTCATTCAGATCTATATAAAAAGATCACCATCCATGCCTTTATAACTCAAATGTATTCTAATGCATTCTATTGAATGAGTCCTCTAAGGAAGAGGACCATATGCTTCTTGATAGGATTTTATCATGAGGCAAGGGAGAGGAAGGATCTATCCTAGAAGCCTTTAATATTTATTCCAGAATGCTTGCTTTGACTCTTTTCTCAGTTTCTGGCATCTAGAAGTTCTCAGGCAGTGATTCATGTTGAACCCAAATATCAGAATGGGATGAAATGACACATTACTGGCACCTAGAGGCACAGGGGAATGGTCAACCCTATAATCATGAGAGAAAACTGCATGAGAAAGAGAGGAGTTTGTATGACAGAGATGAGACTCAAATGGCTCTGCAGATGTTGCTGGAACACAGTTCCCAGCATTTCCTTGCCATTGACTACGCTGGCATCAGCTTCTGGGGCAGTCCAACATCTGGAGGGGTACATAATTCACACCCCTGCTCTTTCAGAAACTGCCAATCCCAGAGTTTGCTGTGCTTGACCATTAAAGGAGATGGGGCAAGATGAAAGTTAAAGAGTCAGAAACAGAGTGAGGGCTCCTTAGAAGGAGAGGAATAGAGAAGATCTGAACTGGACCTTGGGGAACTGGGAATGCACCAAAGAATTCAGTGGAAATTGTTACCAGGTTTGAAACAGAAGAGTTACTGTATTCTCTCTCTCTATGTAGAACTGGCATAAGGCCAGATGTTTATTTCATTGGTTATATAATAAATCTTCAGCACAATATTTCTACATAATATGTCTGTTTTTGTTTAAGAAGTGAAAGGAAGAATTGTTCACACTTTACCATACTGACCTCACTGATCAGCATAGCCACTTGGTGACGACAGTGGTCACCTTGAGACCCAAATACCAGATTGAAGGAGGTGAATTATAGAGGCATGTTGGAACTGTGGGGCCAACTTGGCTCCATCACATGTACAGATTTTTGTTCAAAGTTTTATATGCCTTTTACCCATTCACTATAGTGCACTGAATGTGTATTTTTCAACTATGCACACATTAGCTATACATATTTTTTAAAGGTTTTGTGTGTATTTCATTTTTCCAAAATGTAAAGCAAGCATTTCCAAGGCAAGATGTATTTTATATTGCAATGAGTCTTCAGATAAGCGTCACTTTGGGAACCTGGTGGGCTGAAAGATTACTCCAACATTTTTTTTCTCTCCATCACTACACTATGCTTCATTCTCTGGTTGAAAATAGACATTGTGGAACTGGAAACCTGAAGTGGCTTTACAGGCTCTTTAGCTTTTCAGGTCCTTTAAAGAAGCTGAAGAGCATCAACTAGTCCACCAGATTTTCATGTATTTGCAAAGAAAAGGGTCAGAAAACTAAGGCTTTATAGTTACTTGATCCATTTATAAAATGTTTGCATGTTCGTCCATAACTACAAGTTTCAACAATCCAAAGCATAGGGAAACAATACCTTTATTAAAAGCCAATGAAAGAGTTACAAAGCTTTATAGGATTTATTCTCAGGCATGCAAAATATGACATGTTTTTAAACAATGTTTTTAACTGTGTGTGGTCTTTTATTTTCATTTTATTTTTAATTCAGCATTACAGTGAACCACCTTGAGTAACAATTTGAGGAGAAAGATGAGATATATATGATCTATCTAATAAATTAAGTAGATACATTTTTAAAAATAGCAAAAAGCAAGGGATGTAGGGTGTGGTAGAAAGATTCCAGTGTTCCACAATACAATTTCAGAATGAAAACAGACTCTTTTGTGTGCGATTTATGGGGTTGTAGATATGAAATGGGTTCAAGATACATTTGTGCGAATAAGCCCATGTTCCAAATTTATACTGCGTATTCAAAAATCCTGATTGAGACCTGAGTCTTTGTATTAGTGCTGGTCAGTACCATCACCAGTAGATATAAAGCAGGGGCGGGAGTCATGCAGCCATCCAGATGTTGTTATTAGCAACTACTAACACCATTACTATTGGTTGTGATCACACACACACCCCATATAAAAGGTAAGAACTGGTTTACTTCCACATACAGAAGCCGGATGAATACTGAATCTGACCCGAGGCTAAAGCTGATAAAACATTACACTTAGCTCAGGGATGGCGTCACTATTAGACAATATGAAGCAGTTGCTTCATGTAGCAAATATTGGATGACGGCAGTGATATCCTCCAGCCCGCTCCTCCTGAACTCCCCAGCTGTTTGGCCCTGTTGAAGGACAGAGCTGTATATAGCACACAACTGGTTCTGTGATCCCTTCACCAATATGGTGCCCCAAGTGGGATGGGCATTATCCCCCTGAAAGTGGCAAAGTAAATCCAACTGCCAATCCAACTTGTTTCTGCACCTGCAGTGGAAAGGGAATACCTTCCAGGCCCTCACATCAGGCAGCAACATTGCTTAGCCCAGTTACCACCTACCTTCACAGAAAGTTTCTTACCAAAAGAAGGACTTCCATCATGTTTGAGAGGCGGGATTAGGCTACATGGTTTGATTTCTGAAATGTGGCTGGGACTTTATTTAGACTGCCAAGAATTTTTAAGTGGTTTGTAAAATATTGGTAAACCACTGTTTCTAAGCTTTTATGCCTATTAAGAAGTATCTCCATTGTAAGCCCTGTGGCTTGTGGGCTTTCATATCCACCTCAGCAAGTAACACATGCCAGAAGACACAGTGGGAATGCAAATACCAGAACTTACACAACCTTCCCCACTAAGCTTCCTGCATTCTAACAGGCCCGCTAATGTAATGTAAACAGAAGAATGAACTGGTTTTAAGAATTTCCCATTTCCATCTGAATTCATAAGAGCTGACTCCTAAGAGTTTCCCTACAGAGTGGTCACTGATGCACTCTTTTCATTAGGAAGACTAAAAGCTTCATGGTGCAAGAAGAAAGGAAATCATTAATGGAAATGGCTTGCCACTTAGCATAATGTCTATTTACTGCATCTGTTTCTCACTTTCTCGGCACATTCTTTTGCCAACATTTCATATTTTTGCTAAACTTATGAGAACCCCATCCACCTGCAACTTTCAATGTGAACTCTTAAGATGAAGTTCATCAAAGAAGAGTATTATATTAGAAGATGATGTGTACAAAAATGAGGTATCTGCCAGCAAGATGCCTATTAGGAAGTGGCAAGAAGCCAAAATATAAATATACTTCATAATAAGTAGAGTTTGGAGGTGGCATGTGTCCTGCTTCATACCTTCACTCCCTCCCATCAAAGCCAAACAGTTCTTGCTCCCTTCAGTCTGGCATTTTTATTCCTTTGTTGCATCTCCAGGCATATTTTACCACCCATATATCTAAGGCAGTGGACTATAATCCACCAGAGCTCAGGCTAAAATAAATCTGATAGTCATAATGTTGCCACAAGAATATTGTTTGTTCTACAATCATACGTATCAGCATCTCCACCAATCTTTTTATTCCACAAAGCAATCACTATTTGTTGCTCCAAGTCCCTTCCTAGCATGGAGATTTGCTTCCCTGTTTCTTTTCCCTAGTCTCTTATACATTTATTATTGCTGCATTTTAAAATCTGTTCTAGACTCCTCTTTTCTCCATATAAATGAGACAGAGCACAGTTTCCTTTCTTCTACAGAAACAGCCAAAGTCCGCTGCAAGCAAGGATCCATTTGAACAAGGAAGTCAAGCAACTTTTTGATTTATCAAAATGAAATAAACAGTTGCCATTTGTTGTTGCTGGGGGGGGGGGCTGCCTGTCCCATTGCTATGGCCACCAACCATGTGGACTTACCAGATGCTCTTACAGTTCCTGTGTGAGATTTCATTTGTCCTCTACCCCCATTGAACACAACCGCTCTTTATCAACTGCTACCATTACAGACACCACGTCTGAACTCAGGCCATTTCCGCATGAGAGGGGAGGTGCGGTTCACTGTGTGTCAAGAGAGGTGTTTTTATACTCCGATTCAGAAACTGTGCTGTCTGCACACACACACCATTTACATCCTACTACCGTGGTGTTACTGCCCTGGCTAGGCCGAGCTTTGGGGATATTAAAGATATCCTCTTGATATCATAATTCGGCTGCACTTCTCTATTCCTCTCCACGTGCTTGCGAGGCCACCGGACAAGCACGTAAACAAGCTCGGCCGTTAATAGCCGTAATATTAAAACTACAATACAGGCAGGCCAGAAATAGCTGACTCACTGCTTTAGGAGACCTCCAGACAAGTACTCTAATTAAGTATGCACGCCACTTACAAAAGAGCCTCTGCCCCGCGATGGCAGCTTGATGGGTAAACTATGCAATACCCAAGTACTCTGCGTTTGCATACTGGCTACTCTATTGAGAACCTCTACAATAACTCAATCATTCAGATTCTGACCTTTCGGAGACTTTGTCTCCAATTCCAAATCTATTGTTTTCCCCCAAGTACGGCATAGCCTGCAATCACAATTCCCTTACAAAAACCCTTGATTGAGACCTTCCTCGGAATGCTCCCAAGTTTCATCCCGCCTTGCTGCCGCTTTGGTTGGCGAGCCTGCCCTCAGCTCCACGTGCTGAGCTACATCGCACCCCAGCTTCGCTCTCTATTTTTCCTGAGCTTCAGGACAGGTGAAGTATCACCCAAACCAGCAATCCCTCTAAAAATCCCTCTATACCGCTCCAACCTTTATTTTCTTTAGTTATCTTGTATGAGTGTGTCGCATACACAGTTTTGCCTGTATTTAATAAACATCATTTATGGTTTCAACTTCTGTGTGCTCCTTGACTTAACCCGACCCTGTAGACATAGGGTTCAAGATCTCGCTAAGTTACCCTGCCTCTCGTAATGCTAAGAAGTGCTCTGAGCTAATTTTCCCCAACCTTTAGTTGAGCACATTTTGGTGTCCCTCCCGGGACCCTCAGTACACAGGGTAACAGCAGAGAACAGCGGCTGCTGCATCCACAACAGCAAGTTCCTGGCCACTCCCATTCCCCTCTCTCACTCCACCTCACCATCACTGATTAGTCTGTTTTTTTAAAAAAACACATTTTAAACCCATTTCTGCGTAGGTAGGTATGTTGGTTGATACGTGGAAAAAACATGCCTTAATGGTCCATTACCATATCCACTCTCTTCCTTCTGTTCGTTTAATGCATGAAGTCAATAATGACGGCAACCTGTCCTTTGATGGATGGAGAGAGATAGGAATGGAAACGACTGAAGAGACAGCCTGGGAACGCCCGTAGCCAGCCACTTCTGTGCTGTGAATCAATGTTACACTTCTGCATGTAGGCAAAAAATGAAGCAGAACTGGTTTGGGAGACTTACATTGGAGTTTTTCCAGTTTTCAGATACAGCAGTTTCTTGTTGCAGTGAACTGTGCTAGGAGCTGAAAACATGCAGAACCAAGAGGAAAACTGTGGTGCTAAAATGCCACAAAGTACAGACGGGAGAGTAAGAATTTGAGGTGACTACAAAGTATCAACCTCATGTGGAAATGGCCTCAGCTACCCAATATAAAGTGTAGCTGGATGCAAAAGAATATAATGCAAAAATAATGATTTATTAAATAGAAATTAAACATAACATTACAGTTTACTTATTTAATACACTTAATCACATTTCTCTCTCTTGGTCTCTCTCATGTTCTCTGTCTCTCTCACACACACCTCCTAGCTGACCCTGACTCTAACTTTCCTAACCATTTTGACTCCTAAACCCTGCTAACTAATTCTTAAACATGACAAACTACTCTCTCATCCCTGACCAACTGTCAAACACCAGCCGTTTCAAAACCCCCTCAAACATTCCACCAATCGCCACTCACTCCCAACATTCCATTCTCTCACTCACTCCTGGCAGAAACTTAGGCCATTTCCACACTAAACTGTTACAGTGCTATTATTCTGCCCTTCCCTAAACTGCAAACCCCAGGATTCCGTAGGATGTTGAAAGTGGAAAAATAGCATTATAACAGTGTACTGCAGAAATAGCCTCAGCTTAATTTATCTAACAAACGCAACAACATCCGTCCTCCTCCTCCTCTTTCCCTCTCTCTTTTCCTCAGGCTCTATCTCTCCTTCCAAGTAAAACAAGTTAAATGCAGGAGGAGAGAGAGGGAGAAAAAAAAGATGTGTGTGCATGTGTGCGCGCGTGTGCGTGTAATCACAAAAATCCTCAGGGGGTAGGGGACAAGGTAATTATATCCTAGGCAAGCTAATTAATATTGTCTTATTATAAGTATCACTTAAAGTGCACAGCCTTTCTCTTTACATCTGCATTTTCAGGGCCATGCACGTGGCAGGGTTTCAGCCATCATTATTGTTAGCTCTCACTGCCAGTGTTCTATCTCTTCAGCAATGATCCAGTCAGTCAAGTTAGAAGTGTTATAGTGTGGTAACAGGAGAACAATGAAAGAAAAAGAGAGAAGAAGAAAAGAAAAGAAAAGCTGTTAGCTTCCCCTTTTGCACACTCCTCCTTTCACTAATCTTAATCTCCATTTTATAGGCAATTTAAAAATTGGAGGTCTGTAATTCTTTCTGGAGACTTCTCAGCTCTTCAAAATCAAAATGTCACTTTCAAACCCAAAAAACATTACCATGAGGGCTTATTTCTGTACTAAAGAGAGCTTGATTTTTCTTGATTTTAACTGTCCGCTTCTTCATCACTTTTTTCAAGAGGCTTGGTGGCTTGCTAGCTGTTTGAGTGTGGAGGAGCCCCTTCAGCACTTAGTCACCAAGATGACGGCTACCTGCTTGCTTTGCGGCTGTTACTCTAACAAGCAGCAGAACACAGATGCTTTTAAGCAACGAAGTTGAGATTTTTGGGTCCTCTTCTTTCCTGGGCACCTACATTTGTGCTGTTATTTTAGCTTCTTCGATGTTATCATTTGAGCTTGTAGTTGGGGAGCAACTCTCAAGCTGTCTTCACTCACTCTGATCCAACTGGAAGTCTTTACAGCTTCCATTTTGTTCGACAATTCTACAATCTTGCCACTGTCCATTCTGTGTCCCAAGTAGATGAGTTCTGGCAATCCAAATTGGCATTTGCTGGTGTTAATAGTTAAGTCTGCCTTTTCTGTCGCTCCCATACCAGATACAGGTTTTCCATGTGATCTGACAAAGTTTTACTAAAGATAGAGATGTCATCAATATATACTTTTGCAAACTCTGGCATCCCAGAAATTACAGCGTTAATTAGCCTTGGAAAGGAAGCAGGAGAATTTCTCCAAAGGCTCCAAAGAATGTCATCAAAGCAATAGTGTGAAAGAGAATTACCTCGAAATTAGAATTACAAACCTCTGTCCACACCTAACCCAAACCCCTAAGTACATTAGAAGACAATGGAATTCAAGCATCCCTGACTTAGCCATGCTCTCTAGACCAGCCTGCCAGGCTTTACAAATCCTGAAGTCAGAAGTAGTATCCACCATGCCTTGAGCCTTAGCAATGAAGGCCAAAGTGGACACTTTGGACCAAATAGATTGAGGAGCCATATGTTCCACTGGGAGGGGCCAGGTGGGGGCTAGGCCGTAACAGATTCAAGCTCCTGACATGCCTGCTCATAGCCATGTCTAGTACTTGGCACTAATGACAATGTTATGGCCCACACAATCTAACCCCTCCAAGGTTCCGTAGGCCTAATGCAGAGGGAGAGGTTCACGGTCTGCCTCTGGGGTCAGTTGCCTGAAGTGCTCCATCTGTTTGTTGGGAAAAGTGTCAGCAATTCCACTGTCCACACCAGCAATATGGAACACTGTAAACATAATATTAATATGCAAACACTGCAAAACAAATGCTCTAATCAGATACATGATCCTAGATGATTTAGGCAATGTGGTATTGACCACATGTATAGATGTCACATCGTCACATCACAAGTGGACAGAGGAGTTGGCAAACTCATAAGCCCAGATACTTTTGGCAACAACAATCAGAAAAAAAATCTAGGAATGTCAAGTCATACAGCAGACCAGCCCTAGCTCATTCTCAGGCCAAGCTTGCACAAACCAGTACCCTCTAAAATAGACTCTGAAACTAACAGACCTAGCCAGATCAGAAGCTACCTGCAAGGCCCCCCAAGACACACCTCCTCCCTCCAGAATGACACACCCCTGAAATCCAACAAGAAATCCTGCCAAACCCTGAGGTCCACCTTTGTTTGCTTGTTTTTGTGCTGGCCATGTGCTCTCCCTGAGCACACGGTCTAACTGACTAACTAGGGGGAGGAGCCAGCTAGGGGGAGAGTCTTATTAGGAGCTCCCAGTGGCGCGCAGTTGAACCCTCTACTTCAATCCTTCAAGTTCAACCATTCAAGTTTAGGAACAACCCATCCCTTTCTTGAGTCCCTAAAATTTAAAAAGAGTTAATTTGAGCTTGGCAATCAGCAGAGCAGACATAGCTTATACAGCTGAATTTGAGAAAGAAAGCCCAGTTATTCTTTCTAGACCTACTCCCTCTACTACTCTCTGTAGTATCAAGTATGGAAGGTGAGGGAGCTGCAGTGGTCACCTGTAGCACTTGTGGTATGTTCCTTTTCTTGCCACAAGATGTTGTCAGATACACCTGCAGCAAGTGCAAGCTGGTGACCTTCTTGGAGGAGAAGTTGCAGCAGCTGGAGGCACGAGTTTCTAATCTTCGTCTTATTAGGGAAGGTGAGGAGTTTTTGGATAGGGCAGAGAAGACCTTCCTGAAGACTGAACGCGCGGAGGAGCTGCCAGATGAGGAAGTCAGCACACTGTGCCAGGAAACAGATGCTTGGAGGAATATCACACGGAGGAGTAGAAGGACCAGGAAGGAAACAGAAACTCTCAACCTACAGAATCGCTTCAAAGTTCTTGGCCTTATGAATGATGAGGACCACCAGGAGGAGGGAACAGAATGTCAACGAGAAGGAATCCAACTTCAGCAACAGGAACAAGATCAACACTCACAGCCTCAACAGAATGCCCAGGCAGTCCTAGAAGAACCTGCTCAACGAGGAGCCCCGGACAAGCCTCAGAGGAGGCGAGTTCTAGTTGTTGGGGACTCCTTGCTCAGAGGAACCGAAAAGGCAATTTGCAAACCAGACAAGCTCAATCGAGAGGTCTGCCGTCTTCCTGGGGCCAAGATCAACCACATAACGGAGAGACTAACCAGGCTGGTCAAACCCACTGACCATAAGCCCCCCATTTTGGTTCATGTCGGAACCAATGACACTGCGAGGCGCAGCTTTCACCACATCACAAAGGACTACGAGCTTATGGGGCCAAGGCTTAAGGACCTTGGTGCACAGGTGGTCATTTCGTCTCTCCTCCCTGTTCAAGGACATGGCGCGCAAAGGGAAAGACCAACAGCAGAGGTCAACAACTGGCTCCGCACATGGTGCCGCCAGCAACGGTTTGGGTTTTTGGATCACGGCCTGAATTTCCATGAATGTGGGCTTCTGGCAAGGGATGGGCTGCACCTCACGAAACTTGGCAGGAATGTTTTTGCAAACAGTCTTGCAAGGAGGATTAAGAGGTCTTTAAACTAAGTCCCGCTGGGGAGGGAGACAATATTATTCAGGACAAGGACTCGGCAAGTGCAGGGGGAAAAGGCCCAAATGATATTGGCCAAGTAGTACAAGCGTCCAATGGTGGGAGGAGTAGAAACTATAGTACAGAACTTGCAGGAAGGGCCCGGGCACTTAAGTGTCTCTACACTAATGCATGGAGTATGGGAAACAAGCAAGATGAACTTGAACTCCTAGTACAACAAAATAAATACAATTTGATAGGCATCACTGAGACCTGGTGGGATGAGTCACATGATTCGAATGTAGAAATAGAGGGATATAGCCTATTTTGTAGAAATAGACCGAACAAGAAAGGAGGAGGAGTAACCTTGTCAAGGATGTTTTCACCTGTGAAGAGATCCAGGACTTAAACCCAGAAAG
Source organism: Cyclura pinguis (assembly GCA_030412105.1). Lineage (NCBI taxonomy): Eukaryota > Metazoa > Chordata > Lepidosauria > Squamata > Iguanidae > Cyclura > Cyclura pinguis. The sequence goes on from CM059599.1 coordinate 174,366,944, forward strand.
CCAGGTCGAGAGCATCTGGGTAAGAATTAAGGGAGCGAGAAACAATAGGGATATTTTGGTGGGGGTTTACTACAGACCTCCAACCCAGACTGAGGACTTTGATGATGCCTTCCTTGATGATGCCTTCCTTGATGATGCCTTTTGACTGCACATTCAAAAAGGAGAGATACAGTAATAATAGGAGATTTCAATTACCCGGATATATGTTGGCAGTCAAACTCTGCCAAGACAGCAAGGTCCAGCAAGTTTTTTGCTTGTCTTGCAGACAATTTCATGGTCCAGAAGGTGGAAGAGGCAATAAGGGGATCAAATATTCTAGATCTGATCCTGACCAACAGGGATGACCTTGTTAATGAGGTAGAAGTGGTTGGATCTTTAGGGGGGAGTGACCATGCCCTATTGGAATTTGGCATTCAGTTGGAAGGAGAAGATAAGTGTAGCCAGACGCTCGTCTTAGATTTTAAAAAAGCAGACTTCTGTAAACTTAAGGAGCTGCTGGTTGAAATTCCGTGGTCAAGAATAGTGAAAGAGAAAGGAGTTCAGGAGGCATGGGGGTTCCTTAAAAGGGAGATACTGAAGGCACAGTCTAAAACTGTGCCAATAAGGAGGAAAAATGGAAGGCATCTGAAGAAACCAGAATGGTTGACTAAAGAACTCTCAGCTGAGCTAAGTGTTAAGAGAAATGTGTACAGGAAATGGAAGAGGGGGGAAACCACCAAAGAGGAATTTAAGCAAGTAGCCAGGAGATGTAGGGAGAAGGTCAGAAAGGCTAAAGCGCAGAACGAACTTAGGCTGGCTAGAGACATTAAAAACAATAAAAAGTGCTTTTTTAAATATGCCCGCAGCAAAAGGAAAAAGAAGGAGACGACAGGGTCGCTGCGCAGAGAAGATGGAGAATTACTAACGGGGGAAGAGAAAGGCAGAACTACTTAACACCTTCTTTGCCTCAGTTTTTTCCCAGAAGGATACAAGTACTCAACCTGGCAGTTGCGGAGCAGGGGAGGAAGCCGGGGAAATGCAGCACATAATAGGTAGAAAGGTGGTACAGGAATACCGGAACACAATGGATGAATTCAAGTCTCCAGGGCCAGATGAATTGCATCATAGGTTATTAAAAGAACTGGCAGAGGTCATTTCAGAACCGCTTGCTATAATTTTTGAGAAATCTTGGAGGACAGGAGAAGTTCCAGCAGACTGGAAGAGGGCAAATGTTGTCCCCATCTTCAAGAAGGGAAAAAAAGAGGACCCAAATAATTATCGCCCAGTCAGCCGGACATCAGTACCCGGAAAGATCCTGGAGCAGATCATTATGCCGTCAGTTTTTAATCACTTAGAAAGCAATGCGGTAATCACAAAGAGTCAACATGGATTTCTCAAAAATAAGTCATGCCAGACTAATCTTATCTCTTTTTATGATAGCGTTACTAGCTTGATAGATGAAGGGAATGCTGTGGATGTAGCATTTCTCGATTTCAGTAAGGCCTTTGACAAAGTTCCACATGACATTCTTGCAAAGAAGCTAGTAAAATGCGGGCTGGACAGGGCTACTGTCAGGTGGATCTGTAACTGGTTGACTGACCGTTCCCAAAGGGTGCTCACCAATGGCTGCTTTTCATCCTGGAGAGAAGTGACTAGCGGGGTGCCACAGGGCCCAGTGCTGTTCAATATCTTCATCAACGACTTGGATGAAGGAATAGAGGGCATGCTCTTCAAATTTGCAGATGACACCAAATTGGGAGGGGTTGTTAATATGCCAGAGGACAAGATCAAAATTCAAAATGACCTGGACAGTTTGGATAGCTGGGCCAAGGCTAACAAAATGAAATTCAACAGAGAGAAATGTAAAGTCCTACACTTAGGTAGAAAAAATGGAATACAGAAATATAGGATGGCGGACGTGTGGCTGGATAGCAGTACGTGTGAAAGGGATCTAGGAGTCTTAATAGACCACAGGCTGAACATGAGTCAGCAGTGTGATGCGGTAGCCAAGAAAGCCAACACAATTCTCGGCTGCATCAATAGGAGTATGGTGTCTAGATCGAGGGAGGTACTGTTAGCACTCTACTCTGCTTTGGTTAGACCTCATCTTGAATACTGTGTCCAGTTCTGGGCACCCCAGTTCAAGAAGGACATGGTTGAGCTGGAGCAGGTCCAGAGGAGGGCGACCAAAATGGTGAAGGGCCTGGAAGCCATGCCCTATGAGGATAGACTTAGAGAGCTGGGTATGTTCAGTCTGCAGAAGAGAAGGTTAAGAGGGGATATGATAGCTATGTTTAAATATTTGAAGGGATGCCATGTAGAGGAGGGAGTGGGCTTGTTTTCTGCTGCTCCAGAGACCAGGACAAGGAGCAATGGAGTCAAGCCCCAGGAAAGGAGATTCCACCTGAACCTCAGGAAGAACTTCCTGACAGTCAGGGGCTGTCCGGCAGTGGAATAGGCTGCCTCGGAGTGTGGTGGAGTCTCCTTCTTTGGAGGTTTTTAAGCAGAGGCTGGATGGCCATCTGTCGGGAGTGCTTTGAGGGTGTTCCTGCATGGCAGGGGGTTGGACTGATGGCCCATGTGGTCTCTTCCAACTCTACATTTCTATGACTCTATGATTCTATGACAGAATCCTGTGACACTCCACTAGTCATTTCTCTCCAAGATGAAGAGGAGCCATGGGTGAGCACCAGGGAACTCACTAGTTCTTCCATACTGGGTTCTTCCCGATTTATTATTGAAAACTTTATCATATTGTATCAATACATAATCCATATTTCATCTTTGATAGTCCCATCCATACTCTCAGACCATTCTATCAATTTTAAACCTCCCTCTTGCTTGCTTGCTTCCAAAAATTCCAGTAAGTCAGGGCCACCACTGTCAGGGAATAGCGAGTTGCAATATTCTGGGGTCCCTGTTTGTGTATGGTTTTAACACCTTGATATACACAATTTTGTTCTGATCTTTGTTTCCCAAATATACGGCATAAGTCAGAGTGTCTAACTATCCCTAATGACAAACTAGCCCGCACATTGTTATTTTTCCTGGGTATATAGGCCATCACAAAGTCTCCTATTTTATAGAACTTTGCCCGTGCGTTCCTATTATACCACACACATTGTGGTTTGTTACTCTGATTTCTGTGGGTATAAAACCTTCTCTGAGCAGATTCCTTTCACTACAGTAGTGAGGAGGAATCTTATTTATAGTATTTATACCCCACCCTTTAGTCAAAAGGGCTCCTAGAGCAGCTTACAAATTGACAGTTCCCTGCCCTCAGGCTTACAATCTAAAAAAGACAGGACACACAAGGCAAACGGAATGGCAATGGGGAGAGATCAAGTCCAGCAGATACTGTCTTTTTTTCTCTCTCAGAGGCCAGGGCAGTTGGAATCGAAGGAAGGCCTTTCATGCCTGTCTCTTTTCTCTCCCTCTGAGACCATGGTGGTGGCAGTTCGAATGGAGGGAGGGCCTCTCCTCAGATGCTGGGCCTAGGCACGATGGAGCTGGGCCTGCTTGTTCTTCTCTCCCCACCACCACCCCAAGACCATTTAAATTACAATTATTATGTTTTAACTTAAAAAAAAAAGCAAAAGGAGTCTATAGGTTCTATCTATCTATTCATCTCTCAGAACTTAAATGTTTCCTTTTTCTTAGGGCAAAATTCTGTTCCATAATTCTCACTGATACACACAGTATAAAATCACTGAACTGGATGGCATCTCTTGCAAAGGATGCTGATGTTTCCAAAATGTAAACACCCTTTTTGACTGTATAGCAAATTCATACCATGTTCATGATTTTCACTCTAACTGGCTATATGCTTCCAGGCCTGAGCTCTGATAAGCACAGAAATATATGCCATTGTTCTCTCTGAGGCATTTGCCACATGATAGGCAAAGTTTGGCCAACTTTGAATTACTGGCAACCATTTTAAAAGAGCGAAAAAAGCTGACAAAGCTTTTGAATTTATCATTCCCTGTTACCTAAGCAACAAGGTCCAACTCTTTCCTCCTTTGTTTCTGGCTAGCTGTCACATTCATTATTATCTCAGGAAGTTTCTTAGTTCTTGGCCACACTCCTCCAGGGGAAATCAAAGTAGCAATCGTATTTTTACTGTCAATTTGATTTAACTTTTCCTTGCAGATGATATGGAAACTTCATGTGAGCGTGATTCTGCAAATGCAGAAAGGCCTCAAATGAAAACAGGAAGGTGAGGGAGGCTGGCAGGACAGAGTGATCTGTAATGGTTTATAACAAGGGAACATTTAATGAAAGATTAAGACGACAGGTGAAAACCTCAAGTCATCCAACGTGATACAAAGCAACTTCTTCACAAAGGTGTGACATGACAAAAACAATGTTGCAACACACAGCAATAGAAATACCCTGGATTGCTCTGCAGGAGGCAACTGCTCCTCCATTATCCCCGGCACTTGCCCACCTCTTCTCTTCCAAGTCTTTGCATCCTTGCCGCCTTTCAACACAGGTGAGACCACCCCTGGCCTATGCTATTTCTCTCTCCTAGCTCGTTTAAGCTAAGGGGGACAACTGGGACCACCCTGCACTACTACTGAACGTGAGATATGGAAAAACAGCAAAACACTAGTCCCCCTTGGGCTGGAAAGAAAACAAAAACACATAAAACTATACAAGCTGCTTAACCCAGGCTAAAGGCTCCGAAAAAAGGGTTGGGATAGTATTACAAGAACAAGATTCATTCTCCATGTTGGAGAATGCCATGACACCCTGATTCTTTTGCTTTTAAGACAGATTCACTGCTGTATTTGCAACACTTTCAGAATTTTTAAAAGAAGTATTGCAGGAGGGGGGATTAATGGGTGTTGCCACTCTCCTAATTGCTGGGGTAGGATATTGCTCTTTTGAACTAATGAGTAGCAAGCAGAATCTTTTTCTTTACAAAGCAATTACTCTGAAAGGCATAATAAAATGCAAATCGGACAAACATGGAATGTAAAGCCAGTCATCTGGGAGTTATGCTTCAACATGAGGTGACAGAAAGAATGTCACGGTCTATATCACTTTCCAAATAATCTGGGAAATTTGGAACGTAATTGCCTTTCAGCATAAATTTGCAAAAGCTTTTCGTAAATACAAAGGGGAAAAAAAGAATCCTATTTGTAGCATAGGATGACATATTACAAGAAAAGATGCACAGTAATTACTTGCACTTGGTTAACCAGCAAGCCAGCATAAATGAACCAGAACTGATATTGGTTCAACTATTAATTAGAAGCTTTATGATCTACTCATATATGCAACAAAGTGTTCCCCTTATTTAACCCAAAAGGTATGATAAATTTTAGTAGTGAAAATAAAAATTCTCAATGTACATCCCAAAGCCTTATTTGTTACAACACATCAGACATTAATTGGTAATAAGTAACACAGCCCAAGATACAAGATCTTCCATCTGAAATAACTGTAGAGGAAAATGCATTTGTAAAAAAATCCACTTATATGTATGTACACCACTATTCAGGAACAGGAATTATTGTTCATTGGTGAAATTCAGCCATCATTAGGCAACTTTCATTACACTCACTTAAGTGGGAGACAAGTTAAATATTTTAACACATCCAACTGGACAGATCTTTAAAGCAAACTGTGGCTGGACTGTCACCATTCTTTCTTTTTTTTTCTCCTTCATTTGCTCTCAAGAATGAGTATAAATCTGTGTTAAGTATCATAACAATCTTGCAATTGTGTTTTCCCATCCTAAATTCAACAGCCACAATCCAGAGAATTTTCACACACAAGTAAATAGGAGTTTAAATCAATTCTAGAATGAAACATTTAAATTAACTTCAGGGAATTTCACATAGATGAGTGTTTTTTGGTTTTCTTGATTTTTACCAAAACTCCATATATAACTATTTCTTGGTCTTCACAAAATTCTGTGCTTCCTTCAGAAGGGTGTCGACATCCTCACTATCCTGATCTTGAAAATCTGGTTCCCAATCAGAATCTTCATCAGTTGGATCACATTCTTCTTCCTCTTCATCATCTATAAAGCTGTCTTTCAGGTCATATTCATTTGGCTCACCATCATTATCACTATCCTCCAAAGAAATGCCTTTCCCTGGAGAGCAAAAGTAGTTTTTTTTTTTTTAAAAAAAAAAATCAAAGCCTGAAATTTAGCTAACAGTACAGAATTATAATATTACCGGACCATTATCAGATGTGAATTATAACATTTAACATTTCATTGTCTATATATAAGTTGCTAAATAGTCAACACAGCTTTGCTACAGCAATGGATAAATATAGGTTGCTCAACTGGGATAACATTAAAGTTTAATGTTATTGATGGTTACTGAGACTATACTCCCCTCAAGCTATCCATAGAATTCTTCTTATTTCCCCCTTCCTCAATATAACAATCAGATAAAAATCCTGACAGTATCAGAGCTTGGGCAGTTCCAAACTGCTGTAAGGTTTATGTGGGAAACTGGATATCAGACAAAGCCATTTCCACACTAGACTGTTATTGTGCTATTATTTCACTTTCAACATCCTATGGAATCTTGGGGTTTGCAGTTAAGGGAGGGACCTCAAAGGTCCCTCCCTAAACTGCAAACCCCGGGATTCCATAGGATGTTGAAAGTGGAATAATAGCACAATAACAGTCTAGTGTGGAAATGGCCTAATTCAGATCATAATAATACAATAGGAGATTCCACAGCTTAGCACATAGATCCACTCACTAGATATGTATAATAAAGCTTCTGATATCACTATCTCAGTGCCGGTGGAACACAATAATCCTGGTCTGAGACCAGCATGAACAATACATAAAATACAAACTGCAGACCTCCTTTGATTTTAAGATAAAAACTTTAATCACATTTTTCTAAAAAGAAGTGTTAAGCCTGCAAAAAAGTTGATTTACATGAAAAGAGTAAGATATTACTTTTTTAAAAAAATAGCTGAACTATGCTAAACTCTTTAAAATTAACAGAGTGACTGAATAGTTCCTATTTTGTTAATTGCAGGTAAGAATGAATAATGTCAATACTTTTTCTTCAAAAAATTCTAAAAGGCTGGGAAAGCAGGACTTCTCTTATCAAAAAGGCATTCCAATTTGTCAGCAAAATCTGCTATTCTGTGTTACTGATTCTAGCTTTAATGACATTTTACATCATTTAAATGAGATAATTAGGTTGAGAAATCTAACACGTTTTTGTTCCATTCCCAATCTACTGGCACACGGTACTTCTCAAGGTGCATAACGAAGGACATAATTATCAATTCTGTACTGAATTCAACTACTGCATGAACATACACACTTTTCACCAGCATTTAGGCCACTTCTGCACTAGCCTGTTATAGGGCTATTATCCCACTTTCAACATCCTATGGAATCCTGGGGTTTGCAGTTTAGGGAGCAGCCTTTGAGGCCTCAGGATTCCATAGGATGTTGAAAGTGGAATAATGACGCTATAACAGGCTAGTGTGGAAATGGCTTTAGCCTCTATGACTCATAAATAAATTTTGACAATAGCAAAATTCTATGCAGGAAAAGTCATGAGGAATATATGTGCTTTGTGCTACATATAGTTTAGTTACTGGTGTTATTTTATACATATGGGAGGCAGGAGTATACTGTGAGTATACGGACTATAAAGGTATATATACCACTGAAAGTCTGACTATGGATCCTTGTTGTTATTCACTGAGTACTGTTGCTTGGTTAGGAACAATTTTTTTTAAAATGGTCAACTGAAGTATGTGAATAATAAGATTATGCTAACGGAAATCAAAATACTGAGACCAATAGAGCAGTTATTCCAATTTGTTATGCAAAACACCTTACAATATTAAATGCCTAGATAATGTCCTATTTCTTAGAGCTAGTTCATACACACCACCAACCCGTAAATCCACTAGGCTCTGTGGCAGAGCACATTGCATAACATCAGCCCTTTGCTTGCACCCTTTTTTAGACATAGGCCAGAGTGACATATACCAAATATTTAAGGAAATCACTGTGTATTTGCTGAATGACACTCCACAATGGGGTACAACAAGCCAAACCAAGATTTAGTTTTTAAATTTTACAACCAGAGTACAACTGAGCCACACTGCTCTGATTTTTAACAAACACTTAATTCCAGAGATGTTGCAGATTTTCCAGATTAGCCTAAGAGCTTTCAGGCACGATCTACAGGGCATACGACGCCGGCATCTTGCTGAAGACAAGGATATCTGCCCAAGCGTCCAGGTGAGAGATAGCCCAGAACCTCTTTATATGAAGCCACTTTCTGAAGAAAGGAGGGCTCTTATTGTATTAAATAATCTTCATTTATTTTCTTATGGAATATTGTTAATTAAAGACCATTTGTTTCATTTCAAATGGGGAGCGTGTGTTTCAAAAAGGAACGCTAGGCAGTAAGCAGAGAAAGATCTGCCCTTTCACAGAGCTGGTTTACAGTCTAAGTATATCGTTAAGAAATTATTAAGAGCTATTCTGTTTGTTCCGTTTAGAAAAATACAATCTCCTGACCTTTTTTAGTAGCCTTCGGCCTCATTTGTCTTTTCTCAGATTCTAAAGGAAAGAAAAAGAAATAATGTTACCAAGGCGACAATGAAAGAAGAAATGAAGTGTTATTAAAACAAGAGAGGAAAGCTTCTCTCTCTTCTGACTGGAGCCCCCTTGCCACAACATGCCATAGAATCATAGAATCATAGAAATGTAGAGTTGGAAGAGACCACACGGGCCATCCAGTCCAACCCCCTGCCATGCAGGAACACCCTCAAGGCACTCCCGACAGATGGCCATCCAGCCTCTGCTTAAAAACCTCCAAAGAAGGAGACTCCACCACACTCCGAGGCAGCCTATTCCACTGCCGGACAGCCCTGACCGTCAGGAAGTTCTTCCTGAGGTTCAGGTGGAATCTCCTTTCCTGCAGCTTGAATCCATTGCTCCTTGTCCTGGTCTCTGGAGCGGCAGAAAACAAGCCCTCTCCCTCTTCTACACGGCATCCCTTCAAATATTTAAACATGGCTATCATGTCCCCTCTTAACCTTCTCTTCTGCAGACTGAACATACCCAGCTCTCTAAGTCTATCCTCATAGGGCATGGCTTCCAGGCCCTTCACCATTTTGGTCGCCCTCCTCTGGACCTGCTGCAGCTTGACCATGTCCTTCTTGAATTGGGGTGCCCAGAACTGGACACAGTATTCAAGATGAATGTCCCCCCACACAAGGTTTCAAGAGGCTACAGAGTGGAGGAAAAGGCAGGACATCTTCATCCTGCGGACCAGGATCTTATCCATATTTCTTCCCTGAATGGTTAGGTGGATGCGCTGCTCCCCATTTTCCCTTCTTTCCCTACCTACCACAGTATTTAAAGGAGGAAAGAGGGACCTGTGGCCCTCCAGATGCTATATATTGTGGATGGCAGCCAATGCTGGAAGTTGACTGAGTGGGGTTGGCAGTTTGGGCCCGCAGGGCTGGCCTGCCAAGAGGGAGGCCCCTCCCCCATGAGAGAACCAGGGAGAGACTGTGAGACACAGAGAGAGAGAGAGAGAGAGAGAGAGACCAAAAAGCCTCGCCAACAGTTGGGAAGCAGGTGCTTCGCTAGAAAAGGGGAGAGGTTTCGGTCTTGGTCAAGCCCTACTGCGGCACTCACAAAAAGGGTCAAGATCAACACGCACAGAGGGGAGCACATTAGCCTCCCCCTTCCATGGTTGCTCTCTTCACGTGGACAACAGCTGTGTAAAAAAGGGAGGGCCTCTGCCACGCCTGGAGGTTCTCCACATGAAATCAGAACCCCCCCTAGGGCAGACTTGTCCAAACTTTTCATGTTTTTTAGACAGGCGTCATTTTGCGACACAGTAATACAGTTTTACTAGCAAACTGGACGTTAAACTAACCCCTTATAAGAGATACAGACGCATGCATAAATTGTAATAACACAATGTATGATGACACAACATATCTCATGAAAACCTTTCATATATTTTTTTAAAAATATAAGATTTATAAACAATAACATACGTTTCCAAGATTGTAGGCAACACACACACTTCAGGCGACACACTAATGTGTCGCGGCGCACTGTTTGGAAAGCCCTGCCCTAGGGGAAAAAGCCAAGGCTTCCAATAATACGGAGTGGTTGCACACATACACGCAGCTGTCCTGATCAGACTGTTGATATCCACAAGCAGGGAGAAGGAACAGAAGGTGACATGCTAGCATGCTCCTCTCCTTTCACCCCCTTTTAGCCAGGGGTGGGACATCTCAATACAACTCTTGTCTCTAGGGGATATTCACACTTTACATCAAGTACACATACAGCTTGTGTAGATGTACATTCAGACTGTCGATCTATATGCTTGTACAGTGATTCATGCCAAAGGTTCAACACGAACCCATTGCACACAGATTTTGTTCCGTACACCCATCCAGTGGTTCACAAGTAACAAAGTGTGTATATGCATTCATAGGAGGGTTTCTAAGAGACGGCCCAGTATCATTTTGCCTACCGAAAGAGCCTGGAAAAATGGGTAAACAGATCATCGTAACACTTGGATTGCTCTTGCAGTATTCTGGCTTTTTGATTAAAACTAAGAAATGTTTGGATATTGTATAAATGTATGGTTTTTTTTCATTTACTCAAATTCTCATGAAAGTAGTGGTTTTACCATACCTAGAAATATGTCTTAATGTGTTCAGTGGGACCAGCACAGTACCATACTCTCTGGAAAAGCTGCAACTTCTACCTAAACCATCATAAATATAAGTCCAGCTATGTAAAGAGTATTTTTATTTTCATCCATCCCCCACCCCCAAAACTACTACGAACTCTGAAAATTATTAATTAAAGTCAAAAATATTTGCTGACAAGAATTTAGGTGATACGATTATGAAAGGGGGCAAAGAAGCAATTGGATCATTACAGGTTAACTGTAGAACCTAAGTCTCAGAAGAAATAAAATAGGAGTGGAAGGAGTCCAATAAACCAGTTTTCCACCTAGGATCTCCTCCCAAGTCTGTCTGCTGCTCCATAGCCCTTGGTTGAAAAGCAGCTGTGGGCCTCAGCCTGCCACTCTGAAGCCTCCAAGCTGCTACTGGGTGAAGAAAGCTGAGTTGAGGGTATTAGCTGCAGTTCTGTCCCTCTTCTTTCTCCTCTGGGTGGTGATTTTTATTTTGAATGTTTTGACTCCTTTCCTTGTTCAAATGTTCTACGCTTCAAAACAATTACTTCATAGAAAACAAGAGGAAAAAACCTTCAACATCTATGGTAGCTTTTTGGGGCTGAAGTAGGTTATGTTCCAGGCTTCCTGCAGGGGGACTACCTTGTACAGGGCTACTTAAAGTGAAGATATACTGATCAGTTCAGATAGTCATGTGTGTGTTTATTCAACCCAGGTCTAGTTGTTCCCTTGAACTGCAATTTAGACTGAAAAGGATTGTAACACAAAGACACAAATCAAATATAAATACATGTAGACATTCTCGCAACCATATGAATGACGGCAGTGTAAATGCATGTCATTTACACCCCTAAATTGTCATGAACATAGAGTCACAGAGCTGGAAGGGGTCTTGTGGGCCACCTGCCCAATGCAAGATTTCCAGCTAAAGCATCCCAAGCTGGTGGCTCTCCAGATTCTTTTTTTGCAGACTTCCAGAGAAGGAGATCTCACCACCTCTCTAGCGAAAATGGTTCCACTGCCAAACTGCCCTTACTGTCAAGAAATTCCTTTTAACATACTGTTGATCTTAAATGACCCAAGGATCACAATTAGTGTTACTTGGGACTTCAGTAGTTTTTTTTTCTTTTTCTTTTGGTGAAGGCATCTATAAACCATGTTTTTTCCCCCCTTCTACAAATAAATGAGCCCCACTCTGAATATTCAGGGAAACCTCTATTGTGATTTTTAGAGATGGAAAGAGAATGTGCAGTGCTGTATATGCTGTTGAGCCTCCATGAGCCATAGCCAATCTTCACCAATGATGAAAGATGATATGAACTGCAGTTCAACAGCACCTGAAGGGCCACACGTTCCTCCCACCTGTATTGGAGATTCTTTCCAGACAGATGTCCCCACTAACACCCTATCCTCATTGCTGCCTACGGTGTCTGAGGTATAAAAAGCAAGTGTGATTTTGACCCAGCCAGGAAAATATGCTAGATCAGACCTTGGCGATGTTTTGTTCGTTTACTGAAGAGCTCCCTAAGACACAGTATACATCACATATGACGGCTACCACTTCTTATAACTACTGGCCATGCTGCCTGTGCCTAACAAGAAGGAGTATGCATTCCCCAGCCCTAATTTAAACATCAATACATGGAGTGTGAAACAACCCAAAGATATGTACAAAGAGCTTGCAATAGTCCCATTCAACTGTAACTTTTTATCTGAAGAGCAGACACGTATGCCCAATTCATTTTGAAATTGTATTCAATGTGCCCAGAGGCCTGGGGAAGGAAGAGGGCTCCTGATTGTGGCAGGCAGGCAGGAGTGAAGGACAGTTTTACTACAAGCTGAACTTACTTTTTCACAAGGGAGCAAGCCCCCTTCTACTTAGTTTGACTTACTTGAAAGTAAGAGCACATACAATTGTAATGGAAGACCAAAAATCTACATATATTAACAACAAAATAAAACTCTACTAACTATAGTGGGACATAAAGACGAACAAATCAGATTGTGCTGAGATTCTTGCCTGCTCCAGCTCAAGAGGAAGGAAACTTTTTTCCCTCCTGTTCAAAGCTAAAATAAAAATCCAGTCAAAACAAACTAAAAATTACCATACAGAAACAATTCCTCATTATACATATGTAGTTTTTATAAACTCTCTTCTTAGTCTAAATTTTAAATTGAGGTGCATTAGGTTGGAGCTCATGCAAGAACAGGACACCCATGAATGTTGAAGTCAAGAAGGGATGAAGTCATTCTTGCTGATTTCTCTTTCTTCCTGCAACTATAGCCCTCTTGAAGAACAGCCTTGGATAGTTGGACAGTCTCCAGACAAGGAAGAAGGGAAGCTGTAGGGCAGGGTTTTCCCAATGGTGTGCCATGACACATTAGTGTGTCGCCTGAAGTGTACAGGTGTGTTGCCTACAATCTTGGAAATACATGTTATTATTTATAATTCATATATTTTTAAAAATATATGAAAAGTTTTCATGGGATATGTTGTGTTCCCATACATTTTGTTATTACAAATCATGTATGTGTCTGTATCTCTTATAAGAGGTTACTTTAAGAGTTTAACCTCCAGTTTGCTAGTAAAACTGAATTACTGTGTCGCGAAATTATGCCTGTCCAAAAAGTGTGTCACCAACATGAAAAGTTTGGAAAACTCTGCTGTAGGGGTAAGGGGAGACTGGTGAAAATCTTTCTTCCATATCCCATTCCTGAATTGGGAGCTTTCTCTGGAACTCAGTTCATTCTATAATCATAAGGAGCCTTTCTGTTTACAGAGAGTTTGGATCAAACCTTATTCACATTATCAGAGGGGGGTTTTTTAACATTGAAAATCTGATAAACAAATTCAACCTCAAAGGTGGGAGAAGGAAGAAACTTCCTTTTCATGACTGATTGAACTGAATACAACAAACAGGATTCAACACTCGCAAACCATGCCCACTTCCATGCCCTTGAAGAATCACAGCATTTGCTTTGTAAGTCAATAAAACTTTAAGAATAACACCTGAGTATACAACTTACTCTTCCCACTCTTGCTACCCTTATGAAGTCATACTGTCAGATGTAAGGATCTCTGTGCTAAACAAATTGCAGGGGGAAAAACCCACATTACCTGGGGGTGCAGTGTGTTTGTATTCCAGCTTGTGCTGTGGATTTTTCCTGCAAAGAAAAGGAGAAAGATGAAACCTCAACTCTCTACCTTAACCTCATCATAACTTGAAAAACAGTTTCTGAACCCTGAAAACTATTACAATCATAATGCTATAGGAGGATTCAATTCAAGTAATCATTGTGTGCACTGAAATGTCAAAATGTTTAGCCTTTCATCTTTGTTTAAAAGGGAGGGTGAATACACCGTCTAAAAAGAAAGCTTAATTAAACTGCTGGCATGTTTTCTCATTTTCACAGAAAGATTTCAGCATGATCTATTAGGACTTTTGCATGTTGTTCTTTCATAAATTCAAATTGTCCAGTAATGTGCACATTCACCAGGAAAATGGGAAAGAAATATTAAGGGAGTAAGTGATCCAAAGCACTGATTGTTTTTAAATCAGAGAAAATGGAGAAACTGAACATTTATGAAGCTACTTTGAACATGATCTAAGAAACTACAGGGTATTGCTGACTCCTCCCCGCCCCCGATTTTGCACAATTAACATTTGAAAAATATTTTCATAGATTTGTTGATCTCTTAATATGTGGTTCTTAGACTTTATTGAAAATCTATGCATTTAAGTACTACTCAGAATAAGAAGCCTCTTTTTGCAGGGAGGAGGGTATCCAATAAGAGCATGTAGAAGGACATTCCTATTCCATAATCACCATTGGGAAATATTCCTCACCTGTAACAAGCAGTTCCATAAGGACATTCAGGTCTGTTATCGTTATCTGCTTCAGTTACAACTTCTGCATCAGGATAATCACTGTCACCAGGGTGACTGAACTGCTGAAAATGTGCAGGATTCTTCCTGTAGAATTAAGAAATACACAATAAAATACTGATGAGAGGTGATTCATATAAAGAAGTGAATGAGTTAAAATGAAATGCAATGAATTAAACTAGGGACATGTGTTCTAAGCACAACTGCCCACTTAACTTTGGTTACCTATGGAGTAACAAAGTGGCAGAAAATAAATTTTCGTTTCAACTCACTTTGTAATTTGTGTGCATAAAATAATATACACAGGACTGTTCCCATCCAACTCCTGTGGAAGTTCACTTTTTTTTCTTTGGTTGCTTCAAATAAAAGCAGAATTTATCTGACTTAACTCAGCACTGGGACTCAATATGGTTCACAGAAGATTAACTGTCACAAATAGGATATTTCAGAACGCCAGAGTATCATTTGCTTGCAGCATTCATACAAGACAGGTATTTTATTATACTGTCATAAAAGGTTGTCCCAACTAATCTACTGCATTTTGCCATTGGGATAATTTTTTTCCCCATACAATATAGTGTATTTGGATAAAAAATGTCCCATGCAATTCTGCAGTTGAAAGAAAAAACATAAAAGCTGACATGTTTGGATGAGACATAACCCCTCTCCATCACCCTCACTCATAGAAGGGAAGACAGCAAGTACAGGCTCATTTGATCTCATCCAGGAAGGACCAAGAGGAAATACTGAGGTCCTAAGTGGCAAGGATAGGACCACGTATAGGTTTCAACAGAACAGTTCATTGTGTAGCAACTAGAGACATCATTCATCATCATTCCAAATGCATGAGGCACAGAAATCACAAAGAACTTTTGAACTGTTCTTCAACTAAAGCATTCTTGACCACAAAACTATGAAAAACACAGAGGCATTACACATATATTCAGGGCATGGAATGAGAAGAATCTACCTCACTCAAAATGAAGAACATTACCCAACATTACCAAGCTGAAAGTATACATTGGCCTATAGCCCTTGGATGGAGTATACCGTAGACAACAGAATGAATTGGAGGAACTATGGCATCCATTCTCAGGGTGCTAGCACTTCGGAGCAACAACGAGACTAAGAAAATTTTGTTCACTCACAAGACACTTGAGATTTAAAAACTGGAAAACAAGAGCAATACATAGTCACTGATACACTGGCTCTTTCAAGACATGCGGACTACATTTTTTGAACAGTTTCAAAAGTTGTGCACACTAGGGAAAGATCTAACCATTCATGAACAGATGAGTTTAGATGTAAATGCCAATTTCAACAGTGCATGCCAACTAAACAGGAAAGAGGTGCTGCAGTGCAAATACAGCATATCCTCTGAAAGGGAGGCATTAGGCCTTGCATCCTGCTCTGCTATGGAAAACCCACTTCAGTCACAATGTTTTGACAATATTGGCTTAAACATATTTCATCAGCTTAGAAATGACAAGTGGCCTGATAACTAAAGGCCTAATAGACTTTGGCACCATTCAACAATGCAAGCCTGCTTTTAATTATGGTATGTATTTTCTTAAAACTCACTTTTAGGTGCATCTTCAGAAAATGTACTTCTCCTTTCAGAAATACTGTTTTCATGTACTTCTTTGAAGCCATATAAAATCACCAACTAAACAACAAATTTCACAGGCTTACTGGAAAAAAATCAATTGGATGAACTATGACTTGAGTTTTCCTACTGTGAAAGACAGCCATTTGTTACTGCTGAAGCTACTGCAAATTAAGGTTGATTCAATTGCTGAGATTTGTTCACTCATTTTCCCTCCTAAAATACCTATTACACAAAGCAAGATGTATATTCTGTTCTTGAACAACTCATGTCACCTGCATAGCTACCACTAAAACTGATTTACAAAACCACAGGCATCTACAAGATTTATGAAAGTATCAAGAGACTGTGCCTGACATTTTTCTTGAAATGTGACACAATTTATTCTCTTAAAACTCATTTTTTTCAGTTACTTTATGTCCATGGACTGGGCAGTCAGAATAAATATATGCTTATTTGTGTCCATTTACACAATGGAAAACTCAAAATGTTATCCTCCCTTGCCCCACAATATAAAACATGGGTGCCCAGAGAGTTATCAAGGGCTGTATGCACACCCAGAGAATTTTATAATGCCCCCCCCCCGCCTGCAGAGATCTTGGAACCATTGGGGGTGGAATGAAATGAAAGTTGTTCCAATGCCTTCGCAAAACCATCAAACATACTGCACAAGGATCTGGATAACACAGTAGTTTTTATTTTCATACTAGCAAAGTGAGCCCTATTTTTCAGTTACAGTCCATGTAAATTACACTGGCAAACCACCAGAAACATGGAAAGAGAAAGAAGGTGCATAGCAATGGACAAGACTGGTTTTCACAGAGTAAGCTAAAGGCAGGAAATAATTTAGGCAAAACTGAAGAATCATAGAATCACAGAATCATAGAAATGTAGAGTTGGAAGAGACCACACGGGCCACCCAGTCCAACCCCCTGCCATGCAGGAACACCCTCAAAGCACTCCCGACAGATGGCCATCCAGCCTCTGCTTAAAAACCTCCAAGGAAGGAGACTCCACCACACTCCGAGGCAGCCTATTTCACTGCCGGACAGCCCTGTCAGGAAGTTCTTCCTGAGGTTCAGGTGGAATCTCCTTTCCTGCAGCTTGAATCCATTGCTCCTTGTCCTGGTCCTGGTCTGGCTACACTTATCTTCTCCTTCCCACTGAATGCCAAATTCCAATAGGGCATGGTCACTTCCCCCTAAAGATCCAACTACTTCTACCTCATTAACAAGGTCATCCCTACTGGTCAGGATCAGATCTAGAATATTTGATCCCTTTGTCGCCTCTTCCACCTTCTGGACCTTGAAATTGTCTGCAAGACAAGCAAGAAACTTGCTGGACCTTGCTGTCTTGGCAGAGTTTGACTGCCAACATATATCCGAGTAATTGAAATCTCCTATTATTACTGTATCTCTCTTTTTGAATGTGCAGTCATTTGGTTGACGAAGAAGTCATCAAGGTCCTCACCTGGGTTGGAGGTCTGTGGTAAACCCCCACCAGAAAATCCCTAATGTTTCTCCCTCCCTTAATTCTTACCCAGATGCTCTCGACCTGGCTTCCTGGGTTTAAGTCATGGATCTCTTCACAGGTGAAAGCATCCTTGACATGCAAGGCTACTCCTCCTCCTTTCTTGTTTGGTCTATTTCTACAAAATAGGCTATACCCATCTATTCCTACATTCCAATCATTGGAACAAGCAACAAGAGGGACAAAGCTGTACTTTTCAGTCTTAAATTCCCTCTCCTTCTAGTTTCCCAAGATCACCACTTTGTCTGGACTTGCAGTATTTGCACATTATACTAAAAACTAAGCATGACTAGGGGTCAAAATTGTCCACTGATATCCAGAAAATGTCTGTAAAGACAGACATGCATATATGTGCATGCATCCTAGGCAGGAGTGTTGACTAGTGGCTTCCATTTCAGCAGGATAGTGAATTTGTCCTCGATTTAAGTCTGGACTTTTGAAGGAGCTTTTCAAGGTGCTGAACTCTATTCCCAAAACAGTTTCAGCATCTTGGATAGGTCATTTAAAGTTTGAACTAAAATGCAGAGTACATTCACTGCTTAATTGACTTGGAAGCCACCAGCTACTGGTTGATATGGCAACCTTATCTGTCATGTGTGACCAAAATATAAAACAAAAACTCATCATCCAGCAGTTACCACAACATACTAAGAAACACAACGTTATGTACTACACAGCTTTCCTAGACAGAAATCTGACTCAAGAGTGAACTGAACAGTCAGTTCTCAAATTACTCTTATTACTATTAATTTAGTTAGAAGCACAGAACACATCTATACAAAACAAAATAAAAACATTAAACTACAACTACACACAACTGCAGAAAAAAGAAAAAAGGCACTATACAAGATGAACATACGCCAAGTACTAATTACTAAAAACAAACCCTAATCCCTAACATTAAAGACAAAATAATAATACTAATGCTAACACTAACACTAAAACAACCAAGGTAGTTTCCCACTTTCCTAACACAATTTTTATAGGAAAAAAAAAAAGATGAAGGAGAAATTGTTTATTTATTTACTGCATTTATATGCCATTTTTCTCCCACAGTGGGACCGAAGGCAGGTTCCAGAACAGTTAAAAATAATTTACAATAAAATTTAAAACAATTAAAATTAACCACATAAAGCAGAACAAAATTATTATAAAAACCTCAAGAAGTTAAAAACTAAAACAGAACTTCCTAATAAAAATAAAAAGCCTCTTGTAATAATACCCACAGGGATGTTTTCAGATATAATCTTGGTTTATATTTATTCTAAACTCTTAACAACTCTTAATTTATTCCAAACTGTTAACTCTTAATAACACAATGGTTATTAAAATCTACACTGACTTTAGCTTTATAATACCACAAGCAACCATGCCATCCAAACTTTAGTTCATGCCCTTCTAAATTCAACAATCTTTTACTGTCCAGCGACATCAACCAAACCGAACAGCACACAACAATGTACAATTCCAAGCCCGGAAACCCCAATCCCCTGCTTTGTTTAGCATTTTGAAAAATTTTATATTTTACTCTAGGTTTCTTCCCTTGCCACATAAACTTTTATATATATGTATGCCACTGCTTAAATAAAACATCATTTGTCAAATTTGATATGGTCTGAAACAGAAAAAACATAGTTGGTAAAACATTAATTTTGATTACAGAGAATCTACCTAGTAATGATAACTTGAGTTTTACTCATCTTTGCAAATCTCTTAATGTAATTCCAAATATTAACATCATTATTTTTCAACAACATGCAATTAATGTTTGTCATTGTAATATCCAAATACTCTTATCTCACTCCCCCCAATATTTGAAGCACATTGGTGAAATCATTTGTCATTTGAGAAAAACAAGGGTTAAAATTGAGAATCGCTTCTCAGCCTTTTGGCTGAGATCAAGTGAAGACTGAGAAAAAAGTAGACAATTACCACTGCAAGCCAAAATAAACAATACATCTGCTCTTACATTCTGTGAACATTTCAGCTTGATAACAGTTTTCAAAGAAGGAGTCATGTTAGTCTCCTGCAGCATACAAAGAAGGAAGGAAGGGAAGAAAACAAAGAAATGTGGCAGCATCTTTAAAACTGTTTTTTATTTTTGCATGTGCCTTCGTGAATATAAATCCACTTCTTCAGATACAGTATTGAGAGCATTAAGATCTCTTGTACAAAGCATATTTATACATTCCTAGGAGTGGGATAGAATGTAATAGAATCCAAAAAGATGCAAATCATGACCCTCACCCTAAATTTTCAAAGTGCATACAGGTCTTTCATATCTTTACAGTGGTCAGTTAGTGTTGATGTGTGAAAGCAATACATCTGCTTATTACAAGTCAGTTTTCCTGGGTTCAAAATTCTGAGAAGATTCTTTTTATTATACATGGAATAGCAAGGACTCTTGTATCAATATATATAGTGTGCCATTAAGCCACTCTCTTTGTTCATACCTCTGCTAACAAGTCTGGAATTTGTGTGTATAATTCAATTAAGCTGTTTCTCTATCTAATCTTCCTTTGTGATTTCCTTGTTCACCACAACCAGCAAATCCCTTAATGTGTTTCCAGGAAGGTTGAAATTTCTGTAACTGGTTTTTGGATACTGCAATTTCTAATGTCTGATTTGTATCCATTAAATCCTCCTGCACAAGACTGTCCTGTTTGTCCAAAGTAGAGTGTAGAGAGGCATTGCTGACATAGGATGGGCATATAAAACGGAAGAAAAGCAAGTAAATGCACCTCTGATGTTCTGAGTGATGTTACTGGCCCCTGTAATATTGCTCTCAGAGCAGATGTGCAACCAAAGCTGGCATCTGGGTTTGTGGCAGGGTCTTCCCCCTGTCTTACTACCCATGTTATGCACCCTGCTATAGTGAGTAGTTGTTTAAGATTTGGAGGCTGCCTGCAGGCCAATAAAGGCTTGCCTCCCAGAGCTTGTGAGAGTGCTGTGTTATTCTCCAGAATTTATTGTAGCTCATCGATCATGTATTTGAGTGGTGTCAGCTGGGGACTGTGGGTGACAACTAGAGCTGTTCTATAATTTTGAGCTTTTGGTCTATCTTGTAGTAAGTGGTTCCTTTGGTATTAATCTTGTCTCATTGATTTGTTTCCTTACCTCCTTAGGTGGGTATTATAGTTTGAGAAATGTTTGTTCTAAATCCAAGAGCTCTGACTCTCTGTCTTGTGAGTCTGAGTAGATGCAGTTATCAGAGGGCCTGGCAGTAAACAACTGATTTGGTAGTGTGTACTAGGTGGACACTGGAAGCATGTAAGTATGGATAACAATCACTGGGTTTTTGATAGAATATGGTGCTTAGAAGTCCATGGTGCAGTTGCACTGTGGTGTCAAGAAAGTGAATTTGTTGTGTGGATTGTTCCAGGCTCTGGCTGATGGTAAGATGGAAGTTGTTGAAATCCTAGCAGAACTTCTCAAGTGATTGCTTTCCATGTGAGTGCCCATGGCAATTCCACTGACTTGAAGAGATACACATTATTGCTAAAAGTGAATTAGTTATGAGTGAGAATAAAGTGGCAGGGTTGGTGCTAGGTCTGCTGTGGCCTCATTCAGGATGGTATTCTTGATGGCTTGAAGTCCATCCTAATGTGGGATGTTGGTGTATAGGGATTCCACATCCAGTGGCTAGGACAGTGTACTCTGGGGGATGGACTGTATTTTCCTCAGGAAATCAGTGGTATCCTTCACATAGCTTTGGAGTGTTGGTGGCATGTGGTCTGAGAACTGAGTCCATATATCCATGTATTCAAATACTCAGGTTCCTAATGCTTGAGACAATAGGTCTTCCTGGATTGCCTCATTTCTGTATGTTGGGTAGTAGATAGAAAATATCCAGTTTAGGTTCTTGGGGTGGGTCCATCTGAATTCAGTTCTGTACATCATGGAGAATTCTCTGAGTCATTTGTGTAGCTCCATCAGATATCCATCAGTGAGATATCTGGAGTATATTCTGTAAAATGTGTTGGATAGTTGTCCGATTATCACAGCTTCCTCTTTGTCAGTCTCCTGTATAATTCTGTGAGGATTGTTTCTGAGACTGTGGATGGCATCTCATTCCATATAACTGAGATTGTGTGGGAAGTTGTGTCTCTTTTTTATTATCTCAGTTTGGGCACAACAATGAAAGCATTCTATCTAAGGAGATCCAGTCCCATGTTCCAGGCTTCTGGAGGGGCACTTCGAAGAATCTCACCCCACAAAACTAGCGCATATTTTCAAAAATGTGAAAAATGCATGTTGGGAATGTGGGGAAACAAAAGGAATTTATTTTCACATGTGGTGACAGTACAGCAAAGCAAAGAGATTTTGGAAAGATATATACAATTCAATAGTAAAGACATTAAGAATAAACTTTCAATGTCTGCTGATCTTTTATTATCAACTCCTTTGAATATATTTGACAGATAGTTGATAACAGAATACAAAAAGATTATGGGAGAGTACTCTTATACCCAGTCACAGCTGCTAAAATTCTATACACAAAACAGTGGCAAGAAAGAAAAATTCCCCTGAAAATGACTGACTATTAAAACTCTACGAGATGTACCAAATGGACAAACTGACAATGATGTTAAATAACAAAAATCCAAAAAGTGTCAAAGAAGATTGGAATAAGTTACACAAGTGTGGGAGAATGCAGGAAAATGGCTACACAAGATTTAGAGGAATAATGGGTAGACACAGTCAAGGCTCAAATGTAAAAATTCTGGATTATACAATACAAAGTTAAATATAATTTAGAATAGGTATTAAAATAGAGATTAAATAACCTCTTTCTTAAGATAAACGAATTTGTTATTTAACTTAGAGCAATAGAATACATATTATATTTGAGATTTTTATCAATATATTTGAGATTTATCGAGCTAAATGTATACTAGATAGCTAAAGAACTCAGTAATTTCATCTACTAAACCGTTAAATATGTTATTTGTATTATTTATTTCTTGTGTATTATGCTGTATATCCACATCATAAATACCAATCTGTATTAAGGTACGTAAAACTAATATGATCAATGAAAAGATCTGCAGAGAGAGAAAAAGAAAAAAAAGAAACATTCTTGTGCGCTGGTGCAGCAGCCATTGTCACGTGCTGCAGAGTGAAGCGATGCTTGTGAGCTGTTGTCTTGCCTGGTGTCACTCTCCCTTAAATATTCCCTGAGTCATAGACAGTGAAAGAGCAGTGCATACACAAAACAAACATGTTCACAAGTAAAAGCTGTTTAAAATGTCACCATACGTGACTCAATATTCTTAGCCTTTGACACTTTGGCAGTGTCACGGTCATGAATAGACAAACGGTTTTGAAAAGCAATATAGCGATAAAACTCACAGTGAAATAAAAAGAGTATATATGAGAAAAGGTCAGAGGCAACTACAGATAAGTACCAAAAAGTTGTTTTAACACTGATGGTGACTGAATTCTATCCCAGCACTTTTACCAATATAACTCCAATATTATAAATACCCATATAGCCTACTGTATCAGCTACATTGCTTAAGATTCAGTGCCTTCAAACCAGATTTCTCCTCGATGACTGAATGTTATACCACAGCAAATAGATTTCCTTTTACCACTACTTACAGAATATTAAGAGCAAGAGTAGAGAATATGTGGCCCTCACTGTGCCAGCCATGAAGGATGATGAGAATTGTAGTTCAACATTATCTGGAGGACCACAAATTCCCCATCCTGTGGTAAGAGGAACAACAAATATGCCCAGTTATCAAAACTAAACATTTGCCTGGCTATTAAAAAAAGCCTGGTTCCAAAACATTACCACATTTTATATAAAGCACGCAGAACCGCCACGGTCCTCTGGCATATACCGTGTGCCCATCACAGCCATCAAATGCTAAGCAGACTGGAGATCCTGGCATGGAACAAACCCTGTTCTGATGCTGCAAGCACAATGTTTGCAGACTTAAACTGCATTCTTATAACCATTACCCTGGACAAAAACATGGGACTTAGCACTGAGGAAAATAACATTTGAGAATCACACTGCTAGCAAAACAAAATAAAGGGAAGCAAATGCAAAACAGGTCACAAAGTTGCCTATTCATACAGGGCTATAAGATCACAATTGCCCCATAGCCTTCTTTTTGTATTTCTTGGCACAAGTTTGATTTTTTTTTTTAATTCATCTCATTTGCACAATGGTTTCTGCCATGACATGTCATCACATCCATGGGCTAGCTACCTCAGATAAAATTCCCTAGCTTTGCTTCTGAAGAAGCAGCTTATCTTTTTATTCCATCTTAATTAAAACATGCTTTCAAACCCAAGAGCTGGCAGTAGCCTCCACTGCCACAGGTTATACTGCAATGTTATCAACAGGTATTTGAATCTGCCCACCTAGGAGATTTACAATTTGATTTGTTTTACCTGTAGCAGTTTCTCCCATACTGGCAAGCTCTCCTCTGGTGACTGGATATGCTTGAGTTCTGCATGACATTTTGACTTCTAGTTAAATTAGAAATGTCTGTTTTGGTAGTCTGATTAATCTGAGTAAGCTCTTGAATCTCACCCTTCTGACCCAGAAATTGTGATGGCTTCTGCTGAGAAAACTGCTCAGTTTTATTGTCGTCCAATTTGTTTTCTCTTGCACTGGCTGTATCTGTTTCTGTGAGCTGACAAGCCTGTACATCTTGAGGGCTGAGGTCCAACTCTTTATTCTCAGGGAGATAGTTGCATTGCCCTGTAGAACCTTCAGCACTTTGAGGTATTATTTTGCTTTCATTCTTTTCCAGTTCTCTCACAAGTTCTTGAGAGATTCCTGGCGTATCCTGTGGAAAGAGGAGTGAAATTTGATGTGAAATAGATTTGATTTTTAACTCTGTCTATAAGAAAACAGTCTAGTGAAGATGTATTAATTCATCAGTGTATGCAACTGAGTCAAAACAAGACAGGCATCTGCTCTCAAGGAGTTCACAATTTAAAGATAAAATCAAGAAAACAAGCAAGAGTTGGGGGACAGAAGGAGAGATAAAGAGTATTAATGAATGAATGTGAGCACATCTTGTTTTTTATGTATTGAAATGTGGATCATAACTGGGGGTGAGGATTAGAGGGTTAAGCTGCAGGCTTCACAAAAGAGTCCTGGAGAGAGATTTGAAGTGTGGGAGTGGAGCATGGGTACCTCCTCTACATATCAGGAAAATTCTACAAAGTGGAGGGCTGCAGATGAGAATGACTGAACTCATGTTAAAAAGCAAGACAGTTCTGAGCAACAATGGGGTTCCACCAACTAGAAAAAAACAAAAAAAAACAAAGACCAAAATATAGTAAGAGGTCAAACAAGGGACCTCTAAATAAGGACAAAAATGTTGAGGAAGGGCTCTTACATGTTCTGAGTGGGGAGAGGACAATGCTGTGTGTTTCAGAAGAAACTGAAATGTGACAGGAGGTGCTGGTTACAGTAACAAGACTGGGAGATGATGAGAACATATCTCAAGGTTTTACCTGAGGAACGAGAAGATTTTTGCCATTCTGCTCAGAAAAAAAAGGAAAACTGCTGAACATAACTGATAGTGGGGAGTCAAGGAGAAGAAAAAATGAAAGATAAAGCAATGACAGTTTGCATGATCAAGAGGATGAAAGACAATGTCAACTGAGGAAAGTACAATTTGGAAGGAAAAATAAGCCATTTGTGTTGAGTGTGAGATGGTGATATTTTACATGGATATGTCAGACAGAAAGATGAATAAGTGGACAGATGAGAAGAGTTGAGGGACAAAGGTTTAATTGGATGTCATCAGTATGCAGATGGTACTGAAAGCAACGAACATCATTAGGTCACCAAAGGACAAAGAGTGGACAAAACAGCAGGAGACTAAGAACATAACCCTCAGGAATCTCAACAGAGAAAGCTGTGATGAGGGGATGTTTCTTCTCCACTTACCCCCTTGGAACACTAAACAACAAATCTAACAGGAAGAAAACTTTTAACAGTCATAGAAAGCTAAGGAGTGGGGAAATCAAGTAGGAAAGGGTGATCTGTCATATCGGAATTCAAAAAGATAGCCATGTCAATCCGCTTTAGCATAAAAACATAAAGGAATCCTGTAGCATCTTTGAAACTAACTGGGAAGAAGAAATTTCTAACATAAACTTATGTGGATTCAGCCCACTTCATCATGCAATGTCGTGAACAGAGTCTAAGAGGGTTTATGCATCTGATAAAATGGACTGAGGCAGAAAAGCTTATGCTAGAAATTTTCTTTTTCCCATTCTTCCCATCAAAGATGCAAGTTATAAGCAGCAAAGAGGTCAGGGACAATAGAGACCTTTGGATTTGGCAGCATAATTATCTATGGTTTTAGAAAGGGCACTGAGTAAAAGGGTGGGGGAGTTCACTACTGCACAAACAATGGTAAACAAATGATAGGGAATTAGAGCAGGACTGGAGAAAAACTGTTTAAGGTGTGGCTGTGAATTACAGAGATCAGAGTCTAGAGAACTGAGACTTTCTGGTACTCAAAAGATGAGGATAGATCAAGAGAAAGTTTGTGGTTGTGGGGAGAAGGCAGGATGACAGCAGTGTTTGGAAGCAATTAAAAGAAGCCACTGGGGAGTTATATGCTGAGTAACATGAGATGAGGTGAAGTTCAGAAACCATTTATAAATACTATTTAAAAGGGCCATTTTAGTCATAATACTATATATTGTCATTAAAAAAAAAACAAAGATGTCATGCGTAACTTGGGTCAAATGAAGTTTTGACTAAGAGGATAGCAGCATACCTAGTGTTAAAAACTGGAAATGGGAAAGATGAAATTGGCTGTGAAATAGCATTAAAGGAGATCATGCAGGCTTCAATGCTCAGGAGATTATAAGAGCAGAAAGACTGTAAAAAGCAACTGAGCAATTGACTCAATGACACGAACAGTCCAAGACAGTCCCCAAAGTATGTGTTAATGCTCTTGTCTGCAAAGTGTCTAATTAGCAAAGGGCCAGTTCCAAAAATAATTCCTAATACTGTGCCAAGAAAAATAATAGAATTCAGAGTTAGAAACACTAGGCATGTCTTCGTAACAGATGCTGAAGAGTTTGAATAGATGTTGAAGAGTCAGAACCCAAAGAACTCTCTCATGATTAGCTGTTCACCACTAAAAATTGTAAACAAGTTCCTCCAATATCATCTCTCTCATCTAAATTGCAGAAGTGCCCTTCTCAACTAACTTCAGTTCTCTGGGTCTCAAATGACACCCTCACAATAGACTCTTTTTCGTTTAGTTTTGTTTTTTGGTCAGGTCACCCACTAACCAGAAAGTGTCCCAGAAATGATGCTAGTGAAGTTCTAATCTAATTTGGTTGAAAAGAAATCTGATTAAAATCAATGTTATATGCTTGTCTGTGATAGGCTCACTTTATCAAGCAGAATTCTGCTTTCTTCCTAACAGTTCATTTACCAAAAGACTATGCCACATGACAACTGGTAGTTTGGCTACACATCCAGAAGTATGTAAAAATCCTTTGCTGTGTCCCAAATATAATACCCGGTTAGAATTTGATAGCCTAGTTAGAATTTTGGACAGATGTTTGTCTTCAAAAACAGCATATGCAAAGACACTTGGATAAATAGCCTAGTATAGACTAAGGCCAGAATCTTGGTGCTACACTATGCTAGTGAAACACTCCATTACACTAAAAATTACACTTCTGCCAGGGACAGCCTGCAGTTTGCCAACTCACTCTGGCTCCAAGGACCTAACCAGAAGCCAAGTATGGCAGAAAAATGCTGCTGCAAATCAGGAGCCTTTCCTCCCAAGAGTGTGCTGACAACTTTGTCTACCTTCTCTCATTAGCACTGTACCTGCAGACTTTTTCCTTCTCCTGCTACCAATGCCAGCATAGTTGACCAACAGGATTAACTTTATGGTGCTTTATGTTAAGCCCCCTATAATGGCAGCTGAAGTAAAAAGTTGCTGACTATGGAATAAGCAATACAGCACTCTGAAACAGAACCAGCCGTCACAATCCGTACATAAGGTAATAAGAAGAAATTCACCTTTTGGTCCCTATTATCCCACATAAAGGATAAGGACTTGCAGAGGAACAGAACTGCCATTGTATAACCAAGCAACGGTGGCTTTGACAACAAAGATGGGATCTGCTCAGACCATAGTGGACACCTGTGGGCCTCCGCATGTTACTGGATTGCTCCTCCCACAACAGTAGCATTCAAAGGCATAGCTGTGTTAGTCTGCATCAGTACGCAAAGGGATTTCATAGCACCTTTGAGACTGTGAAGAAGAAGTTGGTAGCCTAAGCTTTCACAGACTTAAGTCTGCTCCTCCCATAATCCATCCTCCATTGGTTTTGTTCACCAAGACTACTGAGAGTTGTAAGCCAAAAAAACACACAGAGGATCACAACTGCCTCCCGTCAAAAAATCAGAAAACATGCTTTGGCATTATCCAAACAAATCCTGAAGGAAAGGAGCTCATGCGTTTTCCCCTCCCCAACCCTTCATGCACAGCAATTTCAATCCTTGTTTGTAGCAAATCAACCTGGTCATTTTAAAGGAGCAAACAAACAAGAAGATGCAAACAAGGACCAGAACCAGGGCTGCCAAGAGCAAAGGGAGGAGAAGGTGGGAGAATGAAAGCCTAAAGTTTCTCAAGACCAATTTATATGTTTCTGAACAGGCCCAGTCTCCCTTTAATATAGGAGTGTGCAACACACAAACCTGGAGGGGTAGCATGCAGGCCTTCACCCATTTTTGCACGACCATCCCGCCTGCTTTTGTACTGCTGTGGCAGTCTAAAATACGCAGCAAAACAGAACATGTGAGGAATGTGCACCCTGTTTTAAACTGGAAATATAATTCAGCCTGAAAACAAAGTATATGCTCCCTGTGCATCTTGCTTTAAAACTCCTCTGTCATTTTGCTTTTTTCTGCTGGTGCAGTAGCAGCCAATTCAGTGACACAGGGTGCGGCGGTGGGGTAAGGCACAGATATTGCTGCATTAAGGGGTGCAATTCACCCCACAGATCCAGAAGTTAGCCACTTATGCTTTAATATATGTTATTATGTGGAACACTGTGGGGGCTGACCAGTGGGATTGCGAAGCTATACAGCACACTCAGCAATATAATAATAATGCACTGCTTTTCCCACTTAACTGAATATAAAAAGTCATAGGGGACTAAGGCCCTTTCCACATGTGGGGGGGGGGGAGAACGGGTGAAAACGGCCAAAAATGGAGCTTACCAGCAGGCGGGTAAGTCCGTCGCGACGCGGAGCAGCGCGAGCTCGCTGCTCCGCAGTCCTCTGGCGTCCCAAATGGCGGCTTCCGGTTGGTGGAGGCTCTCTACCAACCGGAGAAGCTCGCCAGCTGGAAGCCCGCCCCTGGCAGATCTGCAGGCATGCACTTGCGCGCACCTGCAAATCTGCGTCGGAGCCAGGCGATGGAGCAGCACGGGGCTGCGCGCTCTGTGCTTTTTAAAAATCTCGAAAAAGAGGTTTTTAAAAAACACGCAGCGCAGCTAGTTCCGGCCGCTCCTGAGTGGATTCTGGTGTGGAACTACAAAAAGTAGTCCACGCCAGTCCACT
Source organism: Cyclura pinguis (assembly GCA_030412105.1). NCBI lineage: Eukaryota > Metazoa > Chordata > Lepidosauria > Squamata > Iguanidae > Cyclura > Cyclura pinguis. The sequence goes on from CM059599.1 coordinate 174,396,212, forward strand.
CTACGGTGTAGAAGACCTCCGTGAGAGGTCGCTCTGCACCATTACAGAAGCTCGGTGTGGAAATAGCCTATGTCAAGGGTGAATTTCATGGATACCAGTGAAATAAAGAATACCTGTCTCCTGCCTTTCATACTGATGTTATCAGAAACAGACTGGAATCTGCACCTCTCATAAGCCTAACGCTTAGCCCTTTTTCCACTGACATTAAAGTCAGCCAATACATTTTAAAGCAGAAAATGCAGCTTTACTGTGAAAAGTCACCCGAACAGGGACAAAACTTAGCCCCTGAACCTGTCGTTTACATTTGTGTTGCCTCCTCCTATGTAAATGAATGGCTCCCATCCTCTCCTGGAGGAGAAGATAACAAGTACTCCCAGGAACAATGCTGGAGAACTGCAGAAAACTGGCTTCTTAGGCCTGACATACTGACTGCTTTGCTACTGACAAGGATCACAGGTGGAAGCACACTGCATCTGTGCACAGAACAGTACAATCGTAGTCCTTGCAACCCACTCCCTGCTTCATACAATTTATGGCTTAATGTGAAACAAAAGAAAAGCAAAAAGGGAAGTAAAATTGAAATCAATACCTGCACAGCAAGGGATGTATCTTCACTTGCACTCATTGTCCGCTTTTTTCCTGAGCGTTTTGTAATCTTGTCACCATTTCCTATGGAAAAAGAAGGGCAAGGAATATGAAGAACTGCATTTGTTCATATAGAGGAAAGAGGCAAGTGAACAAGAACACTTCAGGATCCACTCCATAGGAAGCGTCTCACCATCACCACAGAGCAATTAAAATATCCTGGTGATATTTTAATATCATTTACTGCATTTTATTAATGTAGCTCCCGAAGGATTTACATCCTGAAAGATGGGCTGCAAGTAATTCTAACAAGCAATAAAAGAATAATAAAGCACAAAAAGAAAGCCAAAAATGGGAAAAATAAACCAATAATTGATAGTAATGCATCATATCCCAATTTCTTTAAAACCCAACAGTGGGTTTCAAAGATCTCTGCAAAACCAAGTAAATATCTTCAGTATGAAATTCTGCTCAAATGATAATAGCTAACCTTATTGTTCAACCTGTGCAAAGCTTACCCAATATATGCGAGGGGCTATTTCAGAACAAGATCAGCAAGTATTCCTAACCAGAAAAAACTAAAATCTGCAATGATTACATGGCACTCCACTCCCACTTCTGATTCACAGTAATCGGAAATCACAAACCCAGTAGATGAGCCCAGACTCAATCCAGCTCTCCTCCATCACTAGTAATGAACCAACAGTGCCAAACAGCATGCTTCTAGATGGCTAAGCATTCAAGTACAAGCTGTATGAATGTCTCAGCTATTGCTTTGTTATAATTTTTTCTGAACTATATAGTACATTTTTTACTGTTTTAATGCATAAGCATTTAAAAAGGGCAGAATTATTTTCTCGGTGACTGGACAAAGTCCCATTGAATTCAGTGGGACTTACTTTTGAAAATTCATGTATAGGATTGGTTTATAAGCTATCTAAAGATGTTTCCAATGTTTTATTCATAAAACAGTAGCAATAATTGTACAGACGGTGAGAAAGAAACCGAACCCTGCTATTCCATATTTACTTCTTTCCAGATGTTTTTGCTGTCTGTATAATACTTTCATCTCATGATATTGTTATGCTTGAATTCTATGCCACATTAAGTTGTTGGGGGGGAAAAGAAACACAAATGCGGTTATGATTCGTAATACATACCTAGACACTATTGTAATAAGGGACAGATTTTTCTATTTTTTGTGATGATAAAAGCTACCAAATGTTCATCAAATTTTAGTGGGAACTCGTGGTTGCTAAAAAAGTGAAGCATTCAGGAGTTTGTAAGTGGGTGCAAAATGTTCAACCACTGGTTATATCATATAAACTGATCTAACAAAATAACTGCTAAATTACAGCAAGGTATAAATCTTCATTTGGTCAGTATTTTAGGATGCAGACTGATTCCCATCAAATACCAGGAACCATCTGCTATGTCTTCATTAGCCAAAGAGACTATTTAAAAATGAAGTTAAAAAAAACCCCAGCATATTCTCTGTCCAATAGAACTGCTGGGCTTATTCTCCTGTGTCATGACACTACAGGTAGCTGTCAGCATACTAAAATAGTCGGCTAATGGTATATTAGTACGGAATGAAGTTAATATCTTTTTTGGGACATTCAATCCAATGCCCTGAAAGACAAATCCTGATATTTTCATTAGGCTGAATGGGATACATAACACCACAGTGATTTTGTGGTGAGCACCACAATGTGAACTGCTATTAGGAGTTCACATTTTGAGCAATGCTTGCCGGCAGTCCCTAAAACAAGAGAAGTTACCATGAATAATTTGCTCTTCAGTATTCCACCATAATGTCAATATTCTCTTTGTCTTCTTCATAAAATCAGACGTTCATTCCTGAGAGATTAGAAACCTTAGAACAGACAGACGCAAGAGTATCAATCATACTTTTAAACTATCTATTTTAATATACGAGACCTTTCCCTCTCTGCCTGCAAGCTCTTTACACCAAAAGAACAAGCACCTGTATTTTTATCTGGACTATCACATCAATGAGAAAACAAAGATACTGAGACAACAGAAGGCATATAGGAACCAGTCAATGACATTTACACAGATATTTTACACAGAGAATTTAAATTTTTACTGAAAAACAAAAAGCAAGAAAAAACAACAACCACTCTACATTATCCTTGCATCTCTTACTCTGTGATACATAAAATCTACCAGAACTAATTATGTTGTGATGAGCAATCTAATAGCTGCATTTTATTCATAAACACACACTTTTTAAAAAGGCTGCATGTCTTCCAACTTCTATTTGAGGAACTATTAGTTTAATCCTGCTGTTCTGAAACTTACCAAAGGAGATTAACACTAGTAGCTATCTATACTGGCAAACTTTCAAGTCTTAAAAGTTTTACACACACAAACACACACACACTTATTTCTTTTTCTGATCTTTAGTCCAGAGAAAATAACAAGAAGTTAAATAAATACGGCTTCAGTATTAGATAAAGATAAGTCTTGGATAAACCACAGTTTTTAGATGAAGCTGGCTAGAAAATTGCCCATTAATTTTGCTCTCTACTTAGGCCCATCTCCTCTTAGGTTTCTGGCTTTGCTTAAGGTGAAGCAACCCAAATGACAATGTGGCCTGCCGTTTTTAGGCTAGAGGTACCACCAATCAAGTGGAGTGCAGAGTCCATTATGACTTCAGCAAGGATTTCAAGAGCAATCCTTGTAGAAGGAAGGATGCAAAGTCTTGAAACATGCCAAGTGGAAAGCCTAAAGATTAAAGCCAGGATTCACGAAAGGATATCAACTGAAAGAACTGCTCCAATCTAAAGAACTGGGACATGGGGATCTCTCATCCTACTGCAGCTTTCCATGCATCCCCCCCAAAAAACAAACAAACAAACAACTAGTTCCAGAGGTTTAGGAAACATTCCAGAGTCAGTTTCTGAGATACCCCAAGGACTGCTGGGGGGGGGGGGGGGCAAGAAACACTTTATCCCACCATTGCTAAAATACCAATGTGACACTGGATATAGACTAAGAATAATCTTGTCAGCAGCATTATATAAGCAATTTATTTATTCAATTCAGTTTCAAAAGTCTACTTTCTGAAATCAGCCCCAATCCAAACTACTGGATTTGTTTTAAATGTTTTTAATTCATGGATAATTTAGCTGCACTTTAACAAACATTTTACATGTTTTTCTTATGTCTTTTATTGGTATTTTAATTCTTTTAAGTCTTCAGTCCAAGTTTTAAAGACAAGATGGGATATAAATGAATCACCACCATCATCTCGAAACAATTTTTAAAACTTTAATTAGACCTCAAGTAATTAGAAGTTGTCAGAAATATGGTTGTAAAAAAACCAAAATAAAACTGCAGTGCACACAGTATAATAAATGAAAGACAAACCCAATTTGTAGAACCCTGGCTGGCAGATCAACTATCCTTTTAGATGTTATTTTGTTTATTTTATACATATATTCCATTTTTCAACTATAGATTCTTTAGACTTTCATGGGACCAAACCTGTAACTCACTCCTTTGGAAGCACAGCAGAACACCAAAAAAAGACTGCACCCTCTCTCCACATACCTTACCCCAAAAATGGGAAGGCAAAAATGTCAAATGGCTAACAGCACCCCAAAAAACAAAATGTTCTGAGACGTTTTCAAATGTCTCTTTCATCTTTTTTAGACCTCTATAGGATTTTTTTCTGTAACAGCAAGTGGCCATCTGGTGTGGGGCCATGGGGACTAGTGGACAACAGGAGTAGCCACAACACATGACCAACAACAGCAACAAGATGTTTATGATACTGATCGCATTTGGTCACAATATTTAAGGTATGTAGTCAACTAGCATGAATACAGCAAGCCCACTGTCGAAATGTGGCTGTTGCCTCCCACTCTAAAGTTAATTGAATTTCACTGTTTCATAAGCTTTTTACAACAGTCATGCTTGTATTCTACAGCATGCTTGAAGAAATGCACCACTGTACAGAAGTCATCATAATATATACCATGAAGACAAAATACTAAGCCATAATGAGATGTTGGTACACACCGTGAATAATTCATGGATGACTACATGAGCAACCTACACGCATGGGTTTTCGCCTCATACCAGCTGATCAAAAGTTCTTTTCTGTTGGAAACATTAACTCCACTCTCTCTTAGACCAGTCTAATTATAAAGTCTTGCCAGAGATGTTTCTTGGATATTACTCTTTTTTGCTTATTTTTATTAAAATTATATAATACAAAGTCAGAAGTATACAAAGGAAACGATCAATATATTGTACACTACATAAAAAAGAAAAAATATAAAAAGAATAAAACATAAAAGAAAAAGAGAGAAAAAAGAAAGAAAATAATAAAGAGAAAAATAAAAATAACTTCCAAACTTTTCCCCAGCTGCTATAACTAAATCCCAGTTAAGCTTTCTCCATCTTTTTTTAACATTAAACAAAAACATACTTCTTTTCTATAATCTATTGATGTCATTAACCCAACTTGCCATACTAAATAATTAGTGTACAGAAAGTCAATAAAAAGTTAGCTTCAAAATCTAACCATTAGTAGTAATGAATAATTGTTTCTAATTAATCTACAAAAAGCAATTTTTTGTTCTTCCAAAGTCATATACAGTCAACCTCATACATTTACTTGCATTAGGGCACAGAACTCCTACAAAAGTGGAAAAATCACAAATATCAAAGTGTGTATGTCTGTGGAAAGAGGACCAAGGCATGGTAGAGAGAATGGGCACTCCAAATCAGGTCAGAGAAAGGAGAAGGAAGAGGGATGGGTCAGCATGGTGGCCCTAAACTTCCTCTTTCACATCCATCTTCTTCCTTGGGCGTGTGTGGGGGGCACTGGCAGAGTGTCTGTGCTGCTAAAAACTGGCCTGTGAACCGTTATTGGATGGCCAGGCAGCAGCTGGCAGAGGAGGAAAAGAACTAGAGGTGGGTTTTTAAAGGGTTGCACAGCCTGATTGGAGCTGCCGAGAGGGAAGGTTCCCTCAGAAAAGAAGCACCTGAGGTGGGGGACAGAGGTTGGAGAAATTTGCAAATATGGTGGCCCCTCCACTTTTGCAAGCATTCAGTGTGCATAAAAGTGGAAAAACTGTGAATAACTTTCCCCCAAGCTACCCTTCCTATTCCCTTCTGGGAATCCCCCCCACAATTCTCCTGCATTTTGCCTCAATGTGCATTCTCCACACTAGGGCAAAATGCATGGAAATGGGAGGAGGAGCTCCAGAGGAGAAAATGAAGGCTCGCACGAGACCCCGCCCTCCCCGCCATTTCTTTGCATTTTGCTTCAGCATGAGTTCTTTGTGCTGAGGCATAATGCATTGGAAATAAGAAGAAGGAGCTCCAAAGGGGAAAAAGAAGGCTCATTTGAGCCTCCCTCACACCATTCCTTTGCATTTTGCCTTGGCAGAGCTCTCTGCACTAGGGCAAAATGTATGGGAATGGGAGGGGAAGCTCCAGAGGAAAAAAGGCAGGCTCTCATGAGCATTCCCTCCCCTTCCTTTGCATTTTGCCTCAGTATGTATTCTCCTGCCATGGGAATGGGAGCGGGAGCTCCAGAGGGAAAAAAGGGCACATATGCCTTCCTTCCATTCCCTTCTCTTTTTCCTGGGTGTACTTGCGTCCCTTCTCTGTGCCAGCAAAATGCAAGGAAACGGGAAGAGAAGAATAGAGGAAGAAGGCAAGTGTGCTCACGAATAATCAAATTTGGAAAGGTCAAACCCACAAATGTGGAGGAAGGATCAAATCTGTGAAAATGAAACCTGAAAATGTGGAGGGCCAACTGTACTCCTAAAGTTGAATGTCACACTTTTTCCATGCTTTTCAATATTGGTGAGGGAAAAACTCTTGTCTTTTGGTCTCCTGGAAAATATGATTTGGTATCTCATTGAAAATGTTTGCAACACTCATTGATCTGTTATTATAAATTCCACCAAAGACTAAAGTAGTTCCTACGAAAGGAAGACTAAATAAAGACTTCCTACCAGAGGAAGTCAAAACTACTGATGGCCACCCCTTGCTGTGTCCTGCATCCCCTCTGGCTTGCTGCTGTTCCTGCTGTTTGAACGGGAAATACAACTTCTTCCATTGTGATCTGAACATCCTAAATTCTCGTTTCCAAAATCTTCTTCCTCCATAAAAGGAAGGAAAGGTATTGCAAAATGGTTGCTTATCTAATTTATTTCTCTGTATGAATGGCATTATCTGTTTTTTTATGCTTATTCTCAATTAATATTTTCCAAGGCTTTTCCCCAAACAGAAGGCCACCTCTAAAAGGACTATTTCCTAAGTTGGCTCTAGATTTTTGGTCCACCTCTCAGTGTTTTAGCCATAATGGCCTTCTTTCTATCATTGCTGTGATCTTGCTGCAAATGCAGCTGCATCATTCGCAGCATCTACCACATATTGCAGTACTTTTTCAATCTTATTCAAGGAGCACTGTAATACATGTGCTTACAAATCTTCATTCTCCAGAAAATCCTGTACTCTGAGTACTGCTGCTATTGAAAACCTTGAAGCAGCAACTGAAGCTCTGATACCTGCTTCACAAGACTTTCTTAATGCTGAATCTCCCTTTCTGTCCTCTGGTTCTTTCAAGGTTGTGTCATCTTCCTTAGGGGCCACAGGTTGCAAAATCAAAGTTGATCTCGGGGCATCCACTAGGGTCACTGATAAGAATTCCATAATCTCCTTTTTTAAACATGCAAATTTTGTGGTACAGTGGTTTGAGCATTGGGCTATAACCCTGAAGACCAGGGCTCAATTCCCCACTAGCCCATGGAAATGCACTGGGTGACCTTGGGCATGTCACACACTCTCAGCCCCAGAAAATCCTGTGATGGGATCACCTTAATATTGCCATAATTCAGAAATGACTTGAAGGCACACAATAAGAACAACAACAACATTTCTGTCTGTATTCCAAAAGTCTTTTAGTTTTTAAGTGTCTCCCATTCTACTTTTATGAGGTCTGTCAAGACGTAAGGCATTGGTAGTTTCACATTCTTTGGATTCTGGTTTCTTTAAAAGCCTAGATAGACTGTCACTATCAAAATAGTCTTTATCTGAAAGCTTACTGCCATGTTGTCCCATCTTCTGATTATTCTGTAAACCCAATGTTGTCAGTACTCTCTTTACGAGACTGTTAAAATCCTGAATTTCAAATAATCTGTTAGAATTTCTTTCTGTGTCCATCTCAGCATCGAAAATTGCTCATCTTCACTATAAATCTGTATGTCATCTCAGTCTTCTCTACATCAATGAAATGTTCCTCTCTGGAATCTGAATGTAAACCCTTTTGAGAACTTTTCCTTGCATTTGAACCACTGTTAAGAGTTAGATAAATGTTTGGATTTATTAAGACGTTTTCTACGTTTCTCAACTGTTTCACTGTGAACTTGCTGTAAAGACTGCTTATTCTGAAAAGAGGTCTGAATTTGATCATGTTGACTTTCTAAAACCACTGACAAAGTTTATTTAAATCAGCGGTTCTTAGCCTGGAGTCTGGGGACCCCTGAGGATCTGCAGAGCCCTTACAGGGGGTCTGTGAAGTCCTGCTGCTGGCAATGAACAGCACCAGCAGCAACAGGGATACAGCAGCATTTGTATGCATGTGCCAAAGCTGCTCCCTCATTGGCAAATGAGGGATCAGTTTGGCCATGCACTCACACCTGCTGCCGTGTCCCTTTTATCAAGGATATGGCAGCAGAGAGCTTGGGCTGCCATGCCCCTGAAGAAAGGTAGACATGCACATGTACCCAAGCTAAGACTTTGGAGGCCAGGGTCTGAATCCCCACTTGGCCATGGAAACCCACTGGGTGATCTCAGGCAAGTCACATTCTCTCAGTCTCAGGGAAAGGCAAAGGCAACAAATCTTGCTAAGAAAAGTCCCATGGTAGGTTTGCTTGAGGGTCACCAAAAGTCAGTTTTCAAAGGGGAGAGATATGACGTTTAGGAAGAACCTCCCGCAGTCAGAGAACTCTGTTTATCACTTCTGACTTACGGCAACCTTAAGCTGAACCTATCATGGCCTTTTTGGCGGGATTTGTTCAAAGGTGTTTTCCTTTGCCTTCTTCAAGACTGAGAGAATGTGACTCCCCCAAGGTCATCCAGTGACTGAGCAGGGATTTGAATCCTAGTCTCCAGAAGCCTTTAATAAATAAATAAATAGATATTTGAATGTTTAAATATAAATTTAAATATTTAAATCTTGAGTTATGTCTTGGAGGTCCCCAGCAACAAATAATATTTACAAGGGGTCCCTGGTAAAGAAAAGGTTAAGAACCACTGATTTAAATTATGTAATTGCATTGAATTCATTAAATCTTTTTGTTTCCTGTTGGGAAATCTTCCTCAAAAAATTTATTAAGTTTGAATTCATTTGACTAAAATTCACTTGATTTAAATTAGTGTTTGCATTCACATTTAAATAAGTGGTCAAATTAGTGTGTAAAGCAGATGTATCTAGTCCATCTATGGCCCTTAAAAAAATTATCTGTTGGAAATTCACATTAGCTTGAAATCTTTCTGTTACTTGCTTATCCACCATCTCCTTAATTTTTGTTTCTACTTCAGATTTGCTTGTTTCCTGCAACTGATGTACATCATGTTGCTGTGGTTCTCTTCTGTTCTGTTTCCACTGCAAGTCTCTGTATTTGCTAATTCTGTTGTGTCTGCAAGTGGTGTTGTTGCTGCTCCTGTCTCTCTGGGTCTGTAGGAAACCTGAGTGAGGCACTTGCCGAGAGTGCTTGTAAACAAGAGAGTGTGACAGGTCCTTACTTCTCCCAGACTGGTATAGCGGTTCCCAATCTGGTAAGGCTCTTTTCCACACAGCTGTGCCTCCCCCTTTATAACAACACCACCTTTGTGTAAAAGGGTAAGGGTTTTCAGTGTTTATTTAGAACCACTTAATTTTATGGCGGTGTGCTTTCTGTGTTACTTATCACTGCAGACAACTCAAACTGGGTCATTATTTACAAAGATACACTGCAACATTGATTAAGACAGCAATAAGAATAAAGTAGGATATTCTGTTCCATAAACAATTTAATGTTGATACTTTTCTTCAGTGCATTTTTCAAACAATATTAAAAGTTAACTCCCTGCTTAGGAATAGTTCAATTGTATATTTAGACTTTCATGAAACTCACAATTATCATACAATAGCACTTTGGGCTAAACTCTCACCAAAGGCTTAACTCTCAACATAGGTCACACTCTCTGACCTGCTCATACTAGGGCTTAATTATACTTCTGCCTCTCACTAGGATGCCACTGAAAACTAAATCTCCCAAAACAGATACACTCTCTGACCAACTGAGGGACTCTGCTCCCTCACCCCTCACTAGGCTCTCACTGAATGAATCAAAATACCCCCAAGTACTGGGCTTTATATAACTTCTTCTCTCAGCCATAAGCCCCTCCACCACAGGTTTCTCTCCTGAGGGGCTATCAGGCTGCCCAGATTGTCACACCCCCAGAAAGCCATCACAGAGAGGAACTCAGTTTGAGCATTCATAGGGTTAACATTTACATTTGATGGATAAACCCTCTATCAAAATGAATAGACAGTTCATTCCGTAAGGCTCGATTGTCAAGAGAGCTGCATGTCATCATCTCAGCGCTCTTCTGCCTTTCTAAATGGCTAACAGCTTATCCAATCAGAACACCTCCTTCCTCCTCAGAACCCACCTTTCCAATATGACGGATTGATGTGGCCACTGGCAATTTTGCTGTTATTCCAGTTTGTTTAACTGCCCCCAGCAGGTCTGGTACTTTTTAAATTTTCTTACTCCCTTATATTTATCTTCCTTAGTCTTTGTAAATAGTTCTCCTCCATTTTCCTTAGGCCTTAAACCTGTTCCCCCTTATCCGATCTTTTTGTTTTTCCTGTGCCGGCAGCCCCTCCATTTCACTGTAGCCTGAAGAAACAATTTTTTTTTCCAATACGGATCAGAAATTTGCTGGAAAGTGGCCACCTGATCAGTTTTATTTTTATCTATTTGTTGCTCTGAGACTTGGCACAATACAGTCAAAAGTGCTGATTCAGGGACTGGCTCTTCTGTTTTTATCCTCAGAGAAAAAGGGGAAGCAACCGTGAGTCTCCACAATCAGAATCTAATTCCATACCTTTCTTTTCTTCAAGGCATCACTAGAAATTGATGCCAATTCTAAATTTTAATATCTGGTTATATGTTTTGAGAAATTAGGAATGTAGAAATGTTTTAAGATAAAGAAAGAAAACTTTAACCAGCTGGCAAGGCAGGAATTTAAAAACAAGTCTGAGAGAAAGAATGGAATGAACATTTTCAACAGAAAGGAACTTTGGGCTCCTGCCTTGATCAGCTGGCTTGAGCGGAAAACCCAGAGTGTGTATTGCTCAGGCAGTCATCCAGAGAATGACCTGAGCATGGGGTAGTGCTTTAGAGTGTTGGGCTACAACTCTGGAGGCCAGGGTTCAAATCCCCACTCAGTCATGGAAACCCACAGGTACACCTTGGGCAAGTCATACTCTCTCAGTCTGAGAGGAAGGCAACGGCAAATCCCCTCCAAGCAAACCTTGCCAAGAATACCCCTTGATATGTTCACCTTAAGGTCTCCATAAATCAGTAACAATCTGAAGGCACACAGTAACAAAATGACTTGAAAGAACAGATGGACCATTTGTGCTAAAATTAGCTGCACATTTTTAGGACATTCTGGTTTCAAGCTTGAACTTTTTTTTTTAAACCATTGGGGACTGCACACTCAAAGAGAAAAACAAAAGCAAGGAAGGCACACATTTGAAAAGGAGTAAACATGATAAGGAGACAGGAGCAGGTTCATGCCCAGATACAACTACAAACAAAACTGACACACAAAAACACGTACCCCCCCCCCCCACATACTTTTAACGTGAAAGGATGGAGCATTACAGGGTATTTGTGCATAGGAATCTGCTGTATCTTCCATACAAGTTACATGAAAAATATGAATATGGCAAGGCTCTGTCTCACAGCCTTTCCACGCTACGCAGTTATAGTGCTATCATTCCATTTTCCACTTTCAACATCCTATGGAATCCTGGGGCTTGCAGTTTAGAGAAGGGCATTTAAAATTCTCAGCCAGAGGGCTCTTTGGCCTCAGTAAACTACAAACCCCAGAATTCTACAGAATGTTGAAAATGGAATAAAAGCACTATAACAGTGTAGTGTGGAAAGGCCCTCAGAACCTCAAAATGCATCAAGCTGGCTGGGTTTTATGAATCTGTCCTGATAAAGACTAAGAAGTGGGTGCACTACAGCAGGGCTTTTCAAACGGTGTGCCACAGCATGTTAGCGTGTCACCTGAAGTGCGTAGTTGTGTCACCTACAATATTGGAAATGTATGTTATTTTTTATAAATCATATATTTTTAAAAATATATGAAACGTTTCCATGAGATATGTTGTGTCCCCACATATTTTGTTATCACAATTTATGTACGTGTCAGTATCTCTTATAAGGGGTTAGTTTAAGCTCCAGTGTGCTAGTAAAAGTAAATGACTGTGTCACAAAATGACGCATGTCTAAAAAGTGTGTCACCAACATGAAAAGTTTGGAAAGCTCTGCTCTACAGTAATATTAAACTGAAAATATGTTCAGAATTCATATCAGGGCATTAAGGTTATAAAGGCAGAAGACAGCAGCTAAGACTTCTATATGTCAGACATCTACCTCTTCCAGAGACTGAGGCTGATGGACTTTGAATCATAAGATCTGCTTGCTGCATCCATGCTGGAAGTACTCTTTTCCTTTTAGCAGGCTGTGGTTCTTTAGTTTCAGAAATGCTAGCTGAGAACTGAGAAGAAACACATTATGTATTTTCCTGTTAGGTGCCAAAACGTATGATAAATAATAGACAGGGGCTTCAGTAATTATTGTCCTATTATTAACAATGCAATCCTGATCTTAGTTTGCAATCCTATAATCATTTACCTGGGAATAAGCCCCATTAAATTCAACAGATCTGAACAGAACAGTAGAAAGGCACTATAGACCTCCTCAGTCCTTCATATGAAACTAAGCAAAGAGTTTGTTAATCAACCTGATTAGCTCACCTTGATATACGAGAAACAAAATTACAAAAACTACTGAAATGGACATAGTTCAGACGATGCACATTGTAACGTTTGAGGTACGCCCACTGCAGTCTTGGTATAAAATTCCATCAACTTGTTCATTACCAAAAACACAACTTCTTGAATTCTATCCACCTCAGTACTTGCAAATTACCTTCTTTGGGACTTCAGCTGCTTTCTCTAGTGGTAACTGTGTTTCCAGAAGCTGGCTTTTCTGTTCTGGAGGCTGTTCATGAGGTAACCGGGTTGGCTGAAGCATTGAGGAAGTTTGATTTGGTCTGTCTTCTGCATGGAAGTGATAGTTTTCTCTACAGTAATACAACAGAAAAGTGTACTTGCTATATAGTACAGATCAGTTAGTCAAACCAAAATAAAACTGAAAATAGAGAAATTTACTATATGTTCATAACAGTACAGGTACCAAAATAGTTAGGAAGACTGAAGTAGGCTTCTGTATATGCCCTGATATTCTCACTTTGCTCCCATGGGAAGACTTTCACCAGGTCTTGCTTTTAAATGATTTTTTTTAAATTTAAATATAGTTAGGCAGATATGAACACTGTAATTACTTCCATTATTTCAATATAATAAGGCGCTTCCACGGTCATACAACAGTTCAACACCAGCAAAATATTTTTCTGCCATTTTTCAGGAAACAGAATCATAAGGATTCAAAAACAAGAGAAAGGAAAATATTTTTTCCTTCTATTGTTAAAAATCTCTCCCTATTTACTGGTCAGATCTTCAAAGTCACAGAAGTGTGATTCCCACCTATGCCAACTTTAAAGAATCAAATATATAATGTAAAACTTCAGGTTCCTCAATATACAAGCTCTTTATCCAAGCCAGTATTTTAATATCAGCCTTTCTATGACAGCACAGCCTAGTCTGTTCATAGTCTCATTTATCATACATTGAGATGTATTTCCAGATACTAATATGCTTGAACATTACACGCACTATCACAATACTTTTTTTACTATAATTTTAGCAGGACATTTAGACCTATTCATGGAAGTGAAAAAGTAGTTTATATTACATTATATGCACTCCGTTTATTGCTTTCTATACTGAAAGTAACATTTATTTCATGCTTACCTTCACAGAGTCAATAATGCTAGTTCATTTATCAAAACACTGATAAAAAAGCAATTTCCTCAGCTCTCACAGGCTACGCTGTGATCTCACACTTTTTCACCTTAATTTCTGGCCTAGGAATTCTCATTATTTGTTTTCCCTTCTCAGAAAAAGATTTATTTTTCAGTTATCCAAAGATCAAAGGAGAATTAGAGACTGACAGCACTGATACAACTACATGAATATATCAATATTGTAACTTCCAAACTGCATCCTGCACATATACAACTTTTGCAACACTTTAATTTTTTTAGTGCTTGTAATTAAAAGAAACACTAGATTAAACCATTTGATCAGCTAATAGCCATCACCCTGAATAATACATTGTTTGACTCAATTACCATATGGATATACCAAATTATATGGAATGTAACACACAACAAGCAACATCACTGCTGGGTTTCCACATCAGATATCATTACCTTTGAGTTTCCATCTCCAAAGGAGTAAAGAGAATCCTGAAGGCATATTTGTCAATCAACAGCGAAAAACTGTCACCAGGGCTTAGTTGGTGCCATTTATCTGTGTCCAATGGCAAGACTTGACCATTTTCAGTTGGCTGATAAAAGCAAGGGTTTATGTGCACCTGTCAATGAATAATAGGGCTCTTAGTACAGATGCTATGCAAGAGTAATCACAGTTCCTCACAACAATTCATGTATTTAATTACCAATCTGATTCTACCACAATGCAACAGTGGGGTGGGAGAAAGGGAAACTACAGATGCAGAATATATACTCCACATGTGCTTCTTCCTGATCAAGGCATTTGAGGTTTACACCCCATATGTAAGGTCTGCACATTTTGAAGAAAACTAGGTTCCCAACTATTGGCAACATCCAGCAGTGGCAATTTTACATAAAACACTTCAGAGGGTAGCCCTCCTCCAAATCCAACCCAGACATTTTAGTGCTAGGAGCAAAAATTAGGTCCCAGGCCCACAGAAGTTGTCCATCAGTGTTCTAGACTACCACTTGCATGCGATTTCTACCAATTCCACCAGCAGTACCATGACCACTCCACTCACCAATCTGGAGGGCAGCAAATGACTATAACACAAAAGAGACAATAACACCAGATGAGTACCTAAACTTCTTGCTGTGTGACTTCAGATGGTTTCTGATTTATGGCAACCCTAAGGTGACCCTATCATGGGGTTCCTCAGCAAGATTTGTTTAGAGGTGGATTGTCATTGCCTTCCTCTGAGGCTGAATGTAACCTGCCCAAGATTATCCTGTGGGTTTCCATGGCTGAGTGGGGATTCAAACTCTCGTCTCCAGAACCACAGTCCAATGCTCAAACCACTACACCACACTGGCTCTTGAATGATTAGATGTAAAATTTCTGGAAATTTTAAAGTCACAGGGGAAAGGGTTTTTTCCCCCTTTTTTCTGTAAAATGCAGTATTAGTACCTTTTACAGACTGAAAGTCACTTTATTGCTTTAGGAATTTAAGATAAGTTATGCATAACTTGGTTTGGCAAATTGGATTTACTTTTTAAAATTTTAGTTTTTGTTCAAATGGGCCTACAATATCCTCATCTATAAGGAACAGGTGAACTATAAGGAACTTCTCTGGTTTTGCTAGTTTATAAGGGGCAGGCAAAATACCCCAATAAAAACAGAAGAAACTATAAATATGAATTAACCAAATAAAATTATTTTGTCTCTTCCAGCCCTACATAGTGTCAAGCAGGCACAAAACATTCATTCCCGTAAAAAGAACTGAGAAAAGGAAACTAGGACCAGGAATTGTAATGGTGTGAGTATAGTCTTATCTAAAAGTCTACCTGACACATAGTTTTTAGAAATAATGCTTAATGCTGTATTAAAATATTTACTGTGTTACTGATACATATCTTATTCATTACTGTTAAAGAAAATTTCTCATAATTTATTTTTCTGGGAAAAAAAATCTGAATTTTCCCAGTTTTTTTCCAGGCCTTCAAATTCCTAGACTGAACTCAAGTTGTTGGCCTCTGGATACCATCAGAAATTCTGAATATTATTGGGATTTCATTTTACTTACCTGTTTCATGCCTGGCCACCCTCATGATGACAAAGACACCCTCCTGCTGGTGCTAGACTGCTATCATTTTGATTATAATTATTATCTTTATTTATATACCGCTTTTTACCCAACACTGGGCTCCAAAGCAGTTTATATATTTAAAGAATACAACAACATATAAATAGTATATATTAAAACAAGATCAACAAGATCAAACTGTTAAAGATTTAGAATTAAAAAGAGATTAAAAGAAGCAATTAAAATTAAAACAGTATAACACCCCCTACCCTGTTCTTTAAAAACTTTCTGTAATAAAATGCCTGCCTGAATAAAAAGCTCTTTGCCTGCCACAAGAAAGACAACAAGGAGAGAGCCATTCTTGCCCTCCCGGGAAGGGAGTTCCAGAGTCTGGGGGCAGCCACTGAGAAGGCCCCCTCTCACATCCCCACCAGCTAGGCTTGTGACAGTGGTGATCTGAGAAAAGGTCTTCTTCTGCAGATCTTAGGGCCTGGGCCAGTTCACACAGGGAGATACTTCTGCTATAGTCAGCATTATAGTCAGTGTTGAGGAAAGATGGAAGTTGCAGTCCAGTCACATCTGATCTACAGGGAGACACATTCTCCACTCTTATAATGGAGGATAGAATTCATGCTAAATACTAGATAGCTTGCTCAAAGTACATCTTTAGGTTTATAAGCCATACCACTGCCTCCAAGTTTAGAGAACTTTTAAACACACAAGTAGAGACTTCAGCAATGGAATTAGAATTATGTGCACACACACTCAAGAGGAAAGAAAGAAATGGACGCAGAAGATCTTCACTTTTCTTCTATGAGGCTCTGAAAGTAAAAACTTAAGATTTTAACTGTCTTCACACCACAATGGGACATGTTAGTCCCAGGGTAACATTTTATTGTAGAATTCCCCCACACCTAGATATGCAGGTCTTTGATCACAATAAATTTTATATTAAATTTTACAAAAACTAAACCTACAATTTAGGCAGTCTATGACATTTTCACCTGCAGAGTTACAAATGAAGACCTATAAGGAACATTCAGTGATGGAACTGCTTCTGTCAGTGAAATCAAATGGGGAGCAAACTCTCCTCAGTACTGTAGCCCCACTCAATGTACCCAAAAATCTTTTCCTCAAGACCTGGGAAACTCCCATGAGTCAGTTTTTGGGTATGCAGAGAACTGGACGGGGAAGAGAACACAAGAATGTTTTGTTAGTCTGGCATTGCAGCCCCTGCACAATGTTGGAAATAGGCCAAGGTGCCCAAATTTCATCATATGCATATTCTACTATAAACCAAAAAACCAGGACCAAAAGAATCTACTGCTTACTACCATTAAGCTACATTTTTTTCGCCCAGTGAACATAATACATCATGACATAAAAATGTCCCATGCAAATCATGACATCGTGAGCCAGAAGTGACACATTCCAGTTATCAGTATGCTTCCCTCATTCAGGGGAAATCAAAAAGTCTTTGACTGGTGGGTATCAGATTACACACACACATACACAGAGCTGGCCCTCCACATTTGTAGATTTCACTTTCATGAATTTATATGCAAGTTTCTGCAACCCCTGTCCACCCATCCCCACGCTTATTTTCCAGGGAAACCCTTCCTCTTGGTGGCTCCGATCAGGCTGTGCAACCCTTTAAAAGCCAACCTCTGGTCTTCCTCCTCCTCCACCAGCCACTGCCTGGCTAGCCAATGATGGATTGCAACCTGGTTTCTCAACACCACACCACAAACCCTTTCCCAATGCCCCACCCCACCTAAGGAAGGAGATGGGCATGCTGACCCACTCTCTTTCTCTCTCCTTTCCCTGACCTGGTTTAGATCCTGGGTGTCCACTTTCCCCACCATGTCTTGGTCTCCTTCCTGCAGATAGACACACACACACACACACACACACTTGATATTTGTGGGGGTTTTTCCACCTTTGTGAGGGTCCTATGGCCCTAACTCTGCCAAATGTGGAGGGCCAACTCTGTGTGTGTGTGTGTGTGTGTGTGCGTGCGTGTGTGTGTGTGTGTGTAGTTTTATCATTTTTTAAAAAAAACCTATTATTTCATTTTTATTCTACGGAATATAAATGGCTATGAGTGTTTGATGGAACAAATTTCATTCTGTACAGCGCAACATTCCTTTCAACATGGTGCAGTATACATATGAGTTTTCATTTGGAACAGAAAATATCTCACCAGTATTTCTTCTTTATAATCCCAACTCATGATAGTTACAGGTACAAGTTTCAGTGACTTTCATATACTCTGTTATGCCAATTCATGTAATTTCTACTGCTTGGTTCAGATGTCACCATCAAAACACCAAAGCATGGTTTTGTGGTTAAAGATGCACAGTGGTCTTCCTTAACTCTGGCACTCAAATAAATTTTCTTGCTTTCTAGTTGAGCATACCATCAGTGGCAAGCATCGTATTCATGCCTCATTATATCAATGCAGAACAAATTCCTATTTACCTCCATTTTTATTTCCATTTCTGCTTGGAACTCAAAATTTAAAACTGAGTCACACAACATCAGAACCTGCCCTACTAAATCAAAATAGTTTAGCTTTCCATTGCACCAAGAAACAGGAAACATCCAGTTACCGGTTTGATGCTAAGATGGTTGCCAGCTACCTTCAGAATAGCATGCTTCCTGGAGACCCTTTTATCTGTAATCTGGAAAGAAATAAGGTGTTAGAAGTTCATGCATCAATTAATATCTTTAAAACAAAACAACTCCACACTATTTAGTTTATAAAGCAAATGTGTTTGTCTCCCTCTTTAGATCAAAAACATTGCTCACTCTGTTTAAGAAGGATGCTGAAACTTGCACCAAAGCCAAAACAAAATAGTGACCTTAAATCTGGATTTATGATATTAAGATTGGGATGGAGGGAGGCTATACTCAAATGAGTGTTTAATGCTGGGGAATTGGGGGAGGAGATTTTTAAAACTCTAGATAACTCCCATATTTAGGTAATTCACTCCAGAGAAAATCTATACACTAATTTCAAATCTACTAGTTTCAAATTTTTGTATATGCAAAATTAGACTATTTATTAGGATCCTAGAGCAATGCTTCAGTATCAGTTTTAAACAGAGCAACTGCAGGTTGCAGAAACATAGTCTTCTTTTTCTAATGGTAAAAGCTGCGACCACCACCCATAAAAGAAAGATAGTCGCATGTGTTTTAAAGTACCAGATTATCACATTTCTAAGAATAATGCAGACACAGTAAGAAACAAGGTGGTCTGGGAAAAAGGGGACATGCCTCCTACTTCTTTAATATTGTATAACTACTTCTGTTGGAATTTCACCTTCTGAACTATTATTAAAGTCCTGTCTTTTGGGGGGGGGGGTATTGGCCATCCCAGTAAAGCCCACCCTAAAATGTTAGCAGACAAAAAAATGATCTTACACGGTAATCTCAAAGCCTAGATTTTCAAAATCTAGAAGGCACACAAAAGATAGCTGTCCCCATTGGTATTCTCCTTCCCACAGCTGGGAGAAATGCATGGAACCTACACGTTCGCTTGTGCCTGTTTACATGCAAATTATACAAGAAACACAAGGAGAGGAAAAGCTAGGAAGGAACACAAACGTTCTGTGGCAAAAGTAAGATTCAAGTTACCAAGGATGATGCATTTTCTTAAAGCCCTCTAAGATAAAGCTTGCCAACTGAACTGACAAGAGTGGCATACCAGAAAACCCAATGACACAGGTTGAAGCAATCACTCTTCATTCTTGGCTGCAGCTGAAGAAAGGCTAGCAATGTGTTTCGCAGTTGAATGTGCGAACTGTGTAAAGGCCTCATCTCAGGAGGGTTGTGGAGCCCTGCAGAGCTTGCTAGGCTGCAATTCCCAACAGCTGTAGCCAGCATAGCTAATTGGGAGGGCTGGTGGGAGTCACAGTCCAGCAACATCTGGAGAGTCACAGTTTCCCCATTCTCAGCACCCAGATTTCCTAACTTTCCCTACTGAAAGAGGAAGGGGAGACAGAAACAAGCAAGCAGGCTATGTGATATGAGAGTGACAGACGGAACTGGTATTTCATTCACTGGTTTGTCTCTGCCAGCATCCACATGGGATTTAAAGAGAGAAAAGAAGACAAACACTGCTCATTCAGGAGTATATCTGTCTCATGTAAGTTATTTTAGCCTTCATATTCATCTTTTAGACGTAAATCCTTTATAGGTTACCCTAACCATCTATCTAGTATATAAAGAGATTTTCAGTAGAAAGTAAGAAATACACATTATAACTGAAGAAAAAAGCTTATTAAAATTGCCACTAGAAAATATGTGCAGAAATCATAAAAACCGAAGAAGCAGATTAAAATTAAAGGACTGAAATGATGGGAGTGATTGAAACGTAAATAGGTGGGCTCCAACAAACATTATCCAATTACTTTCAAATAACTAGAAGATACAGTAAATGCTTCAAAAAAAGGTTGATGAAAAGGCCCCCCCCCCCAGCGGGGGAATCTTTTTTTTTTTTTTGCAGTACTAGTGTATTGTGACCTCTAGTGGACAACAGAGTTACTTGAATGTGATCAATCATATAACCCATATAACCTGCAAGAAAATAAAATAGGTCAATACACACATTCCTTGAAAGACTAATGAAGGCAAACTGTAATCTACACATCAAAGCTACAACTTCAAACACATAGTAAGAATAGACAGCAAAATAAAAAGTAGACCACAGCAACAGTTTTTTTTGTTTTGTTTTGTTTTTAAAATATCATTTAAAACTCTAGGTATGATACTGAAAGGCTACTATATTGTGGAATCAGACCTAAATCCAAAGAAAACCACAAAGTAGTACCTTTCTTCAGATCAGCTAACACACAAGCAAGCCAGACATTAAATAAGCCAAGCTTCAGAAAATGTATGAGCACAAGAGCATGTAGAATAGAAGTTATGTTAAATATCAAGGGTGGGCACTGACAGTGGAAATGCAGTGCGCAGAGAATCAGTGAGGAATGAATTCAGGCTAGAGAACTCTTCCCGCCCCCAACTAACCCTAATGCTGGTTTCATACACTATATGTACATAAGATGTCATATGAGGAGGAATCCCAGGACAATCAGGATTCTCACTTCCATGGAAAAGCCCAAGACACATATATCTGTACACATATAAAGCCTATGATTAGTGCAAACAACAAACACATGGTCAGTGGCAGGTACTCCATGTTATCACTGGTGTTAGGGCAACTTCTCATGCATGCACTCAATATCTAAAGATACTTGTGAGACTCTTTAACATGGAAAACAAAAAGGAAGAAAGTGATAGCTTTCAGCCACGATTAGGAAAAGGTATGAAGGATAACTCTGGGGAAGCTGTACCTTTCTCATGTCATCTTACAAAGACTACTTTCAGGAGTGAATATGCTACATACTCCCAGAGCCTGACTGGTTTCCATACATCTACACACCTCTTAACAAGCTGCAGGGCCAAAGAAGGGAGACTTGGTACTCCTTTGCAACTGAAAGGATCCATGGAAACAGACAGGGTAAGTGTGCCCCAAGCGGTCACAGATGCTCTATCATCAAATACAGCAGAAAGACAACTTGTGGTTCTGCAAGTGTTGTTGATCACAATTCCCATCACTTCTCTCCACTACCTTTAACTGGGGCAGGTGGGAATTGCAGTCCAACACTGCAGTTCTAACACTCTTTGTGTCCTGAAACTCACTGTTTTCACTTTAACAAGCTTTTCAGCAAAGAACACCACTCTTCACTGCCAAAAGGACTGTTAAAGTCCATGAAGATTTCACAGGCCCTCGATTCTCAATAATGTTACTGAAGACTGAGGGCCTTTCTGCACTACACTGTTATAGTGCTTTTATTCCACTTTCAATGTCTCATGGAATCCTGGGGTTTGCAGTTTAGGGACGGGCCTTTAGAATTTTCAGCCAGAGAGCTCTTTGACCTCAGGAAACTACAAACCTCAGAATTCCACAGGAATTTCTATTCCACAGAAAAGTGGAATAATAGCACTATAACAGTGTAATGCAGAAATGCCCTTAGATTCAACACATTTCTCTTAACTGCAGTTTTGCCAGCAGAATCAGGACTGGAACATCTCAGAGGATTGCATTACTTAGATGTGTGTGACTTAATTCACACACAAAGAACAGGCACCTGGGAGCAAGCACTTGTGAAGTTTCATTGAGATGTCATCTTCAGTTCAAAAAAACAATGGAATTATCTCAGATGCATTGTATAATTCTCTTTTGCCATCAGAAATATGGAGGGCATTAATAATATCAGAATACCTCCAACTGCAAGACTGTCCTCTCTTTGTGAATATCAATATTTATTATTGTGGGATTCCTATGAACCAAGGAAAGTAATCAGAGATACTTGGAGGCCATTGTTTATCTCACTAGGAATACTCACTGAACCATATGGGTGATCTTTTACTTCTGTTTTACATCCTTTAAGTACCCAAACGGCAAGGTAGTTCCTGTCCAACACCTGGAAAGTCCTTGACACTTACTATAGCCAAATCATATGCATATTTACTTGAAAGCAAATCTCATTTTCTACAATGAAACAAAAAGGGTGCATCCAGATCAGTTAGCTATAAATTGGTTATGCCTACTAGTCTTGCATGTGTACAAACAGAACCAAAGAGAAGCCAGTCTTCTATCTAACACAGTTCTGCAGCACAAAGGGTATGTGTGTCCTTAAGAAAAGGGGCGGGAACCATATGACTCTCCAGACAGTGTTAGACTACACATCTTTGTATTCTTCATCACTGACTATGGCAGCTATGGCTGCTTGGGCTTGCAGTTCAACAACATCCAGAAAGCTGCATTATCCCCAGCCTGAGGAAGACCAAAGGTCTTGAAGCATACTCCAAGGTCTCATAAATCTTCTATTCAGTTTTGCTGTTAGCAAGTTCTTATACTTGCTCAAGGAATACATGCCTTGTAAACAAACACGGATTTAATCTCCCTCATCCCTAGTAATAAAATTCCTGATTTACATCTCGCTGGCTACTGCTTCTAGGGAAAAGCAGCTTCAGTATAGCTCTCCTCACTTCAAGCCACTTAACTACCCCAGAGAATAAAAGAACCACAGCTACCAGACCAGAATTTAATAACTTAATCCAAAATGTATCTTCTTCTAATGATTTATATTTGTTTTTCTTTCCAGTTTGTATGCTGCCTTGCATGCCATCATTTTTATTAGTTGTTAATGCTACTTTTCTATTTTACCATTCTTCGAAGGAGCTAAAGAAAGTATACAGTACAAGGTTTGTTCCATCTTCATTTCCTCCTCACAACACCCTGATAAGATAGGTTAAGTGAGAAAGACAAAAACTGATCAAGGCCAACCAACTTTCATGGCTGATTGTGGATTTGATCCTTAGGTCTCTTATTTGGCATCTAAGCCCTGCACCACACTGCCTATATAGAAAAGCAACTGAAATGATTAAGTACGTTTATTTAGTATCAGTATGCATGAGAGGTAGAAGATCTCGTATATAAGTGATGAGGTGGTGTCTGCAGCTTCACAGTCCAATGATTTTGAAGTGCCTTCCAACTAACTACATTTAAGGGGTAAATGTGTATAATTGCTATTCTTAGATCTGGAAAGACAGTATCTAAAGAAGGAGTCCTTTCCACCCTGAACTATCATTTTAACAGGATGCCTTCCTTCTGAATACAGCAGAGTGAGTGGGGGGAAACTGGACCCAATGCATGAGCTACAATTGGTTTCTCCTGTGCTCTGTTTATACTTTAGCTGGCCATTATAGGTACATCTATATACTTTTAACTGGTGCCTGGATTTTTGTGTTTGTCTTCCCTCCTCATTCCTTTTAACTTTTTGATGTCTTATTTTAAGAATGTAAGACCAGAGGAAGGAACTGCCTTTTCCACTGATCTCACATAAGCCTGAAGGCAATAGATCTCTTCTGGCCTTGGAAGCTAAGTGGGATCAGGCCTGATTAGTACTTGGAGAGGACTGCAAACTAATATTGGAAACGAACGTAGACTACATTTCAGAGAAGGACAATGACAGATCACTTCTGACTATTCCTTAAGAAAATCCTAGGAAACTAACAGTGTTGCAATAAGTCAGCAAAGGTGACTCAAAGATATCCATAAACCACTTTAAGACCATATTTGTGCACTCACTAATGTTTCCTGGAAAACCTTTTGTCAGGATTCTTACTGGGCTCAAATATTGGGGCTAGTCAGATTGCTCAAATGTATGTTCTGAAGGCAAAAATCTTGAATTGATTTCCCCTGCATCCCTAGGGAAAATTATCCCACGTAATACATGTTGCAAAAGAGCTCTACCTGTCGGGTAGCTTGGAAAGCCTCGCAGGTCAGATTAGACAAGAGGTCAGCAAAAGGTAAAACTTAATCTACTGGTATATCTCTGGCTGATCTGCAAAAGAGCAGCAATGAGCTATGCCTCTGAAGTGTTTACTAACAGAGAGACTCTGCTGCTTTAAATTACACAAGGGAAACAAAGAAAGCTTGGGATGCCTATGTGTGGATTTTTATATATAAGACTATGAACTCCAGTCAGCTTTTCTACTCAGAACCAATGCCCCGCCCCAGAAGTTTCTGATTCTAAGGCAATGAAGACTCCTGCGACAGCTTAAAGACTTAAACACATGTATTACAGCTTGAGCTTCTTCTGTTGACCAATGCCCATTTTATGAACTACAGGGAGCACTACTCAGATTTTCAGCTAAATAAATTCCAGGTAAACGTGACTGGAAGATGAGGCTGTAGACTGCGAAGTCAAAAATTGAAATTAAAAATTGAAAGTGCTTGCAATATTAATGCTACGAAAATGCCTTTCGTGGAAGACTCCAGTGGGAAGACCCCACTGAAACGAATGCAATTGCAAAATATGATAGAGAATGCAACTGCAAAAAAGTATATACTAACGTTTAAATAGCATATTATCTCCCAAAAGCCTGTCCGCCCCAGATTAGAGCATAGCACACTACAGCCACTTCCGCACTGGACTGCTATAGCGCTGTTACTCCACTTTCAACATCCTATGGAATCCTGGGGTTTGCAGTTTACGGAGGGGCCTCGCCTGGCCCCTCCCTAAACTGCAAACCCCAGGATTCCATAGGATGTTGAAAGTGGAGTAACAGCGCTATAGCAGTCTAGTGCGGAAGTGGCCTCGGCCAGCTCCTCTCCCCCGCCCCACCGACCTCCGGCGGACCGCCGTGGCACTTACTCCCAACAGGGCGCCTCTTCCTATCACTGTTTCGCCAGGCGGCAGCGCCACGGGGCAACCCCCGTCCACCGGCGCTAACTCAAACCCTGACATAACTCACTCTGCCCGCCCAGCACACGGCTTTGCGCGGGGGAAGAAATAGGCTGACACACCGTCCAACCCCCTTTCCCTCCCCCCTCCTTCGACCGAACTAAGATAAGTTCCGGCGTAGCCAAAGCGCCGACACTTAAATAAACAGCCCGAAAGCAGCAATGACGATACAGAACTAGATCGTTATCAAACTACAACTCCCAGAATGCTCCTCGCCCCCGTAGCTCGCTCGCTTGCTCTCACTAACACCCCCCCCCCGTTTCTGGTTAGTGACTCTTGTGATGTCACTTAGGAGGGGGAGGAAGAGAGAGAAGTTCGAATAGACGTGGCGTTCGAACCGTTAACGGTCACTAAACGTCAGCAACCAGGCGAGTGTCCGAAGCGCGCTGAGGCAAGTGTTCAGCGGCCACCAACCTCCCTATATTGCTGAGTGGTGAGGGGCGGTGCCGCAAGCTCTCAACCATCCAATCCCAGGATAGGGCGGAGCCAGGCGGGGGGTCCCGGCTGGAGAAGAGCCGGAGCCAGGACGGGGGAGGGGGCGAGTGAGCGAGTGTGTATTCGGAGGTTCCCATTGGCCGTGGCCCGCTCTGGGTGGGAGGGGTGCGGGTGGGCGGCCTTGTAAATGTTGGACAGGCTCGGGCGGGGTGGGCCGGTTTTGTCGGGCCTGTGAACGCGTGCGGGGTTGATGTAGTATGTTTTCTCACGTTCTTCCTTTCTGCGTATCTTGATTAAAACAAACAAAACACAATCCGAGCACAGGCTCTGTTTGTCGTTCACAAGGGTCGCTCCTCAGAATTCTTTTTAGTCCAGCTCAAAGGCGTGTGGGCGGCATATTTTAAGGAGGTAATTTTTATTCCCTCCTGAAGTGAATACAAAAATGTTAAGATGATTCCTGAAAACATTTTTGAAATACCATACGTTTAACAGGAAGAGAGACCATTCATAAAAGTGTAAAACGTGCTGTTGCGCCTAACTGGCCAAAGGCCGGGGGCGGGGGGGTCCATCAGGTTGTCACTGAACAGTTCGACTCCTCTGTGCTGTATTTACCGTGTTTTATTTAACTCATTTATTATTTAACTTTATTTAAAATTTATTTAACTTTATTTACATGGGCCATTTCTGCACTAGCCTGTTATAGTGGTATTAATCCAGGTATTACTCCAGTGGTACTACACCAGGAACTGGTATTACTCCAGTTTATTACCCCAGTGGTATTACTCCAGGCCTTTGAGGCCCCTCCCTCAACTGCCAACCCCAGGATTCCATAGGATGTTGAAATTGGAATAAGGGCACTATAACAGGCTAGTGCGGACATGTCCATACTCTCATGCACCAGTCCAGCAGGAGACTAGTCCAGTACAGTTGCACGGCACTGCTCCAGGAAATACCCCTGAAAAAGCTCCTGCTGCTGTTGTGTGGCTTCTGGCTGACAAAATCAGGCAAAGGAAGGGGCATCCCCTATTTGGCACAGCTAGAGTGTTGATGTTGGCGCCATGTGGGACTTGAACCCACAGTTGGCAGCAGATACTCCTGAGGTGGGACCTGAACCCCTTCTAAAATTGTTGGGTACCGGTGACGCAGGTGGGACTTGAACCCCCCCTCCCAATGGTTGGTGCCAAGCGGGGCTTGAACCCACAATTGGCAGTCGCCCCAGACCCTAGAAAAACATGTGGGGCCAGACCTAAAATATTAGGTCCTCACAGACTACACTGAGTGGTCTACTACCCTGAGTAGTCTACGCGGTTGCAGGTGAGCTCTGAATCAGCCTGGAAAGATCCCCAATTTTGGCCAAAGGGACTCCCCTCCCTCAGCAAGAACACAGTCAAAACCACTTCTTACATGAGCAAAGAGATGATCCCTTTATTGAAAGAAGGGAGAGGTTAAATAGGTTTGGGATGACAAAGATCTCGCAGGGCATACAGCGCATGTGCAAGAATATTTGCTTTCCCAGGACTAAAATTCCGATACATGGTTGATAATACAGTAGCTTCTGGTTAACAATCAGCAATGAACCCTGTATCACACATGTATTCGCTCAGCAGTGAAGTATAATAAATATTGTTACAGACAGGGCGGGGATCCCAGGCATTGACCTTTGCCGATTAATGTCAGCATAACTTTAAGTAGGACAAGAGGCTGACAAAGCTTTAAAGTTGACTAGAATTCAAAATGGAGGACTTTAACTAAGCAAATAGAAAAAGACAAAGAGAGGGTTTCTTTAGCTTAGACATTTAAGCAGGCAGTACCCTCTGTGAATTAAACTGTCCAGGACGCTGAATCTCCTAACAGCCTTGCAGAGTAGATCAGGGGAAAAGATGGGAAACACTATCCATTTTGTCTGTATTCTTTTGCTGCCAACATTGACAACATCACTTATGACAAGATTGAGAATCCTGTGGTGTTCCAGATGTTGCTAGACTTTAACACCCATCACCCCCAGCATGGTGAAGGATTGTAAGAATCCAGTGAGATCTGGAAGACCATGGCTTCCCTACTCTTGAGTTCTTATTTCCACACTCCCATTTTGTCAGGCTGCAGAACATTAAAAGAATTATCACTGCATCATACTATTTTTCTGTGAGGCTTCATGCCTTGTGTAGAGTAGAAGTTGCTTAGTGTTAAGAGAAAAAGCTGAATATCGTTGCAGGTCATAAGGATTTCCAACCAACTACTATCCCAGTCAGTAATGCAGTGTTTTGTCACATAATAGTGAGACTGTGACACAATAAAACTCCAGATTGTGCTAGGCTCCACTTGTAACTCCCCCTTGAGGCTCATAATGGTGTGTAGTGATAGAGTTTTGAACTGAGACTTGGACATTTAGGATCTAGTCCCTTTGTCCCAGAGTGGATCCTAGTCTGAGAGAAAGGTAGTATATAAATAAGTAAGTAAGTAAGTAAGTAAGTAAATTCTAATCCATGAACCTCAGAGACCTTGGGGCCACTCTCAGCCTAATCTGTCTCACGAAATTGTTGTAAGGATAAATAGGGAACAAGAGATCGACATATGCTTCCGTGAACTCAGTGGAGGAAAGGCAGGATATAAATGTAACAAATAAATAATAGATTTTTTTTAAAAAAAATGCAAAACAGATGATGTTGGTCATCCCATTCTGTCTTGATTGAACCCTGACTTGCCACAGCCCTCCAGATTTTGCTCATGATCCACCAGCATCTGCCCTGATTCTTCCACTCCATGAGATTCTGCCTTGTTTCAATAGCAGGGAAGGCTGATATTTGTAAAATCAAAGTTATCAGCTCTCAAGCCATACTGAAATGCATTTTATCAGAGAGTGTGGATCAGCTTTTGGGAAAAAAAAGAAACCAAGTGTGGAGTGGCCTTTAAGTTACCTTTAAGACACCCCTTGGAACCAGTACTTTAGCAAATAATACAGATGTTGTGGTGCTGCAAATTAGCACCACAGTTACAGTCACCCACAGATCAATCAGATCTTTGGTACTATTAATATACAACTGTCAACCACACAGAACTTCTTGAACTTCTTACTCCTCATTGCTTTTAGATTCATCAACCAGACAGTTTTAAAGTAGTAATATAGAAAAAAGGAGTTTTCAGTCAGCCTCTACTCTTGGTAATTTAAATTAAGGAAGCCAATAATAGCAGTCCTAATTATTGCGTATGACATGTACAACTTCTAGTTAAAAATAGACACCTAAGAGCAGGTATTTTCCTCAATTCAGATCCAAACATTTGCCCCTCTGGATAGCTGCTACTTTCCTGTGTATCTAACATTTCATTTCCAGAGTTGTTTCATCAGCTTAGTTGAAAGGCAATGATACTCAAAGGATACTGTAGAAATGTACAGAAATTTCCTACAAAGGGGTTACATTTATGTATCATGGAGACCTGAAGTCATTTGCTTCAGGCAAAGATATGTATGTTGCCTATATTAAGGTAGCATTAATACTTTTCCATGTGATTATCTTTTAAATCAAAAATACGAGCAATGGACAGGCATATCACTAAATCCATTTCTGTTTACATACTTTTGTTGATAATTTTATTTTTTTTTCACAAAAGGTGAGTTATACTTAAGGAAGATCAAAACTATGAAGAAAAGCTCTCAGCAGACATCTTCCAACAGAAACACACAGATTGTTGCTGATACTGCGTGGAAAAAAATATCCATTAAATTCTCTGAGCAGCAGAAGAAAACAAGTCAAATTAATTTTCTCCAGCTATTTCCACTAGAGGTCAGCTTAAAGATTTTTAGTGAACTCGATATCCAGAGTTTATGCAGTGCTTCAATGACATGTAGGAGCTGGAACCAGATCATTGAGAACTGTGATAATTTATGGAAACATCATTGCTTAAATGTCAGGACTGTCTGTCAAAGAGAAATTGATGGTGACAGAGGAAACGGGTATTCATGGAAGGTATGTGAAGTGAGGTGGCCTCTTGAATCCCGACCATGTCCACTGTACAGTAGCACCCAAACAGGTTGCCACTATTGTCAGTTATCTAAAGCAGTTGTGGGAGGTGGCTCTGCAGCCAATGGAACAGTGGATCTGTTCCAGGTTTTTGTCTGAGGCCATTTCCACACTAGATTGAGGCCCCTCCCTAAACTGCAAATCCCAGGATTCCATAGGATGTTGAAAGTGGAATAATAGCATTATAACAGTCTAGTGCAGAAATGGCCTGAACATTAAAGAAACTATCCAAGGTGCTGAACTTATTTTGGCTGATAGATACTTTAGTTTTAACTAAAACCTGGTGCAGACCAGTCTCCACTAATCTAAAAAAAAATATATATATTTGACAAGACACTTTGTCACACAGAGAATTAGAGCTTTGCTTTTCAAAAATCCCTAGAAATGACAAATAAAAGAGAGAGAACAATATATTCTCAAGACTTCTAAAAGTGATTGTTGCTACATGCTTGATCTGATCTGCTTAACTGGAAAAATTTTGGCCTTCCAGGTATGGCCAAAATATTTGGACAGCCCAAAGTTTCCTACCTCTAGCCTAAACTAAACGGGGGCAGGATCAAAGCTTCAAGAACAGATTTCTTTCCTTGCTGAAGTACTGGGAGTCTGCCTCTTCAGGTGGGATGTACTGAAGTCAGCACAGGTCCTTGGCACTTTGTCATGAGGCTACTTCTTTTGGCAGGGAGGTAGAATGTTGGCACAATATTGCAGCTTATGGGGACAGTTCCCAAGGTAAGCAAAATTGAACTGTCCAACAGTGTTCAGCCTGACTCTCAGAAGGAAAGTAAATATCAAGATGCTTCTCAGATAGAAACAGTTTCAACCATGTTTTCCTCTTGCTGGAAATTCTACTAGCATAATGGTGTTTCTACCATGTTTTCCTCTTGCTAGAAATTCTACTAGCATAAAGGCAATTGTAATTCCTTTTTAAAAATGAAACCCTCACTCCATGTAGCAATTACACATTTAGTGGTCTAGACATCACAGTATTAATACTGTTTCTTCTTGCATAGCTACCGGTACATATGTCTACAACAATCATAGATGCAGAATAGGAACACTGTCTTTTTTTTTTCCTCAGCAAAACAGTTCAGGTTTTAAAAAGGATACTCTTGGTCAAGCAGTGGTGGCTAGTGGCAGCAGCATTACTGGGGTGCTGTATCCACTCAGAGTTTTAGTCTAAATATTAAAGAAGCTATTCTATTGAAGGTGCAGAACTCCACCCCCAGAAGAGCTTCAGCACCTTGGATACATCTTTAATGTTTGGAGTAAAAACCAAAGCAGATTCACCATCCCATTTATGCTACAGCCACCAGCTGTCACAGCAATCATACCCTTAGTAGTCCTTCAGCTTCATTCAATTTTCATGTGAATACTTTTAAATCAGGGCTAGGGAACCTGTGGCCCTCCAAATGTAGTTGGACTGTAACTCATATCAGCCCTAGCCAACGTAGTTAATGTGGAGGGATGATTACAGCTTCAGTTCACCAGCATATGGCGAGCCACACATTCTCCACCTCTGCTTTAAAGCCTTATCCATCCACTAAACCAGAAGTGGGCAAATAGTGGCCCCCAGACCCCACTTTTATGGCCCCCAAAGTCCCCACTACTGCCCCCCAACGATTTTTAAGTTTCGGGGTAATGTTTGTCCACAAGCCATGCTGAAAGCCCACAAATGTGTTAGAAAGAAAAATACTCCCATCCACTTAGAACCTATACAGTCCCCAAATACTTCCATTTTTCTTCTGCAGTCTCTCCAAAAATGGTGACAGGAAGTGATGCAGTGTCACTTCCTATTGCCATTTTGGGAGGGACTGCAAAGGAGAATGGAGATATTTGGGCTTGCTGTGGGGGTTTAGCGTGGGGGTTTCGGGAAAAGGTTGCCACCCCACACAGTTGCTCACTCCTGCATTAAAGGGTAAATCACATGTTATTCTAGCAACAACAAAGGGTTTCAAAATGGATAGGGGTGTGAATCTTATTTTGTTTTTGCATGTAATAATGAATAATTATTGCATGAGAGTGACTACAGTCTCATGGATGAGATTACACTGTCCATTTTTCAAAGATTTTTTTCACTTAGGCTTTTTTTGTTTTTGTTTTTGTTTTTGGAGAAAACTGTGTTTGTGCAAAAACAATTTGCAGCAGAGAATTTAGAAAAGAAGCATGTCTGTTGGGAATGAGCATTCTGGTCAATATAGCTTTTACATCCATATTACAAGACCTGATCTGATTGGTGAAGGAGTATAAATCCCTTCTGCACAAACTCAGCTGAAGCACTAGCATGCAGAAGCATGTGTGTGTGTGTATGTTGGAGGATGCAGGCATGATCCAGCTGCAGATTTGCAGCCAGAAAAAAAGAAAGCTGACACCCTCTCAGATCCCCAACATAGTGTCCAGAGGCCTGGGCAGGTGATATTCTTTCTGTCTTTTTTCCTTCTCTCAATCTCTCTCTCTTTTTTGCTTTGAAATTGCAGTTGGAATACTTGCTGTGGGAGAGGGGGCAATACCCTCATCTGAGGCTGCATGTGTGTATGGGGGATGTCATTGCACAAAGGGGTACTGGATACTCCCACAACAGCATCAATATTAATGGGAAATTACACTAATGTTATGTCACCAGTAGGATTCCAGCCAAAAATTGCAACAAAATCTATTTGAAACTTCATGTGCAAATGTGCTCTGAATTGGTTTGTTATGTGTCGTCAAGTGAACTATGACTTATGGTAATCCTTTCCCATGGTGTTTTTGGCAAACTTTATTCAGAAGGGGTTTGTTCAGGGCTTTATTCAGAAGCCTTCCTCTAGGCTGAGTGAATGGACTTGCCCAAGGCCCTCTAGTAGGTTTCCATGGCTGAGTAGGGATTTAAATTCTGGTCTCCCAGAATCCAAGTCCAACACATTATATCACACTGCCTCTCCTACTCAGACTTAACTGAATTTTACAATGACTGTGCAATGTATATGTGCAATGACTTTAAAAATGGAAAATGTGCTTTCAAAAGGAGAAGATTTGGAGTGAACTGATGGAAGCAGAAAGAGTTAAGCACCTGCTCTACCCATCATTTCTCTGTTCTAAATCACCTCCTCCCAAAACAGTTTTTTTTAATGTAAAAAATGACGTCATCTTTACAATAAACACATTGCATGTAATGCTTAGAGTAAGAACAGTGCATACCAAGCTTTTCTCCTTCAGTTATTAGACTTTAGCTCCCAGAATCTTATCATCTTTACCCATACTGGCAGAGGCTTCTGGGAGCTGAAGTTCAAAACAGCTGGAAGATCAAAGGCTGAGAACCCCTGCTCTAGAGTTTTAGGCCATTTCCACACTAGCTTGTTATAGCACTATTACTGCACTTTCAACATCCTCTAGAATCCTAGGTTTTGCCATTTAGGGAAGGGCCTGGCCAGGATTCCAGAGGATGTTGAAAGTGCAATAATAGCACTATAACAGGCTAGTGTGGAAATGGCCTTAGTCTTCCAGCATGAAAGTGTAAAAGCTTCCATAATCCACTAGTGGGCAGTAATACAATGTGTTTATAGAAATCCATTCTGAACTCTAAGGAAGGGATGAGGAAAGTCTTGCCCTCCAGATGTTAGCAGACTGTAACTCCTATTACCCCTAGCTAATATAGATAATGGTGAGGAATACTGGGTGCACAGTTCAACACCATTTGGTGGCTGTATTTGCCCACCCTGCTCTAAGGCCAAAATCCAATTGTTAGTTTTACCTATGGTAAATCAATAGGATAGTTGAATTAATGAATCAATAGGATTTACATAAATGTTGACTATTCAGCAGTTTATTTAATGGGACTCTTTACCTGAAACTAGCAGTTGGATTTAGGCCTAATACTTTTTTTCTGAAGCAAGTAAACCAGTTATAGAGGATTTTGATATGCAGAGTAATATGCAATGCAAACATACAACCTATGTTGAATGAATATTAATTTTTCCTCCCATTTTCTATTGTACCCCAACAATATTTGCAACCAACTAGCATAAAAAAGTTCATATGTGCTTTTTACTTTCACATGTGATAACAGGGATAAGTTAGCTTAAAAGTAGCTTATAAATGCAAAACTGTCGATTTTTAAAATAATAAATTGTCTTAAACACGACTTTTGAAATAACCAAACCATGGTGACAGTTTTAGTTAGGCAATTCTGACTTACCATGTTAAATATTCTTTCTTTCACATCTTTCTCCTCTTCCTTTTCTTCCCCATTTACAATAACCAGGTCACACTGCTAAGAAACTATTGGAAAAGCAAAGTAAAGTATGAATGGCTGACTGGAAAATACAGCAATATTCATTCCTGTAGTGGTTTGCCTGAAAAGAGCATGTATCCTATGGATGTGGATACCTGGGGAGAAATCCTAGAAGCTGAATTGAAAAGAAAAGAGGTCCAAATAAGAGTCTTTCACCGAAGGAACTAGAGATAACTCACATCTGTGAAAAGATTGTCCTGTATGTGTTTGTTTGGTTTTTGAATATTATTTTGGGCAGCTTGTTATATCTTTGTTTTGCACTTTCAGAACTCCTGAGATTTTAATTCATTTTATGAAGCTTGAAATGAAATGTGTGTGTGTGTGTGTGTGTGTGTGTGTGTGTGCGCACATGTATTTGTATGTATGACTTCTCAGAAAACATTTTGCAATTAATGTTGAATGCTTTTCAAGGATGGAGCTTTATTTTCCTTCTTGATATGTTATGGGAATAAGCTGTAAGAAAACCCTGTAATGGAATAGTCATGTGGAGATGAGGAAAGCGTCTAAAGCATTATTAATAAAATCATTACAAGGAATTTAGTATAGAGTTTGGAATGAGAGAGGAAGAGAGAGAAATGAGGAATGCACTGTTTTCCCCCAAGATTTCCTCAATGTATTTTTCAAAAACATACATCTATTCAGGAACCTCTTTCACGTTTATTTTGCAAGAATCTCTTGTAGCCTTCCAGGATCCAATGGAGTGGTTCTGTGGAGACCACAAACAATAACAGACAAGGCCTTGCTTTTTCTTTGCTCGGACTGGAATAGCAACTCCCCCCACCCCAGTCCCCAGTCTGCCAAAGCATCTTGCCACTTTATGCATAGTTCTGGCCTTCTCTAGAACCACCACCTTTGTGTAACCAGGGCCATTTCTACACTACACTGTTACAGTGCTCTTATTCCACTTCCAACATCCTATGGAATCCTGGGATTTGCAGTTTAGAGAGGGGCATTTAGAATTCTCAGCCAGAGAGCTCTTTGGCCTCAGTAAACGACAAACCCCAGGATTCCACAGGATGTTGAAAGTGGAATAACAGCACTATACCAGTACAATGTGGAAGTGGCCCAGGGTAAACTCTTTCGGTGGTTAATTAAAACGCCTTTAATGATTCATGGTAGTGTGGTTCTGGATTTTATAACAACTGAGAATCATTCAGTTGAGACCAACTCTATAAGAAAATACAGTATAATCTTTATTAAAACAGTAAATAGAATAATGTATTGGTTTTATATGTATATCAAAGTTCAAACATTTAACCAGTTTCTTGTCTCTTTACAAAAGCATAAGGTGCTCTCTCTCGCTCTCTCTCATACACACACACACACACACACACACAGAGCACTTTGGCTTCCCTCTTTGCCAAAGACTATGTTCCCAAAGGCTATGTTCTAGGCCACTTTCTCTGGTCAGATTTAACAGAGTGTTGATTTCTCTTCTGTCTCTTTTCTAGGCTTTCCCTAAGAAAACACTTTTCTCATTCAACCTCCCCCCTTGATTAAATGAGAAGTCCTGTGGCTGAAAGAGTCACCCTTCACCTTGATCCCTGAAAGTCTAACTCTTTTGGAAAACTCACTCTCAAAACCAGTTTGCCTGCTATAAATACATTTGCACTCAGGGCTTCGCCCCTCCTTCCCACTAAAAGGGCTAGGTTTTCCTCCAGAGTGGCCATTCTGGTTCCCTGGCAACCTGTTACTGGATGGCTTTTCTACCACTCTAGATCTCAAAAGCTTTAAATACCAAACCAAAAGTTTGAAGCAGGCCCTGTCCCAAACTGGTTGCCAGTGAAGGGATCTACAGAGAGAAGAAACAGGTGAATATTTTGGCAGATTTAAAATAATCTGGACAGCTTTGTTCTGAATTAAAACCAGAAGAAGAAAGGAGCAGGAAAGCAAACCTGCCAGTAAACTGTTACAATAATCAAGGCATGAGATAACCAAGGCCTGGACAAGTAGATGGGCAGTCTCTACAGTCAGGAACCTCCAGATCCTGTGGATGTTCAAAATATGGAAGTTACATGCCTTTGCTGTAGCCCTGATAAAGAGACATAGAGATAGGTGGTCATCCAGCAGGACTCCAAACTTCCTGGCAAGGTTGCCACTGTGCAACCCTGTAAATCCACTGGGGGACATGAGAGAGGAGCTGCTGGGTGATCAGGCTGAAACACCAAGATCTCTGTTTTGTCCACGTTCAATTGATTTGAAACTCTGAAAAATCTGAGTGTCATCTGCATAAATGTGATACTGAAAACCCAGTTCAGAAATAACAAATCCAAGGGGGAGTGTATATAATGAAAAAAGAAGAGGACCCAAGGCTGATCCTTGTGGCCCCCTACCATTACAGGGAAAACTTTTGAACTGCTTCCAACAGCAGAACCAGGAGATGGATGACTCCCCTTCCCCCATCTGCTTTGTAGCCTTCTGTTCCTAATGATTTTGAGAAACAGGGAAACTCTCTAGAGCCAGGGAAAATGAAAGAGAGTTCTTTGATGCTGGTGTGCCTCTGCTAGCATGACCTTGGATGTAGCCCATACTTTCAAGGCTGTAGATAATGAACACATTAACTTGGAAATAAATTTCAGTTAGCATTTCAAAGTAGGTTTACCTTAGACAACTTTTATCTAATGCATAGATAAGGTAGGTCTTTGATTACAATAATGGGGTACAGCAAGGCATGAAATCACCACCCAGCAAATCTCACTTGTGCAAGTGTGTGTGCGTGTGCGTGTGTGCATGCATGTGTTTGCCTTCAAGTCACTTTCCTTCAAGTCACTTGTTGACTTAATGGTGATCTCATAAATTTCATAGAGTTATTTTAACCAAGAAGCATACACCTCCTTAGATAAGGTAGGAGAGCTGCTAGGTGGTGACCCAATTCATCCTAATGCTAAGACTTTAATCTGAGTGGCTTTTTAAACATCAGAAACTGTCAGACAAACGGATGTTGCAAAGTCTGATCTCAGCTGTGTGTACTTGAAAGACTGGCCCAATTCTCGTTGATGAAATAAACCCATGTCTGAGCTGTGCCATCAGATGTAGGTTCTCCACTGCAGTGAGAGCTAGGCCTCAATTTTAAGGGGATTTACTTCCAAGTTAAGGTTATATAATATTCCAGTTTTATCGACAGATTTTAGAAAAGCTGTAACAACTGACAAATACAGCAACTTTAACAATTTGTGAAAAGTTTGTGACAATTGAGAATAATATTTGAATGCTATCCAACATTCTCCAAACAGTCAAGAATCTCATGCAAATAACCTTCCTGTCTTCTGTCTGCAGTCACTGTACCACCAGCACCCACACCCAGCCTCCTTAGAAAATTGGTAGGGACAAGGAATTGTAAGCAGCAAACATTGTAGTTGTGTCTTACATGCTATAGTGGGGTTGGAATCACAGTGATGGTGGTGAAAAATTGAATAGCATAATATTTTTGCAGTAAAGGCATCTAAATTCCAGTCAAAGAGTAAGTCCCAATGAGAAGTCATTGGCCAGACTCCTTTTGTGACTTACCTAGTAAGATATTGGTTACAGTATCCTAAACACTTTTTTAGACTTTGAGAAAGGAGGTTTCAAATATTTCCTTACAAAACAATTTTTTCCAGGCTGCCCATCAGTTACTAGACAGTGCCCAGGCACGGCTCTGCCTCTTCCAATGGCTACTGATTGGCCAGAGGTGTACTGGCGCAATTCCTTTGTGCCTTTGACCAACAGACAGCAATTGCTCTTCTGGACCTTTTGTGCAAGTACTCTGGTAGAGCTGTATGCTCTGATGCTATCAGGGATTGGACTTCAAGGCTATGTAGCAGTGAAAGATTGTCAGTCCTGCTTCTAAGCCCAAATGGGTCACATTCTTAGTATAACTTCTGCCATGTTTAAATTCATCTCAAGTTACACTTGACAAATAGCAAGAATATGAGCGTTCATAACTGAATAACTGTGGTTCTGTTCCTAAAAGTATTTCCCCACCTGGCTATCTGGCTAAAATAATTGCTGACACACTGAAGTACCCAAGTGGTACTCTTTGATTCTGTTGAATGTACAGGGGTGCAGGATGGAAAGCTGTGACGCCTCTCTGAAGGATATTTCACTACACGATGCAATCTGAGGCCTCTGAGCTAAAAAGTACAGATGGGAGAAAAGATATTTATGTTTTCCAAACAATATTACCACAATCATAGAACATTAACATTCAATATCATTCCCATCCCTTTCATCTATTTAGGATTATCTGTTAGTATTCCCTATCCAGATGTGAACATTTTATATTTGTCAGGGCTACAAATTCCCTTAATGAAAAGCTCAATGTGCACCCAAACTGACTGAAACTATTCAAGGCATGCAGGCAGTCAGCTTCAGTTTACAGTATCCAACAGTCTGTGAATGGAAGGCAAACTAAGTTGTGTAGAAAAATCTTTATTTTCCTTTCTTCTCATTGTAGGCTCTGTCCTCCCATCCCATAGAACCTCTCAAGAGGATCAGGTAAACCTAACAAACTGTTGGCTGTATCTTACAGGTCTGTGTAGTATGAGAAAGATTTGGCCAAAAACTGGCAGAGGATTGTTCATTACTTTTGTACCCTTTTGAGCTTGGAAAAATTACTTTTTTAGACTACTTCCAAAATCAGTAGTCAGGAAACCCAAGTTGCTCACTGGTGTACATTTTCATACCCTCCAAGTGTCCCAATTTGACATAGTCAGTCCTGATTAATCCTCAGTTACCACACTTTTTCACCTGTTTTTAAAATGTCTAGCTTCTCTCTCCTTCTCCCACTTTCCCATTTTGTTTCCAACATGTATCAATTGCTACAAATTAAGTTCAAAGTGCAAAAGTAATTTGCACTCTATTAACTCAGTGGGGGGAGATGTTACCGCCATTGCTAACCCGAGCTTGTGGGATATAAAGATATCTTTTGATATCAATAATTCGGCCTCCTATACCCATTCCCCTCCACGTGCTTGCGAGGCCACCGGACAAGCACGCACTCAGGCTCGGCCAATCATCGCCATAATATTCCAACACAATACAGGCAGGCCAGAAATAGCCGTCCTGCCACTTCAGGAGACCTCAAAGGCAAGTACTCTATTATATATGCACGCAGCTTTCAAAAGATCCTCTGCCCCGAGCAGGCAACTTGGCAACTTGATTAGACGAATCCTCATCTGCCAAGCACTCTGCGTTTGCATACTGTCCGCTCTATTGACAATTTGGCTATAACTCAATCATTCAAATTCTGACCTTTCAGAGGCTTTGTCTCCAGCCC
Source organism: Cyclura pinguis (assembly GCA_030412105.1). Lineage (NCBI taxonomy): Eukaryota > Metazoa > Chordata > Lepidosauria > Squamata > Iguanidae > Cyclura > Cyclura pinguis. The sequence goes on from CM059599.1 coordinate 174,435,373, forward strand.
CAAACTCATTGTTTTCCCCAAGTATGAACTAGCCTGCAGTCACAATTTTCCCTATAAGAACCCCTGACTTTGAGCGCTTCCTCGGATCGCTCTTGGCTTTCATCTCACCTTGCTGTCGCTCTGTCCAGTGAGCCTTCCCCTCAGCTCCATGTGCTGAGATCCACGTTCCCCAGCTCCTGTGCTTCCAACCAGGCTTCAGGACAGGTATAGTATTACCCAAACCAACAACTCCTCTAAAAATTCCTCTATCCCACTCCCACCTTTATTTCTTTAGTATCTGTGTGAGTGTGCTGCATACACCGTTTGATCGTGTTTTTAATAAAACAACATTTATTATTTCAACTTCTGCATGCTCCTTGACTCAGCCTGACCCCGTAAACATAGGGTTCAAGATCTCGCTACGTTACCCTGCCTCTCGCATTGCTAGCCTGTGCTCTTGGCTAATTTCCCCAACTTGTATAATTGAGAGTGCATTTAGGTGTCTCTCTCGGGACCCCCAGAAATCAGGGTAACAGAGAGGAGAAGAGGGGGCAGAATCTTGCCCTTACCAGTAGGCTCAGGCAAAAGCAAACTGCTGCAGCATTTCCTAGTTTGTCTGTTCTTCCTCATTAATAGTTCTGATGTTGTTTGGCCATATATGTCATAAATTGAATTTGTGAAGTGTTGGAGCATATGCATTTTTAGATCACACTATACCAGTTTTTTTATCAATTATATTGGCTTCTAAATCATTCCAAGGCCCAGTTCAGAGTGTTGGTGCTTTCCTATGAAGCCTGAAATGACTTCTAGGGTATATAAAAAATACCACTTCCTCCTATAAAACCTGCCTATGGCTGATATTTTAGGAAGCATTGTCAGCAGAAGATTTGGTTGGTGGGAACTCAAGATGGCCTTATGTTACGATGGTGGATCAGCCCAAGCCCAGGGTGTACAATTTAATGGTAATAAAATTGGCTATCAAATATATATATATATATATATATATATATATATATATATATATATATCCATGTGCTTGTGAGGCCCCTGGATGAGCACACAGAACGGCACGGCTGAGCGGCTGAAAAATAAAGAACCCTGGTCAGGCCAGTAATTTTCCGTCATGTCGCCTCAGGAGACCTCCAGGCATGCACAGGTAAAAGCCCATCAAAAGTACATTAAGCACACAAAAAGGTACTCTGCCCTGAATCGCTGGCTTGACAGGATTAGTGCTCCTGACCATTGAAACGTCAAGCGTGAGCAATTAGCGTATTGTCTAAGCCATTGACATCCCTGTCAGAAGCCCATCAGCTTAAGCGCTGACCTTTCGGAGGCTTTGTCCGAACTCCGAAACCTTTTGTTCTCCCTGGGAATGGACTACCCTCCAGGCACATTTCCCCCTATATCTACCCCCGGCTTTCGAGTGCTTCTTTGGATCGCTCCCGGTTTCCTCCCCGCTTGCCGTCACTCTGCCTGCCGAGCGTTCCCCTCAGCCTCCACGTGCTGAGATCTGACTTCTTTTCTCCTGCTGGCATCTCAGACTTCAGGACCAGGTGCAGTATCTCCCACTAAACCCCTGAAAACTCCCCTATCAATTTTCCTCCCTTTTCATTTTCTTTTAGCTCTTGTGTGTGTGTGAGTGCGAATGTGCATAAGTGCGCAGTGACTGACTTTTAATAAAAATAAAATAAAAATCATTTCTTAACTAGTCCTGCTTGGTTTTTGATCTGGCCTGACCTGGTATACATCGGGCTCCAAGATCCCTCAAAGTTACCCTGCCTCTCACTTCGTCAACGTGTGCTCTGGCTAATTCCCATTCCTCATATTATATTTGAGCACGGTGACCGGGACCCCCGGAAATCAACCCCGTTGTAGAGTTCCCTCCCAAAAGAGGTGAGAGAATGTCCATCTTGGATGGCATTTTGGCAGAAGACTTTTTTTTTCAGTTCAGTTTTTAATGGTTTTTAACTGGAGTGGCCAGTTCAGACGTTCTTCAGGCCAAGAGTTTTCCATGCCAAAACCCAAGATGTAGGGATGTCCTTCATGATGTCGTTTAATGTTGTTCATTACATACCATCCACAGTTGCTACTAGCTTGTCACTAAAATGTATGCGCGTGTGTATGCACGCACACGCACACACACAAAGGGGAATAGAGAGAATATTTTCCATTTTAGAAATTAAAGGGTCTTTTCTGAGGTCAAGGTGAAATGAGGTAGTTATTCCCCCTCATTTGCTTCAGTAGGCAGGATAAGGTACATTTAATCTAACCTAGGTTATGAAAACCTGAGACTCAGGGCCAAGAGCTGAGATCTGGCAACCCTATTTGTATTTATACGTTTGAATGATTTATATATTTTAATGTTAAGGTCTTTAGTTTTTTATGAGAACTTCGTTTGCTGTGTAAGCCACTTGGGGGGGGGGGGCTTTTATTGGAATTTTTGTCCCCTAAAATAATTATTTAAAATGGAAGGCATTCAAGAAAAGCGTCTTTAAATTATACAGAGGGTAGCTTTCCAACCTCACAGGTGTCTATATCTGTAACTGCAATTTTGCATACTCTTATTTGAGTATATATGTTAATAGATTTAGTTCCTTCAGTGTTCTGCTGCAGTCATATATGTATTTATACATTTTCAGATTTTTTTCAGATCTGTCAGGCAACCCATGGAAATTACTGCACCCTACTGATTGCAACCCATGCAACGGAAGCCTGAGGAGAACAAAGATGATACCTGCAATGCCAAAGCAATTCTTTGTGGGGAGTTGTCTCTTCCTCCCTTTCCCTCAGGCAAGGTTGAGGCTGATCAGAGAACATGAAGAGAAAGTGCGCTTAGAGAGAGATCTGTGAGCTGGTGAAGAATCTTGAGGTGGATCTGACATGTTAGGCTCAAATGTCTATTAGGAGTGCTGTGCTGCTTGTCTCCATCTATACTCCAATTTAAATTTATAAATAAACTAAATATTACAAAAATGCTCCAAAGCATGAAGTGACTATTCTTCGAACAGGAAGCCAAACACATTTGTGTGGCCCTTAAACTTCCCACTGCTCAAGGAATCAGGGTACAATAAGCTAGGCTGATGACAGAAACTCTTAAGTGATGGAATAATATAGATAATGCAGAAAGACTCTTAGGCCCTTTTCGCACCTTACCTTTTACCAGTGCTGGGCTGCTTGGCTCACGCACGAAGGCTTGGGAGGAATGCTGCCGCGTCCCTGCTGCTTCGGCTCCACACCTCCTTCCTCCTCATGTGAGCACCCCGCCACTTCCATTCACAGTGCAGCCTGGGCGTTAGAGGCTGCGCTGGGGCAGGAAGTGCAACCAGCGCAGATCAGGAGGCTTCGCACAGCAGGTGAGTGTGCGCGAGGCCCCAGAGCGATGCGTGACCACACAGCATTTTTGGCTTTGAGCCGAAAATGAAAAGATGCATGCACGGTCCGCATCAGGCCCTTGAGCGTTGCATAAATGTGAGTGCGTCATGCAGACCACTCCTCACATTTATGCGACACTCAAGGGGCCCTTTCGCTTCAAAAATGCCATGCGAAAAGGGCCTTAGTTGCTGTGTGCCCTACATCCCTCTCTTGGAAGGACTGTCAGAAGACATGCCTCTATATGAAGAGGCTGACCATTTGAAAAGACACCTGGTTCACTCCTGTTTTAAAGACCAAGAACCACATGAAGGAAGATTGAGGACCATCAATGCTTAGCAGCTGGGCAGCAGACTGAGCAGGCTCATTGGTCATAATCTTCCCCACTGTGTTAAGATGTGTCGTATTTCTGTTTAAACTGTAATTAATGTATCCAAACCTGCATCTGCACATATAAATTATGGCATATGGTTTTATAGAAATTGGCATCTTATTTTGCTTTCTTTTGGAATGATACATTTCCAGTCGTTTGCTCATATAGAAGCACAAGCCCTCACTGATCTGCTGCTTTATGGTTTTAACTCCATTGACCTTTTGACAATTCTGACATTTCACAAAGTATTTTTAAAAAAGTCTGAGTTCCTGCTTCCTCGGTTTGCAACATGACAACATATTTTTAGCTGTAAACTTGGGTGGTAATAACCACACTGCAGTTATCAAGAAAGCAATAGCTGAATGAGTAGGCTTTATCTTTCTTCCCTGCCTTCGCTTTTAGCTGTGCAGCCACTGAAACATCAGTGATCCTGTCAGCAGTGATGGTTTTACAGGAAAGACCAGCAGGGAGTAGGATTCTATAGAACACAAATGTTTAAGCTCATAAACAATGGCGAACGACTCCCAGGTGAAAAGGGAGCAGCACCAGTGCAGGAACATGATTTTCCTGGTATATGTTTCTGTTGCAAGATGATTACAAATGTGAACAGTTAGGCTGAGGTTTGGAGGTGGGGCACTGGGTTTTTATGTTCTTCAGAGTGAAATATTTTTTCTATGCAATGAAATGCCTCAGAGAATTTTTGTTCCTATCATTTTAACATAATTGATAAGATTTGAAAAAGTTACTTTTGGGGACCACCACTCCCAGAACATCTCAGCCACCATCATCACTGAGTTGTCATCGCCCCCAAAGTCACTTTTTCCAAGTTCTTGTTGTAATGCAGAGCTGCATTTCCATATTTGCAGACTTATCTTCCCAGTTGTGATGACTAAGCTTCTCAGGAAGCTAAATTTGAGGTCAAATACCACATTGTGAGTTTTCTAGACTGTGGCAAGATCTCCTAACACATCCAGCCTTGCCCTTTACCATAAATTTACAGCTCACTAACATCACTCACATTCTACCTGCAGGGGTTTTTTTTAGCGTTAATACAGCTTTTAAAAGAATAGAGATGTTCTAGTTGTTGACTATGAGCTATGGTTAATCCACTATAATAATCCTTATAAATCAGAAAAGGATTTTTTTTAACGCTTTAGTGAGTATTTCTGTGCCACCTTCCATAAGATTTGTTTAGGTTCTGTGATCAGAACTGTTCTTTTTACCCCCATGAATTTTTAAATGCAGAAACCAGGAAAACAGCCTGGTTCCCATAAACAAAGGAAAAGTAAAATTAGTGACTTGTTTTCTCAGAACTAAATCTCATGGTGTTCAGGGGAGCTTAGTACTCAGTAACTGTGTTTTTGATTTCATCTGATTGCTGACGCAGCGTAATGGCTGAAAGAATAAAGTGTGACCTAGGAAGGGCCTTGTATAAGTGTCACTCTCACTGTATTTCAATTGGCCCTTAGATCACCATCACTCAGACTAAGCATTCATACGCAATGAAGTGCAAACCAGGCATAGCCCTATCGTGGTTGAAATAGCTATGAAAGTGACAAGCCTCTGTGTGCCTGCTGTTTTAAAAAAGCATAATTTAAAAAGGAACTGAAACTGCCAATAATACACTGCCCTTAGAAAAATCCATGAGGAAACCACATGTGGAATACTGTGTATAGTTCTGGTCACTGCACTAAAAAAAGAATGTTGCCTTTGGCAACAAATGGAAAAGGTGGAGAAAAGGGAAAACAAACTGACCAAAGGATTAAAGCAACTGAACTATGAGGGCAGGCAAATATTTGGGGCTGTTGGATGCCGGAAAAAGGCAAGTGAGAACAGACTTGAGAGAAATGTATTAAATTATGTGTATTTCATAATCCTAGAACCCACGGTCATGCACTGAAATGGAACATGGGAGATTTAGGACAGGTAAAAGTGTTTGGAATTTACTGCCACAAAATAAGATGATTGGCAACTTAGATGGATTTAAAAGTAGACTGAATAAATTCGTAATGGATGGATTCATCAATGGCTATCAGAATGGCTGTATGTCACCCCCAATATCAGAGGCAATATGCCTCTGTGCATCAGTTGATGGAGATCACACAATGGAGGGTAAAGTTCCATTTATGCTCTGTCAGCTGGCTTTCTCCAGGCCATTTTGAGAACAGAATGTTAGACCAGAGAATTCCTTAATCAAATCCAGCATGGCTGTCCTTACATTCTTAAATCAGTGAAAGATTGAAGAATCAAGATAGTTTCTGTCAGGTTCTAAATTTTTGAACTTATATCTATATCTCTCTCTGTGTCTGTGTCTGTGTCTGTGTGTGTGTGTGTGTGCGCGTGCATATTATATATATATATTTAAAAATCGATAATTGGGGGCCTCTTTCTGGTCTAGGCTAAGAGCAGCAAAATATGATGGGATTCACTTTCTTTTCTAGGAAAACTCCCAACCACCCTAACTAAAAACAAAATACAGTCAACCCTCCACATTTGTTAAGGTTAGGGGCAGAAGACCCTTCCAAAAGTGGAAAAACTGCAAATATCAAAATGTTTGTGCCTGTCTGTGGGAAGGGGGCCGAGGCATGGTGGAGAGAACAGACACCTAGGGTCCAAACCAAGTCAGGGAAAGGTGAGGAAAGGGGGCAGTTGGCATGGTGGCCCTATCCTGTCTCTCACCCATCTCCTTCCTTGGGCGTGTGAGGAGGCATTAGGAGAGTGTGTGTGGTACTGAGAAATGGGGCTGTGAGCCGTTCTTAGCTGATCAGGCAGCAGCTGGTGGAGGACAAGGAGGAGGTTAAGAGGTAGGTTTTTAAAGAGCTACACAGCCTGATTGGATCTGCTGAAAATGAAGGTTCCCTCGGAAAAGAAGTGCCTCGAGTGGGGAAGCAGGGTTTGAAGAAATTTGCAAATAATCAAATCTGTGAAAGCCAGATCCACAGATGTGGAGGGCCAACGGTAATATCTGCTAACAGGCCAAAAGTGGAGAAGGAGTTGAAGAAGAAAGGCAGTGCTGTGTTTGTGTTTCTTGTTAATATAAAGCCTATCTGTTATTTAAACTTCTTATGCAGTCCTTTTGATTCACTTCCAATGGTGCAATTAGGAATTTGTCCCTGGGGAAAACTGCTTCTATGTTGATTGATCAGACAGTCACTATGATTACAAAACAAAAAATGAATTTTAAATTTGATTGACTCTAAGAACTTTTAGTTAACGTATCAGTGTGTAGTACAGTTTTCTCCCACCTATAATGGGCATAAAAATTGACATGGGACTGCTCTGGATGGTAGTAGACTCTCCTTTGTTGGAAATGGTTAAGCAGAATTTGGATGACCACCTCTCTGGGATCTTTAGCTGTGGATTCCTGCATTAGTAGAAGCATGGACTAGATGATTCTATGACTCAGATCTGAGCCATCAACATATCTGGATCCTAAAGTATGAAGAGAAAGTACCTGCAGACTATATGTAGAATACAAACAAAAATTAAAGGAAAACATACATTGTGTGTATTACTTACTCAAATATGACTCTGAGTCACAATGCTGTAGTAGCCCTTCCTTTCTTCAGATTTTTCTCTAGCATACAGGGAAGAAAAAGGTATTGCAAGCTCTCCTGCTCTTTTCCTGTACTGTAGGAGGTAAACTTCTCCTTGGCTTTGTGAAACAAAGGCCATTTCCACACGGGTGTTACCCTGATTTCTGGGGGTCCCGGGAGGGACACCTAAATGTGCTCACTACAATGGGGAGGGAATTAGCACACAGCACAAGTTTGCAATGCGAGAGGCAGGGTAACGTAGCGAGATCTTGAACCCTATGTCTACAGGGTCAGGCCGAGTCAATAATAAGGCAGAAGTTGAAAATAATAATAAATGTTTTATTGAAATACAATCAGACATGTGTATGCAACACACTCACACAAGGAACTATAGAAATAAAGGTAGGAGTGGGATAGAGGGATTTTTAGAGGAGATTTGGTATGGGAAATACTATACCTGTCCTGAAGCCCGGTAAAAGCAAAGAAGCTGGGGAGCATGGATTCTCAGCACGTAGAGGCTGAGGGGAAGGCTCGTTGGACAAAGCGACAGCAAGGCGGGATGGAAGCCAAGAGCGATCTGAGGAAGCGCTCAAAGTCAGGGGTTCTTATACGGAAAATTGTGGCTGCAGGCTAGTCCGTACTTGGGGAAAACAATGAGTTTTGGGCTGGAGACAAAGCCTCCGAAAGGTCAGTACTTTAGATGATTGAGTTATAGCCAGATTGTCAATAGATTAGCCAGTATGCAAACGCAGAGTGCTTGAGAGTTGTATAGTCCGCTCATCAAGCTGCCTGCGCGGGGCAGGGGATCTTTTTGTAAGTTGTGTGCATACATAATGTGGTACTTGCCTTGAGGTCTTCTGAAGCTGCATTCGGCAATGACTGGCCTGCCTAGATTGGGATGTGAATGGTTCGGCTATTGTTGGCCGCGCCTATGTGCGTGCTTGTCCGGGGGCCTCGCAAGCACATGGAGAGGAATGGGTACAGAAGGCCAAATTCTTGATATCAAATGATATCTTAATATCCCACAAGCTTGGGCTAGAAACAACGGTAACATGGGGTTTTTAAAACGGGGCAGAGTGTCCTCAAGGGAGGACGTCTGCACCTGGGAGCGGACTGGGTTGGACCTACTTAACTTAGATCCGCACCCCAGTCCGCTCCAGAACAACCCCAAGTGGTCATCCAGCATGCTTTTGAAAGACTGCTAAAAACTGGTCTTTCAAAAGCACGGAGAGCGCCACTGCAAGCCTGCTCCCTTATGCAGATTCGCAGGCTTGCATTGGTGTGAACCTGCGATCTGCCGGGGGCGGGCTTTAGGCTGGTGAGCTTCAGCAGTTGGTCGAGACCCTCGACCAACCGGAAGCCGCCATTTTCGACGCCGGAGCAGTGCGGAGCGATGAGCACACACCACTCCGGAGCAGCGTGGATCGGACCAGGGAACCTTAAAGTCTGGTAAGTAGTGTCACAGGGTGATTCCCTCACCCCATGCGGAAATGGCCAAAGAGCATAGATCTTTCCTAGGGCCACTGAAAGTAGGAAAGTCTACCCCCTGTTGTGATTTTGGCAGAAAGGTAATATTTTGGCAGAAAGGTAATATATCAGCTCATAGTCTGTTTCTCAATCTGCTCCTGGTCTTGTTTTTGCAAAGAGTATGGGGATTCTCCGCCTTCTGCTTCCAATTATGTAGTCTACTGATTTCTATATTGGTCACCAGGTGATGCCCATGTATACAGTCTCCTCTTTGGTTGCCTGAAGAATGTGTTCACAATGAACTAAATATTGGCTTCACAAAATTCAACCGGTCTCTCTCCTGCTTCATTTCTTCATCCTTTGCCAAATTCTCCTACAATGTTTGGTTCTGCTCTGTTTCCTACTTTTGCATTCCAATTCTATTGCATAGGGCATAAGTATACAAATTCCAACATAATGCCAAACATAAAATCTAAAAATGACATGATTTGTAACTTGAATTTACTTATTTGTTTATTAGCTGCGTATATATCGTGCCTTCCTTCCAGTGAACCTAAGGCAGTGTGCATGTCTCCCCTCCACACATCTTATTCTCCCAACAACTCTGTGTTTTTAGACTAATCTACTTCACAATGACTGCCTCCAGTTCATACAGTGAATATCAAGGCACCATGAAGACTAGAATCCAGATCTTCAGTGCCTCAGTCCAATGCTCTAACCACACTGGCTCTCACAATTTGATTGTGGACGTTCAGCAAAGTTTACACCCAACATGAGGACACATGGCACAATCCAGCCCTCCCACTGTACACTGATTGTACCCTGAGAAATCATTTCAAGGAGTTCTAAATGGCAGAGACTGAAAGCCTTTTGAAAAATTTCATTGAAAACTTTTAGAAACTAAGGCATTGCTTTTACAGAAGGATCTATCACTCTTTCCTGCCACCCAGGAATAATGGTTGCAGACAATGTGAGACTATGAGCAAAGAGGATTCTGTTTCTCTTTCTAAGGTTGTTTTGGTGGGATGAGGAAGCAAAGTGGGCTCAGACATTAGTCACAATTGCATTGGAACATATTTGAAACACTGGAGGGACTACTGAAGATCAACCTTTCTGGTTCCCGATTTTTATTCAAATTACATCTTGTCTTTTGTATAGTTCCCAGATTCAGAAAGCAGATGTCAGTGTTGCATTCATTCAGGATTAATGACTCAACCATTTGTTTCTCTTGTGATTAATCAACCTCATGTGACCAAACACCGAAATTGCAAAATACAAACTTAGAGCAAGGATTTGAACTCATTCCACTTTCACATGGCTTGTGTACACCTATCCAGAAGTCTGTTCTTTTTATGTAAATTATTTATTCTTTTGAAAGGAGATCCTTATAAGTAGCTAAATGTTTCTCCGTGTAAATATATATAGGTCCTATTTATTGTACTATGGTTTTGGACTAGCACTGGAGATACCCAGGTTCGAGTTATGAATCTCATTGGCTTTACTTATTTCACATGATTTCTGTGAGGACTCATTTGGGGGTGGGGGTGGGGACTTGTCCTTTTTCAAGGAAAGGGCAAGATGTAATAAAGCAATAATCTATTTTTACTCCATTTTCTGCTCTTTATTGTTTTTCTCCTATTGTTGTGGGCTGTGATTATTGTTGAACTCATGATCCAGGCAATTAACTTTGTTTGGCTTTGAAAGTATTTGATGAAACTCCGGTCACATGGCACGCATGAGAGGTCACACGGAGTGAGCTCCGCAACTCCGTGCTATCTCCTGCTGGAAGCCGGCCGCTTTTTTCCATCGGATAAGCGGCTAGACACCCCCCTGGTAAAGGGTGTGCGGAAGATTGCTTGAAGGGGGCTCCAAAACTGGTGCTGAGCTCCTTCTGACAAGAAGAAGCGGGAGGTATCAGGGGGGCCGAAGGGCTACAACGGATCCAGCAGGACGCCGTATTTGCGGCACAAGCACTGACGACGACTTTTGAAAAAGAAGACACGATTTGAGATAGTAAGCATCTGATCTAGTTTTTATTCTGTTGATACTGCAACAATTTGGGACTAGCAACAGTGAACAGGAGCAGCAATACGAAGTGACCCGGCAGACAGTGAGTACGAAATGGTGGATAATTTTTTAGGAAGACTTTAACACTTTGAAGACAGACTGTATATAGAACGTAACAGATTTCCCTAGCGGTTTTTTTAAGAAGACATGATAAATGACATTTGATGAGCTTTGTTTGGATTAAAGAATATAAGTGGAAAGTTACAGCGATGGGATTGTTGTCTGCGGTTTGTTTTGTTTTTTTGCCTTTGTTTGATATGAAGAGACCGGACTGAGAACACGGCTACCCTTGGTTTAAGCTTAAGTTTCTGCCTTTCTGTTTTCTTCTCTCTCCATTTTGACTGAATTGGAGTTTGGAATTTCGGAATTTTGGTAACATAAATAGGGCTGTTTGGGACTTTACATCTGTGCTTTTGGGAGTATTGGAGTTGCGACGTGGCTGTAGTGGACTTTGTGGATTATAGCATTCTTTTCATGATGAGATGGGACATCGATATCTCCTTTTAGATTTTTGAACATTGAAATTCAGAACTGTGACATTTGGATTGTGGCTTGATTTTTCAAACTGTGAATTTTGCTTTGTAACTACTTTTTTAAATTTTTTTGTCCGTTTGGTTTTTGAGAACTATTCGTGGACGTAAAAATATTCATAAGGGAGTTCTTTTGTGGTTGTGCTGGAAGGACAGGAAAGACAGAGAGACCTTTACCCCCACGCAGCGGTGCGGTTTAGATTTCTGCTATCAATAGCAGAGGAGAAGCTCTCACAGTCAAGATCTGGGAACAGTTCTAGAAGAGAGAGGAAATACAGCATTCGCTGGGAGGGGGAATTGAAAGAATTGGGCCCAGGCACAGCCAACTGATTTTATTGAATGAATTTGCTGTATGAATTGAATATAATGTAATAGATTTCATTATATAAGTCGATTTTCTTAGTTAACTATATACAATCTCATAGAATAAATTTATATATTTACATAAATTTATATATTAGATACTTGTACAATCTACATATATATAGCTATTTTTATTTTTATTTCATTTGTAATAGTGATTGGGCAGTGGTAATTTCAACCTGAAGCAATTAACTCAAGCTAAGGATCTATGTGATTGTGTTTTATATGGAATGAATTTAAGTGTAAGGTGAAGGAACTATAGATACAATGATTTGAATTCTATAATGATTTGAAAATAATGTTATAAATAGCAAGCATTTTTATGTGGCAAGTGCAGAAAATACATGTATAAAGAACTGAACTCTACATTGAACATTGATTAAGCATAAGTAATAAGCATTCAGTACTAGGTACTGTAAAATATTTAAGCATGGATCAAAGGACAAGAAGAGGAGCGGCGGCAGCAGCGACAACAACAACTTCCCAGACAACCAGACGGACATTAGTGGATATACCCCAGAAATCTCAAGATTTCATGTTACAAATGATGGAAGAGTTAAAAACCATGAGAGATGACATACGAAGTGTTATAAAAGAAACAAGGAAAGAGATGACAGCTGACATGAAAGAAGAACTAGACAAACTGGGGAAGAAATTGGAAAACATAACAAAGGATGTGACAAAGTTAAAAACAGAAACAAAGGAGATAAAACAACAAGTTAAACAAGTTGAAAAGGAGATGACCAAGATGAAGAGGAAGCAACAAGAGGATGAATTTCAAATCACTCAGCAGGAATTACGATATCAGGAAAGATGTCTTCGATTTAGAGGTGTTCCAGAGGTCTCAGCGGAGAATTTGTATGAAAGAATTGTACCGGCTTTGGCAGAATTCATTGATATTGAAGAGGAAAAGATGAAGACCTATATTGACAGAATGTTCAGAGTTTCCTCCAGAGTAGTGAGAGAGAGGAAATTACCAAGAGACATTATTATAACCTTTACGTGGACAATGGTAAGACACAAAATATTACAATGAAGCTACGATGGATTATTGAAGATTGAAGAGAAAGAGGTCAGAATTTTTAAAGATATACCATATCAAATCCTAAAGAAAAGACAAGAATACAAACCGTTGGCAAACCTTCTGCAAAAGCGTCAGATTAATTATCGATGGGAAAAAGTCGAAGGCTTGTCCTTTACTTATAAACAGCAGAGATATAGGATTAACTCAGTACATAAAGCAAAAGAAATGATGGATAGATTGAAGAAAGACTCACAAAAAGTTATCCCCGAAGGAGAGAAAGATCAGGAACAGTTATCTCCAGAGGAGGAAAGAGAATAGCTTCAAGAAGAAGAAGATGACGGAGAACAAGAGGAAGCAATAGAAGCACCACAAGGAGTTTTGGAACAAGAAGAAGGGGAGTTAGAAGGAGACATACTGAAGGAGTAAGTCAAATTTCAGAAATAAAATATTAATATAACCTATTAAAATGGATTTGAAGATTTACTCTTGGAACATTAAGGGGTTCAACTCTGAATACAAAAGAAGACAAATTTTTCATTATTTAGAGAAACAGAATTTGGATATAATATGTCTGCAAGAAGTTCGAATTAAAACTCAAGATTTGAGATATGTCAGGAACTTGAAACTAGGTAGCTGTTTTGCAGCTACGATTGACAAAAAGAAGAGGGGAGTTTTGATATATGTAAATTCAAAATTTGGTGTTCAGCAAATTTTTCAGGACAGTAACGGGCGTTATATAGGAGTTGAAGTTACTTTGAAACAGGATAAAATATTAATAGTTGGAATATACGCACCAAATGGAGCTAAAGGTGAATTTTTCCCTACAATACAGGAAGAGGTACTGAGATATCTTAATGAAACAGGAAACTCTAACATTATTGTTTTGGGGGATTTTAATGGAGTAATCAATCCCCAAGTGGACAGGACAATGCAAAAGTTAAAACCTTGAAACAACCGTAAACTTCCTAAGAGTTTCTTTAACATGATGGACAATCTAAATTTATATGACACTTGGAGATATAAGAACGGGCAACTAGATGGACATACATTTTACTCGGATCGGCATAAGTCAATGTCAAGGATAGATATGATGTTGGTATCCAAACAACTACCGTTGAAAACTACAGATATGGACATTCTTCCCAATCTGTGTTCTGATCATAATCCAACACAACTAAAGATAAAGATCAAAGATAGAGAAAGAACATGTAGAATGAATGATGAGATCTGGAATAAGGAGAAGTATATAGCGATAGCAAAAAGAGAGATAATTAACTATTTTAATGAAAACCTGACATCGGAGTTGTCGATGAAAACCATTTGGGATGCAAGTAAAGCTGTGATGTGTGGTAATTTTATCAGATGGTCCACAGAGATTAGAAAAGAAAAGAAAAGAGAAATACTGAGCAGTGAATTTTGGAAAAGATGAAAGAAATTGAAAGACAGATGAGACAAAACCCGTCGGATAAACAGATCAGATTACAGATGAAGGTACAGCAAGCTGAATTAAATCAACTTAATTTGGAAGAAATAGAGCAACAGATAAGGAGAACGAAATATAATTTCTTTGAACAAGCTAATAAACCTTCAAAGTTTTTGGCTGGTTTGCTGCGTAAAAGAAGGGCCAGAAATATCATATCCGAGATTAGAACAGGAGAAGAAAGAATTACAAAACAAGAGGGAATAAAACAAGCCTTTTATAATTACTATGTGAAGCTGATGAGTAAGATCTCAAAGGTGAAAAAACAACAAGAAGTGGAAGAATATCTGGAGAAAATGAACAAAATGAGATTTAACGAAGACCAAAGATCAATTTTGAATAAATCTATTTCTATGATGGAAGTAGTTGAGGCTATTAGAAATTTGAAGAATGACAAAGCTCCAGGACCGGATGGCTTTACTGCAACATTTTATAAGATTATGGAACACAAGATTTCAATACCTTTGCAAAGTACTATAAATGAAATATTAAAGGAAGGAATACCAGATACCTGGAAAGAAGCTAATGTAGTGCTGATCCCGAAAGAAGGAAGAGATCTAAAAGATGTAAAGAATTATAGACCAATATCACTTTTGAACATAGACTACATAGACTTCAATCCTAGCAGCGAGACTTAAAAAAGTGCTGTTAGAGGTTATTGATGAGGACCAGAATGGCTTTTTACAGAAAAGATCCTTGAGAAACAATATCAGAATGGTCTTAAATATAATTGAATACTATGAAAAGCATAATGAACCGAAAATGGCTGAGATTTGTAGATGCGGAGAAAGCTTTGGATATGATCAGCTGGCCATTCATGAAGATGGCGGTTAAACAGATGCAGGCTGGAGAAAAATTTGTTTCGTGTATCGTAGCAATTTATAGCCAACAACAAGCTCGATTGGTCATAAATGGTGAAAGAACACAATTGATAGAATTGCACAGAGGGACAAGACAAGGGTGTCCCTTGTCTCCTCTGCTGTTTATCATGAAAATGGAAATACTTAACAATGCTACAAGAGAAGACAAAGATATAAGAGGAGTTCAAATTAAGAAATATCAATACAAGCTAAAAGCCTTCGCTGATGATTTGGTCTTATTATTGGACGATCCAGGGAGATGTATTGAAGAATTGATCACTATAGTTCAAGAATATGGAGAATTCTCTGGTTTTAAAGTTAATAAGGAAAAAACAGTCTTCTTAACCAAAAATATGACTGAGAGAGAAGAGACGGAATTAGCACAAAAAACAGGATTTAATAGAGGACAAAAGGCAAAATATCTAGGTATTTAGATAGCTAAAAGAAACAATGAGTTATTTCAAAATAAATAGATAAAGATTTTACACATCATTATGTCAGAAAATCGCTTTTGAAAATCTGGGATGATTATAAGACTAAAAACATACGGCAGCTCCCCACTTGGGTCTCACCACAAGAGGCAGTTTTTGGAAGATGGACAGAAACAGATAAATGGCTGCGATATGACGATATAATAGAGCGATCAACGTCCAACAATCTTAAGATTTAAAACAAGAGAAAAATTAGAACAAGAGGGAATAACATTAAGCTGGTTCCCTTACAGACAGTTAGCAGAAAGGTTTCAGATGGACTTAAAAACATATGGAATTGAAACAAAAGAGAAAACTGGAGTAATTAAATGGCTGTTTGAAAATCCACCTCATCTACTAGCCCATATACATCAAGAAATACTACAGCAGGAGAGGCAAGAAGAAACAATAAAGGCAGCAATGATTTCATGGGCTCAAAATATCGGACATTCAATTCAACTAGATTCTTGGGAACAGAGTTAGAAAAAAACACAGAAATTTACAGTAGCCCAGAATCTGAAAGAGAACTATTACAAGCTGTTTCATAGATGGTACATGACACCAGACAAATTAAAAAAGATTTATAACACAGGTACTGGACTTTGTTGGAAATGTCAGAAAGAGGTCGGCACGATATACCACATGTGGTGGTCATGTCCTAAAGCTAAGAAATATTGGAGTGAAATACATAACAAAATTTGTGCATTAATGAAAGTTCAGTTTGCTAAGATACCGGAAATGTATTTGTTAAATATGACTGATGTGCTAGAAGGTACTGGTATAAAGAAGTATTGGAGAATATTACTGTATATGATAACAACAGCTCGTATTGAATATGCAAAGTTGTGGAAAACTCAGCAAATACCCACAATAGTACAATGGTGGAGTACACTTATTGAAAACAAAAATGCTGATATGATCTCTCAGAGATTAAAAGGGAAATCAGACGATGAGATACAAAAAGAATGGCAAACTGTAATGGGTAATTGCTGGGTACTGCCAGATGGAAATGTGTAATTCATGGTTTAAGATAATTTATGAGAGGGCTACAGGATATATATCATGAAGCTGGAATATGGAGATGGAAATGCAAGAATCAACAAGTAATATTAGCAGTAAAATGTAGTACAATAATATAAACATGTTAGGAAATATTGATAATGAAATCTAGATCAGTGTGGAAGATCAAAAATATTTCAATTAAGCTGACAGTTATAATTGTTTGTTTTATATTTGAATTTGAATAAAATGATTATTAAAAAAAAGAAAGTATTTGATGAAAGTCACATACAAATGTGATAAATAATACATTGCATACAGATATGTGTGCATATAAAACATAGAGTTAAAGACATATGAATATATTCTTCTGATGTTAAACATTCACGCATAGAGTTTGGAGCTTAGATCACTGCTTATACAGGTACAGATACAGTCATACAGCCATCAGTGTAGTAGCTTATAATAGTATACTGACAATCAAGGAAATTACTGTGGTTTTCCCAGGAGTACCAACCAGTGAACACTAAAGTATATCCATGTGATTGTACATCTGAGTGCTTGGTGAAGAGGAGTCACATTTGATGTGTGAACTAAAGGTGCTGCTAAGACTACACGCTTTGTTTTGGCTGAGTTGTTCCTCCTACAGCTGTGTCAATCTGGGGAGGCAAAGAATGAAGATGTGCCAATTTGCTTCCCATATGGTGGTGATTAAGATGTCCCATCTTGATCACATTAAGCTATTAGAACCCTTTTACGCCATACAGTTATAAAATTTTGATTCTACTTCAAGTGCTATGACTTCATGTCCTGTGGAATCCTGGGATTTGCAGTTGAGGGAGGGGCTTTTAGAATCCAGGGAGCTACTCTGACTAAACTGCAAACCCCAACATTCCACAGAATGCTGCTATGGCGATTAAAGTGGAATCATAGCACTATTACCACATCTTGCAAAAGGGCCCAGAGATAGATATCATTTTGACTGACAGCAATGAGCAACACCGTTGCTGCTTAGCAGCGGCCAAGTTACTTTCCCATAGAAAAGTTCAAGATGAGCACGATGTCATTGTTAACCAGTACAGGTTGGAGGACACCCTTTCCCAACTGTACGAGCTCTAAACATGGGATGATGGCAACCATAGTCCAACAAATCTTCGGGATGCCAAATTGAGCATGGCTTTTATTGACAAATATATTAAGTCCAACTATATGAATGGTTTTAGTTAATTTGTGCTTCTAGTCCCATCCATTCATTAATAAGGCATACGTTGGTACAATGGAACAAGACAGCATCACTAAATTACACTTTTGTGTAATTCAACTATTGCTCCCATTCTAATACTGAAAAAAAATTGGCTTATTTTAGCAGCTGAAACAGTAGTGGCTCAGAGGTCCCACATAGTTTACAAACAACCATTACCATTATCCTTCTTATTGTTTCATTCAAAAATAGTCACAGTGAGAAAAGGCAAACCTTTTTGAGCTTTAAGTGTATGTTTCTATAATAATGTTAGCCCTGGTTCTGATTGGTGCACATCCTTGTGGGGACATCCACAGAGAGATGGAGTGGCTAAAGATGAGGATGCATTATGCAAAATGTTTTTTATGTAGATAATTTTTTTCACTATGCTTCTGCGCAGAAATCATAAGGCTAACAGTGCTTATTCATGCCTCTGCATAGCTGCATAGACCCCTTTATACTTCCATTCTGATTATTCTGATTCTGATTATGTCATTCTGATGATGATGATGATGATGATGATGATGATGATGATGATGATTTCATTCTGATTATTATTATTAAACATTCTGATTATGTCAAATTTTTACTTTTTTATTACCATTATTATGGACGAATACATTTAACATGTGTGTGTCTGATTGGCTTTCTCTATCATCTACTTAGTTAAGTAAACTAAATAACTTCTCCTGGCCTAACATCCCCATGCCTGGTGGAAACATCATTCCCCCATGCTCTGATCACCAGCAGAAGGGATCTCCTTCTCCCTAAGCAACTGATAGCTAGTGAAATGGAGTGGGGGGAAGGTTACAATCATGGCTACAGTGGCCCTTTCCGCACCTTACCTTCTTCCAGCACTGGGGTGCAGGGATCGTGCAAGCAGCCTCTGGCAAGAGGGTCTTGCATCTGGATTCCTTCAGCTCCACACGAGCTGACTGCTTGTGCGAGAGCCCCGCCTCTTCCTTCCTCAGCGCAGCCTGGGAGTTTCCTAGGCTGCGCTGGGGCAGGAAGTTCGACCGGCGTGGCTCCGGAGGCTCCACACACCAGGTAAGTGTGTGCGGGGCCGGGGAGCCATGCGCGATCGCGCACCATTTTCAGCTTCTAGCCGAAAATGAAAAGGTGCGCGATCGGCGCCTGCCGGCCCCTGGAGCATCGCGTGATTGTGAGTGCATCATGTAGATCGCTCCTCACAATCACACGATGCTCCAGGCGCCCTTTTGCATGGAAAATGCCATGCAAAAAGGGCCACTGTCACAGTTGTGACTAAGTACCAATCATGAATATGAAACAGTTATAAATGAGCAAATCTAGGTAAACTGTTCCATATTCATGATTGCTGTATAGTCACAATTTTGACAGTAATGCCACAATTGAAACTTGCCCCCATCCGACCTACTTTACCAGGCATCAACTATCTGCAGAGAAGGAGGTCCATTCTGCCAGTGGTTGGAGCACAACTGAATGTTTACGAGTCAGGTTTGGGGCAGGGGCAGGCCAGGAAAGTTACTTAGTTAAGTGTACTTAATTAAGTAACTTCTCTTGGCCCGTCCCTGCCTCAAACCTGACAGAAAATCATTTAATTATGATTAATTAAGTATACTTAACTAAGTAGCTGATACAGAATTCTGGCCATCACTTCTTAGTTATGTGCTAGTCAAAAAAAAGAAAAACTTTAAAAAGAACCACCATGATATGGCCTGTACATGAGCAACATTCTAAAAAGCTGCCTGGGATTTTTTTAAAAAAAACCATCTTGAAGAAAGGACACTTTCATTTGCTGAAGCTGGTGGTTCTTCACTTTCCAGTCCTGGCAACCATCTGAATGGCCTTGATCCAGTCTGTACGTTCTGCAGAGGTGGCTGCTTGCAGGACATAGTGAACTTCATTTGCAGTAATGATTTCAAACAGGTTCCCCTCAACTTCATTTTTCTTGCCTAATTGTGAGGGAATGAAAAGAGTGTGAGTGAAGGACTTCAGGAAGTAATGCTTGTTTCAGCATCTTCACCTCAATATAAAGGAGCCCTTCCATTTTTA
Source organism: Cyclura pinguis (assembly GCA_030412105.1). NCBI lineage: Eukaryota > Metazoa > Chordata > Lepidosauria > Squamata > Iguanidae > Cyclura > Cyclura pinguis. Next base: position 174,455,164 of record CM059599.1, read on the forward strand.
CATGATAAATAAAGATGTAACTCTTCCCATTTCCACCTAATAAATCCACATATAGGAAACCTTTTCCTTCATTGTGTGTTGAGACTAACAATTGGCAGGACTGGCCCAAAACATTTGGCTGCCTGAGATACAGCAATAAATGATGCTCAGCCTTTCCTTGATCAAGTCAAGATACATGGTAGGTCAGTCAAGTTACTTTGATGGCTGAGGAAGAGGCTGAGGAAGAGCTATCCCTATTCTCTAACAACAAAAATAATAAATGAAATAACCAACAATTTGCTGCCCTTTTATGACACCATGTTACTCTGAACACGATTAAGTCTTATTTCAAAAGCTAAAGTCTTGTGATCAGTACCTAGACCGGGTTTTTTTTGTAAAAATATTTTTACTAAGAGTTTACACAGTACAATTCTTTCTCTCTTAATAAAAATAATTTTACTTGGCATAGTATGAAAGCCAGCATGGTGTAACAGCTTGACCATTGGACTATGACTAGGGAGACTAGGTTTCAATTTTCCACTTGGTCGTGGAAACTCACTGGGTGACCTTGAGTGTGTCACTTGCTTCAGCCCCAGAAAACCTCATCACGGGTTCGCCTTAGGGTCTTCATAAGTCTGAAATGACTTAAAGGCAACAACAACAGCATAATGTAATAGTAAATTATCCCCTACCTATTCTCTCTCATCACAGACAACATTCCATGATTCAAAGGATAGTCAGATAATTACAATAAAAACAATGTTCAAAAAGTGGCCATCATGATAACTTCCAGAATATCATGTGGTTCGGTGGTGGGCCATGTCTAGAATTTACATGTGTCATTTAGCTTATAAATAGATGTCTTGTCATCTCAAAAGTGTCTCCAGCTTTTCTGACTTTTGTTGTTGTTGTGTGCCTTCAAATCATTTCTGACTTACGGAGACCCTAAGATGAACCTATCACATGGTTTCTGGGGCCAAGATTGTGGAATGCACCCAAAGTCACCCAGTGGATTTCCATGGCTAAGTGGGGAATCAAAATCTGGTCTTCAGGGTTGTAATCCAACACTCAAATCACTACACCACTCTGGCTTCTATTTTACAATTAGCAAAATGGAATTTGTGTGTCAGTTTCCCTAAAAGTGCAAGGACCAAACTCTGTCTAACCAGCAATTAATGTACAAACCATGTAAGTTTTTCCATGTCCTTGCTATGTCTATCCTTGCTGCATACAGCAAGGTAGATATAAATCTGTACATAGGGTATTTCCATTTCCTTTATCATTAATTAATAAAATCAGTAAAGTACTTTGAAAGTGTACATTTTGATTAATTATTTGGTCATCCAATCAAGAACTTCCAGCCAAAATCGAATTATTTTAGGGCAGCCAACCCACATATGTTCCAATGTACCAACATTGTTATGGTCTCTCAAATGTTTTTCTGACAAAGTGTTATTAATTCTGTGTAGTCTTAAAGAACATAGATATCAACAATGCATTGCTTTATTAAGAAGCTCCTTTACCATTGCAAACAGTAACTTATATGAGACAAACTTCCAAATCCTACCCATTTATTTTTGGCAATCTGTACTCCTTGCTTAGCTTCCCGCTGGTTAGTATATGCACAGAAGACCACTGAGAAAGATCAGGGACCCCCATATACAACAAGAATAGAATCCTATCTGAAACCCTGAAGAGCCTCTTCTACTCAGTACTGCAGTAGATTAAGCAATAGTCTGACTCAGCATAAGCGACCTTCCTATAGATCCTATAATACCTAAAACAAATGCCTGCAGTAACTCAGATAGGAGTGAATTTCTTATGGGTAGGTGAGGCTTAGAGTTATGCTTCAGACTATTATGTTTTAGAAGACAGTTCTCAGAATCCCCCAGCCAGCACAGAGTTGAGAGTTGAACTCCAAAAGATAATTTCTGAAATCTCTGTGTTTGATCATCTGCTTCCAGCCCTTGAATGTATTATGAATTCTTGCAGATGGATAAACACATATTGAAAAGTCTGATAGTCTACATACTCCTACTTAATGAAGAGCCCTGGTGGAGCAGTGGTTAAATGCTGGTACTGCAGCCACAAGGTTGTGAGTTCGATCCTGCCGGGCTCCAGGTTGACTCAGCCTTCCATCCTTCCGCAGGTCAGTAAAATGAGTACCCAGCTTGTTGGGGGCAATTAGCCAAACACATTGTAAACCACTTAGAGAGCACTTAGCTGATAAGCGGTATAGAAATACACATGCTATTGCTATTGCTACTTAATGCTTACCGTCAGGTGCATCTTCAACGGCTGTCACCACACAGCCCCTCAAGTGAATGGCTCCAAGTGGTTCTTCTCCCTAAAAGCAATTGCAAACAAAGCTATCTTTGTAAAGTTGGAGGCTTTCACGGCTGGAATCCATAGGTTGTTGTGGGTTTTCCAGGCTTTCAGGCCATCAGAAGAGCCTCAAGACCCGGAAAAAACCACAGCTGTGAAGATAAGCAGCCAACCAAAGGGATTGTGTTTTTACCATACATCAAAGGGGTCACTGACCGTATGGGGAAACTGATGAAGAAACATAACCTCCAAACAATCTACAGACCAACCAAGAAAATTCAACAAATGCTACGCTCAGCAAAGGACAAGAGGGATCCTCTAACTCCTGCTGGAGTTTACCGCATGGAGTTTACCGTGGGCAGGTCTACATAGGAACTACAAAACACAACATCCAAACACGAATCAAAGAACACAAAAGACACTGCAGACTCATCCACCCAGAAAAATCAGCAGTAGCAGAACATGTTATAAACCAACATGGACACACAATGCTTTTTGAAAGCACAGAAATTCTGGACCTTTCTGACAACTACCATGTCAGACTACACAGAGAGGCCATTAGAATCCATAAACACCTGGACAATTTCAACAGGAAAGAAGAAACTCGGAGGGTAAACAAGATTTGGCTACCAGTACTGAAGAACTCTAAAATCAAGACTCAAAAATATGTCAATGAACACCACCCAGACTCTGGAGGTCCCTCTACAAGGAACAATACAATGGGTTGCTAACGTACTTAACACACTGTTATGTATATCCCCTGACTAACAATACATCCCTGGGGGATATCTCATTTAACAATAGGCCATCACACAGGCCAACTGTAACACATGCAAATTTCTCCCTCCCACCTGGGGACTACACAAGTATATATACTCTGTCCCACTTCCATGCCACCAGATCCTCTGAAGATGCCAGCCACAGATGCAGGAGAAACGTCAGGAGGAAATACTAATGGAACACCTCCTCAAAGCCCGGAAAACCCACCACAACGTAAAGCTAAAAAGATCATTTGTAAAAAGCCATTTTATCTGTGAATTAGAGCTAGTGAAAAGAAAGTAATGATGGCTCAGTGTTGTGCATGTTGACAAAGACTGTGAGGAAATCAGTGAAGAAAATGTAAAGAGCCAAGGACTCTTCAGCTGAGAAGAGAGTCAAAGGAAAAGAGGTTTGGTAGAAAGTGACAAAATTATTAACTGTAGGGAAAAATGAGCAGATTTTCACCCCCTGGAAGTGTGGAACTAAACGTTATAAATGTACTAGCAGTAAGGTCATGACAGATGGGTGGAAAAACGTGTTAACATAACCAAAGAAATCGCAATGTAGAAAAAAAACAACCCCTTAATTCTGTTACAATATTGAAACACATTGTCAAACTCTTTCTGATATGGGTGTATTTTTGACACACACTCATACAGACACAAAAAAAAGTCATAAGATGGCTTACTCTCACCACCTTCATGGAGGGGACCATGTTGCGCCAAGCCAACATCATCACTTCTAGGCTACTCAGAGCTGCTGCTCAGGGTAGGCCTGGGACTGGGTCCCATGATGGTTATGCCATCATGGGACTTAAGAAGGAGATCCAGCATGTGGATCTTGTGAGTCTTGCAAAATTACAAATCTCATAGGATTTCTCAGGATCTTTGGGCAGGCTGGGCAATCAGCCATTTTTGGCTAGACCTTCAGAACAAGCAAGTCACATTGTGGTTAGTCGCCCCTTTTTTTACCCCCCGCCCCCAATTTTTTTTTTAACTTTTTTTTTTTATTATTAATAATAAAGATGCATAAGTAAACAGAAATATCTCTATATATACAACAATAAACATTATACAAATAAGATACAAAGTACTATATAATAGTAATTATATATACAATATTTTTTGTAATATTAATGTCCATATTAACATTGTACTTTTAAAGAAAAATCTTCTCGTATCTGTCTATTTTCTTTTACTTATTTCATATTATGTATACTTTACATTCCACTTCCTAACTTCCCTAGAGTTAATTCTTAATAGTCCTGTAATTGTTACTCTTTCAATACCCCTATCCCAACTTTACGTGCCTTCTCACAATCTGTCATTCCAAATCTATGTTTACCCTTTAATGTCAGAACCTTAAAACATTGTTTTCTTACATATTTCTTATGTTGAGAAGAAAAACTTCTCTACTTGTCTCCATTCCATATCATTTAGTTCTTGATTTTTCCCTTGTATCATCCAGGTTAATTTATCCATTTCCCTGTATTCCAAAACCTTTATTTTCCAATCTTCTATTTGTGGAACCTGATCTTTTTTCCACTTTCGCGCATATTCTATTCTTGCGGCTGTAATCATATAGAGAATTATTCTCCAAAATTTCTTCCTGTACTCTTTTTGTATTTTCTCAGTCATATTTAGTAGAAATAGTTCAGGTATCAGAGGAATATTAAACTGTAATATATCTGAAATTATTTCTTGTATTCTTTTCCAATATATTTTAGCTTTATCACAGGTCCACCATACATGATAGTAAGTCCCGTTTTCTCGACCGCATTTCCAGCACTTATTCTCCCTTGTTTTATATATCTTATTAATTTTAACTGGATCGAGGTGCCATCTATACAGCATCTTTAAATAATTCTCCTTCAAACTTTGGGCTGCTGTAAATTTTTGTGTTTCTAGCCATGACTTCTCCCAGTACTCTAATTGAATCTCATGGCCCATGTTCTGTGCCCATAGAATCATCGAAGGTTTTATTTGTTCTGCCTCTAATTCTCTCGCAATCTGGAATTTGTACAATTTAGAAGTCACTTGATTCTGTGATTTAAATAATATATCTTCGAACTGTTTATTATTTTTGTCTATTTGAAAACCTTCTAATTTCTTATCCATGTTATATCTTTCTTTAAGTTGTCTATAGAGAAACCATGAAACCATGAGGAACCCTTCATATTCCAATTCTTCTCTAATTTTTAATCTTGTTTCTTGATTTTCGACAATTATCATATCCTGATATTTTATCAATTTTTCCTGTGGTTCCCGCCATCTACTGTAAAAGGCCTCATGTGGGGAGATCCATAATGGTATTTTTCTGTAATATTTTTTCTTAAACTTTTGCCAGTTTATTAAAAGAGCCTTCCTTAGATAATGATTCTGAAATTCTTTATCAATTTTGTATTTATTATACCATACATATGCGTGCCACCCCATTCTTAATCCACTTCCCTCCAAAGTTAGTATTTTTTCATTTTGTAATGTTAACCATTCTTTTATCCAAGTCAAGGAGTTTGCTTGATAATACAATTTCAAATCTGGAAGCCCGAAACCTCCTTTTTCCTTCTTCTCCATCAAATACTTCCATTTTATTCTTGGCCTTTTCTTATCCCAGATGTATTTAGAAATTTCTCTATGCCATTCTTTAAACGGTTTTTCGTTTGTAATAACAGGTAAATTTTGAAAAAGAAAATTTAATTTTGGTAGCACATTCATTTTAATTGCTGCTACCCTTCCAAGCAACGAAAGTTGAAGTCTGTTCCAATTATTTAATGATTCCTTAATTCCTTTCCATGTATCTTTATAATTATTATCATATAGTTCATTATTTCTTTTTGCGATCCAAATTCCCAAATATTTAACTTTCTTTTCTAATTTAAAACCTGTTCTTTGAGCCAATATATTTTCTTCTTCCACTCGCAGATTTTTAGTCAGGATTTTTGTTTTGTCCTTATTGACTCTAAATCCTGCCAATTCACCAAATTGATTCAGCTTTACCAGAAGATTATCTATTCCTGAGTTCGGGTCTTCTAATATGATCACTAAGTCATCGGCATATGCCTTTAACTTATATTCATGGTTCTTCACTTTGCATCCTTTCAACTCGGAGTCTTCTTTTATCATCCTTATTAATATTTCAAATGTTAATATAAAGAGTAAAGGTGATAGAGGACATCCTTGTCTTGTACCCTTCTTAATTTTAAAATTATCCGTTTTTTCCCCATTTATAATCAAAGCAGCAACTTGATCTTTATATATTTCTTTGATCCATTTTATATAAGTATTTCCAAAATTCATTTTAGTCAATACCAAAAACATGAAGTCCCATTTCAAGTTATCAAATGCCTTCTCGGCATCGATAAAAATCAAGACAAGCTTTCTCTCATTATGCTTCTCGTAATACTCAATGACATTTAAAATTGTTCTTATGTTATTTCTTAATTGCCTATTTGGCAGAAATCCATTTTGCTCTTCCTCTATAATTTCTTGTAATACTTTTTTTGTTCTTTCCGCCAAGATGCTCATAAAGATCTTATAATCAATATTCAACAACGAAATTGGCCTGTAATTGCCAGGTTCTTTTAAATCTTTCCCTTCCTTCAGTATTAACGTGATACAGGCCTCACCCCAGGAATTTGGTCGTCCTTCTACCAAAATTTCGTTGAATAAATCCAGCATATACGGCACCAGTTCTTCCTGCAATGTTTTGTAGTACATTGCCGAAAACCCATCCGGGCCCGGTGCCTTTGCCGAGTTAAGTTTCTTGATTGCTTGCGTTATCTCTGTTGTTGTTATTTTAGTATTAAGTATTCTCTGCTGATCCTCTGTTAGTTCTGGTATTCTTTGTTTCTCCAAAAAGTCCAAAATCTCCTTTTGTATCTTTCTGTCTTTTGCATTATATAAGTCACTGTAATATCTAAGGAATGTTCGTTTAATAATATCTTGATGTGTTGTCGTCTTTCCCCCTACATTTATTTCTGTAATCAATCTTTTTTCTCTTTCCTTCCTCAATTTATATGCCAGCCATTTGCCTGGCTTATTAGCCTGTTCGAAGAATCTTTGTTTCAATCTTTTTAAGTTCTTATTAATTTCCCATTGGTGTTCTGATTTCAACTGTTCTTGAAGCACCTTCAATTCTGTTCTTGTTTTAATATCCGTGGGGTGTAACTTCAACTGTTCTTCCTGTTGTTTTATTTTAACCATTAATTCTTGTTGTTTTGCTTGTCTTTTTTTCTTCATCTCAGTTCCCCACTGAATGAAATAACCCCGCATAACTGCCTTACTGGCATCCCAAGTAGTTTTCAATTTTATCTCTCCAGAAACATTTTCTTTAAAGTAATTTCTCAAAGTTTCTCTAATCCTTTCCAAGTAGCTCGAGTTTTGAAAAATATAATCATTTAATCTCCATCTTCTGATTCTTTTTTGTGTTTTAAGCTCTAATTGAATTGGATTGTGATCCGAATATATTCTAGGAAAAATTTCCATTTTATCTACTTGCTTTTGTATAACTTTTGAGATTAAAAACATATCGATTCTTGACATTGACTTATAAGTTTCAGAGTAAAAGGTAAATCCTTTAGAATGACCATATTTCAATCTCCATACATCTTGTAATGCCATAAATTCCATCAATTTGAAAAAGGATTTGGGAAGTTTCCCTTGTTGTTTACGTTCCAATTTACCACTTGTTCTATCTTCTTTAGGGTCTAATACTCCATTAAAATCTCCACAAAGTAAAAAATTAGCTTGATTTGTTTCTTCAGAGTAGTTTAAAAGTTGTTGTAATAGTTTTTGATAAAAGTTACTCTTGTCTTCTGTTGGGGAGTATACTCCTACTATCAAAACCTTGGTCTCTTGAAGTTGCACCTCCACTCCAACGAAATGTCCCAATGTATCTTGAAATTTCAATTCTGATGGAAGGTTACGGTTAACATAGAGTACAACTCCCTTTTTCTTCTTTTGCGAGGCAGATATATAGCAAGTTCCAAGTTTCGGGTTTCGTAAAAATTTAGTGTCCTTATCTCTAATTTTAGTCTCCTGTAAGCAGATTACATCCGCTTTCGCCTTTTCCACATAATGAAAAATTTGTCTTCTTTTATAATTCGAATTAATTCCTTTTATATTCCAAGATAAGATTTTGATGGTCATTTTCCCCTTATTAGAAAACTTTGCTTCTTTTTTTTCTTTTCTTTTCTTTTTTTTTTTTTTTTTATACCTCCTCTTCTTCCGCGTAAAGATCTTCTAATTCTAATTCTGATTCTTTTGGTTCCTTTCCTTCTGATTTTGAATCTGAGTCTTCACTACCAAATTCTGCTTCTTGTTCTTCCACGTCCTCTTTATAGTTATTATCTTGATTTCTTTGTTCTTGATATTGTTCCTGTTTTTTTCCATCATCGTCGTATTCTCTTCGATCACTATTTCTCCCATTCCTTGATTCTAGCTCTCTTTTAAATTTATCAAGTAGTTCTTTAGCACGTATTATATTGGTTATTTTATATCTTCTTTGTTTATATGTAAAAGATATCCCTTCTATCCTCTCCCATTTGTACATAATTTTGTGTCTTTGCAAAAATGTTGTTAGGGGCTTATAGTCCTGTCTTCTTTTCAAAATATCATAAGGGATGTCTTTAAATATTTTGATGATTTTATCTCCCATTTTTAATTGTTTGTCATAATTGTTCTGAATTATTTGGTCTCTTATCTTTGTTCTAACAAAGCAAACCACTATGTCTCTAGGCCATCCTTTTTCTCTTGCAAGATTCGAATTTGCTCTGAAAATCCTATCAATTTCCTGTTCCATTCTTTCTATGTCCATTTCAATAAATGTTGCTAAAATTGGCGTTATCTTTTCATATAAATTTTCTCCAGATGACTCCTCTATCCCCCTTAGCTTCACACATCTATCACGATAGCGTAACTCTTGTTGAGATATCGTGAGTTCTTCTTGCTTTTGTTTTCTTATCAATGTATCTTTTTCTGTTTCTAGTAAATTTATTTTAACCTGAAGATCATGGATGTCTCCTTTCATGGTTTTAATATCTTTACTCATCAATTCCATTCTTTTCCCAATTGTTTCTATCTCTTTCTTTAAGTCTGCCTTAATTTCAGACCTTGTCTCTTTCAATTCCTGTCTCATTTCTTGTTTAAGTCCTTTTACTTCTTTTAAAATTTCAGCTAACTGCTGGCCCATATCCATAGATTGTCTTCTACCTAGTTCTGTTGGTTGTAGTTGTAATTGTGTCTGTGTCTTTACTCCTTTCCTTGTTCCCGTCGCCATCTTTTTTTTTCTTCAAAACCTCTCTCCACTAGCCCAGTATTAATAATTGTCAATTCTGTTAATTCATTGTAACATACATGTAAATCTTTAACAATCAAATTCCATACCGTCAATCCATAAATTTCTTTTTTTTTTCCTAATTCAATTCATTAAATTAAAATTCTACAGTCCATTAAGTCACAACAAGAAATATAAAAATTTTTAAGTTCTTAAATTCCTAAGTTCTGTTAAATTACTTAATAACTTAATTCGATTCACAATTCTATAAATTCTATTGACTTAATTAATAACTTGATTTTTTTTTTTTCCTTAGTAAACCTCCCCTGCCTTCACCAGCTCACTTCTCCACTGCAACCACCACCATTATTTTCAAAAAGAAGTGCCCCCCCTTAACTTCAAAGTCCGTGTCTTATTCAATGCAGGGCGAGCTCAAGCAGTTTCTCTGCGAACTCCAGCCATTACCACCTTCCTTCTGTTTTATCTTAAACTCCAGAGTTCGTGTCTTATTTAATGCGGGTCGAGCTCAGCAATGTCACTGCAAACTCTTCAAACTTCAAATCTATTCCGTCTTCTGTTACTTTCCCACGTTCTTTATCTTTCCAGTTTACACCTCTGTTTCCTTCTTTTCAAAGTCCTTGTCTTGTTTAGTGCAGGGCGAGCTCAAGCAATTTCTTTGCGAGCTCCAGCCACTACCTCCTTCCTTATGTTTTCTCCTTAACTTCAAAGTCCGCGTCTTGTTCAGTGCAGGGCGAGCTCAAGCAGTTTCACTGCGAACTCCAGCCACTCCCGTCTCCCTTATAATTTAACTTCAAAGTCCGTGTCTTGTTCAATGCAGGGTGAGCTCAAGCAGTCTCTCTGCGAACTCCAACCACTGCCGCCTTCTTTATGTTATGTTCCTCCCGTGTTCTTTATCTTTCCAATCCAAACCTCTGTTTCCTTCTTTTTCAAAGTCCGTGTCTTGTGCAATGCAGGGTGAGCTCAGGCAAATTCTCTGCAGGCTCAAACCTCTATAACTTTTCAGAAGCGAGTTCAAGCGTTTTCCTCCTTTACTTTTTGTTTTTTAACGCGAACTCCAGCTTACTGTGCATGGAATTTCAATCAGAAAAATCTCGACACTTTCCTCTCCCGTTCTGTCCCTTGCCAATCGTCACCATATACTTTCAGAACACAGGCGATTTTATTCTTAAAGTATATAGCCTCTCAAACTATATCCACTAATCGCTATAACCAGTACTTGTTTCAAATAGTTAAATGTAATTTATATATGATTCCATCTTCTTTTTTCTTTTCCTTGAAATGTCTTAATGTCCTAGTTTTTCATCTCTCAATATTAGAACTGTAAACTCCCAACAACCGTATTATCAGACGAACGCTTACCTCCTCCTTCTGTCTGCCATTTTATTGTCCCAGTTCTTCTCCTTGAACTGTCCCGTCCAACAGACCAGCACGATCTTTAAATCTTCGAGACTTTAAAAGTTGATTTCCTCTAGATTTAGTTCTTCAATTTTTCCTTGTTGTCCTTTAACTTAGATTTATTAAAATAAAGTTTCAGGCGGCGCTATGCTGCTCAAACAGGCAGCGACTTTCCACGTGGTTGTTCTGCTCTTCGGTCCCCTCGCCTTTACTCGGTTTATGAGCCACAATACCAACGCTCCTATACCTAAAAGGCGGCAATGGACCCCCAGCGAGCTTCTCCGAACCCCCTTTACCGGGGGGGTATTTGCCGGCTGTTAATCTACCGGCTAAACCACGGGGAGTGTCAGAGTCAGCGGGAGCTTTCTCGCTGCTCTGGCGATCGCGCCGCCATCGAAACCGGAAGTCACCCCCCGCCCCCAATTTGGCCTGCATAAGCATAGGAGCTGCTACAGCAGTGGCTGATCATGGTTTCTCCACCTTTGGTATTCAGAAGGGGCACTGGCATTCTAGTTTTCATGCCCTATGTACAGAGTCAGGCCAGCAAGCTGCACACCTTGGAGGATGGCCTTCAGACCTCCCATTTTTTAAACCTTGTTTCTTGAACAGTGGTATGGATAGTGGAACACAGACTGGTTTTCTGGGTGGAGCAACATGCAGTCTACTTGGGCAAAGGCCAAGGTCTCAGGATGCCACACCTGGCCAATATCCATTAGTGGAATAGATAAGAAATGGAGTGGAGTGTTCTACTCCCCTAACTCATGGAACTGGTTGAAGCAGAGGCCCTGCTTGATGACATTGTCCTCTATTTGGGTGAGAACAATCTAGTCGAGACACCTGGACTTCAGCTGACTGGCAAGGTGACAGCAAACCTCCATAACATCTAGTGCCTATTCCCTTGGGTTCGCATCCTGTTGACTAAAATGTTACCCAGACAGGTCTGGCTGGGCATATACAGTAATTCTGCTATTAATGGAGCCCAGTGCCATCCTGATCAGGACATCGTTCATAACCTCATATTGCTGTGCAGCACACCCATCTCCCACCCAGGCATATGTGCTGACTTGACTTATCCGCATAGAGGAGATGATGTATACCTCTGCCCAAAGGGCTATGAACTGTATTTGGATGCACTAGCTTATCAATTTCACCAATACATTCAGAGGACTTGGGTGAGGGTATCAGGTGTGGAAGGATAAAGGGGACATCAAATACAAGTTAAATTGGGAGGAGGGAAGCCTTGGGTTTGCTGGATGGTTAGGGGAGGGGGAAAACCTGCAGTTTAGGCAAATGCATGTTGCCTCACTCCCAGCAGACTGTTTTGGCTTGTTCCACAGATTGGCTGATATGGCAGACCTTGCTAGATGCCTACAAGACACCCATTGCTTAATGTCCTACTTGAGCATTTGTTGGTCTGGAAACCATCAGGCCCGGTGTCCTCTCTGCCTTACTTTTCATACACATTGGCCATTTCTCCATGACGCCTCTGTCCCATGATGGGGATACATTGCTACCGGTCCATGAGTCGTGCTTTTGCACAATGTCATCACAGTCCTATTGTCAACATGTGCCCACTTGTCACAATGACAGGATATTCCATTACCAGAAAAAAATCCAGCAATGACCCCGGATCATGTGACACTCATGTTGCTGGCAGCCATGTGGAAATGGCAGAAGCACAATCTGCGTGCTTCCTTCCCCAGTGCAGCACAGGAAGTGGCTGGCTGCACTGCAGAAGGAAGGAAGGAGTGTGTCCCTCGTGCCACCCTTCCACAGGCAGCCAGCGAGGTGTGGAGGGGAGCATCTAGGTCATACTCCCATCCCAGCAGTGGCACTGCCAGGATCGCGACAGGACGGTGACGGAAAACAGTAAGATGCGGAAAGGGCCATAGTCTGCTAAATGGGAATTACATGAGAATGTAACTGATTTGCAGTTGTTGTATTTGTGATAAAGTTGTGGCCGTCCCATTTAACCCATACCATGGTGGTCAGCTGCAAGTACTATGAATTCTATTCTACTGTTTTCTGTGAGAAAAGATGTCTCCAGCACTGAATTAATGTTAATACAAGGGACTGGTACATGCAGACTTGCAGATGCTTCTTATCAAGAGGAGGGGTGCTAACTATGAAAAACAACTTTTACCAACAACAGTTTAGAACATTCTCTGAAAGGTGGTTTCATTTCTAAAACTCTTTTGGAAGATGCTCCAGCAAAACCATACAGAAAGGAGCTTACCCCAGCAGGGTCGTAGTAATGCATGTAGGCAGGGTCCTCCCTCAGCACAAACTTCCGTACTTTCCAGTTTTTTCTTCTGTGACCCTACATTAAACGTAATGAATTAATAAATTCTTTTAATTCCTTTTCTTTCAGAAATAAAGGTAAAATGTGTCTGTTCAAGCTGAATAATATTGTCATGAATAAATAAATAGCAACGTTTATATTTGTTTCACTGGAGCCTAACTACATTCATGGAGTAGTTTTGCTGCTTCAGCACAAACAAGACCTTACAATACATTATACATAATTTGCTCATGACATTAAGATTTGGATAGGAGAAGCTAGCAACCGAACATTATACATTCAACCAATGTATGTCATTTTTTTGAGTGTGCATTTGCAAATAATACTTCTTGGGAAAATTATATTTGGAATTCTGTTTTAGAAACCAAAATCTTCAGAAAACTGTATCCTGTTTTTATTATACATGGAGTATTTAAAATCATTCTATAAAAAATATAACAGCCCAAACTTTTTTAATATGTTTAAACACAAAATCTCACATTTGTTTTTGGTCACCATGTTTTGCATTGTGGATCCAGGGTATGACATCTATATTTCAAGTTTCAGATACTGTCTTTCAGATTATTTTTGATACATTCCTCTATCTTGCTTATTTCTAAAGAAATATGTTTTTATATTGAAGGAATTCAAAAGCAAAAAGGATAGCATGAAGAGGATTTCTTTTCAAATAAATAATGTCTCCTATTTAGCATTATTTTTGTATGTTAAAAAAAGGCTTAAATCCTTTGCTTGCAATTTGCTGGAAGTTGTTTTCTTCCTGAACCAGTCTGATCTATTTGATATAAGAGGCAAACACTATTCCACTTTCTCATAATGGGTGCCTCAGAACTGATGACCAAAATTTTGCAGTGAGTTCAGTAAGTAACATTTCCTGTGAATGTTACCACTTCTCATTTACACGGTAAGCTAGCATGATGCATGTGGCAATCTCAAAGAGTCACGTGATGTTAAACACTCCATACACTCTGTACATGATGCCAGTGTGATCATTCTGTTGGAACTATGCAAAGCCACGTCCACCAACAGATTACCAGAAGACATCTGGAGGATATGATATTTTGTACATCCATAACAGGAAACTCATCTTGATTTCTTACACAGAGATATGTTCCCTTTTTGTCTTTCTATCTTGTCCTGCCAATACTATCTTCAGTGCAGGTAGAAATACATGAAGGTGGGGAAAGTGCAGGGGACATGGGGATGTGTTTGGCGTGTTTGAATGGACTGGGCACAAAAGAGGCCTTTTTAAAACCAGGAAGCAAACCAAAAGTTAGTAGAGAGGAGATTATGTGTTAATTTGCTCCCCTAAAATAAAAAGAATTTAAAAATAAAGTGGGGGTGCAGCAGGGAAGCAGCCCTCTGAAGTTCCAGGGAGGATTGTCGACAATTTGTTCTCCTTATACTGACACATATTAGTGCAAGCTGCCATCCAGACAGCCTGCGGAGATTTCAGTCTTGAGTACTTCTTTCTTTTGTGCAGTGTGTGTGTTACCCCATGTACTGGGGGTCCCAGGAGGGACATCAACATGTGCTCAACAAAAGGTGGGGAAAATTAGCTCAGAGCACTGCTTAGCGTTACGAGAGGCAGGGTAACTTAGCGAGATCTTGAACCCTATGTCTACAGGGTCGGGTCGAGTCAAGGAGAACACAGAAGTTGAAATAATAAATGATGTTTATTGAACACAAGCAGAACAGTGTATGCGACACACTCATACAAGATAACCAAAGAGAATAAAGGTTTGAGTGGTACAGAGGGATTTTTAGAGGGATTGCTGGTTTGGGTGATACTTCACCTGTCCTGAAGCCCAGAAAAATGGAGAGCGAGGCTTGGGTGAGATGTAGCTCAGCACGTGGAGCTCAGGGGAGGCTCGCCAAGCAAAGCGGCAGCAAGGTGGGATGAAATTTGGGAGCGTTCCGAGGAAGGTCTCGGAATCAAGGGTTTTTATAAGGAGAATTGTGACTGCAGGCTATGCCGTACTTGGGGGAAAACAATAGATTTGGAGTTGGAGACAAAGCCTCCGAAAGGTCAGAATCTGAATGATTGAGTTATCGTAGAGGTTCTCAATAGAGTAGCCAGTATGCTAACGCAGAGTATTTGGGTATTGCATAGTTTACCCATCAAGCTGCCATTGTGGGGCAGAGGCTCTTTTGTAGGTTGCGTGCATACCTGATTAGAGTACTTGCCTGCAGGTCTCCTAAAGCGGCGAGTCGGCTATTTTCTGGCCTGCCTGTATTGTAGTAGGAATATTACGGCAATTAACGGCCGAGCTTGTTTACGGGCTTGTCCGGTGGCCTCACAAGCACATGGAGAGGAATAGAGAAGTGCAGCCGAATTATGATATCAAGAGGATATCTTTAATATCCCCAAAGCTCGGACTAGCCAGGGCAGTAACAGTGTGTTTTGTAGGCATAGTGGTCAAGAGTGGGCTGGGTGAGCGTCCTCCAGACTGATGTGAAGGCTGCCACTATGCTTTATGTGCTGCATGCACCTATTAGCAGCCAAATGCCACAAAGCAACACAATGTATCATGCTAAAGGCTAGGGATGGAAAGAATATTTCAAAATATCCAAAATGTTTGAAAATTGTTGGAAATGCTGACAAGGAGAATCCTACACAGATAAGAAACCTGGCAGATCAGGACTTACTGTATGAAAAAAATTGGGTTTTAGGCGGGAAACTGTGTTCTGTGCAGAAATGTTTTTTGTGCACACTTTTCTGGGGGGGCACAGAATGAGTCTCAAACTGTAAAGAATCTTTGAAATCTGCACTGTTTTCAACAACTATAGCCCTTTTCACATGTCGGGGGGGAAACGGGCGAAAACGCCCAAAAACGGAGCTTACCTCCAGCCGGGTAAGTCCGTCGCCGCGTGGAGCAGCGCGAGCTCGCTGCTCCACACTCCTCCGGCGTCGCAGATGGCAGCTTCCGGTTGATGGAGGCTCTCCACCAACCGGAGAAGCTCGCCAGCCGGAAGCCCGCCCCTGGCAGATCTGCAGGCACGCACTTGCGTGCGCCTGCAGATCCACTTTAGAGCCGGGCAACGGAGTGGCACGGGGCTGCGCGCTCCGTGCTTTTTAAAAACCTCTAAAAAGAGGTTTTTAAAAAACACACAGCCCGGCTAGTTCTGGCCGCTCCTGAGTGGATTCTGGTGTGAAGCTACTAAAGGTAGTCCACGTCAGTCCACTCTACGGTGTAGACGACCTCCGTGAGAGGTCGCTCTACACCGTTCCCCCCCCCCACATGTGAAAAGGGCCTTAGTCAGAGCAAGGTGGAAAATGGTAACATTATTGTGAAATCGAAGGCTTTCACGGCCAGAATTCATAGGTTGTTGTGGGTTTTCCAGGCTGTGAGGCCATATTCTATTAGTATTTTCTCCTGACGTTTTGCCTGCGTCTGTGGCTGGCATCTTCAGAGGATCTGGTGGCATGGAAGTGAGACAGAGTATATATACTTTTGTAGTCCCTGGGTGGGAGGGAGAAATTTGCATGTGTTACAGTTGGCCTGTGTGATGGCCTATTGTTAAATGGGATACCCCTCAGCGTTGTGTTGTTAGGAGATATACATAACAGTGCATTAAGTACATTAGCCATCTATTGTATTGTTTCTTGTAGAGAAACCTTCAGAGTCTGGGTGGTGTTCACTGGTATATTTTGAGTCTTGATTTTAGTGTTCTTCAGTATTGCTAGCCAAATTTTGTTTACTTTCCAAGTTTCTTCTTTCCTGTTGAAATTGTCCATGTGTTTGTGGATTTCAACCCTAGCAGGTATCTAACAATACACCCTGGGAGATATCCCATTTAACAATAGGCCATCACACAGGCCAACTGTAACATATGCAAATTGCTTCCTCCCACCCAGGGGACTACACAAGTATATATACTCTATCTCACTTCCATGCCACCAGATCCTCTGGAGATGCCAGCCACAGATGCAGGCAAAATGTCAGAAGAAAATACTAATAAAACATGGCTTCAGAGCCTGGAAAACCCACAACCTATAGATAACATTATTCTTTCTTGCATATAAGAACACAGTTAACAAAGACTTCTTCCATACCAAAGACACAGAACACAGCTGAGAAAGTCAAGAGAAAGTTTGGCATGGTCCTCCTGGGATTGCTTTAGACAAAGCTATATATTTGCATTAGAAGGATTTCCTTTCTCTGCCATCCCAACAAACAGGATTTATAGATACTGACCTGTTTCAGCAGACATCCCTGTTTGATCACTACACCTCTGAACTCCTCCTTGAAGACCATGTCATCATCACTGGAATTTCCTTCACAAAAGAATCCACTGTCCGCCTGTTCAAAGACATTGAAGAAGTTGTGTTGCTGAATACCTCCCGAGTTCAGCCTGTTATTGTAGACAGGCAAATAAGGCCAACATCCCAAGATTCAGAAAACCATTTTTTTTAATAGAGTAGAGAAAAACAACTGACACCCTTTGGGGAAAAAAATCTTCTTCCCCTTGTAACTCCTAGTCTTCTCCATCTTAGGCTTCATTTTGCATCTAAGTCACTTTCTTCCATATGGATTTGATGACACAAAGGACCTCTTCTTGTTAACTTTTTTCTTCATGGCAAAGTGATTATTAATTTGTTCCTCTTTAATACAAACTATCCAGGCTTTTTTGACAGAATATTCACCTTGCTGTGCTGCTTCCAAGTACATGCATGCCAGGGTCAGAGCAAATCAGAATGAGTGGCTGAGAGGAAGGGAAGGCATTGTCAGAGGCAGGGCTGCTGCTCATAGCAGAGAGAAGGCATTGAAAAATAGCGTCAGCTTGTGTGATATTGAAAAAGAAGGCAGAGGCAGACAACAAAATGTGGCAGATCGACATACTGGGAAGGATTGTGGAATCTCAGGACAGAATTTCCCAGTACCTATCCCACTAATATTTCCTTAAATAGTATTAGCATGTGTATGAGGCTGTCTAGCTAATGTGTGCAGAGCAATAGGAAAGTCAATTTTAGGTGCAAACCAATTGTGTATCTGTTTTCTAAATATGGGTTTGACGGTTTGGCAGTAGAGGGGGCTTGGAAGGGGTCCAAATGTACCACTAAATGTAGTACGCAGGAGATGAGAATGCAGTCAACTCATTTTATTTCTCTGCACTTTGGGGTTTAATCCTCCCCCAACCCAGCTCTGAAACCCAAAGAGGTGAAGAGACTGCTCCATTTTGTGACAGAATGAATCCCACACAGCTCACTTTATAACCAAACCAGGAAATATGTGGTTAGTTAACACACATGCAGTTGGTTTAGACCCGAGATCTGGTTTTACTGATTTCGTTTCTGGAAAGCCTGTGTAAGGGCTTACACTCATATGTGGTTAAATGACTAGGTTTAAAACACATAGAGAGAAAATATGTATAAGACATTTATAGATCAACACAAAACATTTTCCTATCAAATGACAGCTAATGGGGACAAACTCTAAACTGCTGTGACACGTAGCCTCTAAGTTTCCAAGACACTGACTTGCCAAGAAGAAGCCAAGGAATGTTTTACAATCAAACAAAAGCAGTAAAATATGTCTGCATGGCATATCAATAGCTAGGCCTACTAGATTAACTGCACGATCTTGTGTTTGCCTACTTAGAATGAAATAAATATTGCCATTTTCAATGGAGCTTACTCATTAGTAACTGTGTTTAGATTCACAGCTCGAAATACAGATTAATTTAGGGATGTTAGTAAGTCACGCTAGATCAGTCAAGCATCTAGCCAAGAACTAAACTATGGTAGATTTAAACAGGTCAAGCTGTGCAGGTCAAAATCAAGGCACATCCCTAAGGCAGAATAATAGGCTTACTGGATGAATCTTCCCTCTGAAATATGAGAAAGGATTTTGATTTAACTGTTCTTACGGCAAATATGGCTCATAAGGCTAGCCTCAGGGTGCTAATTTTAATGCAATTTAGAGGGTCCATTTCCAAGGAAATTTGGTTGAAACAGGCCACCCTTAAGCTCTGGCCTCACGCGACAGGTTATAGCATAATCTTCATTATGCTATAATGAGTAAGCACTCTGCGGCAAATGTTTGTGGAAACTACATATATGTGGCATCTGGAAAGATATATAGATACATATCCAGCGTGTACCCAGAAATGAACAGCATACCCTAATCCCAGTGGTGGGGTGAGCAGGGTAGGGGCAGGGGCGGGCAGGGGGTGGAGGCATGGGGGCACAGTGATGGCACACAGGGTGGAGCGATGGTGCACAGAGGGCAGGCAAGGAGTGGTGGCACCTCCAAAAAAGTGCAGCCTAGGGCACACTGCCCCCCTCACCCCCTCAGCCCTACACCACTGCCTAGTCCTCCACCATGTCATAAAACTTTACCTTCCAGATTTTCTGGTGACCCTATAAAAGCAAAGGTGGGAAAGTACAGATCGCAGTCCCTAAAGCCTCCCAGAAGATCTCAGAACACCCATTTTCATTTTTTTTTTCTGTGTTGATTTTGGAATGATTCTTTTTTACCAGATGCTAGAAAAAATGGCTTCCATTGAGCTACAAATGCAGCAGTTTACTCTCCACGTGCCTCTCCCCCAACTGCAAAAACAGAGAAAATGGCAGCCAGGTGCAAAGCAACATCACTTCTGTTTTGCCAGAAATGTGACAATGTAGGCATCGGGAGGGGTGGAGAGGAGGAAAGTGGTCCCCTCCACAGTCGCCCACCTCTGCTGCAGAGACACCTCATGGCTTAACACTTACAAAGTAGTAATAGGCATCCTCATGGTCAAGGAAGGGAGTTTCCGACAGGCCTTCAGCCGCATTTTTGGATATGTCCCCGGCAGCCTGAAAATAACCTTCATTCAGCAGGGCAGACGCCACCATTACACCCCCTTGGCGATTTTGGATGGCGTTATTAGCCAGAAGCCAGTCAATTACGCAACTCCCTAACAGCAAAGAAATAAACCAAGAAGTGTCAGCAGACAAGCAGTAGATATCTCCGGTTCAGTTAGATGGCAGTAATTAAACAAAGGGTGAAGCCTGCTCTCTGTCATCCTCATAGTCTTTGTTTATTTCATGCCTATTTCCCAAAGCTGTGGCTCAAGACAGTCTACAAATTAAAACAAAAGCAATGCAATTGAAACATACAGAAGGTTAACGTTGAAGCTGAATTAAACTATCAATAACATTAAAAACACTGAAGACATACAATTTAAAAGCCCTTTTTTTAAAAAATGGAACAATTAAAAACAGCACAGCACCCAAGTAAACTGCAATTTATCCAAATTGCAATTAAAATTCAAAAATATAAAATCTGTGGTGAACGTGTCTGGAATTCAACTGAGCCAGCCCTAATATTTGTTTTGACTCCCAAGAAGATGTGAAGCATCACACATCTCTAGTTTTGTATCCAATGTTGTCCTTCTGTTGAGGAAGATCTCTTTGGTCTAGTGAAGGATTCCACAAATGGAAAGGGGAAGCCCGTGGTTTATTAGTTCCCCACTTTCCTGCCCTGCCTCCCATCCTGGCTGCTTTAAAATCTTTTCTAGTCACCCAAGAGACTTTGCCTCCTCTTTCCATTCACAGTTAGATCTGCTACATCAAAAAGCTTCCCATGGACAAGAGAATACCAACAGCACAATCTCCACCACTCAGTAATAATATGTGACATAGCCGAGATGTCACCTGATTAGTTGTAGCAGCATGAATTTGTTCCAGATTAAAAACTCAACTTTCTTTTCAGACAAGGTGCCTAAACATTAGAGCTAACATTTTCTTCAGAAGAGGCAACCCATCTTCTTAGCAAAGGTTATGGTTTCTGTGGTGGTGCTTGCATTATAAAAACCTATATAAAATCAATGGTTTACCCTTGTGAAAAATTAAACTAGGAGCAAAATTATTATCAAGTACATATTTTTAATCTTCTGAACAATGGAATACGGAACAAAAAGTTTGTCAGTTAAAATAGCATTTATTAAATACTACAGCCCTCATTAAAATAAAAGAAAATCAGATCCTAGCATGTCATTTTGTCTCTCCTCCCAGTTGAACAACATGGCCCAGGAAGGGAGAGAAGAATAGTGGTGGTGAACAATTGGCTCCATAAATGGTGCCTCTGGAAACAATTTGGTTTCTTCAACCATGGTCTACAGTTTCATGAAGATGGACTTCTGGCACATGATGGGTTGCACCTCACACCAGTGAGCAGGATTTTTTTGCTAAAAGCCTCATGAAGCTGATCAGGAGAGCTTTAAACTGAGTTATGTGGGGGTGGGAGACAGTATTCCAGAGGGCAGGAGCTCATCAAGTGCTGGGAATAATAACTTGAATGTTATAGGAAGAAATGAGCGAATGGTGCAAGAACCCAACAGTGGGAGGGGAAAAAAACTTAAATAAGCAGCTGGGGGGATGACTCATGGTCTTAGATGTCTCAACACTAATGCACAGAGGATGGAAAATAAACAAGATGAACCTGAACTCTTAAAACAGGAAAGCAAATATGATTTCATAGGTGCCACTGAAACCTGGTGGGATGAGTTTTATGATTGTAATTGTAGTAATAGAGGGGTATAATTTATTTCAGAGACATAGACCAAGCAGGAAAGGAAGAGGAGTAGCATTATATATCAAGGATGCTTAAACCCATGAGGAGATCCATGACTTAAATCCTGGATGCCAGGTTGAGAGATTTGAGTTAACATTAGCGGGGAGAGAAATAAAAGTGATGTCATTGTGGGGGTCTACTACAGACCCCAAGCCAGACTGAGGACTTGGACAGTGCCTTCCTGGAACATTCAGAAAGGAAAGATGGTAATGGGAGATTTCAACTGTCCTGATATTTGTTGGAAGTCAAACTCTGCTAAGAATATAAGGTCCAACAAATTCCTCACACTTTGCAGACAGTTTCATTGTGCAGAAAGTGGAAGAGGCAACAAGGGGATCGACCATGTAATATCTGATCTTAATCAACAATGATGGCCTGGTTGATGGGGTGGAAGTGGCAGGATCCTTAGGCAGCAGTGATCATGTTCTCCTGGAGTTTGTTATACGGAGGAAAGGGGAAGCCAAGTGAAGTCAAGACATGCATTTTAGACGTTAAGAAAGCTGATTCAGTAAACTTAGGGAAATACCAGATGTGATCCCATGGTCAGGAATACTAAAAGAGAAGGGCATAAAGATGTGGTTTCATTTCTCTGGTCACACTTTCAGTAATGACCCTATTTACAGACACAATCTTTTTGATTTCTGTATTTTTCAAGCTTCCATTGGACCTGTTTTAACAGGTTTATAAGGACAACAAAAATTTCTTTCCATTTTTGCTTCTCATACTTCAGTATAGATATGGATAAGCCCCACAAAGCATCTAATTGGATCCCTGACAGATAATTACATCATTGTTCCATTTTCCAGTTTCTCTGTTTTTCAGGTGAATATTAGGAAAAACTGTTAAGAGCTCTTTACCTGTAAAGCAGTGATTGAAAATTTTCTTGTCTTTCTCCAGTCTCATTTCTCGTATTCCTTTGTCAGGGTCTTTCATTGAAATGTACAAGGTACTGTGAAATATAGAAATGATGAATCATTAGGAAAGAATATTGAGTTAGGAAATAATTATAAATCTATAAATCTTCTTGGACTTCTTTCATAACAACTTTAACACATGATCTAAAGATCTAGTTTTCTTCTGCAAATGCATCAAAAGGACTCTGTCATCTTCTGTGTTTAATGTTTACAACAGTAAGTATCTCAGGCTCAAAATGACATCATGCAAAATGCATAAACCCTGCAATTAAACTGTTTTCCTCACAACAACAGAATTTCCTCAGAGTTATGTGCCTCAATGATTAGATTTGCAAATTATGGCCCTTTTACCTTCCAATGACCAATTCCAACACAAAGCACACTAAATGCAAGATACATAATTGAGAAAAATCACATGCAATGACAAACAGAATCTTTCACCAGTTGAGGGATCACCTCTGAAAAATATGTTGACCAGTTTGATCTCAAGTCACATGTTCTGGTACAATTTAAGAAAGCTGCTTTAAGATCAATATTTTCAAGACGCTATTGATACTTGATCATATAGATGTCTTGAACTTCAGCCCTCACAGTCCACCATTATTGATTATGTTGGATGCAGCTGCAAGGCCTGAAGTTCCTTGGCATCTGGACAGTCAAAGGCTCTCCTAGTAATAAATCCTAAGTAGTAGGTAGTAGGTAGTAGGGCTAAAAAAATAACTCTGCTTGATACTTCAGGAGTTTATCACTGTCTGGTTACCCTTTAGTTTATTTCATTTGAAAGCAGCTTCTTGAAGTATACTCACACAAGCAAATATGGATAGCAAGCATATTGTTTGAGAAGATGCCCACCACATTCAATGGGCTGTGAAATGGAATTGTAACACAATCTGTTTTTAGATGATAGAAATTTGGACTTGGCACAGCGAATTACACCTCAGTCTGAGAACTCAAAAACATCACTTTCTCATTTTGCCCAAAATATTTTCTACATTTCAAAACTTTAATGCCCTGTTCTAACTAGGAAGTCATATACCTAGAAAAAAAAAATCTATGATCAACAGATTATACCAATTATGTTGTCTGTAACCTAAACAAATCAAAATCTGCAATCATGCTTTATATCAATTAGTGAAGCTTCTCACAATGATCAAAATACAGTTGGGAAATAGGGGAGCAGAACCTTAACATCATTACCTGATAAAGATGAATTACACCTACATGTGTACCCAAACAGCTATAGCATCACCACCACCATCACCATAATAATATCCCATCTTTTTCCCAATCTGGGACTTAAGGCAGCTTACAAAGGTTAAGATAGATACAGTTTTAAAACTCATACATGCCCTCCAGTGTTTCACAGATGAAGACCTGAACATGTGGGGTAAAGCAACATCAGAAAGTGGTCAAGATTGCAAAAGTTATTCATGAGGAAGAACACATAAGCTAGAAAAGGTTGCAGCAGTTTCCTTCTGCCTGAGCATATTGGGAAGAATAAGATTCCTTTGCCTCCTCTCCTGTCTCCCTGCTGAGTTAATTGAGCCCAAACTACTTCTGCACTTCGGATTCAGTTTGTAGCCACTGAAGTAAGCTGAGGATGAAGGGGGGAAATGGAGGAAGGAGTCAGAAACTGCAAAATTTTAAAAGCAGCTGAAAATACGGGATAACAGGATTAATCAGGACTATCCCTACCTAATCAGGACAGTAGGAGGCTATACTTATGTCAGGCAAAATTTAAAAAAAAAAACAGAATTAAAATCAATTCAAAGCAATACTTTTAAAAGGAAGCAATGAATCATCAGTTCAGAACATTCTGAAAGGCCCTTTCCTCCTGAACAGTCTGCCATCCATGGTCTGTTGAAACAAAAAGGTTTTTACCTGCCTATGAAGGGGTAACAAAACCAGTCTAACCTCTCTGCAAAGCGAATTCCAGCGGCTGAGAACAGCCACCAAGAAGGCTGTCTCTCATGTTCCCGCCTGATTCATTTGGGAAGATGATGGGATAGACAGAGGGGCCTCCTGAGAAGATCTCAAAACACAGTCAGCATCATGCGAGAAAAAACAGTCCTTCAGAGGAACCAGAGGTTAAATAGCTATATATGAATATATAGCATCCTTCCCCTTTTTCTGAGCCACTTTTGGGCATAGGACATTTGAAGCAGAAAGAGTGTGGGGCTTTAAGTCTCTCTTTATTTACAGTTTTGATATTTATTTTGAACACACCACATAAGAGAAAACAGCTTGGAGATGATTGAGAGGACAGAAGTCTAGGGGAAAACATCATGACTCCAGAATACCATTTTTTCATTTCAAATCTCTGGCCCTTTTCGCACGGTATTTTCCATGCGAAAGAGGACCTGGAGCATTGCGCGATTGTGAGGAGCGATCTGCACAACGCACTCACAATCACGCAGTGCTTCAGAGGCTGGCAGGCAGTGATCGTGCATCTTTTCATTTTCGGCTAGAAGCTGAAAATGGTGCGCAATTACGCATTGCTCCCAGGCCCAGTGTGCACTTACCTGGCATGCGGAGCCTCCGGAGCTGCGCCGGTCGTGCTTCCTGCCCCAGCGCAGCCTGGGAAACTGCCAGGCTGCACTGAGGAAGGAAGAGGCAGGGCTCTCGCGCGAGCAGGCAGCTTGTGCAGAGCCAAAGGACCCCGGACATGAGAGCCTCTCGCTGGAGGCTGCTTGCACAATCCATGCACCCCAGCGCTGGAAAACGGTAAGGTGTGGAAAGGGCCCCTGTCTCCTGGGGCTGCTTCTCTCCATTAAAAGCAACCACAAAACAACCACAAAAACAGCATCAGAGGTACGAATTGTGTGTAATTATCTCCTAAATGAAGAATGACACTCCTTCTTTGTTCACTTATGAACAGCTCCACTGTCTCTTCCTGGAATTAACTAAAGTGAACTCTTAACCAACCTCAGATTGATTGTATTAGGAAGCTTGACAGACTTCCTAGTTGATTTTCTGGAAAATCGTTGGCCTCCCAAAATGCACTTAATGGCCTTCTTGATGTCTTTGACCCACATATCTCTCTCCTCAAGATGAGAGGCTTGGAAGAAATGGTCCTGCTGTTTGGCAGTTGTGAGTTTGAAGACAAACTGAAATAGAAATGGATTTCATAATGGTCAGCATTTATTTCTTGCATGGCTATGGGTATAGTTTGTAGAATAGGCCACTGCAACAAGCAATTAGCAGTGCAAAGCTGTAGGTGTCTATTCAGACATGTCTCACTGAATTCAGTGGTGCTCACTTCTGAGTAATCTGAAAATTCTCTACCCATTTACTCAGAAGTAAACACCATTGAACTCAGTGGCCCTTTTCGCACAGCATTTGCCATGTGAAAGGGCCCCTGGAGCATCGCACGACTGTGGGGAGTGGTCCACACAATGCACTCACAATCGCACGATGCTCCGGGGCCTGACAGGCACCGATCATGCACTATTTCATTTTCGGCTTTGAGCCAAAAATGGCGCACGATTGCTCATCGCTCCAGGGCCCCATGCACACTTGCCATGCATGTGGAGCTCCAGAGCCACAGCGCTCACGCTTCCTGCCCCAACGCAGCCTGGGAAAATCCCAGGCTGCACTGCAGAAGGAAGAGGAGGGGCTCTTGGGCTACCTGCTTGCGAGCAGGCAGCAGCTGTGGAGTTTAAGCAACGGGAATGCGAGAACCTCTTACAAGAGGCTGTTCGCATGATCCCCGCACCTTAGCTCCACAAAAAGGTGAGTTGCGGAAAGGGCCAGTGAAACATAATTCTGATTAGAGAGGTAGAGCTTTGTTCCTCTAAGTAACAAAAGAACAGTGTCCAAAAGCAGCTTCTAAACCTGCAAGATTGGAATTAATTGTATGGAGGAGAGAAAATGTTACATCACAACAGATTTTTTCAGCGCTGAATGTGTGATATTGGAATAAACAGAAAATACTAATTTTTGTTCATTATTACTGTACTGAAAGTAGACATATTGTAGAAGCTGTAGTTTCCCTAGGATGGGGAATTAAAGCAATTCACTTACTACCAAAACAGAGTCCATGGACCACATGCAACCAACAGCAGCACTTTCCCTACTCTTGCCTGACAGATAACATTGTCACTTGAAGCATGTTCCATGCACTCCCACCCTCCTAGAGAGGTTTCTGGGTGAAGGGCCAGCAAAAGAGTAAAGCTGAGAACTAGCTATCTCTGATTGTTAAAGACCCTGCTCAAAACTTTTGCATGTCCCTACCTGAAATGCTCAGTGATTTTGAGGACAGCAGTAACATTATGGTAATGAAACTTTTTCTGTTGCAACAAGAGGTATAATTTAGAAATGATTTAGGCCAATCGTCACCTATTATTATTTTAATATTACTACTACTACTGTTTCTATCCTGCCTTTTTCCCAGTTTGGGACAAAGCAACTTACAACAATTTTTTTAAAACCCACATAGTTAAAGGCACACAAAATACAAAAGTTAAAAAAAGGTTTAAAAAATTCAAAAATTAAAGCCAAATTAAAACATACATCATTAAACACACACGTGTGCATGCACACACATACATACACCAGCACAACAATTAGCAAGATCTGAATGGCTTCAAAGAACAACTTCAAAAAGGACATAGCACCCTGTCATCTGTGCTTTGCATGACCCAAAGTTTCCTCTTTTGGCTTAGAGCTTTATGGGAATGCTGAGTGAACATGAATGTGGTAAATGGACACTGTGACAGAAGTGAGAGGAACACTCTGCTAACAGCTGAAGCCACTAAAAGCCAGCGTTTTCTCCATTCCATTTACGGATTTTTCAATATTTCCTTCCGAAAAAGAAGCCCAATAGCTCAGCAGCAATCTCATTTTAAGACTTCTGTTATGCCTTCAAACTGAAGAACAAGTAGCCCAGTGAATACTTCAGCCTGTCTCTCAAAGGACACAAAACGTTTCAGAGATGGCAGAACTGTCCCAAAATTACATAAATCAGCCCTTCCCAACTTCGTGTCTTCCATCTGAACTACAACACAATGACCTTGCTGGCTGGAAAGATCAGATTTTTAGTCTAAAATAGACAGAAATTACCAAGCTGAGGAACTTTATATAGGCAGCCCCCAGTTTTTGGTTTGTATGCTTGTCCTGGAGATTCACTAGGATCTGGGTTCTCCAGAGCTTTCTGGGACACACTGTGGACCTTTTTGGTAACCTTGAACCTCATAGATTTCTGTAATAAAGCAATCCCTTAAAGAACCACCAGATGATCCCACCCCTTAGGAGGCTGTAAACAACCCAAATGACAAGCATTGTTTGCCTGGCTTTCCTTTACTGACTTTTCCCTCATAATGTCCTCTGCAGTCACAGAGAAGGCTTATGACAGCTTAGGTAGTCATCAACATTTGGTAGAACCATAACTATGGTGAAAATGTCTGACAGATACCACAACCTTTCATGGAAGAAAGGGCTATCAAGAGCAAGTCACTGTATAATAGAAGCTGGATGCCTCTCAGCAGCAGGTACTATAGTGCTCAAGTCCTGTCTGTGGAATTCCTCTGGGCAACCCACTGACCACGGTGGGAACCAGATATCAGGCCACAGGAGCTTCTGGTCTGACCCAGCATGGTTCTTCTTACTTGCCTGCCAGTGTTCTACCTACTTTCTTCAGTGTTTTTTAGGAGACATACATACTCACCATTCTTTTACCAAAATCCTGGCAGGGACTTGTCAGGGTGCTTCCTTTCAGAGGAATCATTCCTTTAGGGCTGCTATCAGTCTTCTTCTTAAAGAATTCAATGGCGTCTTCTGACAGCACAACCCACATTGGTTTCCAGGTGTTAAACATGCTACCCTGTATTCAAATCAGTTGAGACAATATTAATCTGCACATCCTATGACAGCATAATAGGAAACATCTTTAAACAAAATTGTGTCTAAATATTTACTTATATACAGCATGTCAAGTTCCATCTTTCAGTCTTAGAGGACTCCCAAATGGGCTTAAACATAAATTCTAGAAAATGATACAGAGCAAAACCCAACCTCACATAAGCAAATCTCAACTCATAAAAGACAGCATCTCCAGTGCCAGTACTCCTACTGGAAGATCTGCACTGGTTGCTGGTTGTTTTCTGGACTTGTTCCATGGTGTTGGTTTTAACTTCTAAAGCAAAACATGGCTTTGGACCTGGGTATCTGGAAGACTTCCCATGTTGGTATGAACCTGTCTGGGTATTAAGATTTGCAGAAAGGATCCTTCTGGAGATACTATCCTTATATAGGCTCACTTGAGAGTTGCATGCAAATAGGCTTTCTCCTGTGTCCCTCTCAAAACATGGAAGGCACTCTTCTCAGAGCTGTGGTCAATCCTAAGTCTCTCTGCTCTTAGAAAACAGGTCTTTTTAACTTGGCCGTTTAAAATGCTTTTAGTAGTTCTGCTATTTTGCAGTGTTTTTAATATAAGGTTTTTGTGGGACTTGATGTCTCTATGTTGTTTTTTTATTGTTTTGGTTCTGTTACATAGATAGACAGACACATCTAACCTTGGTGTTTTATACAGAAAGAAGAAATTTAAGAATTCTCCAAGTAAATAAATGCATAAGTTACAATTCTATACCAATTTACATATGGGTAATATTCCATTAAACAGAATAGAACTTACTTCTGACAAGACAAATGTAGTGCTGACATGGCCATTTCTGCACTATAGTGCTGTTATTCCACTTTCAGTATCCTGTAGAACCCTGGGGTTTGTAGTTTAGGGAGAGTCATTGAGAATTCTCAGCCAGAGAGCTCTTTGGCCTCAGTAAACTGTTACTGCCCTGGCTAGCCCGAGCTCGGGGGATATAAAAAGATATCTCTTGATATCACTAATTCGGCTTCACATACCCATTCCCCTCCACGTGCTTGCGAGGCCCCCGGACAAGCACACACACAGGCTCGGCCGATAATCGCCGTAATATTCCAACACAATACAGGCAGGTCAGAAATAGCCAACTCGCCGCTTTAGGAGACCTCAAAGGCAAGTACTTTCATTAAGTATGCACGCAACTTTCAAAAGATCCTCTGCCCCGCGCTGGCAGCTTAGTGATCAGACTATACAACGCTCAAGCACTCTGCGTTTGCATACTGGCCACCCTATTGACAATTCGGCTATAATTCAATCATTCAAATTCTGACCTTTCGGAGGCTTTGTCTCCAGCCCCAAATCCATTGTTTTCCCCAAGTCCGACCTAGGCTGTGGTCACAATTCTCCTTATAAAAACCCCTGACTTTGAGCGCTTCCTTGGATCACTCTTGGCTTCCATCCCACCTTGCTGTCGCTTTGTCCAGCGAGCCTTCCCCTCAGCTCCACGTGCTGAGATCCATGCTCCCCAGCTTCTCCGCTTCTGACCGGGCTTCAGGACAGGTGAAGTATCACCCAAACCAACAACTCCTCTAAAAATCCCTCTATCCCACTCCAACCTTTTTTTCTATAGTTTCTCTGTATGTTTGTGTTGCACACACTGTTTGATTGTGTTTTTAATAAAACATCATTTATTGTTTAAACTTCTGTGTGCTCCTTGACTCGGCCTGACCCCGTAGACATAGGGTTCAAGATCTCGCTACGTTACCCTGCCTCTCGTATTGCTTGGCAGTGTTCTTGACTAATTTCCCCAACTTGTATAATTTTAAGAGCAATTTGGTGTCCCTCCCGGGACCCCCAGAAATCAGGGTAACAAAACTACAAATCCCAGAATTCCACAGGATGTTGAAAGTGGAATAATAGCACTATAACAATGAATTACACTATAATTACATTATAGCAGAAAAGTGGAATAAAGATGTAAAACAAAATTTAAAAATATAAATACACGGGATTTTTAACATCCATATCATTCAGGACTGGGCTATCATGTCATGCAGATTATACTGTGCATTCCAATTTAAGAGGTGTTAGTGAAAAAGATAAAAATATCGTACTCTTCAGAATGTGTTGTTTATCCTAAAATTAAAAGAGTCACTTGACCTGCACAGTATTTGAACATCTTAGACAATATGCAATGTTTGCAATAAATGCATGTTAATAATTCATTCGGTAATCAGAAGAATAGCTGAAGGGGGAAAAAAGGAAGAATGTGGAGGAAGAGTGTTAATATGATGGAAACATTGTTGCAGTCACGTAGGGATAGGGGGGCGATGGGGTGGTTCGCCCCCAGCGGCAATGTTTTTGGGGCATCCTGGCTCGTAGTCATGCCCGTGTGTGCCGTGGCCACACCCCACACACACTGTGGCCACGCACTGCACACTGTGGCCATGCCCCCGCACACCGCAGCCACACCTCCATGCAGTAGCCACAACCTGCCTTGCCCCCACCTCCACGCACTCTATGCTGCACCACTGCATTATTGGATTAGAACAGAGTTTGCAGTCATTTCCAGTTTCACAGTTCAGTATACACTGTGAAGCAATTGACTTGGTTGCATAAAGTCTCACAACATGCTAGAACTTGAATTTTCTCCGAGGAATGAGAGCTTCCACATGAGCATATTAAGAAAATAGGAATGCTCAGCAGCATAGCTTTACAAAAGTATATATCCTGATTACAGGACAAGAGCTGGTTATTATTTGTTATCAGAGTAACTCAACATATACATGAGATCCAGCATTTTGTAGTAGTTTGAGTGCTGGACTATGACTTTGGAGACCAGGGTTTGAATTCTTGCTCAGCTATGAAAACCCACTGGGTAACTTTGAGCAACTCACACGCTCTCAGCCTCAGAGGAAAGCAAAGGCAAAGAGGAAAATCCCATGATAGAGTTGCCTAAAGGTTGCCATAAGTTGGAAACTACTTAAGAGTAGACGCACACACACACAATATATGCATACTCATGACCTACTTTTTTTGTGGGCCCAACTGCAAAGGTGAAAAATGTATAGACCACAAAAAGAAATAAGATGTCATCAGAAGATATTACTGTATTTAATAACTGTGGCAAGGTTAACATATGCGCAACACTGGAAAGAAAAGAAATATATTGATATTGAGGAGTGGAAGCTAAAAGTTCTGGATATGATAGAGATGGAAAAATTAGCATTCTCTTTGAAGAATAAATCTATCCAGAAGTTTGAAACAGAATGGAAAGGAGTATTGGATTGGGTGAGGATATAAATGTATAAGAAATCAAGAAGAAATAATGTAATCGTTCTTTTCTCTGTAAAAGGGAAATTATGTTTGTATATAATGGAAATAAGTAATTGCAACTGGAAGATTTAAGCCTGGAAGTGTGGGGTTGTTGTTTTTTTTATTTTCAAGATTAAACCTTAATAAAAATTATTGCAAATAAAGAAAAATGTATAGACCACAAGTTCTTGTTGGACTGCAGTGCCCAGGAGCCCTAGCCAGTACGGCCAGTGGTGAGATCTGATGAGAGGTATAGTCCAACGTGATCTGGCGAACCACACTTGCCCGCCTCTGGCATGCAGTGTAGACGTGACCAGCATGATCATACTGTACCATAAGGCAGTTAAAACAAATGAAATGTTTAAAAATGCTTCTGTAAAAGCTTTAGTTAATTGACAACTGAGTTTCTTAGATTATTCAATAGAATTATGATTTTAAATTAAATTGTAGTCTCAGTTCAGAGAACCTTGTGAATAATAAAAAGTGTTCACCCATCTCAGTTAACATCCAGGGGCTGGAATGTAGAAGGAGAAGAAAATAACAAGAGCTTAGGAGAGAAACCGTGATAAAAATGTGTATCTTGGAAAGAGAGCTAGCCACTTACATTATTGTAGAATAGATTGGTCAATCAGAACGCTTAAAAAGAAAGGGAAGGCAGGAGTTAAAACGCCTATGTTCACTCTAGGTCATGTCCAGAATGAATTTTTAATACCAGGAGGGAGAAATGATTTCAAAAAAGTCCCTCTTGGCGTTTATGCAGTGCCTTCCCTTCACCACAGGTTGACCACAACTTTACTCACGTGGAATTAAGAAGCAGAATTTACAGGTAAATGACACTATTTCCCAGCAGTGGCCCAACACCTTCTCATCCCACAAACTCAAACCTCAACTATACCATACATTAAAATGCAGAGCAAGCAGTTGAGAATGACTTTGCTTTTTTACTTTCAAGTAAATGGGTAAATCTAAGAGGCTTAATTTCCTCCTGCAGGCTCCCCTCCCCATCATTCCCCCAACATGAGTGATTTAAAAAGAGCAGAATTTCATAGGCACCAATGGAGTCATTTTACACACACACACACACACACACACACACACGCAAGAAATGTAGGGGGAAATTCAGCCAGTTTAACTCTCTCGTACTTGGAAGTGGTATGCACAATGCACAATGCAGATTACCCCCTGGGAGTTCTAGGGGGGGGAAAAAACTCTAATCTCAGCAGCAGGCTACATATCTAAAGCAGTGCATATTTTGATGAATTAGTGCAGAAAGAAAACCACAAGGTGTTCTTCACTGGGTGGATTATTGTACATATTCCATATGAACATATGGCTAGCTACTTCACACATTCCCTTTTGGTAAACTAGATATCCTTGAACTAATGCATTAATGTTTGATGCATTAGTATATAAATTAGTTTAACATGTTTTAACTTATCAATGGCTTGAAAACAGTTTCTCTCATGCACACACGCTCTCTCTCTCTCTCATATACACACACACACACACATACACACACACATTTCTTAACTTGTTCGATATTATTATCCACTATTAACATGATTGCTAACAACCTCATTTTAGGGCAATTCAAGGGAGGAAATGCATATAATCATATTGCCAAGCCCCGTCCCAATTAGGGACAGATAGTTCTGTCCCGAAACTGGAAATGAAACTCAACTACATTGTTCAGTACCAACACAATTACACATGACTGCTATTAGATTAACTTTATTGGTGGTAAATGACGCAACAGATGTTGTATAGCAGAGAAGCATTCCCGACCATTCATGGATGAGGTCCAGCATCTCCTCACAGCCACTGGTGAAACTAGACCCCGAAACAACCAATTTGGCCCTGACTGTTCCTGGCCAACAATTCAATTCCCTATGGCTGACTAATTTGGGTCTCTGGACTGGGGTGCGTGCTCTTTCTCTCTCTCTCTCTCTCTCTCCCTCTCTCATACACACAGACACACACACACACAAGATGCCAGTAGAAGATGAAGTCACTAAAGTTATACAGTGCAGAAGCAAACAAAGAAAATTAAAGTGCACAAGTATAACCCATCTCACCCATAACTATGGCCATTTCCACACTAGACTGTTATAGCTCTATTATTCCACTTTCAGCATCCTATGGAATCCTGGGGTTTATAGTTTAGGGAGGGGCCGGCTGATCCCTCCCTAAACTGCAAACCCCAGGATTCCATAGGATATTGAGAGTGGAATAAAAGCGCTATAACAGTCTAATGCAGAAATGGTATATGAGAACTGTGCAAGCAGGTCAGTATCAGGGGAAAATGAATTCCCCCAGGTTACACACAGCCTTCATATCTTTTTTCCCTGCCACCCAGCCCAAACTGGTAAGTTAAAAAATAAAAGAGAGAGAGAGAGTTTAACAAATTAACCTTTTCTATACCATTGGACAGCTGTTAACATTTGGCCAAGAGGATGACAAAGGACTCTAAACACATTTGCCAGGTGGCAGAGGCCAAATGTGGTACAAAGGTGGCCCTCAGCAAAGTGCTAAATGGCACATGCCTCCTGCCAGGCTTAATTGGCAGCGGGTGGTAGCAGCAGTGCTCAAAACAGTGCTAGGTAGCTGCCATGTGTACTTCCCTCAGTGGCCCAGAGTGATGCTATGGCTGGGGTGGTGTGAGAAAATAAAATGGTAGCTACCTAAGGGTTCTGCGTACTGGTCCTGGCCCTCTCCAGACCTTCAGAAGCAATTTCTTACCTCTTACATGTGTTCCTTATGCACTGGAGGCAGAGAATAACCTTGGTCTCCCTGCACTGCCAATAGAACTGTCTTAGGAGTAATAGTAGTGTAAGAGCCAGTGTGTGGTAGTGGTTTGAATGTCACACTAAGGCCATTTCCGCACAAGACTGTTATAGCGCTTTGATTCCACTTTCAACATCCTATGGAATCCTGGGGTTTGCAGTTTCGGGAGGGGCCAGCCAGCCCCTCCCGAAAGTGCAAACCCCAGGATTCCACAGGACGTTGAAAGTGGAATCAAAGCGCTATAACAGTCTTGTGCAGATATGGCCTAAGACTCAGGGAAACCAGGGTCTGAATCCTTGCCCAGCTAGGGAAACCCACTCTCTCAGCCTTAGAATAAAGCCCTAGCAAATCTTTTCTGAATAAATCTTGCAAGAAAATCCTGTGGAAGGACTGCCATAGTTCAGAATTTACTTGAAAGCAGATAACATCAACAACTAGAAGTGTTATGGTCCTGTTTTCATTTTATCTGTTTTTTCCATTGACATAATTTGACAGAAAATATCTTGTTAAGAGATTCAAGACAGATCAAAGGAAGTACTTTATCACACAATGCAAAATTAAGCTACGGAACTCACTGCTGCAAGATTTAATAATGGCTGCCAACTTGGGTGGGAGGAATGCGCTATCAATGCCCATTAAT
This sequence comes from Cyclura pinguis, assembly GCA_030412105.1. NCBI lineage: Eukaryota > Metazoa > Chordata > Lepidosauria > Squamata > Iguanidae > Cyclura > Cyclura pinguis. The sequence continues at coordinate 174,490,244 of CM059599.1, forward strand.
CAAGATAGCTATATGTCACCTCTAGTATCTGAGACAGTGTGCTTCTCTGTGTTGCTTGCTGGGAAGCATGTGATCATGGTTGCAGTTGCACTCTCCTCTTGCTGGTGAGATTCCTCTGTGCAATTTATGGCCACTATGTGAACAAACTGTCAGATTAGATAGGCCTTTGGTCTGATCTAGCATGGCTGTTCTTATCTTAAGAATTATTGCAAATGTCCGAATGCTGTGTGCATTGTGTCTACTTCTAACTGTACTCAGACTTGCATGTTCCAATCTGCCAGTGACTTATGGAAGTTGTATTTTCAGGGGAGTTTCTGTAAGGTTCCACAGATGGGAGGATGAAACCGTGCTCTCTTGGAACACAAGGAACTTCTTCTGCCTCATTGACTCTGACCTGAGACAGTAATTTTTAAGAAAGCTTGAAAAAGGCTTTGTTCTTTAAATCCCAGCGTTGGAGCTGGTTTGAGTTCCCATGGTGATGGTGTTGGAACTGGCTTCACTTCTGCTTATATTCTCTAAGTACCCCGGAGGGATGGTATAAAGTAGTATACCAACTGCCTGGCTGTGCTACTCTGTATCATCAATAAAACTGTTGTGGCTGCTTTGGCTACAGTTGCTATGAATGGAGACCTTCAAATTGATTTTAAATATTCAAGTCATTTCTGACTTACAGCAACCCTAAGGTGAACCTATCACAGGGTTTTCTGGGTCTGAGAATGTGTGACATGCCCAAGGTGAGCCAGTAGGTTTCCATAGCTGAGTGGGCAATCAGACCCTGTTCTCTAGGGTTGTAGTCTAACACTCAAGCCACTATACACGCTGGCTCTCAACGGGCATAGGGCCCTCTTTTCTAGCTGGTCAAGTACTCAATAGATGCATTTTTGTTTGGTTGGAAGAGGGTGGGATTTTAAAAGTTTCTTACATTATAAAGAGAATCCATTAGATAGATGATTGATAGCTAGCTAGCTAGTTAGCTAGCTAGATAGACAGACAGACAGACAGACAGACAGACAGACAGACAGATTTGTGCATGTATTAGTGTGTGTGTGTGTGTGTGTGTGTGTGTGTGTGTACACAGACTCACAGGGCCTTCCGCACTGCACTGTTATAGTGCTATTATTCCACTTTCAGCATCCTATGGAATCCTGGGGTTTGCAGTTTAGGGAGGGGCATTTAGAATCCTCAGCCAGAGAGCTCTTTGGCCTCAGGAAACTAGAAACCCCAGAATTCCACAGGATGTTGAAAGTGGAATAATAGCACTATAATAGCATAGTGTGGAAAGGCCCACACACACATGAAATGAAATAAAAATTATCTGAATGATTCAAAATTAATTCTGTCTTCAATATTAATTCATTAATTCATTAAATTATGCTTAATTATAGTATTTATTTATAATATTAATTCATTAAAATTCCCACAATCATTAACAATTAAAATTCTGTCACTCATAGTCGGTCAATTATTTATTATAGCCAGTATCCTGTTGGGGATTTACAAATGTGTAAGCATAGTAGTTACAGTGCTACACAGTGAGTCCTGGCTCGATCCCCCCAGTGCCTACTTACTGGGAAGCAGCTGCTGTGATCACCAGGGGTCTGTTCCCCTGTTGCTTGGAAAGCAGCTGACTACTATTCTCACCCCTCCCATGAGTGATCTCTGGTGCAACAGACAGAAGCAGGAGCCGTCACAATTCCCCCTCAGGCCGGAAATTGCTCTTGTGATGAGCGGAGAGGAAACTGCCAGCCAGGGGCTTCCCAAGCAACAGAGGAACAGACCCCAGTAACTACAACAGCTGCTTCCCGCTAAGTGAAGACTGGGGAACTTTTATGGTCCCTACATAGTTCCTAAACTAGTGGCTATATAGGGTTCATGAAAATGAAACTGTCATGAGTGTGTAACTCTAGGTTATATATTCATAACTGCACAAAAGGATTCTAACCGATATGTAAAAATTAACATTAATGGGCTTAACTTGCCGTTAATTGACTATCCCATTGACATTTAGTTCTTTTGCCATTGACCACAGTGCATTTAGTGGTTTATCATCAAATTTCTTCAGCAAGCTGCAGTGTAAGGAAGTACCAGGAGCTGCATTGTCACCACCCCTAGAATAAAGGAGACGCTAGCTTGGTTTAGATTAGTCTGGCACGGGTTTGTCTTAACAAATGGGACTGGCCAGTTAGAATTTCCATCAGAAACATGATTAGCCATAGGTTCTAGACAGGAGATTTGAAACTGGTAAGTTAGAAGGCCATTGAGGGCTAGTTGGCTGAGAATGGCCACAGTGAGGAAGGCGACAGCCCAGTCTGAAGAAACCTGGCTAGAAGTTCTCAACACTAAGCCCTATGAGGCTATGAGTAGGTTTCAGCAACCTGGGGAGCTGCTGATTCACTGGTTTCAGAATGAAGTCTGGCCAGAGAGGCTTCAACAAATATTCCTGACCAAAACCAAACAGTGCTCACCAGTGGTTCCTCATCCTAGAGAGAAGAATCTAGTGGGATGCCTCAGGTTCTGTCCTGGTGCTGGTGCTGTAGAACATCTTTATCAATGGCTTGGATGATGGAATAGAAGGTGTATCAAATTTGAAGATGATACCAAATTAGGAGGAGTATCTAATACCCAGAGGACATGATGAGGATTCAAAATGACTTTGACAGACTGAAGAGCTGGCCCAGAACTAAAATTAATTTCAACAGGAATAAATGTAAGATAATGTAGGATGGGTGACACCTGGCCTGAAAGTAGTACGTGTGAAAATGATCTAGAGGTCTGAGTAGCTTGCAAGCTAGACATGAGACAACAAAGTTATATGGCAGCCAAAAAGCCAACACAATTATATGCTGTATTTGCATGATTACAATGTTCAGATCAAGGAACTGGTAATACCACTCTACTTGAATTTGGTCAGAGCTCACCTGGAACTCTGTGTCCAGTTCCACCACAGGACAAGAGGGATATTCACAAACTGGAACATGTTCAGAGTGGGGTGACCAAGATGAAGAACAGTCTAGAAACCAGCCCCTATGAGGAATAACCAGGGAGCTGGGTATGTTTAGTTTGGAGTATAAAATATTGAGGCCATTTCACACAACATCACTGTCCTGAGATGGGGATGCATTGCTGCTGGTCCACAAGTCATGCCTTCACACAACATTGTTTCAGTCCCACCACCTATGTGTCCCCTATTGTCCCCTGTGTGTCTCCTATTGCAATCACAGGGTATTCTATTACCGGAAAAAATCCAGTAATGGCCCCCAATTGTGCGACACTTCCATTGCCAGCAGCCATGCAGAAAGGGTGGAAGTGCGATCCAGGTGCTTCCTTCCCTAGTGCAGCATGGGAAGTGGCCAGCTGCACTGCAGAAAGAAGGCGTGTGTCGCTTTCACTACCCATCTGCAGGTAGCCAGCTGGGTGTGGAGGGGAGCATTCGAGTCACGCTCCCATCCTGGCAGTGGCACTGCCTGGATCACACAGGGACAACAGTGGAAAATGGTAAGTTGCAGAAAGGGCCTGAGAGGTGATATGATAGATACCTTCAAATATCTGAAGGGATGTCATGTAAAAGATGGAACAAGCTTGTTTTCTGCTGCTCCAGAGACTAGTACACAAAGCAGTGGATTCAAATGACAAGAAAAGAGCTCCCACCTAAACATTAGGAAGAACTTCTTCACTGTAAGGGCTTTTGGAGAGTGGAACAGCCTGCCCTGGAGGGTGGTAGACTCTCCTTCTTTGGAGGTCCATAAACAGAAGTTGGATGACCATCTCTCAGGAATACTTTCATTGTGTATTCCTGCATTGCAGGGAGATGGACTAGGTGGCCTTCCAATTCTATGATTCTGTGATTCCTAGAAAAAGACTTACTCTAGAAGGCAGAGACAACATCAAAAGGTGGAAGCAGAGGAGAGGAGAGGAGGTGAGAGAGCATCTGTGGCTGGCTTGTGTTTATGTGAATATGCAGGATGCAGCACAGGGATATCTGGTCTAAACAAGCATTCATTTGGAATGTATCTAGTTGGAAAAGATTGTCTTTATTATTAAGAACAGCAAGTAAGGATATTAAATCTGAGCACCTTTAGGCAGGTCTAATATCTGAGTACCTCTTAAGTGCCAAGGATATTAAATCTGAGAACCCTCATGTTGTAAATGTCTTAAATTGATTTACTATGCCTCTAGTAGTGATATTTCTCCCCATAGGAAGAACCAGAGTATCCTTGATGCTGCTGCTGTTACATTGTTATTCTCCTATCCACTATAAAATAGTGCTCAAAGCAGCTAAGAGCAATCATTGACAGAAAAATAAAAACAAATTAAGCAATAAAACCATGAGAATCATCACAATAATCAACAGTTTAAAACCATGCGCTGAAGTGATGTATCTTCCTACAAAAATTAAGGGTGAGAATTAATTTCAGCTTTAGCCATGGCCATGCATTATGTTGCATGTATGTAGGGCTAAAACTAGAAACGGGGCTATGAGCCCACATGTAAGCCTTGAGTGTCCAGAGGCAAGTTAGAGCTTTGCATGTGGATCATGAAAGCTTGAAGAAAGATTGGCAAGTATGCTTGGCTGAGCATGTTTACAAGGCTCCCTTGAATAGAAAGCCTAAGATCATGGACCTCCCACTCACAGGAACTTAGAATTTGCATTAAGCCAAATGTGCCTGCAGGAGCTCACTTCATACCTTTGCACTCAATGCCCAAAAGTCTAACTTACATGTAGTTGCTCAGGGACTTTGGGAGTAGTGATGATTATGTGCCACCCACATCCCTGTCCCCAGTCTTAGCCCTATGCATGTTTAGGTGACTGCTTGAGTTGGGCTTCTAATGGGAGTGCATTCCATAAACACCATCCCAGGTGCCTGTCAAGAGAGCCTCCACAAGCAGTGGTATTCTTAGGTGTCCTCTCCTGAAGATCTGAAGAGCCAGATAGCTAAGGCAACCACCTCCTTAGAAAGCCAGGTCCTCAGTCCTTGTAAAATGTTAACTTGAGAGGTTAAAACCAACAGAGGAATATTTTCTCTGCGCCTTGTCAGAATTAGTGGTAGATCTGGAGAGAATGCAAGAGAGTTCTTCTTAGCGGCTCCACTCACATGTAAATATGTCATGTATGAGCTTCATTACATCAGACTAAATGCATATCTGCTGAGGTTTTCCATTCCACAGTGTCCATCCAGATACTTAAGGGAATCCCACGAGTAACAAATGAGGACAACAATTGGGTGCCTCTTGATTCTGGAGGTGGCATATATATCATTGTGACTAGTCGCTAGTGATAGCCTTATTTTCCATAAAAGTGTTTAATCCCCATTAAAGTTGGTGGTCATCACTACATCCTGTAGAAGTGAATTTCATAGTTCTAAACATGTTCTGTGTAAAGAAGTACTTCCTTTTGTCTTTCATGAATTTCCCACCATTCAGCCTAATCAGATGACTCCATATTCTTTCTCACTGTCTATATTCTAGATAACATGCATAATTCTATATGCTACCAACAATTCCCCCTTACTTGTTGTCAAAACTAAAAGCCCCAGAGATTGTTTATCCTCTCCTTCTAATGGAGTTGTTCTAGTCTGCTGATCATTTTACTTATTCCTTTCTGCAGCTTCTCCAGCTATATGGTAGAGCCACAACTGTGTACAATATAGCAAGTGTGATCACACCATGAATTTGCATGTGGGCCATTCTTATTTTTGCTCTCTTTCCTTTAAAAACAACAACAAACAAACAAACTCTGGCTCCATTGTAAGAGCTGACCACTTATTCCTCTTTCTGCTTCCTATTCTTTAAGCAGTTATCATTCCATTTTTTTTTTTTTGAAATAGGCATATTCAGCACCTTCTCTAAATTTTTCTGAGGTGTTTTTCTGTTCAACAAGCTTTAGTCCCATTCAGCTGATATCTTATCTTTCCGAAAGTATGGTTTTATTGCTACATTGCTCTTAGTTTTTAGTTGGCTGATACTTTTTTACCCTACTGTTCATACTGTCTCTTTGATTAATGTCTATATGCATTATCATTTTTTTCATTTCCTTATTACTAGCTATTTGGCTTCCTTCTGGAACATAAAGATAGATAGACATGAAAAATAACCTGAAATCAAATTCTTAATTAAAATCATAAATAATCACAGTAAACTTGTAAAACTGGGTTATGTAGTCATCAAATGGACAAGAGCGCTCCACTTTGATAGGTCAAATGGAAGTTTTCACAATCTGCAAATGGCCTCGGTTACTGTTTGGGCCAACCAAAATGCCACAAAAGTGTGGAAGCTTTTGAGTTCTCCAGAGCTCAGCAAGTTTAGATAATGCACTAAAATACCAATATGAGACATAGGCCATTTCCGCACGGGCTTAAAGAAACAGTGCAGAGCGTCCTCCAGGGAGGACGTCTGCACCTGGGAGCGGACTGGGTTGGACCTACTTAGTGTAGTTCCACATCTCAGCCCACTCCGGAACGACCCAAAATGGTCGTCCAGTGTGCTTTTGAAAGACTGCTTGAAACAGGTCTTTCAAAAGCACTGAGTGCGCCACTCCGTGCCCGCGCTCTGGTGCAGATTTGCAGGCTCGCACCAGTGCGAGCCTGCGATCTGCCGGGGGCGGGCTTTAGGCTGGCGAGCTTCAGCAGTTGGTGAAGAGCCTCGACCAACCGGAAGCCGCCATTTCTGTCCCTGGACCAGTGCGGAGTGGCGGCCAAGCACTGCTCCAGACCAGCCTGGACCCAAGCGTGGAGCCAAGAAGTCCGATAAGTACCGGCATGGGGCGATTCCCTCGCCCCGTGCGGAAATGGCCATAGTAAGGGATTAGAATCCAGCAGACTTCATCTATTATTTCTGTTTTTCTTGTTGTTTTTTCTTGTTTGCTTGTGGCACAAGTACTTTTTTTTTTTTGGTTCTGATCTAATTTGCTCTGGAAATTTTCAAGCAGATGGAACTGAGTAGATTTCAATGAAGTTTCACTTGAGACTGAAACGAAATCTATAACTCAGTCAAAGAGCAAAGCCAAGACGACAGAAGTTCTCTAAATGTTCTTGCCACACAAATGATGCTTTTTTGGTGCGGGGGAATAGTGTGGAGGAAAAGAATACAAAGTGTCTGCCATGCAACTTCTCTAAAATGTCACTTCTCCTTTCCTTAACTTTGTGTCTGTTATACCACATGCCTAGAAATAATGGTTTCCTCAGTTGTTGGACACAGAAAATCTTACCACATACTGCTGGTAAGTCAGACCCACGGCTAGCCTAAAACATTTGGCAAAGGCTTCCCACAACTACTGTCAAAACCTAGCCTCAGTTGTTCAAGCCTTAGTTGCAATTTTATGCACAGTTACTTGAGAGTAAACTCCAGTGCATTGAAACAGACTTACTTCAGTGTAGACATAATTAGGATTGCACTGTTAGTCCCTTTGGGTTCGGATTAGTCTAAAACAGCCTGTGTACGATAGCCCTTGAAGAGAGTCCATAAAATACCATTGGCTTGCACTATGGCAGTTATTTCAATATGAGGGGAAATGTGGACTACACAGGATTTATTTTGTGCCAGCTTCATTGACTTCCAGCTTGTTTCCATTCGAGATGTTGGCTTTGTGTCTTTTAAGATCCTAAACAGCCCGAGACCAGGTTCCCTCAGGAATTGAAGTTGCCCAAGATCTGTGCTCAGTCTCCAAGGCTCTTCTTCTTATCCCTTTTTTTAACTGAAGTGCAGCTAGCCAGGACAAGGGAGAGGTCTGTTTCGTTATGCCAACTAAACTGTTATATAGACTCCAAAGACAGACTTATCAGACTCGATCTTGTCCACTTTTCAAGCTTGTTTACTTCTATAAGTTTATTTTAGCTGAGCTTTCGCTAGACTTTTAGTCTATTGTTGCCTGGAAGTTTTTATTACAATATTTATAATGCTGTTTGGCTGCTGTTTCCTTTATTGTTGGATTTATTTTGCGGGGGTTTTCTTACTATTTATGTTTGCTTTGTAAGCTGCCCTGAATTTCATTTTATTGTGCAAAGGTGGACTAGTAATGACCCAATAAACATTCTAACAAACAAAACTTTACGGAAAAAAGGAGATGAATGCCACATAGTCTGCTCTTGTTTACTATTGAAATGGACTTATAATTTCCCCAAAGGATTGCTTCTGCTCTTTTGGTTCCTCTCACGCCCATTGCAGTTTCTCTTGTGGTGTGGGCACTTCCTGTGCTACCACTTAGATTGTTCTCATGCATCAAAAATTCCATTTATCTTGTGCTGTGTATATGTAATGTTATTGTTTTAATTGTCCTATCTCTCATTAATTGGTTTCATTTCAATTTCACTGTTCACTGCGCTGAGGGACTGTGATCCAGAGTTCTGTATATAAAATGGTTCTTATGCTCTCCTCTTGAGAACGAAAACAATGGAAAATTTTCCCTGGCTTGTCAAATATTGTCTCCTTACAGAGGATGACTGAGAAACTGTGGACACATCTGGCTACATGTCTACTTGGAAACCACTTCATTGCAACTATAGGATTTTGATTATTTTCATTTCTTTTGGGAAAATGTGTGTGATGGACAATTGTACATAATCTTGTTGTTGTTGTTGTTGTTGTGTGCCTTCAAATCATTTCAGATTTATGGAGACTCTAAGACAAGCCTATCACAGGCTTTTCTGGGGCTGAGAGTGTGTGATGCTCCCAAGGTCACCCAGGGGGTTTCAAACTGTGGTCTCCACTACACCACACTAGCTCTCACAGAATTCTGGCACTTGACTGTAAATCCTATCCACAAATTTGAGATCAACATTGCTGCATCCATCCATCAGTTGCTGAAAAATTCTTCTCATGTTGTACTTAAAAGCTATCAAGATTAAGGTATGTCAGGGGTCTAACTATGTAAAAACAACAAAAGCATGATGATGATGATGATGATGATGATGATGATGATGATGATGATGATGATGTTACCAGCAGTCACATATGTCTTTCAAAATTAAAGGAAGCAAGGCAAGTTTTGTAAAGATTGCATAGGGAGGGGAAAGTTCAGCTTTCTGTCCACAGCAACTGTCTCCATTATGCATACACGCACAGTCACTAACACAGCTATTAGCGTTAGGAAAAAATCTCCCATCAGTACAGGTGGGAGCTTTATTTCTGAAACAATAATTGGCATGTAGGGAAGGGGTGATTTTCTAGATATTGTGGCTGAGGAGGGAAGCAACCTTGACAACCACCCATTCACCCCCATGTGCCTGCTATTTGGTTTAAAAAAACATATGATTTGATTGCTAATGTCACTTGTAGTTAGGCTCTCAGTTTATTCCATATGAAAGAACTCATAGGATCTAATGCTGAATCATCATAGAAGTGTTTTTCCTAGAAATAACATTTGTGTCCAGTTTAAACCAGACTTTGGTTGCTCCTTTCTGCTTATTTGTTAGTGAAAAGCAATAGGTTCCTCATAAAATCCTACTTTGATCCTGCCTCATGTCTGCCATCGAAGGACCAGCCTTGCTGGGTGGAGAGGGTTGGAAGGCTGGCTTCCAGGTGGTGAACTAATCAGTTATGAACACAAGGATAGCATGAAATAGTGGCAGTCTCCATTGGGGGGCTATCCATACCAATTAAATTACAGATCTTTGAGGTATGCAAGGTCAGTTACAGACTATCGGTTATCAAGGAATAAAAGACAGTGATGTATTTAAGTCTTTTACCCTCAAGTCAAGTCTCAAGTCTCTACCTTCAAGTCTCAAGTCAAGTCTCAAGTTCTTGAAGATACTTTCAAGTCAAATCTCAAGTCTGGAAGCCAACTTTATACTCCAACCAAAATTCCGGAATTATTGGATAGACTGAAATAAAGTCAGTTTTAACAATTTAAGCAGAGTTGGCCCTCCACATTTGCAATTTTGCCATCTGCAACTTTAGAAGTGAGGAATAGGATCCTATCTTACTCCTCATTACTGAAGATTCAAAAGCTTTAGAAGGAAGGATCCTTCTTCCTCAAGCCTGTTGCCTAACACAGTTGCTGTTCCCCTCTGAGAAATGGATCCTGCACTCTGGGGGCAAGTCTTGTCTTTTGCTCTTAGGAAATGTTTTAGAAGGCTTCTCGGCTATGAAGTGGGGACAGGCTGCTGAACAGACCTTGAAGCCTGCCTCGAGCCCATTGCCTAACCTGTTTGCTGTTCCCCGCTGAGAAATGAGCCCACACTTTGGGCTTGGGAGGGATTGTCATGTGACTAGTAGGCAAAAAGAGATGGAGGGGTTTTTCAAAGTTGTAAGGTTTCTGGATGAATGCATTATTTTACTGAACCAAGTGCACCAAATTAGTCATTAAAAATATACAAGTTTTGAGTTGAATCGAGTCAGTGTATCATTTATGGCTCAGATGAGTCTGAGTCAAGTCACTGAAGCGACTTAAGGACAACTTGAGTCCAAGTCTATCGACTCGAGTCTACGTCACTGGTAAAAGATCATTAATTGTTCCTACTTATTCTGTAATATCTCTTCTAATAGCAGCTGTTGAAAGAGCAGAGTCACTGGAAATTCACCCTAGAGTTAAGAGGACAACATTCATAATGCAAAAGAGAGGGGAATAGGGAGAACAGGGAGGGGAAGTCTCAAGCCTACAAAAAATTTTTTTGGGGGGGGCACCAGAACCTGTCTGATTTTGGAAGCTAAAGCAGGGTCAGACCAGGAAATACCAGAGACCTGCCAGGCGCTATAGGCTATATTCAGAGGAACTTATGAAATTCACGAGGCACGTACTACTCCTACTACGTCTGTGCTAAAGAACTTGATGGAAATGACATTAGCATAGCTGTGTTAAATAAATGCAGCTTTGTATGTTGGCAGTTTTGAACCACTGGGAGCTGCCAGAAAATAAATAACACTTCAGGTTCCAAACATTCCAAAGCTCTGCTATGACTAATGAAGGTATTTTTCATTGTAAATAAATGCCATATAAATGTCCCTAACCACTAGATGAAGGTTACAGCTCCCGCTGTTTCCTTGGTTCAGTCAAGGATGGTGAGCGCAATATTTCAGTTTGTTTTAACATTTATTTCCCACCACAAGACTTTAACTGAAAATTGTATACGCCTACCTTCTTTACTAGGTATCCTTCTCTTATAAGCTTGGGTTCTCTCTCAGGTTCTTGGTTCATCATTCTGCTTTTCTTTCTGGGCTAGCCCAATTCAAACACGACTGAGAATGTAGATTTTGGCAAGCCGCATTTATATACTTGTTACTTTCACAAGCTCCTCTGATTGTCAATCACATGAAAGCACACTCATTTCCCCTTTCCGGAATAAGGAAATGCAGAACTAAATGTAAATGTTAAGTGCTTTTTTTAATCTTAAAAGAAAACCCATAATATAAATAACATTATCTACCCTGTTTCATCAGGAGAAGACAAAAAATAAATAGAAAAGAATGAATAAATATTCAGTTGATTATCTGAGTTTCTTCCAGAGTCTAGAAAGAATAGAGATTCTCTTGCTAATGAATAAATAATATGTGCAAACACACATATTAAGAAAAAATAATGGTAGCCATGAAAGCCATGAGGAAAAAAGCCTAGAATTTATGTGGATGCAATACCTTTATTTGTCCAGCAAATTAACCAGCCGTCATTTTCTGCCTGGCTCTATGGGTTGGACCTTGGAGTTTGGGTTTTAAAAAATAACAAAGTAGAAGTCCAGCACCTATCCACTTCTGCACCCAGGGAGACTGGGACTAAGGACCTTTCCACATTACACTGTTACAGTGCTATTATTCCACTTTCAACCTCCTGTGGAATTCTGGGGTTTGTAGCTTGCTGAAACCAAAGAGCTCTGTGGCTGAGACTTCTAAATGCCCCTCCCTAAACTGCAAACCCCAGGATTCCACAGGATGCTGAAAGTGGAATGATAGCATCGTAACAGTATAGTGCACAAACACCCTATGAGACTGGCTAATTCATGGAACAGCCATCTGTCAGTGACTATTACATGATAGAACCTATCTCTAGATGAGACTCTGAAAGCCAGCATTGTGTAGTGGTTTGAGCGTTGGACTATGACCCAGGGAGACCAGGGGTTGATTCCCTGCTCAGCCATAGAAACCCTCTGGGTGACCCTGGGTGTATCATATACTCTCAGCACCAGGAAATCCCATGATAGGTTCACCTTAGGGTCACCATAAGTCAGAAACAACTTGAAGACACACAACAGTTTAATTCTCCACATTGGTTGTTGAAGGCTAGGCCATGGAGGAGGGCTTTTGTCCTTGCGTCCTCTTTGTGGGCCTCCTATAGGCATCTGACTGGCTACTGTTCAGAATGCTTAATGAGATCTAAACCAGCATTGCTTGACTTCTTCTCATTTTCTCAACCCTCTTTAACTTACCTTTATTATTTAGGAAATCTGTATGCCACCTTTCCTTAACATTTTATAGTACAATACTTAAAACAGTAACAACAACAAACATATGCAGCCAGGATAGGGAACTGTGGTGTTCCAGATGTTTTTGGCCTACAGTTCCCATCATTCCTAGTCAGAATTGCAAACAGGATTGAAGGATTGTAGGTTTTGCCGTCCCAAAACACCCGAAGGGACAGAGTTGCCCACACCAGGAAACCCAGCACAACAATAAAATTCAGCACACTAAAAGAAAATCATAGCACAGTAGAGTAAAAGTTTTTGCTGTTTGTGGATAGTTGTGAGAATCACAATATAAAGATGTACATGAAACGCTTTGAATCCTTTGGTAAAAATAACATTTTAAAAGTAGGTGGGGGTGTTGTCTTTTTTACATGTTGAACAAATACCAGAGAACCACCAATTTAACAAGACTTTGCTGCAGAATGAGAAAGATTCCTTGCTTTTTAAAAAGGCTGTATGCGTTTTCCCATACTTGAATAATACAAGATAAAACTCAGGCCGTGAAGGCATAACATATTATGTTCTGGTTCCAGTCAGCTTCAAAAATAGAATGTTTTCTGCTATAGGAAGAGGGGGTGGAAGGAATTTTGCTTTTTTCCTTCTGTCCTTGCATCTCTCTCTGACTTATGAAAAGCTGTCCTGGAGGGAAATATAAGTCCCTGGAACCACCTAGGAAGTGTTCATGCACCTCACCCTACCCTGCTGTCCTCCCGTACTAGCCTTCCCTGGATTTCACTCCCTTCTGTAAACAGGGGGAATCCTTCTGTTCGTGGAAGGGCCCTGCTAGGACTAATCCTGTGTAAAGTTAAACAGGGCAGTCTTGTGAAGAACTGGCTTTCACAGTCACAATCCTGGAGTGACATGTAGCAGAGTTTGCAGTCACATTTGGCACAGTTGCAACAAATATTCTAGATATGGATATTGTGGTGAACATATGCAGCCTGCTCTGGCTTGTCCAGTAGCAAAAATGCCCTCTGCTGGTACACGTAGTATGAGTTGTTTTTTTAAAATTTGTCCATGTCTATGTACTGCATATTATAATATGTTTATATAAGACCCACCATTTATATGATCATAATAATCATAATATGTTCATATGGCAAGAGAAACACTTGACCAACATAGCTTCAGATAAAATTCCAGGTGGAAGCTAGGCTTTTAATGATTCTCATATATTCTCAGATTCAGGGGTAGGAACAGTTTCAAACACATTTTCACAGCAACTTCCAAGTCTGAACTTTCCACAAATTTGGCTTGGTGTTTTGCTCACTATGACCAGGAAGGAAAATAATTGTCTAGTCTGTTCTTATGCAGAAAAAAAAAACTAGGGACATCTCTCAGGGTGCTCAAATGATAGATATTTTCTTGATTTAAAAAAGCTCAGCACACCTCAATCTGTGTGCATTTTCAAGGCCTTCTTCAGGGGCAATATACAAATAAAAAGACACAACACATACGTGCCTAAACAAAACAATACACAATACCACACTGTGTGAAATCATTATTATATTTATACACTGCCCATGGCCCATATATACCTACTGAGACCTGGTGGGATGAGTCTCAGGATTGGAATGTAGGAATAGAGGGGTATAGCCTATTTTGTAGAAATAGACCAAACAAGAAAGGAGGAGGAGTAGCCTTGCATGTCAAGGATGTTTTCATCTGTGAAGAGATCCAGGACTTAAACCCAGAAAGCCAGGTCGAGAGCATCTGGGTAAGAATTAAGGGAGCGAGAAACAATAGGGATATTTTGGTGGGGGTTTACTACAGACCTTCAACCCAGACTGAGGACCTTGATGACGCCTTCCTCAACCAAATGACCGAGCATTCAAAAAGGAGAGATACAGTAATAATAGGAGATTTCAATTACCCGGATATATGTTGGCAGTCAAACTCTGCCAAGACAGCAAGGTCCAGCAAGTTTCTTGCTTATCTTGCAGACAATTTCATGGTCCAGAAGGTGGAAGAGGTGACAAGGGGATCAAATATTCTAGATCTGATCCTGACCAATAGGGATGACCTTGTTAATGAGGTAGAAGTAGTTAGATCTTTAGGGGGGAGTGACCATGCCCTATTGGAATTTGGCATTCAGTGGGAAGGAGAAGATAAATGTAGCCAGACACTCATCTTAGAATTTAAAAAAGGGGACTTCCGTAAACTTAAGGAGCTGCTGGCTGAAATTCCGTGGTCAAGAATAGTGAAAGAGAAAGGAGTTCAGGAGGCATGGGAGTTCCTTAAAAGGGAGATACCGAAGGCACAGTCTAAAACTGTGCCAATAAGGAGGAAAAATGGAAGGCATCTGAAGAAACCAGAATGGTTGACTAAAGAACTCTCAGCTGAGCTAAGCGTTAAGAGAAACGTGTACAGGAAATGGAAGGGGGGGAAACCACCAAAGAGGAATTTAAGCAAGTAGCCAGGAGATGTAGGGAGAAGGTCAGAAAGGCCAAAGCACAGAACGAACTTAGGCTGGCTAGAGACATTAAAAACAATAAAAAGGGCTTTTTTAAATATGTCCACAGCAAAAGGAAAAAGAAAGAGGCAATAGGATCACTGCGCAGAGAAGATGGCGCATTACTAACAGGGGGAAGAGAAAAGGCAGAACTACTTAACACCTTCTTTGCCTCAGTTTTTTCCCAGAAGGATACAAGCACTCAACCTGGCGGTTGGGGAGCAGGGGAGGAAGCAGAGGAAATGCGGCACATAATAGGTAGAGAGGTGGTACAAGAATACCTGGCCACACTGGATGAATTCAAGTCTCCAGGGCCAGATGAATTGCATCCTAGCATATTAAAAGAACTGGCAGAGGTCATTTCGGAACCGCTTGCTATAATCTTTGAGAAATCTTGGAGGACAGGAGAAGTTCCAGCAGACTGGAAGAGGGCAAATGTTGTCCCCATCTTCAAGAAGGGAAAAAAAGAGGACCCAAATAATTATCGCTCAGTCAGCCTGACGTCAGTACCCGGAAAGATTCTGGAGGAGATCATTAAGCAATCAGTTTCTAATCACTTAGAAAGCAATGCGGTAATCACGAGAAGTCGACATGGACTTCTCAAAAATAAGTCATGCCAGACTAATCTTATCTCTTTTTATGATAGAGTTACTAGCTTGATAGATGAAGGGAATGCTGTGGATGTAGCATTTCTCGATTTCAGTAAGGCCTTTGACAAAGTTCCACATGACATTCTTGCAAAGAAGCTAGTAAAATGCAGGCTGGACAGGGCTACTGTTAGTTGGATTTGTAATTGGTTGACTGACTGTTCCCAAAGGGTGCTCACCAATGGTTGCTTTTCATCGTGGAGAGAAGTGACTAGCGGGGTGCCACAGGATTCTGTCCTGGGCCCAGTGCTGTTCAATATCTTCATCAACGACTTGGATGAAGGAATAAAGGGCATGCTCATCAAATTTGCAGATGACACCAAATTGGGAGGGGTTGCTAATATGCCAGAGGACAGGATCAAAATTCAAAATGACCTGGATAGATTGGAGAGCTGGGCCAAAGCTAACAAAATGAAATTCAACAGAGAGAAGTATAAGGTCCTACACTTAGGTAAAAAAATGGAATACAGAAATATAGGATGGGGGACACATGGCTGGATAGCAGTACGTATGAAAGGGATCTAGGAGTTTTAATAGACCACAAGCTGAACATGAGTCAGCAGTGTGATGCGGCAGCCAAGAAAGCCAATGCAATTCTCGGCTGCATCAATAGGAGTATGGTGTCTAGATCGAGGGAGGTACTGGTACCACTCTACTCTGCTTTGGTTAGACCTCATCTTGAATACTGTGTCCAGTTCTGAGCACCCCAATTCAAGAAGGACATGGTCAAGCTGCAGCAGGCCCAGAGGAGGGCGACCAAAATGGTGAAGGTCCTGGAAACCAAGCCCTAAGAGGATAGACTTAGAGAGCTGGGTATGTTCAGTCTGCAGAAGAGAAGGTTAAGAGGGGACATGATAGCTATGTTTAAATATTTGAAGGGATGCCATGTAGAGGAGGGAGAGGGCTTGTTTTCTGCCGCTCCAGAGACCAGGACAAGAAGCAATGGATTCAAGCTGCAGGAAAGGGGATTCCAGCTGAACCTCAGGAAGAACTTCCTGACAGTCAGGGCTGTCCGACAGTGGAATAGGCTGCCTCGGAGTGTTGTGGAGTCTCCTTCCTTGGAGGTTTTTAAGCAGAGGCTGGATGGCCATCTGTCGGGAGTGCTTTGAGGGTATTCCTGCATGGTAGGGGGTTGGACTGGATGGCCCATGTGGTCTCTTCCAACTCTACATTTCTATGATTCTATGATTTCTATGATTTGCAATGTAACTTCAGAAATTTCTGAGACTGAAGCTCTCACACTGTTTACTAGACAAAAAGACAAAAACATGTGAATAAAGACTGAATTAAAAAAAAAGTCAGCAGATGGTCAGGAAAAAAATGGGACTGTTAGGTAACATTCAAGGACACTTTGATGTGACTGGGCAGAAGGAAAGGGGAGCATTGAAAACTCAGAGGAAATTTACACCCTCCCGTTTCAGTCCCAGGGCCTGAGATATGCCTCACCTGGCCACTGTTTCGTTTGCTGCTGTTGACTGTGTGAATCCTTCCTCAGCATTAGACAAATGGCACGAATTATAAACTCACAGCAATTGGCATTTGTGTCTGTCTGTGTGTATATGTCCCTCTAGAGCAGGAATAAGAAATGACTGGCCCTCCAGATATTGTGGAGCTCTAGTTTTCACAGCCCCAGAAAGGAATTTCGTAGAAGAAACAAGAATAATAAAGAATGGGGGGAGGAATTATTTTGATTTAAACTTTCTTCACAATTACTATACATAACTATAAAAAATAACTATCCATCAGTTTCAGCAGCCAGTCCTCTCTTGCTGGTATTGCTGTGTTTTTCTGCTTCTTCGGATAGAGTAATCTTGCTGCAGTGGTCATATATCGTAATAGTTTTCTATACTTCTTCGCCAGTTGATCATCTACCAGTCCTAGCAGAAAGAATTCCGGTTTCAATTGAACATAAACTTTCAAAAATGTTTACATCAAACAATGTATTTGATTCCAGAACTATCTGGCTGTCCCACAAGTCCACCACATAGGATAAAAAGATCCCACCTGTTGCTCACATTTCCAACATATATTATTGAGACATCTTTATGCATTTTTCGCCACTTTTTCTAATGCCGATTACCAATGGTACATCATCTTGTAAAAATTCTCCTTAAGGTCATACATAATGCAAATTTCATTTCCTTCCATCACATTTGCTCCCACTGTATATTATATCCAAAATTTTGCCCCCACTTTATCATATAATCTATAACCTGTTCCTCTTTCATCACTACTTTAAAAAAAGTTTATACATCTTGTCAATCAAGTGTTCCCCTTCTGCATACAACTGGATCTCTAATTCTGATTTACTGAAATCAAAATCATATAATCTTTGTCCATTTTAAACCTTTCAAATACAGTCAACCCTCCACATTTGTGGGTTTCACTTTTGTGGATTTGATTATTCACGGATTATTTGCTGTCACCTCTGCTGTCTCCCTTTGCCATTTTTAGCAGGGCCTGCAAGCCTCGTGAGACAGAAACAGTGAACAGCAAAATGGCGAACAAGGCTAGTAAGTCCCTATTAAAAATGGTGTGGGGCAGCAGTGGAGGTGGCAGTAAGCCCCACCAGCCACCCACTTCTACCTTGTGAAGGAACCCTGATGCCTTAAAGGAATCCACAGCAGGTTGAATATGGTAATCATATTTTTTTTGTGTTAAATATTGTTTGGGAAGGCCTAGAGTTATTCACAGGTTTTTTACTTTCACGGGGGTCCTGTGCCCCTAGCCCTAGCAAATGTGGAGGGATGACTGTATTTGTCTATAAGAATACCATTGAAAGCTATAACCCGCAGTCAGTAGTTCTTCATTTGACTTAGTTCTATGTTACTCTTGATCAGGTTCCAAAAAATTTCAGTAAGCTGCCCACTTTTCCTTTCCTGTTGACTCCTTCCTGTAGAAGGCTTCTTGCGATGAGAGCCACAACGACAGCTTTGGGCATAAACTTGGTTTGTATCCATTCCACATTTTTAAGAAGACACGTCTCACTATATGATTATTAAAATCTGTGATCGCTTTGGCATTCTTGTACCATAAACATGCTATCCATGTCCTTCTAAATCCAACAATCTCTTATTAGGAAACACAGTCCAATTGTTGGATGGGATTCAGAGCACTAAAATATTACATATTTTTCCCCAGGCATATACCATAGCATATCATACCTCTTGAAATCAGATAAACTCTAGATTGCTTAACATGGATTAGCAACCATCCTGACACACATAAAATTTACACAGATAAGAATGTCTGTCTCACTTGTATACATACTTTGGATAGATATGAATACCTAGTTACTATTTAGCCAGCCTAACTAGGAGAGCAGAGTCTAATGTGTTGCCATCCAGGCAGTGATAGACTTGAATTCCTATGAACCTTCCCCATTGGATCTGCTGACTAGGGCTGATGGAATCTGCAGTCCAGCAGCATCTAGAGGGCCAGGGGATTCTGCTTCTCTTTTTAAGGAATAAATTACCAGTGCGTACTGCCTCAGACAAAAGACTATCAGTGGCGTCATGGCTTGAAGAACTGGAAAGTCTGAGCTCTGTGTACAAAGCTACAGCTTAGAGCATCATTTTCATCTAGACCAGAAGTATGCAATGTAGTGCCCCTCCCCAGGTGTTGTAGTTTGGAACTCCCATAAACACAACTCCAACAATATCTGAAAAGCTGCTACTGGTTCTCCTCCTGTCATTCAGGTTCTAAGAAGAGTCAAATGTGCTCTGACTGGAGAAGTGGCTTCATCTACCTAGCTCGATAATAACGAGGTTTCTGACTGGGGCAGGACTTTTTCTGAGTTACTACAGTCTTCTGATTCTGGCATCTTTTAACTTTGTTCTCAGCTCCATGTCGTGACAATGCTCTTAACAAAAATTACATGCACAATACCCTCAAATATAAATATCCTGTTGCAGCCTAAACCTTTTAATCAGTTGAATTAGGGCTTTAAGACTGGACAAGAATAAATAGGCATTTATGCCATGAAATCTATCTAGTTAGCAATTTTAGTTACTAAAAATCTAAATGTCATTTCTTTCCCTTCTTCTCTTCTTCCTCCTCCTTTTTCAACATTTTTCCTGTAAGCTGTTTCTGCTTTCTGTTTGGGAGGGCTGTTTTTCCCTCTGGCATCTGAACGGCAGTTAACCAGGAAATATTAATGCACAAACTGTGGCCAATGCCATCTGTGAAAAATCTCACTCTCTGCCACTTGGGTCTCTGGTGTTCCTCAACAATGTGGGAATTAATTCTGTCATAAACATCCATGTCCGTGTATTTAAGCAATCTATGCCTTTTTCTGCAACTGTGACCAAATGCACTACAAGCAAAACATATCCTAAAATAGTTGAAGAAATTCTACAGTGATCAGAAAAGAGCATGTAGGTCTTGGGGTCTACAACTGAATTTTGAGGATTGCAACACAAGGCTTGCATCATGCATGGCAATGGATAGATCTCAGACTGTAAAAACTGTAGTGTGTTAGGCTCAAGCCTCCAATGTCCTATGGATACAGAGAAACTAGCATATTGTATGGTATAATGGTGACAGAGTTGTCACTTGATTTCTTCAATTTCTTATTGCCTCATTCTTCAGAACATCCCAACAAAGGTTAAGCTGTCTTTTATGTCTAACAATCTCCAAGTGTAAAATATTTGCCCCCTTTAAATATAGGCAGGAAGCAGGGTCACCTTTTATGGACTGCAGTAGCTACTAATAACTTCACTCCATGCCAAGATTACATGGTAACATTTATTTATTATGCTGTGTGTTGTCCTTGACCAAAAAGTCTACTCCCTGTCCGACCAATTCTGCAGACAGTTTTTTTATCCAATTTATTTCACATATATAGTCAGCTAAATCACAGCTATACACACCGATATGTGGGGCTATGGTGCTTTTTAAGCCCTCAGTTGGTAGCCACTGACATACACACTAAGGCCAGAAGGGCAGAGTCACCAGATACATAGGTGAGGGGTTACCCGAAGTGCATTAATCTTTTGAATCCATAACAGTTCATACCATGCAGAGAGGGGAAACTGCAGCACATGAGCTTTCATATCATTAGTGCAAAACAGTGGAGGTGGGGGATTCCACAGAGCCACATGACAAGCAGTTTTTGAACTCACTCATTGTATAGAATATGAGATCATGAGGGGAAAAACAACACAGAGCATTGGTGTGAACAACAGAAGTCTATTGTTTATTTTAATAGGCTTTATTTAATTTGACTGGTGGGATGATTGATTGCTCCTTACACCCTCAAGGGTTAATTTGTCATCCCCCCTCCACTAGATCAGTTGGGTTACATTTCACAGAACATAAGTCACAGAAAAAGGAGAGGAAGAGTGAGGTAAGCTCTGGCTAAGGAGAAGAAAGGGAGCCACAGCTGGGTGGTGGGATTGCCATGGAGTGACCTATCAAGCCTGGTGAAGCCACTCCTGTTTACAGTCCGAAGGCAGGCATCTTCCCATACTTGGATCCTCCAGAAGAAAGGCCCAAATGATCAGCAAGCCCTGTCATTCCTTTATGGTCAATAACATCTGTCCTGATGACATATGCAGAAGAACATGCAGTCAAACCATTAAACGCCCAACCTATAGGTGGGCATAGCTGTTTGTGCCCCACAGCATATTCCACTGATTCTGCTTGGGTGGCTCACCATAGGAAAGACATTCTTTCTCCCCACCACACACACATCTTCTAATTCTGTTCCCCTTATTGCATCAGATCAGATGAGTTCGTTGTGTCAATGTTCCTCCCACCATTGCAATGTAAAGGCCTTCAGAAAGCTGCAAGAGTCTTCTTCATTTGGAATCTTATTTTCTCCATCCACCCAGTGTGTCCTGCCACTAGGATGCATCTAATGATGGTGCTGCTACTGTCCCATAGCGCTCTTGCTGTGTTACTACAATACCTGGAATCATCGGGTAACACTGGCACAGCACCACAAACTGTGCCATGGTACTGGTATAGCAACCACTATATGCGTATCCTATGCATTTATCTTCTAGGTGCAACCCATAATGTTGGATCTCCAACCATTTCTTGTCTGATAAGCCTTCTTTCATCCAAGTAGGCCCATCATGTAATCTCCCAATGTGCTGTCTTGTTAAAAGATGTAGTTGTACTGGTTGTTCAGTGTAGCAAGACAATACTGTCTACCTTGGCAAAGTTTAACATCATACATCTGAAATGGACAATGTGTGGCCTTCCAGTGTTATTGAGCTACAACTCCTATCATCCCTAGCTAGCAAGAAATGATGGGAGCCTCAATCCAACAACTTCTGCAGGGATACACATTCCCCAGCCCTGACATAAATCATAGACCTAACTGTCTCTGACTGAACCTTCTACTTACCTGGGAGTAAGTAAATGGGAACTTACTTTGGAACAGAAATGTGTAGGATCATACTGTACGTTGCACAACTGAAAGGGTCTTTTAGACATCAGTAGTGCAAACTAGCTGTGCTTCGTTCAGAGAGGAGAGAAAAACATAAGTTTGCCCAAATGTTTGTATAGAGGAAAAGAAATCATCATCAGCTGATTATGTGGATGCTACAAGAAACAACTGTGGGACTTAAATACCTCAAAGGCACCAGATCTGTCTGATCTTGGATGCTAAGCAGGGTCAGCCCTGGTTAATACTTGGGTGGGAGACTGCCAACCAATACCAGGTGCTGTAGGCTATATGTCAGAGGAAGGAACTGGCAAAGCCACCTCTGAGTATTCCTTGCCTAAGAAAACCCTAAGAAATTCATGTGGACACCATAAGTTGACAGCTGACTGGGGGGCACAAACACACACACACACACACACACACACACGAAACAACTAGCCTTCATTTAGAAGCAGAAGCATCCACTGATATGCACCAAGCTAAAACACACAGACACACAAAGGTAAATATGTTCCACAGCTGAGATCATAGGCTGTAGCATAAATTTTCAGATGGGGCTATTTTTAAAGAAGGTGAGATTTTCACCTGCCTTCTCACTAGTTCAGAGCCTTCCAATTAAAGCAGCAGAATCTTCCCAAGCCTATTGATTCTAAACTACTGCCCACGACAAGAAACATCTCTCAGTTTTTCCTCATGACTGAAGCCATTCTTGCAATAGCTAAGCTGGGAAACACAGAAAACAAAAAAACAGACTATGCCCCAAAGCCAAGTGAAAGCTTCTGTGAGCGTTAGGCTGCACAGGTGAGCAGGCAGGCATCATGGAGGCTCAATTTTTATTATGGCTTTGAGACATAGACCATTTCTGCACTACACTGTTATAGTGCTATTATTCTACTTTCAACATCCTATAGAATCCTAGGCTTTGCAGTTTAGGAAGGGGCATTTAGAATTCTCAGCCAGAGAACTTTTTGTTCTCAGTAAACTACAAACCCCAGAATTCCACAGGTTGTTGAAAGTGGAATAATAGCACTATAAAAGTGCAGTGCGGAAATGGCCATAGTCCAATTTTCTACTTTCTGCCTCTCCAAAGACAAGGTGAAAGTTAAGAAAGATATTTCCAAAAACTTCATATTCCCAACAGCTGACACATACATACTGGAAAATTCAGAATGTAGTCATGATATACAACTGATGTAGGATTGGGAATACTGAATTGCTTCTCATAGATTACGTCAAGACACAGCTTAGTCCAGGGCTGGTGAACTGGTTCAGGGTGCTTAGGTGCATCCCTATCTCTCTGACCTCATCACAGTGGGACCATTGTTTAGGGGGCGGCCATACCCTCTGAGAACATGGGCATGAGTACCACTGCTAGCCATGGCATCACAGGCTCCCTAATCAAATAGACTTTGCTGGTTTTCCTTGAAAAAGGTACCCACAACTAGTCCTTGGTCATTTTTCAGACCCCTCTGAGAGCTCATGCACTGATAAAGATGGGCACCATGAAAACGCACTCCTGGAGTCCCAGAAATATAGGCAATTGGACAGGTAGTCAAAGAAGGAGTTCAGACACAAAAAGTGGAAACTAGTACGTGGAAACTCAATATGTGCCAAGGCAGAAGCTATGACTCTTGTCAAGATGAACATTTCTTTATTTAACCATTATAAACCACTGACATTTAAAGATTTCAAAGCGGTGAGCAAAAATAACAAAACACACAATATCACCGATACACACAAGGAGCATACAATATCAGCATCATCTGTTAAGAATAAATGCGTGGTGGACTGAACTGTACTGGGAAGGCTTGTTAAAATAGGTATATCTTGAAAATGGACCTAAAAATAAGAATTGTCAGAGCATGTCTAATACGGTGGGGGGAAGAATATTTCACAGAGAGGAGGCTAAAGGCTGGTTTCTGCTTCCTCCACATCTTTCATTTAAATTCCAGCTTGCATCCACGCATGCAGCAGAGGCAGCATTATTTTTCCAGTTTCAGCCTTCTCCCCCCACCTCTCCTGGTCTGTGTTTGCTTTTTCTCAGCAAAAGTAAAGTTATTTAATCAATGCATCAACAGCAAGGGAGAAGGCATCGAAAAGTCTCTAAGCAGCCTTCTGCCTCAGGCTTATGGCACTTTCCCCAGAGGTGTTATGCTAGAGCACCCATGATCCTTGGCCACATTGAGGAGGCTGGGCTATGGCAAGTGCAGAGCAGGGAAGGGTGAGGAGGCTCCAAGCACTGACTTCTCCTTTCTCACTGCAGCTTTAGAGTCCCCTTGACTCCACTGCAGGTGCTGTCAGGATGGGGAGACAAAGGAACCATTGCCCAGTCAGATGTGAGGAGGAGAAGGAAAAGAAGGGGTAGTATGGGAGAAGACAGACACAGGCAAGGCCCATGGCAGCTGGGGTCTTCCATCTGAACATCTTGGTTGTAATGTAAACTTGAAGGGGTTCAATTTCAGCACCTTGGCAACTAGTTTAAAGTTTGGACTCAAACCTGGAGCAGATTCATCAATCCACTGACCTGAATGTCACCAGCCACCCTAGACACCTGCCCAGGGGTTTCATGAAAACCTAGAGTCAGCTTGCCCTTTGAAGCTCCATATTCATTCACACATCCATTGCTGTCAAACCTAAACATGAGAAACAGAAAGACAGGAATTCCAAAGCATACCACTTTCTCAGCCTAATAAGATTCCATGTTTTCATGCCCTGCTGTTGTGTGTTTGGCCGCTCATTGACGTCTGTAATTTTTCTCAGCTCCTTTATTTTCTAACACAAGTAAAAGCACATTTAGAGGAGGTTGCAAAGCAGTCAAGATGCTGATCTTTAAACCACATGTGGCTATTTCATAAGGGCACTGAAATTTCTCGAGCTTTAAGAAAGTAATATGAGTAATGCCCAGAAAATGTATTCACTTTTTCAAAATCACTATCTGATATAGCTAAGAGTAGGTCTTTGACTATTGCAATAGATGTCTCTACCTCTAAAATATTTTCTGAGTCTGTACCATTCTAGAACCTGAAAGGGAGTCTGATGGTAAAAGCTGTTTTCGTGTAATGAAAAAGACCACAATATTAGGACTAAAGAAAACATTATACTGCCATGAACCATTTTCCTTCATCAAGCACAATTCTGAACAAAATGAATGTGGAAGATAAAGTTCGAAGTGATACATTTTGGCTTCCACGACTGCAGAGCTTGAGACGAAGTGTTGGCAGTGCTGGCAGTGTGGTGCAGATGGAATTGCCTTATTAGTGCTCTTCCAGATTGGTCTAAGGAATCATGCGTCCTCACAATGTAGGGCTTTATCACACTGTGCTCTTCTCCTGCTAAAATAGCCTTCTTGTTTTTTTTCAAAAAGTGCTATTGAGTTGGGAATAGTCTGTTTGGTTTTGCACCTTTGGAACCATTCTGGGATTATGGTTCTCGTTTGTGCTGAAAGCTTACCACAGACAGCATTACGGACTGCTCACCCCACTACCTCCTCCAAGACATTATCTCTGCCCCTTTTCCTAGTTTGTCACAAAAACATACAGCGCACACACACACACACACACACACACACACAGAGATCCCCCTGTAATATAAATGAAAACAGTCTTATGTTTAAAAAGTATTTTATGTGAGGGAGGCTTCCTGATCGAGAGGTCAGATTTCTAGCTTCAGACTTAACTAACTGGCAGTTGAAAGCCAGCAACTACCGATTTATCTGTCTCATTGATGCCTGCTTTCATCTGCCAGCAATTAGTTAAGTCTGAAGTCAGAAGAAAGCAAGAATTAATGCATTAATAAAATAAATGCTTTTTAAAACTGTAAGACTCTTTTCCGTTTATATTTCCAGTCATGTATAAGTGTGGACGTGGATGTGAGAAAGAGAATGAAAGAGAGATTCCAGAATAGGCCTGGAAAAGAAGGCAGGGTGGGAGAGCAGTGGGCAAAGTTTGGCTTTCCTGATGAGCCCCAGTTGTGTGTGGGAAGGTGAGATTATTTGTCAATAGATTTTTTTTTCCATAGAGAAAAAAAGTTCAAAAGTTTATCAGTTACTTTTCCAACTGAAAAGAACTCAGATTGAAATTTCCACCCCTTCTCCTTATCCTCTGATAACTGAAGATGGACTGATGTTTCCCTACCCATACCACACCCACTGAATACTCCCTGACTACCCAAAAGTGGTATAAAAGCACAATTGAACTTTCTCACAGGAAATCATAGCACAACAGAAGTGGGAAAGGAAGTCATTTGGGGTGTTAATAAAGAGAAACTCTTTCCAAATGGCTTCTCACTGGAGAACAACAGAATAATGACAATGTCATGTGGTAAGTCTCTATCAGCGATGCTGTAAGTGTGATTTACCTATCTCATGTGGTAAAGCCCACAGATCCTTGACTTTTGCTGGGTGTTGTTGACTCTGCGCTCACTTGTTCCATTCTTTTGGGTGAACACTTGTAGAGATTTCTTGGATCTGCACTTCTCTTCAAAGCATTTTTTTCTCACCTGGGGCATGCTTTGCTGAGGCCATCCTGTGGTTTGAAGGCAATTTCCTCCTCTTTGAATTAATTTTTTTTCCAGTTATAGAATTATAGTGCAAAAGTGCTGTTTCACTGATGCACTACAGCATCATCGCTCTAAAAAGTATTTTAAAAAACAAAACAAAAAAGGAGGAGAAGGAAACATAGTGTCTTGGTACGTCCTGGAATTAAAAGATAAACCCATTTGAGGGTGGGAATAAAACTTTGAAGCTGATGCTGCAAATTGCCAAAAAATGGGGGGAGGGAAAAACAGAAATATCATTTGGACATTTAAAACAAAAACAAAAACAAGAACTACTGAAAATTCTTGACATTTCTCCCCACCTGGGGGAACCATTGGTCTCAGTGTCTGGTTTACTCAAAATTTTCCCCCCAGAAAGTAACAATTTACTTTTGGTAAATATCGATTAGACATCAATTAGATATGGGCAGGGCTGGACCATGGCATTTTGCTGCCTACAGCAGGACAGGAAGTCACACCCCACCCCCAGCCAAATAATGGTGCACTAGCCAAGGAAGCTATTTTGGCACTTGTGGCACAAAATTCCATGAATGCTCCTCCCTGCATCCCACCTGTACCATTATCTAGGATTTACCTTGGTAAGTCCTAGATAGTGGGGAGGGTGCAACAATCAACTCAGACCACTTGTAGAGAACAGGGACACATTTATGTGAATACATTGTAACCCCCCCCCCCACACACATATATGGATGCACTTACATTCATATCCCCTCAGCGTAAGCAGCTAGGCATTGAAACTCTGAATTGCAAATAAATACTGCAGTAGAGCTTTATGAGAAAACCACTTAAGTCTCATTCAGCACTGATACAGCATGACCTGCAATTAATCAAGCAGATGGAGAATAAAAGTCTCATGGGCATGCGTTCATGCTTTTGGTTTGATGATCTCTTAATACCCGGACAGGTTCTTTATTAGAGGAGGGGAAAAAAAACCTAATAGTGGAATTACTGTGGCCTATATCCAATTGCTGTTCCCAAGCAGAGTTTGTTGTTGTGTGCCTTCAAGTTGTGTCTCACTTATGGAGACCTAAAGCAACTGTGTCACAGGGATTTTTTGCTAAGATTTCTTCAGAGGAGGTTTGCCTTAGCCTTCCTCTGAGGTTGAGAAAGTGTGACTTACCCAAGGTCACCCAATAGGTTTCCATGGCCAAGTGGGAATTCGAACCCTGGTTGCCAAAGTCATAATCCAGCATTCAAATCACTACACCATGCTGGCTCTCTGAAGTAGTATAGACACATTGAATCCATGGAACTTCAGTGGTTTTCTTTTTCTAAATTCCTATTTCTTTAATTGATGTACTCTAGTTAGGACTAACAATAAACTTCCTTGGACATAGTGGGGATTTTGTTGTTGTAATTGTAGGTCATTTCCAATTTATGGCAATCCTAATGGGAACCTATCACAGTGTTTTCTTGGCAAGATTTGTTCAGAATGAATTTAGCATTGCCTTCCTCTGAGGCTGAGAGAATGCGAACTGCCCAGGATTACTCAGTGAGTTTCCATGACTGAACAGGAATCCAAAGCTTTGTCTCCCAGAGTCCTAGTCCAATGCTCAACCACTACAAGTATTAGTAAATGTGCTGAGGCTTATGCTATAGACAGACAGACAGACAGACAGACAGACAGACAGACAGACAGACAGACAGACAGACAGACAGAACTACAGGATCAAAGAACCTGAAGGGGCCCTGGGGACCACCAGGTCCAACCCTCTGCTCAGTGCAGGATTTTCTGCTAAAGCATCCCCTTCTGGTAGCTCTCCAACCTCTTTCTGAAGATGTCCAGGGAAGGAAAACTCCACCACCACTCTAGGCAATTAGCTGCATTGCCTAACAGCGGTTACTTACTGTTAAGAAGTTCCTTCTACTGTTCAATCAAATTCTACCCTCTTGTAACTTCAGACCATTAGACCTAGGTCTATCCTGTAAAGCAGCAGAGAACTAGCCTACACTTTTCTTTTTGTGGCAGCCCTTGAGGTATTTAAGGAATGTGATCATGTCACCCTTCAGTCTTTTCTTCATCAGGCTGAACATGCCCAGCTCCTCCAACCTTTCCTTATCTGTTTTGTTCTCCACATCTCTTATCATCCTTGTTGCCTTTCTATGAACCCATTCCTTTGTTTATACCCTTCTCAAAATGATGTGCCTAAAACTGAACTCAGTACCCCAGATGAGGCCTGACCAATGCAAAATATGGTGCAACTGTTACTTCCCTCAACTTGGAAACTCTGCTTCTACTAATGCAGGCTAAGATACTGTTTACTGCAGCATCACATTGATGGCTCATGGGCAACTAATCATTAACTATTATCTCCAAGTCCTTTTCATATGTAGTACTGCTGACCCAAGTATCTCCCATCGTGTGCATTTGATTTTTGTGGTCTAAATATAATCATAATCATAATCATAATCATGATGTTTAACACCCTTTTTACAAAAAATAGAACATCAATATATGCAGTCAGGGATAAGGACTAGAAATTTGCATTTGTCTGTGTTGAATTTCATTTTATTAATGTCAGCCCAATTTTGTAGTTTATCACAGTTCTTTTGAATTCTGTTTCTGTCTTCCGAAGTGTCAGATACCACTCCCAGGGATTTTTTCTTTTTTGCATATTTTATAAGGATTTCTTTCACCCCATCATCTAAATCATTGATAAAAATATTGAACAGCACCAGCCCCAGGACAGAACCCTGTGGCATTCCATATAAGACGTCCTTCCAATCTGAAGCACAGCTTCTGATGGCAACGCTTTGAACATGGTTTTCCAACAAATTAGGGATCTATCAGATGGTGTTTCCATCTACAGTAGAGTCTCGATTATCCGACATTCGGTCATCCGACATTCTGGATTATCCGACGTCGTGGTTGCTTGGGGGCATGGCTTTAGGCATTTCCGCGCCCCCAGACACGCCCCCAAACATGGCGGCCACGATGGGCAAGGAGAGAAGGGCGAGTGAAGCCTCGCCCCAAAACACGGCCCCGAGCGCGGCAGCGGCGGCAGCGAGCAGGGCGAGTATCTCCAGGCCCCAAAACAAGGGCCAAAGCATGGCAACAGGTGATTTCAAGGTGATTTCTTTGACCCTCCGGATTATCCGACATTTTCGACTATCCGACTATTAGCCTGCCCGTTTATGTCGGATAATCGAGACTCTACTGTATTCCTTATTTAGTCAGTTTGCCAATCAAAATATCTTGGGGGACCTTATCAAATGCTTTGCTGAAATACAGATAAATGACATCCATAGCATTTCCACCACCTACTAAGTTATTGACCTGTCTGAAAAAATGCTATAAGATTGCTTTGGCAGCATTTGTTTTTGACAAACCCATATTGGGTCCTACCAATCACTGCATTGTCATCAAGATACTTTAAGTCAGACTCTTGTATAATCCATTCTAATTTTCCCCTCCAGGATTAAGGTCACTGACTGGTCTGTAGTTCCTTGGAACTTCTGTTTTGTAGGTAATGATCAGTTCTGCCTTTTCATTGTGATCTGTTAGCATTTGACCATCTTTGCCGAGCAGCAGTCCCACCACTTCATCGTTCTCCTTCTTTGAACATATTTGAAAAATCCCTTTTTGTTGCTCCTTCCTTGCCTAGCCAGTCTCAGCTCATTTTGAGCTCTAGCTTTCCTACACATTTGTATTCTTCCTTGGTGATTTGTCCTTCCTTCCATTCTTTATACATGCTCTTCTTTTCACTTCTTCCTCAAGTTTATTGTGCAGCCAAATTGGTTTTTCTTTTCCGGATGTTTCCCATTTTTCTTCTTCCTTGGAATTTTTTTGTGATTGTGCTTTTAGCAGTTCTTTCTCCCTGAAATCCCACCCATGCTCAGTGTCTTTTTTCCTTTAACATCTCTAGCCATGCGATTCTGCCTAGTATTTCCCCAAGCCTGATAAAATCAGCTTTCCTGAAATTCAAGGTTTATGTTTGACTGTTTCTTCTTCGGCCTGTCCGGCAGTTATGAATTCTATTGTTACACAGCCACTCCACTCTAAAGTAACAACTGCTTTGATTCCAGTTGCCATCTCCTCCCTATTGGTTAGGATCAAGTCCAGGACTGCTGATCTCTTTGCTCCTTCCTCTACCTTTTGAAACAGGAAATTATCTGCAAGGCAGATCAGGAATTTGTTGGAGAGTTTGTGCTTAGCAGAGCTAGTCTCCCAGCAGATATTAGGATACTTGAAGTCCCCATAACTACCAGTTCTTGCTTCTTGGAGATTTCTGAAATTTGTTCCAGAAAACCATCTACCACCTTGTCTTGGTTTGATGGCCTGCAGTAAACTTGTACCACAGTGTTGTTTTTATTTCTTTCTCCATTTATTTTTGCGCTATTGTTCTCCACTGATCCAGTTTGATCACTCACATGGATTTCTGTACAAGTGAATTTGTCTTTGACATATAATGCTCCTCCTCCTTTTCTTCCCTATCTATTCTTTTTGTACAGATGATAGCCTTCAAGTGTTGTATGCCAGTCATGGGAGTCATTCCACCAAGTCTCTGTTGTACCTATAAAGTCATATTTATCTACTAGCCATGACAGACAGACAGACAGACAGACAGATAGAATCACTGCTCTTCCTTTCTGTGCATACAGCTGTTCAGTGACATGGAATGAAGAGAAAAGGCTGGCACTGCATTGAACTCATTATAGATCTGACCTATCATTTAGCAGGGAAGCCAATTAAAATCAATACCTTCAGCTTCACACAATTTACCAGGACATGATATGCCTCACTCGAGTGAGAGCCCTAATTGACTGTTGATGCTAACCAGTATTTAGGCACTCTGCTTTCTGCTTTTTATGCCCTGAGAAAGGTGGATGTGCTGTCCAGCCATATCTTCCATATGGTTATTTCAGCTGAAGCGTCTGTCACATTTTGGTGCTCTGATGCTTTTCAACACACGCCCATGGCAGCTACTGATCAGAGAAAAATTCACCTGTGTCAGCATGTCAGTTATTGCACCCTAACCAGATCCAGTTGCATCACTGTGTTTGTCCCTTGTGGGCTAGGACTGGAGGTGGCTTAAAGATTAAGCTAAACACAATGTGGATAAAAACGTACAAAAGATTAAGAATGTTTAAAAATTGAAAGTGCAGCATTCTATTAAATCCCTTTCTTTTAAGCCACGAAATTCCTGAAAGTCTGTCAGAATAGAAAAGTTGTTGTCTGATGACGAAAGGGCAGGAAGTATGGGGCCAGCTCAGCCTTCCTTAGGAAAGGAGCTTCACAGCCTAGGAGAAGCCAACAAGAAGGCCCTCTCTCACTTTCCCAAAAGGTGTGGCAGCTGGGCGTGGCAGGGATAATGAAATAGCCCCACTTGATGATCTCAGGCCCCACGAAGGCTTATAGAGAATGCTCTTCATCACATAGCCTGGACCCAAGCCATATAATCTCTTGATTTTACTCTATCACAAAACTCAATGAATCTGCATCTTCATGTAATATGCTGCAAGTGCTGTTTTGCTTTGCCCAGTTAGTTCCCTGACTTTCACTATGTTCTAATATATTCAGAAAAAGAAAAGAAAAGAAAAGAAAAGAAAAGAAAAGAAAAGAAAAGAAAAGGGAGCACACACGCGGGTGTGCACACGCGCGCACACACACACACGTTTTTCAGAAAAGTTCCTTCTCTGATTTCTAATCTCATAAGAACAGCCTGCAAACAGAGTTCTCCTATGAATTTCTATGTGTATTCCTTCCCATATTGTCATTCACAGCAACATTTTGTCTGAATTGATTTAAATCAGATTAGCTAGAACTCACAGGGTTTGGCTCTGCAGGAGTTAGCTGATTTGTTATTGGTGTTGTAGTATACATTTTGATCAGCTCTCTTTACAACAGCGTAAAATAGCTCCTTGCTTGGTAACTGTCCATACTGATGGTGCTGAAAGAACCCTCATCATCTGTATGAGAACATTTCTTCTCATGGCAACAATTTACTGGAGTTAGGGTAAACTTTAGTCCTAGTTAAATATAGCAGCACCAGGAAAGATGCCAAGAATTTTTGATTCTTTTTTTTTTAGATCCTCTAGTCCCCTTCCCACATATTTATTAACTATACCAATACAAGGACTGGACTTTGCACTTTACTTACATAAACTTTTTCACCTCTCTGTTCCCTGTGTCTTTGGCTCTCCAAACAGCTTTTGCAAATGAGTAACTTCTTTGTTAACCATAGCTGACAGAGAGAGGAATCCATTTTCCTATTACTTCAGCACAGCAGGGTCCCCTCTTTTCCCATGCAAGTGCTCTAAGACTTCTTTCAGGGTCATTTGACAAAGAGTGTCAGCTTCTTAACTGTAGAGGCAAAAGAAGCAAAAATCAGCCATTAACTAACTGCCTGTACAATCTGGGTGATCTGTGCAGATGGTGAAAAACTAGGTTCTCCTACTCTTTCAGCACAAGCATGTCTGTATGTGCCTTCCAGTTGCCTGTTAAGTTATGGTGACTCCATGAATTTTTCATAATATTTTCTTATGCAAGGAGTACTCCAAAGTGGCTCTGCCAGCTCCTTCCTCCAAAATTTAGCTATCTATGTTTGTCTTTGTCTTGTTGCATTTAAATTAGAAGCACAAATCATCCAGTAAAGGTGTTACACTTCAATAACATAGTGATCCTTGAATAACATACTGAACTTTGACTGCTGAAAAAGAATACTGGCTGGCTGGGATTTGGAATGACCCCAAAATATAAGAATACTAGATTTTAAGTAGTCCTGATCATCCCTGACAAATGATATCCAGCTGCATACATAAGATCATCACAGCTGTTTGGCTTATTGTCAAAACAGCCAGAAATCAGGTTAGAATACCAGGATGTAAAATAAAATAGTAACTATGCTTTGCATATGCCCAGCAACTCAGAATGTAGACAAGTAGAAAAATAAATAATTCAATATGAATACAATTTCTGCTTTTGAAATGACTCACCCCCCCTCTTCTTCCTCCTCTCCCCAGCAACACACATTCTTTTCTCATATATAGTTCACATACATAATTCAATGTGGATTGCTTTTTCAGGAGATTTAATGCACTGTTTCTCAAAACTTCAAATACAAAGGGAATCAACAACCCTATTGTTGGGTGGCAATTCCCACCAGCTCCAGCCAGCACAGCTAATAGTAGGGAATGCTGGGAACTGCGGTCCAGCAATACCCAGAGGGCTGCATATTTCCCACCCCTGCTCTAGATCATAGAAAGGGAAATGGTGCCCACAGCCAATACTGGCCAAAGCTCTATTCCCCCTCCCCATCCATACAGAACTGTTAGTTATTGTTACTGTTGCTAAATAGCTTTCTTTGGTGCCAATGGTAGGCAAGTCTAACTGAAATTTAAAGGGATGTTGCCAGGGGATCCACAGCTGGGGAGGACTAACCTCCCCAAAATCCACCTGCTGCAATTAGGCAGAAAAGAGGCCCCCACTGGCTTCAAGACAGAAGGTTTGTTAAAAGTATAGCGGAGCAGCATGGGGTGGGTATGCTTCAGCTGAGGAAGAAAGTGAACCTTCCCACCCTACACCCTGTATGTGTGGGTAGGTATGCCTAATGCCTTTGATGTATGGTGACCCCATGAAGTCCATAGGGTTTTCTTGGACAACGAATACTCAGAGGTAGTTTTGCCAACTCCTTCCTCTGAAATGTAGCCTACAGCACCATGTATTTGCTGGCAGTCTCCCATCTAAGTACTAACCAGCACTGATCTTGCTTAGCCTCCAAGATCAGATGGGATATGGTGCCTTTACCTCTCAGAGTCATCTCCCATGAAGCCTGGAGCCAACAGGAAGCCTTTTGGTGAGACTAACTGCAGACGGTGATCGATGTGTGCACAAGTGCATCAGTGAACTTCCATTCACACACAAACACCTATCTCTTCTCCCCAACATTTCAAGGCACTATAATTTAAAAAAAAGTGTGTGTGTGTGTGTGTGTGTGTGTGTGTGGAGAGTGTGCTGAAAGCAATTCCGGACCACTGGTGCCATTTCTGTCCTGAAAGCATTACTAATTCACAAAGCAAGTTTAGGATTATGGTCAACAGAGGTCATCCCAACGCCTATTTTGAAGGATGCGAAGTTTCCCCCAGGTTGTCCTGCGAGTCTGCAATTGAGGCCCGCCTCGCTGAGCCAAGGTCTCCCGCCTTCAGTTTGGCCTCCTGTCAACCACCTGCCGTGGGTGAGAGGGTGCAGAAGGCCTCCTGAACAGGCGGACTGGGTCTGAGGGGCTGCCGGAGGGACCGAGATCTGTCTCTCCTTGCTGTCTCGCCCTTTCCTTGGGTGTGTGAGAGGAGAGCAACCAGGCTGGTCCCGGGAGCAGCTGCCATCTCGCCTTGCTGGCGTGGGCGCTCCCTCTGGGTGCAGCAGCCATGGACACGGGCCCCCGAGGCCTCACCCCCCCCCCACTACCTGGAGAGAGGGAGGACGCGAGTGGGCGGGCGGGCAGCAGCGGCAGCGGTAGCCTCAGCCTCCTTTCCTCGGCGGGCTTGAAACGGTCCGCGGGGCCTTGCCGCTGCACCGCTCCTAAAGGAGGACGCGAGAGGCGGCCGCCCTCCGCATTTCCCAGAGAGAGAGGGCTGCTTCAGGCCGCACGTTTAGAGTGTCGCGAAATGGGGGGCGGAAGCGAATTTCAGTGCCGTCTGTTTTGTTTTTATTGACGGGGAGCGCGATTTGCGCGTGGTTGAGGAACTCATTGCGTCCCGTCACAAATAACGAGGCCGGCTTTTCCGCTTTAGCTTGGGGTGGGGAGGGGCGCCATTCGCGGCTCTGCCTCAGGCAGCAAAACGCCTCGGGCTGGCTACCGTCAAGACGCAGCAGCGGCAGCCACAACCCGCGCCCGCCCACGCCTTTCGCCCTATCGTCGCTGAGCGATCAGGGAGAGGGGGCAGCCTCTCCTTCCGTGGAGGCGGGTGGTATCTTGTGGGGGCTCTCCGCAGCCCCCTCCCCGGCCGTCCTGGTCTCGCGACCAGGCTCGCCCCGTTTATTTAGGCGGGAAGTAGATTTTTAGCAGCGTTGGGGCCAAGCGCCTCCCTTACGGCCTTGGGTCAAGCTTGCCCCGGCTTCCCGCCGGAGGGTCCGGGCGAGGGGGAGCGCGATGCCCGCCGGGGCCGCCCCTCCTTCCCGCCCGTGCGCCTCGGCCAACCCCGCGGCAAGGACGCTTTGCCGTAATCAGGGCGGCCCGGATTAGCTCGCGCCGCGGACGGGCAATGCGAGCCACCCCAAATGGGCCCGATTCGCTCGGCGCCTGTCCCTCTCCCTTCCCCTTCCCTCCGGATAGGAGCAGGGGCTTAGCAAGCCTCGGCCGTCGTCATCTCGCGGGGGACTGAGGGAGGACGGGAGACGGAGAGAGGGGGAGAGAGAGAAAGGTCCCTCCTCCTTCTCCCTGCCCTCCTTCTCCATTCATCCATCCCTCCATCCACCCGTCTTCCCTCCCTGCCTGCCTTTTTCTCTCCTCGAGGGGAACCATGGCCGAAGTGCCCACCGTGGTCAGGATCAAAGTCTCCCTCAAGATCCAGCCCAACGACGGGCCCGTCTACTTCAAGGTGGACGGCCAGCGGTTCGGCCAGAACCGGACCATCAAGCTGCTCACGGGGGCCAAGTACAAGGTCGAGGTGGCCATCAAGCCCGGCACCATCCAGGCCACGTAAGTGGGGGGCATCCACCCCACCCAGCCATCGCCTCGCCCCATTCTCCCCCCATTCTCCCCCCTCCTGCCTTCCCTCCCTGCCATCCAGCGCTGGCCTTTTGTTTCCAAGAGCCAAGATTTGCTCCTTGGCGAGCGGGCGAGGGCGGGCTGCCGGCGTCTCCAGCGTTTCGTTTGGATTTCAGGGCCCTTTGGCGGAGCTTCTCCACGCGCTCCCGCCCTACCCAGGGTCTCCCTTCCTAGGAAGCGCTTCTCTCCCTCCCTCCGCGCTCCGCCGGGATCCGCAATGGCCCTTTGCGGCACGAAGCCCCCTTTCGAGTGCTGTCTTCGTAAGCCCGCCGCCGAGGGCCACAGAGCCGTTCGGGGCGCTCGCCATTTGGGAGAGAGCAACGCCCTGATCGCGAAGGCGGGGACGAGAGAAGGCGGGAAGGACCGGGAACAGCGATTAGGCTGAAGCCCCGCAGCCTCTGCGTTTAGGTGCGCGCGCGTGGCCGTGTAGGGGACTGAGGGAGAATCCTTGCCGTGGCATTAGACTCCGTAATGGCCCGCCAAGTCCACCTCCGGCGACGGAGAAGGGCGCTGGTTACATAACTGCCCGTCCCTGCGTTCATCCGCCTCTGGTTTGCGGGCCAGCGGGCGAAGGGGCTTCTTAGGAGCGCGCATGCGTCCCTGCTCGCTCGCTCGCTCTCCCCTCACGCTAAGCCCCGCTACACCCAGCAATAAAGGGCCACGCTTGCAAAGCCCGGGAGGGTTACTTTCCTCCCCCAGTCAGCCTGGTTGGGTTTCTGCTGCTTTGCTAACTCTGTCAGCAACCCTCCCCCCCCCCGCGCGGTATTTTAGGAAAGGCGCTTGAACAACGGCTATTCTCTTTCAGCCTAGGTGGAGAATAGCCACAGGTCAGGCACAAGGAACACGCCACCATTCTCCCTCTTTTGAAATGTTGGGGCTGGCTGTCTCTAGGGGAGGGGCTGTAGCTGAGTGGTAGACTGGGATTTATTCCGAAGAAGTCTTTGCACGGATCAGGAAGACAGATGGAAGTCACTGGTGTTTGCCTAGAATGTGTGTGCGTGTGCATGTACACGTGCTAGGAACATTACGGCAGCTATTTTATAGGAGGTCAGACCACTGGTCCATTCAGCTTGTCTACTGGCATGCCTAAGCCCAGGTTTTATTACTCCTATAATGTCTGAGTGGGGTTTGCAGAGACCCCTGCCAAGGTACCCTGTTTGCCGGAGTGTAAGACGCACCCCATTTTTACACTGGCAAATACTATTTGGCAGTGTATAAGATGCACTCCATTTTCAAACAGTATTTTTC
Source organism: Cyclura pinguis (assembly GCA_030412105.1). Taxonomy (NCBI): domain Eukaryota; kingdom Metazoa; phylum Chordata; class Lepidosauria; order Squamata; family Iguanidae; genus Cyclura; species Cyclura pinguis. The sequence goes on from CM059599.1 coordinate 174,527,632, forward strand.
AGGGGAAAAAAGGAGTCTTATGCATCAGCAAATACAGTAGACAAGCTGAATGGAACAGTGGTCTGACCTCCTATAAAATAGCTGCCCTAATGTTCCTAGCATGTGTATATGCACACACACACACACACACATTCTAGGCAAACACCAGTGACTTCCATCTGTCTTCCTGAGCTGTGCAAAGACTTCTTCGGAATAAATCCCTCACAGTGCAGTTTGTTACTTCCCTTTAGAGCTGCTTCCGTTTTTCGGGTCAGCAGGTCAGATTAATTTAGAAGGCGAAGAGATACTGTGTTTTACTGAGGATAGAATCATTTTGAAACACAGATGCTCTATATAGATGTACGGCATTTTTTAAGCAGAAGGACATTTTAAAATTATCCTGTTTGCATGTCTCTGTGCAGCAAGGAGGCATGTAGCACATCTTTCTCTTAAGAGGAAGGGTGTGCTTTTTTTCTCCAATGTGCCAGTCAGGTGTCTGTGTCTGCGTGCACAGAGGCACCACTTTGTGCCTGACCCAGGGTCAAGAAGATCAAATACCCACCTTCCCCCACACACACTTCAGATGGGGCCACTGCCAGCACCTTTTCTCAGGAAAGGGTCTGGGAGCAGGGCAAACAGTGACTGGAGGCTTAGAGGCAGTGCACCTCCCAATCAGTGGACGTTAAGACTCCATGTGTGTACCTTCCTAGCCAGAACAGCAGTGAGACATCCTCATTCCCTCTGCATTACATTTGGAATGATAGGAGGTTAAGGGGAGGATCAGCATCACAGAGGGGACTTGCCTGTGAATTCATCTCTCCATTAGCAAGCCATGGTAAGAAAGAACTGCTAGATATTAAGGATACTAAATCCCATTACAGGACTATGGGCATAGGGGGAGTAACTATTCCCCTGGAAGAGACATCCAGAGAAGCCCAGGTTGTTACTTACACTGGAATCTACGACACAGAAGGCGTTGTTCATACCAAAAGCGGAGAGAGGCAACCATTACAAGTCAACATCCAGGTAGTGTATATTTCTGGTGGTGGAGAAGAGTAAATGGCAAAAGCTGTTGAAATAAGCATATCCTGATACGAAGTGAATGAGCAGAAGAGTAAAGTTTACATTGGTGGTACAAGAGAATAAAGCAGAGCAGCACATGAAATAGACTTTATGGCCAATTAATTGCTTTAAAATCTTGAAGTCCAGGGCTCATGTTTCTTAAATACTTCTGTCTCTTCATTTCAAAGCAAAATATTTCTAAATCAGTGATTTGCTAAAGGAAAAAGAACTGCGTTCTCACCCCAGAATTCTGTCTCTGAACTGTGAGGGGTATATATAAGCACAATGTGTAGTGTTTTACATGAGGAGTTCAGTGCACAAGAGTATAATGTTTTCTGTTTTAATTTCTTTTGACCATGGACTTTTACTTCTTAAGTATCAGTGGCAGCTTAAATCTCCCAGGGTGGCAGACCATTATTCTGCTGAGATGATGACCTCAGTTGCCCCATCCAGTGCTCTAGTCCACTCATGAGTTGCACACAACTCTGACTAGGCAAATTCTCACAGCTCAAGTGAGAGAGCTGTGCAGAAGAAGACATCACAGCTGTGATCACTGACATCATCCCTCTCTTTTTCTTTCTGCCTTATATATAGTGTAGTTACATACACATGTACACAAAATTTAAAACTAAAATGACCTTGCTATGAAAAAAAAATCTAGTGGTTCTAGAACAGTACAGAGAAGCTTCAGGCATAAGGTGACTGACATTAAACTGCCAGAAGCGAGACTTTGACGTTCCTAAATGCAGCTTCCCTTTTTGTATATTACATTTTGTGTCATTGATTGGATGGGGTATCAAAGACGTTCATACAGTGTATCGTTTTCAGTATGGAACAGAAAACATGTTTGCAAGACAGTAGCTAAAAAGTTAAGTATTGCCTTCACAGCCCTCTAGTTTTCACTGAGGATCAAACTGTCGTGGTTCTAGTATTTCACTAGATCTGGGAACTCCTTGGCATCACCCGAAGCCAAGGAGAAGAATTCTAGTCTAGTTCTCCCCACCCTGATTAGATATGTGCAAAGATTATTTGTGTCTGAGAGCATTTAGGCAAGGTCTCAGTTGCAGTCCCAGCTGAAACAGTACAGCTTGTTCATGTGGAGCACTGCAGTAAACGCTACATGTTTATGAAGGTGGTGGCACTACTGGAGCTTCTGAAAGCTTGCATCATATAGGGTTAAATACTGCAAACTAATCATTCTCAACCTTTGGCTTTCTGGATGTTTTGGACTTAAAACTCTCTGACTACAAGTCATAAAGGCTAGGGCATGTGGAAAATGAAATTCAAAACATCTGGAGGGCCAAATGCTGACAACCACTCAGTAAAGTATATTCACCTATTGAAGGAAAAAAACCACTTAAAGATATATAATTTTTTCAGGAGCTTTCAACAACAATCTATTAATACAGTGAGAACTCTGGATGTCATCAGCATCAGTATTATTTAAAATGCTGTGGTGAAATTTGCTTTGAGGTAAAACCTGGGATGTAAAACTGAAAGGTTGTCTGAGTACAGAAATGACTGGGTAACAGTAACACTGTGTGTGGAATTATGGTTTCACTTGTACTTTCAGAATGAAAACAAGGTTCTCCTTATTACTTTATATTGGGCTGGTTCACATGTTTCATTATATGATTACCCTTAAGTGACAAATACCTGGAGAGGTATTCATATGTTTTCCAATGTTGTCTTTTCAAATTTGCCAGTGTTGGTCAGCATGCATATGGTAATCAGATCTGCTATTATCAAATTCTACATCTGTCACTTTGACCCTAGTCTTTCTTGCTAAGAACTAGTATTATCAAACACTATTTCCTTATTTTACAACCATAATGTATTTTCTGTGCCTAAAAACAAAATCAACTTAACAATGTGAAAGCCACTTAAATTTAATTAAACTGCTCTGATTTATCCTTCCTCCCAATGTTGTGGAATGAAGATGGAAGGCAGAAGTTTGTTTTCCACAAGGACATAAAAACACTCTAATAGACTCCATTTCAATCTTTAGAACTGTAGGAAAGTGCAAGATGTGGAAGGCAAGAGGACACAAAAGGAGTTCTCCTTTCCATTTAGCAATCCATTTTCTTCAGCAGATAATAGCTTTTGGCCCAGGGCATTTGGATTGGCATAATGTAAAACTGTATGACCCAATATGGACTCTATCACTTTATACCTTGTAAGAAGCTAGAGGGCTGTAATTCTGAGGCTCTTCTCAAGCCAAAAATCTAGGGAGCAAACAACCCGTTGTTTTAGTAGGGAGGAGATGCTCTAGAAAGGACTGATGACCCTGACCTTGTGTTCTCCCTCATTGTGAGCAGCTTTGATCCATGTGCTTCCTATCAGCTCAGTCTTCCCTTCTTTGCTGCAAAGATCAGAGGAGCTAACAAGAACTAAATGCTATTGACCCTTTTAGGGTGTAATAACACACATATTTCAAGAGTCTTCTAAAAACATGATTAGCTAAAGTATATATGTCATTGAAAAAAGAAACGCCAAAACAGGAAACACTAATGGTGAAGTGTTAGATTTTGAAATGGAAGTGCTCATCATAATGGTCCCTGCAGCCAGGCCCCCAAGGGTTGTCCAAAAAGGAAGGCATTCTGTTGCATTGCGTCATCCCCCAAATCTAAAAGTTTTCATCTCCACCAGGAGACCAAACCACCTGAAAGTACTTTGGATCACAATAGAAGTAGTCACAACTTTGTACATTGAGGCTGGAAATTCATTCTCACCCTCAGCTATTGTAAGGTTTGTAGCTAAACTGAGAAGCAATAGGGAGGCTTGAGAGTGCTAGCGGATAATGTCATCCCTGCTAATTAAAAAAAATCCTGGCAGTTTGATCCTGCTAGTCTTGGCAGCATCACACTATAGTACTAAGTGCCAGATGCTATTAACACTTAACATGTCACTGCTTCCCAGGTTTCTCATCACAGGAACACAGGAACTTACCTCCTATTGAGCCAAACCAATGGACCATCTAGTCCCATGTTGTTAATTCCGACTGGCAGCAGATCTGCAGAGTTTCAGACAGGCTCCATTCCTAGCCTCCCTTGGAGATCACTGGTATTACCTGGTGGTGCCCCATCTAAGTACTAACCAGGCCTCATCCTACTTAGCTTCTGAAATCAGACAAGATAGTAGATGTTCAGGGTCATGATAGCACCCCTCATCCACATCAACAGGACAGCCATTCAGGAATATAGAAGAATGTGACATTTCCTCCCACCTATCCTTGATAGTGGGCATCATGCTATCTCTGCATAAGGTGAGTGGGCTCTGTGTTTACCCTTTGCCTCATTCCCATTGCTTTTTTTGAAGAAGTCTGTCTTCCAGTCTGAGATGCACACCAACCACTTGTAAATCTTACCCATATCTGGCCAATTAAGTAACTCATAAAAAACTTTTTGCTTTCCCTTGAAACACGTCGCCAAGATGGTATTGGTTATAGCCACCTACCACATTTAGCTGTCATATCTGCACTTCAGAGCAAATCTGCTCACTTTTCTAGGCTATCTGCACAAACCTCATCAATTCATCTGTCACTTTGTTTTTATGGTCAGTATCCAACATTTAAACATGCTTAGATGGGACCATACAATCTCTGTAAACATCTTTAGATTTTTGCATAGTTTGCTCTTGTTTTTCAATGTGTTTGCCTTTATATATCTTTTCCTCTCAACTGCAGATAGGATGATAAAATGCAGCCTTGCCTGACCACCTTGCAAATTGGAAACCATTCCATTTCTCCGTATTCTGTGCTGATGGTAGCCTCATGTTCTGAGTACAGGTTACACATTAGGACAGTCAAATGTTGTGGTACACACATTTAAGAGCAGTCTATTGTTCATGATCTGCACAATCAAAGTGTTTGCTATAATCTCTAAAGCCCAGGTTGGTTTTCTTTAGAAACTCTTTGGTGAACTCAGTTATCCAATGTATGTTAATAATGCAATATTCAGTATGATCCCTAGTGCCTCTTTCTTTTTTGAACCCAGCTTGAACATCTGGCACTTCTTGTTCCATATATGGTAATAGTCTCTGTTGTGCATCACTTTGCTTGCATGGGAAATTACTGCAATGGTCTGTGGTTACTGCAGTGCCTGGCATCCCCTTTCTTGTGGGCTGGAATGTATGTGGAGCATTTCCAGTCCATGGACCATTATTTTGTTTTCCAAATTTGTTGACAGATTTTAGTTAGAACTAGAGTAGCATCTGCCTCTGTAACTTGAAGCAGCTGTATTGGTATGCCATCTGTTTGTGGTGATTTTGTTTCTTCCAAGTGCTTTCTCCTGTGCTGGCTCTCAGAGAACAGGAGTAACTACTCTGGATACTTATAGAAAGGTTAAAAGGGAAAACATACACTTATTGTTTCAGGAAATCCACTCAGCAATAGTGTATTAAGAACGAGTGATTTTAAAAAGCCCTCCAACCCATGGGTGACTAACTCACTTTGAAAAGGGGAAAACAAAAATTCGTCAGCTTTTGAGATGGAGGAAATAAATCTGTACATCAAATTAGTTGTTACTTGAAAAGGCAGAGAGGGGACAAAATGTCCAAGCTCAACTGGCCCTTTGTTACACTCAGCTAGTTTAGATTACTTGCCACAACATTCATGTTTCTCTTTCAAACACCAAGAAAACTTTCAGAGCCTCAGACAACACAGCAGATGACATTGCTGTTGATCACTGAGCTGAATGCTATACCATTATATAATGCCTCTGAAAAATCTCCTAAATAGCAGATGTTCAAGTGGAAATTGTTTTCCAGTTGAGAATGAAAGAGATGTCCAATGCTTCTTGGGCACCGCTGTGCAATTTTTCACTTAGACATAAAATACCAGTAGCAGCCCTATCATGCCAAAAACCCCAGGGACTTGGAGCTTTTGCCCTGCATGTTGCAATGAAAGCGGCTAACATGTATCATTAGTTGAAACATTTGTGATGTCCTTTTCCACCAGAAGAGGTTCTTAAAATGGCTTAGTAAATCATACAGTATATGATAAAGTCACAATTAAATCTAGTTTGAAAGGGGCAAAATATCCTAATCTGGTAAAACAACACTTTTAAAGTCACACTTGAAGGCCAAATGGAATGCACTACAGGATATTTTTGGATAGGGCATTTTGCAGTGGAGTGACAACATGGAAGAAGCTCCATTAGCCATACAGTAATGTTAGACCCAGGACTAAAGGCCACAATGTTATGGGGACAGTGGGGACCCCAGGGGGGCATTTGTTGTACATCTCCCGAGGCCCTATCACAATCTACAATTACAGCTTTATGACTCTTTAACTGCCATGACTGCACCCTGTGGAATTCTGGGATGGAAATGTCTCCCTGGTGGTGCAACAATGTCCAGGCATAGTTCCTGTAGACTCACTGAATTAACAATGGCCACTGTTTGACCCACAGCATGTGGTGGGAAACTCCAGTGGGCTGGCTATAGCAATGGACCTCTAATTTCTGGCACTTTGCAATCCTAGCATAAATATGCTGGTGGACTTTTCTGCTGCACCAGCACTCAATAGGAACTTGGCCAGTGCTCTTACGAATCTCATGAGACATCCTTCTTCAAGTTATCAGGTCTATTACTTCTCTTATATGTTACGCTGGCCCTAATGTAATTGTGGGCCTTGTTCTCATCCTGCCCAGTGAAATCCCACTTTGATGACCCTAAGCCTAGTCACTGTGTACCTGCCTTCTGAAACTGCAGGTATATCTGAAGAAACTCTTAACTGAAGCATGCCTTTAATTTGTTGGAGTTAGACAAGGTGAAGGCCAGGAACTCTCATGTTTGATCTTATTTTACAACAAAAAGGTTGCACAGACTGAACTATCAGTTTCCAGTTTTTGGTTATTTCAAGATCTCTTTTCTTTATCATCTCCAACACTGGGAAATGATGTGAGCTCAGGAGAAAAATAGCTGAAGCAATCAAGCAGGGAAGGGTATGGCCGTAGATCTCTTCACCTATTTCTTACTGTAAAGAAAGAATGAGGAACAGGTGGTCATCCCAAGATGGTGGAAAGCAACTCCCATTCCTTAAAACCAAGAATAGCAGTTGATGGGAATTGTTATCCAACAGCATCTGGGTTAGTGAAATACTGTACGTAGAGGGTGGGGAACTCTGGTGGATTGGGGCTAATTTCCTCTATGGGTTGCATGGACTGTCAAAAATGCTAGCAATCAAAAAGATTTTTGTTTTGAAAATGCCATGCGACCTAATTGAAAAGTGGATTGCTTATCCTGGAGAATCCCAGAAGGGACAATACACCCCCTTCCTATTTGCCAAAAGGGGACAGGCAAACATGTCTGGAAGGGTCAAGGGCCACAAAAACAGCCCGAGGACAGACTCTGCTCTAGGTATATTAAAACTGAAAGAATACATGAATAACACAGCTGTCCTCATCTGACACTGGTTTGGCTCTTAGCTGTTGGAAGCAGGGATGAAATATTTGTTCCTTCCTTGTTATACTTGCCTTCTTTTTGCTTTTTGTGTCTCTGCCTATTGTTGCCATTTCTTTGAGGTAGAGACCCCTCGCCTCTCTTTAACGTTATTCTGCAAAATTGTATTTGCATTGGCGGTGCTATACAAGTTCATAGGAAGCCAGCACAGCCTTTAATTTTTTTTAGATGAGACCCTGAAGCTTCTGATTCTGAGTAGGTTGAAAAGTCATTCTGGAAAGGACTATTAGAATAGTCACTGCTGTGGAAAATCTTAGATGTATGTAGATGAACAAAGGTCAGCTCCTGAGTGTTGGAGTGCAAACTCTGACAAAGAGCAGCTGTCAGTATTAATGTGACCAACTGCTTTTTGGTTTGTTAAAAACCCAGTGTCTATTGAGATCACTGGTTTCAAATGCAAATTGGATTTATGGCTAGAACAAGTCTACTAACAGTCTGTAACATACTGTTACTGTAAATTTTGGCCTTAGGATTTCAGTTGATAATGTGAAGTCAGTTCACATCTAAGCTGGTGATATATATTTCTGAAGCAAGTGAATTTGTGATTGATGCTTCTCTTCCCTCCTCCATTAAAAAAAAATGCAGAATTCTGCCTGGCTGTGACATTGCCGAGGGATAAGGAGTTACATTCTGCATGCTAACAGAAGATAATGTAAGCAAAAGCATTAAAAGGGAAATTGATAACCTTAAAGGGAATGTCCACGTTTCTGAGTCTTTTCTGGGAATAGGGCTCAGTACTTGGACAGCACCTTTAAAGTTGAGAGTAAAACCGGCATGGATTCACTGCACAACTGACACAGAAATCACCAGCCAGTGCTGGGGAAGGACTGAAATTCACATAGCAATTCAATGGGATGAACAGATCTGTGGCAAAGGGAGCACTTCTGTTCAGAATTCCAGCCACATTCTTCCATTCATGCTGACATCCAGTCCTCCACATCAGCCAGTATTCCATGAATACTGAATATGCTCAGTCTTCAATGGAAGCATAGCGTGTAGAATGCAGCATGAACATGCTTCTTTACTCAAAGGATCTCTGCTTTGATTTGTTTTTAAAACAAGCCCCTAGCATTTGTATCTTCACCAACACTTGGAAGTGTATGGATTTCTATGCTCTGCATCACTCACTGCCTCCTAACTAGAACCAAAATATAATCACTTAATATGTATAATTTACACAAGTTGCAGAATTCAGCTTTTTTGGGTAGGAAGAAAGAGAGGACTTTCTTTGGGTGCATCGCTTTAGCTTAAAATAAACAAGGGGTGGGTCTGGTGTGGCCTACCAATTGTTGTTGGAGTACAACTACTATCAGCCTAATCAGCATAGCTGGTAAAGAATGCTGGGAGTTGCAGTCCAGTCTTATCGGGAGGACTACCCTTTGCCCACCTCTGGAATATGGCCAACTCATATAATGGATAGTGTGGCACTTCACCTTGGCCACAGGTTAAGTTGATCCAGGGTGTCTGATTTTAAAGGGGCACGGTGTTTGAGGATTTTTCAGCAACCAGGTACATTGTAGCTATGCACAAGAGTATTTGGGATGAACTGATGAGGCCCAAAAGCCTTGGTGAACAGCCAAGTTTTCACTTGGCACCTATATGAAACTAGTATTGGTGCCAGTTGAACCTCCAGGGGTGGGCCTTCCACAGCTGGGGTGCCATGGCTAGGAAGGCCCTCTCCCATGTCCCAACACAATGTATTGACTTCAATGGTGGGACTCCCCAGCAGTCCTCTGGCAGACACATATGCGAAGAGGCACTCCTTCAAGTGTCAAATAACACTACTAGCTGTTCTTGCAGCATCTCCTGGAAGTGGCTTTCCCATTGTCCACTACCACTGATCCCAGTTTAGCTGAAACTACTAGAAACTAAACCTAGGTCCTTCTGTGTGAGGATTTTGTGCTCCAGTACTGAACTAAGAGTCTTTACCAAATTAAGTGCAAACTTCAGTAGGTCTGCCCAGAAATAAGTTATACTGTATTCCCTGGAGTTTAGATTGCAATCCAAAGCACATTGACTATGGAGGAGACCCCACTGCACACAAATGTCTGAGAGATATGTTGGGCATCCTATCATTACGCCACAATTTTAAGTAGATTTTATGCCACAATAACTTTGTTTCTTTAATGTGAGGAAGCTCTGTTGTTTTTGGTACAGGCTGTCCACTCTACTCACTGACTTTCAGGATACTGGATTCTCATGGGGGCTCGGCATTTGCCGTTCTCAACAGGAAGAATAATGTTTTACAACTTGCCTGTGTGTCTATCTCACATGAGTTTATTACCAGCAGGTCACTGACATTGGAGCCTTTGAAACAGTCTGGCAAGTCAAGTTCTACAACTACCACAAACGAGACCACTGCCAATGGGGAAACAGTTTTGGATGCATTGAGTATGAATGCAAACCCAATGAGACGCGCAGCCTCATGTGGATAAACAAAGAAACCTTCTTCTGAAGCAAAGTGAGACAGCTGTGGTGGGACAATCTCTTGGTAAAAGAACCTGTCTTCAAACCAGTAAAAAGCCTTAACAGAGGCACTTTGCAGCAGATGCTTTTGTTGAACAAATGAGACTGCAGTCCAAAGCACACTTACTTGGGGCAAAGTTTCTTTTGAAATGGGTGGGACTTGTTTCCAAGTGAATGTGCTCAAGATCATGTATGCGTGTATATATATTCTAAAAGAGGGTATTGTTGGGATTTGATATTTATTTACCCCGCCCCCAAATCTGAACTGTGCTGCATCTTTGTGATAGTGAGCGTCCCAGATCCCAAAACTGCACTGCCTATTGAGACCTGGAAGCTTCCCACTATGCAGTCATCTTTGAGATGCAATGCTTTTCGTGACATGCCCTGAATTCTTGTTTTTAAAATGTAGCTGCGACCTGGTGCCGTCAGCTTCTGTATTTTTGTTTGTATTAAATCTCTGCATTCCTTGTGAGTTTGTGGTAGAGCGTGACTTAGCTCCCATTGTGCCATACGCTTCAACAAACCTTACCTTCCTTCAGCCTCCTCCTAGTATCTTTGTACCATGGTATGTAGTAACAGTGCAAATTCTGGATGAGTCTATTCTTAGTGACAAATAGCCACAGCCCTGTTCAAGTTCAATTTGCTTCTTTTCCCCAGGTGCATATGTGTGGTGAGCACAGGCTTGTTGAATGTTGTATACTGTTCTGACTTTCCTGCCATGTGAGGTTTGTTGACAGTTTCCCAGACCCCAAATCAACCCCTGAAACCAATGACAGTGGTGGAATATTTGACAAACGTGTCAGAGAGTGCTGAAGCAATACCATCTGTGGTTTTAAGTTATTTATAGATATTGCTACTACCTGAACATGCAGTAATTAAGTATAATGTTTGCACATCATGCCCATTGAGTTCTCAGATTACCTGTTCCAGTGGTATTTTTATATGTAAAATGAAATAAACCTGGCTACTAGCAGCTTTGGATCTGCAACAACTGTTGCACCAATCAGCAGCCTTTCAGGTCAAACATAAAGATTCTTTCTGAGTTAAAAAAAAAAGAGAGAGAGAGAGAGTGATTTTTACATAAGCTTGTGTGGGAATCTGAACTCTGGTGCTATGTCCTATGTAAACCTGTTTACAATTCTGGCAAATGAGAAGCATGTTCTGTATCTCTAAGAATATGAAATGGGTGGAAAGTTGCTTCTCTCCTGCTCTACTGGATTAAGATGGTCATATGTGTGCATTACTTTGCATATCTGCTGTTCTTGTGTCCTTTATCTGCGCAGTCAGTAAAACTGTTATAACTCTTGACCTTTGTAATAAAGCAGTGGACAACCAGTGTTTGCTCTGGCAGTTGTGTCCCATTTAATTTAACTAACATTCATGCCAATATCCAAAGACATCAGCAATCTTTCGGAGAGGTATCCTAGACCATTTATTTAGCTCTTCAGGCAGAAGATTTTTTAAAAAGTATCTTACAGATTAAATAATTGCCCCTTTTGGAACCATCCAGTGTGAGTGGTGAAATGCTAAAGATGCAAAGACTATTGTGAAAAGAAAAGAGGAAGTGATAAGGAATCTTGGATTATACTGGGTTTACCACACTTTTTTTTCTAGTTATTCAAGTCTATTTTAACCTTCATTCTACCAGATGGTGCTCATTAGTGCTCTAAAGTTTGTTACTAGTTCAAGAAGAACTATACCTGCAAGGAAGACGTTTTACTACATTGTTGTATTATGAGCTGTAAATCATGTCTTTGTTTCAGCTACCTGTCAAGTATGCAATTTTTAAAAAATGGACAAAACAGTCTGGTCAAAGAACTATTGGAACAAATATGTGGTATGTACAACTGTGGTATTTTTTTTGTCCCACTCAATGTAAAATACTGGGAGAAAGAGTGGCCTGTGCATTTTGTGATTGAAATATAACACAGAGAAGCCACTTTGCATGTTCATGAAGAACAATCACTCCCCCTGCTCAAAGGTTCGAAGCTAGGCAAATGCATCCTGGATCCTGCTCAGGAAGGATTAGGGTGATGTCATGAGAGAGAGGGATGGAAGGACCAGGGCCAGTTATTCACAGATAGTTTGCCACAGAGCAACCAGAGACATTGTTCAGAAATGGCGAAAGTCAAAGAAGGATCCAAATAAAGAAACAGCATATAGAAGCCACAGAACTATTATTCCTCAAAGAAATCATTCTTTGCCACATAATTTGTGAAAGAAATAGAAAAGTATAGTACGGAACGGATGGGAACTGCAGACCAACAATATCTGAAGAGCCATGTGTTCCCCAGTACTGCCACATAGCTTAACTTTTTGACTGAGAAATGCTGATGTGCTTGACCAATTTCCAACATCTGTAATGCCCTCGCTCTGGGAGACATGAAGCACAGGCCATTTCTGCTCTACACCGTTACACACTTTCAGCATCCTGTGGAATTCTGGAGTTTGCAGTTTCCTGAGGCCCAAGAGCTGCCTGGCTGAGAATTCCAGAGGCCCCTCCCTAAACTGCAAACCCCAGGGTTCCATAGGAGGTTGAAAGTGGAATAACAGCACTATAGCAGTGTAGTGCAGAAATGGCCATAGTGTGGTATGGAGTTTTGCTAGGGTGCCTCTTAATAGCTGAACTGTTAGTGGGTCAGAAATAAAGAGTCAACAGATTACTTCTGCCAATCCCAAGTTTTCTCTTGTGGCCGTTTCCCCTGCCCTCCCCCCTCCTCCGGCCACAAAACTCCATTGCAATAGATACAAAAGCAGCAGCCTCCTTGGGGCACACCTACTTGCCGACTTTCCACAGTATTTTTAGAACGCTGGATAATCCTTTGTGCATACCCCAAACTCTCTTATGCCAGCTTTTGGGAACCTCAGCCTACACTAATAGAGGGTTGACACAGCAGAATGCCTCCAATGGGAGAAGTGTTCAAAATTCAGAAAAGACTGCAATATTGTCTATGTAACAATGTAAGAATTTGCCTCTTGTGTATTTTAATAATCTTATCAGTTTTTTATTTCATTTTATACTAACCCAACAGTTACAATAAACAGTAAACAAAATATCTTATTTCAATCAAAAAACAAAACAAGAAAAATATTATAATATTACTTCTCTGTACCCATTTTAGATGTTGCCAATCCTCTTACTTTTCAAGTCTTGTTCCGTCTTTAGCTCTTGTTTTTATTACAGATACCACTGTTTCAGAAAATGTACCAAAAATGAGGAACAGGCGTTGCCATTTTAAAAGCCATGAAGTAAAGCACATGCAGTGCTTGAGAGTGATTTCTGCTTTCTCTGCGTTAAGCCACAGAGAAAGATTTGGATGGATGAAAGGACCCCCCCCCAACTGTTTTACAATATGGCAGGGAATTAGTCACTCTTAAGTGCATTATCTGCTCTACGCTTATGCAGCAAACTTCCTTCTCTTCCACCCTCTTCTGCCAAGAGGCCAGGTATTCAGCTCCAGAGGAGGCACTCCTCTTAAGGCAAATAAATAGAAGAAGCTGTGCTGCCTGCAGTGTGTGACTGATACAAATATGGGACATGGGACAGAAGGGCCTAAATATTCTAAACACACCAGATCCTGGCTGACCTTGGAAGCTAAGCAGAGTCATCCCTGATTAGTACTTGGATGGGAGCCTGCCAACATATACCAGGTACTGTAGGCTATATTTCAGAAGAAGGAAAAGGCACAACCACCTCCGAGCATTCCTTGCCTAAGAAAACCCTATGAAATTCAAGGGATCACCACAAGTCAACAGGCAACCTGAAGACTCTCTCTCTCTCTCTCTCTCTCTCTCTCTCTCTCTCTCTCTCTCTCATTCTGTCTCTGCTACAGCCTACGACAGTGTGTCGGACTTCTGCAGGTAGAAAAGAAAACAACATTCTTGATTTAAGACAAAAATGGTAGAGCTTTTATCTTGGGTATAATAGTAGAACTTTGGTAAGGAGCAGAGGGTTCTGTAACTAATTCCAAAATAATGGCAAGGCTTCGTTAATTCATGGTCCAAGGAAGTAATCTTAACTAATCCTTGTACAAAATAATCACAAACCTCATGGTTCTGAAAAGCCAGATCCAAGAAGAGAAGCACAAGAATGAAGCAGGAAGGGCAGCTAATGAAGGCAGACATCACAACCTTTCTTACAAGCTGACAAGACCATTCTGAGATAAGGAGATTGTAAAATAGAGTAGGGCCTACAGTACTGTTAAATATCACAATAGGCAAACAGACTCTTTTGCAGTTTGGAATCAGAGAACAGATTTACAAATACAGTAGGATATGCTTTTAAAAGACAGTGAAAACATAGCACATACTATGCACAAATCTTTAATGAGTTAAATGCACATTGGGAATGTGGTATGCTCACTGTAACATGTTATTTGTCCACTCCTGTGCATTTCAGTGTACCTCTGACTCTTATTTTACTTATTTACTTAAACAGTTATGTTCTCCCTCTGTATCAGACGATCTCAAGGGTGGTGCAACAGAAGAAAAACAATTTAAAACCATATAATAATTTAAAACAAATTAACACAAGTTAAAACTATATGCACTAAAATCATTTACAAAACAAGAAGATTTGGTATAGCATCACAGAAGGATGTAGCATCATGAAGGAGCAATGCCGCCTATTCACTGGAAGGCTCAAAATGTTTTATCTCTTGCCAATCAATTTCCTCATTATTACCCATGCAAATCCACAGATTGTGCAGATGCAGATAAATCAACTCATAATAAATTTTGCTCTTAATTATACCAATTTCCATAAAACAGAGTTAGGCTTCATTATATATAGAAAAATAACAAGCAGCCTAGATTTGAACTGTGAACCAAATAATTACAAGCCTATCAGGTAATCATATTTAAATAACGAAAATAGCTACTCTGGTGTTCCATCCTGACCCTGAATACTGTTGTGATGAACAGACAGGAAGAACTGGCCCATCTTTTAATCCCAGTAACAGCTTGGTAACCCACTGAGTAACACAGCACTTAAAGAAAATGATAGACTCCTAAGAAATTTTACCAAAGGAATTAATATGTCAGCTCCACTAAATTTTAAACATTCTTCCATTGTTCATATATAGGCTTACACCTAAAGATGTAGTTGTATTAAATATAAATATGTATTTAAATGTAAAAGATATACATCTTTTTTGGAGGCAGGCATTTTTTTCTTTTCAAAAAATGTAGGAAGGCATAAACTTCAAAGTGTGAAGCATTTCTTGGCACAAAAATCTAGTGATTGAGGGATATCTCATTCATTCAATTCATGTTCATTATGGAAAGGTTCAAGACAGAAGAGACTTGCCCAGAAAACAGACAGCTGTCTGGGAAACAGCACATATTTTCCTACCACAAAATTAAAGAATTGATTTGAATCTCTCGGCACGACTGAAATCTGGTATCTTTGCAGCCTTGGTTTCTTTATACCAGAAAGCACAGTGCCCAAAAATGAGAGAAAAGGGAGCACCATGATAAACTATGGTCTTATTAGGTATTTCAGATCAAAGAATAACACTGATCAGCTTGGATGCCATCATGCCAATTGTTCGCTTTTTAAACAACAACAACAACAACAGATTTTTAAACAACAACAGATTTCAGGATTCTGTGAATGAATCTTCAATGAACTGTACTTTTTCTTCAAATAATGAAGAGATTCAAACCTACCTTAAAAGGAAACACTGATCATATTTTTCCCCTGTGAAAGCATACTGCTGAGCCCATTATTGTCCTACACCACTGGAATGATGACCATGTTTGGGTTTCATTTACACGGTCAGGAACGAGTTTGCTTCTACCTACAGGAAAAAGTATTTTTCAACTATATCAATTTCTTTTTTCAAAAGCACTAATGGCAGAGTAGTACAGGATGAACCATTCCTATGCCTAAACAGATCATTCTGTTAGCTGTCAAGAGTCCAGACCCTGCACCTTGAAATGCTGAAGCTACCGAAAGCGTTAGTAGAATTTCAGCAGAAGAAGCCCCTCTCAGTCCTTTTAATAAGACCAGCTGTGACAGTTCTTTGTCATGTCTTTTTGTTAATTCCTAGGAGAAAATTCACCCAGGCCTAACACGCTCATTGTCACATCAGTAACAGCGGAGGCTTTAAAAGGGAAGCTCAGCTCTTTTTCAGTCCTGTCTCTGGCTTTTCTCTAGCAGGGATTCAACGTCTTTCTTTATTTAGCTGCCGCATTGATCAGTAATCTTTCTACTAGCAGCTGAAGGTGTTATTATCTAGTTATTTGGATATTTATGTCTTATCTCTCAGTGATAAAATTAAACTCAAGGGATCCTGCAGCATCTGGCACAAGAACTCCTAGAGGATCACAACACCGTATGTCCAGCAGATAGGTCTGCCCCTCTCCCCTGGCCACTAAATGACTATATTTGGTAGGCCCCACTAAGAAGAAGGTGAGTTCTCCATGCAGGGAGGTCATTATGTGAAGGAAATAGTGAATATCACCTCCTGCAATGACCACAAAAGGACATGTGTATGTCACAAACAGCATAACAGCCATAAATCACCTTAAAATTAAAAACAACAAATAGTGACAAAATCACTTGCTAAAAGCCATCATAATAAATACCATGGGTTGCATCCAGTAGTAGTCGTGCACCTGTGCAAAGTATCTGACACTCTCACAACATGGGACATCCAATTTCTGACAATCCCTTCTGCCAACTCTACGCCTCCATACTGGTTCTGGGCACCCTCAAACTCTCTGTAGCTACTTCTTAAAGTCCTTCACAGAATAGTTTAAGGGGGTGGTAGTCACCAAATGAAGGTCAAATTTCATTTTTCCATCCACCTGACTTCCCATATCTAGTTTCTATGCACAGGGATTATTTTCTGTCAAGGAGCAAATTCTGCTCTCCTCTTCTGAGGTAAATTAATACCCACTTTAGTCAGGTTATTTTCCCTAAGTATGCTTGACAAATCCTCGTTCCTCTTCTCCACTAGATGGTGGTAAGAGGAGAAAAATCACTTACAAGCTTCTTCCAAGAGAATTCTGTACCTCTGTACCTCTGTATCTTCTACCATCCAATGCTTGCTTACTCTCCTGATTAGTATATGCAGGACTGCAATCTTTAGGAATTTCACAAATCAACAATAAAATTTCAGGTCTCATTGTTATGAAAATATAGTACTGTCCTCAAAAAAAAAAAAGACTTCTGGTCTCCACAGAAGTGAGCAACATGCTGGACACTAAAAGAATAATCGGAGAAAGCCCCATGAGAAGACAGAGCTGGATATACCCATGCACCTACCCTGCTAATAATGTGACTATGGCCATTTCCTCACTAGCCTGTTATACCGCTATTATTCCACTTTCAACATCCTATGGAATCCTGGAGTTTGCAGTTTCAGGAGGGGCCAGCCAGCCCGTCCCTAAACTGCAAACCCCAGGATTCCATAGGATGTTGAAAGTCGAATAATAGTGCTATAACAGGCTAGTGCTGAAATGGCTCATATAAAATAACAAAGGCCTGCACCACTCGATTTTTGTCCCATGCAGCTTTGCAGAATAAAAATCAAACTAGAGCAGTCAGTCTTCAGTGTCTCAGCTAGTTTAACGGCAAACAAGAGCCAGCCTTCTGCTGCTCCCTGATGGTGAGAAAAAAAAGAACCATATCTCTCAACACCCCTGCTGAGTAAGAAAACACTTTCAAGTTCTTCTGCTGCACCCTACTTGTAAGAACAAAAAAAATCAATCAATCAAAACTCTCAGAGGATTTTTAATATACCTAGCCTACGTTACCTGAAGTAAGCTGAAATGGCTTGGCACCTTTTCCTTGTTCCACTCATCTGCCTTATCTGGAGAGGCTTCTTGTTGCTAATTAAGATTGTCTTGTGTTGACAACAGTCTTCACTACAGCATAGGAGTCAGCAGAGTACTTCAGGACACACTCAACACTGAGGCCATTTCCGCACTAGCCTATTATAGCGCTATGATTCCACTTTCAACATCCTTCGGAATCCTGGGGTTTGCAGTTACGGCAGGGGCCCGCCTGGCCCCCCCCGAAACTGCAAACCCCAGGATTCCATAGGATGTTGAAAGTGGAATCATAGTGCTATAACAGCCTAGTGCAGAAATGGCCTGAAAGTTATTTGATTAGTCACCACATCAACACATTTGCTGTGTATGGGAAAATTTGAGTAAATGCTTGAAAATGATTGATAGTGCATTTAAGCAATACTACTAAGCAGGTTCACTGGAAAGCAAGTACAACTGAACTCAACTGACAAAGACATCCAGTCAGACTGCAGTACTGGGGACAATTTCCAGCAAACAAGAATGCTGTCAGAAAAGCATACAATTGCACAGGCAGCCAAAGGACGTTATTGTGTAGCCCAGTTGCAATTTTCAGACCATTTACTGGAAGTAAATATTTTGGCACTGTAAACTTTACTGCTGATTTTTCAAGGGTCTCCCTTTTGAAAATTGCTGCTCAGTAAATGGGGCTTATCCTAATGTACCCAGTCCTCAGAGGCTCATGTGCAATTTGTTGTTTTTGTTGTGCACCTTCAAGTCGCCTCTGATTTTTGGCAACCCCTAAAGCAAACCTATCACAGGGTTTTCTTGGCATGGTTTTTTTCAGAGGGGGTTTGCCTTTGCATTTCTCTGAGCCTGAGAGTGTGTGACTTGCCCAAGGTCACCGAGTAGTTTTCCATGGCCAAGCAGGGATTCAAACCCTGCTCTCCAGAGTCATTGTCTGAAACTCAAACCATTACAACACATTGGCTCATATTCAGTACACCTTTAAAAATACAGTTTTTGGGTTGACTTGGAAAATAAAAGAATGTCCTGTACTGGACAAACCAAAGAGTCCTTGATAAAGCAATATGGTTGCTGTGATAAGGTGTTGTTCGCTTTAAAATTTAAAGAAACACCAACATAAAGATGCATGCTCGGATCAGGGCCAAAATGGAGATCTCAGATGTTTCACACCCAAGGACTGCCATTATGTGCATTGCTGGTTGGTGGAGTCCTTGATGAGTGTCTTTTATACAAATCTCCACTCCATTTATACTGTTGTTTTGACCTGGGCTTCCCCTAAACTGGGGTCACCTCCAGGGCCTGCAACAGCACATCTCTTTGTTGATCAGATTTTCCTCCTTTAGTAAAATATTGGAACCACAGGTGTGAGAATCTAGTAAATGCCCCAAATCAGGAAATATTCAAGTTCTACCAAAATAGGAAAAAAATGGATTGAGGCTTAAAGTGCATTAGTGTGTGTGTCTCAGTGGGAGAAAATGACATAACTTTGAATAGAATGTTTTAGGGTTTTTTGCAAGAAACATTTTATGACAAACAAGTAATTTGTAACTGCTATTGAGAAAAGGAGAGCTTCCAAAATCAAGGTATTTGTTTCCCTTTATTAATTTAAACTAACCAGTGAAATCTTTGGCTGCAGATCTCCTACTTTTCAGCATACATGAAGAGAAAGTCTCCTTTCATTATATAATTGCCAATATCACCCTAAATGGAGCCCAACTTTAAGACTGAGCTAACTGTTGTACATGCAAGCTCAGCTGGAAGTGCAGTTGCCAATCCTACCATTTGGTTAATTGGAATACTAAGCAACTTCTGGTGTAGCTGCTTTGAGTGCTATCCCTGGGTGTGAAACTCTTTTTCTCTTTGTATCTCAGAAATCAGTGCTGTGTAGCCCACGGAGAATAAAGCTGAAAGCGCTATTAATCTATAGCATCTATTAACTGGAGCCTTACGCATTCCCTTTGGTCTAGTTTCTATTATGTACTCCTCTTGATAGTTCTGGTTAAACTCTTAGTAACGGGAACTGCACAACTGGGAAGGCAACACACCTGAGATTTCAAGCAGCAGTAATGACACAATACCCTGGTAAACATATTCTGTGTGAGGTATTTATTATCCCAGAGAACTAGCTCCCCTCTAGACACACACACACACGTATATGTATATGGGATTGTACACTGATCCAATAGAAGAGAAGCATGTTTTGTTGTGGGTTATAAAGCTATGAATTGCAAAAGAGCAATTAATTCAGAAGTCCTGTAAGTACTAATATATTTACCATGAAGAACAGTTTGCTCTTCTGATGTCAGAAGAGGGAGTTCCAAACAAGATGTACTTGTAAGGTGAATACATAAAATATTAATTATTAAACACTGAGAACTGGTTCCTGCAAACATCCCAGTCTGTCCAATAAAATGACTTCCCAAGAATTAACTGCACTCAGGGTGAAAGACAGTGGTAAAGGCAAGCATGCTTTTTTAAATCCGTGTGTCTACCATTCTCACTTAGAGTACAGAGCAGGGGTGGTATTTCTGAGCATGAAAGGGGAGAGGGAGCTGAATCCTTCCTCAGCTTGCTCTACTGCTTTAGATACATCTCCTTTCAGAGGAGCCACTGGGGAGGTATGCAGTGCGAGAAAGAGTTCAGCTCTCCTCTCTTAAGCGTGTCTTTAGATTTAAGATTTAGGAGTTAGAGCCACAGGTGACCAAACAGAAGTCTGCTCACACAACAGGACTTCCCCTTTGCTCTTGCAGTCCCTACCTCCCACCCTGATCTACTCCATAGGAGTTCCCAACCTTCTGGAACAGATTTTGAAGCCATGCAGGGCAGCTGCGGAAGCAAGGAAGAACTGTTTCCTCCCCATTGTGCTGACAGAAGCAGTGATACTAATGGAAAGACTTAACTGGATACCATCCTAGACCTCTAGCCCTTTATTTATGTGAAGAAGGTTCCCCTTTCCTCTCTATTTTGCCTTTCACAGCAACTCTCCCCACCACCAAATTTTATATTTTCTTCATTGGCTATGGTTCAAATCATGATGCCACTCCTGAATAGCATAGATCAGCTGGGTAATTATATTCAATCCAGTGACTCAGATGGATATATTAGAACTAATTTCAACAGAGTAGTATCAAGTACAAAGAGTATAATACTTCACAGCTTCACAGGGAGAACCATACTGACTGACAGAGGCAGCATCAAATGCTAATTTATTTCATTTAAGCAGTCATTGTGTGAATGCCTCAGATACACACATAAAGAACTGGACCTAGACTCCAGACAATGTACTAGCTGGGTTCCTTGCCTGCAGTTCACAGAAGTCAGGGGCAACACCGCAAGATGTCCATGTAAAAAAGTGGAGTGAGCAATTAAGCCCATGAGAATGACAGGAAAGCCACATTCTGATTTTTAAGATATTTCAAACATGTTTTTTTTATAGTATCTGAGAATGTGTGTGTTACAAGTGGTGAAGAACATGAAACAAGGAGTGACAGATTTATTTAGAATCTATTTTCAAGGTAGATATATGCTTACAAACTACTAGAGCAAAAACTGACGATGGGAATGATTACGAACTCCACTATTCTGTACAGGTTAGTGTCACAAGACACTACTGGCATTGAGAATAATTTATGACATTCTGGGAAGGTACAAAAACAAAACAAAGGTATGAACACAGGGCAAGGAAAGCATTCTAGGCAAGATGTAGACTCCTAAATGTGATAGTTTGTTTGTATAGTGTTTAATGGGCCCCAGAGGGAGTAGGGACAGCTGTGTATGGTTTGGTTGTACAATTTTCTCTACACTAACCCATTGTCCTTGTTCTAGAGATTGAAAATGTTTCATTTCCCCCGGGTTGAGGGTAGGTAATTCCCCCTACTGAAATCACTATTCAGCCAGAAGGGCTCTGCTTCAGCAGTCTTTATCTTTGCTCCCCTATGTCCATAATCATATAGCTGGCAGAGATACACAGTTCTGTCTTATTAATGTATTGATGAGAAATCAGAGATGTCAAAAACATCCAACTTACAAAAGTCACTGAAGAGGTATTTACCAGAACTAGAAGCATTTCACAAAATTGAAAGAATGATAGCAAGGAAACTTAATAACCTGACAAACCCATTAAAAATATGCTGGAAGGTAGGACTTCGTGTTCCAGTGCAGACTTTAAGAGTCCAACCCAGTAATTAATCTAAGTGCTCAATGATAATGGTTAATTAATGGATAACTTAAAAGGAACATTTAATTGCCATTTCTGCTGAATTTCTGTTAATATGTGCACCTGTAGAAACAATCAGATACAACATAAAAAAAAAATAAAAAAGTAAAATTTGCAGAACTGTTTCAGTCTGTGTTTAGGACTCTTCCATTCTAATTATGCAACATCCTTTGAACTAATGTCCCATGTTGCCCAATTCAAAGTTCTGGTTAGGACCTACAAAGCCCGATACAGCTTGAGTCCAGGTTATCTGAATGACCACATCTCCCTTTATGAGCCCAGCAGAACGTATTGAGGAATTCCAGGGGGCATGCCATGGATAAGCATGACCCACAGTTCAGCTGTGCTTAAAGGTAAGCCAAAAACTTGTTAGTCCCAAGAAAAAATGCCAGAGTGAGGCCATCCAGTAGTCCAAAAACTACGTTGTTTATTGAAAGCAAAGCTGGAATACATATAAAGCATAGCGTCTAGGCAAAGCCTAGGTAAAATCCATGTCTGAATAGAAGAGAGGAAAAGAACACGGAAAACTGAACAAACGAACAAACTGAACAACAACTGACTGACTGTCAGGCAGGCAGTTCTTAAAGACAGTGCAAAACAAGCTGAGAGCATGGGAACGGAAAACTTCCTAGTCTAAACCTAGTCAGTTCCTAGTCAGATCATCTGGAGAGGCCCTCCTCTCTGTCTCACAACCTTCTCAGGGGCATTTCATGAGAACAAGGAAGAGGACCTTTGCTTTGCGGCAGCTGCTCCCAGATGTTAGAACTCCCTCCCTAGAGAGGCCAGGATGACCCTTACCTTGCTCTCCTTTTGAAGGAAGGTTAACACATATTTTTTGCTGTCAGGCTTTTATAAATTGACCAGATGTAGCTCATGATGTTGTGCAGCTTTGTTTTAAGGTGGTATGGTTTTAATGCATTTAATATTTTTAATACTAATATTTTTAACATGCAATTGTTTTAACGTTATAAATGGTTTAATTCTTTTTAAAATTTTATAGTTATACACTCACAGATGTTTTAATTTATTCTGTTTTAATCTTGTTAGCTGCCTTGAGTCCCGCTGTTGCGAAAAAGGGAAGGTACAAACAAACAAAGAAGGCTCAATAGAACTTACTCCATACTTGATTGCAGGTTTAAGAGAGAGTTCAGTATACAGTTTGTTGTAGTTAACTATCACTGCAACGTATGGGGCACAAGTCTTGTACTGGACTGTGATCCTTGTGGCCAACCAGCAATATCAGGCTCATAAAAAATCAATCCGATTTCCAGTTGTAATTTAGAACCAGTTTCAAGACATGAGAGAGGTTTGGAAACAATTCTCATGAATGGGCATATCTCAAAACAATGCACCACTTGTTCTATGTGCAGGTACAAACACATAACAAAATAAGTCTAAACAGTTGAAACCAGAATGGTTATGCCAATTTGTACTGGAGATGTGTTGGATGGAAGGTAATATTTCTGAATGTTTCTCTGTGTAAAAAAATAGATAGCTGTGTGCTCCTTAGTACGTGTCTCCCAAGAAGAAAACAAGCTCGGCATGGAAAGGGCTCATTTAGCATATTTCTTCCTGGTGTGTTAGCTCTCTGCAGGGAAAAATTTAAAAACAGCACCCCCTATTAGTAATCTGAAATGGTATCTTACCCGTACTTGAATATGAAGCTCATTGGGTGAACTCAGGCCAACCTAATCTACCTTTCAAAGTTGCTGTGATGGTGTGGAGGCATGTATACTACCTCAAGTATTCTGGAAGAAAGGCAGAATGTAAATGTAACAAACAGCTCACGTTCCTACATTCTCATTTGGCTGCTAAAAAAAGATGTTTGGAGAGGAATACTTCAAGATCTCTTCAACATCATACCGACATTTCCACATCAGCTCTTGAGAAGGGTTCCACAATTAATCTTGTGGATTCAAAGTACATATACTGTGCTGAGATCTTATATATTAATTTCTCTATTTACTGAAAAATGTAAAAAGACCATAACCCAATACAATCTCTTTTGAACACAGAATACAGCCATGGTCACTATACAGTATTGCTCTAACACACTGCTAAAGCAAGAACACGTGAGACCCACTATCAATTTCTGGGTGAGATCATGGCCAAACTGGATTCAAAGCAAGAGCACCATGAAAGGGATCAAAATAAGGTGCTCATATTTCTGTTAAGGAAGATGGCCCTCACACTACATAATCTCCTACTTCTTATTGGAAAGAAGCCTTATCACCAGAGTAACTAATGGAAAGACACTGGACAACAGCTAGGTTCCCTCAGGCAACCAGGACACCCTTCATCACTGAGAACTCTCAGAGCAGGTTATGCAGAACTAGGATACATTTTAGCACATTATTAAGTCTGCCACTTATTCAAACCAATAACAGTAGCACCAGTCCCACAAAAGAATACTGTGTGATTATTAGATGGTTTAACTATTTCTGCCTAAATTGACCCAACTTAAACACCAAGTAGAAAAGTGTGAAGGATCTAGAATTCGTTTGAATGAATAATGAAGCCAGAGAAAAACAGTCTTCCCTGCACATTTGTGGGTTTCACCTTCACAAATTTGATTATTTGTGAGCCGTGTGCATGCCTTCCCCCTCGCATTCTCCTCCTCCTATTCCCTTGCCTTTTGCCATGTGCAGAAAAGGAAAGCAAGCACGCCTGGGCAAAAGGCAAGGGAATGTGAAGGGGGAGTCTCGGAAGGGAATAGGAGGAGGATTTCATGGGGGGACATACGTAGCATCAGTAATGTTCCTACTTATTGTTACTTTAAATTACTTCCATGCTCTGGAAGTGAAATGACATTATGACTAGTGTTTGATAACCTATACTTATAATGATCCAGAGTAGTGTAGTGGTTTGAGGGTTGGATTACAACTCTGGAGACCAGGATTTGAACTCCACTCAGCCATGGAAACCCACTGGGTGATTCTGGGCAAGTTATACTCTCTCAGCCTCTGAGGAAGGCAAAGGCCAACTGCCAATGAGCAAATTTTGACAAGATATCCCCATTATAGCTTCACATGAGGTCGTTGTAAGTCAGAAACAACTTGAAGGCACACAACAACAAATCCACATTCTTGGCAACTCCCAAGGGGTGTGTCAAGATTTGCAACACTATGGTAGAAATCCACATAGTAAATAATTCTATACAATATGGCCAAAGCAAGGCTATTCACCACCATATAAACATGGCAAAGAAATTGAATACAATAAATAGATTATCCCATCCTTTTTATAATTCACAAGCACCACTACGCTAACAATAGTGCAATCTGGGACTCTGAGCACAGAATCAGTTTTATTCCTTCTACCTATGGTGGGTGACATGTGCAGATCAGCTTTAATCCAATGTGAACCTTTAAGTATCTGCATTTTCATTCTCTCCATTAATCTTGCCATATCATGGCAGCAACGATGTGCTTTCAGTAGTCATAATGCTTCCAGATGGCAATAACTTTGACAAACCAGAGCAAATAAAGTATGTCATTAAAGAAAAAATTAGGAAAGCATAAATTTATACATTTTAAAAAGTTACAAATGATATTCTAATAACTACACTTTATACAAATTATATCATGAGGAATAAAAAAGTTTGGTGGGAATTATGGCAGCAGTGCCTTCTTGCAGTCTTAGATATGAATATGTAAAGAATTTGGGCAAGTTCACTCGGTATACTAAATCAGACCAATGCTGTTTAATTCATTGATAACAGAAATAAATAATGCTGGAAGAAATCAAAGAAATTAACTTTGAGCAAAAAGTCTTTTAGACAACTTCTTAAGAACCATAGGCTACAAAATCTATTCTGTGTACCATAATAACAATGCAGGTGTAGTGTAATGACATGAATGCACACAACAACAAACTGTGATGTTATTTGAAAGAACTGCAGAGTTAATTTTATTATGAAACCTACAGAAACATCCCATTATGATCAATGGGCTGACTTTGGTCTCTGTACTTTGAAAGATGGAAGTTGTTGTATACTGGTGCTCAATCTATAGAACTGGAAAGTCTGCCACTTCTGGAGACTAAAGTTTCACATGACCCAAGCCTCATGCTTCTTACTCACCTCCAGGGGAAGGTATTTGCACCATGGCCATTGCAAAGCAAGAAAAGCAGCCAGAGGGGTAAGGGCACTACTGTATTTGTCA
The DNA here is from genome assembly GCA_030412105.1 of Cyclura pinguis. Classification (NCBI taxonomy): domain Eukaryota; kingdom Metazoa; phylum Chordata; class Lepidosauria; order Squamata; family Iguanidae; genus Cyclura; species Cyclura pinguis. The sequence continues at coordinate 174,553,765 of CM059599.1, forward strand.
CTGGTTCGCAACCATCTTTAATAATGGCTGCAGCTGAAACCTGGCAATTGCTGAAAATATCTGCCCAGTGCAACCACAAAGGAAGATAGGACCAGAACCAATGGATTCAAATTACAAAGATTTTGAGTACCCCTTTGCTTGCATGGGAAATTAATGCAACTTTCTTGTGATTATTGCAACCTTTGACATTCACGTTCATGGGGACTGAAGCATTTCCAATCTGTGGGTCATTCTTTTGTTTTCCATATCTGTTGATAGATTTTAGTTAGAACTAAAGTAGAGTCTGTCTCTGTAGCCTGAAGCAACTCTATTGCTATGCCATCTGTCCTTGGTGATTTATTTCTCCCAAGTGATCTTACTGGAGGTTCCTCTTCACTTTCTAAAACTGTAGTTTCATCTTTTGCTGTTGTTGTTCTGTGCCTTCAAGCCATTTCTGACTTATGGGGACCCTAAAGTGAACCTATCATAGAGTTTTCTGAGCTGAGAATGTGTGATGCATCCAAGGTCATCCAGGGGGTTTCCATGGCTGAGTGGGGAATCAAACCCTGGTCTCCAGGGTTGTAGTCTAGTGGTGCTCAAACCACTACATCACACTGGCTTTTAGTCTCCCTTTAATCATTATATATATATATAAAAAAAGAAAACCAAAATCAACTGGAAATCCTTTTCCTGTTTTGAGAAATTGGTATTTTTACTGTTAACCGGTAGAAGGAAGCATTGCAACCTATTTGGAAGCTAAACTATTTCAGCTGGGGCAGAAATAGCAGAAAATCACCCTTTCTTTGCCAGAAAATGGTCTGTATGGGGATTTTAGTTAGAACATGAGTAGATTCTGTCTCTATAGCCTGAAGCAGCTCTATTGGTATGCTCTCTGTTCCTGATCTATTTCTTCCAAGTGTTCTGAGTGCAGCTTCCATTTTACTTTCCAAATTGTAAGTTCTTCTTCAAATGATTCTTCCTTGAATGAATCTGTTATCCTTTCATCTCTTTTGCATAATTCTTTAATATATTGTTTCTATCATCTTTCTACTTCTACTTGGTTGTGTAATGTCTTCTCCTGCTGCTTGTAGGGCATCCCTACTCTTGGTTTAAATTTCTCAGATCTTGAGGAAGAAACTGCTTGGTCCTCCTTTTTTATTGTCATCTGCTATTTCTCTGTGTTCATTATCATAGCAGTTCTCTTTGTCCTTGTGTTCAAATTGCTGAACAGTTGCATTCAGGATTCTGGCCCTATTTCTGTCACCTTTTACTTTTGCTTCTCATTGGCCCTTAACTGCATGAAGAGTTTCATCTGTCATCCATAAACACTTCTCTTTTTGGCTTCAGTGTCTCTTTGTCCTCCTCTTTGATAATCTCCCTTGATTAAGTCCAGAGTTCTTCTTGTTTCTGATCAATTGGGCTTAATAGTGCAAATCTATTTTTTACGTTATTTAAAAATTCTACAGAGATATTCTTCAAGTTGCATTTTGGCACAACCGCTGGTTTGGTGTTCTTTAGCTTTACTCTAATTTTTGATATTAGCAGTTTATGATCGGTGCTGCAATCTGCTCCTGGTCTTGTTTTTCCAGATAGAATGAAGCTTCTCCATTTTCTGCTTCCAATTATGCAGTCTATTTGATTTCTACACTAGACATCAGGTGGTATCCTCATATACAGTCACCTCCGGTTGCCTGAAGAATGTGACTGTGATAAACTGTTGGCCTCATAAAATTCAATCCTCTATTCTCCTGCTACATTTCTTGGTCCTAGGCCAAATTCTCCTACAATCTTTGGTTCTGTTCAGAGTCCTAGTTTTGCATTTGAATCACCTATGATTATCAGCATCACCTTGGTGCTACCTTTCTGTGCTGGTGGAATTTTGTGTTCCCGTGAGGCAAGAAATATGCTGATAGTTGCAGTGCTACTGGTAGGGTTCCCAGGTCAGCCAGGCTTCTGCTGAAGAACCAGAATAACTGTGTCAACAGCTAGTGGGTATCAGCAGTAGTGTCTGTATGCGGTGGGAGTAACACTGGTGGAGGATCTCTCAGAGACAACAGCAATGGCATCATAGCTAACACATGTTAGTATTGTAGAAGGAGGCACTGGTAAACCTTTTTCGAATGTCTTTTACCATGAAAGCCCTATGATGAGACCTAATACAGTAATACAGCTCAAGGTAGTTTTTTTTTAATAGCACTTCTAATAAACAAATATCTGTTAACAAAGCCTCTGACAAAAAGACTCCTTTTTAGAAAGTTTTTTTTATGGTCACCCAAGTCCCCTTTTCCTCCCTTGTCCAATGTCTAGTTAGAATTTTTTGGACAGCATCAGCCTTGGGAAGATAATGACAGACGGCTGGAGCAACACAGACATTCAATGTCTGCAGTAAACAATATAATCAAGCTTCAGCTGTAAAAGTGTGGGATTTCACTTTAGCTGAATCTACCATAGCCATGTGTACCTGCCTGCACCAGGCAAGGTAAGCAACAGCTGCCTTCAGAAGCTCTTACTGGACATGTATGAACAGAGAGATAACGGGACAGCAAAGCCTGACTCATCAGCTTCCCCCAGTATGTTAATAAAGCATAGATATGTAACTTTGGCCACTGAAATGGAAACCCTGAGGAAAGTGGAGGCTGGTGAAGGAAAATAAAATAATCTCTGGATGTATTTTGGAAAAAGCTTTCAGTCAATCTTTAGAAAAAATGTATTTGTTTACTTCTGCTGCACTTACTTGACCTGGTTGTTTCATGTGCATATTTGTAGTTTTCAGTCAAAAGTTTGCTGAAACATGTTGACCTGCTCTTCTTTTTTTGTGGGGTAGCAACCTAACTCTGTTCTCTCCATGTTATTTCTACCTCTGATACCAAAGTTTCTGTTGAAGAAGTAATGTCCAGGAACACATCTACTTTGTTAACTGATGTATTTTAACACATTAGGAACAAACAGTGAAGTTGGTAATGATTATATTTCTCTCATAAGTAGCTCACAGAGGCAGGAACCTAGGGATTTCTCAGAGCCATCAAGTGAGCAGCTGGTCTGTGGTTGTATTTGAATTCCAATTTAAGTTCAAATTCAGTATTGCATTTACTTGACCACATATCCTGAGTTTCCACATATCCTGTGTTTGCTAACAGGTGTCTCCTCTAAACAAGATCAAGCTTGAGTTCTCTATGTATTATTGTATATCTATAAATTATGGGTAACAATTACACAACATTTACAAATAGTCTGTTCTGTATTGACAACCCGACTGCCTGCCTACTGTGGCAATAAATGATCTCATTTATACTTTCACTGTTTAAAAAAATTAACTAAAAACTGCAAGCGTCATTTTGGAATCTATTTCAGTCATTAGCTTGATTATGCCTTTTAGATCACACGCTAAAAATATATTCAATATAGTCATCTCTTCCAAATGTAAGAACAAATGTAGAAAGTTAAAAAAATAATGTAACTAAGCAAATAAAAAGAAGGCCCGGTTGCAGTTCTTGTACTAATGTATTTACTGAGTTACAATTTAGGTATAACTATCCTGTAGAAAAAAAAAATCTATTTAACATATTTTTGTGGTCTTTCTTAGGATTTTGTTCTAGATGCTTATCAATTTATGCTTTGTATCAAGTGTGCTATTTCATTTAGTTTTCCATATATAAACAGAAGAATATTTCATGAAGAGGTTCAGAGTACTCACATGCTCAAAAGCTTTCTTTAATATATACCAGATGCTCTGGCTGGGATTTCTCACATTGTTTGCTTGAACACAAAAGCTCTTCACTGCTGCTAAAGCATTCCAGTCAGCTAGGAGAAGAATTAACCTCATGCTTCAATGTGGTGCCTCATATAGGGCTATATTACTAGACTATGCCTATCCTCCTGGACGAGATCCTTCCGTAGCATTTACTCTTAAGTAAGTTCCATTCATTAACGGGCCCATAAAACTTCATTAGGAGCTTTCCCCCCTGCCCTTTCCCTGTACCTGCAATTTTTTCCAGCTGGCTCATAATATCATTGATGAGCCCCCCCCCTTTAGTTGTCAACTTTTATTCCTCACAAGGATGATGACGGTGATGATGACGATGATATTATTATGCCCTCCACATTTGCTAGAGATGCAGGACTCTAAAACAAAAAATGGAAAAACTGCAAATTTCAAAATGCGTGTATGTCTACGGAAAGGGTGCCAAGGCATGACAAGAAGAGTGGGCAACGAGGATCCAACCAGGTCAGGGAAACGAAAGGCTGGGTCAGCATGGTGACCCTATATTTCCTTTCTTGACCAGCTCCTTGCTTGGGTGTGGAGGGGGACCTTGGGAGGGGATTTGTGGTGCTGAGAAATTGGGCCATGGTCTATCCTTGGCTGGCCAGGCAGCAGTTGGTGGTAGAAGAGGACCAGAGGTGGGTTTTTAAAATGCTGTGTGGCCTGATTGGTGCCACATAGAGGGAAGGTTCCCCCAGAAAAGAGGCACCTGAGGGCAGGGGTTGGAGAATCTTGCAAATAATCAAATCTGTGAAAGTTAAACCCTAAAAAGTAGAGGGCTGACTGTATTATTATTTCTTTTAATAGATAGCATTTTGATTCTAAGAAGTGAAGAAAAAATGGTGAGAGAAAACGAGAAATTAAAGAAATTAAAGACAAAGAACTGATCAAGTAGCAGTTCAATAATTATTTAAGTCCTCAGTGAACAGGAAATAAATTACAAAATATAAGTAAGTTTTGAATTGAAGGCACAATAGCCCTGAAAGGCTTTCTTAGCATTTCACTAATGACATTGGGATTTCCACTGCATTTTATATGGGGGGGTGAAGAACCTGGCAACAATCAGACCTGAAAAAAAGGTTGGAAGGACAATATAGAAAATATCTGTATTTAACAGGCTGACAATAATACCTGGATTCTACTCCTTGCTAACATCATTGTCACTAGTGTTACCTCCTCTCAGATATATTTGAGACTGAAAAGATTTAAGACTGAAAATTATCTCAGGAAGGAATTTTGATTTAGGTTTTCCTGTTGTTTTCACATAAGTATAATATTGTTAATGGGCACTTGTTACCCTGTGTACTGGGGGTCCCGGGAGGGACACCAAAATGTGCTCAACAAAAGGTGGGGAAAATTAGCTCAGAGCACTGCTTAGCGTTACGAGAGGCAGGGTAACTTAGCGAGATCTTGAACCCTATGTCTACGGGGTCGGATCGAGTCAAGGAGCACACAAAAGTTCAAAAAATAAATGATGTTTATTAAATACAGGCAAAACAGTGTATGCGACACACTCATACAAGATAACTAAAGAAAATAAAGGTTGGAGTGGTGTAGAGGGATTTTTAGAGGGATTGCTGGTTTGGGTGATACTTCACCTGTCCTGAAGCCCGGAAAAATGGAGAGCGAGGCTGGGGTGCGATGTAGCTCAGCATGTGGAGCTGAGGGGAGGCTCGCCAAGCAAAGCGGCAGCAAGGCAGGATGAAACTCGGGAGCGATCCGAGGAAGGTCTCGGAATCAAGGGTTTTTATAAGGAGAAAGTGACTGCAGGCTATGCCATACTTGGGGGAAAACAATAGATTTGGAGTTGCAGACAAAGCCTCCGAAAGGTCAGAATCTAAATGATTGAGTTATCGTAGCGATTCTCAATAGAGTAGCCAGTATGTAGACGCAGAGTACTTGGGTATTGCATAGTTAGCCCATCAAGCTGCCATCGGGGGGCAGAGGCTCTTTTGTAAATGGCGTGCATATCTAATTAGAGTACTTGCCTGGAAGTCTCCTAAAGCAGTGAGTCAGCTATTTCTGGCCTATCTGTATTGTAGTTTGAATATTACGGCTATTAACGGCCGAGCTTGTTTACGTGCTTGTCCGGTGGCCTCACAAGCACGTGGAGAGGAACAGAGAAGTGAAGCCGAATTATGATATCAAGAGGATATCTTTAATATCCCCAAAGCTCGGATTAGCCAGGGCAGTAACACACTAATTCTTTTCAGGAGTTATATATAAAGCACAGGGAATGTAAAAGAAACAGGAGAACTTTTTTTAAGCTCTGTTCATTGTTATATTAAAACAGCAATAGTTCAACCTAACCTAACAGTAACAGACAAAAAAACAAAAACAAAGTAACAAAAATCACACAATAATGGTTTGGCTATTTTGCACATGCTAACACAAAAACTAAGAACTTCCATATCAATTAATTAGCTGACTTAACAGCATTCAAGCTGAATGCTTTCATGCAGGTTTACTTGCAGTTGAATATGTAAACTTGTTATTGGCTATCAAGTTGGCTTTGCTTTATGTGATCCTATGAATGAGAATCTTCTAAGAGTCCTGGTTGTTCAACAAAACTTGACCAGATTTGCAAACGCAAGTCCATGTAGAGATGTGAAAGTGGGGTGGGGGTAGGTGAAAAAATTTGGGAAGGAACCCATTTTTCTGGGTTTTTTTTTCTGTTGCTTCTCCCGCACCCCTAGAAAAACTGGAAAACACATGGGGGACTAGAAAAGAAAAACTAGAACAATTCTATAAAGACTGGGAATCAATTACTACAATATTTAAAGCTAAGTGGGGAAACTCAGCTATAAAAGGTATTGAGGAATGAATATTAACAGTATGATTGTTAGCAATAATAAAAATTTAGGGGACGGTGAATAATATAGGTATTATAAAAGAAGCGACTTCTTAAGTTAAACTAAAATAATAATGACGAACTTGATGATCTGGGCTTAGAAATACAAATTAGAATATAATAAAATAGAATCAAAAAAATTTTAATAGAAAGAGTTTAAGAAGGAAAAATATAGGACTCATTTATAGTTGGAAACTACGATCTGGGGAATACTCAACATGCACAAGGAAAGTGAATAAGGGAAGTAGGTTTGTATGGTTTTTTTGTGTTTTTTTTTTCTTTTTTCCTTTTTAGAGAAAACCTAAGAAGAGAGAAATATGGAATAGGAGATTAGTTATAAGGGCATTTTAGGAACATCTATATTGTATATTACATAAAAATCTATAGGAGGAAGGAAAGGACTTCGTAGGTATGAATACGAAATATGAGAATATGAGTATATTTTTTTAAGGTGGTTAATAACTGTAATAGACAGTTATAAAGAACTGGAAAACTGGATAAGAAATTAATGGTTTTGATGTACTATTTGATAACAGTTTGGTTTTGTTTATAGAATTTTTTGTAATTTTTGGAATATTTGTAAGTCAGTATAATCTACAGTTGAAATGCCGGTTTTGGTAATATTTTCTTCTGAATAAAAAGATCTAAAACAAAAAAAAGAAAAAAGAAAAAAAAAGAAAAAAGAAAAACAGTTTGCTTGCTATGCTGATGATTTCTTCTCTTTATAGTAATTTTTCCCCTGTGACTTATAAATTGGCAAAACCAAAGAAATCAGATATTCCTTACAGCACCATTTGTTGAAAAAAATGAATTCAATATGTAATTATTGTCTGAATAATTACTTCCAATTATCCAACATCATAATTGTAGGCCAAACCAGATTAAACATAATACATTTATTTATTTATGTTCCTAAAGTAACAAAGTGACTTTTAATCTGTAAAAAGGACTAATAAAGCACTTTTTCAAATTTCCCCCCAAAAATCTGTGTTTTCTCTCAAAATTATTTTTTCCCATGGCTTCCAAATTTCAAGAATGTTTGCATCTATACAGTTATGGCCTCCTTCACTAAATTAATCTACCTAGGACATGATCTTCCTTCTTTGTCACAATCTTCCACTTTACCAAGCATTATCCTCTTTTCAAATGAGCCCTGTCATCTTGCTCAGACTGTTAACAAAATACACCATCAAACTTCTGAAATACATATTCCATCATTTTTGTCACTCTTTTTTAACACCACTGTTTAGATATGTACTTCTCCACTGGTTCTTAGCCTTTTCTTTACCAGGGACCCTCTTTAAATATCTTTTGTTGCAGTGATTCCTCAAGGCTTAACTCAAGATTTAAACCTCTAAAGTCCTTCAAATATTTTTTTGATTTGGAAAGAAGGGAGAAGGACAGGTTGCTTACCTGCAACTGTGTTTCTTCGAGTGGTCTTCTGTGAAGTCACACAAATGGGTTTACGTGCCTGCATGAAACAGCATTGGGAATCTTCTCGAAGCCTAGGAGTCCATCCTCCTAGAGAATATATGGCCCCTCCCTGTATAACGGTCAGTTCCTTCACCGTCGGAGTAGCAGCCTGGGAACCAACCATCCAGCAGGACATGTGGGGAGGACCGGTGGGGTTGCGTGACTTCACAGAAGACCACTCAAAGAAACACAGTTACAGGTAAGCAACCTGTCCTCCTTCTTCATGGTCTCTGTGACTCACACAAATGGGAGACTACCAAGCTGTCCTGTTTGGAGGAGGGAAGGTAATGCTTAAAATTCTTTTTACTATCATCATAGATATCAACAATTACATTTTCAATTATTTTTGTCCTTTAATATATATATACATATACATATACATATACATATACATATGCATATACATATACATTTCAATAAACTGTAGCAGCATCTTCACCATGCCAATAAATTAAATTTATTAATGCCAAGGATTCATTTCTCCATTTATTTTCAATTTTTTGTTTTGTTTTGGGGGGGCATTTGTTTCTTTTTTACATCACAGAAGAAAACAAAACAGTTCTCCCAATTGCTGCATCATTTTTGCTCTGTTATCTACCCTGTAATGAGAAATAAATGTCATTGGTTGTGACCATGCTTTGCATATGTCATGTAGTTGCACACCATGAAAGAAAACAACTGATGTCACCATAGAGTTTGTGGAATGGGCCCTTACAGAATCTGGAAGGTATTTTTTTTTTTATTTTTTACTAATACTACTACTACTGCTGCTGCTGCTACTGTTATTATTATTAAGCAAGTTCATAAGCCAGCTTAATAACAGATACAACCCATTTAAAGTTTTTTTCCCCTTTTTTGTGACAAACCAGAGTCTCACTGCTTTGGAACACAACAAACAACAAACAACCTTTTGTTCTACTAATGGTAACATTATGTTGTACATAAAAACTGTAATGCACATCTAACACCAAGGCAATGCAATCTTTTCTCCAAATCAGTTACAGGATTTTCCATGCATGCAATGGCCTGGTTCAATGAAATTATGAATCCACCTTAGGTCGAAGAGTAATATCTAGCCTTAAACAACTTCCCTTTATGCAAATACAAGTATGGTGCATCTATTCTAAATGCACATAATTCTCTGGCTCTCTTAGCATAGGATTTTGCCACTAGAAAAATAAAGTTTCGAATGAGAACAATCAGATATCACAATTTGTCAGTGGTTTAAAGGGCTTATGTGTAAGTTGTAACAGTACTACATTCAAAAACCCACCCCGGTACTGATAGTCGTTCTGGGAGGTGTAAATGTTTATAATCCGGAGGAAAACTCTTAACTGTAGGGTCTGTAAAACTAGAATGCTTTCCTTGTTGCTGAAAATACCAGAAAATGCTGATAAATAACACTTCACCTACAAAAAAGATAGACCTTCTGAGAAAAACAATATATGAATGGTACTGCATAATTGGAAATCGATCGCATTGTCCTTTAAGTAGGAACAAGACTTCTCCATTCGTAGGCATATGATTTAGATGTGGGAAGTTTGTGAACAGCCAAAAGCATTTGGTTTTGGTTGGTTGGTTTGTTTTTGTTTTTTTACAATTGTTTGAAAGTTGACTGCTAAACATAAGGTATCAATGGGACACGGTCCCATTCTGGATGCTTAGGAGATCAGGCCTCAATAGTAGTCTCTGATACAGACATCTCAAGCATCGCATCAGAGGTGCAAACAGGTCAGGCCTCCACGACAGTATCCGATACTGACATCTCAAGAGTTGCATCTGACATGTAACCCATAGGTGCCTCAACCACCGTGGTGTTACTAGGATGGTCTTCACCTTATCCTGCCATATCCTCAGTATGACCTTCATTGTGATTTGAAACAGAGGGAACGCAGGAACACTTCCCCCAAACTGTGGTCATTTGTTTTCTATCAGAACAGTACAGCTTGTTGTCTTTTGTTTTCAAATAGATCCAACACAGTACCGTCCACTGGAGGAACATGTTACTTATTCCAATCTCATTCAACCTCCATCTGGGGCAAGACAAAGGTGTTCTGTTGATTCACCTGTCAAAAGGTTTTCTGTCTGTGGTAGATGAACTGTGGAGTGGACAATCTTCTTTGAGAGGCAGAAATGAATTGCTAACATCAGTAACATACGTGACCAAGTCCCCCCTTATTTATTGACATGGTATATCACTATTGTGAATATGGAGGATGAGCCCTAAGTGCACATCACTCACTCTTCCGTCTGGCTCAGGTTATCACTAGCAAAAACACTGTTTTCCATGATAGCAAGTTAATGTCACACTTTGCCACAGGTTCAAATGGCCTGTGAGTCAATCGCATTATCAACAAGTTCAAGTCCCAAGCTGGTATAGGAGGCTGGACTAGAAGGCATAAATGCTTATAGTCTTGTAAAAGTGTCTTAATCATAGGGTCCAGAAATAAGGATGGGCTTACTTCTTGTTGTAAATGCCAGGAAACTGCTGCTGCATAACACATCATTAATGGGAATGATAGTCTGTCAGATATCAACAAGACGAGGAACAAGAAGATATCCATGGTACCGCAGGTTCATTGGTCAGTATCACTGTCTCATAGATAAGCGCAAACATTTCTCCCATCTATATGCATACGATCTCAACATCGAAGGTTTGTGTGAAGCCAAAACAATTCTCCATCTCAGATGTGTTAATTCCTTTACTTCATTAGGGGAAAATACCAACTTGGTCTCGAACTTGTGACCGAAAGCAATGTGGCGTCGGGCCTTAATCACTCAGCCATCCTGGTTCCATACCATCAATCATAGAGACTGAATGTCGGGATGGAAGACAGTATCAAAGTGGATACTCAGTAGGTCTGGTCTGTATGGAAACATTGTGCCGACCTTTGGACATCTGCAGAAGTAGTGCAAACCAATTATTTTATTTTATTTTATTTTATTTTATTTTTCAGATGATACTATGATGAGCCAGTCATCAATATACAGAAACAGTATGATACTTTTCCATTGCAAGTAAGCTGCCGCGACTGACAGCATTTGGTGAATACCCCTAGTACTGTACTCATACCAGAAGGGAGGAGTCTGAATCAATAAGCCTGTTATCCTATTATAAAAGCTAAAATCTTCTGTGCTCTCATCTGATGGAAATACTTAGGTTGATCCTGTTGTCTTTCTTTCTTTTTCGAGGAGTGTTGTTGAGGAGTTGTTTGTCTTTGTTGTCATGCAGGCAACAGCTCAACACTCTCCTTGTTCGAATTTATCATCAGTAGTACCACTGAACAGGCCAGCTGAATCAAAAGATAAGTAGAGCGTAGGTACCAAGCATAGGTATCAAGCCTAGGCACCAGCCTAGGTATCAAACTTAGGTATTGAGCCTAGGTACCGAGTCCAGGCACCGAGCTCAGGTACTCAGTTTAGGTATCCAGCTTAGGTACTAAGACTCTAGCCTAGTTATCAAGAGTCTTAGAGCTGCCAGTTCACTAGCTCTTCTTACCAAAGTTATAGCTACTAGAAAAATGGTTTTCCAAGATAGTAACCTCAAGTCTTTCGATTGACTCTAGGGAGTTGTCTCCCTGTACAGATGACTTGTACTGGACACATAGACAATCTTGGTACTGAAGGGAGGATCCAATAAGCCACCATCGGTATCAAGATGAAACAGAAAAACAACCTTGTGTTCTGAGGTCAAAATCTAAGTCTCCAACACTGATGTATCGCAAGGTGTTGCCGGCAACATCTAGAGGACCAACATATGATGGAGATTCAGAGCCAGTTCACTGGTCTAGGTACAGAGCCTAAGTTTCAAGCATAGTTATCCAGTCTAAGTATCATGCCCAGGTATCCAGCCTAGGTACCCAGCCTAGGCACTGTGCTTAGGTATCAAGGCTAGATATCAAGGTCAGGCACCAAGCCCAGGCATCAAGTCCAGATACCAGTCCTAGCCACCAATGTCAGGTATCATGATGGTACAGTATCATACTATCAAGAATTGATCATATGGTAGTGTTGACAATGCACTAAGTGCAGGTAATCAGGATACCAAGCGCAGGTACCAAGCTTAGGTACAACACCTAGATATGAAGGCTAGGTACCAAGCCCAGGTATCAAGCCTAGATATCATAGTAGTATATATCATTGTTGATATCAAGAGCCGATGGTATCATCTCCTTGAGATTGACAATACCGTGATGGTAGAGCGGTTGACTGCCTCTATGAGAATGGCAACACCGTCAAAGATAGAAACCATGGATGGGACCGATGGCAAACTGCCTACTCGGACTGACGGTACCGCTCGGTAAGGGAGCTGATGGCGAATGGTCCTTCGACACACAGCCATTCCATGGATTGTGTTGGTACTGAAAATTGCCTCGGGTGCACTGCTGTTGAAGAAGCAGTGAACAAACCCCCTCAGTGCCATAAATTGCCTTAGAAGTACCACCATTACAGATGTGATGGGGAAGGGCATAGCCAGAACGGCGATATTGAAGGCACCAGTTTTCCTAGAGCAAAGCCTGAAGTGGCTGCTCTGTTATGCCTCATGTGCAGGAGTTGACGATGACAGCAAGATCGTGCAATGTGAGCCTCTCAGAGGCAGGTAGGCATGCAAGTCCATCAATATCCAAGATCTTGCGTCCACACAAAAAGCAGGGTTTAAAGACCGCTGTCGAGGCTACCCGCAGAAAAATCCTGAGGGGTCAAAGAGAAGGAGATATGGCTTCCTCAGTTACAACAAGAGGAAATTCTGCGCCACTCCACATGGAAAACAAGTTTGGTTGCTCTTTCCTTTTATGTTTTCAGTGATGATTCCTCATGTGAGGGATCATTCAATTTCCTTTTCCTCTCCTCCTATCCTCGTATATATATCCTTGTCAGCAAAGTAAGAGGCTGATGTTTACTCTCAGTCCCCTTCCGAGAGGACGCTGACGGTGCCTCACCTCGAACTCGTAGTATGATGTCACTTTTTGGAGGAAGATAACGACAAGTGGGCCTGGAATGGGAGAGATTTATAGTCTTCTCCCACAAAAGAGCCATTAACGAGTCGCTCCATTTCATCTAACTTGTGGGGTAAGTAGTTGACAGTGCCCATAAGAACTGACGTTAAGGCCCCCTCCCAAGCAAAGGCGGCATTTAGAATAGCTGTCCTTATCTGGGATTTCTCCTCCACACGACAAACAACCTTCGAAAGAGGTACTTGCTGTACAACTCCTCAACCAACTAAATGGAAGCCAAACTAGTAGGCAAAAGGGGAAGCTGAATGTTAGAAACAACCACCAAAATGCCAAGAAAAACGTATTTAGTCAAATCTTGCTTAAAGAAACCGTTAAACCAATCTGAAAGCTAGAGGAAGGCTCCTTTGATGCTGCTACCACGGCGGAAGAAAAGGAACTGACTGTTACACAGGGAGGGGCCTTATATTCCCTAGGAGGGTGGGGGAGGGGTCAACTGCCAAAATGCCTACCCCTACGTTTCGGGAAGGTTCCGAATGCTGTTTCACGCAGGCGCGTAAACCCATTTGTGTGATTCACAGAGACCACGAAGAACAAATAAGTAAATGCACATACTCCTATTATATTTACTGGAATGATTCCACACAAATTTAAAATAAAATAAAAATAAAGTAATAATGATACCTGAACACCAAACCATGGCTTAATATTACTTGTTAATTTTAATTAATTAATTAATGAGAAGGCTCGTGCTGATTTTCACTTACTTACTTTCACCTATATCCAGTTTCAGCTTTTTCTGAGAATGTCTTTTCTGGATCCGCTTGCTAGAGGAGGCGCCGACAGTTGGCTGGACACACTAGTACTAGTCACTGAAAAGGCAGCAGTTCTCTCCATAAAAAGGGGTCCCTTTTACGACTGCCTTCCTCTGTGCTGAAAGCATTCATCCTAGCCTCCTACCAATCCCAGGAGACAAGCGACAAAAGAGGCACCCCTCCGCCAAAGACTAACGATCCTGCCTTTATAACTATCAATTTCTTCTATGGGATTTGCAGGAGTCCCTTCCACTTTCTTCAAGTGCACCTTTAAAGGCCTTTTCCCCCCCACCCACACTCTGCCTTAAGGAAACATCTGGGAAACCTTACAAAGCAGCCACTGGGCTGGACATGGGCATTACCATCCTCTTCCACGCCAAAACTTCTACCTTCAAGAGTAATTCTCCCCACTTGGCCTCTTTTTCCCAGGAAATCTCAGTGTCCCCCTCCCTATACACTGTGTCATTCTGTTACCACCCCTCCAAGGTCTTAGCAAGCCAGCTCCCCCACCCTCCAAACAGTCCTCTTAGGGAAACTCTTACTCCTACCCCCACAGACCCCCAACACTTGCCGCCATTCTCCCCTTCACCTCTAGTGCCTCTCTGAGCACAGTACAGGACCAAAGTGGTATATTGTACAACACAAATAAAAACGGAGTGGAGTTGTTAGATTTTCAAAACTAATCATTTTACATATTAAACTGTTGGTTCCTAGAACAATCTGAAACAATATACCATAAAAAGTAGGTTCAGCTATGCTAATAATCACCCCAGATTCTTCCAAATATGTTTTTTTTCCTGCCTTTTTTTGGTGCTACCTATGGAACTTACATACACATCTATTCTTGAGATGCCATGCCCACACATTGCTTCAAGGTTGTGGGGGAGAATAGCAAAAACTTGCTATTTGCACTCCCTAGTTAATTGTCAGAGCTTTGAAGTTCACATTAATTCAAGTTTAAAACCCAACTGTAAGTGTGCAAGCTATCAGATGAAGAAAGCAAAAACTGCATTCAAACCACCTACTGCATTCAAACTGCCCTCGCCCACAAACCAAGCATTCAGTAGCCTGGGCCTTCGCATGCATCCTACTGCCTAAAGAAAGATTGAATTCAGCACTGTTGCAACCTTGCCCTGAACAAGCAACTGTAGATTACGCAGGAAACACAGTACTGGACAGGGCAGGGGAGGTACTAGAGAGACATCTTTTTTCTCTATTCCTCAGTGAGAGAGGCCTAGGATGTGCCCCTCTCCTTTTGTATTTTTGTCCTGGATGCAAGGCATAATAGAGACTCATTTACTTTTTCTGTCCTCACTGAAGAGTAATTTTCAAACAATTTCTGGTTTTGTTTATTTTCTTTCATGCTCTACATTTTCTTTCCTTTCTTACAAGTATTCTGTTTTATTTAAACAAAGCCAGAAAATACTAAAAGAAAAAAAAGCAGTACTTAAAGACCAGCTAATAGGAGGCTTGTTTTCTTTCCTAGTTTGCAAGATGAATACATCTGTAAATAATGAAAATGTACATGGCATTTTACAAGCTAAGACTTGTAAGATCACAGATACCGTTAATAAACAGAACTGCAACTAATAGAAGAGCTCATATACACACAAGTGCTTTCCACAGAATGGGATCTCTCTTGATTTATTAGGTGCCCCTCTTCCTCTTGAGTCTGGGAAGGTACGCATTTGCCTTTTATGTAGTAGACAGTATGCAGTAACATGACAATTTCTCAAAACATTAAAAAGATACATAGCAACCCCTGCTAAAAATAAATGCAATTCTGTACAACAATCGTGAAGAATTATATGTGTGCTGTTCTAAAAAGACATTTTAGAGTATAACCGTAACTGCCCAAGTGTTCACCTGCTTTCCTGGGAAAAGCTGCTTATGGCCTTTTAAGGGTCACAGGAGAAGATCAGTTAATTAGATGGAGTCCCAGGCCCTGAGTTAACTTATAAGTGAATCACACAGTAGAAAGGCAGCTTGTGGCAGCTGTGAAAGCAATAGGAGGAAACAGTAAAGGCCAAAAAGTTAGAAGAAACTATAAAACAACAACACAATATATCAATCCAGTAAGATATTTCTTTCTGTAGTGAATCCAGTAAGATATTTCTTTCTATGTACTATATACATAGAAACCATGTGAAGTGCATTATATGCAAGCTAACTCAAATGCTTTTATTTTACATAAGAAAAACTCATTGAGAAGACAATGCACACATCTGGAGGTAAGTCAGCTATGATGCATGTAGCATGATGTATGAGGCGCTCATTTCATTTTAGAAATGTATGCCATGGTTATTTACATTCTGACTCTTCTGCTTGGTCCAGTCGAATCTCCTTTTATCAAAGCAAGTTATTAATGAGAAATAAAGTTAAAAGAATGTATTGATTACAGTATTTTCCATAATAAAATCCTTGGTAAAACCCAGAACTAATCTAAAACTAACTAACTAAACTAACTAAAACTAACAATTAAATTGCACGAACATTGCTCAAGAAATATATTTTGGTCTCTGCTCTGATAAAACAGACTCCTGAGCTACAACAGACACCTGCCTCCTAGTCTACTTTCTTGCCTCAACTAATGTGTACACTTATAATTTCAAAGTATCCTCATGCCTACACAAACTACAAGCCAACCATTATAGAACAGATTTCACATAGCGACACTGCTTCCTCAGTTGTACCTCCACGTGTTTAGATCAAGACTTATAGACACATTAAGTCTTTTTAAATTATTCTTTACACCAAAATAACCTAACTATGAATGACTAAAATGTATTCAGTCTGCTTTAATTAGGACTAATAACTGGATTAAGGAATACATTTTAGATGTACTGACACAAATGGCAAAAAGGCACCAAAAAATCTAAGGAAAGTGCAGGTACCATGTATGCTAAGTCTCGTTTTCTACCTGCTATTACCCTGTCTTTAGATTTCCCCCATTGACCCATTGCCAGGTGAATGGTGATGCTGAAGTACCAAAACAAGCTGATATAGAACACTGGCAACAGCACAATGGTTGTGGCATTTTTCTGCAGGAGCAGCCCTGGACCTTGAAATATGCATCAGTACATCAGCCAAAGGTAAAGTTCATCAACAATAGTGAAAAATCAGTATTTTCTTTACCTCTGTTACCTTAAGGGCTAACCAGTTTATAATACCATTTGTTAACACAAGCTCAGGGCAAATACAGTTGACCCTATATATTTGTGACTTCTGTATCCATGAATTCAACCAACCACGGCTTGAAAATATTCTCCCCCCTAAAATAAAATCTAAAAAGCAAACTTTGATTTTGCCATTTTAAGTAAGAGACACCATTTTACTATACCATTGTACAATAATGAGACTTGAGCATCCATGAATTTTGGTATCCACGGAGGTCCTGGAACCAAACCCTAATAGATACCAAGGGCCCACTGTCTTAGAAATGCTACCTAACCACAAGAAAGTTGGGCAATGGACTAGGTTTTAGCACTGGCTTCCTTAGGGAGATTTACAACCAGAGCTGCTAAAATCATGACAATGCACAAAGATGAAGAAATTTTTTCTAGGGCTAGGATTCAGTGTAATATAAAACACATTCATGAGGTTTTGGGGTACGAAACCCTTGTGAAAATAAAAGACCGCAAATAACTTCCCGCTGTGATCCCCCTCCCATTCTCTTCCAGGGATTCTGCTTCCATTCCCTCGCTTTTTGCATGCCGAGGCCAAAGGCAAGGGAATGGCAGAGGGAGCTTCAGAAGGGAGAAGCAAGGCTCACGCAAACCTTCTGCACCCATTCCCTTGCCCATTGCCTCAGCACAAGTTCTCAGCGCTGGGGCCAGAGGCAAGGGAATGGGAGGGGGAGCTCCAGAGAGGAGAAAAAAGGCATGTGCGTGCCTCCCCCCTCATTTCCTTGCCTTTTGTCTGTGTGCTTGCCTTTCTTCTCTATTTCCAGCAAAACGCAAGGGAATGGGAGAGTGGGGGGAGAAGGCAAGCGCACACCTCACCAATAATCAAATTTGTGAAAGCCAAGCCTGCAAATATGGAGGGAGGACCACGTTTGAATAGCAGTTAGGACTCATCCAGACTGGATATTTGTGCCAATTTGTAACTACCATTTAATGCTCCTTCTTGTCCCTAACCAAACAGTCCTGACCTAAAAAAAAATAAATAGAAATATCATAAATGTTGGTTTATTAGCTCATCTTGCTTATGACATGGCGTATAATGTTCAATGTGGGTATCTCCAACCTTTTTAACACCCCCAGATATATTGCAGTCCTCATTTGGTCTCCTTCTGTTTCTTTGCCAATGTTGCATTACAATTTTTTAAGGTTCATCCAGAGGTATAGAGCAAAAAGCAGGAAACTGTTATGGTTGCCTTGATGTATTTGTTTCACAGAGCAAGTTAGTCCCACTCTTTCTTTCTATTTGGTCGGTCTCCTCCAAAACTTCACTTAACGGAAGAGAATGTGTATTATGTAGCTCCAGAAACAAACAAACCAATAGCAACACAAATATTTTGTAAAAACCTGAAAAATGCAACAAGGCACTATGGAGAAACAGATGGAGATCATATGAATATTGCAAAGTAAAAACTGAACTGGAGGCAAAATGGGGAAGCAGTAGGGGGTTAGGCACAGCGATACTTCAATACCAGCCTTTAGAATTGTTACTCATGTTACTCATAATTTTTCAAATTAAAAGAAAAGTCTCCATGGGAAGAAGAGGCATTGCCCTGAGATCTGGGATGGGGGATGAAGCAGGATTGTAGGTCAGGCCACAAAGTATTATTGAGTTTACCTTAAAATCAAAGATGGAAAACGCAGTATGAATTTACCTCTTACTTCTGATGCTTCTGCCCTTTGTGACAACTGTTCCTTTTCTTGTCAGAGAAATGGCCATAGGCCACAGCACTTGTCAGTTCTCCTCACAACACAAGAAGACTCCCAGGTTCCTACACGCACGCACACACATTCGAAAATGTAGCTCAAAAGCTAGATTCTGTATTGAACATGAAAAGTTAACACTGACAACCTATGTCAGTGTCCAAAAGCAAAACAATATGAATTGTAATAAGGCACCCACATAGATTTGGAATTCAAGATACGCTAGCACATATGCCAGGGAAGAAATGCTACATTAATCCTGCATAAGATGTGGCCCACAAAAATATTCCGTGCGGCCCACAGCTGGGCGGAGGAGAGTGAGGGGGACGAGATAGCCCCCCCACTTCCCTCTACCACTGCCCTGGGCACGATGGCTCCCCGGCAGCAGGGAGGAGTAGAGCGAAGGGGACAAGATTGCCCCCCATTTCTCTCTCCCACCGCTCCAGGCACGATTGCTCCCCAGCGGTGGGGAGGAGAGCAAGGGGGATGAGATCACCCCCCACTCCCCTCTCCCACCCCTCCTGGGTGTGATCGGGGAGGAAGAGAGTAAGGGGGACAAGGTACAGATACTTTTAAGAAAAATTAAAATAATAATTAAAATAATTAATAAGTAAAATAAAATAATAATTAAAATAACAACATTATTTTATTTTCGGCTTAGAGATGACCCAGTTGTTTGTCTACTGCTGTTGCTAAGATAACCACAAATAATATACTGTATTTGTCATGCAACATTGAGTAGCTCCACTTCTTTTAAGACTCCACCTGTAAGAAAACCTTAAAAATATATTCAAACTTACCAAAATAATATTTTGTTTCTTAAGTAATAAGTGTAATAATTGAAGTTTCCCTTTTTTATAATATAGTCTATTTTATTTGTAAAATAATTTAATCATTAGTTAATAATTAAACTATTTTGCAAATAAACATCATTATACCATTATTATAACTTTACTTGGAAAGTGAAGTGCTAAAAACCTATCTGTGGCCCAAAGAAGTTCAGCCTATTTAATTTTGGCCCTTATCTACTGCCAAGTTGTGCAGGTCTGATCTAGGGAGTAAAAAATTGGAGTAATTGACAGAAATTGCCAGGAAATAAATCAGGATAAGAAAAATGTCATTTGGAACATGGAAATAAAACCAATGAGTAAAGCAGTGGAAATGTCCATGTTCCAACACATTTGATCAGTCTGGATGAATCCTTAATAATAAAGTAATGCATAATGAGAGACAGCTTACAAAAAATGTCTGTCAGCAACAGAAGAACTCCATGCTAGATGGACCTACAGCCCAAAGTGGAGTAAAAATAAATAACAGTGCAATCTTAAGTGAAGGCCCACTGATTTTAATAGACCTTATTACCTAGTAACTGGGCACAGGATTGCATTCTTAGGTTCTTGCATTTAGAACAGTGTGGGGAATTGTGTTGAATTTTAGCATTATACCCTTCTCAATTTTGTAGCGTTTAGTGCAGATAAGAGCAGAAATGAAGAAACCGTATTACAATAAATGATTACACACAGAAAATTGTGCTAAACCAACATCCTCTGTAGGGTACACAGCTCTGTAAGGGAAACCTGGGGGCTGGGAATATGAACAACGAGTCACCCTATAAGCTCACATCAAAGGAATATGTAAAGGAAACCACACAACAAGCAAGGACAAAGAAAATTAGCAGAATTCTCATCAGTGCATCCTTCTGAAGAGACTGTGTGGTTCCTTTTCTTCTTCCCTTCACAAGCTTTGCAAATTTTATTTCATATTTAAAACATTTTAATTATGCCCCTTTCAGGTGAAAAGACTCTCAGAACAATCTGCATAATAATAACTGACACAGGTTTACAGTTTAAAAGATATGACACAAAAGGAAAGGGGGTTGGAAGGCAGGATTTTTTTTTTAATAAAAGCAAACTCACAGGCATCTACTGGTAAAATGAACACATTCCTACAATGGTCAGTTCGAATAGAAAATGCTCAAGAGACAGGAGGAGCAAAACACAATTGGTTTTTCAGGAGAATGAAGGAAGGCAGCCCTGCCTGAAGGCTGGACCAGAATAAACCTCTCTGTGTGTATGTGCCTTCAAGCCACCTATTAACTTATGGTGATTCCATTAATTTCATAATGTTTTCCTTAGGTAAGGAATATTCAGAGGTGTTTTTGCCAGTTCCTTCCTCTGAAATATAACCCACAGCACCTGGTATTCCTTGGTACTCTTCTGTCCAAGTACTACCCAGGCCTAATTCTGCTTAATTCAAGATCAGACAGGATCTGGTGCCTTTAGATCAGCAAACTGCAGCCCCAAGCTGTTTTTGCTCTCCCCCAGTCTCCTCTTTTCTGGAAGGAAAAAAGGTGCAAACTGCTTCTCTTAGAAGCCTCCATGGGTGGTAATTCACCTTTCAAATGTATTGCCCTCTATTCTGGCACAGTACAATGTCTACTTTGGATTTGGCTTTGTGGTCAACATGGCTGCCCACATTTTTTTTGGACACAGAAGATACCTGACTAAACTGCAGGGAAATCACAGCCAGGAGAGAGTGGCATGTTTGTCATCTTACACAGGGATTTGATTTTCAAGAAAAAAGTACGGTGGGCCGTCCTCTCACACAACCTCTGCAGACATAAGTGTCAGGTTGTGTGAAGCATCCCATAATAAAGAGATGTGATATGCTTTGTGTCTGTGCTGTTGCAGGCACACGCATGGGATGAGATGCTTCATGTTTTTTGTTTTACGCAGGGGTTCCTGGAATGGAACCCCCACATATATGGAAGGTGCACTGTAAAGTAATCTCATTTGCTTTCCACTGGCAATCCTAACAGCACCTTCCTAACAGCACCGACCTGATGGTACAAGATCTTCCTGAGATGAGTCGCACAACATGGTAGACTTGGACTCCCTACGTCAAAAACTGAGATCTCTGTATCAAAGAATATGTGACTGCCATTGAAGAACAGAACTTATATTGCCTTTTTTCAGTGCCTTTATTCCCAGTTACTGTTTTGCCAGGGGGTGAGGGAGAAGCACAGCCCCAATTTTCTGTTTGCATTGGTCTCCTCTCTGTAGCAACCCAAACAAATAAGATGTAGATCTGCAACTCTAACATCACTTTTCTTCTCCTGCATGATTTTTAAAACCATCTTTGCTTGATGAAGAAGCCAGTGGGCTACTGTAATTATTTTTGCACCTTCTGCCTAATAAAGGTATCAACAATGTGTACGTCAAAATTTTGTTAAATAGAAGTATTATTTTTCAAAAGCAGAAGTGGACTTGAGCCTATTTAAAGTTTTGTTTTTGGTAGTTCCTGCAGCTGTAGAGGATCCTGGGGTAAAAGATTGTCCCCAGCACCCAATGAACTTAACCATTCCCATGTCAAATCACGCCTGTTTTAAGGGTCTCCAGAGGATTGCCACAAATAAGAAAAAAATGTATACGTTATTCACCCATGTAAACTGTAGTCTGTGTAGCTCCTCCACAAATAAAGCATCGAGGAAAATTCAAATGAACAATCAAGCTACCATCATTTTTCAGTGTTCCTCCTAGTAGACAGCTGGCACAGTGAAGTGTTTTCAGCGTTGGACAAAGAATCTGGGGGCCAGTGTTTGAATCCCAACTCAGTCACAGAAACCCAGCAGGTGACCTTGGACAACTCCTAGCCTCAGAGGAAGGCAACAGCAAACCCCCAACTGGGTCTGAAACATATCAACCGTTTAACTTTCTTTCACAAGGTATAACTTATAGTATATTTGTCTTCATTCACTCACTCTCTGCACTACTTACCGGTTTCACTTCAAGTTGAGATAAATCTGAATCAGTACAATAAATGGAATTTTCTGCTTCACTAAAGGCTGGATCTGAATCTGTAGGTAGAGGCAGCTTTACGCTGTATGACTTGACCACTTGTACTCTTGACAAACTGAAAAGTATGAGATTCTACAAAACAAAGTGAGTTATCAATGCATTCATTCGCTCGTCCATTCCTCTTAGGAGCACAGTTTGCCAATACTTATCTCTGCTTCAGAATAACTACATTCAGCTCATTTAACATGACTGACTGATTGCAAAGCAACAGTCCAGGTAAGAATAGATATTTATTTATATCTCTGGCTAGTGTAAAAAATTTTCTACTTAAAAATGTCAGAAAAACTTCCAGTAACATCTGGGGAGGAATCTCGTATTTCCAGGGAAGTAGTAACCTGGTATAATTATCACACTTTGCAAGCAGCCACAAAGTGTGAACGCCACACTTTTGATTTGATTTACAGCTAGGCTTCTTTTGCTGGTGTTGGAAGAAACATCCCTACTCTCCAAGGGCATTTAATTGCATAGAAAAAATACCAGAAGAATGTTTACACCTGCAGCCTTGCCCTAGGGGGCAAAACTTTGGCTCCAGGGAAGATAAAGTCACACTATTACCGGGGGGGGGGGAATTTTAAAAAAATATATCTTTTTTTCAAGGACTGTTGCCGTTGCAATGACAACCTGAAGTGAACCTGCTTTATTTTTAATGAACTTGTGTTCTCGTCATAGTACTAACATTTATCGCAAAAACAGTTCGCCAAGAACAATAACAGCTTTAGGCCATTTCCGCACTAGCCTGTAATAGTGCTATTATTCCACTTTCAACATCCTGTGGAATCCTGGGGTTTGCAGTTTGCAAACCCCAGGATTCCACAGGATGTTGAAAGTGGAATAATAGCACTATAACAGGCTAGTGCGGAAACGGCCTTAGTCCTCCCGAGCCTTCACCCATCTTCCATCCGCTGCTCCCCGCATCGCAAGCGGCCACCCTCCTCCATTTTACAATCCCTGACCTCCTCCCCCCGCTCCCCGCGCTCTCTTCTTTCCCTTCTCCACGAACCAACCGCGGTGACGTCAGACGCACGTCCCCTCGTCGTATGCAAATATGGACCCTGAGGGAGAGCAGTCGGTGGGGGGAGTTGCCCGGATGTTGGAAGCTCCTCCCCCTTTGCTGCCGATCCCTCGGTTCGTGTACACTCTGCTGCGTTTCTCCTCCTCCTTCCCTCACCCCTCCCCTTTCGCGAGGTTGCGGGTCAGCGCGAGCCACTGCAGTGAAACCGTCGGCAACCGCCACGAGCCGCTCCGAGCCCCGCGAGTAAATAACAGGCGAGCGCGAGCCTCCCCCCCTCTCGCGCCCTCCCCGCCGCCAGTGCCGCCGGACTGAGGCGCGGAGAGCCCCGAGGAAGCCACCGAGGGAGAGGAGAGGAAGGGAGGCGGCAGAGCAAATCAGGGCAGGGAGGCGCACGCGCTGCGGCGGCGGCGGGAGCAGAAGAGGAGGAAGCGGCGGCGGAGGCCGGGGCTCGGCGGTGGAGGATTCAGCTGCGGGGAGGCTCTCGACACCCACCCGCCACCATGGTAAGGAGGCACTGCCGCGCGGGTCCTTTTCTGCCCCCTTGCCTCCCACCTGCAGGCCTCGGCGGAACCTTCCAGACCCCGTTAATTAAAGGGAGGGGAGCGGCGTCGAAATCTCCTCGGCGGCGAGAGGAAACGAAGGGACCGGCCCGCCCCCGCCCGCCCGCGCGGTGTCAGGCCTCCCCAGCGCGCCTCCGCCGAGGGCTCTTTTTTCGCCTCCCCCCTCCTCCTCCTCGGCCGCCTCCCGCAGCCCCCTTTTCCCAGAGTTCCCCCAAGGCTTCGTGACGGCCTTTTCGCATCCTGCCCGGTCTCTTTCCCTCTGTCACTCCGCGGCACCCGCTCCCTCCCGGGCGGCGTGCGTTGCCTCTTCCCTTTGCTAAGAGCGGCTTCCCCGCTTTTCCGGTAGTTGCCTTCACCCAGCGGTGACCTCTTCCCTGCAGTGCCCCACCCCTGGCGAGGAGCCCTCGCCCTCCGCGCGCTCTTCCGCGCCTTAGATTTCTTCTTCTCCCACCTACATTCTTGCCAGCACCCCTCTTTCTTTTCTCCTCTCCTCCTCCTCTTCCTGTGGGGAAAAAAAAATCCTGCAAATTTTCTCCAGCCCACGCAACTTCTCTTGCGTATTCACACTGCTTCTTTACTGCATCCCTTGCAATTTTTCCCCACAAAGTACAGTTCCTTGGCTCCTACTAGGAGCTCTTTCTTCTCTCCCCCACCCCACCTGAGTATTCTTACATAGTTATGTACAATCTTGTATCCTGCCTAATGAGATCTTGCTTCTGTAGTCTTGAGGCTAACATTTCCGGAATAGCTACTGTTCTGTGGCTGCTCGAGGAAAATTGCCACCATAGATCATATAGACTTGCATCAAACTCTTAAACATGCTTTAAAGAGACTTAGAAGGGTTTGCTTTTGCGGGGGGGGGGGCAGCTATGTTAACCAGCCTGACTGATCTGATTGATAGTGAACAGAGTGATTAGTGGATAGTTCTGGGGCGATAGCTTTGTTAGTCTGTTGCAGCAGTCTTCTAGCATCTTATGAAGTTACATATTTATTGCCTAAACTTTCACAGACTCCAGAGACTATTCTATCAGATAGTTTCTGTAGGATTAGCCATGCTAATTTATTGCATTAAGAACAATAGACTTGTGCTACCTTAAGGTCTAGTGACCTTGTTATTGTTCAGGCTGTTGTGATCTACAAAAATATCTACTGTAGTAAACTTGTTAGACTTTCGGGTCTCACAAGACTTTTTGTTGGTTTTTTATTTGATATGTAAATCTCTAGTCCTCTGCCCAGTTATGTGTCAGTAAATCCCATTGAATCCAGTGAAAATTACTTGTAAGTAAATAAGAGAGCCAGTGTGGTGTAGGGGTTTAAGTGTTGGACTGTGAACCTGGAGATCAGGGTTCTCCCACTCACCATTTGGATGTGTGTGTCACACACACACACACACACACACACGGCTCCAGGAAACCCCATGATAGATTTGCCTTAGGGTTGCTGTAAGTTAGAAACAGCTTGAAGGCACACAACGACAACAAACTTATACAGTTGCCATGTCTAGTCCTCAGTCCAAATCCGCTGATTTTGGCTGTAGTCATATTCACCTTGATTCTGTGTACATTTTTTTGGAAATAAGTCACATTGTATTTAGTGGGATTTGTTTCTAGATAAATGTATTTAAAATCTTCTAGAGTATCCTGCCTTTCTCAGTAGCTGCCTTAATTATTTGGCTTGTAATCCTTTGAGATTTCACAATAGTTCTGTAAACATTAATTTTATTTGCCACCAGTTTTGTTTTATATTCACACATGATTAAACACCCACATTGAATTCTGGCTTTAATACAACTGCACTCATAATCTTTTTGCCCTAGAGGTTCTTTTCTTTTTGGTGTTCCTTGTTCAGACTCTCCAACTCTTGTCTTCATATGTTTTCCCAGTTGCATACCTGTTCCCCTTTTCCTCTCTTTTGCTACATCTTCCACAGATTGGGATACAGAAAAGTA
This sequence comes from Cyclura pinguis, assembly GCA_030412105.1. Taxonomy (NCBI): domain Eukaryota; kingdom Metazoa; phylum Chordata; class Lepidosauria; order Squamata; family Iguanidae; genus Cyclura; species Cyclura pinguis. The sequence continues at coordinate 174,579,855 of CM059599.1, forward strand.
TCCTAATCTCAGCCTTTAGTCCTTGTCTAGAGAAGACAATATGTCACATTCAGTTTTCTTTTTAATGTATCTTGTACCATAATACTGTTCTTCTTTGCTCTTTATTAATTTAGTTTTCTTTTTCCTGTCCATAATATATTAGCATTCTCTCAGTACCTTGATGTTTGTGACTTAAAAACACTGGCACACTGCACTATTATCGATAAATCCTAAATTATACAAAGAAGTCTCTCTTTCCTAACTACCAATGGTTCCTTGTTAGTTGCCAGTACTATTTTTACTTCACCACAGAATTGTCTCCTCACCTTGCATCTCTGCAAACTTTTCTTCCAGAAGTGACCTCTTAGAAAGTGCCTTTTATTGGTGGTTCAGTCTTCTTCTCCTCTCTACCTTCCCCATAATGGCAGCTTTTTAAATACATGTTTGACTGGAGAATGTCTTGGTTTTGAAGGGTTGCTTTGCTGAATGCAATAGTATTTGTTCATATTTAAACTGGAATGCAAACATGCACATAGATTTTTGTAGGAGACATCTCTGATAGCATCATGTAACTTAATACAAAGCTTTAACTCAGAATTACATAGTCTTGGACATTCAAGGCAGATTATGATTTTTCAGAGAAAGAAGATAAAAAGTGTGAGGGATCTGCTTGGCTAAATATCATGACAGTTCAAATTTGCCAATTGTTAAATTAATCTGTTAATATTTCTGCTGTAGTATTTTATGTCAACACTAGGGGTGTCTCCTGCTTGTTGCTACTGCCAAAATCAACGCCTTTTTCCACAAATATTTATGGTAAATGTAATTGTCTACTACTTTTCCTTTTATTAAAAGACAAAACACAACAACATTATTTTCTGAAACTAGGAAACACTTTTGCACTTCACTTGTAAATATATATATATATATATATATATATATATATGTGGGAAATTCAGTTTGTAGAACAACATTGTGTGGAAAGACTGAATGTTAAAGCTGCAGTGGTAATTGTGTATATTGTACATTAGAAACATGCGCCAGAGAACTGGCAGTTTAAAGGCTCACATGGCTGTACCTTTGGAATTTGTTATGAAATGTGACTTAAAGGCATAAACTAACTTAATAACAAGGTTCAGCAGTACATACCACTCTTTATTACTAAAAAATGGAAAAGTAGATAGTGTGTATGTGTGTGCACACACAGGCACCCCTACAAGCTGCCTGTTGACTTATGGCAACTGCATGAATTTCATAGGGTTTTCTAAGGCAAGGAATACTCAGAAGTGAATTTGCCAGTTCCTCCCTCTGAAATACAGCCTATAGCATCAGTCCCATTCAAGTATTAACCAAGACTGACCCTGCTTTGCTTCCAAGCTCAGATGGGATCTGTTATTTTTAGGGCAGTGGTTCTTAATCTGGGGTCCATGGAGCACTCACAGGGGGTCTGTGAAGCTCTGCTGCTGGACACCAGCAGCAACAGATGTGCTAGTAGGCAGAGTGTGCTGAAACTGCTCCGTTATTTGCAAACATGAGAGCAGTTTGGGTATGCACCTGCCTGCTGCCATGGCTCTTTCATCAAGTATATGGCAGCAGGTGTCTGGACACCAAGGGACACGGGGCAGGCAAACAAGGTAGCAGTTTTGGTGCTTGCACACATACATGCCACTGCCATGTCTCTGATGAAAGAGACATAGCAGGAGGCATGTGCATGAGCCCAAACTGTTCCCTGATTTGTAAATGAGAGAGTAGTTTGGGTATGCACACACACACCCTGCTGCTGTGTCCCTATCAAAAGGACATGGTGGCAGACATATACGTGGGCCCAAACTATGACACTGGAGACTAAGGTTTGAATCTTCAGTTTGCCATGGAAACCAGCTGAGTGACCTCAGGCAAGTCACATTCTCTCAACCACAGAGAAAGGCAACAAATCTTGTCAAGAAAGCCCCCATGATTGGTTCGTCTTAGGCCATTTCCACACTACACTGTTACAGTGCTCTTCTTCCACTTTCAACATCCTGTGGAATTCTGGGGTTAGTAGTTTACTGAGGCCAAAGAGCTCTCTGGCTGAGAATTCTAAAGTCCTCTCCCTAGACTGCAAATCCCAGGATTCCACAGGACGTCGAAAATGGAATAATAGCAATAATAGGAATAACAGGGTAGGGTGGAAATGGCACTAGGGTTGCCATAAATCAGTTTTCAAAGGGGAGCAACGTCATAGCTAGAAAGAACCTCCCACCATCAGCAGCAGTTTGTTACTGTATGCCTTCAAGACACTTCTAACTTACGGCAAACCTAAGGTGAACCTATCACAGGTTTTGGAGAGAGAGATTTGTTCAGAGGGGTTTGCCTTTGGCTTCCTCTGAGGCTGAGAGAATGTGATTTGGCCAAGGTCACTCTGTGTCTGAGCAGGCATTTGAATGCTAGTCTCCAGAAGCCTTTATTTGCCAGTGCATATAAGATGCACTGTTGTATAAGATGTACCCCATGTTCAGATAGTATTTCTTGGGGGGGGGAGTGCATCTTATATGCCAGCGAATAGGGTAAATCTTTAGTTAAGTTTTGAGGGACCCTGGCATCAGATTATATTTACAAGGGGTCCTTGGTGAAGGAAAAGTTAAAGAACCTTAGGGTATTTAGGCCCCTAAAGTGAGTATAGGCAAGCATGCAGTTGAGTCTTGCTGCAGTCATATTTGTTTCTGGATAAATTTGATTAGCACGTAGTTGTTAGACTAAATACAGATCTCTCAGTAAAGTTAGAGCTCTGTTAATGGTATATAGTTAACTAAGGATAGTATATCAATGTGTGAGTACATTTCTCAATATTTAATGACGACTTTATATAGTGAGAAACATTTTTCTTACAACGTGGTTTCTGTTGTATGCAGCTAATATTCAGTTGGTTAATTTTATTCAAGGACTGATAAATCTATATGTTCAGTAGAGAAAGTATAGATGGAAAATGTTAATAAAGATCAATTTCTAAATCGTGATAGTTGTCTGTTTATCAGAATCTTCAGCAGTGGGGGCCTTAGTCGTGAGGCTAAATGTACCCAAGGATTGTGCACGCTTTCTGGGAGTTGTTCTGTCTTAAAGGAGAAGACTTGCCATGCCATAAACTAACTTCACTTTCTCAGATTGTTTTCTGTGTAGTTGTATTGCGGTGTAATCTTTTAAAACTATGAATACCAAGGCTCCCTTCTTGGTTATGCCACATTAGGATTACTGTTGTCTTGACTGCATATTTTCTTTACTTGTGAATGAATGGAAGCCTACTATCCAGGTTATGGGGAGGATTCTCAACTGATAGATATGGCCCAGTTTTGAGAATTCCTGTGATGAGTGCAAAAAATGAAAACCATCTTTTTGGTATATTTTTGTAGACACAGCTTTCTACACTTGATAAGGTAAAGCTTTTCTGTATCTTCTGATATAGGGCCATTCTGTACTGCGTTATTGGAGGTTTTTTACCATATGAAGAGAGAATACGTCTTATGCAACCTGCTTTCTCAAAGCTGTGCTTTCTATTGCTATAATAACGTATGCTGCCATCACTCAGGCTGCTATATCTTGGAAATGGCCAGCCGTCTTTCCTGTCCTGGATAACACATTCCAAGCTATTAAATTATGTATTGTTGCCTTCTGGATATTTTTTATGATGTAACTACTCAGGGAAAACCTTTTCTTCCCTTTAACTTTTCCAGTTTAGAATTTATGTAATTAAAATAAAATCCCTCAGAGGCTGTAGTACATTGCACTGTGGAGATTCCTTCAGGTATTCTTAATCCTCTGTACCTGAAGAATTACTGAAGGGTATGCATTCTTCCTCTCTCTTGCTGGACTGTACAGCAAGTCAGCATTAACTATGGGGAGAAGTAGAATGTAATAACAATGTGCAGCTTTTCTAGCGCCTAAGCAAGGTGCTCCTGTGGAATTTATTTTTATTTACTTATTTACAATTGGGAATAATAAAGTTGCTGCTAAAATTCTTATTGAGTGAATACTTAGGTACAGTATTGAAACTCTTTGGTTTAAATTATAGGAAAGCGTAATTTACATTTATCCAGATAGCCCCATGCAAATTGAATTTTTGATTTTAGAATTTTGCTTTAGTTTATAAATATTTTTAATTATGATTCTATTCTGGATTGGAGTAAAAAATGGTTACTGTAGAAATGATGTGCTTGCAAGCATAGTAAATGAACTGAGAGTGGAAGTGCTGGAGGTTTTTTTCCTGGGTTTTGGAGGGATTTGGGGGATCTGGGGTTTGAGGGGAAGCAAACCACTCCACTCGCAGACAGTATGGGAGGCTTTACACTTTTTAAAAATGAGCAATCTGAGGGTGGGTTCTAGCAGTTTTCTGGGCTCGCACGTCACTGTAGACTATATTCAGTAGGTAGTTAGTAGAACACTTGTGTCATTCTTCCACTGAAGACTTGGAAAGATATGAATTCGTAAGAACGGTACCCCTGACTGTGTGGTAAATCATTTTGGAAATATGATAGCAATACTTCTTATAGTTACTTAGGTTTCATTCATTGCAATCTGTCTGGATTTAAAGTGGGAAACGTAGCCAGTTTTCTGCCTGTTGTTATCCAAGGGCTGCATGGGTTGTCAAAAATGGCCCCAGAATACAATTGGAAGTTGCCAAACATCTACTTCTGGTTTCGGAAACCTAGTATTTTTTTTTACTATTAAACATTGCAGGGTTTCTGTGTAACCTAGTTAAATGATGGAATGCCACTCCTCAAGATTTCCAGGAGATGCACTTCACCTTTTTTCAGTGGGAGAATAGTCCAGGAGAACTGGTGGGTGCAACAGCCTGAGGGAGGGACATATGTGGTCCCAGAGCCATGTTTTGTATCTAATTGTCAGAAAGAACTGTTGGAACTTTTTATTCTAACTGTTAGGACTCTGGGAAAGAAGTTCTGGTTAATTAGTTTTGTAAACAGAATGAGTATTTTCTTAAGTTTTCAGAAGTTCCTTCACGAAAAATATCCTGCAGGATAGGCAAACTTACCTGCTTAAAAGATTAAAACTGGGAAGAGTTAGTGCACAGTTCTATGTTTTACCTCTTTGTGGTTCTCAGTATTCTATGAATGTTGATTTGTCTTCTTTCCTTTTATCATTCAACTGTTTTAAAGAAGATAATCAAGTGTTGCTTGTGGAAATGCTGTTGTGTGCTTTCAAGTTGTTTCTGACTTAGGGTCACCTTAGGGCTGCCATATTATGGGGTTTTCATTGATTAAGAGTATGTGATGCACCCACGGTCACCCAGTGAGTTTCCACGGCCAAATGGAGTATTGAATCCTGATCTCCAGGATTGCAGTCCAACATTCAGACTACTACACCACTCTGGTTCTCTGTGGAAATATAGATAGTATTAATTCTGCAAAGTTCTATCTGTAGAATTCTGCACAGCCTTTCTGTGGAATCCATTATGATGTTATAGAATGGGACTGTACTCGTTCTAAAGTGAAGCAACGTGTTATTTGGAGAGAGGAAGGGAATTCAGATGAGTGCTTTGTGATACAACTAGAAAGTGCTTTCAACGTGCTTATTTCAGTGTATTCACTTATTACAGCACTGACATCCTGTCCCTTCGTAAGTGGATAGCCTGATTGTGTTAGCACTCAGGGTTGAGCATGAAAAAAATGACAGGATTCCAAAAGTAGCATTTATGTAGCATTGAACATAAAATGAGATTTCTAAGTTATTTCCTAGTACCAGTCTTTCAGACTGCTTTAGATACCGGGGCCAGCTTCACAAGTATTCTCCAGTGCAGCATAAGATAAAGAGGAAAGGTTTTTGAGGGCACACACACTCTTGTACACACGGAAGTTTTTGAAGTCTTGTGGGGGAAGAGCTTCAATTTTTTGTAGTGCAGTAAAATCAGTGCGATCTGAATAAGGAACTTCTAAATGTTTTGAAATTGCCAAATGGCTATTTGAACTAAATTTTCCATTGACTTCAGCTCTTCCAATGGAGTAGTCTCCCATATTTCTATCTCATGTAGATTTTTGAAGGCAATATAAACTCAATTTTTTTTGTGTGCATTTTGTCACACTGTAATATCCTGGGGAGGGGATTGTTCAACTGGCCTTTAGCATAGCCACATTTACATTCTGATTGTTTAAAGATATTTTTGATATTTCTGAAAGAAAAAAATCAAGTCAATTCAGTGAAATGGATTTTGATAATGAAAATGCTATTTTAGTTTGCACTCAGTTTTTGAGTAAACAAGAGAAGAGTTAGATGGGTTTTTAAATCATAATGTGCATGCATATAGTCTACCTAAAGGAGATGACAGAACTAAGTGAAACTTTTGCATGTTTTGTCCCTCTCTTTCTCCGTAATTGTTTGTTTCTCTGCCTTTCTTCAAGGAAGCTCCAGAAACCAAATAGATGATGGGTGCCTTGGGACATCATACACATTTATTTTAAAGGTTTTATGCAACAGAGAAAGCAGTGCTATCTATGTGCATAACTAATTGAGCAGTGTTGCTTGCTTCTTTTATAACATTCAGGAAATACTCCAGTGAACATCCCTTCAAAACTCTTCTCTAAAATGATAGATTGAAACTGTCATGAAGATTACCTCTCCTTGTATTGTCCTCTAACTAGTTTTGGTATTTATTCACCTGTTACTTTTTGTACCTTCCCTGCATGACCTCTTCTGTGTGAAGTCAAGAATAGTTGGAGATGCAAGCAGGACCATAACCACTGTACCAAGGCTTTGCAACCACAGGCATGAAATTCCCCTAACTGGCTTATTAGTAAGAATGAAAGATGAAACTCTGCCATTTGGCTTTCAGTTTAGAGTTTTTGTTTTGGGTTACTGCTCGCCTTAATCTGTTCCAAGAGTTGTTGCAAACTGTCTTGAGCTACACAGGGAGATGTTTAATAACTAATTTAAATATCTTGTACGTGGGTCAAGTTCAATAAATCTTTACTATTTTATTTCATTTTTTTCTTGCAAATAGATTAATTTGGTTGTAACAGCTTAATCTATAAATGGTATGTTGCAAACTATAAAACCAAGTCTTAAGGGTCATTAGTGGACATAAAGCCTTTTTGGTTTGGTCTTTAAAGCAAAAAATGATAATATGATAATGTTAGTTTAAACCAGAGTGAATTTGGATGAATTTTTGGCAGATACTTTGGATGCTTTACCAGAGCTTCCTTTGCTGGAGTTTTCATTCCATGGAGTGAATCTTCATAAAAAGTTTTCTTATACCAAGTTAATACTGAACACAGATAATTGAAATTGACAAGATTGCCTTTAACCATCAGAAAAAACAATATATATCTTATACTGGTGTGTGTTTAAGTAAATGTTTGATTCCATGTGTCAAAGACATAATAGTAAAACACAGGTTTCCCAGCAGTGAAGGGAGGAACATCCTTTGGATGAGTTTTCCTTCCACTTGATCCAGTAGATAGGAAGTAGACCTCTTTGGTGTATCCACCAGGAGAACAATCCCCAGAAGGTCAGTCTTATTCCTGCCTCCTACTCCATGTTTTTAACTTTTCGCTCCAGAACCTTCCCACTCTCAATTTCGCCTTTTTCTCATTTCCTGACCTTTCTGCTCCTCTCTCTTCAATACTCTTTAAAAAACCTTTCCTATAATTCCCTCTGCTTCTACTCCCCAATCCCTCGTTCCTTCCTCATCTGAGAGCCAAGGAAGGGATTCATCTGGCCAACCACAGGCATATCCAGACTTGCTCAGACGGAAGAGAAGATGACTGGCCTAGCTGGATATTCTCTTTCCATCTCGAATCCTCCATCTTCCACCGTAGATGGACAGGACTAAGGTTGGATAAATATGTCAGTGAAAATTGTATGTGGTGTAGAATTTTCATTCTGATAAGTAGAGCATTTTTTCTCTCCTAAATGTAATTATTTGTCCAATATAGTAAACTGCCATATACTTATCTGTCTAATATTGTTGAGTGTTAACTAGGAAATAATATTCTCAGCAGCTGTCAAGTGATAATTGTTAGAACACTGTTCGTGAGAATTTGGAAATAAAATTTTCTCTGTACTTAATCTAAAAATCTACAGAAAGATTAATGTTATAGTTTTTGTGAATGTTTTTGTTTTGTATTTCCCACAATTTTGAATGAGTATGTATATAATATTGTTTTACACGATTGGAAGTACTGGGAATAGATCCGTAAAACAGCAATAAGCATGCTTACTGGGCAAATTCCTATGTATCAGAGAGACTTGTTTCTGAATTATTGTCAGTCTGTTAGAAAACTTCATATTCAATATAAGGATACCTCACTTAACAAACTAGATTTCCTGGGTATTACTACTTTAACGGAAAATTCAGTACCAGAGGCAGAAATAACATGGAAAAAACAGATAGACCACCAACGCCGCGCAAAAAAACCCAAAACCAACAACCCACTTCTATATGTTTCAGCAAACCTTTATGTGAAATAAAATAACCAGGCCAGTTCACCTTGCATAAGTTCACAAAAACATTTGAACCTTTGAGACATCATGTGAAAGGTTCTTCCAGAATGCATCCAGGGCTGATTATTCTTTCTCCAGTCTCCACTTTTCTTATTATTTCCATTTTGGTGGCCAAATTTATAAATCTGTGCTTTGCTGAAATGCTGGGAGTAGCTGGTAAGGCAGGAATATCTGCTTCCCCCTTTTTTTCCTCTGTTTTGCTGTTCAGGCTTGCTTAGTAAAGGATTCTAGAGGCATCTGTTGTTTACCTTATCTGTTGCAAGCAGGCATACACAGCTGTCATAGAATCAGCTGGTGTATATCCCATTATTCCCTAGCTTAGAGCTTCTTTGTCTAAGATTTTGTTAACTGAGGTATGCCCATATTCGAAAAGTACCTTTGTGATATCTGGAAATGTATTCTCAAATCTTAAGTAAGTCCCTATTTTAATGTTTGGACATTTTGTGTCTGTCCCTAATTCTTCAGATAAGTGAAATTATCCCATGTTAACATTTTGTATTATATTGAGCTATATTGAATATACACCAGGTAAAGTACAATGTATCAAATCTTATTTAAAGTATAGGGACTCAGAAGTACTAGAATATACAGTCCTCCCTCCACATTCGTGGGTTTCACTTTCACAGATTTGATTATTTGCGGAAGTGCCCGCTGCCCCCCCTTCTCCCCCTCACACTCCAGGCCCTCCATGCGGCAGGAGTGTGCAGTGCACCCAGAGCCCGGGCTTGCATGGACTGTCCTGAGCAGGCCTGCAGGATCATGCAGGGCCAGCAATCCCCACATCCTTGCATACCCCGTGGCCTTCTCTCATGCTGGCGGTGGCAAACAGGTCCGCAGGTTCGTGCAGGGTGAGAGCTCGCCACGTCCCTCCATGCCCTGGGGCCTGCGCTTGCGCGGGCGGTGGGAACCAGACCTGCAGGTTCATACGGGGCCAGTGATCACTGCATCCTTGCAGGATCCAGGGCTTATACTTGCACAGGTAACCAGGAACAGGCCTGCAGGTTTGTGCAGGGCTGGTGATTGCTGCATCCTTGCACACTCTGGGGCCTGTGCTTGCATGAGCACCTGAGAGCAGGCCCACAGGATCATGCAGGGCTGGCGATCACTGTGTCCCTGCACGCCCTGGGCTCCCACGGGCACTCTGGAGCAGACCCACAGGAACTGCAGGGCTGGTGATTGCCACCTCCTGCAGGCCTTGGGCCTACACGCTCTGGAGTAAGCTCATAGGATTGTACAGGTTCCGGATCGCAACCTTGCTACACACCCCAGGGCCTCCTCCATTCCCTGCAGCGGGCAGGAGCATGGAGGGAAGGCATCAACCTGTTCATGAGTTTTTGACATTTGCAAGTGTTCTCTGTCCCTATCCTTTATGAACATGAAGGGCCTACTGTAGTTGTTTAGATTTTTATATGGGCAAGCCAGAAGCTTCAGAAAATACACAAAACAGTCCAGTACAAACACAATCCGGTCTATCAGCACTGCAGTATAATGAATAAAATAATAAAATAACATGATAAACTTGGTATATAACTAAAACAGAGAAGCATCAAAAGCCTTCTCAGTACTGGGGGCCACTAAAAGCACGGTCTCTCTCATACTACCCAATTATAGCACTTTGATACCACTTTAACTGCTGTGATTCCATTTTACAGACCTGGGATTTGTAATTTGGTGAGTTACTGAAGGCCTTTCCACATTACACTGTTATAGTGCTATTACTCCGCTTTCAACATCCTGTGGAATTCTGGGGCTTGTAGTTTACTGAGGCTAAGGAGAATTGGCTGAGAAATCTAAATGCCCCTCCCTAAACTGCAAACCCCAGGATTCCATTGGATGTTGAAAGTGGAATAAGAGCAGTGTAATAGTGCAGTGCGGAAATGGCTATAGAATGCTCTGACAATTAAGTTTTGTTTGTGTGCACATGCATGGGCCTTCAAGTTGCATGTCAACTTATGGGAAATCCATGAATTTCATAGGGTTTTCTTAGGCAAGGAATACTCAGAGATGGTTATGGCTATGGCTCCCTGATTTGTCGTGTAGTTTCAGCTGAAGGTACTGTGTCCTTTGTATATTGGATTTCTGCATGCAGTGTCAAATTTCGGCACCTTGGTAGTGCTGTATTATTTCTACTGGTACCTTTAAGAAACTTTATCAAACTGTAGTCTGTAAGCATGTTTGCCCTGTGGTTATTACTGGCTTTATTTAATGAAGCAAGTTTGAGTTCTGGAGTTCTCACTTCTTTTTAGAAGAAGCCTGTAGACTTTTAAATTCAGTCAGCTTTTAGATCATTTAGGATATGTTTTATTACTATTTTGTCTACCAGTGCATGACTCTATTTAATAATAAAATATGAAGAGTTGTGTTTGAGTTAGACCAAAGGTGTATTCTGACTTAGAATGTGGCTCCCATAGAAGCAGACCTGGTGCATGTGGGAAGCGTACAAGCAGGGCATGAGCATAATAGTACCTTCTTGCATATTTCCCCAGCAACTGAAATTGAGCTGCATACTGCCCATAATGCTGCAGGTAGTACATAGCTGTCATGATCAAAAGTCTTTAAGAGACTTTCCATGTCATGGAGGTTTAACTGATATATGCTACTGCCAGTTAGGTGAAACAAGCTAAATATGGGGTGTTAATTCATAAGCTGGCTTTCTAGCAGTTTATCTGACTTATATTTGGATTAATAATATCCTAAAATCTTGACTGTAAAGCAGATACCTGAATCTTCACTTTCACAGTTCACATTCATCATTTTTCCTGAAAAAAAGGATTTGTGTGACTGTGTTTATGCATACCATCTATGTAGCATGCTATCTTGATGTAGATGTGTCCTGTGTGTGAAAAATCCTATCCATAAAGTTTGTGAACTGGTCTTTCATAATTGCAGGGGTATCATATAATATGTGAGTATATATTGATTTGAAAGCTGAAGTGGTATAGTGATTTGAGCATGAGACTATGACCCATGGAAACTCACACCTTAGGCATGTCACAGACTCCCAGCTCCAGAAAACCCTGTGATAGGTTCATCTTACGGTCATCATAAGTCGGAAACAACTCAAAGGCATACAACGACAGTAATACATGGATTTATAAGGAATATGCAGAATTTTGTTTTGTGCATATACTTTGAAAATGCAGCCAAATGTTTCTCAAGCACCCTTATTCATTCTTCTTAATCTTTGCAACTTTAAATACCTGGAAGGCCATGGCAACTTGGAAATGTTATTCTTTGTTCAGAGAAAAGCTAAGGAACTATTTTGGTGGAATGGCATTGAGGACAGAAGAAGCATTTTTAGTGGCTGATATGGAAAGGAGATGCAGAAAAGATTGGACAGGGTATGTGTGATGCCTGTAGAGGGTGACTCAAGCAATCGCTACGTGAAGGATTTGCTGTGCAGCTCTTAGGCTTAAGAAATTTGACTGTCCCTGGCAAACATGTTCACAATCCAAGGAAGCTTTATGGGTGCACAGCAGAGAATTAAGCAGTTATATTTTTGACTTTTTCATTGAAACAGCTCATAATTCTGAAGAGGCAAACTGGTGGTTTTAAAAAGTTTGGTTTACAAGTTTTCTGCAGGGTTATGCAGTTGCTGCACATCTAATTTGAATCTGAAATTAATAATTCTTTTAGTCGTTTTTAAACTTTGGAGAGATCAAGTAGATGGAACTGAAATACTTGAAAGATTAAGCATCACTGTTTTCCAAACTTCTGTTAGTATTTTAGAAGCTGCTGTTTAATTGCTAGTACAAGAATTCTCCCTTATCCCTTGTTTACCTTTCTGCGATTTCAGTTACCTGCGGTCAGCGTCTTTCCTAACAGAGTCACCTTTGTCCCTCCCACCTTTTCCCCAGTCCATCCCCTGGCATCTGGGCAGTGGCACCCATGTGGCCTAGTTTGGGTCCTGCTACCCACACCTTGCCAGCTGGCTGGTCAGCCCCCTTTTAACTGCCCCTCTGTCAACAGCCACAGGAAACAACTCTGGCATCTCTGGAAGTAGCCTTTTAACTTTGCAGGGAACATAGAGAGGCTTTGTATCATCTAGTAGTACAAAGCCTTGCTATGGTCCCCATGAAGCTACAGAGGTACTTCTAGTCACAGTACAGGTTTTGATACTAATCTGCAGTTTCAGGCACCCACGAGGAGGTTTTATCCTCACGAATAAAGGCAGACTACAGTACTTCACATTCAATTAGTTCTGTAGCCCTTTTCTTACAAGGAAGATACCAGGTGTGAAGAACAGACCAGTTCTATAATTGTCCACTCTGTCAATGGAATAATGGCTGATACTGCCTGCAGTTCTAAAAGATTCTGTTAGTTGGTTCTGTTTTTGAGTTTTGATCCTCTTCTAGTGAAATAATGGGAGTGGTTTGATAAATAATGCATCTTCCATGCTTTTCACAGTTAAACAGCAAACCTACATTTCCAAAAGAGAATGGTTTTCAACGAACCCTTGCAGCAAGTGTAATAATCCAAAAAATCTCTAAGGCACTTTCCTAGAGTTACTTCTTCAGTCTTTGATTCTGCGTTTTTCCAGTATAAAGCAAGAGTGGACAACTGCCAGGATTTGGGAGCTGCAGTGATGTTCCATGAGACTTTGAAGGCTGTGCGTGCTCATTTTTAAAATTGGTTATTTAATTTAATTTTGCCAGAATACCCTCACGTCCCCTAGGAGATATATTATATGTATAACTTTCAGAGACAGTACCTGGTCTCTGAAATGTTATTTTCTGGAATTCAGTGAATAGTTGAGAAACATTCTTAAAAGGTAGAAGAAAATAATAAATATGTATCATTCCGTCTCTCTGTAATGGAAGTTTTCAAGTTCTTGTGTGAAAGAAGAATTCACTTTGGATCTGAAATTTCTCTAACATTTTGTTGACTTGAAGCCAATTATATGTAGGCTAGTTAAAATCATGCTTTCTTATGTGACTGACATGCCAGTTGTTCCTCCCTGCTTCAGTGTGTTAACTTACTAATTATTCTGATTTCCAAAAAGAGTATGGCTCAGTATCCAGTACCATACAACAGATTTCTGCTAGTGGTTCAGATATTATCAAGCCCAGTTGACAACCACTCCTCTTCCATATACCATCTTCCTGGTGAATCATTTTGGGCTTTTTGGAAGTACTTGTTCCAGGCTGATCAATTTGACATAAATAGGCATATGTTTTAACTGCTGTGGCATCCTGGAATAATGTTTTATGAATGGTGACGTAAATGCTCGCTCAGTTATCACTGGTGTTGTCCACTGACCTGGCTCCCTAGTAACTTTAGGCAAATCAGGTTTTGCTTTCCCTTTCCATAGTTTGTGTTCAGCTTTATTCTCTTGTATGTCATCTGAAGTATGGGTGTTGCTGTTCAGATCTCTTTGTGTTGCTGATCTTTTCTTATGTCACACTGTGGTCTGGAGTAGGGTTCAGTATGGGAATGTTGCTTTGCTTGATAGTGGCAGAGAATAGGTTTACATAAGCTCTGATCTACTATTTGTGAGCAAAACTTCTGATCTAATATTTTTAGCCAAAGTACCTTCTGTTAATGCTCACCCCCTAAAAAGAGTGTAACATTTTTGCTGTTGTGGTTTGACTGTGGAAATGCTTTACCATGCAATGTACAGAATTGATAAATTCTACTAGTAACTGTAGTTTTTGGAAAGGTTCTTGACTAGAGTTACATAACCTGTATGTTAATGGTCTGGGACTCTAGACAGGAATTAAGGAATAGCTGTATTTTGTTCGGTGATGTACCATGATTGACAGCATGGTAATCTGAGAAGAACTAAAGTAGCCCAGAAGCCTTGACAGGTCTTGCATCTGAACACCTAGTTACAAAGAATAGGTCTGTTGGTGACAGTGATGTCCTTTTGTGAACTCTGAGCTAAGAAAATGCAAGGATTTGTAATGGTTTAGAAAACTTTTGATTTTTTTTTAACACAGTGAAGTAACTATGTCAGTCTGCTGCAGTATAAAACAGAGTCCTGTGGCACCTTAAAACTAAAACATTTTTTCAGGATTATATTTGAATTATCAATTACGCTAGATTCAAAATAGAGGTTAAATGGAAGAGGGAAATTATCTACTGCCCCTAGTTATCAGTACAGTGTGTTAAGATGATCTGTATATACAGGGACACGCCTACACTTGAGTGGCTGAATATAAGAAATATTAACAGCCTGGTTTAGGGCAATTGTTACTTTTCCATTTTCTTTGTAAAGTTGCTTTTTAGATGGATAAATTTTTCCACTTAGGATCTGATCCACAAAGTGCTGTGTTTCACTTTTGTCCTAATCACTGGTTCTAAAATAAGGAAGCTAGAGTTTGTAACAAATGGGATCTGCAAAAAACAAAACAAGAAAAGGTTTGTGTTCTTATTCATAAGAATATTGTTTTCTAATCTGGCTGGACCACTGAGTAGGAGCCTTGACTCTTGTTCACAGCCTTTGAGATGATGATGGTAAGGGATGGAGTGGACAGGCACCACCAGTAGTATCTTTCCCTGCTTGGCTTGGGTCTCAGGTTGACTGCTAGCCACAAACACTGTATGGGTATACCTTAGTTACTGAAATAGATGCGTTCCCAAATGTTACTTCTATAATCGACATCTTGGTACCAGAGGCAGATATAACTTAGAATATGGGTAGGTTCTTATACCACAGAAAAGAGCAGTTCAGAAAGTTTCAGCAACCAGGTCAGGTAAGCCTTAAGTAAAGAAAAAGATTTTCAGCCTTTTAGAGAACACTTGAAAACTTCTTCAAAAATGCATTCTGGGATGATTTTTTTTCTTTCACCAGCCTCCACCTTATGATGTCCATTTTAATGGCCAAACTTATAAATTTGTATGTTCGTGGGGTATGCAGACTTAACTGTTCTTCTCCTTCTGCATTTTATGCAGGTACAGTAAAGGACTCTGCAGGGAACTCCTATTTACTTTCCCTGTCATAGGCAGGCAGACACAGCTACAGCAGGATTAGCTAGAGTAAAATCCTACTTTTTTCCCACGTTAAGCTTCTTTGTATTGTTTATGGCAGACATACTGCTGCAACCTGACACTGAAAGTCTTTGTTTCTCTAGCCCTCTTTCGTTTCTGTAGCCCTCCTTGTTGAACATGATGCTGCTAAAAACCTTCCAGCTAGTTAGAAAACGGGGGGGGGGGGCCTGGGCAGGCATAAACAGAGCTTGTAGAAAGGAGCTTCTTTGTCAGAAGCTTGGTTAACTGAGGTATGCTTTTTTTAAAATTGTAGGCCACCTTGAGCCCCAAGTTTTGGGAAAAAGTGGGGTAAAAATAGTAGTAGTATGACCAGCAAGGGATCAGGGTTAGAAAATGATGCAGTGATATCTTATACAACCTAATATGCCCCCCCCCCCACTCCCAGTTACATGATGGAAGGCAGGGCTCTGTGACTGTAGCACACAGAGGGGTCAATTTTCACCCCTGCAGTAGCCACACTATAGTGAGTCCCCTCAATTCTGCAGATTCTGTGTCCGCAATCTAAAGCAGAGTACTGCAGAGTTCTGTCCTGGGGCCTTCATTCTTCAACATCTTTATCAGTGATTTAGTTTATGGACGGGAGGGAATCCGTATCAGGTTTGCAGGTGATACAAAATGAGGAGGGGCAACTAACACATTGGATAATAGGAAGAGAGGTCAAAAGCATCCTGATAAGCTAGAAAATTGAGCTGAAAGTCATAGAATGAAATTCAGCAGAAGCAGATACAACGTTCCACTCTTAGGCCAGAAAAACAAAATGCACACTTAGAGGATGGGAGGGGTACTTGGCTTACCAGTAGTAAATGTGAAAAGGATCTTAGGATTATTAACAGCTTAGTAAGTATTAACAGCTTAGTTAATTGTTATGTTAACAGAAGCATAGTTTCCAATACATGGGAAATAGTCCCAGTACATTCTTCCTCATCAGGCCGCATCTGGATTACTGTATTCAGTTCTAGGAGTTTCATTTTAAGAATATAGACAAATTGGAGCAGGTTCAGAGAAGGGCAACAAAGATGATAGGAGTATGGCAAACAAAATGTATGAAGAAAGCTTTGGGGGGGTTAGGCATTTTCAGCCTGGTGAATAGAAGATGCAGGGGTGACATGACTGCACTCTTTAAATATCTAAAAGGCTATCACGGAAGGGAAAATACAGGTTTGTTCTCTGTTGCCCCAGGGGGTAGTACCAGATCTATTGGTTTTAAGTTACAGGAGGGTAGATTTCAGTTGAACATTAGAAAGAACTTCATGTCTATGAGAGCAGTGTGGCGGTGGAGTCAAAGTGGTGGGGTTTCCTTCTCTGGATATCTTCCAAAATGGCTGGATAAATGCAGTGGGTTGAGTTCCTGCTTTGAGTAGGGGGTTGGAATCAATGGCCTATTGGCACCTTCTACCTCCATGATTCACTGTGTACCTCTGGAGAATGGTCTCTTTCTGTTGGCTTTTGAGAGATGGTTATGTTGTTTGCTTTTGGTTCAAACTTATGGTGATGCTAAAGCAAACCTATCACAAGGTTTTCTTGGCAAGATGTGTTCATAAGGGATTTGCCATTGAGGCTGAGGCTGAGAGTGTGACTTTCCCAGGACCACCCAGTCAGTTTCTGTGGCCCATTGGAGATTCAAACTATAGTTTCCCAGTGTCCTGTCCCAACACATAAATCACTATCGCTATTACCTTTCTTTAAAAAAAAATCAAAAGTGAAAGTACAGTTCTGGCCACTTCTGATTTTGTTTTAATGGTTTTTGGCATTTTGTCAGTCTGTGTGACCCCACAAAGGTAACCTGAGACAGAAGAATGGTCCCTGGACCAGGCAAAGTTACCTAGCTGTGCTTTACAGCTACAGTGGTTTCCCCACTTATCTGACAGATTAGGGATGAGAGCACTGTCCAAAATGAAATTGGGTGAAAAGTGGAACCCATGTACTGTACTCAGGGGAGTAGGAAGGACATATAGAGGCTTGCTTAGGACTGGATGCAAGCACTGCTTGCAAAGTCTCTCAGCTGGCTTAATGCCTTTGTTCCTCTCTCAGCTTGCTTTGCGAGCAGTGTGTGCATATGAGCAGTTCCAAGCCAGCCTCTGTAGGCAGGAACTGATGAGAGAGTGGAACCCCTGTCAAATTAGTGAAACTTGTCCTTAATTTGGAAGTGTCAAAAGAGTGAGTTGTCAGATAATAGGCATCAACAGGTGAAGGCTTCCTGTAACTCTTTCAAAGATGAAGATTAACAGAGGGAACTGCTCCTTCTGAGCCTAGACTAACTACAGTTGGCCCTCCATTTACATGGGTTCATCATTCACAGATCTGATTGTTCATGGGTTATTTTAATAATTTATTTTATATACTTAAAAAATTCTTACTGTATTTGCCCCTGCCACAGAAAAAATATATTCTCTCTAAAAATATCTAGGTCTTCCAGCGTGACTCTGACCTGCTTCCACTGGAGACTGACCATAAAATCACCCTGGAGGACCTAGAGATTCCTAGAAAAGTATTCTCACGTTAAAAAAAATGTTCATGATTTTTATTTCTGTTCAGTTTTCCACTTTCATGGGGATCTTGTGTCTCTAACCCCGTCAAAAGCAGAGGGCTGAATGTATCTCTTTTTATGTGCACACATTTTTAAGCTGACATTGGAATTCTACAAGGTTTGCCGACTTCTGTATTGTTGCTAAATAGCGGACTATGAATGTTTGATAAATAAAATATTCCGGTCTGCTTCCCAGCATATGAGATGGAAGTAAAAGTGTGTTATCATTGCATAGTATACTCTTCAGGTCTAGGGGAAAGTGAAGTGCTGATTTAGCCTTGGGGATCCATAACCAATTGTGATTCCCTTCCCAACCCAAAATGGTCACAGTTTTCTTCCTTATCTTGTATATGCTGTGCACGTTTAGTGGTGCATATGGCTCTAACTCAGACTATGTAGGAAACAACTTTCATTTATTTCTAGAAGTTAGTATTTTGTAGAAAATTACTATTTTGTAAAAAAATTAGTATTTTGTAAAACTATCATGTTTAGTAATGTTTCCTTTAGAGATGAAAACATACAAAAAAGTGAGCATTAAAATAGGATTAAACTATTAACAATATTAAGTTGTTGTTGTTGTTGTTGCTGTTGCTGTTGTTGTTGTTGTTGTTGTGTGCCTTCAAGTTATTTCCAAACCCTAAGTGAACCTATCACAGGGCTTTCTGGGGCTGAGTAGGACATGCCCAAGGTCACACTATGGGTATCAGTTGCCAAGCAGGAAATCAAATCCTGGTCTCCAGGGTCATAGTCCCAACTCTCAAGCCACTGCCCCATGCTGGTGCTCTAAAATGATTTAAACTAAGTTAAAAAAAGATAAAATACTAATAAAAGATTAAAAAGCAATTATAGCAGCTCAGTCTAAAAACAGTAGCAGCGTCCTCAGCCCATTATTTAAAAACTTTCTGTTTTAAAACCCTGCTGGAATAAAAAGGTCTTTGCCTAAGACCTTTCTAAGATGTTAAATGGGCTTCAGGAAGCCACTTTTCCTTCCTCTATTATATTTTTTTAAAAGATGGATATCTGTGTTTCCTTAAACATGCTCAATTCTCATCAGGGTGTGTAATTATTTTTTTAACTGTATGAAAATTTGGAATAAGAGACGTTAGGAGGCAGGTGAAGAAAACATCAGCTGTCGTCTGCGGGACTCTCTTCTAGCAGGAGAAGCATTTAACAGTATTTAACAACTAGTGGGGTCATTTTGTTTTATCCTACTCTGATCTACTTTGAGGCTTTCACAGGAGAACTGAGATACAAATCAACTGTAAAAATTATCTTAAAATAAATGAAGATACTTCCAAAGGAGTATCTGTGTTAATGAAGTAAAGCAAATAAACTTTAATGCACCATAGTGAAATTATTAGCTTTTAGATGGTTGCATGATTCACATTTGTCATTTAAAATATTTTTTTCTGGGGAAGTCCCCCACTATGCAGAAACAATTGCCTTGTCTGTGTGGGGTCCAATTGTACATCTCTTGGTAGGCATAGAACTACTGTACTTGGTATCCAGCTACTAATTCCCACTCTGACTAGTTTGTACTAGTCAATAAAGAATAGAGGACCAAGCGTGCTGGAGAACTCTTACATCTGTTAGATTGGAGAAAAAGAATTTGGAAATTTGTTCTGATTGTCACAGCACTTTCAAAATAAGTTTGGATTTGGCAAAAATAAAATTGTTCTGCACTTGGCTAGCCTCTTTTCTGGGTGTTTGAAACTAGCATTCTCAGAAAAGTCTGTCCTATTGTCCCATTATGCCAGTGCTTACAGCAATATTACACAGTTGTAGCAAAACCAAAGGATCAGTGCATTTAGAAACAAGAAATAACATGACGCAGACAGTCATTCCCCATTATACTCTGTTCTGTGATGCATACCAATCATAACAATAGGAAAATTATGTTCTCGCATTTCCTAGGCATAAAAAGGAACAATTGATACATAATCAAGCATGTGTATTGCATTTTTGTGGGGGAAATAGCTGCTTTTAGGAGAAATATATCTGGAATTATGGCGTACTCTTTCAGTCTGATTTGAGGGTTTTCACTACATCCTCCCCCAAATCACAGGTTATGCAGTTACATGTCCACAGCCTCTCCTTTAATTTGGCCCTGAGATTGGATGAAAATGAATAGTGATAGCTATTCTTGAAATTCTTAGGCCTTTAAAATGGGAAAAAGCTTGTTCTCATTTGTTGCGTTTGCCTTTGTATAAGTGGTTCGTAGTGACAATAGGACACACAAAATTTTAACAAGGTTTGTTGCTCTCAAAATCAATACTGGTCTATGAGGTGTTCTCATTTCAGTTGCAACTTTGTTAAAAAAAAAAGAAATAATTAAATCCAGTTTTTGTTGATTTCCCTTCCTGTGTGGTCCCCAAATCAGCTCCAGAACTTCAGAATACTTCAGAACAGTGTGGAAGTTTGCGGGGTTGCAAAGGGAAGGAAAATTAATCAGGACAAAATACTCCCATTCCCTTTTTTGTCTTGTAGCAGAACCCTCCAGTGTATCAAAAATGATTTAGCAATTGCATGTTGTTTGTAGAACCTACATATTTTTCCTTCAGTAATAAATTGATCTTGATCATCCTTCCTGGATGATCAGTATGCACTGTGCTGTGCATATTATTGAGCACCAATATTTCAGGACTGTTCCATAGTGTGTACTCAGTTAGGCTGTAATTATGTGCACTTCCACCACTTCTATACATTTGTCGATATCCCTTCATCAGATTGATTGCACTGACCAGATTATCTTTATTGTCAATTAAGACTTGGGAGGAAAAATTAAAAAAAAAAAATTAAAATTAACTAAAACTTCGGATAGAATAGATACATGTGTTCTCGAAGTATTTATAAATTTATTAACATGTGTGGAAAACTTGAGCATTAACAGTTTGTCTCAGGGGTTTTTTTCCTCCTTGGATGCAACTTGCGAGTAGGAGGTATATTAAAGAATAATCTGTTTTTTAAAATTTATTTATTTATTATATGCTTGTTGATGTGCATAATGCATTGAAATCTCACAGTTCTCAATATCCCTTCTGCAGAACTTTTGTCAAGGCTTCTTTAGCAATCCCACAGTGTTCCTCTTATTAGGAAGTATATCAGTATTGTACAAACATTTTCATATCTGAGCTATTTTACCAAAATTGTATATAAGACTGTGTCTCTTGTGATTTAATATATTCAGGAGCATGGAATTCTATTTTTCGAACACAAATTGTTTGAATCTAAAAGGAATAGTTAGGGTCCTAAGGATTGCTTCCATGCACAAAAGTCCTGTGAATAGAAGAGCCTTTAATTCAGTAGAGTTCACAAAAATACATGGAAAGGTGGGAAATTGTTTTTACCAATTCTCTCTCTGCATTTTCTCAGCATCTGCATTTCATCACCATTTTGTTTTGTAGAATTTTCATTCCCTGGAAGGCTTTTGAAGGGCACATTGTCTGTCTGTCTGTCTCTATCTCTCTCCCTTTCTCCCCATCCTTCCCTCCCCCCCCCCATGGGGTGTGTGTCTCTGTAAAAGCAGATGAGAATCTCCTTTTTCAGTTGTTCACCAGAAGCATGTTTTCTATGAATGGAACTCCAATCATAAGATCCGTCTGTATCTCACAATTAGGATGTTTCTCACTGTTATTTTTAATAAGCAGGGTAGTTACCAGATTAGAGGAATCATAAGCAATTTCATTTGATTAAATCAGCATTCATAATGATAAAATCTGAAGGAAGGAAAACCATACTGTCCATGTCTGTAGGTAAACATGCTATTTCAGACATTGTCTTATGTAGAAATAATGAGGATTGCAGTCTGCAAATTCAAGTTTTTAAAGATAAATAGAACATGTGTGAGTTAACCAGTGGTAGTGGTAATGTTTAAGTACTGGTTTTTTAGGACATAAGAGAGGGAATGGTGAATAAGGCAAATAGAGTCAAAGAGCTGCAAGAGACCATGAGAGCCATAAAGTCCAACTCCCTACCATGCAGGAATACACGAAGCCCCCCAGCCTCTGTTTAAAAACCACTGAAGAAGGAGACTCCACAGCACTCTGAGACAACATGTTCCACTATCAAACTGCTCTTACTGTCAGGAAGTTCTTGCTTATGTTTAGATGGAAATATATTTGAGCAATCCTATCTCATTTGCTTTCCTGTTCTGACATGCTTGTTTGTCTCCTGAATGCTTTGAAGAAGCAGTGCTCCCCAGCAGGCAAGCCTGTGAATCTGCTTGTAGCAAGCTGAGAGAAAGGTAACATATTCAGTGCCAGTTGTTCTAAGTTGCCCGTACTTGCCAGCAGCAATAATAGCCAGAAACAGTGGACAGTCAAATGGGATTAGGACGGGACCTCATCTTTGCATTAATGTTCAATGCAAGAGGGAATTTCAAGGTGCCCATATACCTTCATTCTAACATGCAAGTCTTTCCCTATAGTAATACCAAATGACAGCTCGTTTGCACTTGAGAGTGAAGACAAGCTACATTTTATATGTGTAGGGATGCATATGCCTCATATTTAGTCCTTGGTATCTCTTTTGTAACCGATACTTCAGTCAAACTAAGTTATGACATTCAGTTGGTTGTGTGAATAACTAAGAAAATTAGCTCAATGCTTGTTCCTCTCATATAGACCTTGTTTTTACTGAATGGAGCAGCATTTTTGAGGACCTTGAAGGTCATGGAAGATTCACTGGCTTACATGAACATTTAACTAGATTTGACATTGTCATTCACTAGTTGCAAATGGCACTGGAAGATCTGTTGAAGTCCCATTTTAAGACAACACATGCCACAGTAAATTGTTAGCAAGTCAATATGATGCAAGGTAGAGTTTTTAAAATTATGATAGTGAGGGGAGGAGTAAGATATGAATCAACAGAAGGTTGGAAAAGAGGAGGTTTCTTATTCAGATGTCTTATATTTTATGAAAAGGGGAAAATTTTCAAACCTTGCAGCAATGCCAGGCAGGTCCAGCAGCAGCAAGCAATCACAGCATTCTTCATTGAGTTAAATAAAGTCAGAAGTAGTTTATTCCTTTCATGAGTTTCTCAACCCAACAGCCTGGTGAGGTAGATAAGCTGAGGCTAAGAGCACATTGTATAGTAACTCGCACAACCACTTACACAAATCAGCATAATGTGTTGGTGTTTCTGTACAGGTTTTTTAAAATAAATCAGTGTAAAACAGTTCCATGGAAGCATTCAACAAAGTAAGAACTAAGGCACTCAAAAGAACAGTAGTAGGTAACACTTAAAACAGTTTCAATTTTAGGTTTAAAATCCTGAGAAGTAAGTATGTTTTCAGCTGCCATTGAAAAGTTAGTCATTAGCTATCAGCTAAACCTCACTGAGGACACCTTTTGATAAGCAGGGTGCCACAACAGAGAGACTCTTCTTCCTAGATATGATTTGCCACATTTCAGATTGTCCATAGGATGGCCTCTGAAGATTGTCTGTGATGTTATTTGTGTCATGCCCATGTTTAAGCAAGTGATCCTTCAATCATTCATTTCGCACACTTGGTAGTGTTTAAAGGTAAATTACTAGAGCTTTGAATGGTGTTCAGAAATGCGTAAAATACTAGTGGTTCTGTATGCTTTCTACCAGGTTTGTTTGCGTTCTGTCACATTTTTCTAGTTTTCAGCGAAGTGCAATTTTCTGTCTTCAGAGCAGACCCTTTGTAGAATCCATTACACCAGCCTGACCTGGAAGTTAACAGAACATGCATAACTGTGGAGAAGTTGTCCCTGTCTGAGAGTGGTCCCAACTTGTACTCCAAGCTTATTTGTTATAAGGTACTTCATTCTGTTGAGGCTACCTGCACACAGTTGGAAAAGTGACAGAAAATTCTGAGTTCACAAAAAATTGAAAATCACTTGTTAAATGTATGTACAGTTGTCCTTCCATTTTTGCAAAGGTTCAATGCTCAGAACCCTCGTGAAAGTGGAAGAAAATGCAGATAACTCCCCTGGCGTCCCCTCCCCTTCGCTTCTGGGGCTCCCCCCTTCCCATTCCCATTCAGAAGGGAATGGGGGAGGGAGAAGGCTCACACCAGCTTTCCTTTTCCCCTCTGAAGTTCTCCCCACCATTCCTATGCATTTTGCCCTGGTGCTGAGATCTCGCATGAGCCTTCCCCCCTCCATTCCTTTCTGTCTTACCTCGACATGAGTTCTTCGCACCAGGGAAAAATGCATAGGAATGGCAGGGGAAGCTGCGGAGGGAGGCAGGGAAGGCTCATGTGAGCTTTCCCACACACCCTTTTCCCTTCTATTTTGCCTGGGAAGGGAAAGGAGGGAACCCCAGAGGGGGGAAAAGGAAAGCTCACATGAGCTTTCCCCCAGCCTACTTTCCTTTCCATTTTGTCTCGGTGCGAGTTCTTTATAGTGGGGCAAAATGCATAGGAATGGGAGAAGGAGAATGGTGGGAGGCATGTGCACTTACAAAAAATAAATTTGCAAACATGAAAGCCACAAATGTGGAGGGAGAACTGTGTTTCAGATCCCTATCTCAGAGAATAAGATAGTAGTGTAAAATCTATCTGCAAAATAAAGATGATTGTTCATGATAAGAAGTAAAGTAAATATAATCTAATGTTCTGTTCATATAATGGACTTTTTCTTTTGACTCTGTGTGCCCCCAGAGAGTCCTGCAAACCTCTTGAGCATTTTTTTTTGGGGGGGGGAGGGGGAGATTGCAGTGTTGTGCGTTCTGTCCAGAAATACACACAGTTGCATATAATCGAGTAATGTTTACTGCAGTGTTAATCAGTATAATAGATTAATTGTGGCTTGCTTGGGCAGAATAACTGTTGTTGTTTTTCTGAATTTGCTTCCCTTTTGACCATGTCCAAATGTTGCTCTTGTCGACTAAATGGAAGGATATGCACTTCAGGCTTGAGAAGCTTTATTCCTCAGGGGACTGCAGTGTCCTTACAGGAGGTCCATGAAGGCTTGAAGAAATGTTACAATTTTTGACAGTTAAAATTAAAATTAACAAGTAATATTAGGCTATAGTTCAGTGTTGGTGGTAGTAGTAATAACAATAGCAATAATAATGATGATAATATATGATGTTGTTGTTATTTTGTATGGAATTATTCTAGTGAAAATATTGTAATGGAAGTGTTTGTATTTGCTTATTTTGCCCTTCTCTTAAAATTTCAAGATCCTGAATGAGTAGCTTTAAATATTTTGTGCACTTTAGAGTTTTAAATCTTTAGGAGCAACAGCAACAAAAGATATTTAGAGGGGGTCTATGGTAAAATAAAAAACTGCTGCTTTATCCCATTTCTCTTTTAATTTATTGGTCTTTTTTTGTTTTTATGAGTATATATAGTATTTACTCTTTTTCCTTTGTGAAGTTCAGAGTAGCGTATGTTGGGCTGTGGGTAGATCTATACAACTTTAGGGTCAGCATAGGTAAAAGATTGGAACTCCCAGATAGATCTGTGAATACTTACTCGGTTTTGTTCTACAGACATAAAGGTGAAGCAATAGTGGGGATACCTTGGCTGCAGAGCATCAGGAATTTTCATAAGATTGTTCCCATATTACTTTACAACATAGTTGAAAGTAATATGGGAACAATCTTATGAAAATTCCTGAAAGACTGACTTGATCCAAGTCTTCCCATGTAACTGACTATGAATACAGCTCTTCTGTATGAAAGTACCATGTTTACATAAGAATGTATAATTTTAGCAGCACAGTAGGAGAGATGTAAATGTAGGTGTGCAGCTGTATCCTGGATTAGCCAGTTGATCCACATATGAGTATTTCTCCTCTGGTTCAAAATCACATTGGAATTCCTGTTTTTTTAATAGATCCCATTTTACACCTCTTGATTCTGCTTTTGGTTACCATTGCCAAAGTGTATGTCCTAGTGTGCTTCATTTGCCTGAATATCTCACTTCCCCTCTCTTCTTCAACACTCCTCTCTTGGTGAGGAAGGTGCTGGGATTGGCAGTTATTTTAAGTACTGTGCATTCAGTTATACTACTAATGGTAGCTTCTCCTTCTTCCCAAACCTCTGCCATACTGGAAAACCTAAGTCTTGCTTGTAAAATATTGTCTGCTCCAGGAAAGAGGAGAATTAATCTTTCCAGTTCCAGTTGGCCTGCCTGTAAAATGCAACTTAATTTACTAATTTACTATTTTGTTTTTAGCCAAACTCAAAATTATTCTGATGTGCTGATTGCTGTCAGAGACCTTAACCTTAATGCTGCAACACATAGTTAATTTAATGTGTCAAGCAGTGTCATCTGGATTTGGTCAAAATTAACCATGCAAGCAAACCTTGCTAATCTAGCATATTCACCTATGTGACATAGTCTAGCCTAATTGATATATGGTATTTAGTTAGACCTTCCACATAATAAAAAGGAAACAAAGTGAATAGATGCATAATGAAATAAAATGAGTAAACATTGAATGTCAGTGACTAAGTGGCTAGAATGCAGACTAAAATTAAAAATGACAGCTAAATCAACCAGGCTTAAAAATGCAGTTCAAAGTATATCCAGTGAAAACAGGTAAATCCTGAGTTTTTGTTTTGAAGACTTGCAGTGAAGGGAGTTGATGAATGCCTGATAAGGACTCATTACAGAAGGGTGGGAACGCTATGGCAAGGCCTTCTAATAGAATGGAGTTGAAAGTGATTCCAAAGGCCTTCTAACCTAACCCTCTGCCATGCTCACTATGAACTGACTGCCTTTGGTGATAGGCAAGCAGTGAGGACCTTAGAGTGTCAGAGGGCTGGTATGAATAAAAACTGGTCCAAAATTTTAAAGCGTACAATGAGAAGAAAATATTTTTGAATCTTTTATGATTGTCACATATTTCCAACCTAAAACATTATTCAGTGTTAACCTAACCTCATAGTCTTACTCAAAGCACAATAACAATTGGATAAAACAAATGACTCACAAATTTGATTTTTGTTCTCAGCAGTTATTTATCCATGACTTTATCCGGACCTAAACACCATCAAAATGTGACAGGAATGGGACAGTTACAAAAAGTACTTACGTGAAGTCACGGCTGCTCACAGGGATACCATCAATTACTGAATCTAAAGATTTGCAAACTTACCTGTCTAAAAAAGTATGTGAACCTTCTTTAGAAACAATACATGGAAGTATCAGTACACTTTAGATGGTCTACAATGTTCTTTTAGGGAGCAGCAGCTTCCTTCTAACCGTCCTCCCTTGAATACTGTTCTTGTTCAGCTTTTCCTAGTTGTTTAGTCACAAACATTTACAGTAGCCAAGGCAAAAGTGGCATGCAGATCCTTGTATGTTACTCTTGAGTTGTCTGTGACTTTCTGGATGATGTGCCAGTTTGTTGGAGAGATTTTGGTTGGACTGTTGTCTTAAACCTTCTCCACTTGTCTGATTTTTAATTGGTGGAGCCCCAGATCTTTAGAAATTGTTGTGTATCCCTCTCTACACTGATGAAATATTCGGTGGTTTGTTTGTTTGTTTGTAAGTTCTCTGAAGTGAAATGCCTTCTGATCATGGTATTATACAGTGAAGGCCAAATTTATAAGAGTGTCTGAACCTCTTATACCGTGAGGCCTCCCAAGCCCAATCCTGCACACTACCAAATTAAGTGTATGGTTCCAATTATTCTCTTTAACTGAGCGGATGCAACCAAGGGTTCAGTTAGTTTTGCATTTACCACGGCTGTTATGCAC
Organism: Cyclura pinguis; assembly: GCA_030412105.1. Taxonomy (NCBI): domain Eukaryota; kingdom Metazoa; phylum Chordata; class Lepidosauria; order Squamata; family Iguanidae; genus Cyclura; species Cyclura pinguis. Next base: position 174,607,522 of record CM059599.1, read on the forward strand.
TTAACTGTTTGCCAAGGTTAAATGCATCATTTCATTTCACAAGACAGAACTGATTTATATAAACCATGTTTGGTATTTAGAAAAGGACTGGTTTTAATTCATGAAGGATGTCATAGTAAAACTATGGAGTTCATATAATCAATATTAGAGATCACAGTTCTTTTCTCACTGTTGCATAAAGTAAATTAAGCTTCACTAATTTCCCACTCCCTCATCTTCCTTTAAACATCTACTCTAAAGTTTTGGAAGATCCCCTAAAACGGTGGGGTAGGTGACCCTGGGAGCAGCAGAGTGCGGGAGAATCAGCAAATATCACTCTCCCTTCCTTGTGCAGGAGCATTCTGAGCAGAACTGCATCTGGAGACACTTCTGCTCACAAAACAGAACTAGCTCAACTCAGCATTAATTCATCACTGTATGGTGCTTTATAGAGTAATCCTAAAAAAAAAGAAAAGAAAAAAAAGACATGTTTCTGCTTTTGGAACAGTGAGTCTGAAGAATGAGCGAGTCAGTGATGAAGGATATTCTTGAGTGATTTTTGCCCCCTTCTCTGGCCAAGGTTTGTGGCAGTAAGGACCACTTCAGAGTTAGGTATAGTTTTTACTTAATGAATAGAAGCATAAGTTAGAGAATACAGTTGTCCCTCCTCATTTGAGGAGTTTAGGGTCACAGAAACCCCTGCAAAAGTGGGAGGGGGAAGCAAATATTTATAGACCCCCAACGCAATATTTAAAACACACACACTCAAAAAGATGGTCCAACTGGTTCTGCTTTTGAGGCAGCAGATTTCCTTCCTATCTTTGCTGCTGTCCTGTGCCATCCTTAATAGGGACTTAAAAGCTTTGGCCTGTATTCACAGTCTAGTAAAGCTTGCAGAGAGACTGCAAATGTGAGGCAAGACTAATAAGTCCCCATTAAAAATGGTGTAGGGCAGCAGCAGAGGTGGTGGTGGCAAACAATCCACAAATAATTAAATCAGCAAAAGTTAAACCCACAAATGTGCATGCATGATTGTATAGTTTCAGAGTATCTGCTGATTGATTTGAACCACTCTTGGACGACAAGAAACAACATCCACAATGTATCATAAGGAAACTGTTCTAAGAGTTCATTTTGGAAAATGACTACAGAAATCCCCCCTCCGCCCTTGCATGTGAGTGTGTTAGGAGGAAAAGAGAGTGAGTTCCCAAACCATGCGTTTACATAACAAAATACTTGTTGGAAAAACTGAGTTCAAAGTCTCAAGTGTTATGAGAATCCCCAACTGTTCTTAATACATGCTGTCTATGTATATTAGTACTGTAATGCAAAACTAAATAGCTGTTATTCTGCAAACTGTGTGGTAATCAACAACAATGATTTTTAGTATAGTTGTGAAGTGCCACAGTGCCTGAATACTGTAAGAGCTTTAACCTGACGTGATCCTGGCTATAATCCTAAATCCTGCAATCCCCTTTGCCGTGGCTCATTATCTCTGATGTCTACTTTTTTAAATGCTCCGTTCAAGAGGTATTAATCTTCATTTGAATTCCTTCTGTACTGAAGGTCACTTAAGAGAGGGGCATTGATGGAAGTCATAATTAGTGAACTCATGTGAGAGTATTTAATACTAAAATCTTTTTCTTGTCTGTCTTATTTTGCTAATTACACCTTAACTTCAAAAAGCATCCACTTTTCCAGAAGCAAGATAGTTCAGTTTATGATACTCCAGTTCATGGATTTGCATGTTTCTTCTTCCTTCTCACGCACACTCTTTTTATCATGTATACTTTTAATAGTTTGCTGTGACTTGTGCACCAGGTGTTAATGTGTGTTCTTCAGCAATAGAAGCTGTGTTTTTGAATCAGGTTCCCATTCTGGCTTGGAAAGCAAATGCTGCACATCGTTGAGTATTTGTCAAACAAACCATGCAAACTAAACCAGGAAGAACTGTGTGGAAGGAGAAGGGTTGATTTGCTTTAATTCAAATTGGCTGAAATCATGATTGAAACCACTTATGTGAAGAATTCAGTTTTAATTATTTAAGTCAGTTTAAATGACTAGTGAGAGAGATTATACATAGTCATTCTTTTTTTAAAAAAGATGTTATTGTTTAATATTACTTTAATGGATATTCAGAGGTACAGGTTTCATTAGAAGCTGGACATACAGTAAGCAATGATACTGAGATACTATCTTCCATTTCCATAAACTGCTGCTAATATAGTCATAAAACATAATGTAAAGTTATATAATCATTATTCCCACTGATATGTTTGAACTACTCTTTTCTTTTTACTAATTCTTACAGAACATTTTGAAACCTGATTTAAATAAAAAATAAGATTTATTTGATTTTTTTAAAATATTGACTTACCAAACTTGCAAAGGGAGAAGTATATATGAGTTCATGGCTCATTTCCAGTCCTCCAGACTGTGAGGAAACCAAATGAATACTACATGGTTTGGAAAACTGAATTATTGCAGAGGGGATGTTTGATTTTTGGAATAGGGAAGGTGAATTTAGGGTGAGTTCACTGCAGGTGTGGTCAGCTGTGAGAAAACAGATTGAAAGTAAGGCTTTGAATTGATTGCAGCTAATGTCTTAAGAACTGATGTGAGTTGAAGGAGAGGAACATAATAAATTTTACTCACTCTGTCTTGGAGAAACATGATTTTAAGGTATTTGCATCACATAAAGTCACTACCAAGCTTATTCAGAATATGGCAGAAAGTGATTTCCTCGTCTGCATGCAGATATTTAAGTTTGGAGTCTCCTGTATTTCAAATATTTATTTTCACTTTTATGTCCAGTGTTTTGGTCCAAATTGACAACCAAGTGAATTACAATGAGGAAAAATACAGTTAAGTGAATGAAATACAATAAAACTTGAAATGTTAACATAATATGAAAAAAAGTCAGAGTATTTAGATTCTGTTAAGCTTAATAAATTAATGCCTAGAAATGCTTAGATCATAGTCAAAAACTGAATGTATACTTCAGTATAACATTTTAGTTGGAAGTACTATTCTGAGTGACACTAAGAGCACAGCTGGGACCTACCCAGACATTTGATCATCATATTTTAATTTGTTGTGGTGTGCCTTTAAGTTGTTCCTGACTATGGTCATCTTAGGGTCACTATGTCATCGGGTTTTCTGGGGCTGAGGTGTGACGTACCCAGATCACCCAGTGGGTTTCCATGGCTGAGCAGGGAATCAAACCCTGCTCTCTGTGGTCATAATCCAGCACTCGAACCACTAGATCACACTGGCTATATACAAACAGGAAATAGTTGAAAGATCAGAAGAGAGAAACATCGTACAACATATGCTACAAGGGGAAGTTTGGAAGAAGTAGATTTGTTTTTGGTTCATCTCATCTTTCATGTTAAATGTTTACTCTTTTCATTGGTATGTGATGCAGTTAGGATTGAAATAAGCAGGAAATTATATCCTTACAGAAACATAACACAGGAATGTAACTTTTTTCCCCTGGCAGAATTCCTCTGTCTTTCCTGTTGGAATTCCTGTAAAACAGAAGAGAATTGAGCACCTGAACCCTTTGTTGGTGTAGATATACAATTACAGAGAAAGAGTCTCTGCCAAAGACAGTCCTATGATGTTGGTATAAAGGGAACCTAAGATTTTATGTTTCATAACACGTAGGGATGTCATGTCGAAGAGGGAGCGGGGTTGTTTTCTGCTGCTCCAGAGGCTAGGACAAGGAGCAGTGGATTCAAGCTGCAGGAAAGGAGATTCCCCTTGAATCTCAGGAAGAACTTTCTGACGGTCAGAGCTGTCTGGCAGTGGAATATGCTGCCTCGGAGTGTGGTGGAGTCTCCTTCTTTGGAGGTTTTTAAGCAGAGGCTGGATGGCCATCTGTTGGGAATGCTTTGATGGGTGTTCCTGCATGGCAGGGGTTGGACTGGATGGCCCCTGGAGTCTCTTCCAACTCTATGATTCTAAGTGTTAAAAAGAATTGAGGATTGTTTTTTTCAAAATCTAAAAATGTTAGAAAAATAACAGAATCAAAGGTATTTGACTTTGCTGTAATTGTTGTTATGGTGGGGGTGGTTATATGTCGTTACATCAACTCCAACTGTGACAGCCCTATAATGGGGTCTTCGTGGCAAGATTTATTCAAAAGAGGTTTGCTTTTGAATTGCCCAAAGTTACCCACTAGTTTCCCATGGCTGAGCTGGGATTCAAACTCTGCTCTCCTGGAATCCTAGTCCACTGCACCACACTGCCTACCTTATTTGACTTCACAGGGTGAACAAGTGAATATAGCTAACAGTATTCAATACTGCACCTGCTTGTGATTTGTCAAGGCCTTGGTAGAACAGAATAGCTTATTGTAATAAGATAGTGGATTGACCAGAGAGTACAGTTTGTTCTCTGTTACCTTTCTTTGCATTCTTAATCAAGCTTTTATCATGTTTTTATAGTGGCTACACTTGGAATTTGGATAGGACTTTGTCTTAGACAAGGGGTGGGCACATACAGGGGATGACGGGTCACTTTAGATTCTGCGGGATCTACAGTGGGATTTATCATCTTCCACCTGGCAATCAGCAGACTAACGTCCTAGCCGACAATGAGTCTGACTGTTCGGGGTTCCCCCCACTTGTTTTAGCCTTAGGGTAAAAAAATGCATCCTCAGAAAGCATTTTGGCCAAATGAAGATGTTTTATTGACTGAAACATCGGGGTTTTTTTTACCCCAAAGTTCCTAGGGTTCCAAAGAGTCCAGGTCTCCTATTGTACATTCTTCCAGTGTTGCTTTTTGGAGAGGGTCCTACCAGGCTTTCCTCTTCTCTCAAGAAGGAAAAAGAAAATCCTGCTCCGATGTTGCCTTTAGAGATTAGTCTACTCCAGGAATGGGAAAAGTGAGACCCTAATGCCTCATGCAACCCCTCAAAGATGTTTTTGTGGCTCTCAGCATCTCTAGATGATGCTGATTACAAAAGATAAATTGGATTTCGTGGAAAGTCCAGGAACAGCAAATTACCTTTTAAATATGTACAGCCCGCACCCCACACAGTTTAACAGAAAAAAAATCTGGACACTGTTGGTTTTAGGTGTTTCTACCTGCTCCCATTTTTGTCAGTCATTGTGGCCTCTAAAAGGTCCTAAGTAGACAATTGGTCCTTGTCTTTGGCAGAGCTACAGGCCCAGCGTATTCCATGGAAACCATCTTTAGAGAACTGCCTTCATGCAACTTAAAATAATCTCTCTAGTATGTATGAAATTCTATATTTCTCTCAAGCTATTGCCTTTGAATTGTTGGGAGTCTCTGAAAGCAACAAAAGATGCTTCTTTCCTGTTTAATTGCTAGATTGCATGGCATGAAAGAGAGGAAGTACTTTTCATAGTCCCATGGTCAAACGATGGAATTTGGTACTGTAACATATAATTATAGCTGCCAACTTAAATGCTTTCTAAGGGAGATTTGACATCGTCATGGAAGATAAAGATAGCTGAAGACTAATCATGATGGCTATATATTACCTCCAATATTAGCGAGAGTGTGCTGAATATCAGTTGCTAGGCATCAGGAGCAAAAGGAAGCCATTTTAATCATGACTTACTTGTGGGTTTCCTACTGGGGTATCTGGTAGGCCACTCTGGGAACAGAAGGCTTAGGTTAGTTGGTCATATCTAGTAGAACTGTTTTTATGATTGAGGGTGTTGCTACCTTTTGCCCTTACTAACTTACCAATCAGGATTTGTTAACAAGTAGCGTTGGAATTTCAGGGTGTAAAAACTAAAGCTAAAATTATTTTGAAGGTGAAGCACAAAGTTTATAAGTCATACTTTCCTAGAATGGTATTTGGAGGTTGGACAGCACTTTCATCTTGCATCCTTCCTCTGTAAGTTTGTGTGTTTGGCACTAACATATCTTCTTTTTGCTTTGCCAAGTTTTGAGTCCAGAAAAAGTCATCTGATTCTTTTATACTTCTCTTTTTGGTAGGAGGGGATGATGGTTAATATTGAATGAGGCCATGTATGTCAGCTCAATACCCAGTTTAGTAGACTCTATTATAGAGAGTAATTAATCCATTTAATCTAGGAAGTACATCAAAAACATTATCAACCAGTTCTTCTTTCCTGGCTATAATCTGAATAGTTGAACCAATTTTTCTGTTTCAGAGCTGACCATCTCCACATGTGATGTTTTCTGCATTGCACATTGTTAGTTCATTGCTCTCTTTTGTATTTCCAGCTCAACATACTGCTCTAGAGTAAATATATATATAATTATACTTCTGTGCTTCTGTGCTGTGATTCTCATTATTTTCTTTTGTACCATTCTTCTCTGTAGCTTTATTAGCTGTAGATAGTTGGGAAGATCAACATAGGAACAATAGTATAATGTTTTTTGATTTTTAAGTAATACTAAACAGTAAGCTAGATTTTTGAGGTCACATAGTTTCTCAGTTTTGTTTTGTTTTTGTTTTTTTAAAAAGGAAGAGAATCGTAGCAACATATTACAGGACATGCTAGGAATGTTGTCACAATATTAAAATGCTGGTACCAAATGTTCTTAAAGCCTCGTTAAGTTTTCTGCTCATTGCAAGGGAGTGCCTCTTCACCCAGTATCTTGTGCAGCAAAATAGTATTGGCTATTCCCCACCCCAAGTATGAAATCAGCAATTGGAACTGCCTGTCAATCACATTCCCATTGTATGGAAAAGTAATGTTAAATGAAGTACATTATATTAATAAAATTCACAGTTAATTGTAGATGATACAATACTGTAGTAACAACTAGATTTATCAAGCCTGCTGGCATGCATCTCAATGGCTGCCCTGCCATAGTAGGAAGAGTGAAGGACAGTGTGGACCATCTTTATAGTAAGGCAGGGGCCAGCGTGGTTTAGTGGCTTGAGCATTAGACTGTGACTCAGGAGACCAGAGTTCAAATCCATGCTTGGCCATGGAAATCTGCTGGGTGACCTTGGAGAAGTCACTCTCAGCATTAGAGGAAGGCAGATACAAATACCTCTGAACAAATCTTGCCAAGAAAACTCTATAAGTTCACCTTAGGGTCCATAAGATAGAAGCAACTTGAAGGCACACAATTGTACATACCTTCCATCCTCAGTGATGTACTCTTTGCCAAATAATCCAATAGCTTGAGTCCCTCACTTGCTAGAAAATGTGGAATAATGGCATCTCCATTCAGTAGAATGTGATCTTCTTTGCTGTTGAATCCCAGACTGAGAAGTGATCGGTGCTTTTTTTTTTTTTCAACTCTACAGCTTAAAAGCATAGAAACCTTTTAAAAGGAAAATAAAGCAATGGGTGAGATACAGTGATGTATTTCCTTTTGTGGCTGAACTGCATAACTATTTCCTGAAGTGCTGCTTGACTGGACTACTTCAGTCTTATTCCTTGGGCTCTTGATGCCATCATGTATCAAACATGCAGTACAGTTTGATGGGCCCTGTAGCCTACTAATTTTTTAGTGGTTCAGTGAAAAGTAGGCTTGATGTTCGTTCATTATTCTCACCAGCCCTAGACATTGCTTTTTGCCAAAGGTTAACGTAAGTGGATGATAGTGTGTGGGGGGCTTATCTATCCAGACTGAACTTACCTTTTCAGTTATGTCTAACTTGTGCCTAGGAACCAAGTTGGAATGCTGCATAGTTTTCAAGTTCTATTAAGATGTGTTAGCATTGTAAATTTGTTTTCCCTGCTACCGTTGTTTGCTCCATAAAAGGATGAATGGATTTTGAATGCTTGACTTTTTTAGATGTGCCAGAGCTGTTTTTTCAAAAAGCTCTTCTAACAGTGGCCTAGGCATTCACTTGTCTTAAAATGGGACATAATGTTTCATTTATCTTATAAGCATTTTTATGTGTGTTAGAAGTAATAAATTTATATATTTAACTATATTGCGCTTCTTCTTTAAAATATGCATGTGATTTAAATTTTGATATCTCCATGCCAGAGGTCTGCTGCTTGGTTAGATCTGTGCATTACAGCCAAGTCTTAAGTTGATTCCTCTTCATGACTATAAATAGTTTGTGAGTCATAGACAACTGCTCCCCAGGTTAAGTGTCTGTCAGCTGTAGACCTCTCTTTCTGTCATCTGGTTTTCAGTGATCTTAATACCAACCTTTCAGTGTCAGGTTAGAAAAACTATACTGCTTGAGGTCTCTTTTTCTTACTCATTTGGTTTCAAAATTCTGACTAGGATCCTTTGTTAATAAGCAAAATAAAGTCAGATATATGTGTACTACTGGGTTTGTAACCCACATTAATAAGATGTCACTTGTTTTGCTTTACTGGCTCATATAGTGATAGCTTTTCCAAAATATAACCAGTGAAGAAAATATAATTTCTCAACTACAGGGCCAGGAATCCTTTTAAGCTAATCAGCTTTGAAAAACTGTAATATTGATTTTTAAAAAGCAAACTATCAAAAGTAAACTTGTTAACTAATCAATAATTTGATCTGGAATTTGAATACTGGAAAAGAAAATCTAATAAAACTGAAATACATATGAAATATATTGTAAATATTCTAGATAAATCCCACTGTATTTGTGCTTGAAGTACAGTCAGTCCTCTACTTTTGCAGGTGTTGGGGGCACAAGACCTCCACAAAAATGGAAAAAAACGCAAGTAAAAATCACAAACACTGTTTTTTAAAACTTCGAGAACACTTCATTAGGAATTTCTAGGTCTTCCAGCACGATTCTGTGGTCTGGCAGAAACGGACCATAAATTCATGCTGGAGGACCTAAAGATTCCTAGAAAGAACATTTCCATGGCAGGGGCAAATATAGTAAGATTTTTTAAAAATAAATTAAAAATTAATCCACAGATAATAAAATCCACAAATGCGGGACCTGTAAAAGTGGAGGGCTGACAGTACTGAACAGACTTTCACTGCTGAGAGATAATCTGGAATTAATATGCTGTACTTTAACTTCCTTTGAAATCAGCAAATTGTAACTACTTGGATGTCTGCAGGACTCTTTTAATTCAGTCTTTACTGAAGAAGTAAGTGACTTGGGGAAGAAGTAGGAATAAAGAGACAATGACTGAAGATAAATGACAAAACTAAAGTGCTGTGTTCCTGTATAACCTAGTTGCAGAGTTCAACAAAAAATGATTTCTAGAAAAATACATAACTTTGGTAATAGTATTTCTGCCTGGATTTTGTGTGGATGACACATACTCTTAATCAATGTTGCCTACAGATATTTGATAAACAGCATACCTAACATATGTACACACAACAAAAGCTCTTAATGGTTTGAAGGGGTAATCTGGCCTGTCCTTCTGGTGAATTCAAGAGGAACTATTTTTTTTTCTACAGGCCATCTAAATAATATAAACCATGAGGTCCTGTGCACAGGTGGGATTTTGAGACAGTATCATGGGTGTAGTCACAAAATCACTGCTATTATTAAGTGCAGAACACTGCAGAACACCCAGCTCACAGAAGGATGGAGAAACCAAGAAACTCATAATTTGGCTGGGATCTGAGTATAAAGAGAACATAGAAGCTGAGCCCCAAAAGACAAACTCACTCCTTTGTATTCAGGGTTTTTTTTTTGCTCCAAGACAGTATCCACTTTATAAAAAGGGAAATTTTTATCTTTGCTGACCATCTAACTTCTTCTACCTCACAAAAAAATGAACTTGTCTCCCACAGGATACATGAACGAAGAATCTGCACTGAGAAAGAGAGGTAGAAGGGAAACACACATAGAAGAAAGAACAAAACTACTAACACCCTCTTTCAGAAAGTTTATGCAGCTCCTCATTCACTAGGGTTACATTCTCAGGACCCCTGCAAAGGTGGAAAAATCGCAAATATCAAAATGTGAGGGGGCGGGCAAGGCACCCAGTGTCCAAACGAAGTCAGGGAAAGGAGAGGGGATGGGGGTCAGCCAGCATGATTGCAGTGTACTTTCTTTCTTTTGCCCATCTGTTTCCTTGGGTGTGGGGGCATCAGGAGGAGGAGGGGCAGGTTTTTAAAGGGCTGTGTGGCCTGATCAGAGCCACTAATTTTCCCCAGAAAAGACGTCCCTGAGGTTCCTGAGGTGGGGGGATGGGGTTGGAGAAACTTACAAATAATCAGATCGGTGGAAGTCAGACCCTCAAGTGTAGAGGGCTGACTATGTTTTTTCTGTCTGTTGTAGACATTGTTGGGGGATATCTTACCACATAGTTGCTTCCCTTTTTGCTTAGCTACTTGTGTGTCCATTTAAGAAAAATGCACATTGTTGAGAGAAGAATTCCCTCTACTTCCTCTTTTATCTACTTGTGCTGCTCCAGACTGAGATGATGCTGGTCTCAGCCTTTAAAACGGGACTGGGAACTTCTAGCCTTATGTATCTTTGGACCCCAGATTTCATCAGCCCCTACTGATGAGCCGTGAGGAATTGTGAGAATAGTTTGTCAACATCTGAGGAGCCTGCTTCCCTACTCTTGCTTTAAAATGCAGGGGAGCTGAAAGGAGACACAAGTGTGACACTGTATATTGAATTTTGTCCCTTCCTGTTTCTAAAGGAGGAAAATAAGGAAGTTAGCACATGTAGGAAGTGTGGAGGATTTGTGGGTGCTTGGGCAAACTTTTACAGATGCGTTCGCACCTGTGGGCACAGCATTGCTTACATATAAGCTGTTGGTTCACATTTTCTAGAAATGTCTGTGTGCACATATATATCTATCTATAGGACATTTGGAGAAGTATGCATCCTAGGTCCATACATTGTAAGTATTTAGGATTAAATTATCTCCTTTTAACCTTGCATCTAGAGGTTCAGCTCTGTGTAGTATATTGGATTTTTTGGACTGTGATCCCAGAGGCCTTGCAGTTTCTCTGGATTCCCTTGGATAAGATGTAATATTGGTCTAACCACTTTACAGGATGTTTAAAGCACAAAATGATACCACTGCATTTCAGAGGTCAGGTGGACTTCCATCAGAATGTGTCAGGACAGTGTACAACATGAGACCTCAAAATGGTCACATAATAATATACTAATAATACAACTATCTAAAAGCAATAGAAAATACAGTCACCTGAAAAAGTAAGGATAAAAGTAAAAGATAAAAATAACAGGACTTAGTAACAAACTAAAATGCCTGAGTAAACAGAAAAGTCTTCACTTGATGCCAAAAAGACAACAAGAGCCCAAGCTATATAGAGTTTTATATGTCAAAGTGAGCACCTTAAATAGCCTAGATGCAAGTAGGCACCCGATGGAGCTCCCTCAGATTTGATGTAATATGATTCCAACTCTCCATATCCATTACCAGTCCAATGGCTAAATTCTAGTTGAAGGTACTGCATAATTTTCAGAAACGGCCTCACATTGCAGTACTACATTGCAGTAGTTCAGTATGGAATGTAGTAACAAAGGATGGTAGCATTTTTGTCTCTCATGTGTCTGTTGTAAAGAAACGTCAGGTTTGAATTCTGTTTCATACAACAGTCTGGTTAGTGTTGTACAAGGTAGTAATTTTAATCATTGACAAGGTCTGGGTATTTAAATGCTAGAGCTCCATGGGATGTAAAAATTACTGCAATTAAAATGCAGGTTTGTTTTTTTTTAAAGATTGTGATCAGTAAAGCCAATTACAAAATAGGGACCCACATATGCAGCGGTGAGAATGATGTGACCCACCAGATGTTAGACTACAAGTCCCAGCAGCCCTGGTCACTGCAGAGATTGGTGAGGAATGCTGGAGCTTGCTGTCCAGCATCTGGAGGTCTGTGTAATTCCCACCACTGCACTTAAAGGAAAGCTTGAATGAAAGGTATGGATTAAGCATATGTCTAAAACATAGACTATTGGCACCTGCCTCATGTTGACTGGGAGTTCCACAGGGCAGGAACTGCAACATGGAAACGCTGTTCTTCATAGCCACGAGGCAGGCTTCTGGGACTAGTTAAACAGCAAAAAGTACTTATGCTAGGAACTAGAGTGACCACATCTGACCAGAGAATCCTTAAGGTACCCCATTCCCCAGCTGTTTAGAGTTTCATAAGCTAATAGCAAAACCTTTACCCTGAACTAGAAAGGAAGAGGGACAAGGGGAATTATGTACCTTTGATTGTGCCGTCTAAAGTTATAGAAATGGGATGAATCTTAGATTACTGTTGGTGTGAATGGCTTTAGTCTCAATGGAACTTAAAGTTTTACTAGAAGTTGTGTTATGAATAAGTTTTGAGTGACATCTGTTTGCCTTTAAAAATGAGTTAAAGTTGGTATTTTGAGATTGGATGCATGATTATTTAAAGATTACAGCATCCTTAAGCACAGTTCATTGTCTTTCTGAAATACTACTAGAAGCGGTGTACATTATGCTTTGTGAAGGATGCAGAAACCTTGGGCTCCTGTCATTTATCTGGCCTCTGTAACCCTTAAAAAAAAATCTGGCTAGTGTATTTTGGCCCCTCAGATGACTATACTGCTGAACAAGGGAATGTGTTGTTTGTGTTGAGTTCATACTTTTTATTGCATGACCAATTTTCTCCCTTAAAATCCTTAAGTGAATGACTGTCAGGCAAAGATTTTAAAGCAAATTATAGCAAACATTTATCAAATAACACAAGGTTCAAACATATAAGCTGGCTCTGTGCTTATTTCAGTGTAACATCTTATATTAAAATCAGTGCAATTTACTTTCTGTTGATGTATCACCAATTACTCTGATCCAAGATTCCAGTTAATCATACTCTATTCTTTGATCCTGTCTCTATTTCCATCTGACCCTATCTTGATCCTGTCTGTCCTATTTCATCTGATGCTCTACCTGACCCTTCCTCTGTCTTGCCTGACCTTATTGGACAGTTAAACAGCGAAGCATTTATTTTTGTATTTCTTTCTTCTTTACTCCTCTGTGACATTCTGAGGCTTGTGAGTGGCTGGCTTTTCTGAGACTAGGCAGTTTTTTCTCTTCACACCTGTAATATATGAATACCTTCACTCCACTCATGTTTCTGTATTTATTTTGCACACTTACAAAGTTAGTATATAGTTCAGAAGCCAGCCTTTCTTGGGTGGGGAGCCAGATATTGGAGAGAAATTCCCATCAGTATCAGCCAGCATGGGTATGGCTTTGCCTATATGTAATGTCAAATGACCAGAGGAAACAAAGAACCTTACAAGTGCTGTCAGTAATTCATGCAGATATGCAGATACGGTATGGCATTGTGAAGATCTATACTATTTTGAAAATATATACAGTTGGCTCTCTTTACCGGTGACTTCTGGATGCATGATTTCCAGCTCACTCAAAGCATTACATATCTATACCTAAAATGGCAGTGACTTGTGTGTGAACATGCTAAAGTGTCCACACACACGTCGCTACCATTGAATATAATGAGAAGCAAGCATTTACAAATTTGGTTACTCATGGGGATTCCCGGAATGGAACCCCCACGTATACAGAGGGCCCACTGTACTCGAGAATGAGTGGACATTGAACGGGAAATTATAGATTTATTAATAATGATGAGATTTGAGATTAGGATGTGACCAATGGTCCTCAGGTTGTGATCAGGATGCATAGTAAAGGTTTTGGAGAACTAAGGTGAGCAACAGTTGGAAGGCTTCACTGTGTTTGGAATGAAAGAATCCCTGTCTGTAGAAGTCCATGCTGTTCGTGAAGAGGAGGACAGAGAAGGAGAGAGGTTGGGAGATTGCCTACACAGAATAAAATCATTATAAACATCAGAGAAGAATAGATTGTATTTTCCCAGTGTAAAGAGTTACGGTTGAAAGCCTTTCTTTCTGAGAGCAGTGAAATGAGTTTGATAATTTGATTTTGTTGGTTGTTTCTTAAACAAGAGTTGTTTCTAAAACAAGGGTGGGAAATTTCAAGAAGGCCAGGTCCCCTAGCAGGGATTCCAGCTAGTCAGGAGGTTACAGTCTGAACCATAGAACTAATTTTCTGTAATTTTTAAAAAAGGGGGGTGCAATAATAGATGTTATGGACTATATACACAGTAGAAATCTGCTTGCACAACAACAAAATCCAGAGTCAGGGTGAGTAATCTTCCCTTCCAAGTGCAGTCCACCTAGTACCCCCAAACTCAAGTCTACCAAACCGTCTAGCATATTTGGAGGCAGCTCAGGGTAAGAAAACGGAAGGAGATTCCATGACCTGTACCTATTTTGTGCTGGATTGGTGCCTAAGTTTGTATAGTAAGTATCCTGTCAAAGTATTTCTGCAAATATATCTCTTGACCCTCTGTTCATGTGGAATTTTGATAGGTTTTCACTTTGACATGTGTTGCATTTTTACATGTTCAGTTAAATCCAGTGAGAGAAGTCCACTGCGTGAGCTACTTCCATCAACCGAGTCTTTTCTCCCTGCTGTAGCCTACTTGCCCCTGTAAAGGCCAGTTCTTAGGGAGGACTGCAGTGAAGAAGAAATGGAATGACAGCAGTGTCTGCACAACATTAGAACTGGGTTTTTCTGTGTAATTTATAAATTTTATTCTTAGGTTCTGACATTTTCGCAGACGAAAATTCAGTATGTCATGACTATTAATAATTTAGTAATAATGGTTGTAATGCCATTCCTTTTCAGATGTTTAGAATTTGATAATGAAAACAAATGAAAAGAAAAATTACTCTTAAATTTTAAGGTCTCTTTTGAGTAGTCTGCACTGTTACATTTTTAAAGTATGTGCTGTTTTTGTTTTTTCATTTCAGGGGAATGAAGCAAGCTACCCACTGGAAATGTGCTCACACTGTAAGTTTAAATCTTAGTTATACTTTACTATCTTTTTTAAGTGCTCTATATTTGATCATTGTAATACCGTACAGCAGTCATCAGTTAACATTTTGTATTACTAAAAAGGATGATGATTCTGTCTCCTATAGAAAAACCTGCTTACATCCTCACATACTACTTTGGTAATACTTACAATATTTATATTGGATTCATTTAGTGAATAAAAGTATTTTTGTTGTTGTTGTTGCTGTTGCAAAATGCTACATCTTTCCCAATATGCTGAGTATCATATGGGCCATTCAGAATTATTTTCCAAAGCTGTAGTCCTGAGAAGGCATGTAAGATGAAGAATTTGCAATGAAGTTGAAGACCTTATTAGGCTAGGTGGGATAATTCTTTCCCAGTCCACCCTACATTTTTAAGAGAGAAGCAAATACTGAAAGAAATGTACTTACACTGTACAACTTAGTTAAAATGTGCAAGTGTATTCCATAACTATAATTGATGAAGGACAGTTTAATGTAATCAATACATTGCTTACATATGGAAATTCAGATTTTCTCCTGAATCTTAATTACAAATGGGCAAATAATTGGTTCTAATATAACATCATATTTTGTTCCCCTTCCATTTCTTACTGTAGCCTAAAGGAATTAGGGGATATTCTAAAAGCTCCCTCCCTCCTTCCTTCTGTGTGTGTATTAGTGATGAGACTGTGGGGTGAGTGGGATGAGGAGAGTGAGATTACTTCCTCCCTTGAACAGACAAAAAGCTGATTCTGTTCACAAACTAGCCAGACTTACAGTGGTATCTTTTAACCTACACACATGACCCCTGAAAAAGGCTGAAGCACCCAGATAGTAATGAAGATGATAGAATACAAATAACAGAATGGCAGCCTCCTATTTTCAGGTCCCCTCTTCATCTTCTTTATCAACTGGACCAGTTCTCCAACAATCTTTTGCCCAGATTCATTTTCACAGTAATACACTTAAATAAACAATTACATTTTTCACTATGTCAGTTTTAAAGGCATAATTCTGTTGGATTTTCAGAATTAGTCAGAATCTTGGACACCAAAGCTGCTGGATACATCTTTAACTTGGTTGCTTCTGAAACTGTGAGGTCTTTCTAGAGAATCTCTGAACAGATCCCTTGAAAATGCTCGTATTTTAAATAAGGTGGCTAATAAACATATTAAAGAAATAAAATAAAGCCACTGATGAATAAGCTAAGATTTGAACTAGCAATGTGTAACTTGTATCTCACTGTACTTATCAGTGTACTTACTTGCTTAAAAAAAATGTTTGTGTCAAAGTTTTAGCTTTTGGTAGTTAAGGATGTTTTGATCCATGTATGTTTTCTGGTCAGTTGGAAATCATACTGTACTTCAAATGTCTGATGGTAAAATTATACTGGTTCAACTCTTGAGAGCTACAGAACTACAAATATCAGACACTTCTTAGATGTCATCCAGATTTCTGGCAGGTTTGAGATTCTCTTTGTCTCATCCCCCACCCCCCTCTCATGCATAGCAAATAAAAACTAAATTTTGTGATCATCAATATTATCTGCCTTCCATTGTGACACTACATTCTTTTCAGGTGCTGAATATTTGTAGCATGAGTAACTATTTTTTTTTTTAAAAAAAGAAACCTACAGGCATACCTCAGTTAATGAAGCTTCAGAGAACAATGCTTCTTTTTGTGAAGCCTTTTGAGCATGCAGATGCAGGATACTTCTCACTCCTCCTACTTGGCGAAAGAGAAAAGCCCCCCCCCGTTATACCTGCCCACCCACAAGACTTGAAGCTGTAGTGATGGGTTGGACAAGAGACTTAACTCTTGCTTGCTAAAAAAGGTGTGCTAGAACTAAAACATACTTACTTACAGTGTGCAGCAGGCTGAATGGATTGAAAAAGACACAATGACAGGAAGTGGCTGTAGGGGATTTCCAAAGCCCCCTCCCAATTCATTAGGGTATAGATTATCCTTTTTGTTTAGGTTTTCAGTGGCTGCCTGAATCCTTCAACAGAAGCCTTGGAGAACTGTGCTTATTTAGATGGCTGTAGCGAAATGCCATCAAATTAGGGGGGGAAAAGGCAAAGCAGACATCTTTGCATGTTGAAGGAAGCGTTAGGTTGTTTCATTTCACACATTATATGTTGTTAATTTTGAATAAAAAGCTTCCTGATACATCTGTGTGTGTTCTTTTCCTTAATGCTATAGGAACCTACCCCTATCTTTCCATGCTATTTGTGCCTCTCGTACCAAACTTCCTGCTAAAGAGATAATGCCCAGGAACATATCTGCTTCATTAACTGAGGTATATGTATATTCCTTTTTCCCCAAAGGAAAAATAGAGGCAAAGAGTCATCCTGGTATAAGGTCCTAGCATAGGACAATAACATATTCTAAAAATCAAGAAGGCAGGTCAGCGGGATAAGACAGTTGATGTGAATTCAGTCCACTCCACTGCTACAGAAGTCCTATTTAATGTTATAAAACTATTTATCTGAGCAGTTTGGTTTCACAGGGAACTGCATCTGATACTATACAAGAATATGAACACATTCCTTTTTGTATGTAACCTAGCCAATTCCTTCAGTGTTTAGATACATTTGACTTGGTGGAGAAAGCTTCTCATCAGATATGACAGATGTTAATATAGCTTGTTTGCAGACTGCTAGCCACATGAATAGAATTAGTTGAGTGCTATTAGTCCTTCTAATACTTGAATTAGCATACAGTAGTTTATTGTGAGCTATAAGGTTAATATGTCATGCATGTCCTGTGAAAAAGGTGAGTATTTAATTGGCTGTGTTTAAAGCTAACATTTCCTATGGGAAAACTGTATCCTTTTGAACAAGAGGTAATGTATATATCTAAAAGAAATAACATACCACAATATAAAATAATTATCAAATGATTTTTTTTAAAAAATCTGTTAATTATTTCTCTTCCCTTCTCTCCTCTACCTCCCTTTAGTTGACGCAGATGAGATTAAACGATTGGGAAAGAGGTTTAAAAAGCTTGATTTAGATAACTCTGGTTCTTTGAGTGTGGAAGAGTTCATGTCTTTGCCTGAGTTGCAACAGAATCCACTGGTACAGCGAGTAATAGATATATTTGATACAGATGGAAATGGAGAAGTAGACTTCAAAGGTAAGAAACAATCTTATTCTAATCAGATTAATATTTCTTGTTACATGAAAGCAGTGCATTTAGAAACAGGCCCCTGGAAATTGGCCTTTTGTTTTTTTAATTCACAGCCATTGCTTTATTTAGTACATCTTCACTGTACAGGCCATGACTGAAATTCTCACATAAGAAATAATTTATACACAGAACATGGAGCACTTAGTGAAACAGTTTGCTGCACTTTTAGATTTTCTTTTCACTATAATACATGTGAATTATGGGCATGTTTCAGTTCAACATATCTTCAGCAAGTCAAATGTGGGAACTTGTTTGTGAATAAAAAGGGGGAAAAGTGGCAAGGTGGAGAAATCTAGTAGCTCTTTTGAAAGCTGGCTTATATTTTAGCATGAATGTTCGTGAATGTTAATCAGATGCACTTGGGAAACTTGTTTGTGAAATATGCATAACTAATTGCTTACTTGAAAAAAACAAAAAACCTTCCCATCATTTCTCAATTGAAAAAAAGTTAATTATAAAACAGGTCATGACAATGGCTTAGAGGGCACAGGACAGTTTTTTTTCTCCTTTCCCTTCTGCGTTGCATCAAAAGTGACATCATCTTACTTTTCACTAATTAGCAGCTGAGAATCAAGGTTTTTGGAGGGTTGGAGGCATGGAAATAAGGGAGGCCGTGAGTGGTTGTCCATGAGTTGTTTGGCTGTGGGTTCAGCAATGGGGGGGGGGGTCTGAAAATCCGTCCTCATTTAAAAAAATAGGTAGGCTTCAGGGACTGCACAAGGAGATATTGTGGGCTGCATGTGGTCTATGGACACAATTTCTCCACCCCACTTTTAGTATCATGCTACTCACCAATTAAATAATGTGATGCTATCCTAATTATTTTGCTTAAGGTGCAACATCATACAAACTATATTTTCACCATAGTGGATTTGAACTTGCATTTATTGGTTATCATCTTAGTGTACTGCCAACTGAAATAAAGCTATGGTAGGAATACAAGTCAGTTAGTTAGGGAAGCTATTTCTCCTTATAGGTATAGAGGAAAACGTTGCATCTGGAGCCAACACTTATCTTTTTTTTTAACAGAAGTTAGGATTTTCAGAAGGACCTTATCAGAGTTCTCACAGAATGATGTGGTACACAAGCATATCACCTACCCCATACAAACTAGATTCTGGAGAACTTTAGGCATACCTTATGGAAATCCACCAGGAGCAATTGAACTGAGTATATTCCAAATTCTGAGAGATGTAAAATCTTTTATAAACAATATTCTTACCTGTGTTCTATAGAATTTATAGAAGGAGTCTCCCAATTCAGTGTCAAAGGCGACAAGGAACAGAAGTTAAGGTGTAAGTATTTTTCTTATTTGCGTAGTTTGTAGATAAAGTGTTTGTAATTAAATTCCCTGCCCAAGAAATCATTAAAGATTTTTCTGTAATAAAACAGTGATTATTTTTAAATACCTTGAATGTAAACTTTCTGCTTAATTATAAGAGGAATCCAAACTTGTATACATTCTGAGGTGATGTCTGCAACCTTTTTAGTAGTTGCTATCTTGATGACTGAATATAACTTTTTTACATGATACTATGACCTTCCTCAAGAAATCAAGGACACATTCCTTTTTGACCCTTCAAAAGTAACATGTATCTATCATTACAAAATCTGGGCTTAATTCTGTCATACAGGGTGATTACTGTGTCGTTGAGTTAGTTTTAATAGTACGGATATGAACAAGATCTGAAAAACAAACATTTTTCTCTGCTAACGATATATTACTAGGAATAACTCCTAACATTTTGTTAGAAATAAGACCCATTGAAATATATGGAATATATTTCCAGCTAAGTAACTTTGTGATTTCCACCTTTAATTTGATAAATTTTGAGTAGAAGCATACAAAGCGCATTATATAGCTGAGAAATACAACACCGTAGGTAAAATATGCCAGTTGTTAGGTTTGAAATGCTACAGATGCAGTACTGTGTATATTAAGTTACATACTATACAATGCAGGATGGTGTAGTGATTTGAACATTAGGCTACGACCCTGGAGACTAGGGTTTGATTCCCTACTCAGCCATGGAAACCCTCTGCGCAGTCTTGGGTGCATCACATACTCTCAGCCCCAGAAAACCCTATGATAGGGTCGCTTTAGGGCCACCATAAATTGGAAGTGGCTTGAAGGCACAGAGCAACAACAAGGTATAATGTTCCTCATAGTTCTGGAGTAGTCAGGAGAGGTTTAAATGATCAGTGAAATAAATGTCCTAATATCTAACCTCAGCTTCTATAATAAGGAGTATTTATGATAATTCAGCTGCTCAGTAATTACGGAAGTGGCATGAAGATGAAATTATGAAACTGGCATCAGGTCTAATTCAGATAAGATGGTTGGCAAGGGAAGGAAGCTGACAAAGGAGAAAGAAGCACTTCCATTGAATACAGCAGGAAATAGTCAACAGAAGAGAAGTTTCCAGAAGTCATATTTGGTACTGAGGTTTTTCTTACAATTTTTTCTTGTAGTTGCTTTTCGTATCTATGATATGGACAAAGATGGCTATATCTCCAATGGGGAGCTCTTCCAGGTTTTGAAGATGATGGTTGGGAACAATCTCAAAGATACCCAGTTGCAGCAAATTGTAGACAAAACCATAATAAATGCAGATAAAGATGGTGATGGAAGAATATCCTTTGAGGAATTCTGTGCTGTAAGTTTTTTTGTTAGTAACATATTTTTATTCACATAGACTTGTATGTTTAATTCTTTACTTTTGCAGCTGGTATTCCATTCATTCTCATCACATACCCTGCTTAGTTTCCTTCACCACTTCCATTACCCATTCTTTCAATCCATTCATTCATTCGTCTTTCTGTCTGTCTGTCTGTCTGTTTATCTCTCAATCATTTCAAAAAAATCACTGATCAAAAAATCACTAAAGTATTTGTTTATTGCCTCTCAGCCCACTAGGGTTTATGAGCATAAAAAATAAAAACATTTTTTTAAAAACTGATCAGAACAATGTTTTTAAAACCATTCCTTAAACACATACATAGTTAAGCAGTTCAGGATATATGAAACAATGGCTGTTTGCTGAAAACTCAGCAGGGATGGAGCTAGCCTGACCTTCCTTAGAAAGAAATTACACAACTGAGTTGCTGCTGCTGAGAACGCCCTGTCTCATGCACTCACCAAGCTAGCTTATCAGCATGGTGGGACATGCAGTAGAACTTTTACTGATCATTGCAAATTCCAGACAGGCTCATAAGAGGAAGAGGAGGAGACGGTATCCTAGTTGTAGCCATTTAAGACTTTGTATGTCAAAACCAGGAGCTTGAACTCAGCGTAGAAGTGAGATTGGTGCAGGACCAGTGATACATGGTGTCTTACATGCACACTAGGTAATAGTCTAGCCATTGGCTTTTGCTTTAACTGTAGCTACTGAACACTTTTCAAGGCCAAGTCCACACAGAGTGCATTATAGCAGTCTAATTAGGAGATAATTAAGGGAGAGAGAACTGGCTAGAGCCACCTTCCTAGGAATGGGTATGGCTGATACATCAGCAGAAGCTGGGCAGAGGCATTCCTGGTCGTAGCAGCTACTCTGGCTCCCCAAGAGCACTTGAACCTTTGAGCATGTTCTTTCAGAGGAAGCACAACCCATCCAGCACAGGTTATCAACATGGTTATTTGTAGGTGTCTATTTAGATGATAATACACTTCAAAAAAGAATGTTAAGATAAGTTTATCTAGAAGACTTAAATTGCCAGGTAACACTCGGCTGTGATTCTAATTTTCATAATATTCTTACACCAACATCTCAGGTTGTAGGAGGCCTAGATATCCACAAAAAGATGGTGGTAGATGTGTGACTCTTTAGGACACCACCCAACACTTTTGCTTTCTTCTCCATCTTTGAAGATCTGCTCAAGACGTCCAGCAACGCTCTCTGTGTATTTAAATGGAAGTATTTTTCTCTGTGAAGCCACATTTTCCAACATGAGCCTCATGAAGCCAACTAAGTGTTATTGAACTTTTATTCTCTCAATAACTCAAGTGTAGCACTTTAAAGTCTGAAGGACAGCAAGATGGGAAGAGCATATCAGTGTGGTGAAGAAAGGGAAGGGGGTTGGCTTTTTAATTTATTTTTCTCATCTTTTATAACAAGAAAATATCTATCTATATATATATGTGTGTATTTATATATAGATATATATGTAGCTTTCTATATGTAGTAGTTAGGTGGGCTTTAATTTAATATACTTGATTCAGAAACAAACTAGAGTACAAAGTGCCAAGCAGAACATTTAACAGTTCAATATATGGATATACATCTTTACTTTTATGTCACACAGTTTTATATATATATAGTAGAAAAATGTAAAGTTTTAAATGGTTGTTAGGTCAACTCTTTCCTTTTTCCTGTGATTATTTCAGATATTTATATATTGACTGGCTGAGATAGCATTGCTTCCTGTTAATTTACCTTAATTACATTTTTGTAAGGCAGGAAACTTAAGTTTGTTTATATATACCTGTTGATATATTACCAGACTGCGTCTTTGCTTGATAGCGTTCAGTACAGTTCTACTTAGTAGTATGAGAAAATGTAATTTAATATTCATGCCAAGAACTAGTCCTTGTGTGCAAATAGAGCTTATTTAAGGCCATTTCATCATTTCACTTACTAACTGGATGCAGTTGCACATAATATACCCTTAGTAATCATCAGCTGTGTTCTGTTAAATACACATAAAACAGTGGAAAGCATTTGCATTTGTTTCTCAGCACTTAGCTTAATTAAGAATTTAAGATCAACAAGGTAATTGTTTAGACTTCCCATTGCACAATGAGAATATAAAATTTACCTTGCCATGACGTTATGTTTCAAGCATATAGTTTCCCATACGCCTTTAATGTAGTGGTATAAGTCGCATAGAAAAACTGGTAATATTTTATATATGTGTATATAGGATTATTATGGGGAAAACATTTAGCCTATGCCATAGGAAAGGAGGAAAGCGTAATTACATTATCTAAATTTATACCTCTTGTTTTTCTCCAGTTCTTCACTTGGAGATTTTTTCTAGATTTGTCCATATCATGATTTGTAATGGATAGTAACTTGATATGTGTGATATAAAAGTAGTGAGCCATGTTATACAACTTGATATCATCCCTTTGCTTTTCTGCAATGGTACTTATTGGCTAGAAGGAAAAAAATATATACCATTAGTTTTTTAGGATAGTACACCCTTTCCTGTATAGCAGTTTTTCTATTTTAAACAGTTTTATAATCAGCAATGGAAAGGGCAGGTTGTATGAATTCAATCAGTTGCCTGCCTGCCATAGCTGTTCCTTCAACTGAGTGCTGCACATCATGGGCTCTGTCTGTGAGAGAGAAATCCAGGTGCTTGGTGTCCTTGCATGACATAAAGTTTTGCATGTAGATCGATTTGAAATGTTCCTCTTGTTTACATGATTTGCGTAATTTTAAAAAAAAAGATAATGTTGCCAAACTTTGGTAAATGTTAAAACAGAATCTCCATTACATGTAACTTTCTTCCTCTGGATCAGTACGTGGCTTGTAATCCCAGCCAGTGATTGTATCTGTTCCAGTGTCAACTGCCATGTGCTCTGCTTCAAGGGGGAACTAGTCTTTTGTGAATTTTTTGTACATAAGTATTTGTTACAAATATTTTAGCAAATGCTTTCTATTTCTTAATTGCTTGTGCATATCCTGGCTGGCGTTATAGAAAATAGTGCTAACATTACTTTCTTATTGGGGATGAGCCTTTTTTTTAGTTTGTGTGTGGAAAATGGGTTATGTTGAATGTTTAGATTTTTCTCTGCATGCTATATCATACAATGTTGGAACTATAGGAACCTTCATAATGTATGAATAAAAAATAAAATATTTGAACTTTACCATAGTACTGTGTTGTTACCAAAGAACAGGCGAGTACTCTCAATTAAATTTTTCCTCTGATTTTCTCTTTTGACTTTTAGTTAAAATGCTATCATGCATTACTTATATAGCAATAATTCCATTATTTTTGTCTGGCATCTATCCAGCTACATCATTTTCACATCCATGAAGGTAACGGCTTCCAAATCCACGTTGTTTAAAAAAAAAAAAGGTTGCAGGGTGGTGTGAATAAACATTAACCACTCCACATTGTAATAATTCAGTTTATTAATGATGTGGGACCATAGAAGCCTTGATATTTTAGCCAGGTGGCTAAAATTGTTAACACCCGGACCATTATGTAGCTCAGAATGCCATTATTCTTCAGATTGCACACACCTCTGTGTTTTGGATTATAGTGATTGGCACAAAAATACATAAATAAAAAAGGTTACATGTAAAAATTCCAAACTTTAATTTGCAGATTGCAGATCTTAAATTGCCAATTTAGATTGTCAGTAGTTGTGAGGAGTGTAGCATTGAACAGTCTCAAAACTGTGATCCAACTTATTCCTGTTTACAGTATTGACTTAGAGATCCTCCTTTTTGAGTGGAGAGACCTTTCCCCATCACATAGTAGCTTAACATTTCCCTTTCTCTAGAGTGGATTTGGGTAGCATGTGAAGAGTTGCAGACAAATGCTAATGCACCAGGCATAAGAACATGTACTCACATCTGATCTTCTCCTGATCCCTCTAATAATTTTTATGGGCAGTTTATTTAAATTAAGGTACTGAGGAATGAATGCATCTTTATTCTAACTGCTGTACCAAACACCAGTGTTAAAAATGATTATTTATTGTGCCCATGTACTGCCCATGAGGTTGAGTGTGGATTCAGACCAGCCTTATTAAAACCAGTTTCAAAAATAAAGCATATGTCAAAAGGATCAAGCAATCTGAAGTAGAGGAGTTACCCCATAGTGTAAGATTCTTTTACAAAGGAGGACAAATTCGTGCTCTAAATTTTGGTTTCAAGGATCCAGTGGTGTTCTCTCACAATAGTCTGTATTCCATTTACATATAGGCAATAAGAGGGTAGATTGTCTGCTCAAATACATACTTTCCTAATCTTTCAATATTAAAAGCTACTTCAAGGCAATTATGTATATTTTGTGAAAATGTAGCTGCACAATTCAACTTCCTGTTGTTTCTCTAATCAGGGAAAGCTATAGCTTTTTTTTTAACCTTGGGGTCCAGAAAGGTCTGCTGCTGCACGGCAAGACGCATGACAGTGGTAGTGCTGGTACCAAAACTTGCTCCTTTGTTTGCAAATGAGAGCAACTTGGGTGTGCACACACATCTTCTACTGTGCCTCCCTGCACCCCCACTCCTTGCTGTTGTGTATCACCTAAACTATGATTCTGGAGACCAGAACTACTCAGCCATGGAAACCCACTGTGTGACATCAGGGAAGTCACATTTTTTTCAGCCTCAGAGAAGGGCAAAGGTAACAAATGTTGCTGAGAAACCCACCTGGATAGGCCCGCCTTAGAGTTGCCATAAGTCAGTTTTCAAGGGGAGAGGCATGATAGCTAGAAAGAACCTCCCTGTTGCGTGTCAAGGCATGTCTGACTTGTGGCAACCCTAAGATGAACTTACCACAGAGGGTTTTTTTGGGCAAGGTTTGCTCAGGGGTAGGGGTTGCCTTTGCTTTCCTCTCAGGCTGAGAGAGTAACTTATCCAGGGTCAGCCAGTGTCTGAGCAGGGATTTGAGTCCTAGTCCCCAGAAGTCTTTAATAAATAAATATTTGAATATTTAGTGTCTTGGGCATATCCAGCAACAAATTATATTTACAGGGGTTTCCCAGTAAAGAAAAAGTTAAGAACCACTGACCTATAGGATTGTTTCACATCTACTCCCCCCGGTTTCCCTAAAAAGCTACTTTTTAGGTTTAGGAGTCTGATAACACTTACTGATTTCTGCCATACTGATTGGTCCCAGTAAATTTTTTTTCATAGATTTTCTATTGGACCAGTTAAGTTTCCTGTGCTTTTGTTGTTTGAGCATGTTCAGGGGCTGTGGTAACATCCTTCAGTAGAGGGCTTGTAGGTGCAAGATGCTGTAGCAGCCAGACGTTAAGCTTCCTTTTTCATTTGCCCTTTTAACGGATGATAACTTCAAGTCCTTTCCAGCTCCCTCCAGTCTCCAAAGTCTACAAAGCATTAATGTTCTGGTCCCTCCACCCATCAGTTCAACCCAATACTCTGGCAAAAAACCACCCCTCCTTGCTTGCTGGATCAGGTCGGCTAGCTCTGTTGCTATCATAGCATAATAATCCTAAGTGCAACTAAGTATCACAGTTATGTCTGTTACTTTTCACTGCCACAATACATGCAACTGGCAAAGTTGCTGTTTTGCTGTTTCAGCAATTTTATGTAATTATAGTCAGTGGCCACAGCCACACCAGAATGTATCCATTAAGTTCATCTGATTCCATTTACTCGTTCCAGCTGTGCAGTGCATCCTGTTAGGAGGCCAAAACCTCACAAGAGGTGTAGAGAATTAGTGGTCCTAATTTTATGAAAAGCCTGCAGCTTCCTTCTGTTTAAAGAGGCATCAATATTAGAAGTGGGTTCCCAGGACCAAAGGATAACAGTATTTGTCCTGCAGTTACTACTTCAGCATACTGCCAAGCAATAGTACTCTTCCTCTGGGGACAGCCTACAAGTCACTGGAATGCATGAGGAACCCTCCTATACAAAGTAATCAATGTGTTTATAATATGGAAGCGTTCAGGTGCCTCAGCCACCTTTTATTACGCATCAGTTCACTTAAAAAGATTGAGATAGTATGCCTGCTTGAGAATGTTGTTGCAGCACTCTCTTTATACCACTCATGCTGGAGCTGTGAACTCCCATCAGTTTATTCTTATGAGTCCGTTTTTATGTAGAAGTTATTTATTTCTTATGTAGACAATGCTGGAGCTTCAAATCCTTGGTCTTAAAACCTTTCTGCTGCTCTGCTGGCCACTGCTCTTATATTTCCATAAACCTTTGAAGGAGGACTTCCTGTAGAAGAAAGCAACATCTTTTGTATTACCGATAGATTAACTGTTATGTATTGAATTTCACTTTCTTAGTAGGACTACTGAAGATCTTGTTAGACATTGATGAAAGGTGAGAAGTGCTTGCACAAAAAGCTGGGGCAGTAATAGCTGTAGTTGTTAGCAAAGCATGTTTTTTGCACATTTAAGTGCATGTTATATTATCTCAGTGCGTATACAATCAAATGAAAACATCTAATTTGGTTGCTGTGCCATTCCATATCTTTACTAAAAGCTAGAAATGGAATACTCAGACTTTTGTTCTGCATGAGATGCTGATTAATGAAGCAGTGCTTAACCTCAAATGGAATAAGACTCTATGACTGCAACTATTTTCCCAAATGCTGACTATCAAAGAAAGGCCAGTATCCAATGACATCACTGTGCCTGTAGAAGCAGGTTCTATGAGTAAGAAGGGCACAACCACTGTCTATTTGACAGCCCACGCTCTGCCTTTAAAAAAAGAAAAAGAACGAAAGACAGCCCCAGAGGACAGGGAAACTAGAGAAGGATGGGGGGAGCTATACTGAAAATCCCAGCACTAGAGCTTGCATAACATTGGATTTAGACTACTTGTATCTGCACAAACACTAAGATTTTTTTGAAAGATGCAAGATATGTTTTGATTTTACTTTCCTAAAAAGCTATACTGGAGAACAAAGGCTTAGCTAGTTCAGCACTCTGTTCCCACAGTGTTCAAACAGATGGCTACGGAATCCAGAAGCAGGACACGCGTAAAATAGCACCACATGCTGCTCATGTTCCCCAAGTGGTATTGAGAGAAATACTCCCCTCTGATACTGGAGATTAGGCAGAGCCACCATAACTAATAGTCACTGATAGCCGTCACTTTCTCTGGAACAGGGCAACACAACTGACTGTAGATCAGGGGTCTGAATCATGCCATCCCCTAGTGACTGGACTGCACTTCTGAGCAGCCCTACTCAACATAACCACATGCCTCCCACTGCTGCTCTGAAATGTTTCTGGAGTTCTGCAACTCCTATAATCTTGCACCACTGGCTGTTCCAGGGATCACGCCAACATCTAAAGGGCTTTAGTTGGGAATACTAGATGTTTGGGGTGTCACCCCTCAGGTTATGGGAATCTAAAACCTTCAGAATAACAGCAAGTGCTTAAAAAGCATATTTTGTATTGTGCAGGATTATGAATCATGTGACCCTCCCAATTGTTGGACTATAACTCTTAATTCATCACCATTGATTATACCAGGCGTGTGCTGAGAGCTGTAATCCAACAACATATGGAGAGCTACGTGATTTGCACCTCTGCTGTGGTATCCAGTGTCAGTTCTGTGGAAACCTGTTTTCTTTCTACTGGTAATGGTCTACTTTCATTAGTGTTCGTTTCTTACACGATGGGAGGATAAAAAGGGCAGAAAAAGCATGAGGAAGGGGTCAGAAGAAGAGAGAGATGAATGAAGATAACAGAGGAGCCATCCGAGAAATGGGGGATACAAGCAGACTGGGGGAGAGAATGAACAAAAAGAAATGGAGGGGGAATAAAATGAAGGCATAGACAGAGGACAAACAAGATGTGCACAGACACAGGACAAAAAGAGAAGGTGAAGACAGATAATGTAGGAGTGTTCCATTTGGTGTAGCTTGTGTGCAGCAAGCAGGACAGACACTGTGTGGGCTCTGCGTATTGTTTGGTGGGGGGCACAAATGTTTGATAATTGATCATTGGTCTGGTGACTTAGTCTATGCCCACCCCTGCTTTATAGCCAGCTATTAACAAATCCATTGGTACTTCAACTTCTACTGGAGGAAATGAAACCACTCTTACAGCTACAACAATGCAAGCTGCTTTGATTTAAAAAATGCTTACCTAAGATGAGATTGCAAATTGCTGTTCGTGCCATTTTAATATTCTGGAAAGATCCTAAAATATGAATTTTTCTGTAATAAAAAAGAGGTTGTGTTATTTAAGAACATCTGTCCAGTGCTCTAGAGCACTGATTCTTAACCTGGGGTCCACAGAGCCTTCACAAGGGGTCCACAGAGCCCTGCTGATGGACACCAACAGGACAGGCAGCAACAGGGATGCAGCACCAGAAGGGGTACAGGTGGTGAAACAAATGAGGGAGCAGTTTTGGTGCCTGTACACCCCCTACTGCCACATCCCTGATGAAAGGGACACAGCAGCATGTGTTTGTGTGCACCCAAATTATGATTCTGGAGAACAGGGCTTGGATCTTCACTTAGCCATTGAAACACACTGCGTGATTTCAGGTAAGTCAAAGTCTATCAACTTCAGAGAAAGGCAACAAATCTTGTCCAGAACGCATCCCACCCCCACGACTAGTTCGCCTGAGGATCGCCATAAGTCAGTTTTCAAAGGAGGGAGACTCGATGGCTAGAAAGAACCACCTCCGATCAGCATCACTTTGTTGTTGTGTGCGTTCAAGTCACTTAGTGCTATGGCAACTCTTAAGGGTTTTCAGTGAGGGGGGGGCAAGACTTGTTCAGAGGGGGTACACCTTTGCTTTCCTCTGAGGCTGAGAAAATGTGACTTGCCCAAGATCACTCAGAATCTAAGGAGGGATTTAAACCTTGTCTCCGGAAATCTTTCATAAACAAAATATTTGAATATTTAAATTAATATTTGCATAATTTAAATCTCAAGTTTAGTCTTGGGGATCCCTGGCAATAAATTTATTTGCATGAGGTCACCAGTAAAGAAATGGTTAACAACCACTGCTTTAGAGCATTCCCCTTTTATTGACCACAAAACTTTATTGAACCTTTCGATAGAACAATCAGCTGGCTGACTTTATAAGGAAAGATTTCAATCACTAACCAACTGCTTGCCCATCTTTCAGCATTAGAAGTAGCTATGGCACCCCACCATCCATCCCCATCTACTTCATTTCAGATCCACTTTGCTGCACTACATGGTAATGCCTGCACCATCTGCCAGAGCACACACTGTAGCTTAAGAATCCATCTTAATTTGGGCTAATCCATTCTTCACTTAACTCTTTGCCTGCTACTTTGTACAGTACAATCTCACTACACTACTAGAATATAGCCTTAGTTGAGCATTTGAGTTAATACAGTTGGCCCTCCACATCTGCACGTTGGACTTTCACAGATTTGATTATTTGCGAGTTTCTTCAGCCCCTGCTCCCCTCCCTACCTCAGGTGCTTCTTTTCTGGGGAAACCTTCCCTCTTGGCAGCTCCAATCAGGCCATGCAGCCCTTTAAAAAACCACCTCTGGTCTCCCCCCCCCCTCCACCACCAGCTGCTGCTTAGCCAGCTAAGGATGGCTCATAGCTCAATTTCTCAGCACCACAAACCCTCTCCCAACGCCCCATACACACTCAAGGAAGGAAATAGGTGACAGAGAGGAAGTATTGGGCCACCATGATGATCCACTCCCTTTCCCTCTCCTTTCCCTGACCTGGGCCATTTCTGCACTAGACTGTTATAGCACTATGATTCCACTTTCAACATCTTATGGAATCCTGGGGTTTGCAGTTTAATCATAGTGCTGTAACAGTCTAGTGCAGAAATGGCCCTGGTTTGAACCCTGGATATCCATTCCCCACCATGCCTCAGCACCCTTCCCACAGACACAACACGCTCATTTTGACATTTGCGATTTTTCCACTTTTGCGAGGGTCCTGCACTCCTAACCCTAGTGAATGTGAAGGGCCAACTGTATATTGCACTACTGAAACAGTCTAAGCAATGTCTAGAGCTGAATTTGAGCACATTCCCAAATTTTTTTTACCTAAAATATGATAAATTATTATTTATAAATAATATATTCATTTATTTATTGTCTTATTTAGATCATCTAGAAAGTATGATCTATGTGGGCTTCCAAAAATCTGGTAAAAAGGATCTACTGAAAGCTACAGCATGTTGCATTGAAAGCAGGTTCTTTTAAAGGAAAATCCTATACATAGTATATGAACAAGAGAAATGCAATATACAACAACGTACCTAACACAGGAAGGAAGAATGGTTTTAGAAGGCACACCTGATGGGTTTTTTTACAATATGAAAAACAAAATGATCTAATGAGTTGTAAAATAACTCAGAGTCCATAAGAATCTCTGAAAATTATAATAGCTGGAAAAGCTGGCTTTTACTAAAAACACATCAAGTTATGTTCAAAATTCACACCAAAGGAAAGTGTGATACTTACGAATCTGCAAGAACTATCCGTGTTCTCGTTACATTTTCAATAGTGAATTTTGTTTTCCCCCCTTTCCCAGCAATTCTTCCTATTGCTCTAGAAAGATGATCTCCTTTTAAAGGCTTGACTAAAGAGGAAAAAAAAAGTTTTAGTGCAACAGAAATATTCTTGCTATAGCCCTAAATAGGTTTACTCTTAAGACCCAGTTAATTGTCCAGTACAAAGGTGGGCAAAGTTTGAACCCGCAGAAATTGCTGGAGTAAAACTTCCATCAACTCTAGTCAGCTGAGCCAAAGGTGAGGAATGCTGGGAACTGTAGCCCAGCATCTGAATGGGAATACTACACCCACCCTAGGAACACCTCATACTACATGACTACTAACATTGAGTGTAAGCCTAGTTAATCTTTTCAATGGCAAGTCACTGGATCCCAAATAAGAATAGGGCAATATTTTAAAAATGTTTCGTCCAAAATGATTCAACTTAAATAGGAGTTAGTACAAAGTTAAATATTTAAATGCACTTAGGACTGCCTCAATTTTCAGATAAAAGGTATGTGAGGCCATTTTAACTGAGAGCACACAATTCATTTCACTTATATCCCACCTTGCAAACTGGAACAAAAGGTAGTTCACAACAAAAGTTACTTTGGAAAGATGCACATAAACTAAACATAAACATAAAAGCAAATTCAAATGACATCAAGTCAGAAAGCATAACATCCACTCTTTCATGGCATGCCTGGATAAAATGAACATTTCCTGCCAGTAAGGACAGCCTAGCCTCCCTTGAAACTGAGTTCTATGGCCTGTGACCAGCTACAAAGAAAACCTTCTTGCATCTCTGCATTCAGCAAGGTGGCACATTTAGCAGGTTTTTCCCTTGTGGCAGTTTTCAGATAAGAATCAACATAAAGGTTACAAACACACATTCCTTCTACGTGCATTTTGATGTGAATTGATCCAACCCTAGGAGGACTTTTCCTGCTCTTGCTTTTGCTGAACATGTGACAATTATCAACCAATTGATGAAGAAAAACAGTATCATATTGCCAAGAAATTATGCCTGTCCTGGGGAGATAAACTGTGAAGGAAAGATAAAATGTGGAGATGGTAGCATACGGAGGACCAATACAGTTAATACTCTCCCTCAAAATGTTTTGCCTGGATTGTAATGAACATAAAGGCATCTTAGCTCCCAATTCAGTAATGAAAAACCACAACTTCCAGTAACATCACAGTATATACCATCTCATAGTGCTTGAGCTTTTCACTTCAGACTGTCAAGGCCCCCCCGCCCCCCAAATGTAAAACCTAACTATAATCAAATAATTACCCATGGATACTGATGGCTAAAAAAATAGGGATTTGGGAGTGATAAAACTGAGGTACTGCCAAGGGTTTCGGGGAAGTCCAAAGAGCTGCACAGAACTGCCTCCCCAGGAGTCTGTTATGGACCGTGCGCCACAAAATTCCAACGCCTGGTTTAAAATATGGCTGCAAGTTTTATTTGCACATCAGTCAACTGAGGTTTTAACTGACTAACCAAAGAAAATTATTTAGAATTAAATAATTCTAAAAAAAATTTCAGCAACGGCAAAAAATACCATGCTTATTCTAAGACAATTTGCTTATAGGCCATTACAACAGGAAAGGGCAAATACTGACCTTTTTCTTTTAATAGAATGCAACAGATTTTGTTTATTATTAATTCTAACATATCTTTCAGTATCTAAAAATATCTTGATAATATGAAATTCTAATGATGAAATGCTTACCATCTGTTACTTCAAAGGATTCTAAGAAAAGGTCATCTAGTCTGATGAGAGCAAGAGCATCCTAAGAGAAAGTGGGAGACATTACAGCTTTCCATATTTGACAAAAAGATAGCAGCAAAGTTTCAGAACGTACACGTTAGCAGGGAATTCAGATGTCACTCTCTATATACCATTGCAGTTTGTTTGGGCTACACTGGAAAGTTACTTTTAATATTATTAATTACTTTTCCCCATTCATGTGATGGTTTGTCTTGTGTTACCATCCAACTCCTCTAATAGTATTGTTAAGGTAGTAATCACTGTTTGCATAGGATGAATGTACCTTATCCAAAATGCTTGGAACCAGAAGTGTTCCATATTTCAGGTATCTTCAGATTTTAGATTACCTGTTTGCATGTAAATAAAATTCAGTACTGTACAGGAGACCCAGCGTCGTGTAGTAGTTTGAGCATTGGGCTCAACCTTGGAGAGCAGGGTTCAGCTTCCCAATCAACCACTGAAACTCACTGGGTGACATTGGCCACATTACATACTTTCATCCCCAGAGAATCCCATGATAGATTCATCTTAGGGTTGCCCTAAGTCAGAAACAACTTGAATGCACACAACAACAACACAACAGGAGATCTCTAGAGAGTCTGCAAAGGAACAAGCAGGAGTGTCATAGCCACCACGTCGAAGGCAGAAGTGAGTGGCTGGCAGGCTCCCCAGAAATCTGCTGTACAGTACTGCACTTTTTCCCCTAAATACAGGTATCCCTTATATCCTCGCTCTCTCTCCAACCTCACATCTCCTACACAAGTAGCAAATGAACAAGACATAAGGCTGGAAAGAGACACAAGAATCTGTGAAATGGTGGGAGGCATGGATTTGCACTGAGCTTGGATTCCTGCCACTTCACAGATCTTCAGGTCTTTCTCTAGCCTCATGTCTAACTCATTTACTACTTGTGTTGTGCATGAGACATGAGGGTGCAGGAAGACTCAGCATCTGAAAGACGAACAACTAGGAGTACTGTCACTGCTGCCTCAATGATGGAAGAGGGCGGCTGGCAACAAGAAGTTTCAATTTTTGGATATTTGCACATTTCCAGATCAGGGATGCTCAACCTGTATTTTCAGTTCCACCTCACAGAATTATGTGTATAATAATCTGCCCACTGAGGCAGCTCTCAGTACATCTTATCAAGTGGGGCAGAGTCCCCAAAAACCTGTGTCAGATAAAACTTTAGACTGTAAAGTGCCACAAGATGTCCCATTCTTTCATTTCTCTAAATTAACCAAACAAAGATTTTAGCTACTTTTTATAAAATACCATCTTGATGATCTAAGATGCTGGCCTGTGGTAAAAAGTACACACTCCTCCCATCCACCTCTCCATAAGGTCAACATTCAAAACAAATCACTTGAACTATGTGCTATTCCTCTTCCAATATTTAGTGAGATCATACTCAGGTATCTATAAAAGTAACTGGAAAGTACAGTTACCCTAAAAAAGGAGTAGCATTATCCCTCATTAAACTACAAAGGTAAATGATTGTAGTTAAATCTTCATTACTGGAAAAAGGAATTAATTTCAAGTGAGAAGTTATCTATAACTAGATGTTACAAACTAAAAACAGTGTGTGTGTGTGTGTGTGTGTTATGTGCCTTCCAGTCACCTAATGACTTATGGTAACCCCATGGGTATCCTAGGGTTTTTTAGGCAAGGAATACTCAGAAGTGGTTTTGCCAGTTCCTTCCTTTTATTATAGCTCACAGCAGCTGGTATTTGTTGACAGTCTCCCATCCAACTACTAACCAAGGCTGACCCTGTTTAGTTTCCAAAATCAGATGGGATATGGTATCTTAAGGGTATTTATGCCTAGCTACTTCCAAACTCTGCTGATGCTTCAAATACTTGGATACCAGTTCCACCTGATCATATTCAATCTGATGACACACAACTTCATTTCTCTTTATCATCAGAATCAAGTGTTGGATACTGTAAGGGGCTAGAGAGTTTCTGCATGAGCCAGAACTTGGATTTTCTGGGGTTCTGCCTCATGCAAACAACCATCCTATGTAAAAAGAACTCTCCTTTTCAGGCTCATTATTTATCACAGGAAGAAGGCAGGGCCTAAACACTCCCTTCCTTGCATGTTGATTAAACCCCTTTCTGGACACCTGAACAGGTCTCTTGTTGACTCAGTTTCACATAAAGAAGTAATCTGCTTGAAATCAAATGGAAACTCACCTCCACTTGGAATCCAAGTATAAAAGCTTTCACAAAATCAGCTGCTTTTGTTAAAGCACTTATATCTTTTGTTTCTTTACATGTCTAGAAAAATAAAGGAAATTTTAACATTGAGCTTATGAAGTCTTAAAGATTCACTTCAAAATATCAGTAGCCTGTGCAACCAGATGCATGTCTGCCTATCACCATTCTACATATTTGCTCTGCCTTATTCTGAATACTAACCTATTTGCTTCCATTTGCAAGCTGTCATGTGTGCTGTGCTTTACTTCCTTCCTTCTACACGAGCATACTACTCTCAACTTTTCTCTTCCTAAAATAATGCCTATTTTACCTCTTCCAAGATCTGTATCTAAGTTTTGTCAGCTCCTAGATCTCTGTTGTGCTTCACCTTTGCAAATACGTTCTGCAAGCAAGTTGCACAGAACTGACTGGCATGGTGATGTCAGTTCTTTCATTCACAGTAGTCTAACTTTCCAAGCCAAGCAACTCAGACTTAAATTGGTATAACTTTAGCTCTATTTGGGTATTAATAGCACATGCTGCCACACATGTGCCAAGGAACCATGCTCCTTGGCATCCTACACAGCACAGCTCTCCTCCAAACATTCAAATGTTATGTATAAAGGGGTATATATGGGCATCACATGTATCGTGCTGCCTACCTATGCTGGAAGTAAGGACTTTTAATAACATCCAGAATGGACTTTGTGTTACTAACTGGTTGATAGCAGTTAAATCTATCTTATGAGACTAGTGGAACCAATGAACTTGCAGAATGAACTTCAGGATAATTATTAAAATAGGCCTCCAAACATCTGACTCAGCCCTAGTCAGCACAGCCAAGGGTAAATTTACCAACTGATCTCAGTGCTTATTCTGAACCAATGGCTATTCAAGCTGTTATACAGCAAACTCGATAGTCAAGATGTTCACCAGGTTTTCAGGAGTCTCAGGAACATGAATGGAATGGAAGACTATATAAGGGCAATTAGTATTCATCTCAGCCTAAATGCCTCAAGTGGTAACTGCCACATGCCTCTTTGCACAAATCAAATCTGTAAAATACGTTTTGGGTGGCAGGCTGCCAGGTTAACCTAGGACTAATCTAATCATCCTCTGCACGTGACACTGTTGGTCAAATGATCTGCATATAAAATAGTGCACAATTAACTTAGAGGTGTATGTACTGACTGATCAGCTTTTCAAGTTTTTCTTATATATCTGGATTTGTTTCCATTGCTATTGCCTATCAACATGCAATGTGATCTTGGGAATCCAGATGCCTAGACGGAAGCTGGAATTATGCTTGGCTTGTTAAGGCTATCTGGCAAGATTCAGATCCTAAATGGGATGGATTACCAATCACTGAAGAGTGGAAAGGAAGTGGATACAAAGACTTCACCAGTAGATTTTCCTCCTGCCCACAACCATCGCTTTTTATTTCTGGAGTTCTTATACTATTTCTAATAGCACAATGTCTATGTGGTTCGGATCTGAAAGCTAACTGGCCCTATCACATACAATGGATCGAGTAACTTACCTTTATCTCTACGTTCCTTGTTTTTAAGTTAAACCTAATTTGAAGTTGCAAATGTTCTACAATAGGTGTAAAAATTTTCATCCAGTTCTCTTTCAAAGGTGTGTATCTGTGTGCTGGTACAGGAATTTTCCTCATTTCATCTTTTCCACCCTAAATAAAACAAAACTCCTTTGCATTTAAAAAATTAGCTGTCTGACAAGAAAAATAATTCCACACATTCCACAAAATAGTTTATCTTTAACCATATACGCAAAACCAGTTTAGGGAAACCACAGTAGGCCTAGGAAACCCTAGGTCGACTAGGAAGGCCTGCTAGGAAACCCATTTTTCCCTTAATTTAGACCAAAGAAACTCGTATTTTTTAGGACTGACTGGGGAAGGGGTGCACTCAGAACTTACATCCAAATGTATACAGAGTGCATTTATGAAAGGCACATTATATCTAGGAAGTCACCCCAAAACAATACACTTTTGATCAGTCAGAACACCTTCAAAACGACCAACCATGTAAGTCACATATTAAGGCAGTCAGTGCCACCATCCCCTTTCCATAACACATTGCAGTCCACAAATGCAACCTGTTCTTCAAAATGAAGAAACTGAAAGGTTTGGGGACAAAACCAGTCTAAATCCGCCTAATGACTGAAGCTGAAACTTCCTCATCAGCTACATCCATACTTCGGAATGTCTGGCGAGAAGCCCGCGAAGGGCTGAGAGGAGGAGCCACCAAGGCCGGCGCTTCTCACGCTGTCTGCCGAGGAAGACGGACGGACGCTTTCCCTCCTTCCCTGCCTCCCTGCCAGCGGGTTGCTCCCACACTGGGGCCCACTGGCGACAAGCGCGTCTTTCCTTCCTGGGAGTCCTCCGGGGACTGGCAGCCGATGGCTCGGGGACGGGCACGGGGTAAGCCCCGTTGGCGCTCCCAAGGCCCGGCCGGCCTTCCTCCCTCCCTCCCTCCCTTGCTGCCCCACAAGAAAGGGGGCCGACGTACCCCGAGGGCCCCTCCGCGCAGAGGGGGGAAGTCGGGCCGCTTCCCGGGCAAAGGGCCCCCGCTCGTGTCCATGGGGCCCTCGTGCTGCCTCTTCCGCTTGCGGACGGGGGTGACGAACTCTCCGCCGCCGCCGCCGCCGCCGCCGCCGTCACCGGGCGCCTGCGTCTCCATCCCGACCAGAGGCCCCGGGAGCCCCTCTCCGCCGGCGCCCTCCATCCCGAAGCCTCTCCGCGTGAGCTGCCTCTACTCGGCGAACACGCCGACAGGAAAAGGCGCGGCTCGCCCACCCCCGACCTCGTGACGTCACTGGCCTTCGGCGCCGCTCCCCCAGGTCTATGGTCGGGTCTCCCATAGACGCCTCCTCAGCTCTGAACGTCCCTTTTCGATGAAGTACGCAGGAGGGGGCAGCGTTGCATTCAAAGCAGGGGTGGGGGAGCATAACAGATACTGTGGGGACTGCAATTCCCATCATCCCTCACCGTGGGTCATAAGGGCTCGGGCGGAGGGGAGCTGGAGTCTTAGCGGCACTGAGCCAACGCTCAGGCTCCTGACTTGGAGGCACCGGAGGGGGGGGGGCACGGATGGAGGCGCCGAGCCGCTCTTTCTCCTCTCTATGGTCTGGCACTCCGGATGTTTTGTTTGCGCGTGCTTGAGGGTTGCAAGCGCGGCGAATTGAGAAGGCCGGGAGGGAAGCGGGGAGGGGGTGCGTACGGGCCCCGCGGCGGGGCGTTGAGAGCCGGAGGGCGGCGCCTCAGGGGAGCCGTTGGCCCGGCCGCTACCATGTCGTCGCCGGGGGTCTTGCTGGAGAAGCCGCAGATCATCGCGCACGCGCAGCAGGGCTTGAATTACACGGTCTTCGACTGCAAGTGGGTGCCGTGCAGCGCCCGCCTGGCCTGCCTGGGCAGCTTCCCGCGAGGCACCGGCGTCATCCAGCTCTACGAACTGGCCGGTGGGCGGCTCAGCCTCCTCCGCGAAGTGAGTGAGGGGAGCCCGGCCCCGGGACCAGGCCCTCCCTCGCCGCCGCCGCCCCTCATCCCCCCACCGCTCAGCAAGCCCGTGGAGCTGGCCCGAGAGGAGGGGCCTCCCCGTGTGTGTGTGTGGGGGGGCCGTGTTGTGGGGGAGGCATCACACAACGCCTCGGGTGCCACGCGCGTCTGGTCCGGAGGACGCTCCGCCGAGTCCCGTGAGGCATACCCCGGGCGAAGCGGGTACAGGGTGGCCAGCGTCGTCCTTGCATCTGGCTCACTCTTTGGCCATTTCCACACTCTCCTGTTATAGTGATATCATTCCACTTCCAACACCCTGTGGAATTCTGGGGTTTGTAGTTTCGTGAGGCCAAAGAGCTCTCTGGCTGAGAATTCTCAAGGCCCCTCCCGAAGCTGCAGACCCCAGGATTCCACGGGATGTTGGAAGTGGAATGATAGCACTCGAACATCTAGTGCGGAAATGGCCTTTGGGGCCTCACGTTTTGCTTTACTGGGGGAAAACGAAATTGCTTGGGGCAAAGGTGCTCACGCACACACACAGAGTTATCCACGGGCCGA
Source organism: Cyclura pinguis (assembly GCA_030412105.1). Classification (NCBI taxonomy): domain Eukaryota; kingdom Metazoa; phylum Chordata; class Lepidosauria; order Squamata; family Iguanidae; genus Cyclura; species Cyclura pinguis. The sequence continues at coordinate 174,646,661 of CM059599.1, forward strand.
CTGGCATCAGTGGGCAGTTGCAAGGATTGATATGAGGCTCCAGTTCACTTGAGTGCAGTTTACTTGAGTGCGTGCCTCAGGTCTATTCTGGGGAATTGTAGAACCCTGCTGATTCCTCTTTGAGAGAGGTCATGTAAGCTGCCACCACTCTTTAGAAAAAAAATTCTAATTTGGTTTCATTTTAAATCATTTCTGACTCTTCTGATGTCACACTAGCTTTTTCTATAGTTGGTATGGTATCCCTATCCATTTTCACTATCAAAAATTAGCTACTGCTGTGTTCATTTTGCCCTATTCTCTGGAACCCTAAAAAGGCTGTGCATAATCTACTTGGTTTGAGGGTTTGTGTAAACTTCAGTTAGAATGAAGTATGAGGTTTTGACTTGGCAAATTCAAGGTGCTTCAGCCAGTTTTGAAAATACAGAGAACCGTGGCTTGTTAATATATAAATGCTGCATGTTTGTGCATAGTTACTCTGTGCTAGGTGTGGGGAATGTGTGGCCCTTTAGATGTAGGGGTGCAGCTCCCATCAGTCCTAGCCATCATAATCAATAATGTGGGATCACAGAAGGTTAACATCATCTGGGGGGTAATCCCTTTCCACTTAAATTCCATTATACTTCACTTTTTAAGTCAACAGTCTTGGCCATCTTGATCATTCCGTTGAAGAAGCAAACAGTATTATCATAAATTAGATGCAAATATGTGGTAAAATATCAATGTTTATCTTCTCAGAGATCAGTTTCTTAAATTGCTGTCCAGTGATGTTTGTCAGTTTGCCAGTTGTACTGGTGCGTGGGAAGAAAAGGTAAAGCAAAGGTACCTGTGTTGGCCATTAAAAGAATTCCATAATCCATAGCTTAGTGTTTGTAGCCGACCTACCCAAAGAGCACAAAAGTAGGAACTAATGTATCTTACAGTTTGAGTTTATGCATATGATTTTAGTGAGAATGACTTCTGTGTAAGTGCTGCTTTGGACTGTACCTTTAACTGAAATAGCTCATGAGAGCCAGAAGAAAATCAGGATGAACTTGACTGGACAAAGAAAGAATACTCCAGGGTTTGAAAGCCACTAGCATTCACTGCAATGTAGCACTTCACCCGTTTGAGAATAAAGCACGATACACATGCACATACATATCATGTGCAAACAGTAAAAGAAATGCATATGGATTGGCACAGATGTATTCTTGCCATGTCATGTTCTGCTCTGCCTAACTGCTGGCAAGCCAGTGTTGAGGAATCAAGCTCTGTTTAGAAGTTAATAACAGTGAGGAATGCTATGCTGGTCACCATGGTGATAGTCATTATATTTGCTTGTATACACAGCACTTCACTTCCCGCAGAGCATTGGTTGCTGTAGCCATAGCAATATAAGAGTGCAATACATTGGCCTTATAAAGCATTAAAGGAAATTGAGTTGAAGCTTTCTCTGGCTGGTTTGTGAAATCAGTCATGGGATCTTATTAAGAAGCAGTTCTTTTTATACTGCAATGATAATGTTTTGTTTCGTTGTAATCTTGCTTTCAAGTGATTAGCAACTTTTCCACCTCATTAATATAAGCATGGTTTTCTAGAATCAGGTTTTATTTATACAGTTCTACCCCAAACCTTATTTAATGTGTTAAAAGAACTAGTTCTGATATTTGGTGTAAAAAATATACAGAGAAGGAAACAGTACAAGGAAAATTGGTACATATTTTATTTTATTTGTCCAGTTGTTTGCCTCATAGCTTGCATCTCAGGCTAAAACTTCTAGAGTTAAAAATAGGACATTGCAGCAATGTACTAGCTGCTGACATACAAGAATTTATTTCAGTTGGGTTCTGTTTGTGTTCCTCCTCAGTACACTGCTAAACTTGTGTTGGTTTTACTTGATTGATTCAAGCTGGGCTCTAAGGTTGTGACAAACTTGAACATCAGTCATCTTTAATTAGGTGACATCTGCCTTAGATGTGTAGATTTACATTGACTGGTTGACAGGATATAAATAAACATACTTAGTTGGGATAGTTCCGTTGAATACTTTTGAGTATCATTTTTTGGACTGGGCTTTAAATATAGAGAAAGCCAAACTGAAAAGTAAAAGTAAATGTCACCAATTTATGTCATTAAAACTTTAGGAGAAGACGTGTGATTTGGGGAAGTAAAGTAATGCATACAACTTTTAGACGTGTTTGTGTCTCAAAGGGTGAAATTTGAAAAGCATTGTCTCTTTATCTTTCTTTTCCAGGTCACAGGTAGCAAATATCTGTACTGGTTTCTTTTCTCCTTTTTTGTAGACTATGAGAAGTAAATAGGCTTCTAAGGAGATTAAAAAGGAGACTGGCGGTGAAAGCTATGGATGACTATTCAGAAGTAAAACCATTGTGTTCAGTGTCATTCATTTCCTATTAAGCACGTAAAGGGTTGCATTGACAGTGACTTGCAGCAATTTAAAGCTCACTACATGTTAATTTGTATCTAAATGAAATTCATACCATAAATTAGACTACAGTGTATAACCAGTATTTCTTCCCATTATACAGTCTTATGTTAGGGATGGGAATCATGCCACCCTCCGGAGGTTGCTAGGCTTCAGCTCTTAGGATTCTCCACTGTTGGTTATTCTGACCTAGGTTTCTTAAGTTACAGTAAAAACATCCAGAGGGCCAAATTATTCTCCTGTCTTATGTATTAAAATTTTTGAATCCTGCTAAAACCATTAAGAGCAATCTTTGTTTATTTTAATGTTCTGGCCAGACTTTAAATTTCAAAAGTCTGTTCTCCAATGTTGGACTCTGAAAGGACCTGCATTTTCAATAGTGCTGGAATTAAGGGCTGTTCCAAAAATCTTTGTGTCCCTCCTTTTCCTAGATTGAAAAGTCAAGGCCTATTAAATGTGGAACTTTTGGTGCTGCTTCCCTGCAACAAAGATATCTGGCTACAGGGGACTTTGGTGGAAATTTAAACATATGGTAAGATCTGCTGACTAATCCTGTGTAAAGCGTTAATCTACATGGCAATATTCTTCACAGTTAGTACACAATCATTCATTTAAATCATCTTATTTTGGGAGCATTGATATTTTAGACAGTAATCTAACACTAAATTTCTGCTTTGTAGAAGGCTGTGTTAATTACTGTAAGGACTTTGTCACACAAAAGATTTGTTGCATGATTGCACTGGCTTAGTTTTGTATTTGATCTTTCCTTATCACTCGATACTGTTGGTCTCCCATTGCTGCATTGCATTGCCATTGTTATTGGATAGCATCTTTTCATTGATGGGAAAAGCCCATTAATGGCTCCAGTATCATTGCTGTTCAATTATTGTTTTTTGGTGTAATTTCCTTCTGCTGCAGGTTCAATATTCCAGCAGTCATGTGCTATGAGTAGGTGTGGTTTTCCTCTTCTCCCTCTCTCTATCTCCAAGCAGGATGAAATCACTCCACTTCCAGTGTTTGGACAAAGACATGGTGCACAAAAACTGTTCTCTGTTCTCTGGTGCAGATTTTCTTTTCTGTCACTGTATCATAATGATGCAATTGTACTGCTGTGGCAGTCACCAGCATGCCACAAGTACACAATTACAGAAAAAAAAATCTCCTGTGGAACTCAAATTCCACAAATGCAAAAAGAGAGAGAGAGAGAGAGAGAGAGAGAGAGGGAGAGGGAGAGAGGGAATGAGGGAGAAGAAAAAAAATAAACAGTATGCAAGCAGTGTATAGCGTGGACCCAGGTAGGAAGGTAGGGTCAGCGAGGCAGTGCAGAAGACTGATTGCGGGAACAGGCATCACCAAAGTGGTACCATAGCATTATTACAGAGAAGGTATGCAAGTGATTGTTTCTATAATGGTATGTCTTGCAGTAAGTGATGTGATAAAGTCCTAAGCCACTTCTATATGGCTTTGTGTCTTGTCTATATTACAAGACATTCAGTGGGACACAATAATTATAACACTGGTTTCACAGGTTACAGGGATTTGTGGAAATTTCTCTCCAGAAGCATTGTCTCACTTCCCTGCCCTCACCAGTTATATACCAGACTGCTTTTGAAATTGGAGTGACTGTGATATGGCACATTTGTAAGACCAGTTTATCATTTTAAGAGCTAAATTACAATCTTGCATCTTTATATTTTGCCCATTAAAAACTTCATTAATGGTGTTGTGTATCCTCCTGACTACTTTGAGTGAGTAAATTGGCACTGGTTTGTTGTATGTGGTGGTGGTACACATTCTTGAATAGGTTTTACTATGGATTATGAATGAACACAAAGTAATTGTTCCTTTCTACTGCTTAGGAATTTAGAAGCTCCAGAAATCCCAGTCTACTCTGCAAAGGGACATGAAGAAATCATAAATAGTATTGATGGTGTTGGTGGCTTAGGGGTTGGGGAAGGAGCACCAGAAATTGTGACAGGAAGTCGTGATGGTGAGTTAGCTCTATTGCAGTACCGCTAATTGGAAAGGGAAAAACAAACAGTTTGGCGTTAATCCAACTAATAGCCTCCTATGATGGCAGTTATTTTATCACTTGATTGTATAATTTAGATATTAGTGTGATTAGAAATGAACCAATATAGTTCTACAATCGGAACCAGCCTTCATGCCCTCCAAATGTTTCAGACTTCAACTCCTGTAACCCCTAGCACATCTGAGGAGATACATACAGCAGTTGCAGTTACATGACCCTTTGGATTGTTCAGCCTGTAGGCTACCTCTGCTTAATTCAGAGATGGACGAAGTGTGGCCTACAGAGCCGTCTTTGTACCCCTTGACTGCCGAGACTCCTTTAGACCCCCCTTTTTATGACCCGAAAGATAATAGGAGTAGCTATTCAGGTTAAACAAGTTACTTTTACAATATTTAACTTTGAAAGAGGGCAAAAGGGGCATCTTTTTAAAATCTGGCACAAAATTTTGGAAAAAATCTTCTAGCTCCAACTGTAAAAACAGCTATTGATAAGTTCATTTTATGTTCTTGTTCTAGCAAGTATATACTTGGTAACAGCAGTCTTGGTCATCCTTCTTCCATTCTGGGTTCTTCAGCTGCTATATGATATGGTTACAAGGATAGTGCAATCAGATCTACACATGCTGTATATTCTATTTTGAGTCCCACATGGAACAGGCTTTTGACATAAGTCATCAGAGGGCTGTAGCAAACTGATATCCCCACATATGAAGATGCAGAAAGAAGCACATAAAGCAAAACAATTGCAGACAGCTCCAGTACATAGTAGTAGTATTAGTAATTTGGTCTTTTGAATGAGGACAGCTGGATGCTGGCATTTTAGATGAGTTACATTTTATTTTATTATATTGACCATATGGATAAAACTCAAAGCAAATGATTCTCTTTTGTTTTTGCAATATGTTAAATATAAAATGCTGTAAAGGAAACATTCTAGAATGGAAGATGGCACAAGCCATTTGGTCAGTAACAATAATCTCATATCAATGACTGCAGGAACTGTGAAGGTGTGGGACCCAAGGCAAAAAGACATTCCAGTTGCGAATATGGAACCAGCACAAGGAGAAGGCAAGAGAGACTGCTGGACAGTAGCATTTGGTAAGTTTTCCAAGCTTGTTAATCCCTAATGGCAAAAATCTATCCTGGATTGTCTTTTATTGCATCACTTTAGTCTTTGACTGCCATAATATTGAGTTTCCAGATGCTTTACCATTGAAAGAAAAGGGAATTATCTCCACTAGAGTTGAAACACTAGAGGGTTTAAACATTATGGCCAAAAATGCAGTCTATAAATTGCTTGTTCTGGTAAATTGTCTTTCCGCTGCTTTCTTTTCTCTTTAAAGCCATACAGTATCAAGCTGTCTGGTTATATAGTGTATGGTTTGAGCATTGGGCTAGGACTCTGGAGAAGAGGGTTCAGATTCCCACTCAGCCATGGAAACCCACTGAGTGACTTTGGGCAAATCACACTCTCTCAGCTGTTCCCCCAAAAGGTGGGGGACCTTGATGTCCACCAGCAATGCCACCATCTCCTTAGAAAGTGGGGAATTATAGCAGAAAAGGAGGCCTACAAGAGGGGAGTTACTACAAGACCTTTTTACCTGTGTATACCAGTACTAACTGTGAGACACCAGTTGAGAGTCAAAAGAATATTTTATCAGGAGATTCACAGACACATGCAAGAAATCAAGTAGTCTCACAAACCATACAAGGCTAGTGAAGAGAAAAGAGAGAAAGGTTGGATAGAAAGAGATATTTCAGGTGTATAGGGTGATATTTACTGGACTGGATTGAAGAGGGGTGGCTCAAATGTAAGGGTTTGAGGGTGGCATGGAGAAACAAGAGTCTGGGGTGCAGTGTGATGCCCAAAGTGCTAGCAAAATGCCGGGTTAAATACCCTTTTTTCAACCCTGAAGGAGCGAGTGTTAATTGTTCTCTGGCAGAGTAAACAGGGGGTCGGGAACACATTGATTGTCTTACTTTGGTGGGAGCTTTGATGGGAGCCTCTTAATGTCTTGTTTGGGGAAGGTGAAAGAGGAAGGTTCTGGTAGGAAATGTGCACAGCAGGGGTGCTAGCCTGACACACCTGCATAGTTTCACTGACTATTTGTATTTCGATGTCAGGTCATTGACAGGATTACTGGAAGTCTGTTTATTCTAGGCTTTCTTGCTTAAATCTTCTTGACCTTATGATGAGGCTATGCTGACCTAACCTAGGTGTACAGCCAGAGTCCTGCTTGCCATATGTGTCCAATTTATTTCATGCAAATTACATTATGTTTCTTGCCAGTCATGCTATGCCAAATGATAGGGATGTAAGGCATGGTAACATAGCCTCAGAGGAAGGCAAAGGCAACCCCCTTCTGAACAAATCATGCCACAAAAACCCCATGATAGGGTCGCCTTAGGGCCACCGTAACTTGAAAATGACTTGAAAGCACACAACGACAACAGTGGTGTTTCTGTATCTAATAGTGGTTGTTTTTCCTAACTAGGCAATGCATATAATCAAGAAGAGCGTGTTGTATGTGCTGGCTATGACAATGGAGACATCAAGTTGTTTGACCTTAAGAACATGACATTGCGATGGGAAACCAACATTAAGAATGGGGTAATGTGTTATATAGGCATGTTAGAGTGCTAGTCTTTTCTTTGTAAGATGGAAGTTGCAGCAACTCCTAGCAGTCTTAGTCAACATAGACAGTGGTGAAGGATAACAGATGTTGTGATCCAGCAATCTGGAGGAACAGTTTCCCACCTCTTTGCTACCAGACATTAATTTCAGTGGACCTACCTTCTTTGTGGGATTGGGGTGTACACCTTCAGTTTTTAGTACATAGCATCTGTGGGACTTGCTTCTAAATAAACACTGCAAATTGTGCTTCATCTGTAACGTGAAGTCTAATACTTGCTTATGCTCATTTTGTACTTCTAGGTTTGTAGTGTTGAATTTGACCGGAAAGATATAAATATGAACAAACTTGTTGCTACCTCACTTGAAGGAAAATTCCATGTATTTGACATGCGCACTCAGCATCCAACCAAAGGTTTTGCTTCAGTTTCAGAGAAGGTATAATATAAAATATGCTGTTCTTTGTTATGATTGAAAGTATTCCACTCTTAACTGCATGCCTTAGGGAAGATATTTTTCAATGATGAAAAATATTTCAGGATACATTTTCTTAAGGCGCTCAAGTCCAGAGTTCTAAATCCAACACAGTGTCAGTGGAAGTTTCTTCTCCACCCTGCACAGTCATTCACAGTGACTGAAAACTTGTTTTAGTGCAGGTTTTGGCGGTACCTGGAAAACCCTAAAAGGTGGAGGGGTTGGAGAGATAGCCCTTCTCCTTCTTCTACTAACAGAAGTAGTAATGGCTGAAAAAACAACCCTGTTATTCCCACTCAAAGTCTTTGGAATACTTGTTCTTCCCGCAGTATCCAACTGTAATCTTGAATTCTGACAAAAAAAAATCAATTTCATACTGTTATCCATATACCAGTGGGGTGAAACATAGATGTGTTATTAGTTAACTACTCTACAGTTATAGGCTTTCCTTTCTCTGAGGGTTTGCAAAGTTTAGTTATTTTGTGGAAGTTGGTGGTCCACAATGGGCCTGATAGTGGCTTGGTGCTTCCTTGCATTGGGTAGCATTCATCCATATACATGTGCTGTTGCCCTTGCCTTCTTTCTCCAGGTCTCAGAAGATGAGCAACTCTTGATGCCTGGGAGGGCAGACAAGAGCCATGTATGCATCTGCCACACTACCATCTTGTATTGCATCATGTGGGTTTCTTTTCTCCATATGGGAGTATTTTTCTCCTCACTGGAGCTAACAGTTCTGGTATTTAGCCCTTTTTTTAGTTGCTGCAAGCTCCACGTAGCCCCAAGCTCTTTTACGTATGTGGAAGAAATGAAAGAAGAAAAGGGTCTGTCATTCCCTTCACCTAAGATTTAGGAGACATTTGGAAGTAGTGAAAGGTTTATTGCTTCTTCCAAGTTTCTCTAAAGCTTGGCATGGTAAGAAATTAATCCTCCCCCCTTTCCACATCATCACAGCCACCACCATTCTGAGTTCACTGTGTATGCCAGCAAATCTAAGAGATGTAAAGAGTCTGTCTCATGAAATGATACCAGTCCTATTTTTCTCTTTCCTATGATTAAACAGAGAACTGAGGGAAGATCTCCCACTTTGTGTAGGGCAATCAAGGACATGTGATCACCAGAAAGATACTTGCATTGTTATTAGGCACTTGGTAACTGGGTCTGTGGGGCTCTGCTTTTTATTGTTTGATCCACAATATACACGTTTAATTGTTTGACATGTTTGATCTGCATTATACAGTACTGTGTAAATATAGGAAAATACACTGTATAAATGCAGTACAATTCCAGTAGGGCAGACACCTCTTCCCTGTTCAGATCAAAGGTTGGCTCAGGCTAAGAGTATAGCAGCTGTACATGTGGTGTTCTTCCCCTCAGCTGGCTGCTAGGAGATGATTTCTATTTGTCACAGGCAAGCCAGCATATAGATAAAACAAAATGGTTAGGCTGACTTATATCTAATTTTTGCTGATAGGCTCACAAATCTACAATATGGCAAGTTCGCCATCTTCCCCAGAACAGAGATATATTTTTAACTAGTGGAGGAGCTGGAAACCTTCATCTTTGGAAATAGTAAGTACAGATCTTCACACAAAAGCCTGGGAAGAAATTACTCTATTCTGAGTGTTCCAAACCTTGTACATTATGTTAAAGATAAATAACTTGCAGGAAATTTCTTCTGTGTTATGGGAGATTGCTATTGCAAACTGAATTATTCTCTGATGGAATTAGCTTGAATGGCTTTTCTTTATTATTAATACATGTTTATTTGTATGTGAATCTTGAAACTTTCTGCCACAGATTTGCTACTCTTTTTTAATGCAGTAGTGCATGGCTTTCATATTTCCTGTGCCACTCAGATTTTGTGTGTGTGTGTGTGTGTGTGTGTGTGTGTAAGTAAAATCTCAGTATATCTATCTGATGTAGTACACTGTCACATAAATATTAAATGTTTAATATCTATCTTGTCCTTCCCACAGAGACTCACTTCGCCACCAATATGTTAATTTAAGTAGGTTACTGAAATAAAACTCACCAAATACACATTCTCATAGACAGACAGACAGACAGACAGATAGATAGATAGGTAGATAGACAGACAGACACCTATCTGTAACATAACGAATAATCTCTCAGGCAGTTCAGTAGAGACTTAGTTCCAGGGAGTGCTTTACTTGGTTGCTTAAAACCCATCTCCACCCCCATCCTTTCTTTGCCTAACTCCTATGAGATGACTGGTTTAGCCAGCTTCTCTCTTTCCTACTGCAGGTTGGCTACCAGCAGTTACTCAGTTGTAGGGAGTGAACTGCAGAGTCACTAGGCTTTTCTAGGCTGGGGAGTGAGCTAGATGCAAAAATGTGACTCCTTCCTCAAGCAGCTTCTGTTGTGCTTGCCTCCAGCAAAGTTGGCATCATTTCCAAACAGAATCATACATTCCTATCTTAGATGAGACAAAGAAGCAGCTTAGGTTGGTCTTTTCAAATGGTGGAACTGAACATTTACTGAACACATGTATGTTGAAATTTAACATTTATTTTTACACAATGATCTTTAATTGTATATCTCCCAGAGAACCTAAGTCAGTTGGTGGTTTAAAAGTGCAATCAGTTAATTTTAAAAAAAATTATCTAGAAAGCTTCTTGGGACAGTCTTGCTGTCTAACTTCCTTCTTAAAGTTAGTTTGTCTTAAGCACTATTTCTGAAATTGTTAATCTTTTGTGTCTCATTAAGGATTTTCTCACTCCACTTCCCCCCATATTTTTCCAAGAAGAGAAGTATGGAGTAGTTATTAGGGAGCTGGGTTTAAGAAATCTAGGACAAAAGATCAGCTGTGGAGCATTCTGAACAGACTTGGGCAAGGTGCTGCCTCTTAGCCTAACCCACAGGGTTGTAGTGGGGATTAAACAAACTGTCTCTTCTAAGCCAGGCTGAGACCTTTGGAAATAGAGGAAGGAAATTAAGTAATACATTGCCAGAATACATGGTATCAGTTTAAAAAGTGGGCTTTGCTCATTGGTTTTTTTCCACTCACAGTGAGTATCCTGCACAGCGCTCTAAGAAAGATTCAGAAGGACCTGAGATGGGAGTAGCTGGTTCTGTTAACCTTCTCCAGAATGTGACATTGTCTACACAACCTATTTCTAGTCTCGACTGGAGCCCTGACAAAAGAGGTCTCTGTGTCTGTAGTGCATTTGATCAGACTGTGAGAGTACTTATTGTCACTAAACTGAACAAGATTTGACCAAAGGACTTCTAACAAAAACTTTCTTGGATGTTCCTGACCAAGCTTATAGAAGTTTACTGAAATATTGTCTGACCCCATGTTAGTATCACAAAATGTGGAAAACTCTGTCTAGGGTGGATATTTATTTCTTAAAGAATAAAATGTGCCTTTGTTTTTTGCAGATTAAATACCTGCTTACTATTTATGCTGAAGTTATATTTGAGTTCAGAGTACCTTTCATGGCATCTCTTGACTTTTTTTAAAAAAAATTGTTTTCAGTATGTACTTAATTTCTGTTGTCCACAGAAGTAAATAATAGTCTTCTAATGTTTAGGAAAGCTACTTTCAGAACTACTACAGAATTCAGAATACTCTAAAGTACTTTATTTGTTGTATATTTGCCAATATGGTTTGCACTCATTTTATGCATTTACAATTTGAATACAATAAAAGTTAAATACAATATTTCCTGATACTGACTAGTTGTTTAAAATGTGACAAGTATTAATAATGGATTAATATTGTAATTTGATAATAGTTCTTTCAGAGAGGAGAATACAGTAGACTGTTATATTAATGAGAACATAAATAAGTAAATGTGTAAATCCCATTAATTCTCTAATTCTACTCTGTTTGGAATTAGCAATTGGATTTATTTTTAAGATCATATTTGCTTAAATAAATCTGATCATATGATGGCCGGTAAAGGTATTCTCTTACCTCCCACCAAAATGAAGACAAGTAATTTCTTTAGGTAGAATCCACACAATATAGTGATATGACTACAAATCTGGAGGCTAAGGTTCAAATTCCCCCCTTGGCTATGGAAGCCCACTGAGTAACCTTGGGTAAGTCACTTTCTCAGCTTCAGGGGAAGTCAAAGGTAAGTCCCCTGTAAACAAATCTTGCCAAGAAAATCCTGTGATAGGTTTGCCTTGGCGTCACTATAAGTTAGAAACAACTTGAAGACAATTTCTTTAGTTTTTTTTTAAATACATTTATATATATGTTCTTTTCTAAGATCCCATAAGATTCTGTGAAATCCCTTAAACATAACAAGAGTTTTAGTGTAATCCAAACTGAGAGATGTATCTACTGTAGCAGGTTGGGAATCATGTAAATTCTCTTCTGTTAATAGAGATGTTACCAGGCTATACACCCCCACACTTTGATATGCTTTAATTGGAAAAATACGATTTAATTGGCATAAATATAAATTATACCCTGTTATGGCTGCATGGCCGTGCCAGATACAGGGAAAAGGCTGGCCAAACACCTGTGTTGTGAATTAGGTCAGAGGAGACCTCCAGGTGTAATCAGGTCATAGGAAATCAGTAGGAAACATCAGCGATAATGGGCTTGCAGTTAGCCTCCAGATGACTTAACCTTTTAGACAATAGTGTCTGGAAGATTCCCACAAGATGACTAACTGTTTTAACTGCTCTCTCTCTAACCAAACAACTTCCCATTTTGTCGTCACACCTGTCTGACAAGTACCGAGCTATCAGGACAGCCATTAGTCCTTTGTCTCCCAATGCTAAAGCCATTAGCCCTTTCTGGACCTCATTGTCCACTCTGCAAACTCCATTGTTTTATTTGGCCAGACCAACACCCTCACCCTCCAGGCAGAAATAGGGTATTTAAACCCCAGTTTTTGGCCAGTCAACTTTTAATAGACAGATTGCTGATCACTCCCTGCCACTCTGATTCTCACTTGTGTACTATCCTTAGATTGTGCCTAAACCACATTGCTGCTTCTTTACTGCTCTTCTGGATTGGTAAATATCACCCTCATCACCCTGAAATCTCGCTATTCAAAACTTTCTTCCCTTTTCCTTCAGTTAGCCTTGTGTGATTGCGTGACTGCTTGGATCTCATGTGTGTGATTGCAGTTCCCCCAATAAAACACATTACACTTACTTCTGGATCTCTAGCTGGTTCTTCCCTGCAGAAGTACTGGTAAACATTTGTGTAAAAGATCTTGTTAGGTTACCGCCCTCTTGTAGGCCTCCTCTTTGAGTTAACAATTCCCCACCATTTCACAGAGGTACTGGCATTGCAGGTGAACCCTTGAGTTACCCACATTTTGAGGTAACAGATACTGTTATGCTAATACAGATCTGCCATCTGATCTTGGCCAGCTGACAAGCCAAAAAACAAAACAAAACATGAAGACAGAACAGTGAGGGAGGAGCTGAGCTATGCCAGATCCAAGCCCAGGGACGCAGTCATATACCAGCAAAAAGTCACTCCAGGGCAAGGGAAGTCAAGTACCTTCTAACACCCTTAGCCTGGAAGGAATTTGGAATCAAGATAATTTCATCTGTTAGTGTCAGCTCATCTAGGTAAGTTGTGATTGCACTCAAAATCATTTAAATTTAAGGAATCAGCAAAAAAAAAAATCATGAAAAGGCAACATCTTTTAAAATTCCATGCAGAGAAAAAATCTAACTTTCACTAAGGGGATTCTGACTAAAATTCTGTTTTGATTCAGTAAGCAGCATCTAAATTTGCAAAACTCAGAGGTACTTTGCACAAGAACATTGTCTACAAGGATATTATTTTCATGTAGGCAAGTCATACACACCATAAATTTGTTTATATTCGGTAGAAAGCTGTGAGTCACAATGTATTCTTGACAGACCAGGAAGTAACAAAATAAAAATGCTTATTTGCCCACACATTACAATGCATACATAGAAGTGAGATAGACAGATAGATAGCAGCTTATAAGTACAATCATCCCTCCACATTCACAAGGATTGGGGGCACAGGACCCTCGTGAAAGTGGGGAAAAAGTGAATAACCATATTTAACACACAAAAAAATTATGATCACTATATTCAAACCACCATGGATTCCTTTGAGGTATCAGGGTTCCCTCACAAGACAAGAAGTGGGTGGCTGGTGGGGCTTCCTGCCAGCTCCACTGCTGCCCCACACCATTTTTAAGAGGGACTTACAAGCCTCGTTCACAGTTTCTCGGTCTCAGGAGGCCTGCAGTCCCTATTAAAAACGGCACAGGGAGGCAACAGAGGTAACAGCGAATAATCCGTGAATAATCAAATCCGCAAAAGTTAAACTCTCAAATGTAGAGGGCTGTTTAGAAATAAATAGTGAACAACGTCTTAAACTTTTGGTAAAAGTATACTTCAAAGATTCAGGTAGTGGCAGAAAAATAGGGAGTTCCTAAGTGGATTGTGTTTCCCCAGACTACTTAAGAGACAGTTATCACAAATAAAAAGTGTCATTATTATTTAGCCAGAGGTGAGCAGAGCATGATCCTCCTGGGCCATTTTTGCAGGTAGTGAAGTATTCCAGAACCTCATGAGGGGAGCAGAAATGTAGCCCCCAGCATTTGGTAGTTGTCTACCTTGCTTTCATCAAATTATGTGTTTCTTCTCCCTGATCACATGGGCACTATAAACATTTGTGGCAAACATTCTGATTTTTGCCTTATGCAGTTTCTTGGTAAGGAAGGAGATTACAATGAATTACAAGGGACTTAACTGAATGTGCATCACATTAGCTATTATTACTGTAGCCTTAATAATACAGAGCTTTATTGGCTGATCTCTAAAATACATTAAGCACCATTACTTTTCATCTGTTAATCATAGAATCAGAGAGCTGGAAGAGATGACAAGGGCCATCAAGTCCAACTCCCTGCCATGCAGGATTATAAAATCAAAGCATTCCCAAGAGATGGCCATCTAGCCTCTGTTTAAAAACCTCCAAAGGAGACTAAACCACATTTTGAGGTTCTTCCTAAAGTTCTTTCTAATGTTTAGACGGAATCTCTTTTTCTGAAGTGTGAAGCCATTGCTCTGTGTCCCAGTCTCTGGAGCAGCAGGAAACAAACTTGTTCTATCTTTCATATGACATCCCTTCAGATATTTACATGTTAAGGCCACCCCTTAACCTTCTCTTCTCCAGGCTAAACATTCCTAGCACTCTAAGCCGCTCCTCATAGGGCATGGTTTCCAGATCTTTTACCATTTTGGCTGTCTTCCTCAGGACACCTTCCAGCTTGTCAATACCCTTCGTCTGTTTGGTGCACTCCAGGTGATTTGGACTATGGCTCGCATTTGACCCAGATACCATAAGCAGAGGTCAGGAGTAGTGGGAGTTGTAGTCCAAACCCATGGAGGGCCCTGCTGTAAGTAGTGTAAGTAGGGCTTACAGAACATCATTTTGTAGCACTGAGGACTGGGTCCAAACCTAGTCATATTTAGAAGAGAACCCAATGAAAGTCAGGGGACAAAACCCTGTGGGTTGGACTCAGCTCTGCTTCTGGCAGTGGGTTTTTTCAAGGCTTTGACTTAGAATCCTACTGATGGAAATGGGTGGGAGCAATCCTCCCTGTGTTACACCCCACACCCCACCCCTAGAGGACCCCTAGAATTGGCTTGGCTCCCCCAACTTGGATATTGGTTAGCAAAGGTCAGTTTCAGTTAAAAATTGGTTTTGAATTAGAAATTCCTAAAAACAATACCGTCCCTCTCTGCTGTATGGGAATGCAGACGATGACCTATTGTTCCAAGTCACGTATCTCTATTCAGCCACAATAGACTCACTCCTTGATTAATAAAATGAGTCATTGACACTGTCACAGCCCCAAGCTACGTTGAGACAATCAAAGCCTATCAATTTGGAATTTTAAACCTATCACGCACCTGGACTTCCCAGTAAGAAACAATACCAAGGAGGGGTCGTGATATTTGTTTAACATTATATTCCGCAATTATCGCCCATTAACGCCACTTTGCTAGCTGATACACAGCCTGAGGACAGAAATTGGCTATAAATATTCCCCACTTTTGGAGCCTCTTTGGAGAGCCTCCTAGACCGGACAGAAGGGCCTGTTTCGCTGCGACCGAAGCCTCCCATCCAAGCCTCTCAGATGCTGCTGAGAGCCAACTGCGACTCGCGTCCCCAATCCTCCGTGAGACCCCATTGTTGTTAGCCGTCCAGCCCGGGATCCCTTGGTGCTCTACACCGAGCCTTTGTTAATCTTCTCCTTCTCCCAGGAAGCCTAGACTAAGGTCCGTATGCCTTCTCTCCCAACTGGTTGCTTATTTCCAACTTTATTTCTGTAGCCGTTTTAAGATTGCAGGAATATTTGATAACATGTGTATGTGACTCTCTCCGTTAGTTTCAATAAAAACCATTTTAGATTGTTCCTCTGACTCTTGCGTGGTTCTGACCCCGTAGACATAGGGTTGAAGATCCCTTGCCCTGACCTCTCGCAAGTTTAGCTGGGTAGCGCTGCTAATTCCCTTAATTTTTGAAGCCTGGTTTGGGTGTCCTCAAGATACCCCCAATTTTCAGGGTAACACCTGAGTCCCAGTCTCCCCCGGCAGCCTACTGTGTTCTGGCTAGTTCTCTGATTTTCAGAGGATAGGAGGGGAAGAAGAAGCAATCAGTGGGAAACACCACCTCTTCCATTAGCTGAGTCAGAAGCTTCCTGTGGGTGGAAAGGAGTCCTGCTGTCTACCAGAGACAGATTCTGAACTCAACATTATGTTGAATCCAACTTTATGTGTTCATAGTATAAAAACATATAATGAAAAACACAAGAGGCTTCCTGGCTTGTAAAAGACTTATCACACTTTGTGGCAGACCAACTGTAGAACAGGCTAGGTAAAAATCTCTGAACATGAGTTAATCCATATGTGGGACTACCTGTAACAGAAATGGAAACACAGCTCTGATTCCCCCAACACCAAGACAGATCTTGATTGCCCTTATGCGGCAGATAATGGGCATGCTTCCTTGCCCCAAAAGGAATAACAGTAACCCTAATGTTCTGACCATTGTCAAAGTCTACTGCTGTTTTAAGAATGAGGGGATTCTTAAAGTTAGAACAAATTAGGAATAAAAAAATCTGTTGTTAATAGTTTGATTTTAGAATTTCTAAACCATTTAAATGATTTGGTATTTTGTATATATTTGAAAGCCCTAATTATTTGACACAAATCAGACAGAAGGGAGAAATTGATGGTTTCAAGGAAATTTGTAAACAGGCTAAGCTTGACTATGCTGACTAGAGAGATTAATACCCTCACAGCAATCCATGAGATGGTGAAACTTGAAACTTGACCATTCTATTTCAAAACGCAAATGGACAAAATGCAAAAAAGCTTTGTCTCACCTTCATTCCTTATCAAAGTAGTGCAGAATATATTGCCACCCTGTCCTCTAGTGGGCGAGGGTGTGCACTGCAGAAAAATGAAGCCAATGTACCCTGCAGGGCTTATAAAAGCAATAGGAAGAAAGGAAGGATGTCAGAAAGGGTCACAAATAGGGCAGGACAAAAACGAATTGCCTATTCCAAATGCACTATGACTCTAAAGACTTCTCAAGAGTTGCAACATTATCAAGAAGACACCACAATAGTCACTTCACAATGAGAGGGTGAGTTCAATAGCACAGAAAAGATTCCTGTAACTGCATTAGGATTGCATTGAGCTATTTGATAAATAAAACTTCAAAGGTCCAGCTGTTGTCACACTTTGCACAGGAACTTATACGCTTACCAACAATGGCACTCTTGCGCTAAACAAAAAGTGTCGATTTGTTCTACTATATTAAGCTTAACTGCCTCTTGTAAGTTGCATCCAAGAAATCTAATTCCTTGGAAATCAGTAATTCTAAATTTGTATAGTGCCTGTACCCCTCCTACAGATAACATGACACACTTGAAGGTAGGAGTGGGCAGAGTTTCAGGGAATAAGACGCTGAAGTTTGCAGCACAGCCATGTATATTTGTGCTAAGACCTGAATAGATGAACGCCTGCCAGTAGAGGATGCTCAGAGAAGTGATGTGGCTTAGTGTTAGACTAGGACTGGAAATGAGGGTTAGAAGGCCTGCTCAGCCATTGAAGCCCACTGGGTGATCTTGAGCAATTCACATTCTTTCAGCCTTAAAGGATGGCAACTCTCCTTGAAATAAATTTTGCCAAGAAAATCCTGTGATAAGGGTGGACATAAGTCAAGTCAACTTGAAGGCACATAACAAGGACGAAAACAGCCTCATAAATCTATTTTCCCATCATCCCAACTTTCTTTGGGTGGCAAAGTGCCCTCTTCAGTACTGCACTGAAAGCCTGTTTTGGATCAGTATCCTTATTCCTCAAGTGCAGTACTCCAGCTTATGCATGTATGCAAACCTTGCAGCGCAATTGTGTTGGGAACCCACCCTGGACATTTTGTATTAAAATAGGTGGTGGCCTTGGAGCTTGTGGAATGTTTGTGGGAGCTGATGGGTTACCAAAAAGGGGGTCCACGGTACACAGGCAGTCCATGTTCTGCACTTCCCACACCCTCGTTGTAAACCAGTACAGGGTCACATTGCAAGGTTCAATTTAGACAACTCAAATGCTCCTTCACTCAAAAAATTGCCTCCACATACAAATGCTGAGATAAGAAGGCAAAGTATTTTATTGTAGCCTTCTTTTTGACATGGTATATTTATTTGCAGAGACAGCAAACAGGGAGTAGGAGTGTGTGTATGTGTGCACACGCCTATAGAACCACTTTCTCTCGCTTAGTGTTTCAGTATTTACATGCTTGTCAATAATACTCTTTTCACCTGCTGTAACTTACAGCCATTCAATTTTCTCAGGAACAAATATAGATTGTGTGATCACTGGTGACTAAAATTTATAACAAACTACTAAATCACTTGGTTAGGATTCCCTATTCCACTAAAGTTGTGTAACTGAAAGAAACCTATATTGATGATCTGACACAAAGAGTTCAATTGTAATAATGAATTTTGAATTATTTTACGTGCAGTTCCTAAATCCTGACGTCACAGTTGTTTGTCCTGAAAAGGCAGTAAGTGTTCACCAAAAATAAAGCTTCTGTGTCCCCCTCTTGTTTTACACCTTGCCACAGTTCCTTGATGCAGAACTCTTTCCTCACAGCCTCTGTCATGTTCTTTTGTCAGTTTAAGAATTCTATGCCTATCTCCTCCACGATCCATTGAAAAAAGTCCTAAGAACATTCCTGGGAAGGTTCCTGTGACAAACCCTAGCAGGGGCATAGCCAGCAGAGCCGCCCTAGCAACACAGGGGATTTAATTTGATTGATTCTTTGAATAAAGAACCCAGGTTAGCCAGAAGGAGGGGCTAAGTGGGTGAGTCAGCAGAACAGAAAAATAACAGAAACAGGGTTTGAAAAAGAGTTCCTTTTGTGAGTTTGAAAGAAGAAAGAATTCCTTCAGAGAGAGAGAGAGAGAGAGAGACAGACAGACAGACAGACAGAGACAGAGAGTTGGAGAAGTGTTTGCCTGTTAAGAGCTGGAAGTGCTTTTTTGTTTGATAACATTTAATTGCCAAATACTTTTCCCTTGTTAGTTTGTTTAATAAAGATTTTATTCTATTTTTTTAAAAGAGCAGCCTCCATACAGTGTCTCTTTAAATTGAGCTCAGTTACCATAGTTGTTACGCTACCGCAATTGATGCATTCATTTGGGATAAACCTGAAGATGCTTTGCCCTGTATCCACAAGGGTTGTAGGTTTAGGGAAAGCAGAAGGGAGATTAAGTGTGGAGAGGGGGCCAGGGGGTGGTAATTATATAAAAAGGTGCTGCTTCTCCAGGGAGGGAGAATAAAAGGAAGCCTAATCAGTCATAGCCTTGCGTGGCCCAGATCTCCACATTTTTACAGTTCCATCTTTCATTTAATCCAGTAGTTACAGAGGTAACAACTCACTTCATTTGTGTCTAGCCAGAAGCTGCCAGCAAGACAGTGTTATCAGCATCAAATAACATCCATACTTTCTCACGCTGTAATTTTCCTTGTTAAAATCCAATTCTTTCTTACAAACAAAATGCAATTCAGTCTATTTGCAGACTGTATACACTTAAATTCTTCATTATTCTCTTTTAAAACATTAATACACAAAATTCTACCTCATTTTTCCAATCTTGTAGGGTAAATAGACCTAGCTCTTGATTTCAGAAGGAAGATAGCTGTATAGGTTCTGTTGTTCCATTTTAGCCAGAAGGATTCTTCACTTTTTTAACTTCAAAAGTTTAATTAAAGGTTTCTTCTTTTAAAAAGCAGGTAGCTGGCATAAGGCTGTCAGATCCTCAGATCTAAACAGCTGCATTTCACAGCAAAGGTAAGACGTCACTCCCTCAGTCCTTCCCATTTATAATATGTTTACTAATAAATAAATGCAAATGATGGGAATTCTGGGCCCTAATGGATAATCCTCTGTTCCCCCTTTAATTCATGCCAGAGATCTCTCTGACTGGCACTTTTTACCTTGAAAACTCTACTTGCTGCAAAGCTGCTGAGAGGAGCATCTGCCACGTCAGCCTGCCAGAAGTCAAGCCATGGTTTCCTGTTTTTTTTCAAACTGTCAATCATGGAGCAGGAGACAGAACACATTGTGTGGAGTTAAATGGCATTGTTGTATTTCAAGTGCAAAAAATAAAACATGGGAACTAACACCATTGAAGCACAAACATGAAAAAGTGCCTTGCCCTTCTGCTACCCTTCTGAATACAGGAGAAGCAGTTTTCAAATAGAAAGACCCCAAACAACTGATTAGTGTGATAGGCATGCCATTGCAAAACTACCGCACACTGACTCCATAATATAAAAATACAATAATAAAAAAGTATGGAACAAATGGCTTGTCCTTTCATGATGCCCAAAATCTGTGGCCTGAGGAGTCTGCCTTGCTCTGCCTTGTGGTAGGCCTGGCTATCCAGGGTGAGGAGGAGGTTGGACACAGTGATTTATCTGGAAACTGGCCTTTGGTGGCACTGTACATTTAGGACTTTTCTCCTACTGTACCAACTGTCATGTCATAATCATTTTTTACTCGAATTCTTGGTTCATTTTGTTTCTGATTTATAAAGTGCAATAACCCATTAGAAGAGTATTTATCAAGCAACCTCCTTCGTACAGTATGGCAATGGATGCCCTCCCCCAACACATCACTACATCCTGTCATTTAATCTAGCTGATACCCAGGCAACTCCTTATGATTTGTCCTAACTCTCCTTATCGCGGTATTGATCTTCTGTTATTTTCAAAAGAAAGAAAATGCTTTAATCAGAAAGCACAGTATAATCTCAAGGGAAGAAAATAACCCTAAAGCGAAATTGTACTTATTTCGTCCTGTTTACTTTTGCATTTAAATTGTGATGAGAAACACTCTTTTGTAAAAGGGGTAGGGGGGAGAGGTTATTGGTAGACAGAGAATCTATCTAATCTAATTAAACCAAGAGGAAATACACTCATTCGACTCAAAGGTTAACAGGAGGTCGTGCAGGCAGGCAGTTTTCCACACTCTATAGCACAGTATTATACAACTATTTGTCTACAAAACTGGACAGGTAGAATCTCAGGTGTGGCATGCTATTCCTCTCCATTTCTGATCTTCACATGTTAACCTGCTGTTGTTGTCCGTTTCCCTTCCTTCATCTCCTTTCTCAGTACTTGGTACTGAGAAGCTCACCTGTGATGCTCTGTCCACATGGACTCCGTGTGTTGCAATGTGCTTGGAAAAGTCACTTTTTTGAACTACAATTCCTAGAATCTGCCACTCAGCCTCCCAAAATAAAGTTTCCAAACTCTGGTTTTGGTTGGTGTTATTCTAGCAACTAGTAAAAAATGTGCCTTTTGGTCTGGGAAAAGCTACATGATGAAGAGACCCATGACAGCTCAGGGGAAATGGCCTGGGGTGGTAACACGTTATCCACCTTTACCATAATTGAGATTCATGACCTGTGTGTCCTACTGAAGCAGCAGTCTGTGGACTAGTCCTGGTCCGTGAGCTGTCAGTGGCAGTCCCATGATGAGCATCCAGATAAGAGCACAACAAGTATAGCCAGTGCACATCTATATGGTGTTGGGCTCTGGCACATTACGAAAAAAAATTAGCAGTTCACCACACCAGCTAAATTGAGAAGCACTGTTGTATCTTGCCTTGTCTGTGTGGCTGCCAGTGCCACATCCTCTAGTCCAGGAGGTCTGGTTGCTTTTCCTCTGACAGTAGGATCACTATTGCTGCTCCTGCTGCTGTGGAACAAGGGAGCGGACTTTGTTTCCTTCCCTAGGTGTGGAGGCAGTTTGAGCAGCGCCGGGTACGGAACAGGAGTTTTCTGTGGTAGCTCCCTCCCCAGTTATGGTATGCCCCTCCCAGAAAGATTGCTTTGATACCTGACCTAAGGTATCTCATGCTAAGGGCTTTCTATTCTATTCTTAAGAGTTTTTTTTTTCATTGTATATTCTTGCTCTCTGGTTTGCATCACTAAGTGATTTTGTCCCAGTGAGACTTTTTAGCTCTTTTAATGGTTGCTCTGCTTCTATTATGCTTTGGTCTCTATTGCTTTGAAACTTAGTTTAGCTAATGCTTTTTGTGAATTTGATTAGATTTTTGCAAACATTTATCAGCATTCGTCTTTTGCTGAGAACTATTTGGTTATAGGGTAAACGATAAACGGGGGCCTGCATTCAGCAGTAGAATGACTATCAGAATATGTTTATACCTGTAAAAGCAGATCTTCTGTGCAGGGTTGCAGGACCCTGTGGAGTAGAAATGGGTAAGTGTGCGGGAGGTTGCAGCAGTGAATAGGTGAAGGGATCCCCTTGTCTGAGAGGAAATTTGCTAGTGAAATTTTGGATGCAAACTTGAATGAAAGAATGAATAATAGCTTAAATGGTTCTATTAATTTGCTCCTACTCTTACCTTCACTAGAAATATTTAACAGGATGATATGCAAGATACAGTAGAAATAAATGAATAGGATTCCAGGCCCATTTTACAGAAGTCAACCAGCTGCTCATATCTGTGCGGTTTTCACAAGAATTAAACTGACAATAAGAAAACTGGTGGAAGGATTATATGAAGGATGTGCAGTAAATGGAAGGAAACAACTGAAAACTGTACATGACATGCCTGAATTGCTGATATCTGTCATTTATGAATAAAATACCTGCTCTCAGTTAGCCGGAATAGTATCAGTATAGGAGGGACCACAGGACTGCAATGGAGTACAGTCGCCCCTCCACATTTTCAGGTTTCGCTTGTGGATTTGATTATTCACAGATTATTTTCCGCAGCCCCTGTTGTTGCTCAATGCAATTTTTAATAGGGGACCGCAAACCTGACAAGACTGAGAGAGTGTGAACAAGGCTTGTAAATCCCTTAAAAAGGACACGGGGAACAGCGGAGGCAGCGGCAAGCTCCACAGCCACCCACTTCTGCCTTGCAAAGGAACCCTGCCGCCTGGAAGGCACCCACGTTGGGATGAATGTGTGGCGCATACTTTTGTGGGTGTGTTAAATATGGTTTGGAGTGGTGCTAAAGTTATTCACCCCCCCCTTTTGTGGGGTTCCTGTGCCCCTAACCCCAGCGAACGTGGAAGGATGACTGTACTTCTGCATGTAGAGCACCTAGTCGATCCCCAAGTTCGCCCAAAGGTGGGGGAACACGGAATAGCTCTAGACTGCAGAGTGCCTAGAGGACTCCATGCCCCATAGCTATGGAGGTGTGGTGCATAAATGGTGCGAGGAGTTGCTCTGAAACACCATTTTTCTTTAAGGCTTGCCCCTAAACAGCAATGTTGAAGAGACAACACGGAACCCCCCATCCTCTCAAGGCTAACTATGGCTGTTTCCGCACTAGGCTGTTATAGCGCTATCATGCCACTTTCATGGTCCTATGGAATCCTGGGGTTTGCAGTTGAGGGAGGGGCCTTTGAGGCCCCTCCCTCAACTGCAAACCCCAGGATTCCATAGGACCTTGAAAGTGGCATGATAGCCCTATAACAGCCTAGTGCGGAAATGGACTATATTATTTCGAGGCCATGCCCTAAGCAGGGCTGGGAGCCCTGAGGCCCTGTCATGTGGTTGGGCTCAAACCCCGACCAATCCTGGGATACAAAATGGATGTCCATAATCCAACAACTGGAGGGGCGCTTTTTCCTCCGATAAACCTGCGCGTATATATCTGTGTGTGTGTGTGTGGGGGGGTTATTTTCCCTTTTGAACGTCCTTTGAAATCCTAACTTGCAGGGAATGCCACAGTAAATCTCGGCCACGAACAGGTGGCCCTCCGGGGAGCGTGTAGGGGCGCTTCTCTCCCTCACCCCCCGAAAGGTGTGTGTTTTTCCCTTCCTAGGGGCTGGACTTGGTGGGGGAGAAGACGCAGGGAAAAGGCGGGGGCAGGCTGGCGAAGGCCAGCTCGCCTCCTCCTCCCCCGGCCGCGGCCGTTAACAGTGGGAAGAGCCACGGCTACTCGGCGAGGGCCTCGGGCCTGCTTCCCGCGCCGAGGCCGCCCCGCCTCCCGCCGCCGTCACGTCGGGCCGCCCTCTCACGCGCCCCGCTCCTCTCCGCGCGGCAGGTAGGCAGCGACGCGGAAGGGGGCGGAGGGCCGCTGCGGGGCCCGGAGGGGAGGGGGCGGAATGGCGACCGGGAGGGGAGGCCGAGGAGGCAGATAATGGCGGGGTGTTTTCCTTGGAGCGGGGAGTGGCAGCGCTGGGGCTCATTCTGTAACGGGGAGAGTGGACGGCTGGGCGTCCGGTTCTGTAGGAACCCTGACCTCCCCCTTTTTAAAGGTGTTTACGCGCGTTCGTTGGTAAGCGGGTTGTCATTAATTTTGCCTACTTGGGGCGGGTGTGTGAGGAATTATTTTCCCATCTATTATCGCTGACACCCTTTTAAACGTGAAAGAAGCGCAGCGGGTGCTTGGAAGTGCCCTCCGTCTGTTCAGTGTAATTGACTCCCGAGTGATGATGCAGAGGATGAATCGCAGGCTGCCTTTGTTTTCTTGGGAGAACTCGGAACAGGGGCTATCGTGTTATTTTTTTAGTGCCTGGTCATTTAGTGCACTTCTGATTGATAATTCCCAGTGAGGACCCACTAGGTGGTCCAGTTTTGCCAGCACTTCCTTACCTAGGCCTTTTCTGCCCTACACTGTTCTAGTTCTATTGTTCCGCTTTCAACATCCTGTGGCATTCTGGGGTTTGTAGTTTGCTGAGGCCAAAATGGTCTCTGGCAGAGGCCCCTCCCTAAACTGCAAACCCCAGGATTCCAGAGGATGTTGAAAGTGGAATGACAGCACTAGGACAGTGTAGTGTGGAAATGGTCCTAGTCTTTGGGGGGGGGGGCTTGAGCCACCCCCACCCCCAGCATATGGGGCCCCTGTAGGCCTTCCTGCAAGCTGTTTATCCATATGTAGGATGTCCATATGGGAAAGAAGGGGAAGCTGGACCACTGTTTTGTTTTTGTTTTATTTAAAAAAAACCTGCTGTATCAGGGCATCTTGTCCAGTGTCATGATAGTGGTAGCAACTTCTTAAGTATTTCTTCTGGAAATTCCACAGAGAAGGCGTGCAAACAATGGTGCTCCGCTACACCCTCTCTGGTATTTATTATTTGTAGGTATTTTGCCTCTGAACCTGGAGCTGTGCTAGCTTACAGAGTGCTCTTTGTCTTTGGGTTGGATTCACTGATTGGGGTCAGTACAGCAAGAAATACTTTTGTTTGCACAAAACAAGACAGTTACTTTTCAGAACGTGAGCACTTTGGACTAAAATGCTCAAGCCAACATAGCCAGTATAGACAGAAGTGACTATCTGGGCTGGGGATTCTGGGAGTTGTAGTCCAAATGAAAAGGAATTGTCCAGGATTTGCTGATTTTAGCTAGTTCTTAGTACTCACCTCAAGGTCCCTCAGACTACTGTTGAAAAAAGATTGAAAGGAGGGGCTTTGAGACATTTTGGGATATCACACAGAGTAAGTTGAGTTTGCTGTTTGGGTGCATACAGTGTATGTGAATAAGCAAACGTCGGTAAGACAATCTGCGTAGACAGAAACATTTTCTGACAGCAGCACAGTCAACCTGTGGATCACAAGATGTACCACAGGTCTTGTTAACACTATCCAGTGGTGAAGCATGCTTGGAACTAAACAAAACTAGTTAACTAATCTTTAAGGTGACATAAGACTCTTTGTCCCTATACTCAAAAAAGTGATGATGCCACATTACACAGACTTCCACAGAGATATTTGTTTACCATTTACCCTTCTAGCATCAGAGCCAAGGTGGCTCACAGAATGGATTAAAACAAAATATAACCATCCCCTCTCTAATTATAATAAAAAGTTAAATATCAGTCTGGCCTATTCTGTACTGTATTAATTTAGAACAGTTTAGTAGACACCAATAGCAAGAATTTGCTATTAATAAATAGAATCTAGTGCTTCCAAATGTTCAAAACTAAAAATTATGCTTGTTTTTATTAATTACAGTTACTAATAATTAATACTAATAGAATCTTTCCAAAAGTCAGGACACCACACTTGCTCTCATACTGGTATATGCAGTTTAATTTAGTATGACAGCCATAAATATATTTCCAGAGTACCTTTAAGACTGGTGACTGCTTGCTGCAATCCAGGGGAATATTGCTGGACTTCTTGTGGTTTCCAAGTGGTTTCAGAGCATAAGGTCTTTTGTGGCATGAGATTCCCCCCACCTTTTTTTTTTCTTTTTTGGCCTGAAATTCATGGGTGCATCTGAGCATCTCTGAAACTCAGCATATTCTTGGGTTCAGGAGACTATACCTCTTCTCTTCTATGCCATGTCTGGGAAAAGGGTTGTGGTCAGACTCGTTGAGACCCGGTGTGGTCTAGTGGTTTGCATGTTGGACTAGGAGCCTGGAGACCAGGGTTCAGTTCACTGCTCAGCCATGGAGACCCACTGGGTGGCTTGGGCATGTCACACACTCTAGCTCCAGAAAACCCATGATAGGCTTGCCGTAAGTCAGAAACTACTTGGGAGGTACACAGCAACAGCGTCAACTGACTTGTTGGGTAGAAGGCTAAAGCATAATCCTCTTTGAGTCAGGGATGAGGAACCTGTGGCCCTCCAGGAGTTCTTGGACTCCATTTCCCATCATCCCTGAGCACTGCTCACACTCATTGGCATTGATGGGAGCTAGAGTCCAGCAGCATTTTGAGGACCACGTGTTCACCCCCTCTGAGCTAAACCTTGCTGGTGCAACATAGCGTAGGCATACTGAGTGTGTGGAAGGTGAGGGATGGCAAGTTTCACCACCACCTTGGGCATGTGCAATGTGAATGAGACTTGAGTGTTCAGAAATAGGATGTTACAGTCACCCCTCCACATTCGCTAGAGTTAGGGGCACAGGACCACTGTGAAAGTAAAAAAAATTGTGAATAACCCTAGGCCCTCCCAAACCATATTTAACACACAAAAAAGTGTAATCACCATATTAAACACGCCGTGGATTCTTTTCAGGCATCAGGGTTCCTTCACAGGGCAGAAGTGAGGGGCTGGTGGGGCTCCCCCACACCATTTTTAAGAGGGACTTACTAGCCTTGTTCGCAGTTTCTCAGTCTCACGAGGCTCGCAGTCCCTATTAAAAATGGCATAGGGAGGCAGCAGAGGTGACAGGAAATAATCCGTGAATAATCAAATCCGTAGAAGTGAAACCCGCAAATGTGGAAGGCTGACTGTACTTTTGTGTGTGGGAGGGAGAACACGTTCATGCAATTCATCTTTCAATGAGAAAGGGACAATCCAAGAACAATTGCCATGTGCTCTACTGTTTCCAGATCAGTAGTTCTTCTGAGTAGAAATGTAAAATTCAGGCTCTTAAATTTTTCTTACAATACATTTCAATTCTTAAGACTACTTCCACATTGTCTAAACTAATCACTAAATAACATCTGGACCAAATAGTGTACTTACTCATGTAATGGTTTCCCCCTTGTACTCCATCTCTTTCTTCACCCTCTCCTCTTCTTCCTCCCTTCTTGTTTGACACTGTCACTGTGAGAAAATGGAAAGAAATTTTCATTCAGTTTTGGCAATACTGTACAGTTAAAAAAAATCCAGGCTAGGAAAAGAAAAACAAGTTTCTGCTTACTTCAGGAAGTACTTTTTTGTATAGTTTGAAGTAATTGGTTATAGGGATTAAATAAATGGAATAAATTAGGCGTCCAAGATTGCCTGTGAGTATATGGAATCCTCCATGTAGTCTTATTTTCCCTTGGCAACTTCTGTTCCATAGCGACATGTAAGCTGTGTATCCATGTGTGGATTTTGCAATCAAATGTTTTGTAGAAATCAGCAGTGGGTGATCTTATCCAATCAAAGATTATTTATGCAGTTAAAGCTTCACCAACCATATTTGAAACTAAGAGTGTCACCTGAAATCTTGGTCAATCTTACATGTTTTAATTGATTGTTGAAATAATCAAACATTATTGCATTTTGGAGAAGGCATCTCATTCTGAGAGAAAAAAGATGCTTTTCTCTTACATTGAGTCACTTTGCAAGAGGTTGCTGTGTGTGTTTGTAGCAAAAGCAACAGAGTTTTTTGTCACCTACAAGACTAGCAATATTTATTATGTAATATAGTGCATGAGATGGATGGATTGTTACCCTAAGGTACGCATATGTGGAAGTAGTTAGGTGTGTATGTCTGTGAGTATACCGTGAGGACAGAGGGCAATGAAATGCAGAGGATGCCAACAATGATGTTTACTTTATTAACAGTGGCCATTCACAAAACAATTGCTACTGAAACATCATGGCTTGGGGCTAGCAGTTAACACAAAGCTGCACAGCTTGTAGTTCTTGTAATCATTTATGGGGTAAATTAAATGTCTGTTCCCTGCTTGGTTGGGGGATATCTTTAGAATTGGCCCAACCTATACAATTGTTTAAACGTTAGAGTCTTAGTCAAAACTTTTTAACCTCATGTGCTGGTACAAGTTAAGTAACATGTCTCTTGCGATGGTAGTTTCAAAGTTCCAGCCTCTAGTAGGTAGAGTGTGTCTTCTCGAACGAAGTAAGAGTAGCTTGAATCTATCCGAGTCAATCAGAGGATGTGTACAATAACTAAGAAAAACAAGAGAAACAGATCAGTAAACCATGTACCAGTCTGTGAGGGGAATACATTGTAAACCTGAGTACAGTCAGTTCCAGAACAGCCATACTGGAGCCCTGGTGGCACAGTAGTTAAATGCTGGTACTGCAGCCACAAGGTTGTGAGTTCGATCGTGCCAGGCTCCAGGTTGACTTGGCGTTCTGTCCTTCTGCAGGTCGGTAAAATGAGTACCCAGCTTGTTGGGGGCAATTAGCTAAACACATTGTAAACCACTTAGAGAGCACTTAGCTGATAACCAGTATAGAAATATACATGCTATTGCTATTGCTATACTTCCATTCATTTGGGCAGCTGAATTCAGTGGTTGTGTCATGCTTTTTGTCTCTCTCCTTCCCAGTTGCAGGCCTGTGTTTTTCAAACTGTTAAGTCTGAAGGCTAGAACTATGCTGATTTTTGTAAGCTGGTTTGGAAGGACGTTTTGTGGGAGGGAGAATTAAAAGGAGAGAATATTTTATAATTTATTTAAAATATTTTTTATCCTACTCTGTATCTAAGAATTAATAAACCAGTTGAAGCAATTTAAAACAGTAGAAATTTAAACAGACTAAGCCCATTTCCTAACTACACTGTTATAGTACTATTATTCCACTTTCAACATCCTATGCCATCCTGGGGTTTGCAGTTTGGGGAGGGGCACTTCGATTTCTCAGCCAGAGAGCTCTTTGGCCTCGGTAAACTACAAACCCCAGAATTCCACAGGAGGTTGAAAGTGGAATAATAGCACTATTAACAGTGTAGTGTGGAAATGGCCTAAAACTATATTTAAACAGTTTGACAAATTGCAGTAAGACCGTTTTAAACCAGCTAAAACACTTTACAACATTTTAAATACATGCGTGTGTATAGATCTGGATGAAATCAGGCCTTCTGTTTTTGCGTGATGTCAAAATGACTAAATAAAGAAGTAAACTTGGCGTCATTCAGGCATCATTCAAATGGGAATAGTAAATGTGCTCTCTCTCCTCACAATTACTATGCTCTTCAACCATCACTTCTTTGCATGAAGGACAGGGGTCTGTAGTGGAGAGTACCAGCTTTCTATGGAGACTCACCACATGATTTAGAAGTCTGGAGGGGGCAGGGTTAGGACACTCCCCTTCTGTGTTTACTACGGAAGCTTAAATAGTGCCGGATAGAACTACTGTTGAGAAGTAATGGGACAAATATTATTTTATTTATTTGGTTTTCTTTTTAGTAAAATTTAAAACATGGGCCTACGTTTTCTTTAGGTGCTCCTCAAATGGGTACTATGTTCATTTGGGTGATTTGATTTAAATAAAATTGATTTAAATTGCTTCTCCAAAGGACTCAATTTTAATTATTTAAATCACAGTTTAAATCACTAGTGTAGAAGATTCTATTTAATTATAATTTTCAGTAGAAGTACATTATTGTGTAATATAACCTTAATACATATTCAAATATGTAGATTTCATTAGATGTTAGGTACATGCTAAGCAATTACTCAGAATTGTTTTTAGATTAATTTTCAGTTCATCAGAAAATTAGATCCCTTGTATTTTTATCCAGATTCCTCCTTGTTCATATCCATCTCCCGCAAATTCTTTGTTAGTTTTTCGTCTCTATCTTGACATTCAAACATTACCAGTATGACTAGGATACTACACATCAGAGTGATAGTCTTGCTACCAAAGTAAAAACCTGCTCAGAATGAAAGGTGACTATGCCTTTGAAAGCTGTCATTTTTCCAAAAGTCTGCCTTGTGTAGCTTCGCCTAACAATCCTAGTGACAGTCATTTCATTAAGAGCTTGTGAGCCTGTTGTGGTATTTCGCAAATTTGGATCTGAACATCATTGGTGGACCCTACTAGAGTAGATCTATTAATTTGGTTGTTGAATGGTAAGTAAACACTTACATAAATTCCAGTGCTTCAGTGGCTCTGTTCTAATTGGGTCAAATAGTAGGATCCATGCATTGATGTTTTTATATTTTTGTATTAGTACCTATAGTGAAAGAGCCCAGCATGGTGTAGTGGTTTGAGCATTGGCCTACAATTATTGAGACTAGTTTTTGATTTTCACATCTGTGAAAATCAACTGGGTGACCTTGGGCAACTCACACACTCTCAGCCTGAGAAGAAGGCAAAGACAAACCTCCTCTGGACAAATCTTGCCAAGAAAACCCCATGACAGTTTCGCTTTAGTGTCACCATGAGTTGGAAATGACTTGAAGGCACACAACAACAGCAGTCCTATAGTGGAAACTATCTTTTATTCTTCTGTTTAGAACATCATGTCAGAAACAGCCCTGGCAGAAGAAGAATACCCAACGGAGATTCATGATTATCTTTTGGCCTTTGAGAAGTCTGTCAGTTCTGTAGATGAAATGCTGAAGACTATGATGTCTGTGTCTAGAAGTGAGCTTCTCCAGAAGGTAAGAAGATGATAAAGGCACAATAATTTTTCCTTGCTCAAGTTATCTGTGATTTGTTTTGTTTTATGGACTTGGTTTGGAGAGAGAGTTTATGAATTTTTAAATAAAAATAGACCAACCAAATGTTAAGGGTTCCAATATTCTTTAATATTCAGTATCCATCCATATCCCCCAAATTAAACTGTCTGTTTCTTCATCTCTAGACACCCGTTCTAGAACAAGCTAGTCCTAAAATGTAGAATCTTGTTATACGGTATCCTTTCCAGGTGTGTAAAGAACAGATAAAGGAAGAAATATACAAAGCATTTTTTTGTTTCCTCTTTCAACACCCAGCAACAGCACACGGCACTGCCTGAGGTCTTTGTACATGTATCTGTGTATTTCAACATTTAAAATCCAATTTGTCATTTCTTTGGGGCAATATAAAAAAAACCTCATAGATCAGGGAATTTCACCCTTCCCCCGAAGCCTTCCAACTGTGAATAAATTATGAACGCAACCATCTTGACAGCTCAACCCTTTGACAGGATCCATGTTCAATCTTGTAAGCTGTACATTCATGTAATCTGAGTTTCCAGGAAATCCTATAGGAACAAAATTGATGGATTGGATTTGACAGCCAAAAATTGTTTCTGCTTTTTGGTATATAACCGCAGTATTCCTGCCTGTGTTGTACATAAAATAAGAGGTGGCAGTGATCCAGAACCCATGCAGGCTTGAAAAGAGAAGGTACTCTGTGAGCTTTCATAGTTGGTTCTTAAGAAACTCAGTTGTTATTGTGGCACTGCCTCCTTGGGTTACTGCCAGGATCTGTATATATTAGCTGGCACATCTGAGGAATGGCATATGTGAGAACTATATATTAACTTCTAGCCATCAGGCCATGTGTACCAGTTAAGAAGCCTTGTTTGAGTCTCTGCTTTGCCATACACTGGCTCTCAGCTTCAATCTCTTCTACCACTTCTCTACAGTATAAAGTGTTGCTGTATGCTGCTGTTGTGTTTTGGTTAAATGTAATAAAATTCACTTGATGTTGATTTTATCTTTCTGGATTTAGCTGGATCCTCTTGAGCAAGCAAAATTAGATTTAGTTTCTGCTTACACATTGAATTCAATGTTTTGGGGTAAGTATGCCAAGTAAGGCATTCATAGCAATAATGAATAGGTCCTTATGTTACTGTATGTTTAAATATGTAATGCTGTGACTAGTTAGCTATTCCATCCAGTTTCTGAAAACTGTTTTTGTGTATACCGTATTTGCTGGTGTATAAGATGCATGGGTGTGTAAGACACACCCCATTTATACAACAGTAAATGCTAGCAGATGCAGTATTTTCAGGGAAAAAAGTTCATCTTATATACCTGTAAATAGGGTACTGTACTTTTTATAAATGATAGTAAAAGATAAACTTCATTATTTAAGTTTTCAACATTTTATAATAGCTGATCAAGCTCATTTTCTTGTTCTTTGATTGCCCTCCTTTACCACTCTTCTTTTATAGAGCGCTGAATCCTCTTCAACCAGGTGTTAAACGCTTTATATTGAAATTAGTATGGTTTGGAGTTAGCTAACAAATTTTTCAATCTTGACATGTCCTCTTGCTTGTTACATGTGTACTTGGAATTTTATTACCTGAGTCGCATCTTAATAATATTTTGTTTTACAGTTTACCTGGCCACTCAAGGAATTAATCCAAAGGAGCACTCAGTGAAACAAGAATTGGTAAGTTTCTTATTTTAAACATGGCAAAATTTCCTCTTGCTGAGACAAGTATTTGTCAGTATTAAATCTGCTTTGACAGTATTAAATCTGAAATTAAAATTATGATTGGGTTGTCGGGGAGGGACCATCTGTCTTCGCATGCTAAAAGTGTGGTAGTTATATATATTAAACAGGGAGCCATTTTGGTACAGTGATTTGTATGTTGAACTCTGGAGACAGGAGCAAGGTTCAAATGCCTGCTCAACCATGGAAACCCATTGGGTGACCTGGGCAAGTCACACTCTTTAAGTCCATCATAGGGTTGCCATAAGTTGGAAACAGCTTGAAAGCACGCAACAACAACATGTTAAACAGCAACACCTCTCTTCCTTTTTAGTGTAGAAATGTTTAACCTGGTGTTCTAGTTCCATGGGCCATGAGGGTTTTTTCAGGAGTAGAGAAGCATCTCCCTTACACACACACACACACACACACACACACACACAGACACTGGCACAACCCACTGCATCTGATCAGCACAACCTGAAGTTTGCTGCAAACCTAGATCTGATTTGAACAACTCACTTTTCTCCCTGCATTCAGTCTGGGCTGACCCAGAAAAAAAGTCCTTATAGATTTGATCATAAAAGTATTTGTGTAATGTGGACATTGCACATATTAATGATTTAAAAGATATGACCTGAATGCAAGTTGTGCTGAATAAATGGGTGTGTGCAATATTCCTGCCTCAGCAGATTTGGGCATTGAAACCAAAGGAGTAAGTGTATAGTGAATCACTGGTTGAGGTTGAATTTACAGTCCACAGCCAAGAAATACTGAATATCTCACACCAACCATGTGGAAAGTGGTAGGAAGCACATGTCTTCTCCACACCAAAGGCAGAATATACCAACCTGCTTATTGCATAGCTCTCCTGAGCTGTCTCCATGTTGCAGCAGACTGGGACTGAATTGTTGTCTTGTTTGGGAATGTGCTAAATGTACGAGTGCTACATATGCACATGCCACCTGGAAATTGCTCCTAATAGACTCTACATGTCTGGAGCCACATGCAAGCTGCCTGTCTTCACTGTCTGTTGGAGTGCACATGTTCTGAATTTTAGCCACTTTTCCAAGCAGCCCTAGAACCAGTTGCATTGCAGGACAAACCATCAACACTTGTGGCTTGCATTCTCTTGGGATTGTAGCCAATCATGGCTTATCTCAGAGGAAAGTACTAAAGCATGTTAGGATGCCAGATTTTTGCTGGATCTGCCACCCCCATCCATACCCTGTCGTTCACAGCGTATAGCCCTCCACACTCATCCTATTTGAGGGACAACCTAAACCTCAGAAATTGGTTTTTGGGAAGGATGAGGGTGGTCAAGTGGGTGGGGGCGATCAGTGCAGTTCTCATGACCAGAAATGCTTTCCAGAAGGACAAAGCTGCCATTGGACGCAGCCCATGTGATGTATTTATCTTCCTAAACTGGGAATTCCAAGGTATATTTTTGCTCAAAATACAGATGTTTGCCTGAGAGCAGGTTTCGGTCTCAGTGCAATTCTAAAAAGGGTTACAAGTTAAATCAAAACAATCTTTCACCTTCTGAGACCCTAACTTTGTGCCAACCAGCTTTTCACTTAAGGAATGGAAAAATGTTACATGTCTAATAATTATTTATAACTTCCAGTACAGTGTGTTTTCCTATAAATACTTGGACTAGTGTTAATCTCTGAGGCTACCTTTTGTTACTCCTGTACGACTTTAAAAGTATCATGAGGTTGATTTACTAGCAAAGACGGGAAAGATCTCCCTCCCCTTTTCCAATCCTTCCATTAATTCATTTTCTCAGCAGTAAAAAATCCAGTTCGGCAACAAAGCTAAAAGCTTTTTTGGCACTAGTTGTATGTGTACTGTCCAGTAATTCTGCATTAGTGACATATTTATTGCCTATAATAAATCTTTTCCGTTTGTCTTTATAATCCATTTAGATACATGAGTATAGTATATAAGAGTGGATATCTTGGAAATTCTGCTGACTTTGATTTAGCTTGGAGAATAGAAAAACTACAGATCAAATCTGTGGTTGTCGATCAGAATTTTTGTGTTATATGTATTACACACATATGTAGCAGTGCTAATATAATAAAAAACAGGCACCTATAAGTGAAGATAATGAACAAAACTAATTGTTAAGTAAATTGGCAGTTTAGCCTCATGTCTGTACATGTTCTACTAATGGGTTTATGATGCATTCTTTTGAATTGAAAAATGGGATTCATTCACGCTCTTATCAGAACCAAATGACCATTCATTTTTGTTTTACTCCTTCTGAAGCTATGTCAGTATGAAAAGTGTGTCATGCTAACTTACAGTAAATATATTTAGTACAGTAAATATATTTAGTGCAGAAAAGCTCAAACAGCAAGACAGTGTAAACTCCCTAAGGAAAGTGGAGTTCTTCTAGTTTCATATAAATAAAATAAAATGAGCATTTGGGGTATGTGATGGAAATGGATATTATTTCATTTTGAAAGATAGTATGATGTCTTTACCATGTATAGGGAAGATCAGTTGTTACCTTCTGCTTTCTTACATTTTGGTGCTTAGGACACAGTTCTCTTATGCTTGAAGGAACTAATAAGTCATGTGTGCAAAGAAACTTCTCATTCAGGCTATGGAATTCATTTTCTTTGTCATTTTCTGTCATCTCCTTTTGAGACCCAGCGGGATATAGTGCTTTGAGCGTTGGACTATAGCTCTGGTGACCAGGGTTCAGTTCCCTACTCAGCCATGGAAGCCCACAGATGACCTTGGACACGTCACTCTTAGCCCCAGAAAACCCTGTGATTGGTTCACCTTAGGGTTGCCACAAGTCAGACATGACATGAAGGCACACGCAGCAACAGTCATCTCTTTTTACCTATATTTCTGCAGTTTACACATATCACCAAGCCACGATCTAGCACTGTGTGGATGAGCCCCAATGAAAGCTTATCCTTACATCTTCCCCTCTCTGGATCCTGTGCAGCTAGAAGGAAAATATAACCAGAGTGCAGTTTATACAGTTGTTTCATCCCAGTCATGATTTCAGCTCAGCTGTAGGTTGTGTGAACAAACCGTTTAAAGAACCTAGGCTGGTCCTGGCTTATTTAGCATGTAACTAAAATTTGTTTTTAGCTTTAATTTCTGGCTGTTGAATAATGATAAGAATTGTAGATTCCAAGACTGAATCTTGGTCATGTCCTCCCCATAGGCATGCATGAAGTGAGATGGGGATGGGGAAGCCACGTGTCCTGGCTCATAGAGGCTCCTCCATATAGTGCTTGATCAGAGGTGGGGGTATGGTCTGTGGGCTGCATGTGGCCCCTGAAGTCCCATTTGGCAGCTCCCACACCCCCCTGCAAACCTCCAAACCTCCTCCCAAACCACTCAGACAAAAATGTGGAAGTGTGAATAGTCTTGTCACCTACTACCCAAACTGTCATCCCTCCCTAAAGTTCCTGGATTCAGAAGTGATGCTGCATCATTTCAAGTTGTGTCAGAAGCAGCTGTGTGGCCAGTAAGGGTTTGGGTGGGAGTGGTATGTGTGAAGGAAGTGTCCCAATCTCTTTGCTAAATCATAGTTAAGCAGCCCATTTAAAAGCAGCCAACAAAATACAAGAGTTGCCATTTGCTCTGACTGATGTTCCCAACAATCTCGGAGGAGTGGGGTGGGATTGGTGGGGTCCTCATACAGCATAGTTGGGTAATGTCTTCATTCTCTGAATCAAGTCTTGTTGTATATGATCACGAGCTCTGTGTATCCACAATCTGGGAAATTTTCTTGACAGATCTGTGCTTGGCTATTTTGCTGCATAAAATAGACCCTTTCTCCTCCCACAAGTGCAAACACTTGAAAAAAAAATCTTACTGCATCACTTATGCCAGTTCCCTGGAGGGCCTCGCTGAAGGATCAGACTCCTGAAGAATGCATGGGCTCCTGGGAGAGGCCTCAGATTGACTTGTTGTTGCCTTGTTCATGTGGAAGACAGGAGCTTGGGTCACACAGTTATGGTAAACAGAGCCTAGTTCCCCAAAGACTGAGACAGTAAACCTTTGTGGGAGGTGTGCTATTTCAGACTACACCTAGGAGCTGACTTAATTGAATGGCTCTCCGAATACCATCACTGCTACTGCAACAAAAGCCTAGCACTTAAGGTAATGAATGTGTTAGTGGGCTTCTCTGTGTTAGTGTTTTATGTACAAGCTTTGGTGTACTGAAAAACCGGCAACAGAATATGGAATACTTCCCCCATTCAGTCCAACTGTTTGGTGACAGCTTTCCATTTTAACTCCTAACCCCCAGAGAAGAATGATGGGGGCCCTGTTTTCTCCTCTTTGGCCATCCATTTCTTTACTGCTACTGTTTACAGAGCTGCAGTTCTGCTTCTCAGTTTGACTTCCTAAAAGCTGTCATTCTTTAGGTTCACCAAACTGGACAATGGAGAGTGCCAACTGTAGGATGAAAATGTTGCTTTTCTAACATACACATAGGACTAACTTTTGGTGGAGAACTGACCATAGAATGTGTTTTCTTGGAGACACCATACCAATATGCTGTGGAGGACTCCTTTATGAGTAACACCTTGTAGATGTAGGATCTGTCTTTTAAAGAAATGGGTTTAAATAACAATAGCAGCTCATTCGCCTTTGCAGGTGGATGCAGTTTCCTGGTTTTGAACTAGTTGGGATCCAAATTGTTATGTTGTTGTTGTTTGCTTTGTTGGTTATTAACTGCTATCTGCTATTAAGTGTTTTATCTTATGCATTCCTGCATCTCAAAAAGCAAGGAAAATCCATAAAGAAAAAAAATTCTTGATATAAGTTATATATCTAGTTGGAACTATACCCCAAAACAAGGAAATTCCGATTACAGGTCAACCCCCCATCTCATGAAAACTCAAAATGTGGTCATATTGCTGCCCTCTTCTTAACTTCTGCTGCAAGTATATACAAAGGAAGTGCTCCAAAGGGGGAGGGGGAATCCTTTAATTAAAACCCAGACTTA
Source organism: Cyclura pinguis (assembly GCA_030412105.1). NCBI lineage: Eukaryota > Metazoa > Chordata > Lepidosauria > Squamata > Iguanidae > Cyclura > Cyclura pinguis. The sequence continues at coordinate 174,684,539 of CM059599.1, forward strand.
AGATTGTAGATTTGTTCTGTGAAGAAGGAAAGACATTTGGGCCACGGGGATTCAAAATATGAGTATTTTCACAACCTCTGCATTCCCCTTAACCTTCTCTGCAAGTATAGGCAAGATATATACCGTGTTCTCTAATATTGTGGAACATTATAGCTCAGTGTGAAATAACTGCCATGATTTCTGAACTGGATGAACTGTGATTCACGTTCAAGGGTGGGGTGTTTACAAGTAGGGTGATACCCCATTTAAGTACAGATTAGAGAACATGCAGTTAGAAACAGGAGGAACAGATGGTAGGAGAGAAACTAAATTTGAGGATGTAGTTTTATCTGCATGTTATGCCATGTTTACTGGCAGAATTCTATATGCCTGTTTTAGTTAGGGCTAAGCTAATTAAACACAAAGCTTTCATTGCTCAAGTACAGATCTGTTTGACTGAACTGCTAAGGATGTTCCAGATGCACATAAAACTGTCCTGCAAATGTTCTGCTTGTATCAAAGCCTATGTATCATTTCACTTCTTCCACACCATGACATGATGCACTGTGGAGGAAACAGGGTGTTCAGTGGGATTAGGCTGTCGTGTTCACATGGAGGTGCTAGTTAAGGTACAAGAAAGGTTCCTCTATGTGCCTGTGCCTTGAGTTAGCATGGAGAGGGTTGATCTGTGATCTGAATTTCCTTCCTTGGGAGGAGTGTAACTCCAACTGTTCTTGGTTTAAATTGAAGATTTTTTGTTTATTTCTAGAACACGAAATTACAGTTTGTTATGTTTTTTTTAGAAGTCCTTTTGGATTTTACAAATAGCTGCCTCTGTTTGTGTGAGATACAGCACATCATAGACCCCTGCAAGTTTGTTTTATTTAACATTTCTTTAATATGACACACTTTTTGTTCCTTCTACTCATTTGGACAAACTCTTCAATGACATCTAATGAATAAGTGCAACTACTTTAATACTTTGGTTGGTTGGTTTGTTTCTCATCTCTGCCAAGAAAAGCTCAAAGGAGCTAATAGTAGTTGTAACATCTGAGAATTGGGCCACAAAAGATTCTGAATTAGCTGAATAACATAGAAGACTAGTCAGATGGTACTCCTTTCCCCTTCTTCAAAATAGTTTCCCAAGAGGATGCTTCATTTATCTGAATGGTGATCTTCTAAACAAGGGTTGACAAAGTGCAGATTGCAGGTCATACATACTCCCTGGGTCTCTGGTCCAGTCCTGACTCCTCTCCCTGTAATTTTTTAAAATAAAAGCTGAAAAACGCTCTAGGGACCATTTTGCAGTAAGTGGTGAGAATGTGTCTTGCTTGCTTTGGGTGAAAGGGTTTGGTTTTACTCAAACCTAGTGCAATTTCTAGTTACTTCCTGGCTGAGAAAAATAGATCTTTTGGATTTAGAACAGTCCCTGAATATGCCCCCAAATAGGGCAAAAAAATGGCTGACCCACAACCCCTCCCCAAAACCTTTAGGAACCAGTGGTCCCTAAAGTTTTTGGGGAGAAGCTGTGGGTCAACCATTTTTTTTTAAATCGCCAAAATAATTGCATAGGGCGGACTGTGTTGAGTAGATGAGGTAGGAGTGGAGTTGTGGGGATGTAGCAGTCTATCTGGATTAGTTGCCCAACACTGTTCTCAGTGCAATGTAAGAGTTCAGAAGAGCTGTTGTTTTGGTGTTTCTGATTTACCATGACCCTAAGGTGAACCTATCATGGGGTTTTCTGGGGTTGAGTGTGTGTGACACACCCAGGGTCGCCTAATGGGTTTTCATGGGCAAGTGGGGAAATGAACTCTAGTCTCCAGGGTTGTAGTCCAACACTCCAAGCACCACACCACACCTACCCACTAAAAGTTAGTGATACTAACAAAACGTCATTAACATGAACTTGATATGTGCGGGCTAGGTTTGTCTGAGTTGTACTTTGAAATACTGAATCAGTATATGTTTTCAGAGCTGCCTTGGTTACTTGCAGTAATATCCATTTTCGGGGGAGTTGAATTCTGGAGTGTATAAACAAGTTGTGGTGATGATTCTTACTGATCTACCTTAAAAATTCCTGTATCTTTTTGTTCTGTGGTAGGAGAAGTTTTCATGTGTGTGTGTGTGTGTATGTTTAAAAACATTTCCTTATTTTTCAGGAAAGAATAAGAACATACATGAACAGAGTGAAAGAGATAGCAGACAAGAAGAAAGCTGCCAAACTGGATAAGGGTGCTGCTTCAAGATTTGTACGAAATGCACTGTATGAGCCCAAACCTCAGAGCAAAGCTGCAAAGAAGAATCCTGTTCCAGCCAAAAAGAAAAAAACACACTAGGGTTTTTACAGTTTTATGGTATTTGCTATAGGGAGAAAGGAATCTTTTAATCAGGTTTTCATATGTTTTATAGACATTAAAAAGTGTTTTGGTGGAATAAACTTATACCAAGTAGCTGTTTGTTGTTACATGATGGTTTCCCATGTCCAGATATCTTGGACCATTATGTTGTCTTTCCCTTCCAGAGGCCTGTTTTTATGTTGTTAAAGTTTTATTTATCTAACAAAGAGCAGTAACACCAAGCAGGATTCCCCTCAAATGTACTATCTGCATTTGTGTTTTTGGCTTTTTTCTAAGTTGAAGATACCTATGTGCTATCGTAAGCTTTTCTTTGGATTGCACTGCATGTGGCTGTTTCCTTTCATCTTTGATCTGTTAAACATGACCTGATACCCTAACTTGAATGAGCTGAAGAGCCAAGTAGAGCAGCACAGGTAAGTCTGCAGGTGGCAATGCCAGTGTTTGGATACATCAGCTTCCTGTGTTTGTGTGCTTAGGAGAGACCAGCTTAGTTGCCAAAGTGTGTGAATGGGTACATTTATTAAATATTCCTTTGAAAAAATTAGCTCTAGTACGAATGGTTTATTATGACGTGGGCTTGCTGGTTCTATTGCTCAATTGATTATATTTTCAGTCAGTACTGTCACTGTAAGTCACCCCCACACACACACCATTGCTGGCTTTAGCACTTGTAATCTTAAAAAAACAAGACTGCCAGAAACCAGACAGGTTCTTATAATGTCTAAAAGATTCTTACCGACTGCTAATATTTACCTCTGTTGACATCTAATGAATGGTGTTCCACACTGGATTGTAATGTTATATGAAATAATTTTATATAGGTGCATTTTCTTAAACTGTTGTAACTTTGTGCAGTGGTGTTCAGTAAATACTAACCTCCTAATTGATTTTTGGATGATAGGAAGAAATAAGGGACTATTTAGTGGACAGTCCTGTGGGCTCTCTTCTTCTGAGCTTCCCATAGCTGATCTTTCTAGCCTATTTACAAGCCTGGGGGATTCTTGTTAGAGCTAATTTATTCAAGGAGGTACTTAATAAGTACGTTAAATATATTAGGCAAGTTCACATTTCTCAAACTAATCTGGTTTCTTTTGAGCAACAGCACACAAACACTAGATTTTATTGTGCATATTGTGTGCTGTAAAAATCAGCATCAGAGGTGGGAATTACATGCACCACCCAGCTTCCTTCCACTGCAAAAACTATCAGGCTAAAAATGGCCAGGAATGTCCCCACAAGCCTCCAGGTGCTGTGCCTTTCATGTGCCTGTTTTAGCCCCAAATAACCTCTTCTAAAAAAAAAAAAATCAACAATTGGAAGAGACTTTCTTATGACTGCCAATTAAGAAGAAAGGGAGAAGTGAAGTCCTGCAGGGGCATGAAAATGAAACGGGGGTGGCCCCAGACCCTCAGGTACTGCCCACTCTGTTGTACACCAATATGACCAAACATCAAACTCCTCCAAGTAAGGATTCTTAACCTGTCTCCATGGATAGTCTTTGCAGAGTCTTTGGACTGACTGCCAAAATCTTTGTTTCTTCCTGTTAACTTTGAAAGTTGTGTTTGTAAAAGAATATTTTTTTATGTCAAAATGTTGTTCTGGTATTGAAAACAAATGTAAAGTGATGCAGGATGCTTCTGTATGAAGTTGTCTTTGTTGCCATTTTATGAGGCAGGGGTCTGCAACTTTCGTCAGATTCCTACAAGGGTCTGGGATCCTAAAAGGATTAAGATCTACCACTTTAAAGTAAGCAAGTACATTGATACATGCTCAGGCACTTGTACTGCCAACCATGGGATTGGTTAGCAGCAGCACTAATGAGAGTCTCTGCATAGGCAGCCTCCTCCCCCAGCTTCTGAGATTTTAGTATTTGCAGTAAAAAGGGATAGAGCCTCATTTTGAAAATGAGACACAAACAAGCTCTGAGATCTGTTCAGGATGCTCAGAGCCTCCTGTAAAGAGACACCCTTTTGTACGAGTCGTTTAAGGACTCAGTTGCTCTGCATGGTGCCCTTTAAGCCTTTACTGTATTGATTTACAAATAGATTCTGCAGAAGTGTCTGTTAGGTAAGCAAAAAGTGCTGGTTTGGACTGATTGCCACTTTCCAGTGTAAATGACACCATCCAAGGTCTAACCATATGAATTCAGGCTCCTGCTGGCCACAGTGCACTCTTACTGTTTTCCACACTCAATTTACGCCGGGGCTGTTTATCATTTTAAGTGTCATTTTCTTTTAAATCAGGACATGTTAGATTTCCTCTATTCCACTTCACTAAAAGCAATCTTTCTCATGACTGTTCTGCAAATTTACTTCTTGATGTGGCTACACCTTACCTAAAGTGTTTGATTAGAATGAGATGCTATCATTGGCACTTGTTTCTGTTACAGAACACTTAAACACTTAATTTAATGCTTTTATGTTGTAAAACTGTTTTCTTGATCAGATATCAAGGTCAATGAGAAGCTAATTCATTTTTTTTAAAAAATTGATAATGACTATAATTTTAGTACAGGTTACTGAGGAGTGCAACTGCACAGGAATAGTAGTACTATTTGTGTTCATTCCCTTACAACTTGAACTTTGTTTACATGCTGCTTTTTTGCACAGTAAAATATGCCCAAAGGGTTCACAATAAACATTAGTAAATCAAAATACTAAAATGCATAACATTAGGAAAAATGCTTTATTGAGAATGTATCAAATGAAAGATCGAAGTTGAGTAAATGTAGGATAGATTGACTATCACAATATGAATACTGAACGCATGGCAAATATAGGGAAAAAGTCAAATTAACAAGTCAGTGAATAGAAAGAAAGTCTTCTGGAGGTGTGGATGATAATGAGTGGTAAACAGCAAACAAAAACCTCAAACACTTCAGTTGCTGCGTCGGTATAAAATAGAGAATACACTATTATGTGTTTTTACTGTGTTGGAGTTAATCCCCCCACCATTGCCTAGGTTGGGTTTGTAGTATTTTCCCCAGGAAGCATGAGGCAAGATCGGGCTGCCTCATGCACGTCTATAACATTGAAGGAGCTAGTCTTCCCTGACTGTATAGCTGGAGGAGCAACACCTGCATAAATGCCTTGCAGTACGAGGACCTGTGGTTGATCTCCATACAGTGGATAAAGGTGTTCTTTCTTTTTAAAATATTTGAAAACTGTCAACATATACCTCTCTCTAGAGCTATACTTTTTCCTGTTTCCTCATATCAATTCATGTGTGCTCTTTTAGGACCCATACAAATCCTTCTCTAAAACTAATCATGTTATCAACAACTGTTTGGTCCTCAAAGGTATGCCTTTCTCAACCGGATACCCTCTAGATATGTAGCCCTACATGTTGGTGGGTCATGCTGTCTGGTGATGAGTGTTATAGTTCAACAAATCTAGGGCGTGTCAGGTTGGATAAAACAAGTATAGTTGTTGTCAGGATAAAAAACCTGGACTAGTTTTGGAGCCTTTTTAGCAATAGCATGTGTATTTCTATAATGCTTATTAAGTGCTCTCTAAGTGGTTTACAATGTATTAGCTAATTGGCCACAACAAGCTGGATACTCATTTTACCAACCAACAGAAGGATGGAAGGCTGAATCAACCTGGAGCCCGGTAGGATTAAACTCACAACCTTGTGGCTGCAGTACCAGCATTTAGCCACTGTGCCACCAGGGCTCTTTGTAGATTGTAACTTCCAGCATGCTGGGAAGTGTAGTACAAAACTGGACACTGGAACATAAGTAATCTGTAGGCAAGAAAAATGCTGAATCTCCCAAATTTCAGCAATTCATTAAAAAGGGGAAAAGAGCGTTCACTAATGGCCTTCTGCTGTGACTGCAGATACGGAAGGTCTCCAAAGAGAAAGATCCTCTAATGGTGCTGCTGCTTTGGGTACTAAATTTAGATATCCTTTCCCATTCATTCTAGTGAGGTTTGTACAGGGTTTTCACATGGTTTATGCTGTGTGTTTATTTGAGCTTATAGGTTTTCTGCAGTGGACACCAAGTCAGGTGCTGGCTTAGCTCTTGGTAACTGAAATGAGCTCTAAGAAGAAAAAGATTATAGTGTTGATGGCTCTTGGTATGTACCACCAACTGCTCTGTATAAAGTAATGTAAGTGAACAGGAAAAAAAAAATCCAGTCTTTCCTTTGGGGGCATTTGTAAACTAAATTTTGGCACATGTATAAGCAGTGAGAGGAGGTGTGTGCAAATGTGGTTAAATAGAAGCCTTCTTCCGGTATTTCAACGTGGGTATGTACAATATGTTCCTTCCCTACTGCTACTTCTGCTGTTCCCTTTCTGTGGAGGGCAATGGTTTGAAGAGGAGAGCCCCTTTCTCTCTGTGTAAGCCACAATGCTGGAAAATCAAGTGTTCAGAAATTGGAATGGCTCCAGGAAGAGATTCGCCTAGGACCCCCTTCAGTTGCAGAGGCAATTGAAATAACTGAGGCGAAGCAGTGAGGGAACACTTTTCCCCTCAAGTGCGTTTTCTGCCTACATCAGTAACACCTGAGAAGAGCTAAGAATTATGCATAGATGACTTTCTAGATGTGCTGTGGGAGGACCAACAAGGTTCTTGCCGTCTCTTGACTGTGGCTGGTCTATGCAAGAATCCACACATATACATCCTGAACAAGTGGTTTTGTGCCCTTCAGAATGGAGGATGCAGATAGTTATTGAGATAGAAGGCATTATTGAATATGTTTAGATCAGGTGGGGTGCATGGATGCAGCGAGCCAGGGGAATCTAGCACCCTGTTGTTACCACACCCTACCCCCCCATTCTGCAGAATGTACTGTTTTCATAATTGAACATATTTATGGCTGGAAACCATGGTCAAGGGCATGCTGGCAGGAAGATGGTTAGGTCATAAGTTCAGAAAGGATTTGGTGGCAAAACCCAATGTTGATGGATTTGTGATAATTTTTTCTAGACCTCAGGCTGCATACACACCCAAATACAACGGAAAGTAAAACTGCCAAGATGAAGCAATCAGAGGCTCTACTATGATCCTATTCTACAGAGACCTTCCCTATTCACCCTACCTGACCAAGACATTAGGAGATTGTCACGATTCCCATCAATGTTTTGTCACCAAGAGTTAAGACAACCCATTCTGGACTCCTTTGTCAACCCCACAAGAAAGCAATTACCGTTTTGTCCACACAGCTTCCTTCAGGATAGAAAATAGGGTATATAAAGCTTAGCTTCAACCCCAGCAAATTGTAGTACATGGACGTAATATGTGGTGCTCAAACCTCTGTTCTTGCTCCCCGCAGACACTGTCTGAGCCACTCCATGTCAACCTTCTTCAGGACTGGTAACTATCACCCTTTTCACGCAACCTCTATCTGTCCAACCGTTCACACCTCACTTTCCAATAGCCTTGTATGGTTCTTCAGAGTATCTGATTTCTTGTGTGTTTTGACAACCCAAATAAAATTCTCTGTTTAACTTTTAATTGGAGCCCTCTTACAGTTACTACTGGTCTATAATCCCCCAAATTCTCAGGAGATGCTGGCATTGCAAGTGGAACCCAATGCCCCCCACCTCTTAGGGTAACGCCACCTTTTGTGCTCAGAGGACACTTTGAGGCTTCATGCTATTAAGGTGCTTAACACGTACAACAGTCTGCTAGTGTATGTTTACTTTTAACATATTGTTTGCAACTTCTTTTGATTTTCCATTGACTGGTAGAAGCAGGTAATCAAAACAGTGTTAGGTACACTGAGCACACTGATAAATGTTTGGACAGGAAGCACCAAACGAGGTTTTAACTTCTAACTGCCAGGTATTACACAGCTGCCCAGGTGGATTTTGCTACCATAAATCATTTCACTGACATGTTCCTGCCAGCATATGTATGTACCAAGGGAACTGAGGCGGCATTCTTCTGTTTGTTTGTTTGTTTTTGCATGTAAGCATAAGAATGTAACAATATTTTATATATCTAGGCAGTATTCTCCCTCAAGGATCGGAGGACCGTGTATGAGTTTCCGTTTTTATGTGCTGAAAAATGATCTTTGTAGAGACTCATCTTTCATTAATTTCTGACTAAAAGAAAATTAGTTACTGATTGGACAACTGTGCTGGCAGAAGGAGTACAGGCAGGATTCTGGAAATCTCTTCAGATGGAACAAACATTTAATACAGAATCAGACATTGCATGGAGGAGAATTGTAAAGATCCCAAACAAGAAAATGTTAACCAACATGATGGGTGTGAAGCTAAGAAGGAAGAGACCAGGTTCAAGGTTGGGAATGGGTGTCTCTCCAGTATTATTGGACTTCAGATCTCATCGTGTCTAGCCCAAGTAGCCACTGGAGATGTATGGTGGGAGTTCAACAATGGCTGTAGGGCCACAGGTTCTTATCCATGTACTGGGTGCAGTGAGAAGGCAAGGGAAAAACAGGTTTTCAAAAGTGCCTGAGTTTGTTAAAACCCAACATATTTAAGCAATGCTTTCTCTCTGTTTTTTTTCCCATCTAACTTGGTTTGACTTGAGAAAATTTAGAGCAAGAAGCCTACATCTGAAGAAGGAAAAATTGTATTTCCAAACTGTTGTCCGTCTTGCGAACTTGTCTTCTTTTCCTTATACCCAGCTACCTATTAAGACATGAAAGGAGATCAACATGCTTTGTGTGGTTTTTTCTTTTTTCTTTTCTATGCTTGACAGTAAATGCTGATATTCATGGGAAAAGACTATGGTTTTATTTCTGTATTTTGCTTCCATTTGGGAGCAGATGTTGGAGAGGAGCATGCTAAAAAGAATGGTGAGAGAGAGCAAGTAGAAATAGCAGAAACAAAGAGTTGGATGAGCTTGAATCAGGTCACCATCCCTTAGTCTGACCTCTTGGGCTTCCTTAAGAAGAGGATGGCTTAATGGAGTCCTTTAGCCTTTAGTTCCATGACAGAGGGGCCTAACATGGATTTGATAAACTGAATTTATATTGCTTAGTCCAAGCATACCCTTCCAAACAAGATAGACATTGAGAAGGAATTTTAAAGGGAGGTGGCTGTTGCTCATGCTAAGATAAGGTGTGTTATATATGCAGACAGCAATAGGAACAGGCTTTCAGATTTCATATGCAGCATTTTAAAAATGCTATTCTGATCTCTTAGTGCCTGACTATAGAGCCCAGGCTACTATAATCAGATTAATTTGGGTTTGGGGCTAAAAACAACCATAAAGGTGAATGACTGGGTTTGTATGTCAGTCTCAATGCTATATTTATTACTCTATATACTAAGGCTGGGTAGGTGTGGTCTTCCAGATGCTTTTAGACTACCCATAGTGCTTCACTATTGGCTATACTGGATATGAAGCTATGCCTGGAGTTGTAGGCCAAGATATAGGAAGACCGCAGTTGCCCACCGCTGCTAAAGATAAAAAGCTGAACTCCAAATGTTCTCACCAGGCTACTGTTTCCAAGGAGGTGCTGGCTTTTCTCCTTTTTAGCAGACACCTCAGCTCGTAACATCACAGTACTGCCACTGCCCCTTCCCAAAGGCTCTGGAGCACACTTTAGGCTTCTCAAATATTAGATTGTTAGTGCATTTTCTTCCTTCCTTTAGAGCTGTCAGCTCCATCTTTTAAGAGGTTTAGTTACCTGTGGCCAGTGTGCACCAAACTTATAAGCAAGTCTGTCATTCTCTCTCTCTCTCTTTCTGTTTTGAGTCCCCAGGTTTTTGCAGTTCATTTTGTTCACTTCATCCTGTTACAGGCATATGAGAACATCCCCACTGGAGACAATGGGCTAGTGGTCCAACATAGCTAGAGGGCAGCAGATCAAGAAAGGTGTTATTGAAAAGTATGTTATGTGCCATGAAAGACTCCACCACATCTTTTTTTTTTTTAACTCAGGCTCTGTCACCTATTTTCCACTGGGAGCAGAAAGCTCACATCTTTCCACCTCATTTGTCTCAAGTGACATGAGATGTGTTTCAAGTGATGTGAGGTGTGTCAACCTACTCATTCAAAGCGCTGGAGGGCTCACTGCGCCTGCAGCCCAGAGAAGGAGCCAAGCAGCTGACTACCAACAAGCTTCATTCGGCACAACTCCAGCTTGGCTGGGCGTGGGAGCGGAATTAAGAGGCGCTGGAGCTTGGATGGAAAGAACTCAACTCCCCTTCTGGATCCTCTGCTGTGGTTTATACAAAGCAGCTCTCTTTTGTCTGAGATTAGCCCTGACTTGCAATAAGACCACTATATGTCACAGGTGGGAATTTTGTATTTCCTAACACTCATTGCTGAGCTGTCATGTTGCAGCTGAAGCATCTGTGTTCAGATCTCACCATTCACATATATTCATTGTGGATGATAGAAAAGTTGCTTTTGGGAACTGTAACTGCTTTTTGCATTGCTGGTGGATTCAGGCAGTTCTGGTCCAGAAAAGTAATATACAAACTTTGATATTATGTGGCTGTAAGAAAGTTAGTTGCCACCTTTGTGACATATATCAGTTTCTTCCTTTCCCATTCTCCTGTCACCAATGTTGTCAAATGATAAAATGACCCTTGGGTGATATGAAAGTGGTCCTTTTATCCTCCAAACTCCATGGACTTATTTTTTGCTTCCCTGGATAATCTGCTTTACTCTTTTGATAATGTAAACTTTTTTTTTTTTTAAAAAAATTGCAATCTATTTAAATGATGTGAATACCAAAGGCTTCTAGCGTTTTGAACAATGTTCAAATATTTCAGCAACAGGAAGGGAAAAAACTTCCAATTAAAAGATGTGGTCTGTGAACACATCTTTACTATTCCCCAGCAGGCAGCCAAGCCCTAGCAAACAAAGCTAGAGACCTGGCATGCCATAAATCTCAGCAGCTGTCGAAGATATTGATAAGAGGTTGGTGAACTGCAGCAGCTCTTGACTGCTGCAGTTGATGAAATGGGGCAGCTGTTGGGTAGCGTTTTGCATAGGAATGATAGGAGTTTCAGTCCAGCAGCATCCAGACTTATCCATTTTCAAGATTATTGGTATGGCGTAGGGTGGCCTAGGCAAAAGAGTTTGTTGCTTTCTACCAGAATGCCAGCAGTGTTGGAGTAACTGTCATGGTGGGCCACATTTTGGGACACTGAAAGTTCACTCTTGAATTCCTTGGTGCTGAACATCCTGCCCCACAAAGTATGTGCCTCCCCACAGAGTTACAAGCCTTCCAAAACAAAGAGGCCTAGAGGCATTTCCACTGAAGTTCTAAGAACAGAGGGTGATGTGGAGCTGATTATGATTGTTGTAAGTTGTTGTGTGGAAATTTGTTTTACCATAGGCAGACCCACTTGGAACCTTCTGCATGAAGTTTTGAATGGTTCTGTTCTCCTCCTATGGGCCTCCTTCACAGACAGATGAACCTTTTGCTAGTTTGGAAGCTGGCAAAAACTTTTGGATATGCACTGTATTTCTCCTTGATTCTTGAAAATGTACTCATCTGATGTATAACTGTTGGCTTCTGTTGCAGTAAAGCATTAATAGGCAAAAATTCTATTAATGTGACAAAGAGAATGATAGTTGCTTATCCACCTGTCTTTCCGGTCTGCATATAGAGTTTGTAGATGGGTGGGGGTGGGACATTTGCATTTTTAGCCATCTTCACCAGTCTCCTCTACTTGCTTTGAGATTTATGGCACTGGTCCTGTCTTCTACAAGGTGAATCATTGTGCATAGAAATATCAGCCATACCTTGGTTCCTTTATCGGATGGAGGAACCCTTCCACGGATGAACTGCTGGCATGCATCTAGATGTGGAACACATTCAAATGTGCATTTTCATTATGATCTATACCCAGATGCGACTTATCCAATGCAGCTTCACACCACAGGCATGATATAGATTGCAATTCACACCCCTCAACTTATGGACATGCTGCCATGCCAACCATGTTTGGATCAAGACCTTTATTATTTTCATTTTGATATCAAAAAAATGAAATGAAGCACAGAATGCTTTTCAAGCATTCCACATGTAAAATATATGTAGTCAGACATTCACCCTGAGAACAATTAGATAACCTGTGGACCTGCAGAGTCGTTGCACTCCATTTCCGAGGTATGATGGAAGCTGAAGTTCACAAATGCCAGGGTGGGGGTGGGGATGGAAGGAAGATCTAACCCAACTGTTAGGTCAAATGTCAAGTCTGCCACAGGCAGTAGCTGCTGTGGAGAATCAAGGTATAGTTGCTTAATCATGTATCTTCCCCAGTTTCATGGATGGAGGTTACTTTGGGGACTATGTGGGTCTCCAGATTCTTTTCAAACTATATCCTTCCGCATTGACAGTGTCTGCTAGAAACTGCAGTTCAGCCGTATCTAGAGGGCAAGAGAGTCTACATCCCTGTTTTATGCGAGAACTGTGAGCAAAGGAGGAGAAGTGCAGCCAGCCTTCCACATTTGTGGGTTTGACTTTTGCAGATTTGATTATTCGCAGATTATTTCCTGTCACCTCTGCTGCCTCCCTATGCCATTTTTAGTAGGGCTTGCAAGCCTCATGAGACTGAGAAACAGCAAACACCAAAATGGTGAAAGGTGTGAGGCAGCAGTGGAGGTGGCCGTAAGCCCCACCAGCCCCCCACTTCTGCCTTGTGAAGGAACCCTGACACCTCAAAGGAATCCATGGTGGACTGAATATGGTGATCATACTTTTTGTGTGTGTTAAATATGTTTGGGAGGGCCTAGAGTTATTCACAGTTTGTCCACTGTCACAGGGGTCCTGTGCCTTTAACCCTAGCGAATGTGGAGCGAGGACTGTAATGCTTCAATCTAAATCTTATCTCCACACGAGGCACATATAGTCTAGCCTTTCTTCCTCTCAGTGTAGCTCTAATACCAGATATGGGCTTTGATAAAAAGAAAACTTCTTGAAAGGGTGGACACTCAGGTGATTAAAAAATGGGAAAAGGCTCAGTCTCCTTTACTCGCATTACCTTTTTTTGGTGAGCACAGCCTACAATTTAGACATCTCCCCTTCTTCTTCTCTGTTTTTAATATGATAGCTCATTTAATTGTTTGTTTAAAAAAAACATTGTGATTGTTGTCATGTGCCAACAAAAAAGCTTCAATTTATGGTGACACCATGACAGAGAAACTCAAAGAAACCCTATTACTTACAAGTCCACTCAGGTCTTTCAAACTCCATCCGCCTGTAGTGAAGTTTTTCTTTTTTCCTGCTTCCTTCCACTTTACCAAACAGTATTAAATCTTTTCCATTCAGTCATGTTATCCCACCATATGATCAAAGCATGATAGCCTCAATTTAGTAATCTTGGCTTCTACTGAGAGTTCAGACTTGATTTGTTATAAGGCCCATTCATTTGTCTTTTTAGCAATCCACAGTATCTGTAAAACTCTCCTCCAGCACTGTATTTCAAATGATTTGATGTTCTCCTGTCAGTTTTCTTCATTCTCCTGCTTTCACTGTTTTTATTTTAATTGTTCTTGCAGCTGAATTTTGTTTTAACCTATGCGAGCTGCTTGGGGAAAGGTTGTATATTTATTTGTATTTATTTTATACACACACACACACACACACAAACAATATATTAAATAAAACAAACAAGCAAGCATTGACTTGATGAGCAGTATTACAGAAACTAAACTGTAAAAAATTCCCACCTATGGGTTTTTGCCCAGGGTTTCTATTTTTTCATTTTAATAATAATCATAGGGGGATGGGGATATCCTTTTGCAACATAAGTTCATTGCATACTAGGAATCTCAAAATTCATTTCATAGTAGGAATCCCAAAGTGTCATTTGAAATAGCCAGTGAGATTTTATCTGCTCAGTTTCAACTATCCCTCCATGTAATAAGAAGAGGAATGCCTGCTTCATATAACAGTTGTCGTGGAAAGAGCAACTGAAAAGCATCTTGCTTGCTAAAATAGAAATATCAATGATTAGGGGAAAATATTGATGACAATATACTTAGAGCCCATCTTTCAGGAATTTAAGAACTAAATCTTGCATTGAACTTCAGCTTAATTGGCATACTTTCCTCTCAGTTTAATTTTAGCCTGAATGCAAGAATCATATAGCAAATCTCAAGTGAAACATTAATCAGTCAAACATATTTGTGGGATATAGATCTCATGAATTTATGAATCAGAGATTTTTCAAATTCATGTCTGAGATTTCTCAAACCATAGCAGCATGTTAGATTACCTAAGGGGTACTCCTTCCACTTCCTCATTTCACACTAATTATATGATAAAAGCAAATATAAATTTCTAGTAATTGCAAACCATAAGTTTTTGCATCTTAGGGCTTTTCAGGAGGAAAACAGATATATGTGTAGTAGGAAAAAAAAAAACCCTGATAATCATTCTGTGAGGTTGGGACAGAAGCATTATAACAGAATGAACTATGCAGTTTTTAGCAAGGCCTGCATAGGGCCTTTTCACACAAGGCAGGCAAGTCACAATTGCATCAGGATATCACCTTCTGTTAGGGGTTCCCACATGACATCATTACTCTTCTGTGGTTGTTCCATGGGAGACCATTTTAATAAATAAATAAAAAATAAAATCTGTCAATGACCTCCTTTCCTGCTTCTATCATGCTATGATTTCCTTTGGGAAAGTTCAGTTATGCTTTTATTCCAGTTTTGGGTGGTCGGTGGGTGTGCTTTGAGTGTGAAAACTATTGATCACAGGAAGATATAGCCCTATTCTGGAGTGTGTTGCTACAATGCTACAATACCTCAGAGTGCTAAGGACCTCATTCTGTCTGCCTCTCTCTGTCTCTCTCACATACACACTGTCCTGGAAATGTAAGAGGGAAGGCTTACAGTTTTAAAAGCATTTTTTTGGTTTGTTTACTCTCTGCCTCTTATTTGCTGTTTCTTCCTTCAGACATACTAAGTGCTGCCACATGAAAGCCAGTGATAGATAAGATAGACAGATCAGTGACTGTTGGCTTTCCTCTGCCAGCATATAGTTAAGTCTGGGAAGTTTGACCAATCCCGGTCAGGAATTCCTCCCCTCTCCAGGAAAAAAAGGCATTTTAAAAGATAAGACCGTTTTCATGTATATTTATGTGGGGGGATCTGTATGTTTGTGTGCATGTGTGCCAAATAATGAAAAGGAGCATGGATAATTTCTTGGGGGAGCCAGTGAATGCACAGCCCAAACTCTTGTGGTGAGGTGTGGTTTTAGCACAAATGGACACTGTTGTCCCAGAATTGGCTCTGAAGGTGCACAAGGAAAGAGAGAGATCCCAATTAAATAGTGTGGCTACATGTAATACAGTTGTAGCAGGAGATGTGCCTTGTGCAATAAGGCTCACTGTCTTCAGAATATGGAGTTGTATAGTCCTTGTAAAGGGCATTATTTAGATAGTCTCTTGCTGTTTAATTAGACTCATGAGAGCTAGAAACTTTAGTTTGGATTGTTATGCTTTCACTTTTCATGCTGTGCAACACTGGTGATAGATATTGGTTCTTTATATCACGTTCATAGGCACTGACCACTCAGTTTTGTTTAGAATTTAGCCCAGAGAGGATAAAATGTTTTGGTGAACTTACCATTTCCCTGCACAGGTTTAAACTGGTTTGGGCCCACTGCTTTTTCATTTCACACATTTTTGCTATCCACTGGTTAGTTTTGCATCATTAAGTACGTATTGGTCACAGTTCAAAATGACATGGCCATCTTATTTATAGACTGAAAGAAACAGGTGGCGTGCTGGTGATCACTTTCAGGTAGGAAATAAACAGTCCTTTTCATATGCTGCCTTAGTCTGATGAAAACTCCTCTCTCCAGAGAGAGTGCATGCACATCTCCTGTTTCCGTGGGCAGCAGTTTACCTCAAGCAGGTTGCCACCCCAATTAATTGTTTGAATCACACTGTGAACTCCCTGAACACTGTGATTAATATTATAACCTAGAGTGAATGGTTCTTATACAGCGCCTATGCATGGTTCTTATGCCATGGTTCTTACACCATTTCTATGAGTCTTGGAGGAGAGACCAGAAGGTGAGCTGTGTTTTGAGAGGTCATCCTTGACCCCTTGAATGTTTATCTTTTTAAGGCTTGTGTGTGGGCTTTTGTTTGTTTTTAGTGGCGTGCTCTCCCTGAGCACATGGTATAAGGGGGCAGGACTCCTGCTTAGTCACTGGCTTGCTTGAAGGCTTGAGCTAGCAGCCACTAGCCCTCTATAACTACTGCATCAGTCTCTGGAGCTTGGTCTCTGAGGGACAGTGGAGGCAGGCACAGTAACATCAATAAGAATTACTACAGTCTGAAAAGGGGGAAAATTTGCAGATAGAGAGGAAGAAGAATCTGTCATTGTGTTACCCTGCCTTCTGGGGGTCCCGTGGGGGACACCTTGATTTGCTCCAAGTTGTAAAGGTTGGGGAAATTAGCGGAGCACTGGCTTTAGCAAAACGAGAGGCAGGGTAACCCAGCAGGATCTTTTACCCAACTTTTACAGGGTCAGGCCAAGCCAAAAAGCCAGACAAATGTATCAAATACACGGATTTTATGGAATGAAAATGTTCTCACACACCAACACACTCACTCACACATGCACACAAGGCCTATTGAGAAGGAAAAGAGGTGAAAAATTGATAGGGGATATAGCAAAGGGATTGTAGAGGCGGTGATACTGCATCTACCCTGAGGTCTTTGGTCCGGAAAGCGACGAGGTGAACGGAGCTCAGCGAAGAGATGGCTGAGGGGATCACTCAACTAACAGAGTGCCGGTCTGCTAGCATGGTGGGGAGTTCTCCAAAGAGACCCTCAAAAACTAAGACTACTTATAAGGCGGAACATACCTCGAGGGCAGGCCCTCTCCCAGGAAGAACAATGTCCAAAACAGAGGAAGAAATGCCATACAATGGCAAGTGGGTTGCAATCAAGTCAGGTTGCAATCCAGTTTATGTAGATGGACCTCCCCTAATAGGATTTTCCAAAGTCGGAGTTACTCAATTTGGGGAAAACACACTAATCCCCTCATGTTGACTACTCCTGGCTGAGGACCCTTTGTCTGTGTGGATGTGTATTGCCTGAAGTCTCCTTGGGCTATGTGACAGGATTTTCCTGGCCTGACCTAGTTTCGGTCACTTGACCTCTTTGCCTACGTGCCCACCTGGGCAACCTTTCTGGCATGGCGGGCAGATTTGATACCAAATTCATAGTTCCTGGGATAGGGTATGCCAATGGGGTAACAATTGTCTGATGCAATGTGTGCAATGTTTGTCTTCTTGCCAGGAAACCTCACTAACTACACTTGCAGCAAATGCAAACTGATAGCTCTCTTGGAAAAGACAGTCAAGGCACAGCGGCTACATGTTGAAACTCTTCAGTACATCAGAGAACACAAGGACTTGCTGGATAGAACAGAAGGAGAATTGATCCAACAGAACCAAAAGGAAGAAACTGCCAGTGAAAATAAAGACAGCTGTAACATTGAGAGAGCGCCCTAGAGGACAGTTATTGTCAGGAGCAGACTATGCACAAGAGATTTGGAACTGCTCCAGCTAAAACAGTTGCTTCCTACATCTTCCCAAGGATAACAGTGGTGGAGAGGCACAAGCAGGAGACCAGCAGCAAGAGACACGGCATGCCAGGGAAGGAGCCAACCTAACCACTAACTGCATCAAGAAGAAAAGGGTGCTGGTCGTAGGGGATTCATTGCTCAGGATATACAGGGCACTGCTGCCAGCTGGATAAGATGAATCAGGAAGTGTGCTGTCTTCCTGGAGTGTGTATCCAGGATGTCACTGACAAGTTGCCAAAGCTCATTAAGGACCCAGAGCAGTACCTCTTTATTCTGATCCATGTGGGCACAAACGACACTGCAAAGAACACCTCCGTGCGGATCACCTTGGATAGCTTTGGGCAGGAAAGTGAAGAGTTTAGAGGCACAGGTGGTATTCTCATTTATTCCGTTAATGAACAATAGAGGACCACACAGTGACAGGAAGATAGTGTAGCTGAACAACTGGCTATGCAGATGGTGTCAACAGGAGACGATTCACTTCTGAGACCATTGTCTTCATTAGATGAAGAACTACTGGCTACAGATCAGCTACATTTCACAAAGACCGGTAAGGAAGTCTTTGGTGAAAGCATGGTGAATCTGATCAAGAGGGCTTTAAACTAAATCCTTAGGAGGTTGGAGATGATAGCTTAAACATCTATACAAATGCAACTCTAAACACAAGGATGTGAATTCTAGAGGAGAAGCTGAGGGAGAAAATGGAAGCCACAGTAAGACTCACAGTACAATAAAAGATGAGAACCAACGCTACTTTAGATATCATTGCACCAATACACAGAGCTTGGGAAACAAAAAAGATGAGCTTGAAGTCCTAGTGCAGGAAGGTAAATATGACTTTGTAAGTATAACACAGACATGGTGGGATGACTCTCATGAATGGAATATAACAACTGAGGGATACAATCTGTTCAAAAAGAATGAATGGAGAAGAAAAGAAGTGGGGTAGCCTTATATGTAAAAATCAAATTCATGTGTACAGAAATCCATGCAAAGTGATCAAACTGGACCACTGGAGAGCATTTGGGTAAAAATAAATGGAGAAAGAAATGAAACCAATATTGTGGTAGGAGTTTACTACAGGCCATTAAACCAAGATGAGATGGTGGATGATGCTCTTCTGAAACAAATATCGGAAATCTCCAAGAAGCAAGA
The DNA here is from genome assembly GCA_030412105.1 of Cyclura pinguis. NCBI lineage: Eukaryota > Metazoa > Chordata > Lepidosauria > Squamata > Iguanidae > Cyclura > Cyclura pinguis. Next base: position 174,703,526 of record CM059599.1, read on the forward strand.
ACTGATAGTTATGGAAAACTTTAAATATCCTGACAGGGGGAAGTGACCACGTAGAGCTAGAATTCTTGATTGTGAGACAGGACAAAGAAGAGTATAGTCAAACCCAAATCTTGGATTTCAGAAAAGCTGACTTGATCAAGCTCAGGCAAAGTGATGGGCAGAATCTCATAGCTAGAGATGCTAAAGTAAAAAGACATCCAGCATGGGTGGGATTTCACAAAGTTGGAACTGCTGACAGCACAATCACAGACAATTCCAAGAGAGAAGAAAAATGGGAAACATCTAAAAAAAGCCAGTGTGGCTGCACAGTAAACTTGAGGAGGAAGTGGAAAGGAAAAAGAGCATGTATAAAGAATGGACGGAAGCATGAATTACCAAGGAAGAATACAGACATATAGCCCAAGCTTACAGGAACAGTGTAAGGAAAACTAAAGCTTGAAGTGAGCTGAGACTGGCCAGGCAAGCAAGGAGCATAAAAAAGGGGATTTTTCAAATATGTTCAAAGAAAGAGAATGACAAAGGAAGTGGCAGGACTGCTGCTCAGCAACGATGGTCAAATGCTAACAGATCACTATGAAAAGGCAGAATGAAAAAGGCTGAGCCACTCTTTTATTTGACTCCCTGCCTCATAGGTGCTATTTTTTTGTTGTTGTTAATTCTGTTTTTGTAGACCCTAAAATCTCTGTAGGCCCTAGGCACTGGGCCTGAAGTGCCTAATGGAAAAGGCAGCCTTGTATTTTGCTTCAGAGTTTTCCCCAAAAGAGGATTTTGTGGTTCCATGGAGCAGCAGAGATTTTGGTTAGGAATATGGGTTGCAAATCAAGACTGACAAGGAGTTAGTCAGGAATCACCTAGTTAATTTAAATAAGCGCAAATCTGTAGGGCCAGATGAACTGTATCCCAGAGTACTGAAGCAGCTTGCTGATGTACTTGCCGAACCAGTTGCCATAATTTGTGAGAAGTCTTGGAGAATGTGTGAACTCCCAGAGCACTGGCAACAAGCAAACATTGTCTATCTCTGAAAAAAAAGAAGATCCAGGAAACTACAGGTCAGCCCAATTTCAATACCAGGAAAAATATTAGACTGGATTATACAGGAGCTCATCTGCAAGTATCTTGATAGTAAGGCAGTAATTAGTAGGAGCCAGCATTAATTTATCCTTTGTCAAGAATAAACTCTACCAAACTAACCTTATAGCTTTTTTTTTTCAACTGGGTCGCTAGTTTAGTAGATGGCGGGAATGCTGTGATGTCATTTATCTGGATTTCAGCAAAGCATTTGATTAGGTCCCCCATGATATTTTGATTAGCAAACTGATTAAATATGGAATAGATGGAAACACCATCACCAGAATTGGTTGGAAAATCACTTTGAAGGAGTTGTCATCAGTGGCTGTGGTTCAAATTGGAAGCAGGTCTCATGTGGAGTGCCATAGGGTTCTGACCTGGGGCTGATGCTCTTCAATATTTTTATCAATGATTTAGATGGTGGAGTGAAGGAAAGCCTTACCAAATTTGCAGATGATACAAAACTGGGAGGGGTAGCTAACACAGTGGAAGACAGGAGCAGAATTCAAAAGGACCTTGATAAACTGAAAAACTGGGCTGAAAGTATAAAGTTA